>BTSX01000001.1:11323651-13759116 GCA_036245825.1 Pristionchus entomophagus
CAATTTGTATACTCTTTCGCTTGGTAGAGCAATGAAATCTACAATGGACATCATTAGTGTTTGTGCACGAGAATCTCCTTCGTTCACGATACAGCAGTAAGTCATCTTCAAGCCACGTTGCGAAGAAAACCCATAAGAGCATTGCATGACATTCTCGAAATATCGCTTTATTCTAGCTGGAGTGGAGCCGAAGGGCAGTCGAGTGCACAACACTTGAGAACGGGGGAATTTTTCTAGAAGAAAATAAAACTAAACAGAAGGAAGAAAGAGGGTGGAATTCTCAAGTACTCGATTGCCTTGAATTCGAGTAATTTCAGGAAGAAAGAAAAGTAAATTTCAGATAAAACGACGCAAGTTCCGCAGTAAAATTTGAAAAGGGAAACGAGAGTGAAAGTGATACCATATCAGAACCCGAAACATAGCGATGCCAAATCAGAACTCGATTCTCCTCAAATCGCGTGTTCACTAGTTTTTAAAGGAAATCAAGCGAATTGAGAGCAGTAGTTTCCGATTGGGCATCGCTGAAACATTGGAAAAGTAGTCGGCAAGATTCGATGAACGAATGATACTCTCCCTTGTTCCAAAATCGCGGAGAATCGAAAATGAGAAACCCGAGAAAACAAACTCAAAAGCGCACGAATTTCATCGACTTCTCGCAAGAGAAGAGGGGCTGTCTAGATGAGGGAGAAGAAGTAATGGGGCTAGGTAGGAGAGAGAGGGAGGGAGGAGCGGAATGTGTGTTTATTGGAGCCTGGGGGAGGACGTGGAGTTCAGGAGAGAGCAAGAAACTGTACCGCAGGTAAAATCATCAAGGGAGACAACTCTAAAACTCAAAAGTGATTCTCATTAAGAGACGTTCCACGGTTTAGTGAACCTTTCGGGATGGGTCGACGGAGGACTTTTCTGCAACCTATGCCAATAAGTTCAGGGTGTAGTCCCCATACATAGAGCTGATAGCTGGCTGGCGCACAATATGAGAGTGGGGGTGCACTTTCCGAAAAATGCCAGACATGTCCCAAAAAAAGATGCAGCACGATCAAAGCTACAGTTTTTAAACTGTAACCGTCGATTGGATCCCCCTGCGATATCGACGAACTCTGGAGGAATCTTGAATGTTATTTCTCATGTGGTGATAAAATCCCGGAAAAGTAAACGGAAAAGTAAAAAAATAAGGTGTTAATTTTTCACTGGAAAAGTAAATGGAAAAGTAAAAAGATTAGAATTCCCGCAATTTCGTATCTCGGTTCCCATTGAAGCTAGCGACTTGAAAGTCGGTTTATAAGCTTTTTAGAACCTTTTAACCTCTAGAACCGATTTTCAAGTCGCTAGCTGCACTGGTGACCGAGATATAAAAATTGCACGAATTCAAATTTCAGTACTTTTCCGGCGCGAATTCAAATCTTTTTACTTTTCCAGGCAAAAATTAACACCTTTTTTTACTTTTCCGTTTACTTTTCCAGGATTTTAACACCACATCAGGGTTCTAAAATGGACGTTCCAAAACGTGCCATCACAAAGAAACAATCTAAATATGATGCAAAAATAGTGGTTATGGTGTCTGACTGAAGAACCCAATCCAGTCTCGACTCCCCGGTTCGAGCCCCACGATCGACCATGTTTTGCAAGATGGTAGAAGAAGGCTCGCGCCCCAACCACTAGTCTCCGCCATGCGCTCCCGGCGGTAGGCCGCCCTGGCCTAGTGGTTATGGAGTCTGACTGAAGAACTCTTTTTGGGTACTAGACTAGTGCTACTATTCTATTACTCAACAAAAAGGTTAGGAAAAAGTAAGTAGCTGGGAAGCCACTTCATGTTACGAGTAACTTACTTTGCAAACCCGTTTCAACCAAAGTTCGTGCGCAAATGTTTTCACACAGAAATCTTCCACAAATACAATTGCAATTAAAATTTTCATATTTATTCGACAGCGTATGGCAAGATCCGGTTATTTCGCGATTTTTTGGTAAGAGTGATAGGTAGGAGAGTCATCGAATGATTCACTTTCGAGTAACTGGTCATTTTAGAACTCTCCAGAAAGCAAAAAATAGTGTGTTCTAAATTCACCTCTGGTATCGAAACAAATGAGTTCTAAAATGACCAGTTGATACCCCCCCTCGCTTCTTTGACCGGAGAGATAGGTTATGGAATCGGGAGAGTCGTGTCAGATTTGGCATCACTAGTGCGCAGAATGCGCAGATAGGCGGCAGTCGAAATATCGAGCAGAATGTGGGCCAAAGATGAAGAGCAGAGAGCAAAGGCGCTATGTAGAATGTGCGGTTCTCAATCTGAAGTAGTGATGCCAAATCGGAAATGACTCTCCCGATTTCGCAAGCTCTCTCGCCGTTCAGAGAAACGAGAGAACACTCAAAGTGAGGAGAGTCGGATGCCGATTTGTCATCACTAATAGGAAGGATATTGCCGTCCATCGTCTTGACGTACCACAACGGAACAAAAATACATCATGTTTGAAATATGCGCTCAGAAAAAAAAGACACTTGGGCGCGTTTTTTTAGCTCATTTTATGGATTCACAAGCTAATTAGAAGATTTATTGACTGATATACGCTTTTCCCGTAAACTACCACCGTAGAGAACAAAACGCCAGTGTTTCATCGACTTCGCGCGAGAATACAGGGGCTGGCTCGATGAGGGAGAAGAGGGGACTAGGGGCCAGGTAGGAGAGAGGGGCTGCGTCTGCATATTCGATCCTGGGGGAGAGGGAGTGGGGTCCTAATTGAGGGAGTGGGGTCCAGGAGAGAATGAGAAATATGATCTGAGCAGAAAAATGTTATTAAAATGTTAAGAAGAAGGATATTGATTCCCTCGTTTCTTTGTCTATCCATTGTATGACCCCTATTGTACAACTTTCGACCTGGATAAAAATGATGATGATGATGTTCAAGAAAATGAGTCATGACAGGGAGACTCGGAGAACAGAGAGCGAAACAACTCTACAGCAGTGATGGAAAACCGGCATACGACTCTCCTCAATTCGAAAAACTTGGTATTGTTGGCTTTTCCGGCTATTTATTCATCGTACCAACGGGGCCAATCAGGGCTGGGCGGTGCTGTTCCAGCCGGGGTACCAGCCGCGACGCAGCTGCTCCAGCATCTCAAATAAATAAATAATTTATTTATTTATTAAATAAATAATTAATTAAATAAATACACCTCGTCCGGGATCGGGCCGTTGCACAAGTCGCTGCGGCAGCAGCATTTCGCAAAGAGAATCGGATTTCGGGGTGCGATGGCGTAGAGTCTGCAGCCTTCCTGATCCTAGAGAGAAACAACGATCGATTGGAGTAATTAGAGATACTAATTTCACTAATTAGAGATAATTGAAATCAAAGCTAATTAGAGATACTAAAACCGAGGCGGTAGAGAGAGAGAGAGAGTGTGAAATGAGGAGACGTGGCGCGTACGCATCTTGCGCTAGTGATGACTAGCGATGACCGACTCTCCTCATTTCGCACACTCTCTCGTTTCTCTGACCGACGATATAGCACGCGAATTGAGGAGAGTCAGATACCGATTTAATATCAATCAGCTCACCTCTTGATAGCCAGAGCACTCCAGCCCGTGGTCGGGCGCTCTTGATTCGTATAATTTTTGGCAATTCCCGATTTTCTCACAGTCCCCTGTTTTAGTCTCCTCCACTTTAGTGTAGCAGAACTTGGACGTCGAATAAGTTTCCTGCAAATACCCATCATTATAGAGGTCATGCTCACACTGACACAGCGTTTCAAGAGCGTTCGCAGGTTAGAGAAGTCAGACTAAGGAGAGTCAAAGGGAAGCGAAAACACACTAGAACAGTTCGCTGGGGGCAAGTGTCAGCGTTTTGAGAAAGTTTTGAGAACACGCTGAATGTTTTTTTCATTGTAATCATACAATACCTCGAACGGTTCCTTCAACTTTGGATGGAATTTATAGCACTTGAGGCAGTCAGTGAGCGAGAGAAGAGCGAAAATGATGAGCAGAAAGAGCAGAGATCGCATCACTGGAGAGTACGGTAGTGTCAGTTTGCGATACTGTAGCCCGGGCAAGGTACGGTGGGTACTGTAGGCACGGTAGACGGTAGTGTTGACGGAACGAAAAATTACTCTCTCTCTCCATTCTGCACACTATCTCACCGATCAGAGAAACAAGAGAGTGTGCAGAATGCAGAGAGACGAAAACCGAAACGACATCACTAATCAATAGGCAACATGAAAACATCAAGCCGGAAACAAGCCAAGGAAGGGATCGTTTTATTCCTTATATGAGGAGAGAGATGATTCATGATTCACACATTGCTCATCGAACGATGCAAGGGATGATTACGACACGTGTTATCGAGATATTTTTTTTCTCTGACCGGCAAGTTACTATGAGATGATTTGAAGTCATTTTACACCGCTCATTTCAGAGATAAACAATGGACGCGAGAGTGAAACACAAGAGAATTGAGACCATTTATTGTGCGCGCTTTGAAATGAGCGGTGTGGCGCCGGTGTAAAATGACTTCAAATCATCTCAGAAACTCTCGAGCCCAAAACTGACACCACTCCCTATCAATTTTCGGCGTAAGCTACTCATTCGATAGATCTCATCTTTCCCTACCCCATATCAAAAATTCAGACGGGTTTTTTTCTACACTTTTGAGTTACGAGGCCTGAACTACTGCTCTGCACAGAAGCATTTTTGAGAGATGCCGTTTGAATAGATCAATAGAGCTGGAAAAATTACCATGGGTCATTCAGACGGAATTTTCTCGTCAAAACGCAACAGAACCGAGAAAATCGAGGCAAAACATAAAGCTCCTGATGACCGACCCGGTGTAGGGAGCTTCAAAATGATCTCAGCGGAATGAAACATTAGGGGCTGGTAGGACTTGCCTAGAGATGCCCAAAACTGATGATAACTCATTTTAAAATTTTTACTCTATTCCCACACTTAGCTCGAATCTCTCGTGACAGACGTGATATAGCACGTGTCGTAATCAGATAGTAGTGTTGCCGGAACGAAAAATTACTCTCTCCTTTCTGCACACTAACTTGCCGGTCAGAGAAAAAAAAATCTCAATAACACGTGTCGTAATCATCTCTTGCATCGTTCGATGAGTAATGTGTGAATCATGAATCATCTCTCTCCTCATATAAGGGATAAAACGATCCCTTCCTTGGCTTGTTTCCGGCTTGATGTGGCTTGTCGTTTCGGGTTTCGTCTCTCTGCATTCTGCACACTCTCTTGTTTCTCTGATCGGTGAGATAGTGTGCAGAATGGAGAGAGAGAGTAATTTTTCGTTCCGTCAACACTACCGTCTACCGTGCCTACAGTACCCACCGTACCTTGCCCGGGCTACAGTATCGCAAACTGACACTACCGTAGTCTCCAGCGTAATCTCTGCGGAATGAAACATTGGGGGCTGGTAGGACTTGCCTAGAGATGTCCAAAACTAATGCTATTGTAAGATTCAAAAACTCAGTTAGAGTCATGGACTGTTTAGCATACAGTAGGCATGATGAGTGGAACAAAATATTCGCTAATTATTTATTTAGTTTTCCAATATTCCCGATCTTTCTCCTATGTGATCCTGGACGCAAAATGCACTGATTAAATACAAACACTGAAGCCTAGAATCCCTTATTAATGTTTGCTAAACACAGTAGATTGGACCGTTCGTAATAACAAGTGAAACGGTTTATTTTCTTGCAATAACTCATTTTACGATTTTTTGCTCATTCCCAATTACATCGGTTTCAGCTCGAGTCTCTCGTGACAGGCGTGATATTTTTGCGTTTCTAGATTAGTGAGAATCCATGACTGTAAGAATACAGCTTATGGCAAAGCGTAGAGTTGAGAGGTGACCGGAGATCTTAGATCGCCGAATGCTCCAGATGATCCAAACGCGATGAAACACAAATGACAATGAATCGAAGAATTTCAGCTGTCAAAGTTTCAAACAAAACACTTTGCATCAACAATTGTATAAATCAGTCATCTTTATTTGCCTGTCTCCCTCTCTCTCTTTCTCTCCCTCTCCCTCCTCCCCTCACTCCTTTCCCAGTACGCGCGCTCGCGCTGTCACTCCGCTCCGATCGGCCAAGATCGATCTATCAGCAATGGTCAGTTACCGTACTCCAACCGTACTCCTAGATTATACCAATCATACAGTACCCCTACCGTAGCCCTGCTTAAGTGCCCAGCAACCTTCCAACGACTACAGTGACCCAATTTCACAGGAGGTCGAGAAGCCGAGGCCACACAACAAGAGCAACGAGGATTCCTCGTCCGATCCGGTAAGAGAGACCGGGAGTACGGTACTCCTACCGTTTCCAATTGACCCTCAAGGCGAAATGTGATCTTTGATCTTTGATCTTCCTCTCAGGTTCACGCCCATCCACCCCCACGTCCACCAAGAAGCGCGCGCGCGACAAGCCCAAACGACTCGAGCTGCACACGGTGAGAGGCCACGCCCCCTTCACGCGGTCAGCGCGCGAATATCACCGCATTGCAGGCGGAGGGCTCGGAGGAGGACCAGCCGCCGCAGGCACAAGTCTACCACAGCGGGGAGGCCATAAAAGCCGCGCACCAGAACAACCACGCAGCAGGTGCGAACGCGCCTGTGGTACTGTAATCGTGGGGAGCGTCCGGCAAACGAGTGTTGATCGCGCACCGCGCGCACAATCGACCGATCGTCGAGTCAATCAGAGCACGAAATGGCGGCACTGATGACGTGGCAGAACTGCCCTGAACAACAACAACAACACTGTTGTAGTTTGATACAATCCACCAATAGAGATGGGCGGGAGCGACTACAGTACCCTCAGATCAAGAAAATCGATATTTTGCAGATTTCGGGCACGCCGGCGAGTGGCCCGTGGGCACGAAGAATGTGAGGAGGAGTGATTGCGTCATCATTAGGCAAAATGAAGAGTGACGTCGAATGATAAATCTTTCCATTCTGCACGATCTCTCGTGTGCAGAATGCTGTCCAAACGTTGTCTGCAACGGGATCTTTGTAGTTTGTAGTTTGATCCTTGGTCTCTGCAGGGCTCGGCGGGCGCTCCGGTGCGCGCGGACCTCGCGGGACGCCGGGACCCCGAGGGAGGAGCGCCGAGAGGCGAGAAGAAGGAGGAGAGCAGGAAGAGACCGAAGAGGGAGAAGAAGGAGAAGGAGAGGGAAGGGAAGAAGCAGCCACAGCAACCACCGTCGTCTGATAGTGAGTGACGGGGGGGGGGGGGGTGACGAGGGAGCAGAGATCAAAGATCAGGCTTGAGAGATCAAAGATCAGAGACCAAAAATACATACAACAAAGCTAGGAGATCTAACTAGAGAGATCAGAGATCGAATAAGCTAGATCAAAGATCAACGATCAAACAACAAAGATCAGACTGCAAACAATAAAGATCACATTGCAGACAACAAGGCGTCATCGGAGAAGGTGGGCGAGGGCGAGTGCACTACGAAGAGGAACCTGCATCTGCTCAAAACGGGTGAGTGGAATGAAGAGATCAAAGATCAAACTCTAGAGATCAAAGATCAAACTCCAGAGATCAAACATTAGTATCTTAGAGATCAGCGATCTACGTCGAGAGATCAAAGTTCAACTTCTCCAAGACAATTGATCAGAGTCCAGTGATCAAAGATCAAAGATCAGCTTTTTCAGAGCGCGCCGGTCACCGGGCATCGGACGAGTCTCACACGGCGGATGACGAAGAGAAGAAGGAGAGAAGGAAGAGGAGGAAGGAGAAGAGACAGAAGCAGTCTAGAGAGAAGGAGGAGGGCAACGGGTGAGGGACCGTATCCGGCTACCGTACCCTTTCAAATACCGTATCCGGAGTGG
This sequence comes from Pristionchus entomophagus, assembly GCA_036245825.1. Classification (NCBI taxonomy): domain Eukaryota; kingdom Metazoa; phylum Nematoda; class Chromadorea; order Rhabditida; family Neodiplogasteridae; genus Pristionchus; species Pristionchus entomophagus. The sequence goes on from BTSX01000001.1 coordinate 11,331,474, forward strand.
GGAGGTTACCGTATTCCTAGCAATAGAGGGATATCTACAGTACCCTACCGTGTCCCTCTTGACTACAGTAATCCTTGCAGGAGAGTTGGAGGAGAGAAGAGGGGGAGCAATGGAGAGAAGGAGAGAGAGGGAAACCAGGTGAGGGTGCTGAATGGTCTCGAGAGTGGAGTGAAGAGATCAAAGATCAATCTCTCAAGATATCAAAGATCGGTTTAGGAGGGTTCCGTTTAGTCGCATGCGGTGTTCCGCAAAACGCATAGATCTTTGGTACCTGTCAATGATCTTTGATCTTTGATCTCGGTGCTGTTTACTAGCTATGAAAATAAAGACGTTTTGCAGGATAAGAATCGAAATATCACGGAGTTCAAAGATCAATGTCTAGAGATCAAAGATTTTTAAGCATAAGAAGCGAAAGAAGCCGAAGACTCATCGTGAGGTGGAGCTAGAGTCGATTCACCTCAGCAAGCAGAAAAAGAGGGACAAAGTGGAGAGAATGCCCCTCAAACCGGTGAGCAGACGCAGATACAGAGATCGAAGATCACTTTCGATAGGTCAAAGATCACATTGCCCACATCGCAGTGGCTATTTTGCAGCTTCACGCGCAAAACTTTCTCGGTAGCCGATGCGACCTTTCTGCGAATTTGAGAAAAAAACAAATTAAGACAATATTTAATTCCAGGACAACTGGCACGACGTGGAGCGCGAGCCGCTCTACAACTACGTAAGAGTATTAATTTTTTTTAAAATGCAAGATCAAAGATCAATCATGACCAATTCAGATGCCTCACCAGTACGAGAACCTGCCCGAGGACCCGGCGATTAAGGCGCTCAAGCAGAATCCGAACGCGAATCGTGAGCAGAGAGTCGCAACTACTATTTGCAAAATTCCTGTGGAAAATTTCGCGATAGTTGCTGCGACCGTTCTGCGAATGAGGCAGAGAGTGACAGGGTAGATAGCTTATCAGTGATCTTTGATCTTTGCAGTCTACACGCAGCGCTCCGATCCGCCCTGCACGAACGGCCGATCTGTGACGGTGATTAATTAATTAAATAACTAACTAATTAATTAATTAATTACCATAATTACAGGAGCCAACCGATAAAAAAGCTGCTACTGAGAGAGACAAGAAGGATCAGTGCAGCACTGGACGTGAGGATCTTGATCTTTGATCTCTACAGCTGAGGATCGGTGATCTCTGATCTGTGGAGTGAATGATCTTTGATCTTTGATCACTGGTCTCAATAGCTCTAAATACATTGAAGTCTGATCTCTATCTGATCTCTGATCTCTTGAATGAATTATCTTTGGTCTCTCCAACGATGACACTCCATCATCGATGATCTTTGATCTTTGATCTCTGCAGCCGAGTTGTCGGAGGTGATGGAGAAGTCGTCGATTACAGCCGACCTCATCAAGTTCATCAAAAACCGTGAGTGGTACGGTAGTCAGCGGGTTACGGTGGAGTCACAGCTTCACTGAAATCCTGTAGTTTCCGCATGTAAGCGTCGGCATGGGTGTGACTGAAGTACGATAGAATTTATTCGGGTTACGGTAGGGAACTGTTGAGATATGCATTGATTACCTTAGGAGTAATGCTACCGATAGTGTTACGGTAGGTATACGGTAGTACGGTAGGAGTACTGTATCCGATGGGTTACTGTATCCTTTCAGCTCCGTGCTGCCTTTGGATGCTCGTGATCGTGTTGTTTGTGCTCTGCTTCGGTCTCTTCGTGGGAGTAATGGGTAATTAAATATTAATTAAATATTTTAATTAATTAAATATTTTAATTATTAATATTGTAATATTTTCCAGTGCTGGCAGGGGAGCTGAAGCGGCTCAGAGAGGCGATGTGAGATGATTTTACTTAATTAATTAGATTAGTAATAATAAAATACATTAAGTTCGTCGCCTCGCTCGCCCTAGTCCAGCATTGATCGAAGAATCAATCACAACAAACAGAAAAATATCCCGAGAATTGATAAAGTAATTGCGAATGAAATTGAACATCGAGAAAGATCAAAGATCATGTTGCTCCAATAGGGTTGCCAATTCAAGGATGAACCTTTGAATACTCCCTCACCGGTCAGAGAAGCGAGAGAGTGTGCAGAATGGAGAGCGTCAAAAATCTAAACGACATCACTAGAAGACAGTTGCTAGTTAATTAATTATTTAAGTAATAATTAATAATTAATATTTCAATTGCATCAAACTCTGGGTGAAAGCTAGAACGAAGGAATAGGAGAAAGTGCCATCTGATAGTCCACTCCCGGTCCCTCTTATCACTTATGTGATGTTAAAATCCTGGAAAAGTAAGCGGAAAAGTAAAAAAAGAGTGTTAATTTTTGCATGGAAAAGTAAATGGAAAAGTAAAAAGATTTGAATTCGCGCTGGAAAAGTACTGATATTTGAATTCCCGCAATTTCTGTATCTCGGTTTCCATTGCATCTAGTGACTCGAAAATCGGTTCTAGAGGTTAAAAGGTTCGAAAAAGCTTATAAACCGACTTTCACGTCGCTAGCTTCACTGGAAACCGAGAAACGAAATTGCGGGAATTCAAATCTTTTTACTTTTCCATTTACTTTTCCAGCGGAAAATTAACACCCTTTTTACTTTTCTGTTTACTTTTCCGGGATTTTAACACCACATCATTGTTATCACTGGGAAAAGGATGGCTCACTCCAGTCACCACACTCAATAGCAGTTGCTGATAGTAGTGCGGAGCCTTATCGCTCACTAGTAGGGTTGGCAATCCAAGGATGACCCTCCTCATTTTGCACTCTCTCGCTTCTCGGAGTGTGCTGAATGGAGAGAGACAAAATCGAATTTACATCTAAACTTATCACTCACTAAGCGTGGATTCGTGCTGTATTTCTTGTGTTGCTAACGAACTTAATTTCGTACGTTCCGTCGTTATTATTGTTTTGAAAATTTATCTATTTTTTAAAATCATTAATGAATTAAAACCAATGGACACAGAGAAGAGACCCGAACCCCCTCCACATGCTAACGAGGTTAGATTGATTGTACAACCTACTAGGAAAAGTTACGATAAAAGACAAACCATGACTTATTTGTTGTTACAGCCGTGGCACAGGGAGAAACATGATTTTCAAGGTAAAATGGTCGAAAAATCAAATTTTCACAACCGATCGAGATAGACCCAATTTCTTTTTTGCGTTAATTTAGGGGTTCCCGGGGGTCTGAAATAACTGTTCTGATCGATTACATCTCGGAAAAATCTGATCATATTTTATTCTGACGTAACTTTTTGTGTAGAATTCGAATTGGGGTGTTAGAGCTCATGAGATCATGAAAGAAAAAAGTTATGATTTAAAAACTGTCAAAATCGGCAATTTTTTGGATTCTATCGAACAAAAAGGCAAAAGTCAGATAATTGCGGAGCCACTGTTTAGGTAATTTCGATGCAGAATTGCACGGGCAACAAAACGTATATAGTGATCGCTGGTAGTTTTGGCAAAAATCGGCAACTTGGTCGAAAAAAGCGAAACATGATGACAAAAAAGTGAATTTCTCAATGAGCAGTAATCGATCAGAACAGTTATTTCAGACCCCCAGGGCACCCCTAAATTAACGCAAAAAAAGAAATTGGGTCTATCTCGATCGGTTGTGAAAATTTGATTTTTCGACCATTTTACCTTGAAAATCATGTTTCTCCCTGTGCCACGGCTGTAACAACAAATAAGTCATGGTTTGTGCACTATGGTACCAAGACCCTTCCAGCACCCAAGCAGGGGCTTCTGATTCTCATTGCTAGAGAAGCGTGTCCGGGGGGTGGTCTCAAATTACCGAGATGCCGTCTTAAGAGACGTTCCACGATATTCTGCACCTAGCCCACGGAGGACTTTTCTGCACCTATGCCAATAAGTTCAGGGTGAAGTCCCCATACCTAGAGCTGATAGCTGGCCCAATATGAGATTTTGGGGTGCACCCTCCGTGAAATGTGCGTGTCCCAAAAAAGTCGGAAATTTCATCAAAGAAAAAAGTACGTTCATATAGGTGTTTCTGGCGTATTTTTTGATGAAAATAACGAAAAACATAGTTTGGAAGCAAAAGGACAACGATAAAAGGTCGAAAAATCGAATGTACCGCCGTAAAAATGTTTTCCATCCATCCCATTTTTTTTATTTCATTTTCGTATTCTACGTGCAAAACTACCCCATGTGTTATATTTTCACGACTTTTCGTCTGTGAGCCCAGATTCCCTAGCTTCCCGCCCGAGGGACCTCGGAGGCTCGTAAGAGTACAATACCGATAGGTTTCACCATTTAGTGGCGATACAGTCACTTACACATCAGATTTCTATTCAATTTATCGTTATTAAGTATTTGTGTTGATGTTATAGGGTTGTGATATCGGTAAAACACGAAAAAAGTGAAAAGTCGAAAAATCACTTTTTCGAAATCTCAAAATTTCAAAAAATCATATGTCATGTATCTGAGCTTCAAATAGTGTATTTTCAACGGAAAATCACTTCCATATGACTTTTGAACAATATCTGAAAGTTATAGACGTTTTGCGAATATTTTTTAAAATTGTCATTTTTGGATGGGCAAATGATCGAAAAAATTATCAACTAAAACTTTTTCTCTAAAATCCGCCCCAAAAGCTCAGATATTGTTCAAAAGTCACATTGAAGTTTTATTTTTTAGATTTCGAAAAAGTGATTTTTCGACTTTTCACCTTTTTCGTGTTTTACCGATATGACAACCCTGTAACATCAACACAAATACTTAATAACGATAAATGGAATATAAATCTGATGTAAAAGTGACTGTATCGCCACTAAATTGTGAAACCTATCGGTATTGTACTCTCAGGATGGGGTAGTTTTGCACGTAGAATCCGAAAATGAAATAAAAAAAATTTTCACGGCGGTACAATAAAGACGAAAATTCGATTTTCGACCTTTTATCGTTGTCCTTTCGCTTCCCAACTATGTTTTTCGTTATTTTCATCAAAAAATAAGCCTGAAACACTTATATGATCGTACTTTTTTCTTTGATGAAATTTCCGACTTTTTTTGGGACACGCACAGCATTTCACGGAGGGTGCACCCCAAAATCTCATATTGGGCCAGCTATCAGCTCTAGGTATGGGGACTTCACCCTGAACTTATTGGCATAGGTGCAGAAAAGTCCTCCGTCGACCCCTCCCATTAGCTTCAAAATACCGTGGAACGTCTCTTAAAGAAAATATTAAATGATTTTCAGTAATGCCGGATCTTCTAAAGTTTCTCTCCTTTCTGCACACTCTATCGCCAATCAGACCATACGAGCAAGTGTGCTGAATGGAGAGAGCCGATAACGAAACATCATCCCATAGACAGCATGTCCAATAACGGCAGAATAAAAATCACTACTCGATCAATCTCCCCCGTTCACCTACCGTACTCTGGTAGTTCATTTCGACTAGTCGCTTCCACTCTCGCACGCGTGCTTTGCTCACTGCATCTGCACTACCACGAGCAACGATACAGCAAAGAGTCCAGGAGGAATCTAAGGAGAGAATAGAGGTCAAGTTCCAGTCAGAGAAAATGCCAAACATATCAGAAATAAAGGTCATCCGTGAAAACACGAGAAAACATTCACACAAAGGAGAAAGATCACAGATTACTTCTCACCCTCATTTCCTCCTCTCAGCTTCTCAAACGTTCTCGACTTGACCTCCTCGATTTTCCACGGTATCCTGAATGGAAATGATTAACATAATTACCGTAATCCTAACAGATCAGAGATCCTTCCCACTAGGAGAAGTTTCGTGCAGTAGCTCTCTCTCTATTATGCACACTCTTTAGTCGATCAGACAGACGAGATAGTGTACAGAATGGAGAGAGGTGATATCCGAAATGACTTTCATAATTCCCACCTCAGATCTGGTTTATCCACTCCATAGTCTCTCATTGCATCTGCGAAGGAGAGACTGGGAAAGGGCGCAGAGGGTTTGATGTGATTCTGGAAAGTGGATAGGTTGATATTTCAAATGTTGGAAAGACATACAGTGCAACAAGATCACATTAATCGCCAGCAATGGACATATCATTCGCATTTGCGACTCAAATTCCACTTGTCGAGATTTCATTTATTACGATTGAGCTAATATTTTTTCCTAAATTACTTTTCGAAGAAGATTCAACCTGATATCAAGAAAAACCATATACTTTGAAAATTAAGACAGAATTGAAACAACAATCATGCTTGCTTTCCTCGTCATTTTTATCAAATAAATAATTGTACCCACCAGATGCTCCGGCCATGCCGCTATCAGCACTTGCTCCAGAAGGTCAAGCAGACCGTCCTGAGTGGTGAAGGAGACCTGGGAAAGAAGTCAGTTTTTGATTGCACAATGGTACTGTAAGACGTAATGACATCTGCAGAACCGAATGTTTCCGGATATGAATACAGTACCCAGTCGGTATACTCACTACAACGAACACCTTTTCGGGTTGGCCTCTCTCCATTCAGCACACTACTTCGGCGACCAAGAAAAGTGTGCAGAATGGAGAGGACCAAAATAACCAAGCTACTCACAACCGTATACCTCAATATCCAGTTGCGTGAATTCCGGCTGTCGATCCAGCTTCGAGCACTCGTCACGATAGCATCGAGCAACCTGAAAATCGATAATTAGGAGATACCGTATTCTGAAGAATCGATCACTAAATCAAGCCTACCGTTTTCTAGCAATGCTGAAGATACTGTACCTGGAAATATCGATCGATGCCTCCGACCATCAACAACTGCTTGAATTGCTGTGGCGACCGAGGGAGGGAGTAGGCGAGACCCTGGAGAGATCAAAGATCAGAGATCATAAGTGAATAATTGGTTTTAAAAAATCTGCGACAAGAACGACCACGTTGCATTAATGATTCATACACATTTTATTACTGTTGGTCAGCTGCTAATTCTAATTCCAAAGTGGGATCCATTGGGAAAAAATTAATAAAAATAAAATCAGTAAATTGTGTTCAATGTCTCATTCGCTTGCTGATCTTGTGTTTATGAGGAAAACACAATAAAATCGTTGAAAGAGATCAATGACGTAGGGCACTCTGTCTCCCAATCGGGGTGCCGATCCGGGGTCGCGTTTCTTCATTTGAGCTGCCAATTCGACGTGAGCCTGCTTCGCGTGGTACTCAATGGGAATATTATTCTGGAGGACGAAGGTCGGATCCTCCGCCTTGTCGTAGGCGGGCACGTTCTTCGCTGAGGCCACTGAAGGTAGGAAAAAAAAAAAATTTTAAAAGGTATCCATCCGGCGATTTCTTGCTTGGGCTGATCGACAATAGTGTTCCTTTGTCGTATTTTACAACAACGATTTAAATTAAAGAAAAAAAACCAAGGTGACCCGCTTTTAGGGTCCCCATCCATGTCACATTCACGAGTATGATGATTGTTAATGTTAGCTTCGCATAAAAATAAACGATGATACTCGATGCTACATTGACACCAGTATGATACGAATTTCGAAAACCTTACATATGAGTTCCAACTTTTTTTTTGGTTTTCGAGTTTATCTGGTTCAAAATTATACCTGTAGCACATCGAAGATGACTCTTCCATGGATATCGATGCTTTTATTCACTCTCGATCCCATCTGTTTGGATGAGAGGGACTCTCACACTAGGGTTGGCTATTCGGGCTTTGCGGGCCCGCAATCGCGCGTCTCTCTCGCATCTCGTTTGCGGGCCCGCAATCCTCCCCCCGCCCAATCCGAGGAGGGAAGATGCTTTCATCTACCCGCCGCGCTCTAGTCTGCGCGGGTTTGAGAGAGGAGGCGGGGGCGGGAGCGGAGGAGCGCTCTCTGGGCGGGGGGAGGATTGCGGACCCGCACTTCTCATTGCGGGCCCGCAATCGAGAGGCGAGAGAGACGCGGGATTGCGGGCCCGCAATCCCGCAATCGTTTAGCCAACCCTGTCTCACACTACTCGCTCGATTTCTCTGACGGCCCAGTTCGGCCACCTTCGGCAGTCGGAGCACCTGATAAATCTTTTAAAATTTAATTATAATTTATTATTTAACGAATCATAAAAGCCTAGTACATATTGCTAACCATGGCGTGTCCATCTTTCTGATAGTACACTTAAAGCACTAAACAGACTTCTGCCAGTCTAGCATAGTTTTGTATGGAGAAATAAATACCGTAAACAGCATCTTCGGTGGAGTGATATTTATTTTATCGAAAAGAGAACAAGATGTTATTGTAACACGACCCAATGAGGTCAGTTATCACCTCCTCGTTGCCCCAATCCACATGGTCCCTTCCGCCGGCTGATTCACAAGGCTGAAATCACCTCTCACCTTGTAGTTGCAATTGAGTTCTATCTGGCATAGTGACGTCATTCTACCTGCACGAGGTTTCCCTTCGCTACTGGCACCTCAAAAAATATTTTAATTATTGCAAGAAAATAAACCGTTTCACTTGTTATTACGAACGGTCCAATCTACTGTGTTTAGCAATCATTAATAAGAGATTCTAGGCTTAAGTGTTTGTATTTAATCAGTGCATTTTGCGTCCAGGATCACATAGAAGAAAGATCAGGAATATTGGAAAACTAAATAAATAATTGCGAATATTTTGTTCAGCTCATCATGCCTATGTATGCTAAACAGTCCATGACTCTAACTGAGTTTTTGAATCTTACAATAAGAAAAATATTTCATATTTCTGAAAAAAAATTCTGCATCGAAATAAACTATTTTTTTGCAAGAAAAAATTTAAAAATTTCTGAATCGAAAAAAAAAATTCAGACCAAGCCCCTTCCCGTTTCACTCTCCCATCATCTCTCCCCCCTCACCTCCACCCATGCACATCCGACGATTCCCGTGTGCGCCATGAACTTGACGTCAACGTCGATGTTCGCCTCGAAGAGAGTTCCCACCTGAGAGGCAATCGATCAATTATTGGTGATCTACCGTAACCTTCGCTCCATAGTACCCGCTAGAGTTTGGCATGCGGGTTGATGTCTCTTCATTTCGCACACTCGCAACCGAACGAGTAACAAAAGAGTGTACGAACCAGAGAGACTTCGACATTCGAAAATTTCAAACTGTATACTGTATTTCAACCTTTCGGAAAACGATACTATAGTATAGCGACAAATCAATTTCTAACCACTCAATCGATATACATTGACCTACAGTAATCCTCGATTTTTTTTTCGACACCTGCATATGCCCTGTACCCATCAGATTGAAGCCATTCTTGAACTCATGCTTGGCCTTGTTGAGGGTGGGCTGAGTGCCAGAAACTTTAACGAACATCTGCTTTTCCTCCGTGCCTGAAAGGAATTCGGTGAAAGAAAGCATAATATAAATACCACCAGTGAATTTTCCGTTTCAAATTGTTCTGATAAATTTCTCGTTTTGTAGCGAGTATTCAAAAGGTTCACTCCCTCAAAAATATACCATAATTGAATAATATTCAAAGTATCGCAGCGCAGGTGAAATCTATCTTTCATCCCTATTTGATAAGCTAGATAGTACGTATATTTCAATGGTTCTCGGGACTATCCTTCTCACAAATTTCAATATCAGAAAAAAATAATCTATCAAATAATGCTTTGTTTCACCTCACTCTATATCGCACACTATCTCGACTGGGCAAAAAGGTGAGATCCGGAACAGAAACGATGTCCCATCAATCACACCTCGATAGTAGTACAGTTGCTGTCCTCTGACGATCTTGAGATGCACCAGATTATCGATCACTTCTGATGAGAGATTCTGCCCTCCCGCGCCCACTCGTCTGAATTCGATTAATTTATTAATGTATTAGTAAATATTTGGCATGGAGATAAATAGATTTTAAAATGTATATTTATTGGGAAAATAAGATGGGGAATATGAGGGAAAAAACGGTCTTCAGCTCTCTCTATTCTGCACACTCTAGTTCGACTGACCGACAGGGAGTGTGCAAAATGGAGAGAGCTGAAATGTCATTTCTAATGAGTAAATATCGAACCTGATGACTCCCGCTAGAATATTGTTGAGATTGCGCTGAGCCGTCTCGATGTGCTCCGGAGTGAAGGAGGCTGGGGCCTGCACAATGCAATTAAACAATATTTGTGAAATTTATAATTTGTATTTCACAATTTAATTAGATAATGGAATGTTTTAAATAGGGTCGGCAATCCGCAAGAAGCGGATTTCTTCTAAATCTACTGATAAAAAAATCTACGCATTCTTCCCAGCGACAATCGTGTTTGGTATTTTAAAGCTAGAAAAATTGAGCCACTTACTTGAAAGTAGAAGTAGGGAAAGTAGTCCGTGACTACGCCTTCTCTCGTGATTCCATACAACTTCATTCATTCATTCATTCATTCATTTATTCCGTTAACGGGGGAATTGGACAAGAAAGTATAGTGAGAGTGCAATAAACGGAGGTCCGTCGATGGAGTCGAATCGGTTATTTGCTGGGCAGCAAGGGTTGGGGAGGGGGCGAGGATTAAATTAAAGATCAAGCCAATTGCAAATAATTGAGTCGGGGTAGAATGAGGGGGGTTGAGAGCGAATGTAGTAACGAAAAGCGTTTAGTGAAAAATTAACAATTTCGGGTGGGAGGGAATTCCAGATAAGAATGGTTCTAGAGGCAAGGGTGGAAAAAGAGTTATGAGGAATAAATGGCAATGAGATACGAAGATTATGACAATTGCGGAGAGTGCGAGTGAGAGGTGTACAAGTAAGCAGGGAGGATGCATCCATAGAATATCGATTATTGACAACGGATTGGAGAAATGTGACATCCATAATGAATCTACGGCGTTCTAATGTATATAGATTCAAATCACGAAGCCTGGTTCTATATGGAACAGGCGGTAGAGAACAGCGGTAATAAAGTCTACGTGTGAAGTCTCTCTGAACTTTTTCAAGCTCTCTAGTCATATCTACACTGTGTACGGGGTTCCAGATAATGGAACAATATTCAATATTGGGAAGAATAAAAGTAGTAAAAGACTTTAGATACAGGTTTGGGCAGTTACTACGAAAGGATTTAAAAAGGAGGTTAGATTTAGAACGAGCACTAGCAATAATTTTAGAGATATGAGCTGAGAAAGAAAGGGAAGGGGAAAACTGCACACCTAGATCTTTGATGATGCAATTGCTAGGCTCAGTAAGGACAACATTATTGATAGTAACTAGCCTACGGGGATTGTGGCAACCATAATGCATAATGTGACATTTAGTTTCAGAAATTCCTAAATTCCATTGCGAAGACCAGTCAGCAACAGTGTCTAAAGCAGATTGTAAAACATCGGAGTGTAACGGGGCTTCAGCAAACAATTTGAGGTCATCGGCATATACAGAGTAATAAATAGATTTAGGGAATTGAGAGCAAAGATCATTAATGAAAAGGATGAAAAGGAGTGGGCCGATGGGGCACGCCTTGGGGCACGCCTGATCTAACGAATGAAGGGGGAGAAAAAGACGAATCAATAAATACGGACTGAGTCCTGTTCGAAAGATAAGAATGGATCCAAGTCACAAGGTGATCAGAAAGCCCTAGATTAGTCAATTTATGCAATAGTAATCTGTGATCAATGGAATCGAAAGCTTTGCGGAAATCTATGTAAACAGTGTCGAAAGGAGAGCCTTTCTTAAATATACGAAGGTAATGAGAGTAAGTCTCCGCAAGATTGGTGGAGGTAGATCGACAATTACGAAAACCGGTCTGATGGGGATCAAAAAGATTGTTTTGGTCAAGAAATGAGGTGATTTTGTCGATGAGAATTTTCTCAAAGACTACAAACAGATGACGTAAGGGATATTGGACGAAAGTCGGAAATAGAGTTGCTAATTTTCTTTGGGATCGGTTTAACAAGTGCGTGTTTCCAGAGAGAGGGGACTTGTGATGTGAGGAGAGACTTATTGAAAATTATAAGGAGAGGAGAAATGATAGATGATCGACATTTAGAAAGAACAATACTCGGAATATGATTAGGTGTGACGTTAATCTTAGGAGAAAGTTTGCTTAGAGCGTAGATAATATCTAGTTCTGAAACAGACGGTATGTCAAAAGTAAGAGAGGGAGAGGGCTGGGGAAGTGGGGATGATTGAGGATGGGTGAAAACAGAACAAAAGAATCTATCGAAGGCAGTACATTTTAGATTATTGGACAACAAGAGGGATCCATCAGAATCAACAATGCCAGATGGTGTGATCTTGGGTGCATTGAGTTTACTATTACAATAACTGTAGAAAAGCTTAGGATTAGAGGAGTTAACAATGCGATTCTCCAGGGTACAGTGGAAGCGGTTAAGAGCGGAGTTAAATCTATCGGTCATTTTATACGAGGCGTAGCTATTGGGAGCGATACGAGACAAGTTTCTACTCTTACTGTAAAGAATCTTGAGGGATTTGGGGTATCTAGAGAAAGAAGAAGGTTTGGAAAGTGGAACAAAGGTATCGAGAAGATCATTGATAAAAGAGACGAAATATTCGTATGACTGTTGAACATCTAATCTACTGAAAGCAAGCGTCCAATCATGGTTGAAAATAAACGAGTTGATTGAGACCCAATCGGCAAATTTGTAAAGACGAGAAGTAACATGTTGTTTAGGAGGAGGGAGAGGGATACATAGGTCAAAAATCACAGAAAGATGGTCACTGAGTGGGGTAGACGGAGCAACATTACGAATTACGTCTCTATTACTAAAAACAAGATCAAGATAATTTTGAAGTCTAGAAGGAAAATGTACATGTTGGGTGAAATGGTTGTCGGAAATGAAATCAAGAAGATCATTGTGGACAGGAGAGGAAAGGGTAGTCCAATCAATACTAGGGAAATTGAAATCTCCAAGAATAACGCAAGGAAAGTCAATGGAAATATGCGTTACCACATGAGAGAAGAGTGAAACAAGAGAGCTCGTGGGTGAGGAGGGAGAACGATAAACTGTGATAATTCTAATTTTTCTAAAGGGGAATGAGGAAGTGAAAGGTACATTTAAATCTACAATACAGGATTCAAGAAGGGTAGAGGAAAAAGAGGAAATGAGCACGGGGCTAAGTGAGTTGTGAACTAAGCAAGCTACGCCACCGCCTCTACCGTAATCGTCAGTCATTATGCGATCGCATCGAAATGGAAAATACTCAGGAAAACCACAAACTAGAAAGGAGTCGCTATCAGAAAGATCGAGCCATGTTTCGGATATGCAAATAACACGATAAAGAGAGGAAGAGAGTATAAAGGAAAGCTGGGGCGACTTGCATCGAATAGAACGTGCATTAGCATAGTAAAGAGAGACAGATTGGGGGCTAAGCAGACGTGTACTAGATGAGCGCGCATGCACTTTACGATGGGGAGATGCAAATGAGGATATCGATTGATTGACTAGGAGAGGGGAAAGAGAGGAGGAAGGTAACGAAAGAGACAATAGGGGAATGGGGGTGCCCTTGCTGCCGCGTACCTAGCGTCTACTGTTGATGTTGATGTGGTTCGACGGAGGGTGTACGGTAGTCGCATCAGAGATTGCAGAGGCACCAGAGGCAGAAGAGAGAACAGTAGCATCAGTGGAGACAGAGCCAGACGAGGGAGGAGCGGAGCCTGAACGAACGAGATCGGCAGATGGGTTCGTATTGGTATCCCTAGCGCGTCCGTAGGTCGAGGGGAATGGGCGAGGGGTACGGTAGTGGTAGAGCGAGAAGTCGCGTACTCCACACACAATCTGCCCAGCTTCCACATTCCTCTGTCTTGCTTCATCGCGAGCATCTCGCTCCATCTTCAACTGGGTCGGGGTAAGATCCTTCCTAATAAAGGCGAGAGTGCCAGTGAAGGGGGTCGGCCGTCCGGTCTTTCCGCGAATTTCAGAGAGGAGAAGGTCGCAGATCTCCTTGGAGGGACACTCGATCTTGAGGGGGCGCTTTCCGGGAGGGCGGTCAGTGGGGTGTCTCTTGTGCTTGATCAGCTGATCACTGAATGCCTTCTGAACCTTCTCCGAATCACAGTACTTGACGAGATCTGCCACGAGTTTCTGATCCGAGATGAGTCCCTGGGCGAGGTCAGACTTCTCAGTCATTCCAATCACCACTGCACGACTTTCCTTCTCTTCATACTCCGCTTTGTCACTCATGGCAAGCGTGCAAGACTCATATACGGCGCGCACCATATCGACAGCGGGCGTGATGGAAGGGAGGGCAGAGGGAGGGGGAAGGGAGGGAGGAGCAGCCTTGTGGAGGGACAACAGCTCGCCCATCATCTCCATCATCTGGTCAACCTTCTTCGTCAGGCAATCTACACTCTCCTGTGTGGCATATCTCGAGGGATCGAAAGAGGGACCGCGAGCTGCCGCGGGAAGGGGAGGTTTGTTCACTAGTTTGACCGGGGTTCCCATCGCGCGAGGGGGTGAAGCTTGAGTAAACTACCGTACCTGGCCAGGTGGGATACGACCACCAAATCGTCGGCTTCCCACTTGCCGACTAGCGATGACCAGGGGTAGATCAGTAGGCGAGAAGTCGGGCGACGGAGGGGAGGAGAGAGACGAGGGAGGGGTGGATTTGCCTAATCCGGGAGAAAAAGAGAGAGCGACCGCTCACGACGGGAACAAGAGTGCGAGGAACAAGAGACTTGCCATTCGTCCGATCGTATCCCTTTCCCGAGTCGGCGTACGTCTCCGCGCCTAGCACCTGAAATATAACAATAAAAAAGAAACAAAAATAAATATATGAATTTAAAGTAATGTTCAGTGCACAAGAGGTGTCAAACCTGCATGGCAATCGGATGGGAGCGACCCAAAGCGTGAGGGAAGGGTCCTCTCTCCCATGCTGTATCATCGGCGATCTAGAATAGACCAGATAATAAACCATTTATGAAACCTAAAATATAACACGGATCTGCGGAAAGGTTGGCACGTCCCATGAAGTATCTTTGCAAAACGCACAATCTCTCGGACAGAACAACAATGGAGTGTGCAAAATGGAGAGCTAATATTCGATTAGGCAACATTTTTTTGGAATGTCCCGGGTCTCACCTCATTCTTGAGTATATTCGGCGATCTTCTCGAGCGGTGACTCGTAGAGCTCTGGAAATATAAAATTCTGATTCAGATCAACAATAAATGGATAGAAGTGAGGTTAGCCGATCAAGAATAGCACATTTTGCAAAACATCATGGCGTTTCTCAATTTGCACACGCACAGACCAGTGATAGAGCTGGCATATATTACGCCTCGCTAAGTGACTGGAAATTAACAACAACTAGCAATAAGAAGAGAGAAAAATTAACAAAAGTCAATAAACGGAACTACCGAGGGAATTCAGTTCACGGCATTTCAGTTCAAGTTGGAGCAGCATTATGATTTTCTTTTATATGGATTTTGTATTATATAAATACTATTTTTTTCTACAAAATAAAAGTACACAGTAGTGTGACCGGATCTAGATAAAGCAACTCTCTCGCCAACTGAACAACAAAAGTGTGCGAAAAAGAGATTGGACGCTCAGTTTTCATTACAGAGATACAGAGGGCAATCGAAGCCAATCACTACGTTATTAATGAGCCTCATTCATGCTATTATCTCACATTGTTGTGAATTTAACAAAAAAGCTTTATTATAGACAACAACAATAAAAACAAAGTGTGAAGCAAAGTAATCACGGTAATTATATTTTTTAAAGGAACAATGAACAAATAATAACATTTCCTAAGCTTCTACAAATTCTACAGAGAGACAGGAGATTGACTATCAATGGCAATAACCACAACTGACAAACATATAGTGTGCCAAATTGAGAGAATCATCTACTCCATCTACTCCTTCTTCACTATTTCATATCCATATCTCTCCAATTCCTCTCTCGATGGTTCGATTGGCGTGTTCACCATTAGATCCCTCCCCTCTTTCGTCTTTGGAAACGCGATGACGTCACGAATGCCTGAGAATATCGAGTGACCACAGTAACAAGATTGGCTACAGTATCCTACCGTAAGACGTGTCTCCTCTTCCGGCCAAGATCGATATCAGGCGATCGAATCCGAATGCGAATCCTCCGTGGGGAGGAGCACCCGATTCGAGCGCCTCGAGTAGATGAGTCTGAACGTGGGAATCATTCGAAGTTTATTTTTAAACACAGATGAAAAGGTTCGAAAAAGGTCGATGTATTTCATCTGTTTTTAAAACATGGAATTCAGAAAGGAATCGAATTGCTATCAACAATGAGGTTATGGTCACATTATGAAGTACATTTCCTCCTGGTCTCTAATATCAATCTCCATCCACTTCCCGTGGGGAAGTGCGATTTTCAGTTTGTGACAAACTCAAACCCTGAGTGAATTTGGGTCCTCCAATCATCCTCTCTCACAATCCCGATCTCAATAAAAGATGATGAATCACTGTTATATCTGATTTCAATAAAAGTTTGGGAATCACATCTTGACCCAAATCCGCACCTGTGGCTCCTCGCATTTGTATTCCGGTGATCATTTCAATGTCAGTATGTGGCGGTTACTCAAAAAAAACCGCCTTGTTTAAAAGATGTTAACTCGAAAATATCAAATTTGAAATGATGCATCGTAGAGTTTAACGAGGATGTTCGCATTCATCAGTAATATGCAAAAATAGCTACAAAATTTACGTAGACTTTTATCAGCATATTTGCGTACTTGCTCAAAACCCTAGGTGCGAATTTGGGTCAAGATGTGATTCCCAAACTTTTATTGAAATCAGATATAACAGTGATTCATCATCTTTTATTGAGATCGGGATTGTGAGAGAGGATGATTGGAGGACCCAAATTCACTAAGGGTTTGAGTTTGTCACAAACTGAAAATCGCACTTCCTACGGGAAGTGGATTTATTTACTTTTATTGATGCGTAGCATTAATTCTCGCGCAGAACTTTTTGCATACCGTGAAAAGTGACCAAATTATATAACAAGCAAGGGGGGCAAACCCCCCTTGAACCCCCCTGTGAAGTTATGCAAGATCGCTCAGGACCCATTAATAAGAAAATTGTAGAAGATGTTAAGTCAAACATGAAAATTCTGGCGAAGGTTCACAGAACTAATCGACGCTTCAATATTTTGAGGAGTATCCATATGATCATCAAACAAGCAAGGGGAAAGCCCCCCTTGAACCCTCCTGTGAGGTTACATATGTTTCTCTAGGCACGCCAAAACATATTCAACGATAACGTATACGACCGGTGAATGCTTGGCAACACGAAATTGATGCCACTCTGTGTGATCCTGAGCCGAAAAGATCCAGACTGA
This sequence comes from Pristionchus entomophagus, assembly GCA_036245825.1. Taxonomy (NCBI): domain Eukaryota; kingdom Metazoa; phylum Nematoda; class Chromadorea; order Rhabditida; family Neodiplogasteridae; genus Pristionchus; species Pristionchus entomophagus. The sequence goes on from BTSX01000001.1 coordinate 11,348,698, forward strand.
ATAATACACTCTGAAACGACCTGTGAAAACTATCTCGGTACATGGTTCCAACATGGAACCGGACTGGTACTGGTCTATTATCATCTTCGTAGATCTTGCATAAAATAGTATCCTGATACTTGCATCAGACACCGTGCGAACGGTGTAGTTTGCACAATATGCTAACACCAGAAACATTTTATACTATTGATTGGATACTCGGAGATGGTATCAAGGCTCCCCTGACTGCGCGCTATCCTCCTTTCTCGGTAGTTAGGTATGACGTCTAGGTTGTCCCTTGAAATGGCCTCCATAAGCTTGCGATTATTGTCCAGAGCCATCGCCATGCCCAGGTAAAGTGAAATCCTAAATGCAGAGGAAACTGCGTTGACTATTCGGAAAATGTAATGCAAGGACCTGCGAGCGCGCTATCATACTCACTCGCTAGTCGTATATCGCATAAAGAGTGTCTCTCCATATCGCCCCTGTGGCCTTGTGGTTATCGCCGTGAGCCAACACCGAGCCGGGTACGATTTCCGCCCGCTATGTCGATTTTGCAGCTTTCAAAATTTTTTTGCTTTTTTTGATCGCAATATTTCAGAAACCACTTTATAGATTTTGCTGAAACTGTTTATCAATAGTTTCTTGACCAGCTGAATACAATGGCGGGGGTTGGACATCGAAGCAAAGCCTTTCAGACCCGATTGGTCCGGAAATCAGCCTTTTTCACGCATTGTTGACACTAAGTGCCGACAACTCGGCTCAAAGTGGTGGGAATCGGTTCATTCGAAAAAGTGAACCTTACAGTTAGCCAGAAGACGTCAATAACAAAGTCACTATGAAATCACAGAATCCTGTCATTTTGAAGTCCGTTCCTGAAATTATTCCCATGTTTTCCTCGTTGTTAGACTTTATAAGTAGTAAAAAAAAGTCGATATATATTTAGTAACTCACTGGTATTTTACAGGGAAGGCGAAAGCCGAAATGCAGATTAAACTGGATTGTCTACTCGGAAATTATAATGCAATTTCATGCGAGCACGCCATCATACTCACTCGCTAATCGTATAGTGCCTCAAGAGCTCTTCACGAAAATGCTTCCATGGGCTTGTGGTTATCGCATTTGGCCAATGCTCGGCCGACCCTCGGTTCAAATCCCACCCGTTGCATCAATTTTGCAGATTTTCGATTTTTTTGCATTTTTTCGGTTGCAATATTTCCACAACTACGTTATAGATTTTCCTGGAATTGATTATCCAGGTGCATCTTGAGCAGCGGAATGAAATGGCGGGGGTTGGACTTCGAAGCAAATACATTCAGACCCGAACGGGCCGAAAATCAGCCCTTTTCACGCATATTTGACACTAAGTGCCGCTAACTCGGCTCAAAGTGGTGACAAGCGGTTCATTTGAAGAAGCGAACCTTACATAAAGCCTGAAAGCTTAACTTCCAGAAACAAAGACCCAGGATCAACGCCGAAGTGGGGTTGGAAAATATAGAACGCACATGTTTGTCACACCCAGGGGTACCCGCCATTTGGTGAATTTTCGGGCTGAAATTTTTTTTGGTGCATCCCCAGACCATGGGCACAAACTTTGCAAAGTTTGGTGAGCTTGCACTCACGTTGAAAATTTCATGTGGGCTGACCCCCTTCAGAGCCGAAAATAACGAAGAAAAAAAAAAGTCCCAAATTACGCCGGCGCGACGCGCCGGCGTCAATTTTGTTTACCCGCCTGGAATTGGTGAATGACGGTTACTCGTTATTTCTCATGATATTGTTGTATTGAAATATTTCACCATTTTTCATCATCAAATTAAGCTGCACTGAACACTCTGGTAATGAGCACAAAGTGAAACACATTCCCACGTATGCCCTCATCTCCAATCAATCTCCCTCACCCACCATTTCTCCCGTCTCCTCTCCCAATATCTCCAATACTTTTCTCTGCATTGATCCATTGTGGATTCGAATCGATCCTCCTCCCAATTCCACTCCATTCAACACCAGATCGAAGTGTTGCGCTGAGAGGTTACTGTAGTGTTCAGTTATCGATTTCCCTCTTATCGTACCAGACCAGCTACCGTAATCTCCGAATATACTTCCCGATAGCCTCTACCGAAATCCACACATCTCTGTGTACACTATCCCAGTGAGTTCTCGATAGCTCATCCTACCGTATACCTCTGATCTCATTGAGTTTCTCCTCCTTTTCAATTCTTTCTTCGTGTTCTTGAATGGGGGCAGTGAATGGATGATGACATGACACGAGTTTTCCCTCTTCGTCTCTCTCGAAGAGAGGAAAGTCGACCACCCATAGGGGACTGAAAAGGAGAGAGGATTAGAGATCAAAGATCAAATACCAGATATATGTGTGGTAAATATAGTTGTTTTGATATATGAGAGGAGGAATTATCAAAACTTTTGATCTGTCGATTGGAAATAAATAGGTTGAAACATCGATTATGTATTCTGGGTAAACGACACTAAAAAGCAGACTTCTGATTAAAATCTATTTTTTAATTCCTCACCAGAACTCCTCCCTCTTCCTCCATCCGTTCGCCTCTCCCAGCAGTCCTCTCAATTGTCCAAGCGTGTACTGCACCTTCGATGGAGCTCCCCATCTACAAAAATTCAGCGTAACCATTTTCGAACAGCCATTTAATTTCACGTAATATTCAGTGTCCATAATCGTTTCTCAATTTTCATAGTTAGTATCTGCAAGTCGCGTACAGAACCTATATGAAGGAACGCGAAGAAAAAAGCATTTTTGAGGATAATATCTGTGAGTTTACTTTATTTTTTAAAATGATGATAATCATCCCAGATGGAAGAAACATTTGGTTATATTTTCACAAGTATCCATTCGCCAAGTATTGAAAACGGCTCAAATATGTTCTCTTTGACAGAACCTTGAAACTCAATCCCACCAGCACTAAATTGTAAATTCCGCCAAAACTCACGCTATCAAGAGACTGTCCTCTTCTCCCAATTGGAATTCCTTCTCGATCTCCTCATCCGATACGAAATTGAACCATCCTCCCTCCTTCTTCGTATTTTTCGAGAGAACCGCGAAATTCTGAAACATATTTATTTATTTTCTAAAAAAATTGTAAATAATTTTCAGTAGTGCCGGATCTTCTAAAGTCTCGCTCCTTTCTGCACGCTCTACCATATTTCAGACATACGAGCAAGAGTGCTGAAATGAGAGAGCCGATAACGAAACAGCATCCCATAGACAGCATGTCCAATTACGGCAGAATAAAATCACTCCTCGATCAATCTCCTCCGTTAACCTACCGTACTCTGGTAGTTCATCTCCACTAATCGCTTCCACTCTCGCACGCGTGCTTTGCTCATTGCCTCTCCACTACCACGAGCAACGATGCAACGAAGAGCCCAGGAGGGATCTGAGGAGAGGATAGAGGTCAAAGATTAATTTTATCCTCTCGAAGAGGTACCTTATACACTGTCAGAAATTCAGATATATTGAGATGTAGTCATTAAGGTCATATAAAAATCAATGAAAGCGCGACAAAGATCAAAGAACACTCCTCACCCTCATTTTCTCTTCTCAGCTTCTCAAACGTTCTCGACTTGACCTCCTCGATTTTCCACGGTATCCTGAATGGAAATATTACAGTACAATACTGCATAATTACCTTAATCCTCCCCAATGATCAGAGATCAATCTCATTAGGCTGTCTCGCGATTAGGCTCTATCTATATTGTGCACACTCTTTCGCCGATCAGACAGACGAGATAGTGTACAGAATAGAGAAAGCTGATATTCGAAATTTTTCCACCTCAGATCTGGTTTATCCACTCCATAGTCTCTCATTGCATCAGCAAAGGAGAGACGGGGGAAGGGCGCGGAGGGCTTGACGTGATTCTCAAAGAAAGAATAATTGATATTTTTGTTTCTACCATCTCTTTCAAGGAGCACCATCATTTACTTTCTAACCAATGGGTAGTTAACAGACATTTGAGACTCAGAACTCGATTGCCGAAATAAAATTAACTTTGCGAAGAAGAGATGATGAAGAGAAGTCGTATTTTATTTATTAATTGGAAAAGAGGATTCAATCACGAAGAACAAAAAACTGCCAATATGAAAGATTTTCGGGACACAAACTTTGCGGGTTACCTTTTCGAAATATTTGCCAAAGAGTTTTTACAAGTAAACAAATATTTTTCATATAAATCGATCAGTAATCATGCTCACAAGATGCTCCGGCCATGTCGCAATCAGCACTTGCTCCAGTAGGTCAAGCAGACCGTCCTGAGTGATGAAGGATACCTGGAAATAAGCCAGTTGTCGACACGAGATCATAGCAGCTACAGTACATAATAATACTATCTGCCTGCCGAAACTAGTCATATCACTTCATTTCACTCGAACTTCTCTCCATTCGTGCCGAGCTCGCTTGGACGAGCGATAGTGTGCAGAATGGAGAGAGTCTAACAAAGATATTCATTGGCGTATACCTCAATATCCAGTTGCGTGAATTCCGGCTGTCGATCGAGCTTCGAGCCCTCGTCACGGTAGCAGCGAGCTACCTCAAAATCAATATTCAGAGATTCCCGCATCCTGAAGAATCAAACGCACGCCGAATCAAGGCGCCCGTAATGGATCACTCATGAGATTACTGTACCTGGAAATATCGATCGATGCCTCCGACCATCAACAACTGCTTGAATTGCTGTGGCGACTGAGGGAGGGAGTAGGCAAGACCCTGGAGAGATCAAAGATTAAAGATCATAAGTGAATAATTGGTTTTAAAAATTCTGCAACAAGAACGACCACGTTGCATCAACGTTTCGTACTCATTTTATTAGTGTTGGTCAGCGGATAATTTTAATTCCGAAGTGGGATCCATTTCTTGAAAAAAATCAATAGAATTGGAGAGCAATCAGTATGTTTTGTTCAATGTCTCATGCGCTTGCTGGTCATGTGTTCATGTGAGAAACAGCATAATATCGTTGAGAGATCAAAGATCTCTTTTCTACCCTCCTGTCTCACCTTAGCAGGTGTCCGCGTCGGAACAATGAATTCCGCCGCACCTCCGGGTGTCCGACGGAAAAGAGTCGGAGTCTCAACCTGACAATGAATGAAGGAATGAATGTGGGATATTTTTTGTAATATAAAAATATTGATGCGGAATCTAATTAGCAGTTCACTACCGCTATAGACAAGTAGATCATAATCGGCATAGTTTTTAAAGCGTTGCCGGATTTAATAGTAATTCTCTCCATTCTGCACACTCTTAGGATGATCGCTGAGAGAATGTGCAGAATGGAGAGAGCCAACCTTGCAATATTTTCCGATGGTCGTCAACTTACATCGACGAACCCCTTCTGCTCCACTAGAAATCTCCTCGCTGAGTGAATCACAGACGATCTCAGTCGCAAATTCGATTGAAGTTGAGGTGATCGCAGGTCGATGTAGCGATAACTGAAGAAAGAGAACGATAAGTGAGGGGAGAATGATCTTTGACTAACGTTCCCTCACAATATTCAAAGAACTTCAAATTTACTCGTAAAATTCAGGGTTACGAATCTCTCCCTGGTGATCTATGTTTCACTCATTCCATGTATTGCCAACCAAAATGAACGACTCGTTGTATGCGCGAGAAGCGATAACCTAAATAATTTTTGAACGGACTCATTAAGAGGCCGTTTGCATACTAGTCGGACAAGGTTTGGCACAGCAAAAAATATCAATTCTGTGAATTGTTGTGTTTTGGGGTTGTTGAGAGTGCTGAAGACAATGGGAGGACTAATTTTGCATCTAGTTGCTCCGTTGTCTTCAGATGGAGTGACGTCAAAATCGCATTTTAACGATTATCTCGTCTGCGTCTCGATTCTCGGAAGTACAAATCTGATAGGAGTATGTCTCCAGGGATAGAATCGAAAGGCGGTCACGTCTGTCTACTTAATTTTCCGATATTTTCAAAAATATTTTTGTTAGAAAAATTACAATGGCGAAGAAGCTAAAGTATTTCAGGAAACTGGCATGAATAGAAGCGGAATGAAGAGCTGATTACGAATCTATTTTAAAATATGAGAAAAAGTGTCAAACTTTTGATCATGATCGATATTAGTGGGGCTGACAGGGAGAGATTCTCCTTGATCTACCCTTCTCTGCTTCTCTAACCGAGGGGAGAGCGACGAGAGAGTGTGTGGAAGGAAGAGAGCGCAGAGGGGTCAGGAAGAGAGGCGACGAAAAACTAGGGGAGGGAATCCCTGTCAGGCCCCACCAATATTGATCATGCTCAAAAGTTTGACGCTTTTTCTCATATTATAAAATAGATTCGTAATCAGCTCTTCATTCCGTTCCTATTCATGCCAGTTTCCTGAAATACTTTAGCTTCTCCGCCATTATAATTTTTCTAACAAAAATATTGTTGAAAATATCGGAAAATTAAGTAGACAGGCGTGACCGCCTTTCGATTCTACCCCTGGAGACATACTCCTATCAGATTTGTACTTCCGAGAATCGAGACGCAGACGAGATAATCGTTAAAACGCGATTTTGACGTCACTCCATCTGAAGACAACGGAGCAACTAGATGCAAAATTAGTCCTCCCATTGTCTTCAGAACTCTCAACAACCCCAAAACACAACAATTCACAGAATTGATATTTTTTGCTGTGCCAAATCTCTCCATATTTGTCCGACTAATACGCAAACGGCCTCTTAAATTCATCTTTATTGTACTTTGAATCGCTTAGAGTTAATCTTAGATCTCTCTCCCTTCCCCTCTATTTTCCCCCAACTTACGTCAATCGTGTCTGTTCATGTGCTTTCGCATCGGGAAGGAGGGGCATATCCTTCCTCGCTTCATTCACAACAGAAAGAGATGAGACGTCGATCTGATTAATTATTGATTGAATACCGTACCTTGATTGTACATCAAATGCATCTACATAAACACAGTGCTGTCCGCACTTTCGACAGGCTTCCTATCGATTTCCCTTTTAACATCGCTCACGTTGTTTCACGCCTTATAGTAGTGAATGACGAACCACGACAAGTGGTTTCCTTGTGACACGCTACTACTCCCATTATTATTTGCTGCTCCGATCAATGATCTACCGTAATCCACCGTATACCTCGATATCTCCTGTCTCCATCTTTCCATTCCTGTGTTTTTCTCCTCTGTCTCTCACTCTTCCTCGCACTCGGATGATCGACTCGTAGGGAAGATGAGAGAGGAGAGACTGAAGGAGAAGAGAGAGAGAGAGAGAGAGGGGGGGGGGTTGGGTAGGGATGGTGCAATTGATTCATTGGTTCTACTTTGAAAGGGAAGCGTGTTACCATTGCAAACAAACGTGCAACTAAAAACTGCCTAGTGATAAAAATTATGAAACAGCAGTGTGAATAACTTTTTTAACCGGGTTTCAAGTCTCATAGAATTATCATAATGTGATCCCCTCGATGAAATTGAGAAGAATAAACTATACACAATTAATTTATTGCATGCAAATGTTTCTACATTGAATCGTCTTTGACTTTATCATACAATTTTAGTTATCGATCTCTAATCCACCGATCCACCGTGACCCTCTAATGCTCCTCTCCCCTCTCACCTTACTCTCCTCATCATCATCTTTGATCGTTGCTTGAATACTTCCATACGAATCGCGAATGACAATGAATCGATTGAGACGACGGAATGAAAGCCAACCGAAGAGAATCACTTCAGAGCCTAATGAGTGGAAGATTATTTGGGATTGAAAATATCTAAACACCAAGGATAATTGGCATTAAAGAACAATTGATATTTGGAAGTGTTTTTCATGGAAACAGTTCACTCAATTCATCAACACTAAATGTTTCTCAAAATGTATGAGGGGTTGCTGAAATTCAACATTAATAGACGATCTCACGAATTTTCCTTTGGCAATAATTTTCGCTAGGTGTTTTCCTCTTTGCCCCACTCCCAAGGTATCTCTTCCGCTTGAATCTATCACCGCTCTCGACTTTTTCTGTCAGACCGGAAAGAGTGTGCAGAATGGAGAGGGACATAACTCTCTCCATTCTGCACACTATTTCTCTTTCTCTCACCCGCATCCTTGAGTCTCAATTCTCCACAGGTGTGTGATCGTGTCACATGGCTGTTCACTGGCAGTAATGATCTACCCGTCGAACGGAGAAGAGAACACAATCGCATCCAATCGATATATCGATTACCTGAGCATAGTACTGTATCTTGTAGATCTCCAGTATCTCAGCCACCTTATTGGTATCAATCATTTGGTTGAAAAGATATCCATTCGACTCTACGCCTATTCAAGTCTTGATTTATCGAGAAAAATAAAATAAATAATATTTATCACCCTTAGAAGGGTTCATTGATCAATGTATCACAAAATATCGATAGTCGAGCATCAAAATGACTATCTAACAACACCCGAAACATAAAATTTACAATTTCGAAAAAAATTCACAAACATTAATACAGCTACAAAATATTATTAGACATGCTTTTGGCGAAAATATTAGTTATAATGACATTAAAGGTAAATATCAAAACTAAAATCCGTCTAATATCAAGCCAACTCATAACTCAGAATCACCAAGCAAAGGTCCAAAAAAGAAAAATTTTAAAAACAAAACAAGCGATAATCAATCCCATCAGTCTACAGTACTCCTTCTCACACCCTATCCGCGAATACTTTCTTCACTATCTCCTCTTTATTCTCAGTGGCACCGTAACTCCACCAATCGTCTTCCTCATCATCCTTCTCTTCCTCCTCCTTCCTTTCGATTTTCCTTAATTTAGAAGATTAGTTGAATCGATTATTTTTTGCTTCATTTTAAGAAAGCCGTATTTAGGTACGTGTTATTGCTAAAATGTCGCGTCTCTTTCCAATTTTCTCTATTCAACACACCCCTCACATTCTTCTTTCCAATCGGCACACTGTCATGCACGTCAGATTGACACTTGTTACATTCTTGTCTGTCTGACCGGCGAGATAGTGTGCCGAATGGAGAGAGGCGATTCCAAATTCACAGCCTATATGGTACCTGTAGGTGATATCATCCATTTCATCATCCTCATCCAATCTCTCCCTTCCCATTTGCTGTTTTCTCTCGTGGGTGAATGGCGCTTTCAGATCGCGACGAGGCAACACCTAGAATCGATTAGAGATTATCGATTGATTGATCAATTTATTTTGCATCTCAATTAACCAATAGGGAATATTAAACTCTAGAATGAAAACCAAAATTTTTCGGGTTCTCAAAACACCGTCTATTGCCCCTACAGTTACATACAAGTAATTGATCGATACGCTACCGTAACCCTATCCGCCTACCGTATGCTCTACCGTACCTCTCCGTCTCCCATTAATCGTTCGAGGAAGGCCGGTCCCCTCACCGCCAGCAGATCCCACTCCTGCTCCACAGTCTCACGCATCGCTGTGAGAATAATGACAGTTATCGATTGATTGACTACCGTGATCTGAGAAAATCTAGAGAAATTTGTAGCTGAATTACATCACTTATCAATCGACTACCATATTCTGAATGAAATATTGTTCAGTTCCTACCGTACTCCTCACCTTCCTCAGTGTACGCAACCGAAATCCGTCCAAAGTCGTGGATACGGTAGCGGGTGACGTCTGGAAAAGGAAAATAATATATACGTTGAGAATTATTCCTTCTAAGTATTTCAAGTAATTATTAAAACTTCAGACCAATTTCAGAGCTTTCAGAGCGTTCACTGCTACAATTAACCAGGTATGATCAAATTAATTATTTTATTTGAGTACGAAACCTAAGAAACAATGCAATAACCGACCGATTCGAGATATGAGACATTCCCTCATCCTCAATTCACCGGGTTCAGTACTACACTTTTCTAAACTGTTATTATTGCAAGAAAATAAACCGTTTCACTTGTTATTACGAACGGTCCAATCTACTGTGTTTAGTAATCATTAATAAGGGATTCTAGGCTTCAGTGTTTGTATTTAATCAGTGCATTTTGCGTCCAGGATCACATAGGAGAAAGATCGGGAATATTGGAAAACTAAATAAATAATTAGCGAATATTTTGTTCCGCTCATCATGCCTACTGTATGCTAAACAGTCCATGACTCTAACTGAGTTTTTGAATCTTACAGTAAGTTGATCAATCAATACCTCCCCTCCCCTCACCTGGTACGGTACTCATGAAGTGATCTTCCCTGCTGGGCGCCTCTGCCTGCCAGCAGACGGGTCCCGGCTGGAATCGCACGCCCCGATTACGGTAGACTACCGTATACATCGAGGCGACCATCGATCGATACGACGCCGAGTCACCGCGCAGACACAGCGGACGACAGCACGCCTGCCAGGGATACGGCAGGTTGGGAGGGGAAAGATAAATACGGTCGGTTCTAGTCTGACCGAATCGAAAAATAATCTCTCCAATCTGCACACTAAAAATTAGAGTAACGAGAGGGTGTGCGTGATGGAAAGAACATTCGATTCAGCAACAATAGCAAGTAGGAATACGGTTGGGAATAAGCCAATTATTGATCAGTTGTGGTTACGGTAGGTGGAGGTACGGTGGGAATAAGTCAGTCAGTGTTCGATAGTGCTCTCTCACTTACCGTACACTCGGCGGCCGGCCATGCAATTCTCTCAACGGGCGATCTTTTCTGCAGCATCTCAGTTAATTCGGCGTTCGAAAGACGGCGGAGAGGCTCCTTATTAGATTTATTATTTTTTCTAGAAAAACAAAATTGCAAGAAATGGCCAACAAAAACTTTCCTTTATTACAGGAATGATCGAAACCTAGATTATACTATTATGGAACGTAACTTCTCAATCCATCTTACAATGCCAAATATTATGATGATTTTGAAACTTCAACAATACGATTCGATCAGTGTTCATGAGAATTCGCTTAATTTTACGGCATCGATGAAACGCGTATCAGCCAGTATTTCGAATCGTAATTTTCAATAAACTTAATAAAAAAATAAATAGTATTTATACGACGAGCAACGTGAAGTTGGTTGATTGATCATTCTGATTATTCCTACTAATGAACAGCGAGTGAAACCCGCAATCAGCAACTGCCGGACAGTATCACTAATTCAAAATTTGAGGAGAAACTGCCACTCGCCTTTTCCTCAGTGATACTGTAGAGCGCCTGTATGACGTCCAGCGAGACCTTCGAACCTGTGAGATTAGGATCAGTACCGTAATCTAGGCTACCGTATTCATAACACGATTACGGTTATGCTTACAATTAGGATACCGCTAACTGGTTGACTACCGCACACACTAGAGATGTCAGATTAAACAGAGCTCTCTCCATTATGCACACCTTATAATCGGTTAGAGAAACGAGAGAGTGTGCATAAAGGAGAGATCACTATTCGATCCGGAAACACTGATACTCACCATTGACTCCCTTCTTCATTCGCTGTTCGACGAGTGCGCGCGCGTGGCGTTTGAGCTCATCGATCTGATGAATTATCGTTTGCATTTTTACTTTAATTCGTTTCGAGTAGTCATTGAAAATAATATTATGTCATATTATGTTATATTATATTACAATATTTTGTTTGGTTCTCTTATGGATGATGCGCAGATTGAAATTAATTGAGACCATATGCCTTTCTAAATTTCATGCAATCAAAATACGCCGGGTGTTCAATATACAAAGCGCCCATTTCCTGATTTGAATTATGAAACCGACGACTGTTCTTCCATTTCACATAATACCAACCGTATTCTCCTTACTCTGTCTCCCTTCCCCCTCAATAACCTGTCTCACTCCCTCCTCCTTCTCCTTCTGTTTCTCCTCTCCTATCTTCCACTCGAATCGACCCAGTTCTATCTGCACGCTGGAGCCTGAAATATAAATATAAATATGTTTAACACTAAATAACAATCTACAATCTTATTCTTCTTCTTATTTTTCAAGCAATCTTTGCTGAACTGTTTTATCTCTAGGGATCAAACATCAATCAATGATCTCCTCCTCACCCTCAATCTCCCTCTGTCTCCTCCTCTTCTCTCTGGGCGTTGGTGGCGGAGGAGTCGTGACCTACAGAATTAATATCGATTATTGTTTACTTCAATCGAACATGCGCAACAAATTGGAACATCCGCCCTTCTCGGTGTCTTGTACATTGCTTGAAACATATTTTTCATAGGTGTAAATTTCTACCCGAAATCACCATCTTCAAATGTAAACCCTTTTTTTCTTATTTACAAATCGAAGGCAAATGACTCATTGGCTAACAAATTATTCTCTAAAAGTAAAGGCCATTGTGAAGCACAACATTTTATGGATGTTAATATTGTATTTCGAGGATGCAATTGAATAAAATCACTTCTGCTACGATTTCCATCCTATCCCGTCCTCATGAGACTCGTTCTTACCTTGACAAACTGATCCTCTCTCTTCTCCTCTGGTTTCTTCAATTCCACTGGCAATTCTACCTTCTTCCCTTCTTTTTCCTCCCATTTCTTCACTATTTCAGCGATCTTCGATTGTTTTTCGTCCTCTTTCAACTGAAATTTCATGGTTGCTATGATATCACAGCCTGATTTTTAAATTTTTAAAGAGATCGGATTTCGCTGGTGCTTCTTAGTTTCAACACCACTAAATGTTCACTTCGCATAGAACAGGAATGATTTCTCTGTCTGAATCAAGGCCCTACAAAACTTTAAAACGCCGCGTGTGTAAATTCACTCCATAGTGTTTGGATTCCATACAACTCCCCAAAATTAGCTCTACAGGAAGGAAGATCGACCGACAGATTCAGATTGAATGGCAATTAGCGTCGCCACATCTAATAGCATCTCTCTCCATTCTGCATAATCCCTCGTTACTGTAACTGGCTAGAAAACGTGCAGAATGAAGACAACATTATTAGATCGAGCAACGCTAATCCATAACAAGATCCATCTCCCTCACCTCCTCCTCATCTCGGAAGAATTCCTCTCTCCTCTCCTTCTCTTCCTCCTGCTTCTTCGCCGCTTCAGCCTCGGCTTTTAGCTTCTCGTCCACCTGAGCAAAAATGGTTTCTTCTTGGTATTAGAGTAATAAAATGATTTCAAAATACACTAGTAAAATAAGCTCGTGACAATTATAATAGTGCAGCCTAATTAATGGAAATGTCATTTCGGATATTTGCGCTCTCTATTCTGTACACTAGCTCGTTTCACGACTAGAGAAGAAGTGTGCAGAATGTAGAGAGCAATATCTTAGGGAACATCTCTACTTTTCACAACCATATAAGGAACATCAATAACCTATCCTTCTTACCGTATCCTACCGTACCTCAAACTCGATCTCCTCACTACCGTACTGCCTCTGGATGTACTCGCTCTTCTCCGCGTCGTTCAGCGCCTCGGCGTCTTCAGATATCGATTTCTGAAATAATCAATATTCGATACTCGGCTACCGTAAACCACAAGATCAACCGATATTGTATAATTGTGATGTCATTTTAGTTTTCAGCTTTCTCCTATCTGCACACTATCTTGACAGACAGACAGACGAAAGAGTGTGCAGAATGGAGAGAGCTAAAAACCTACACTACATCTCTTATTAATATTTATGCATTTCATAAGGCCAATCAATTCTGTCTCCGCCTATAGTATCCCTAATCAAACAATCAATATCCCTCCTCACTACAGTAATCTTGGCGTCTCCTCCGAGGTTGTCCAGTAGGTCATCGAGCAATTCGGAGAGACTCGCGTCCGACAGTAGATCATCTATGTTAGCGCGGTCCTGTGCCTGAAATATCGCTTGGTACAGTGATCCGTGATATCGATCGAAAACCGTATCTCACAGTTGTTGATTAGAAATACGGTGCGTCACAATAAACAATTTTCTTCTGAAACCTCCTTCCACCTTTCTAAAGCACCATAACTTTGTTGTCTACAGATCTCAATAAGATACCGTATCGTTCAGTTATAGATCAAGATACCGTAATCGAGATAAATCAATCGATACATTATTAGCCGAACAGCAGTTAATGATGCCCGGATCGAGCGGGTGCGCCTCCGTGTTGAAGATCCAGCCGCCGGCTGAAAGAGTTGGATATTGTTTTTAGAGCAGCAAGCCGAGTAAAAATTGTCTACATTTGAAATCTATTTGATTTTGTACTCCGCTGTTACACGAATACAACGGGCGGATGATTTATTCAAAAAAGTTCAATCAAAATCTCTCATAATACACTAATAGATACCCACATTCGAATACCTTCGTATTTACAATATCGATCTACAGTAAACTATTGTACAATACTCCAACCCTACCGTACCCTCCACGACGCAGCTTCCCCTATCCGTCTGGACGACTCTTCCGGAATGGGAATTGTGCAGGAAATTATCGTCATCGAAGAGGAGATAGAGGTACTTGATGGTCTCAGCGAGGAAGAATGATTCCATTCTGGAATTAGTATAATATTAAAATTCATCAGAGAATGCACGGCCAGATCACATTTGAGATCGTATCAGCTACTTCGTAAACATTTGAAGCACATCTGTGTCTGGCGCGTTTATCATAATCCGTATTTCTCTATTACCGGTAAAATATTTTCTGAAAAGCAAGACTCGTGGAATTAACATTCATAACGCCTTACAACCTTTTCAAAGCATGGCGAAACACATTAGTAACCAGGCGAATTTCGAAACAACAATTCCCGATGCGCGTTCTCATGTGATTTATTCCCCTGATCAGAAGACTAATACTTCGCAAACCTCTTGATTTTCAGTTTCGACATGACTATAAGCTGATCTATTGAATGCACAACTAGTAATTCTCTCTCGGAAGATCTACAAATTCTTCTTCCCCCCTCACTCACCTATTTTCCTTCTCTCCACTCTTCACTTTCACAGTCGAGTATCCACATGGAGTACGAGCGAATTCCTCGATCGCCTGAAATTGAAATATATATATTTTTTATTTAGAACCGTGTATTTCACGCATAGTGGGATGCATCCTCTTCCTTTCTAATCATCCCACCTTGAATCTTGGTTTCACCAAGCCCGTTCTCATCTAAAACCAACGTATTTCTTCCTCCTCCTAGCAGTGCTGCAGTTTCTATATTTTTGTGTGAAAAGAGTGGAAAGTCCAAACTACTTTAAGGCTTCACACTCACACCATTTCGGAATCACACGAGCAATAAATGAATCCAACTAGAGTTGACAATGCGATCGCGAGATTGCGAGCCCGCATCCCTCCCCTCCTCTCGCCCAGGCGTTGCGTGGTTGCATCGAGGGAGAGGGAGGGATGAGGGACTCGCAAAGCTCGTATTGAGAACACTAAATCCAACCCACATCTACCACAGTGGCAGCCAACTTGAGTATCCTCCTGTCTCCGGTCGCTCGATACACGTACATCATACTCTCAACCAACTCGGGACGAAGGGGATACGCGTCACGACCGCCTTTCTGAAGGGGAGAGAGGATACGGTAGGTTACGGTATTTGTATGGTTTATTTATTGAATACTGCTATTCTGAATAAGAGAGGGGGTACGGTAGAGGAATATAAAGGCAGAGTACAGTATCGAGGATCGATGCTATTAAAACAAGACGTGTTGAAAAGGTGGGAGCCATCTGATTTTCATTGTTCTATTTTTATCCTGGACAGTCACTACGGAATTACAAACTCAGGTGAATTGTAAACTTGAACAGTCCATGATACTCAAAACCGCCGCCTTATTTTTTTTCAAATCAAAATTTTCCTAGAGATACAATACATTTTACATTAATCTTGCTGTTTCGAATGGATGCATTCTCCATTCTGCACACTCTCATCTCTCTGACTGACGAGATAGTGTGCTGAATGAAGAGAGCCAATATTCGATCCGGCAAAACTACTATAGAGTACAATTATAATTGGAATTCGGTAGATTACAAGCAGTCACATTTTTGCTGGTGTAAATTTTTTAAACTTCCACTGATGGTAAAATCGCAAGCTGGGAATACATCAGCATTTGAAGCACCTATGCAGCCCAAAACTGCTGAGTCGGTTAAAGATTTCGTTGATGCTATTGTCTAAAGAAAATAGATTCTGCAGCCGTAGTATTTTTTCACAAGGAATCATGTGTCCAATGCACTAAGACAAACGTGGACAAGTTTAGAATATCCGTAAATCGCAAATCCGCCAAGCGATACACAATATTTAATCGTAAAGATGCCGGATCGAATAGTTCCTCTCTCCACTCAGCACACTCCCTCGCCTGTCAGAGCGAGATGAGATAGTGTGCAAAATGGAGAGAGCAGCTTCGATCCTCCGTGCAATTCAACAGTAACTCACTGGTTCCTTCGTCTTGAGATCCCAGAATTCGGGTGGGAATCCGTATTTCTCAATGAGATCCGCGTAGTTCATCAGGATTCGATACGCGTCTCCCACGTCTCCGATTAGGGTCTGAAATAATAAGAATATTAAAAATATTAATGTTTATAAATTTTATCAAGGGCAGATGGGATATTATCGAACAAACATCTCTTATCGTACTATGAAGCACCAGTGAGGCACAGATCTGCCTACCAGGTTTCTCAAGAAAAAGTCTTTTTTTTTCAAAATTTTACAAGTGCTTTGTTTTATAAAAGGGATGGTTCGCATTGATGCTTGTTCGCCTTCCTCACTACATAGCAACTGTGAAACCTCAAGCCACACGGACTAATTTTCAAACCCAAATTTCCTGATTCAATAGAACCACCGAATCAGTAAGATATACTTAAATCTTAATAAGGAACAACATTTAAAAAACCGTTACAATTCAACCAGCGATTCCTATGTTTCGCGAATATTTCATAGTTGAGATAAGTATGTGAATTTAATTCAGCTTTAATCAATTTTTCAAAAACAAATAGACTCACGAGCATTCCTGGCCAGAATGCTTCCAGTGATTGGAACAATTCTCCCTCGTGACTCGTCAATCCACTGGCCATCGAAACCCAGTGGAACCAGTCGCCTCTCCTGACATACTTGAGAATCGCGTCCTCAAGGTCTGAAATATCGATCGATAAGTTACTGTACCTATCATAACCAGATACATAAGTCAGTTCCCAATCGACTATATGAGCCATACGTGAGAGGATTACTATGCCTCATCAAGTCTATCAGTGGTGCCGGATCGAATAGTAATTGTATTTCTTTTTTTCTCGGTAATATCTACCGTAACCAAACATCATAAGTCAGTTCCCAATCATCTCACTTCACCTACCGTAATACTGCTTCATCAGACGCGGTTTCCTGAAAAGGAGTGCGCCCTTGACGAGGTACTCAAAGTACGAATCGACACCCGCGCCGATGCCAGAATCAGTAGCCGTCCATTGACCTACCAATCGATAATCATGGTGGGATACGGTAGAGTGGAATCCTTGCGATCGATAATTTATTATTTAATCAAAAACTTTTGGAGAAATACCATTGATGCTGTATAGCTTGAGCACTTAACTGCACGCTGAAACTCAGAAGAACTAGCACCCATCTAATAAATATACTGATACACAAGTATAAACAAAATCTCAAAAAAATTTTCATTACCAACCAGTCTTTCATCATTGTTCAAAATGTACAGCACCATTTAAGTACGGGCTGAAACTTAAGAACGTCGAGCACCAGAAATTATCCGATTGATAATTATCGAGCGGGTGTTTCAACCTTTTCACCGTAAACCAAATTACCGTAATCCTTCTATGATAGCGTACCCGTCTGGACGTTTATATGGTTGCCGACAAGATTGATGGGGCTCTTGCTCTTGAAAAGAGAATCGAGCGCGCGCGTTGCCACTTTCTCGAATCTGAAATGGATTTTTTACCGTATCAATATGGCGAGTTACCGTACTCAGTTAGTTCTGGGTCGTCCTTTCCTCTCAAAAATATGTGTGCAGATTCGGTTCCCAGCTCTCTCCATTCTGCACACTTTCACGTTTTTACTGACGACAAAAGAGTGTGCAGAATGGAGAGAGTGAGAACCGAATCATCATCACTACTCTCAACTATTGTCCTGTGATTAACATGAGCGATTGCTAAATCCCCATCTACCGTAACCAATCAGTTCTTGATCGTCCCCTTTCCCCTATCTACCGTACCTCTCATCTCCCGTTAATCTTGAAAGTGCGGCGAATTCGAGTATCATCGTGCCCACTCCTGCAGTGCACGTGATGGGAGTCTCGTCCTTGTGAACACCTTAAATATTTTTAGAATAATATTTATAAAAAATTTAAAGCTAAATTATTTGTATTTGGAATATCGAATTGCACTTTACTAAACACGCATAGTTTCAAAAGCAATTGATAGACAGGCGGAACACATTACCACATGGTGATTGATCATGAAAAAAAAGTGTTTTCATCCCTGAACGCTCTGGAATTCTATCACTTACCCAATCTGACCTGGTGCATGAATCCAAAAACATCTTGATATAAAGTTACACAAAATAATTCCAATAAAATACAACAAAACAAACACTATTCACCATACTTGAGATTAACCGTTCCATAAGGCATTCCTGTCTGTGTGTTGAAGGCGGGGAGCAATCGTTCACCCATTCGATGGGCGAGAGAAAGAAGGGAACCCGCGCACGGCCAACCTGGCTCGGTGTCTGGAAGGAGATTGATCTTTGATCTCTGAGATTGGATGGGGGATTAATCTTCTAAAATACATATTTTTACCAATCGGAGAGATTTTTGTTGTTGTAGAGACCAAATATCGTTCACATCAAAGTCATAAGCATCTCTCTAATCTTGAAGTGTTCGTGAAACATTACAGCAACGGGACTCTCAAATATATTTCACAAACAATCATTAAAGGAGAGCGTCAGATTTCCTTCTCTCCGTGATAGGATCTCCTTCCGGTTTTCACTCTTTCCACTCGGCACACTCACTCGTAGATCAGACCTACGTTAGAGTGTGCAGAATGGAGAGAGCAGACTTCGTAAAGATTTTTCTACTGTCCGAAGACTTCGTATTGATGATGTAATTTTAATTATCTAATATTGGCGCAAACTCCCTCACCATTAGCCATTCCCTGTAACATATGTGCAGCCAGCAATCCTCCCACAATCCGAATATTCGTCTCGAAAACCGACACGTTGATGTCCACTTCGGTGCGCACCGATTGAAGGACCAGACGAGAGGCTCTGGAAGGAGGAGTATGGTAGAATTACGGTAGGTACGGTTGTTTCGGTTTTTACATGGTGCTACGTGTGTGTTTATTTTATGGAAAGCTGTACCCTACCCATCGAAATCAACTATCCTCCCGCCTATTGATATATTCATGAAACATAAGAGCTCATGGTGTCTGTCATCTATTCGCTTGCAAGTACTTGAATACGCTTCACGCTCTAGAATACCCTAATATGTTCACTAAAAAATATGAAAAAGGTTTCTGTAAAAAAGTAAGGTGTTCAATCGATTGAAACTAATCGACTACCGTATACCTCTTGAATTCGGTAACATTTCCGAGGACGAGGAGTGTGTCGAGTGCATCAACGAGCGTGAGCGAGAACGAACCCCATGTGTCCTGAGGGGAACGGAGATGAGGGATACGGTAGATTACGGTAGGTCATGAAGAACACAAATATCTCATGATGATGATGGTCTATGTTTAGATGGGAATTCTGTCGTACAAAGATCATACTGAACAACGATTGGTTTATGAACCATGGGAAACTTGAAATTCCTTGTTCTAGAGATTGGAGACTTAGTGTATGATAACAAACTGACATGAGAGGTACGGCAGATTGCCAGTTAAACATAGTATTTATTTTCCCCAAAAGAGACAGATGAATCATATCTTCCCTGGTGAGCACTGATTTATAAATGGAGTGAAAGATAAGCTCACCTAGATCTGTGAAACGCGGAAAAGGTGAATCTAGAAAAAATAAAGGTAAACTGACATGCCCCTCGCAGGTGAGTGGTTTCAGTTCGTCCTTCGGGTAGGCGTGATGCAAATAGCCATCGTACGCGTGGTAGAACATACCGCGGACCTGATATTATTTAATATAGAAACTGTAATAATTATATTTATTACCAACGTCACATGATGGTCTAGCAAGTTCAGCAAAATCCGTGGAGTAAATGTCTACTATGAAACCGAAAAGCAAAAAGAGCTGGAATTTTGTGCCCATTTTAGTGAATGTATTTTGTAAATCCTAAACGATTTTCGAACTAGCATTACCCAAACAACCTCGATAAATCTATCTCCCCTCTGAAACACACCTTCTCCTTGTATCTCCTCTCGTCTTCCTCACTAAACTCCACATCATGATCCACTTCTTCCTCCCTCATTCCCTTCATTTTCCAGTCTTTCAACAGTTCTTCTGGTCGATAAACCGAGTGAAAGACGTGATCGGGTAGGGGAATCTCCGTCCCTTTAACCTCGTCCAGACTACTGAACCCGGTCAAGAGAAAAAAGATCACCAGGATCCCTAACCGAGGTGGCATCTACAAAACAATCATTCACCCAATGTATTTATATTTCGTATTACGGTATCTCGACTGATGTGTTACAGTATGCCATTTATCGATTGGTTGTTTCAAAATGAGAACTTTATCATCAACCGCATCAATAAAAAAATTGGGACCTGTTAAAACTGAGATTTCTCTACAGAAATGAGATGTGCAAAGGGAGATCTACTGGTCAAAGTCGAGATAGAAAAGTGATAGTCAAGAAATACCCGAGGGAAATGCAACATAATACTGTTGCCGGGTCGGATAGTACTCTCTCAATTCTTCACATTATCTTGATGATCAGAGAAGCGAGAGAGTGTGCAGATTGGAGAGAGTCACTATTCGATCCGGCATCCCTTACAACACAATCACAGAACTGAATAATACAGACAAAACAATGTAGAATAGATAAAGGAATACAGAAACGAGGGAACAATCGGGTAGTGAAAACAAACAGTTATCGTAATATATGAGAAACAATCGATAAATGATCAGACTCGACAGACTAATTAGTTAATTACTGTAATCATCTCTCCAACCGATCTAATCATCGAGGGTGGGCACTCCGAATCTTGCTACAGCCGAGTAGGCGTCTTTCATCTCACTGCGAACCTTCTCTCTTCTGTAGTAGATCGGACAGTCACGGGCTGAGCAGTTCACCTGACAATGGATTTTTTTTAAATAGAGAAGCCGAAAAAATAAAATGAAAGACGTGCTTGAATAATTTAATGGTGCTTTGAGACCCAAGTTTTGCAAAGCAAATGGGACTATCACCAGCGCTGGATAATCCCAAATAAATGGCAACGCTGCAACCCAAAACGGGTGGGTGACTTTTCTTCACTCATTGCCAACTTGGCGATTTCTACAATTAAAATTATACAATTAATAACTGACCTTCTCGTGAAATGTCTTGGCGCAGTTCTGGCATTCCGTCCACAGGCGACAGAATCTGAAGAGAAATAAATAATATTTTGTGTACTTAAAAAAATCCCCAAATGATCCGATCTGTGAAGCAGCCAAACTGATGTTTCAGCACTACATCATAAGATGAAACGAAATAATGGAGCCGATTTGTGACCTCCACTTTGTCTAAATAATCATTTATCACGGATTTTCTCTAATTGTGTAGGAACATTGACTACAGAAAAATTTTTTGCGTATCTGATTTCTATGAAACTTTTTTTATTGACTAAAGTGAGGACGGGGAAAACGACTATCCACTTCATTTGGCCAAATTTGCATATTGAGCCGATCTGTGACCTACCTCTTCAAAAGGCTGTAACTCGGTCAGTTTTTGACCTACCGAGGCGATTTTTTTTCCATCGACTCGTCTTTCCGAGATCTACAAATAACTCAATTAAGGGTACGGTATAAAAGTGCGTCTTCGATGTGTTTGGCCTGAAAATTAGTTTTTTCGGATATAAAAGTCGATTTTTTTCGAAATTTTCCTGGAATGGGTATGAATTTTATTGCAGATTCTGATTCGCAATCATATACTTAAGGTTGTGGCATATTTCATTTGCCCCATCTCTGTCCCCCCGATACCGATCCTCAGTATGGAGACCCGGACTTTGCCATTTTTCGATCACTTTTTAATATGTACCACGTTTGTGGTCGTATCTCGCTTCAAAATCATCTTTTCAAGCATTTAAAAAAAAGCCATCGAAAGGTCTCGATGAGCTTGATAAAAAAGTTTTAGTACTTCAAGTTGCCGAAATTGGCCGTTTTCGATATTTTTCACAATTACTGTTTTTATTCACGTGTTTCGCTGTTCTTTACAAAGTGATTAGCTCGTGTTTGATAGAAACTGTGCTTTACTTCTGAATAACATTGATTATCAAGACAATATGTTCACGTGTCAATATTTCCGACATCTGGAGTAGAATGAATGATGTTCGTTGGGTCATCGAAGAACTCAGCCATGTTCGTGTGGATCATGTCGTAGATGCCGTCAGCCGTGATCTCCCGATCATCCTCATCCACTTCCACTTCCTCCTCAATGGCTCCTCCTTCATCGTCCAATTCGGTGATCATATCCTCGACCAATGCTCTTCTTCTTCGGTTACCTCCTCTAGTCTTCTCCAGCTCCTTCTTCTTGGCAGCGAGAACACCTCTGATGCAATTCTTGATCTGGTCGTGTGTCATACGCTCCGCTGGCTGAATTTCAGCCGTATCCTTCATCTTCTTCTCTGCCTCCTCCGCTCTCAGTTTCTGCGACTGCTTGTAGTATTCCTCGAAGAGATCGACCACCAGCTTTTTCGCCTTCGCATTGTACTTCGCGCCCTTCTTCGTCGTTCTCAGTGCCCATCCCATTGGCTTCGGATGCGCTGGTGCCTGCGGGAATTGCTTGTACGAGTCCGCGAGAGGGGTGATTCCGATTCCCTGCTGTGGTTATGGTGTCTGACTGAAGCCCGCTATATCACCGTTCGAGCCCCACGCTCGACCATGTTTTGCAAGATGGTAGAATAAGGCTCGCGACCCAACTAATTTCGTTTTCAGATTCCTCAGCGTGCCCGATTTACTGAAAGCACTCTAGATTTAAAAGAAAAACTTCAAAACAATCAATAAAGACGGTTCAATAAACGTTGAAGCTGGGTCAGCTTTGTGAAAAAAAATTACAACGGGCTTCTTGAAGGGGTGCAAGTGCGGAGCTCGTATACTACATCATGAATTGTTTTTATGCTTAGAAAATAGCCAACTGCCAAGGAACGCGGCATTCATTAAAAACTATTAGATTTAAAGCGTACGTAATTATTTTTGAAAATCCGTAACGGTGACCGAATAAAAAAGTAAGTTCGCATTTACACTGAGGGTCATAGGGCCAAATGACTCCTGACACGACTTCCCTGTTCTTTCCCCCGGACCTATTACGCTCCTGTCTCTGATTCTCAACATCGTTATTATGTCTCCAGATATAGACAGAGTGAACGATTAAGAGACCGGCTCCGTTATTTTCGACCACCCTTTGGTCAGGGTTCCCTCGGAATGGCAGCCACAAGCCCATACCCGAGTATGATGAGTACTTTAATCGTACATTGTTCAAAACATTTTTTATTTTCTGTTACCTCAAATCACCTGGTTGAAAATTGATCCCGTAGGCAAAATGCTCAAAAAATCATATTTTCTCAGCCAGATTAGATAGGTTAAATTGCTCAATTACGTTAACATAAGAGTGTCCCGAGGTATATAATCAGCCGTTATGATATGACTGTACTCGATTTGAAAATCATTTTTGAAATTTATTTTTTGCTTTTTTTGGGATTTCTTGCAAAACGAGGAAATAACGCAGGCTCCCACTATGCTCATTTTGTGGGACCTTCTCACATGCATCGAAACCTCATTGAGTGAGAATTTTCAATTTTTACGAAAAGCGTCGTTTTTACGTTTGAAGACAGTTAACTGAGGGGTTAGATTGTGATTTAATTCCCTTATGGCCGAATAAATGCCTCAAATGCGTTAGTTCGAAAACTACTCAACCTTTCCAATTGTGTAGCGTTGATTTAAGTCGAAATAACCATATTTCCCGAGATTTTGAAAAATCGGTTTTTTGAATCTTGTTGACTTTGCATTTTTCCGACACTTTTTTGTCCTAACGCAGAAATAACGCAGAAATTCACTATTATAATTCGGTAGACCCATCAACTATGCATCGAATCCCTATCAACTAAGCCGTTCATATTTTTACGAAAGTCGCCATTTTTCCGCTTGAAGTCTCTTAAACTCATTTAGTTCATTATTAATGTTATCTAGCAGTAATGTACATTTTATGACAAAATACAGCGATTGACTTTGTAAAGAACAGCGAAACACGCGAATAAAAACAGTAATTGTGAAAAATATCGAAAACGGCCAATTTTGGCAACTTGAAGTACTAAAACTTTTTTATCAAGCTCATCGAGACCTTTCGATGGCTTTTTTAAAAATGCTTGAAAAGATGATTTTGAAGCGAGATACGACCACAAACGTGGTACATATTAAAAAGTGATCAAAAAATGGCAAAGTCCGGGTCTCCATACTGAGGATCGGTATCGGGGGGACAGAGATGGGGCAAATGAAATATGCCACAACCTTAAGTTTATGATTGCGAACCAGAATCTGCAATAAAATTCATACCTATTCCAGGAAAATTTCGAGAAAAATCGACTTTTATATCAAAAAAAATAATTTTCAGACCAAACACATCGAAGACTCACTTTTATACCGTACCCTTAATTGAGTTATTTGTAGATCTCGGAAAGACGAGTCGATGGAAAAAAAATCGCCTCGGTAGGTCAAAAACTGACCGAG
This sequence comes from Pristionchus entomophagus, assembly GCA_036245825.1. Lineage (NCBI taxonomy): Eukaryota > Metazoa > Nematoda > Chromadorea > Rhabditida > Neodiplogasteridae > Pristionchus > Pristionchus entomophagus. Next base: position 11,373,389 of record BTSX01000001.1, read on the forward strand.
TTACAGCCTTTTGAAGTGGTAGGTCACAGATCGGCTCAATATGAAAATTTGGCCAAATGATGTGGATAGTCGTTTTCCCCGTCCTCACTTAACTCAATAAAAAAAGTTTCATAGAAATCAGAGACGCAATTTTTTTTGAAGTAAAAGGTCTCGATTTTCCTACAAAATAACAGAAAATCCGTGTTACATCCATGGTAGTGCAAATAAATTACATTCCTGCCAGTCATTTATACAGTCTTCTCAATCTAACCCCGTGATATCTTATCAATTTGCATTAACTTCACCATACCGTACCTTCTGGAAGTGGCGTTGAGTGTCGTCACTCTGCTCAGGTAGACTTCGTTGGTGCGAGGACGACAGTGAGCACAAACAGCTTCGTCCTGAAGAAAAGGAGGCGGATTACGGTAGTCGGGAATCAAAAGGAAACTGCAATTTATGTGTTTTTCTGGAAGTAGCGACGATGTATCAGAAAAAGGGAACCGTGTAATGATACATAATTGTTGCGAAGCCGTAACTCACTGGGCTACGAATTTTTTTTAACGAGAAATGCCGATCCACTAACAAGAAAAACATGCTAAAATTTCCTCGTTTAGAACCGAATCATCGGGTAATATTTACAACACACTATACAATTAACAAATAAAATATAATAATGATTTCTCACCTTGTCATCATTGCGGAGGACACTCTTGCATCCGAGACACGTGTTCGTCTTCTTAGTGAACATCGCCAGTCCACCCACCTGAGCAATCGATAATTGTTGACCTACCATAACCAAATCAATATTATTGGTTTACCGTATCTTCGACCTATCAATAATATCATCTACAGTAATTTAAATCTATCCATTTCCTCACCTTCGACGCCACAATGGAACGGACACGCGTGTGTTCGCCCTCGATGAGCATCTGCAATCGATAATCTGATCTACCGTACCACTACAGTAGCCATCCAACTACCGTATCCTACTTACAGTACACTACCGTACCTTCTCGGCCCTGTCTCCCAGGATGGGTTCGAAGATGCGTGCGAGTGGCTTGGCCAGTTGATTGGTGAGGTAGTGATGGGTATCAATGGGAATATTATTCTGGAGGACGAAGGTCGGATCCTCCGCCTTATCGTACGCTGGCACGTTCTTCGCCGAGGCAACTGAAAATAGAGAAATATGTAAAATGTTAATTTTCACCCGGCGATTTCTTGCTTGTGTTAGCGCACAAGAGAAACCGGATCACACCGATAATAGTAACTGCTCTTTCAACTTTTTCAACAGTATTTTTAAAAAAACAGAAAAATAACTGACAGGACCCGCGCATGGCGTCCCCATCTACCGTATCACTACAGCAACCCTCCCATGCCCCTACCGTACGTACTCCTATGCCCCTACCCTACTAACCAATGACGTAGGGCACTCTGTCTCCCAGTCGGGGTGCCGATCCGGGGTCGCGTTTCTTCATTCGAGCTGCCAATTCGACGTGAGCCTGCTTCGCGTGATACTTCTGCAACGGGAATGCTGAGGGTACGGTAGGTATCACAATAAAGTATGCTGTATTTAATAGATACCATTCACAGATTGAATGATTGATTGATCATATTTTAAGTATTGTAACGATTGTTAGGAAACGACGGAGACGACGGTAGATTGCATGAACCCTCTTCTCACTTCTGATCATATCACTCAGATGCATCAATTCACCTAGTCCTCCCTTCTGCCAAACACGATCAACGGACAGCGATTTCAAAAGGAGGTTACGGAAGGGCATAGTAAAAGTGGGGTACTGTAGGATAACGTGTTTCATAGATCGACTCTGCAGTACAATGTTTATCAATCGACCCAAGGGACATACCATTGCAAGAAGTCGTCGCCTCCTCGTGATAAAATCCTTCAGGCACACCGATTCACCTAGTTCCCAATTTTACAATCTCACTGGAGCGTAGGTTCGATCCACTATTTTCAATGATTTTAAAAAAAAATGTTTATTTTTTTGCCTCAAGTGCGAAGGAATGCGATTGTATAAACTCGTTCATAACGTATAATCATTGCTTTCTGAAGCACCGATTTACACAGTTCCCAGTCCGATTTACCCAGAAAACGTTGGCGATGACGCAATTTTTTCATTTCTCGATACGCCCACTCATTCTACCGTAATCCTCCCCCTCCCAATCCACTCACATCTTGTGTTTTCGTGAGTTCCTTCGAGATAATCAGCAGCGAGATGTCGATCTTGTTGCACAGAAGGTCGGCGATTACCTGAGAATTACCGTAATCTTGCCTAATCGATACTACCGTACTCCTCACAATCGTACCTGTCAGATGGTAACACCACCAATCAATAGATCTACCGTGCTAATTGCCATATTATATTCACGGCATTCCAGAGGGGGAGGGTGAGAGAAAGAGAACAGAGAGAAAGAGAGAAATAGGCAATTTGCCAGCCAAAATTTGCCTTGTAACGGGAGCCGTAGCCGTCAAAAAGCGTGGTCATGTCGCGAATGTTTTTGAACTCATTTTGGCGGTAAAATGCCGTGATATTGTCGGAGAATAGCAGCTCTCTCCATTTTGCACACTCTCGTGTTGCGCTAACAAGCGAAATAGTGTGCAAAATGGAGAGAGTATTTTTTCTCCATTAGGGGATATTATTGTGGTTCCTCACAACTCATATCTGCCGTTGCCAATCGATACAACCGTACCCAAGCTTCCTTTGAGTACCGTACCTTCTTTGCATAAGTGAGTGCTCCATCCGCATTTCTGTCCATCAGCAATTTCTCCAGACAAGTGCCGAGCACTTTTGCCACCAGCGGGCAATTGTCACGACGCACCGTCTCCAGACCCTGCAGGGGGGATTACGGTAATTAAATTCATTTGATGACTTTCAAATTGAGATGAAATCGAATAAAGCTATGGGCAATCGAATACAAAGTCACTTTGGAGCATCTCACCTGGATCTCACCGGTTCACAAAACATGTAAAATGGAGATGGCAGAAGCCAAAGCTATCGAGAATAACATTGACCATCAGATCAAGATAGCAAGCCGTAGCGCCAATCTCACTGGCTCTCAAACATTTTGAAATTCGCAAAAATAAATCACCTTGCAGTCCATTTTGTCGTGCTTGTCCGGCTTGGTGAAGTAGAGACCAGCGTATCGCTTCTTGTTGATGAGCAGATAGGGGAAGTAAACCTGGGAGGAAGATAGAAAAATAGAATGGACCTGAAACATTTTCGTTTCAATGGCTAGACAAGAGAGATCAGCATGGAATTGCAAACAATGATTCTCAGTGACCCATGAGAAGCTAATTTCAACTAAATTTTCTGCCGATAAAAAAAGAGTGAAGTTCTATTCAAACTTTCTATGTTGCTACCGTAACCTACAGTACCTTCTCGAACTCCAGTTTGATGGGGGCGACGAATTGCTTGCTCACTTCGGTCGCCGCATGCAATCCGATCTCCATCGCCTGAGGGCATTCACTTTATTGATTGGCATTTTATCTCCCCATTTCAATGTTACAATATTTTATGGCGGCGGGTTGCGAGTTTCACGTAATTATCATACTTGTTCCACCGTTAAAAATCTAATGTGAAGATGTTCATTCGCAGAAAAAATGAAATTAATTAATTAAATATATTCCAACCTCAGCCACCGTCTTCACTCCAAACTTCACCATCACAGAGTCAGTGTCTCCATAGACAACCTGAATAAATATTTATATTAATTTTGCATTTAAAAATTAATTAATAAAATCATAGTGAACCGGTTTCTACTGTATCTCTTCACCACATGAATCTACCGTAACCCTTCTACCGTACCACAGCATCGGCGGGGCACTTTCCGTCCATGTATCCCTTCTTGTACGTTTCCTCCACAGTCTTCTTCGTCAAATCGATCATCTGGCGACCGAAGGCCGTTACTGTAAGGGATTGATATCGATTGATGATTACCGTAGACGACATTTATTGATCAACAGCCGTTAAGCATCGACTAGGGCTAACGGTTCTGTGCACAGCTCTCTCCATTTTTCACTCTATATAGTATATGTCACCGGCAACATAGTGTGCAGAATGGAGACAGCTAAACCGGAATCGACATACCTAATGTTGGTCTTCAGATATCAATTGATTGATCATAGGATTAGTGGTATTACAGACAACAGTGACCGATCACACACTACCGTGAACTACCGTAATCTCACCAGACGAGGAGATCTCCAGACAGGGCAGTTTTCCCACGGTGGCTCCCGTGAATCCGTACACCGAGTTGGCCGAGACCTGAAGAATAATTTGATTTATTTTTGACCCGTAGGCGATGTACTAGCAGTAAATGTTGCATACCATTATTCTTATGCGATGCATGGCACTTGTGTTCACCTGGCCAGTGCAAGTACGGGGAAAATGCACATATCGAGCTTTATATTTACTATTTATTTCCAACAACCATCTCTCAGCAATTATTATGCGCCGCAACAGACAAGTTCGAAAAATAAAACATCTAACCACCAAGAAAACAATTTTTTTTTAAATGCCCACCTTGAGTGCTAGTTGTCTTCCATTGTAGACCATCTTCTTGAACTCATCCTTCTCCTTCTTCAGATCGTTTTTCGCCTTTTTACGAGCAGCCAACAGATCCTGAGAAATATTTGATTTGATTAGAGATACAAGCCAACCCTCGAATTGAGAATGAAAATGTCGCGATCTTTAAAGTCGTAGTGTAACTACAAATCGCTTTCTTTTTCATTTAACTTTCCGTCTTCTTTTATTCTCGAGCTCATAATTTGTCAAGAATGACATTAACACTGAATACAAAAACTTCATTGAAAATAAATCCCAGTGAGTCCCAATTACATTTCCGAGCAGCCCGAAGATCCAGAATAATATTTTTTTTGTTGCACACTAGATTCACCAAAATCGAGTTGGGAATTTTAGTTAAAGCTTATAAGATGACTGCGCAACACAAAGCTAGCTGCTTAGAAAATTTTCAGAAACAAACAGCAAACAATATTCAAAACGTGCAACTATCGAATCCCCAATATTGCTCACCTCGAGAATGAGTGGGAGCAGTCCCCTCCTCTTCTCCTTCGTGCAGAAGTAGTTACCGGCGGGTGTTTTAGTGTAGTCCACGCCCTCCTCTCCCACTGCCTGCAATTTTTTATACCCTAAGTTTCCTTTTAGAATTTTAATGAACTAAGAAACCTCCTCGAATTGAAAAAAGATGCATTCGCTGAGAGGATACAGATTCGGTGAAACCCGAGACTACAGATACGCTATGTATCAGAATCACCGGCCGAAACTTATGTAAGCCCCATATATTACTCCATTTCGCATTTTACCGTAATCCCTTTAACTTCTCAAATATTTTACTCCCCTATCGTACTCACCCCCTTCATGAGCGTAGTGTAGCACAGATTGTGGGCGATCATGATGGATGGATAGAGAGATGCGAAATCGAGGGTGGCGATTGGCTCATTGTAGAAGCCACGAAGGGGGTCGATTACGGTAGCGCCCTCGTAACTGGAAAAATAATTCGATAAATCAATTGTTACAGTATCAGAAGGCCCTATGAGATAATCTACAATATTGCATGCTTGCAAAAAAAAAAGATTTCAAGCCAAAAATCTTTCTCCATTCTGCGCACTCTGGTCGGAGCTGTGAGAGTGTGCAGAATGGAGAAAGGTGGAAACCGAAATTACTTCGCTACCCTCCGCTACTGTAGCATACCGTAACCCCCCCCCCCCCCATCTCCCCCCTGTCGTACCTCTGTTCGTCTCCGGTCACATCAATGACAGGGAGGAAGAATCCCTCCTTGCGACATCGTCTGATCATCATAGAGAGAATCTTGATCTGTTGACCGCGAGTGAGGAGGAAATTGAGAGGAACGCCTGAAAATATTATAGTAAGATGCAATAGCGAATTTATCAGATGAAATAAATTAGAATTTAAAACAGACTACTGGGAAATATTATCGACCTGAGCATTCATAGGCAGATGAACAATCCATGAAACTCTTAGCTAGCGGGTTGATGTACGTGATTCAAATCATTCTCATACCATTCTCACAACAGAAGAACCCTCGTTTGATCCCTAATCTCACGGGTTCAGGAAAAGACCATGGATAGAATATCTCAGGTTTCACTATCGATAAGTGTTTTCCTTTGCTCACCCGTTACTCTGGCCATCTCGATGTAATTGACGATAGACATGAGTTTGTCCAGAAGACGGAGAGGGAGAGTTGAGTCTTTCATACAGTAGACGGCTAGTCTGCAAATATATTTATTATAATTATTTTCCAATTCTTGTTTCGTACTGCAATGAAACCCGATGTCGCGCATTTCCATTTATTAGCGTCAAACGTGAAATTTTTAAAAAAAATGTGGAGACCAAGGAGTTTTACGTCTCAGACTAATCTTAAACTTGAGAAATCAGAGTTGGTAACAATTCCTTAGGATAAATGAGTGAACAAAACCGTACTTCCTCCTACTCTGGTCATCTCCATTGTGTAGATCAGGAATGGACGAATGCTCCACATCTTCCTTCTGTTCAGAGAGGAAATGATAGGAGACCGAGTTGAGGGTGTACGATCGCAGTTTGTAGTCCCGTTGCACCACCTGATCAATTGGTGTAATTACAGTATCTAAAGCAACATAATCTTTTTTCTAACATTTGTTTAATTGTTTCTTTTTTTAAAGAGAGCGATCTTAAAAGATCAACGAGCGCGGAATCAATCATTGAACAATCCTAGTAGACCACACAAAACGCTGCAGCCACAACTCACCAAGGACAATTTCCGGGAACCCTCACAATCTTTCGCAACTCCTTCCTACCGCACCCATACCCTCCCCTCCTCTACCGTCCCTGTAGCACATCGAAGATTTTTTGGTTTTCGAATTTATCTGATTCAAAATTATACCTGTAGCACATCGAAGATGACTCTTCCATGGATATCGATGTTCTTATTCACTCTCGATCCCATCTGTTTGGATGAGAGGGACTGATCTCTCACACTACTCGCTCGATTTCTCTGACGACCCAGTTCAGCCACCTTCGGCAGTCGGAGCACCTGATAAAAATATTTATTTAATTATAATTTATTATTTAACGGACCATACAAGGCAGTCTCATTGTCAACCCTGTTGTGTCCATCTCTCACATAGTAGACTTGTTGAACGAAACAGACTTCTGCCAGTCTAGCATAGTTTTGCATCGGGAAATAAATACCGTACCTTGGCTCGTTCCATGATATACGGTAGATCGAAGTTGAGGATATTGTAGCCAGTGAGGACGTCCGGATCAACGCGACGAATGAAATCCGCCCATCTGCAAATTTAGAATTATTTCGCCCTGTTGAACTGAAGTTTCAGCACTTCAAGAAGCGGTGATTAAAGTGGCTTCCAAGAGTTCTGCTTTCCAAGTTCTCAATATCAAACTCATTCAGTATAAAGTACTTTCAATCGACTGTCCATCAAAGACTACCGTATCCCATCACCCTACCCTCTACAGTACTTCTCTAGCAATTCCGTCTCCGACTTGCACTCGATGATGTGTGATCCCACCACGCCGGCGCATGTTCCGAGCACGAAACAATTACGGATGAACGGCTCGGATTTGCCTTCTGGAAACAAAATATTTTATACCCTCAAACCAAACTAGTATTGGCAGTTGGGCCTGCTATTGCGGCACCGCATTCCCTCTCCCTCTCTAAATTTCGCAATAGGCGAGGGGGAGGGAAGGCGGCGCCGCATCTACAGGCCGAAGTGCCAACCCTAAACCAAACTAGCTGCCAGCATAACTGTCATAAAAATGATTATATTTAGTAAGACCAAATACGCAGTCAGTAATTGATGGACGCATTGATATACAAACGAGTTGCTGCACAAAATCGCCATGCCGAAAGTCATATAGGATAAAATACCAGGCAAACGCAAGTTTTACAAACCCCTCAAAAACTCACGTAGTTTGACCATATTGGAGATCTGGATGACTGGATCATTGGATGGATCAGGGAAGACTCCTCTCCTGCCCAGACACTCAATGTCGAAGGAAAGCGTGCGGAGGGGAGCTATGTCCACCCAGTCACCGTCGGTTGAATGCACGATCAGGTCCTGAGGGGAAGAGGAAGGGTTACGGTAGGGCATCGATCTAGCCGTGGGCTACAATAGGTTGTCGACATGGCCAAACATCTGTCTTACATTGAGTCATTTTTCTCGAAAAGTGAACAAGATATTGCCGTATGATCCAGTGAGGTCAAATATCACCTCCTCGTTGCCCCAATCTACCTGTTCCCTTCCGCCCGCTACTTCACCGGGCCTAAATCGTCTGCTCACCTTGTAGTTGCAAGTGACTTCCATCTGGCATCGTGACGTCATTCTACCCGCCGACACGACGTTGCCCTTTGCTACTGGCACCTGAAATCATTTTTATTTATTAAAAAAAAAGTATTATAAAAATTTTAAAAAGTTTTTTAAAACCTCGGATCATTCCCGTTTCACTTTCCCATCATCTTCCCCTCCTCACCTCCACCCATCCACATCCGACGATTCCCGTGTGCGCCATGAACTTGACGTCAGCGTCGATGTTCGCCTCGAAGAGCGTTCCCACCTGAGAGAGACAATCGATCTATAATTGGCGATCTACCGTAACCTTGATCTATGCTTCGCTCCATAGTACCCGCTAGAGTTTGGTAGACGGGTCACTTTATTTACATTTTGAACACTCTAGAACGGTTAGAACGGTCGAGTAACGATGATGTGTGCGAAACGACAGTATCCGATATTCGAAAATTTCAAAGTGTATACTGTATTTTTAAAAAAACTACTAGAGTATAGCGATAAATCAATTTCTTACCGCTCAATCGATATTCATTGACCTACAGTAATCCTAAAGTGCTCTACCGTACCTGCATGTGGCCTGTGCCCATCAGATTGAATCCGTTCTTGAACTCATGCTTGGCCTTGTTAAGGGTGGGCTGAGTTCCAGAAACTTTGACGAACATCTGCTTTTCCTCCGTGCCTGAAAGGAAATCGATAAAAGAAAGCTGATTTTATCACCAGTGAATTTTTAGTTTCACATTGTTCTGATACACTTCACGTATCACTGTATCACAACGAGTACTCACATCATCAATGACTTCGAGAGCAAGAAAAATGGGTATAATTGTGTTGTATTCAAATCGCACGTGAAATATATGTTCCACCCGGCTTTGATATGCTAAGCAGTTCGCCGATTGCAATTTTCCTCGCGTCTACGTTTCCATAAAAAATATTACGAACAATAGAGTAGCCGGCACGAATAGTAATCTCCATTGACTGACCGTCGACGTAGTGTGCAAAATGGAGAGCGACAGAAAAGCAACGACATGACTAATCCGTACCTCGATAGTAGTACAGTTGCTGTCCCCTGACGATCTTGAGATTCACCAGATTATCGATCACTTCCGATGAGAGATTCTGCCCTCCCGCGCCCACTCGTCTGCATTTAATAAATTTATTAATGTATTAATAAATATTTCGGCATGGAGATAAATAGATTTTAAAATGGATATTTATTGGGAAAACAAGATTAGAGGGAAAAGATCGCTATAAATTTCAGTCTGTAATATGCGAAGAGGGTATCCAGAGTAGAGTGAGCAATAGCTGTATTGTTTCGGTTTTCAACTCTCTCCATTTTGCACACTCTAGTTCGTCTGAGCGACAGGTAGTGTGCAGAATGGAGAGAGCTAAAATGCCATTCCTAATGAGTAAATATCGAACCTGATAGCTCCCGCCAGGATATTGTTGAGATTGCGCTGAGCCGTCTCGATGTGCTCTGGAGTGAAGGAGGCTGGGGCCTGAACAATGAGATATTGCAGCATGATGATAAATGAGTTTAATTTCGATCTACTGGGATATACGAGCGATGGGACACTATCACAGAATCAACACGGAACTATAATACAAAACAGATCACAACTGTTGCGTCACTCATTCATTTGTTGAAAAAGGATCACCACGACAATGATGAAAACAACCACCCTGGAACAATAAATAATAATAATAATACATCCCTTACTTGGAAGTAGAAGTAGGGGAAGTAGTCCGTGACTACGCAACAGACAGAGACCCCTTCTCTCGTGATTCCATACAACTTGACATTCGTCCGATCGTAGCCCTTTCCCGAGTCAACGTACGTCTCCACGTCTAGCACCTGCGATTTAAAACATTAATAATATAATTTTAAAATTAGATTTAGAGCCCATGTCGTTAGACAGAATGTATTTTTGTGGTTCGTCGTGTCAAACAGAGATACGGATAGGGCACGCAAAGCTTTTAATAAAAACCTTTCTATAGAAAACGAAAATTGTGAGCAAATATAAATTAGCTAAGTTTGAAAGCGATAGCATACATCAATAAGTAGATCAAGAGTCAAACCTGCATGGCAATCGGATGGGAGCGACCCAGAGCGTGAGGGAATGGTCCTCGCTCCCAGGATGTCTCATCAGCGATCTAAAATAGACAGTTTAAGAAACCAATTAAGAAACCCAAAACTACGGAATTGCGGAAAGGTTGACACACCAGATGAAGAGTATTTCAAAATTCCTTCCCTAACGTAATAACATAGCATGTGACCCGCTTCTCTTATACTAAATATTTTAGTTATCATTCGGCATCGTGTCAAATGACTTAAAAAGCGCAGAATGTACCATTTCAATCTACACAATCTCTCTAACAGAACGACAATGTAGTGTGCAAAATGGAGAGAGAGCTATTGTTCGATTCGGCTAAATTATTGGAATGTCTCACCTCATGCTCGGAGGTCGATTCGGCGATCTTCTCGAGCTGCACCTCGTACGTGCTCTGCAAATGAAAAAAAAATCTATTGATCTACTTGAATGGGTTAGGAGATGAGAACTCCTGATTTTGATCAACAATGGATGGCATCGACGGAATATCCGTTCTATTCGTCACCTCACAGTGATTATCTTGTAAAACTCCTCACTGACGGAGTCACTAATGACCAAAATAAATTAAATGGCAGCGGTGTTCAATAGTTGTCGTGCGCAAGAAAGGAGCAATTTGCATAAGTCCATCGCTTTCCACAATTAGCATACCACAGGCCGGCTTTGCCGTCTAACATAAACCAAGACGCGCATTCTAGTAATGCTAATTGAGTCTGCATGCAAATCTAGGCGTATTTGCCAAGGCGACCACTCATTTTAACGTGCGGTAAACATTTGCGCGCTCACCTTCTCGGGTTCTTCGTCCTCTTTTCTCTTCTTCGGGCCGCCCTCGGTCCGTGTGGTAGTGCTGGTTCGTTTACCGCCTTGTGACATTACTGGAAAACAAATGTTGAAATTTATTCGAACAGAAATAACACGTGTAAAAACATTGCAAAAATACAATGGAAACGTAACTGGCGGGAGTTGAGTTTCAAAGGGCTACCGTAGTGTTTAGAGTTGGAGCGAGATCGATACTTGACTGTCACTGTTGCCCTGGCTCAAATGTATTCAGCTCTTTTATTTAAAAAAAAATATTATTGCCAAATATTTTAAAATGTATTATTATTAACAACTATGTATGATCAGTTCTTAACAAAAAATATTAGCTCTCTCCAATCTGCATACTCTCTCGCCGAGAGTGAGAGTGTGCTGAATGGAGAGAGCTCAAAACGAAACCGACATCATTTACATTAATTAAGTCCACAGTTATCCCATACGAATTATAAGAGTGAACCTCCTCCCAAATACCGAAATAACATCTTTGAGCATCGAAGTACAATAGATACGAAATAGGGATATGGCTCTCTCCATTCTGCACACTGCCTCGCCGGCAAGAGAAACGAGAGAGTGTGCAGGCTGAAGAGATTCGAAAACCAAAATGCCGTCCATAGTACGAAATGGTAGCAGCTCGTCACATTTCGCATGAAGTGCGTCCGCTCAAATTTAATAATTTGCAGAATATCCTGCAACAATCGAATAAAATACTTCAGCTTAATTTTGTGCGACATCATGGAGGTTATGAGTCCTCCATCCGATTGCGAAATGAGTTGACAAATAGGAATCGATTCATCCGTTTTTGCAATCTCTATGGCCGGTCAGAGAAAGGAGAGAGCACGCCAAATGAGGAGAGCGTGTCAAATAGCGAAAATCCTTTGTTCCCTGCCGCGCAGCGCAATTGTGAAACTCATCCGATTTCTCCTCATTCTTCGCGATCAGAGCGGTCGGAACGAGAGGAATGAGAGGGAGGGATATATGAAATATATCAAAAATAAATAAAAATTGTTTGGCAAGTAAATTTGACTAACGATGTAATGCGATGACTCAGAATGCAAAAATAAGTCCGATAGAATTTGCACGGATCTTGGCGCACCATTCACTCTTCTGCTCCTCACTTCATGTTATGCTAAATGTTCAAATAGACATTCCTCGGAGCTCACTTGTGAGAAATCTGGCATTAGTACCGTTTTCGGAATCTTCATCGACTGCTGTACAATTCTGTCAAGACCGATTTTCGAAAAAATTTCAGTTTCGCGATATGAGATGAACACTGTCAAAAACATTAATATCTCAAGCATAAACCTGAATATCGAAAAACGGTCTTGACAGAATTGTACAGCTGTCGATGAGGATTCCGAAAACGGTACTAATGTCAGATTTCTCACAAGTGAGCTCCGAGGAATGTCTATTTGAAAATTAGCATAACATGAAGTGAGGAGCAGAAGAGTGAATGGTGCGCCAAGAACCGTGCAAATTCTATCGCACTTTTCACGGAAGCATTCTGAGTCATCGCATTACATCGTTGGTTAAGTTTACTTACCAAACAATTTTTATTTCATTTATCCCACCTTCTCATTCCTTTCATTCCGACCGCTCTGATCCACAAGAATGAGGAGAAATTCGACGTGTTTAAAAATTGCACAACGTCGCGATTTTCGCTCTTTGACACGCTGTGTAGAGCTCCGATTTGCCTTCTCCAATTCCGAGCAATCGATGATTCTGTGAATGCTTCTCCCTTTTATGGAGGCTATCAAGAATGAAATTGGCTTGTAGGAGGTGCCAAGGAGAGTCAGCCCATCACTATTGAGAATGCAATGGTCAATAGGCCAACAGCAAGGCGATCTGAGAGCATTGCAAAGCCGGCAACGATTTTGCTGAATATCAGCATCATTGAGTTGATCAACCGTGACTAAGACTTTGCAACTGAACAATTAATCAGACACTCGAATTATCATAATTTTCAATCAATTTTCGTTACCCACTTCGCCTCCCTATTCATAATCAACCCTCTTTCATCCCACTGCCCTGGTCAGCGCTATGAGAAGTGAGCGAATAATTTAAAACAAATAAGGCGCAATTAAATATTAGCAGCCAATCGCTCCTTTTGACAGCAGCAACGCGCCGGCTGCAGTATCCAACATCCACGTGAGGATGATCTTTGATCTTTGATCGTATATCTCCGATTGATCTTTAATCTATCTCTCCTTTATTCGATCAAGATGTCGTTCAGTTCGAAGAGTGGAGAAGCAAAGGAGGAAAAGAGAAAAGAAAGCTGAAATGGAGAATCCAGGATCTACTGATTTCTCCACGCAGAAAATATGGTCAATAAAACATAGAAGCATGCTTCAAACGAATGCTTCGAAATTGCCTACTGAAGTGTTGATTCGTCCATATAAATGAAGCGTGGATTCCTTCATACATTCGCAATCAAAAGAGAGCTCGGGCATGATTCTTCTTGCCGTAACAGCGCTTCTTCTTCTTCCAATATATGCAAAATTCCTCAATTCGCCGAAAAATCAATTATGTGAGTTTACCTCTGAACTTTAATTGCTCCCATCAACACGTGCCTCTTCAGCCTACGGCTTAAGGCTCAAATGTGATGATCTTCCCTATCGAACAATCTTCGTCGGCACTCGTTGCTACTTTGCGGTCATGAAGGAGGTAGGATGAAGAAATGCCACGTCGGCAATGACTTTTCTTGAGTTGAGTGCTCTACGTAGATTTATGGTGGCATGGCAGGTTTCCTACAGCGAAGCTCCAGCGCAATGCTCTTCGATACTTGATGGAGCTACGGTAGCAAATTCAAATCATTATATCAAAGATATTAAATAAGAATGTGTAGAGTATTATTGTAGATTATGATCATCAGAAGTTAGGCTCGTAAAGGCGCTAAAGCAGAATCACAGAAAAATATTTCAGGTAGCAACGGATACTCCAGCCGCGATTTTAAATTTTTTTTTTGATGGTTGACGTGAGAAATCTTGTTAATTTGAGACAAAAAATTCGGACAAATTCAGGCGTCGAAATATCACACGGGAAAAGTTGCAGAAAAAAAAAGAGCCAAACACACTATTTGCTATCGAGGTACTGACTTTTTGAATTTATCAAATAGTTCGCTGTCTCTTATGTACTCGTTGCAAATAGCGTGCGAAATGTAGGTTCATATTCATCGCTATTGTAAACTAGTGTTGGAAATTTGTCTTATGCGACATCGCCAAAGGTGCGCCTCTAATAGCGGATCCGCAATAGAGATGCTAGATTAGGTGGGAGCAATTGCGGATCCGCAATAGAGATGCTAGGTTAGGTGGGAGCAATTGCGGATCCTCAATAGAGATGCTTGGTTAGGGGGAGCAATTGCGGATCCGCAATAGAGATGCTAGGTTAGGGGGAGCAATTGCGGATCCGCAATTGTTCCTCTCTTATTGCGACTGCGCAATGTCGCAATCGCATTGCCAACCCTATTGTAGACAGTGTGCACGAATGCGTGGATGGACAACAGTCGACTCTGATGCCTGGCCAATGTTTCAATCTCTCTGATACAAAGATCTTGTACAACAAGGTAAGACTTTTTTTCCTTTATCCAACCTGAACGTTTTCAGTATGTACGGTTGATATTGGGTGTACCATATCAAGTAATATCTCTAACCAAGCGCGTAAACCTTACTCAATCATATATTGCAACTCCCAAAAATTGTGACGATGAGCATGGGAATTTTCCAAGGACGCCGGAAACTGAAATCTACCCTTCACAGCACATACTTACGATCGAATAGCAGCGAGTGGCGGGCGTTCATGGCGAAGGGAGAGGAGAACTGGCTGATAGAGGAGATGAACGGAATGGCAAGCTCATTGCATTGATCTTTTTTGTGTATTTACCTGTATAACTAATTATCAAATGTCTTCCAGGTTGTCATCAAGACTATTCACACATACGATCAATTCCTGCGTGTTAATTATCACGGTTGGGTAGATTTGGTCGATAAACTCAACGTATCGGAGAAGGGAGCGGACATGTGGAAGCCTCTCAGGTACTGTATCAGGCGGTGATACAGACAAATGAGAGAGTGTGCGGAATGAAAAGAGCTGAAACCCAAAACGACATCCTCACTCAGGAACGAGGACGGCTCCTGGTCGCTTCAA
Source organism: Pristionchus entomophagus (assembly GCA_036245825.1). NCBI lineage: Eukaryota > Metazoa > Nematoda > Chromadorea > Rhabditida > Neodiplogasteridae > Pristionchus > Pristionchus entomophagus. The sequence continues at coordinate 11,388,767 of BTSX01000001.1, forward strand.
AGCACGCTTGGCGGCTGGTTGAGCGCCGGAGCGGACAGGTCTCTTAAGGTCGTTCCCAAGCGAGTCACTTCGGAACGATTTTGGCTTGAAGCGTGGACCGGTAAGTTGACAACATATGAGATGAAACACATGCAAGGATACTGCTATCATCATACTGTCCAACGATAACAGGAAGAAACGTATTGTGCCTGAAACATCCACATTTAGCGACTTACAGTTTACTGGTTAGGATAGTTCGCTCATGAAATCCGGCATGCATCCTTTTCTTACATGACTGATTGCAGACTGCTCTCTGTCCAAAGGAAATATATCCTAGAGCGTACCAATCGAGTTCGGCGGACCGCGCACGTTCAAGTCTTTCAACGGCCGATGGCTTCGCAGTGACCCTAACGCGCAGTGGTGGGAGGTGGATGCTGTGGCGCAAGCTGCACCCTTGGACTGGGAGCACTGGATCGTCGAGAATTGGGGTGATAAGGTAGTGAGATACATTCCAACTAAATTAAAGTGATACGATGTTGGGTCAGAAGATAACGTACTGAATAAGAACTATTTTGCGATCCTGTCTCTTACATTGCTGATTCCCGTTTGCAAATGGTGCTCATCCAGAAAGTTATAATTTTAATTCTGTAGTCCAGTCTAGTGCGAGTGATACGAGGCGATCTGGCTAGTAGCCGGTTCAGGTTTCGCTGAGGTATATTTTCCCGCCTAACCGATGGCTGCGCGGGTGGAACGATCGTGTTGTGGACATAGCAAAACATCGTCTGATCTGGGAGCACTGGAAGCCAGTTAAGGTGAAGCTTATATAAAAAATATCGTAAAAAATAATACACTTGAACCCGTGAATGAAAATATGTGAATTAGTGACCATTGGATAATTCATAATTTATCGTACACTATTGTATCCAGAGAGGCCTTTCACATTGCCTGTCTGGATTTAAAATATTTGGGAAATGAAATAAATAGTTTATTCTAGAACGATGACTAAACGTGGTCACTGCAGAGTTATCATGGATGGTGGCTGGGCGGTACTCCCGGTAGGGCCCTGAAGCAAGTGTCGGCAAACAATGAATCGGAGCACTGGACACCGGACGATGGTAGAAAACATTGCGCCTCTATGAGTTCACAGCTGTGTGCCAATAACCTTGCCGGGAAAACACTCATTTGTATCCAGAAGGTTTTGTCAAGGTGTCTAAAAGTGGATGGGGGGAATATGGGAGCATCTATGCCCATTTATATGAGCGCGAGAACTTCTTCCCTTTATTTCACCGATCAAGTACAGAGTTGAGCACTTAATCCATAGTCATATATTTCAACATAATTAGCTAAGAGTACTGTAAGAAAATATCCCGTTTCACGAATACACGATAAACCTGGCCAACAGCTTTCAAACGCGCACATACGCGTTTTTGTGTGCGGCATCGGCAAACTCCGCCCACCTCATCCTCCCAATCATTAATTTGTTTCGAGCGTAACGTTTTGTCGGCTCTCTAAACACCGTAGAACGCTAACTGCGTTTTTGAATCTTACAATAGTAGCGTGAAACATGGGAGTCAAAGAGACTAACAAGGCGTGAAGTGGTCAGAAGTACACAGATGTGCCCAGATATTCTGCCGGGAATAAACACGTATTTGTATCCAGATGGCCTTGTCAAGGTACCGAACTGGAGATGTGGGGAAAATGGGATCAACGAGAAAAGGAACAAAATAAAAAAATGGAATCAAAGCGAAAAGGAACACAATAAACTGTTGAACATCATAAGAGAAGATCGAAATGAGGATGCAAAACCAGTGTGTTTGAGAGAGTGAATACGGTAATGGCAGGAAGAACGGTAGGGAGAAGAGGAAGGGGGACTAAACACTCTCGTAGACACGAGTAGACGACGTAATTGCACCCAGCCACAATGTTTCCACAGATGGTTCTCTCGATTCTCGAGACCTTTCCTGCAATGTTTTTTTGGAGGCCATACTCTCAAAAATCAATTATGTGAGTTAATCTTGCAGCTTCCGAGTGCAAATTTGATCTTTCATTGATCCCTTATCAACGTGAGCCTCTTCAGCCGACGGTCTTAGACTAAAATGCGATACTCTTCCCTATCGAACAGTATTCATCGGCACTCGCTGCTACTTTGCGGTCATAAAGGAGGTTTGTACCGGGGGATGACGAATCACCACTTTGTTAAAGTTGGCTGATGTAATTGAAGAAGGTTTTTGTTTGTGATACAAAACAGTGGGATCTTGAGAGTAACATCTTCTACCAATTTATGTCCAGTACTAAGCTAACACAATTACAATGGTAATTATAGGTAATTTCCGTAGATTGTGTTCCGGCATTAGTGAATCGTTCGAAATGTAAACCTGACAGGTTTCCTACAGTGAAGCTCCAGCTCAGTGTTCTTCGATACTTAACGGAGCGACGGTAGCTATTTTTAAAATATTATTTAAAATATTCATTTTGTCTACGATACATTTTTAGAGGTATTTTGAGGTGGTGCAACTTATTAAAGAAGAATCGGGCAAATGAAAAGCAAACCAAACATTTCAGATTGCGACTGATGTTCCAGCTGCTATCTTCAACACAATGATGATGATGGTTGACGTAAGGCGTCGTGTCTAACCAAGTTAGAACCAAATTAGCGGGTAATTCAAGCGTCGAAATATCACACGGAGAAAGGCACAGGGGCCAAACACACGATTTGATATCGAGGTATCAAAACTGTTCTATAATAATTATTTTATCTTATCTTACATGTTGCAAATGAACATTAGATCACTATTGAAGAACATGAAAATATCATGCCAGATAATGTGCAAATGGCGAGCCCGATTCTTCGCTATTCTACTGTAGATAGTGTGTACGAATATGTGAACAGTAAACAATCGACTCTGATGCCTGGCCAATGCTTCAACCTCTCTAATACAAAAATCTCGTACAGCAAGGTAATATTACAGTAATATTTTGAACCTGAACGATTTGAATATGACGACGAACGCATAGTTTTTTGTACAGTAGTTACAGATGATATAAAAAGGTTGTTGAAATCGAAATGGGTTCTGCTCTAGTTCCCCGCAATATCACGGATTTCCTCTAATTTTGTAGGAAAATCGAGACTTTTTACTACAGGAAAATATTTTGGGCCATGGATTCCGATGAAACTATCTTCATTGACTAAAGTGAGGGTGAGGAGAACGCCTGTCTACTTCATTTGACCAAATTTGCATATTGAGCCGATCTGTGACTTACCACTGCGAAAACCTCGATCTCGGTCAGTTTTTGACCTACAGAGCCCTTGTTTTTTCCCATCGACTCGTATTCCCATGATTTACAAATAACTCAACTACGGGTACGGTTTAAAATTATGTCTTCATTGTGTTTAGCTTGATAATTCATTTTCTCGGGTATAAAAGTCTAGTTCTCTCGAAATTTTCCTCTAAAGGGTATGAATTTTATTTTATAGGGGTGATACGAAAGTTCGTTCATTTTCTTCCTTTATTTTATTTTGAGAGAACGATAAGACATATGTCGGTTCTCTCCATAGTATTAAGGTAAGACACCCTTGCACTATTTTATTCAACTTAGATTCAGACTTTACATTGCCTAGTCATAATGCAATGAGCAAAAATGTTGAGTTTTATACCATGCAATAATAAATTAATATCTCAATGGAGGTTGATCATTCGAAGATCAGACATATACCATAATAATGCCAGGGATCATGCATCAATACGCAGATTTTTAGGGAATTTTATCTCTTAAGATGTTAGGGGTAGATTTGAAAATGTAAAACAATTACCGTTTTGAACGTAAATTTTGACGCTTTTTCACATTTTATTTTTTAACTTATTTCTTTGCCAATCGATACTATTCAAACAGTAATAATTATTCATTTTATTTACTTTAAACTCGCTTATGCCCATTGCCGACATGAAAATCCATGAAATTTTGCAAAATGTGTGGGAAATTGAAAGTTGCGTAATGATGATGTAATGCATTTTGGATTCAGGTATAGGCTCTTAAAAGACGCGTATCCAGCATCCAAGTCAATCGATTTATTAATCAACATTTATCTTCTTTATTGGAAATTGTATTGATTTTTTCAGAGAAATCTGAAAATGGACTCTCTCTCTTCAAGCCGTGATTTTTCTTATTTTGTACTTGTATCACTGATGCAAGTGTTTAAATCATAGATGGCAGATAGTACCATTTTACGCACTTATGATGTACCTGATTTAACTCCTCACTTTTAAGAAAAAATTGAGTGAACGAACTTTCGGATCACCCCTATAGAATCGGATTCCGCACCCCTGATTTAGGGTAGTAACATATTCCATAGGTCTTCAATCTGGCCAGCCGATGTCGATCTCTCTAGGAGGGATCTGAACTTTGCGTTTATTTCGATAAAACACGCTGAATACCGAATCGCACTTCGTAATTATGCGAATGAATAAAATAGGGTGGTCAAACGATAGCTCTCGAGGAGACGGATATAAAAGTTTTAGTTGTTTGAATCCTCAAAATCGACCGTTTTCGAGTTATCGATAAAATTCGAGTGATGAAGACCGAAGAGTGATTCTGACAAGACCGGCCTCAAGCGGACTGTAAGTTCGGACAATCAACAGATTTCGAGCAATAACTCGAAAACGGTCGATTTTGAGGATTCAAACAACTAAAACTTGTTTATCCGTCTCCTCGATAGCTATCGTTTGACCACCCTATTTTATTCATTTGCATAATTACGAAGTGCGATTCGGTATTCAGCGTGTTTTATCGAAATAAACGCAAAGTTCCCTCCTAGAGAGATTGACATCGGCTGGCCAGATTGAAGACCTATGGAATATGTTACTACCCTAAATCAGGGGTGCGGAATCCGATTCTAAAATAAAATTCATACCCTTTAGAGGAAAATTTCGAGAGAACTAGACTTTTATACCCGAGAAAATGAATTATCAAGCTAAACACATTGAAGACATAATTTTAAACCGTACCCGTAGTTGAGTTATTTGTAGATCATGGGAATACGAGTCGATGGGAAAAAACTAGGGCTCTGTAGGTCAAAAACTGACCGAGATCGAGCTTTTCGCAGTGGTAAGTCACAGATCGGCTCAATATGCAAATTTTCAATATGCAAAAACACATTTATCAAGAGTAGGCTCTGATGTGCATGGCGGGCCATTCATGATTTGATATGTCGTAATATCACTAAGGAAATGCATGCACTGACCTTACTCACTGATGTTTGCATTAGAGTTCGCAATCCGGGGCGGGTAATTCCGACCCGCGCCGGGTCGCGCGCGCGAAGAATGAGAAATGGGAATACCCGAGAACTCGCTCGAAAAATGATCAATTACCCGAGACGTTCTGTGAAACTGCAACGTGTTTCGAACCGTAGCTCGCGCCAACCTGGATACAATTTGGTCCCCTTTTAAGATCTTGATCAGCTTTTCATACTCTTTCGATTGGTATATGAAAAGTAAGCAAAATATAAAGTTTGGAAACATCGATTTGGTAGATCAAAACTCGAGATTGAAAACCCGAGAACTCTCTCCCTGCCAACTCTCTCCCTGAACAGGGCGCGCGCTATACGCGGCGGGTTTGGCGAGGAGGGGAGCGGACCCGCGCAATCGCAATGTCGTTATCGTATAACCAACCAAGCTGTGCAAAATTGCGAAATCCGATATTTTTTTATTTATCACTTACCTTCTCAGGAACGAGGACGGATCCTGGTCGCTGCAAAGCGCGCGGGGCGGCTGGCTGAGCGCCGGAGCGGACGGATTGTTGAGCGTCGTTGAAAAGGGGAACGAAGAACGATTCTGGCTCGAATCGTTGACGGGTAATTCATGAAATTAACAAATGCTGCTTCAACACCCTTGTTTTTTCTTCTCTATGAATTGCGTAGCGACAGAGCAAGACATCGGACGATGCTGCACTTATAGAGTGAGGAAATGCATGATTGCAGAGTGCAATCCATCCAAGAGATGCGGCTCACCGATCGAGCTCGGAAGCCCACTCACGCTCAAGTGCATCCACGGACGTTGGCTGAGGGGTCACAATGCCTCGGGACTCGGAGCAGTGGATCGTCGAGAACTGGGACGATGGCAGGGTCAGATCCATTCACTCATCCCTAACCAATCACAAAGATATACAGCGCACTGGAGAGTTGAGAAAAAGGTTTTTTTGAAAATAGGTGCGGCCACATCAAGCGATTTTACAGTCGTCTTTCGACGATTACGCTAACTGGGGTGATAATGTCGGTAGTGAGATTAATGACGAATAAATCCATTGTAATCTAATGGCCGGTTTCAGGTTTCCCTGAGGTATATCTTCCCGCCTAAGCGATGGCTGCGCGCCCCTGATGGAAATGTGTTTAGTGCGTTTGACATGACAACACAACGTCTGGACAATGCCTACTGGAAGCCGGTTAAGGTACAACTTGTCTTGAAATTAAAAAAAAAAAATTTTTGTCAAAAAATTTTCCGACTTTCAAACCTGGCTCAAGTATAGAAGTATCGTTCATTGTCATAAATTGTATTTTCAATTAAAAAATAGTATGTTTCCGAATGTTGGCGGTTTGTGGTCGCTGCAGAGTATTCACGGTTGGTGGATCGGAGCGGTTCCGGATGGAGTAGTTAAGCAAGCACCAGCAAGCAGGGAATGGGAGCAGTGGACAATTGTACCGTGGTAGAAACCTTTGTGCCTCCTACGCCACTCTCGCCACTGCCATTGTACACAGCTGTGGCCACATAATCTGCCGGGAATAAACACGCATTTGTATCCAGATGGCTTTGTCAAGCTGCCGAACAGGAGATATGGTGAAATACGGATCAACGGGGAAAGGAATAAAAAAAAGCAATCAAAGGGAAAAGGAACACAATCAACTGTTGAACATCATAAGAGAAGATGGTATCGAAATGAGGATGCAAAACCAGTGTATTTGAGAGTGTTTCCGCTGATGGTTCTCTCGATTTTCGAGTCCTTCCCTCCACTGTTTTCCGTTTTAGTTTGCTCCAGCTTCGTACCCTCGAGTTCGAACTTGGACGACTCCTCAATATCAATTAATCAACCACCGTACCCTCTACAGTACCCCTTTCTCCCCTCCCCCCTCCACTCACATCTCTTCCATCGATCGTCTGCAATTCGAACTCCTGTCTCAGTTTTTACTTGTTGACATGTCTTGAAGGTGGAGATCAAAGTCATCGTCCATTCCTCTCCATTCACTTCCACTGTTAGCGTCGGCTTCAGCTTGGAGGCCACAGTACGAGTCATCAAACCCACTCCGATCTCCTTGAGGTAGTCATCGAAGTTATCCGAGGTGGTTTTGTTCCACTTGCTAACCAACTGATCGGGCATTGTAGATTGGGAGGATTGCTTCTCGAACTTAAACCGCGTAAAAGAAGGAAATTTACTTGTTGGAGGAAGCACGAATAGCCAGCAAAGTGATGATTTTTTTTCTAAATTTCAAAAGCAATTAATTCTACAACTTTGTGTACATCTTTTTCAGGTGAAGTTTTTCAGGTTTTTCAGGTACATTTGCAAAAATATTTTTTATACCACTAACTCCATGTCTCGTAATCTTCTCATTTCGCCCTCTTCCCTTCTACTGCGCAGTTTGAAATTATAAGATGAACGACGAATGTGAATGAATATTTCAAATAATGACAAAATTTGAAACAATTTCCTCCGTTTGACGTCAGCTATAAGCCAGTTGCGTATCCAACAACGAAGTGTGGATGACTTTGCCCTTTAATCTTTGATCGTTAATCCCCGATTGATCTTTGATTGATCTCTCCTGTAAGAGCGGAGAAGGAAAAAAGAAACAAGGAAGAAGAAAACGGAGAAAGCAGAATCGGACACGTTGTTTCAAAGGCACATAGAAAATATGGCTAATAAAATAGGAAAGCATGCTTCAAACCAACGCTCCAAAATTGCCTACATACTTTTGGATTACTATCCCTTCTATAAAGGTGGTCAATTCGCAGTTGAAACCAGAGCAGGGGCATGATTCTTCTTGTTTTAATTTCATTTATTCTTGTTACAATAAATGCAGAATTATTTAATTCTCCCAAAAATAAATTATGTGAGTTAACCTCTGAACTTTAATTGCTCCCATCAACACATGCCTCTTCAGCCGACGGCCTAAGGCTCAAATGTGATGATCTTCCCTATCGAACAATCTTCGTCGGCACTCGTTGCTACTTTGCGGTCATGAAGGAGGTAGGATGAAGAAATGCCACGTCGGCCATCACTTTTCTTGAGTTGAGTGCTCTACGAAGATTTATGGTGGCATGGCAGGTTTCCTACAGCGAAGCTCCAGCGCAATGCTCTTCGATACTTAATGGAGCTACGGTAGCAAATTCAAATCATTATATCAAAGATATTAAATAAGAATGTGTAGAGTATTATTGTAGATTATGATCATCAGAAGTTAGGCTCGTAAAAGCAGAATCACAGAACAAGAAAAATATTTCAGATAGCAACGGATGCGCAAGCCGCGATTTTTAAAACGCTGATGATTGACGTAAGACGTCTTGTCAATTTTGAATAAAATCCGGACAAATTCAGGCGTCTAAATATCACACGGAGAAAGGTGCAGGAGCCAAACACACAATTTGCTATCGAGGTATTGACTTTTTGACTTTATCAGTTCGCTGTCTACACGCTGCAAATAGCGTGCGAAATGTAGGTTCATATTCATCGCTATTGTAGACTAGTGTTGGCAATTCGTCTTATGCGACATCGCTAAAGGCGCGCCTCTAATTGCGGATCCTCAATAGAGATGCTAGGTTAGGGAGAGCAATTGCGGATCCGCAATAGAGATGCTAGGTTAGGGGGAGCAATTGCGGATCCGCAGTAGAGATGCTTGGTTAGGGGGAGCAATTGCGGATCCTCAATAGAGATGCTAGGTTAGGGGGAGCAATTGCGGATCCTCAATAGAGATGCTAGGTTAGGGGGAGCAATTGCGGATCCGCAATAGAGATGCTAGGTTAGGGGGAGCAATTGCGGATCCGCAATTGTTCCTCTCTTATTGCGACTGCGCAATGTCGCAATCGCATTGCCAACCCTATTGTAGACAGTGTGCACGAATGCGTGGATGGTCAACAGTCGACTCTGATGCCTGGCCCATGTTTCAATCTCTCTGATACAAAGATCTTGTACAACAAAGTAAGACTTTTTTCCTTTATTCAACCTGAACGTTTTCAGTATGTACGGTTGATATTGGGTGTACGATATATTTCTAACGAAGCGCGTAAACCTCACTCAATCATATATTGCAGCTCCCAGAAATTGTGACGATGAGCATGGGAATTTTCCAATGACGCCGGAAACTGAAATCTACCGTTCACGGCACTTACTTACGATCGAATAGCAGCGAGTGGCGGGCGTTCATGGCGAAGGGAGAGGAGAACTGGCTGATAGAGGAGATGAACGGAATGGCAAGCTCATTGTGTTTACCTGTATGTTTACCTTTTTTGTGTAAACAATTATCATATCTCTTACAGGTTGTCATCAAGACTATTCACACATACGATCAATTCCTGCGTGTTAATTATCACGGTTGGGTAGATTTGGTCGATAAACTCAACGTTTCGGAGAAGGGAGCGGATATGTGGAAGCCTCTCAGGTACTGTATCAGGCGGTGATACAGACAAACGAGAGAGTCAGCGGAATTGAGAGAGCAGAAAACCGAAACCTCTGCCCAGGAACGAGGATGGCTCGTGGTCGCTGCAAAGCACGCTTGGCGGATGGTTGAGCGCCGGAGCGGACGGATCGTTGAAAGTCGTTCCCAAGCGAGCCGCTTGGGAACGATTTTGGCTCCAAGCATGGACAGGCAAGTCAATAATGCGTGAAAACGCAATTTCCTCAAACCCTGGCCTAATAATGTCTGAAAGGCAATGCATTTTCCGAATTAAGATTGAATTAGGATGTAATACCGACATGCGGCTCTTTCATCACGATCGATTGCAGACTGTTCTCCATCCAAAGGGAACGTGACTGCGAACGTACCAATCGAGCTCGGCGGACCGCGCACGCTCAAGTCATTCCACGGCCGATGGCTTCGCGGTTCCTATGACGCACAGTGGGTGGATTCCGTGCCGCATGCTACACCCATGGACTGGGAGCACTGGATCGTAGAGAATTGGGGTGATAAGGTAGTGAGGTACAATCCAACTGAGTTAAAGTGATACGGTGTTGGGTCAGAAGACAACGTACTGAATAAGAACTATCTTGCGATCCAGTCTCTTCTATTGCTGACTCCCGTTTGCAAATGGTGATTATCCAGTAAGGTATCATTTCAAGTTTGTAGTCCCGTCTAGTGCGAGTGATACGGGGCGATCTGGATAGTAGCCGGTTTCAGGTTTCGCTGAGGTAAATTTTCCCGCCTAACCGATGGCTGCGCGCGCAAGGAAATGGAGTTGTGGACATGGTAGGACATCGTCTGAATCATGAGTACTGGAAGCCGGTTAAGGTGAAGCTTATATCAAAATACCCCTTTTTATTAGGCTTTAACTTGAGCCCGAGAATGAAAATATGTAAATTGTTCTAGTGAACAATTCATAATTTATCGTATCGTCATAATTTACCAATTCAAAACTATTGTATCCAAAGAGGCCATTCACATTGCCTGTCCGAATTTAAAATGAATAAATAATTTATTCCAGAACGCAGACGGGGCGTGGTCACTGCAGAGTTATCATGGATGATGGCTAGATGCGACTCCGGATGGAACAGTAAAACAACAGCCAGCAAATCTAGAATGGGAGCACGGGACACCCGGACGGTGGTAGAAACCATTGTGCCTCTATATCACTGTCTATATCACTGTCGGGAGTTCACAGCTGTGTGCCAAATTACCTTACCGGGAATAAACACGCATTTGTATCTACGGGAATACAAATTCATTCACATAGCTTTGACAGATAGTTTTGTTAAAGACTGAAAAGTAGAAAATGGAAGATCTACATGTATATATGAGGCCGTTTGCGTTAGGTTCAACAAGCACCTGGAACAGGTAAAAACTTAAATATGCTCAAAAGTTATTCCTATGGGAAATTTTCGATTCTGAATTGAAAGTTTTTCGATATGGCTGGAGACCAATTCATTTATCACATGAGCTAATAGCAATTTATAATGGAACTGTGCTACTCTTACTTTTTTCTTCAATAACTCAGAATTATTGAAATTAAAAGGGATTATTATTGTGAACACACTATGGACTCGCTTTCAATAAGAGGAAAATGACTGTTAATTGTTAGATAAAGTTCTGTTTCTTTCAATATCCGGGAATAGACAACTCAGTCATCATTATGCAACAAGGGGCGTGAAAGTGTCTACTAAAGAATCACAATTTGTACACGATTTAGCGAATTATGGTTGAGTGGGGGATACGGTAGCTTGGGATTACGGTAGCTTTACAGGAAATCTTGCTTTGTCTTTCCAGGAGGCAGCGGGTAATCGAAGATGATTGGGTCATACTCTGGTCGGAGCTGAAAATACAATCAGTTGTCGATGCGCTGTGAAGTGCAGTATACGGTACCTTGTGGTCGGTGAGGGCGGCATTGATAAACGTTGTCACGCCGTTGGTTGTGACTCCGTGCTTCTGGTGAATGTGCCCGAACACATGGTATCTGGAAGGAAATGAATTGACAATGAATCCGGAGTTTTTGCTCTCTTCATTCTGCACACTCACCACTCGACCGAGAATTCAGTGTGCAGAATGGAGAGAGATACGATTCGATCGGTTATCACAATAAAAGAAGAAATCTCACAAACTATATTAAGTCTACAGTAACCATGTCCTATAGTAACTCTCTCGATCAATAAGGGCCAATCAATACCTGGGCTTGACTCGCTTCTCAACCGTATTAAGCAGCTCGGCACATCCCGCCAGGACCCCATCGCACTTGGCCCACGCGTTGAAGTCCCCGTGACCTGAACGATTTACTAGAAGGTGAAGCCTCAAATCTACAGTAATCTAGAGATACCGTAGGCTGCTCATATCATAAACAACCGTAATCCCCTTTTGACCTACCGAGCGGAGGTGTGTGCGTGATGAGAACGTCAGTATTTGCAGGAATGAGGTTCCACTTCTGCAGGATTTTGTGGCCTCTGGCTCGGTAGAAGGAGTATCCGGGCATCGGATGCCAGGGTGCACCGTAGATCTTGATTCCGTACAACTGAGATAATTTCATTAAAAATATATAATAGTTGTGCATTTACTATCTGTTGTTTGTTCTTCAATAGTCAGTGACACATACGATTTCAAGGTATATCCTTCGGTATAAGTTGGTAGAAAATAAGATTCTCGAATGATCAAACATACTTCGATCTGCTTGTCGCACAGGTAGATGCAGTTGGACAGCAACTGGTAGGCCTTGTCGAGACCGAGCATGTTTAGGGCTGCCTGAGAGGAGACTACCGTAATACGAACGATTTTCAATCAACAATTTCACTATCTGCCTAGAGAATATAGATACGATTTGTGAAATTGATAGCGACCTCTCCACACTCCCTGGCTTCTCTGATCGATAATGTGTGCATAATGGTTACATTCGATTTGGCAACACTATGATTCCGTTCTGCTACATACAGTAACTCGCTCAAGAGATTGCATCTTACTGTAACCACGTTCCACCGTAGCCCAATCGATAATCTCTTACCATTTGTCTGTCCGTCATCTCCTCTCCATCCTCAAATCCGAGCTCGTGATTGCCGGCAACGACGATCTTGTGCTTGTGAGGGAGTTTGCCTGTAATTTGACTGGTAAATTATGGATTTTTTTCTTATTTTGGAGAGTTTCAGTACCAAATACATCATACAATTGAAACGCATAGTATTCTTTTTTTTCATCGAACATGAACCCTATGACTGATTCCTTTATGCTAAGCTTCTCATCAATCAGAAGTGAAACACAAGATCAAATGGGTTATTTTTTTCTCTGTCCTATTCTGTAATTTTCCATTCTCGATTTCCATCTCGAGTTTTTCACTTTCCTATCGCAAACCGGCAAAAACTTATTACTATTTTTCATTTTCTCGCCGTTCATCTGGTGACTTCATTTGCCGTTTCTGCCACATCTATCATTCTGATCTACTACACTCTGCGGATCCCATTTCGCTTCCGGCTCTCTCCATTCTGCACTCTCTCTCGCCGGACATATCGGTGACAAACTGGTAATGTATGCTCCTTGCTTCCTCCTCAAGAGTTACCCGGTTTGGTCCGAGATATCATCGCAATTTGTCATTTCGCGTTTCTCTAGTGCGCGCGCCATCAGATAAGACGAACGGAACCCGCGCCAATTTCCCTATGGCAAGAAACGTCCCTTCGCTAAATAGGCACATTATCGATCGCATATCCATTATTTCCGCCTCCGAATCTATTCGAGAGACAATGATTCTTTCCTCTTATTAGATGAATGTGGTTGAAAATTTAATAATTGAGGATCAAATCCCCTCCTTACAACGAGGCACATACCCCCTTTGTCTAAAGAAATCGGCACAATATCGATAGAAAATTTCAAATAAATCCATGGGCGTCCGTTTTTCGCATTTTCGACTTATTTTTGTTGCGATTTTTGTAGGAAAAAGTCGAGAACAAATCCCCTCCTTGATGCGAGACAAATACCTAAAGAGAGAAAAGGCGCGCGACCTTAGCCCCTTGTTTTGTGCCGATCTGTGCCAACTCGATCCCACTATAGTGACTACTTCTCGCTCGCTCGCTCTCAGATCCGCCTCTGCTGTTTGGCGAACTCCGACGCGAACATTATCGATTGCCCAAAACTACCGTAACCAAATATTATTAAAAATCAAAAAATTACCAATTTCCGCGTTGAACTTGATCACTTCTCCGACGTCTCCGTAGTTGGTGAAGTCGCCCGAGTGGATCAGGATGTCACCATCAGGAACGGATGGGAGGATCTCCTGCAAGAACCTGGTTAGAGCCTGTAATCGAGAGCCAGGAATTAGCCGTTATTGGGAATTCACCTCCAGCTTCTCGTGCGTGTCAGAGATGCACACGATGCGGACCTTGTTCTCGTGCACGGGCGTGTCGAGCCTGAGAAGTGCCGGGGTTATTTATGACTCGAAAGAACTCGCTTCATTTTGCACACTTTTTCTCACCGGTTAGAGACGCGATAAATCACGCCAACATATCACCCTTTTGTCATTCGAATTACCTGAGCAGCACAGGGTTCACGAATGTTGATGGGTCTTGGAAGTGGTGCGGCAGGTGCGACAGGTCGGAACCCATAGGTAAACCAGGAGAGGTAGTGGGTCCGAGGCGACCAGGTGGGGCACTTTGGATCCAGGAACTGGGAACCAGGAACCAAGGGAGCGGACAGGAGGGTCCAGGAACAGTCAGGAAAGGGTCAGCAGGGGCACTATCGACTGGTGGCGGGTACGCAGCGCGCGCGCGAATGAACTAACGAAAGTGAAAGTACACTTCATTACTCATCGCTTCCCTTCTCTCAGATCGATAGTTATCATAACAATGGGGTGTGAAAGACGGGTATTTTGGAGCTGTTAGTTTATCCAGAGACTGCGTGGAAATAAGAGTTTTCATTGATGCTGGGTTGCGGTTCACTCGTTATTCATAGGTCGCTTGCTATCAAAAATTTTGATGAACACGGGGCTAACCTTCGAAAAATAACGAATCAATATCCGACTCTAAATTCGTTGTTGGACACATTTCCGCTTCTGACAAAAAATGTCCAGAAAGGGCTTTCCTTGTGCTGATAGAGAACGCGGTGGTCTCAATCACTACAAGCTCGCTACCTCCTCATTGTTCTTGTGCTGTGTAAAATCGTCGCTCCGCGATTATCGATGATCGTTTGTGCTCCACCCAAGCATGTCCCCAGCATCTCTGCATTTCAGTCAACGAGGAGACTAGGGATGCCAAAACAATACCCGAAGTTTTCTTGAAAACCCTGTATCTGCATACACTACCGCTACATTTCTAGCATATTGGGATGAGATCCCTAGATGAGATGGCCCCTTAAATAACGTAACACCACTCAAATTTCCTACATTATCTCCCTCTATTTTGGAACTCGTCCATATTATTGACCAGTCGCGAACACCGGCGATCCTATCAACTGAACGAACTGCCATCGAAAACAGTTGGATGCAATGATCTGTGACTTGCTATTTACAGTTAACAAAAGTAGTTGCGCAACATTTATCCCTAAGTGTTCCCTGTATTTGAATTTTGTTCAGGAACATTTTCCAGAAAATTGCGACCACATCAAAACCACACCCAAGTTGAGGATTGCGTGCTAGCTATGAAGATATTATAATGCTGAGGAAATGAGCAAGAAACCGGGCCAATAACCGCAATCGAAAGATCAAAGATAAACTCCCACCTCATACACTTTGCAGGCTCATTGATTCTGCCCTGCTTTGCGTACTTCCTCCAGCAGTCGATCGGTCGCTCCGACAGCGGGTCCACGTTGATTATCGGCTCCATATCGATTACCGTATCCTCTTCTTTGTCGTGGTGGGACCTCAGAAAACCTGTTGTTGCTGCTGGTGTGCCTGCAATCAGGGGGATCGATTTTGGATCCGAGGAGGCGCGGAAGGGGGAAAACGGAAAAGCAGCCGATGCGCGGTCCAATACGAAGCGAAATCGATCAAAACGACTAAGGCGGGATGTGAGCAAAGGGGTGAAAGTTGGCGAGGAGGCGGCGGGGTGAGGGAAAAGACGACTGACAAGAGAGGAAAGGTGTTCGACATTAGGGGCTCTACAACCAGCCGGTGCCAACTCATAGTTCATACGAAGCCAGCGTGTATGGTTAGGAAAGAGAGACCGCTCTCGCTCTCACATACTATCTTACTATGACAATGAATTAAATTGGTAGCACGGCAGATAGTTACAAGAAAGTAATGTCGAACTGTGAGTGATCCTTCATGAAAGAGTCATCTACAGTAAAACCGAGCGAATCGAGGAGGACAGCATCCTCTCAGACACATTGACCTCTCTAACGACACGTCTTGTCTCCCTCATAAGTTGTCTAGTAGAAACAACTCGACTCTGTTATTTGATGGTGGGAAGAGACGGGGAAAGGAGGGGGGGGGGAGGGTAATGCCGAGATAGAGATTGAGTGGGGGGGGGGAGAACGATCCAAGGTTAGGCGGGAGGAATGGAGTGTGAGCACAGTTTGCCATCTCCCATCTCTTTCCTCTTGGGGTGTAGAATAACTCCATCATAAACGAACCATGCGGAGACAGTAGAGAGGGAATCTGGAGTTCCTGCATCTAGACAACAATCAACTGATAGATGAGTGAATTGAGTGCGCACCGTTTGACACATCCCTTTCCTTCATATCCGGCCCTTCCGTCATCACCATCGTCAGTGCATGATATAGCGTCACTCGAGGAGGGAATCAGGAGAGGAGTGAGCTCTCGGAGCCGGAACGGAGCTCCTCCCCTCATTTATGTGCCATATCGAGAGACAGCCGGGGAGGTTGAATGATCATCACCATCGAATCATGCCGAGGGAACATGGTGAATCAGGAGTTTCAACATCTCTCAACAGACAACAACTTACTGATAAATGCCTAGTGTATCTCGATTCTGACTCACCCCCTACTCCACTTTATCGCATTTCTATCAACACACGGGGAGAACATGAGGTAAACATGGGGGGTAATCTGCGCGCTGCGCCGCTGCGCATTTACTGTCCTTCAGACAACATCATCAACAAATTCCAACCAATCTGGAATTGGCTTGGACTTAGCTAGAACACGCGATGGCATAAGAGCGGGCTGAGGCAATGCAATCTACTAGGCCATGTTGACTAACCTGTCAGAAATATAGTGCAACGAGGCACAGATATTATCTTGAAACTAGACTCTACTTCGTTGCGAGGGACCGTTACTGTGATTGGCGCCGTTTAAAACGCCTTGTTCATCGCACACAGTAGCTGATGGTTGCCGTAGTGGGCCGAGGCACCGTGAGGAAAGACGATCCCATATACAGGAACAAAGAGAGAGGTGAGCGCAGAAGTGAAAAGCGCGCAGAGGAGGAGACCATTTCCCAATACCTATACTGTAGTCCTTTGATCTACCCCTGCACACAGCCACACGAAAACACCACATCACGCTTCGTCGCGTTTCCACCACTACGATGGAAAATACAATGGGACGAGAGGAATAATGATGGGTCGCGAAGGCAAAAACCCTCGCACGTGACGGTTATGATGAATGGGCCGAGAATAGCATCGACGGACACTCGTACGGTCAGATCGCCTTGTGATGTGGTAGGTCAGGTTGCCTACGAAATACCAAAAAATCAAGACCATATTTAAAAGTAGAAGGGGTATCTCGCGATCCAATCAGGTTCGCCTGTCTCTTTTTTGACTGATGATTCGCCAAATGCCTCGCTTCGAACGGCGTTCATATCTACATAGCCTATACAAGGAACCTAACAAGATGGTAAATCGCGATCCTGTTCTGAAAGGAGAAAAGGTAGCGTACTCTACGGCGGCTGGACCGTAACCAAGATCGGCATAGCCGGCGCCGACTCGACCCGCATAAGCGATGAAATCCTAGTGTTATGAAGAGAGCGCATAAGCGAGAAGTGGAGAAGGGTGAGTATCTCTCGAGAGAAGAGGAAAGGAGGAACGGGGAAAGGGAGGCAATGACTGTGGGCCCACTTGTGTGAAACTGGTATATGATGGCAAGAGATAGCCCCCCCCCCCCTCCTCTTCTCGTGACATGAGGGCATCACTTGAGGAGAGTTGGTTGGCGCGATTCCGTCTCTCCACATACAGAACACTCTTTCGACGATCGGAGCAACGAGAGAGCCTGCGAATAAGAGAGAGTCGGCCTCGCACCGGCATCACTAACGCGTGATATGAAACTGCATTGACCATCTATGAACAGGACAAAGGAGATGAAGCATGTAGGTTGTTTAGTTTGCTCGGGCATTGAGCAGCAACCTATCTGCAGTAGGGAGGCAAGTTTTGTTTTTACTCTCTCTATTCTGAACACTGTCTCGCCTGTCTAAGATAGGGGTGTGCAGAATGAAGCGAGTCAAAACCCGAAACGGCATCACTAATGCGCAGTAACGAGACTCAATCGGGAATTCATCCGAGACGGGCTCACAACGGGGGCATTTCTTTGAAGGCATCGGACCGACTCAAAAGGGGAAACCAACTACATCAGGGAAAAGGATAGGGCGCGAGGGATGCAACTAGTAATCTCTCTCCTTCACTCCTCCTCTCCTGTCCCCCTCCAATCTCTCTCTACAATCCCGACCTCGGGGCTTATCCGATGAACACAATAGGGGCGATGGGACATTCTGCACTTGTAGTAGGGTTATTGATCCGGAGGCAAGGAATGACCTACCAGGTGAATGTAATCTCGACAACATGTTGAATGGTAAATACGAGCGGTCTCGGGCAATGATCTATGTGATGCGGGAGTAAATGAGGCGTGACACTCCTTGGGTTTCTTCCCATACATCCCAGGTGACCATACTGTGATTTGAATGCGTGATAGGAGTCAACAAGGGCGCGAGTGAATAATAAGTCTAACTGAGATACAGGAAACTAGTGTTGCCTTTCCATACTCCACTCTCGCCTGAAGGAGAAACTAGAGAATGGTCTATTCAAGTATACACCACTATAAGAAACTCGGTTTAAGTCTACTGCGATTTGCAAGCAACAGTACAGGAAAAGAGGCACACGGAACGATATCGGGGCGCCAAATCAAAGGCACTCTCCTCCTCTTCTTGCAGTCAAGTGTGTATGGAGGGGTATACACTGTATGAGGGTAATAAGCACCAAAGGGGAGCGGAGCAAGAAAGGACCTTCACCAATGCGAATTGAGAGTAGAGTGGCAAAAAGCAATGCGAGAAAGGGGAAGAGAATAGGGAGAACAGGGGAAATCCACCCCATGCGCTGTTATTTCGACCGGCAGTTTGATTTCGGCCAATTTTGAGCGTTGTGAAAGTAGAGAGTTGCCATTCGATCATCTGCTGCCTTTGCGCAATGAACTATAAAATCATCACTTTCCTAACTCATGATAGTAATGTACTCCCATTATCAACTATGATTTCGCTCAACTTACGAAACAAATAGTTAGGCTAGTAAGCATACGTCATTGATCTAATTCACAGATCAGCTGATTTCGCTGATGTTGCTGACCAATTCGGATCATTGTGAAATGCGGTGACGCATAAAAGGAAGACGATGAGCAGATTTCCCAGCGTGATACGAACCACGCCGAAAACATTTCTGGGGACTACTAATGTCTAACTGAGACTGGTTCTTGCCAATTCACCTTTTCTTTCGTCGGTCAGAGAAATTATTGTGCGTGCCATTTGACTAGAGTCGGCGCCTCGATTGGTCATTATAACTGGGGATGTCTGACCATCTATGGAAAACACCGACGACTGTTCGAAAGATGAAGGGACGGGGGAGGGGGAAGGAACAGGGTTCTGCCCGCTCGCGTGTGCTCAGATGGTCTGTAGATAACGGCGATCGATGGTTTTGAGTGGGCATGACCGGAATCAAGATTCTTTCCTTCCGTTTGGTGTTTACTAGCAAATGAACATAAAAAAGTTCCATCTAGTGAGCGTCCTTTTGTGAGTCTACTTCCTCTACAGTCAATACAAAATAATGTGAACGGTTTATCATAACCTATGATAAGTTATCATAACTTTCCATAAAACATTGATTGCGACGCGGAGAGTATTCCGATTGAGCTGAAATTTTGAGAGGACACATTTCTTGAATGCCTCTTCAAACTGACATTCTTGAAAAGTTGAAATTTTAGATTAAAAATTTTTAATAAAAATTATTTTTTTTAATGTTTTTCGGTCTGAAAATATGATTTTTTATATTTTTATTTTTGTTTGAAAAATTTTTTTTCCAATAAAATATATTTTTATTTTAAAATAAAATTTTGAATTTTCAAGAATGTCAGTTTGAAGAGGCATGCAAGAAATATGTCCTCTCAAAATTTTAGCTCAATCCGAATACTTTCCGCGTCACAATCAATGTTTTATGGGAAGTTATGATAACCCGTTCACTTTATTTCGTATTGACTGTAGTTTCTTTATGAAGCTTTCCTAATCTTTTTTTACTGAACCTGTAATATTGTAATCTAACAACTAGAGTGCCCAGATGGTCTTGGCAGATAGCGCCGATCGATGGTTTTGTTAGCGGGGGAAGACGAAGAAGATGGAATGGCTATCTGGTAGCATCGAATATGACATTATTTATGAAAATTCGATGCGACAACCCGATGACATTTGGCTATATTGTTCCATTAGAAATCGGTTCAAACTCTAAATTTCCGAAAACCGATGTCTACTGGTAGATTGGCCTATCCCAAGAATGATGCATAGAAACGAGGGACAGTGTTAGATGGAGACCGCGTTGTTTTGTTCAATCGACCTCCATAGCACAGAAAAACGGTTGAACGAGGAGTTAATGATGATAACTAACGTAGGCTAATTGCGAAGGGGTAATTACAGAGAGTTGAAGGGAAACCAGAGATATGGGGGTAAAGTCAGGTGAGGTCGGTATGATCCAATTTTGTTGTTATCCCCGTGTGTTCGAATGGTCAGCTCACAGTTCGATATCATTTAGCACAATCTTAACACAGATTGTTCGGTTAGATGAGATAAACAATGGAAAGAAGCGAGCAAGATCAGCTGAGAAAGATATTTTCAAGCATTATCTCTGATTGAGCTGTTTGAGGAAACAACATTTCAACAGTGATCAATGGCAAATTCGGATGATAAAATACTGAAGAAAGGGCAAAGGACCAGTTACAATGATCAACATTCCTCTGTTTTCGAGAACTCTAAGTACTGCCACGCTGAAAAGGGCACGCAAAGTCTTTCCCGAAGATACAGGAAGTAATCCTTGCCTTGTACAAATTGCCTTGTTTGGTCAAATATGGTGTTTGATGAGATGGATCAAAGACAATAATATCAGGAAGAGACAAACGAAGTTGATATTTATCTGTTCAGCTCTTCATCGTACATATTTTGAATTTTCAGAAAAGAGATTATTTCAACAGTGCTCAATTAGAGAATTATGTAGAAATGAAAAAAGGAGCATTCGCAGGATGGGATGCGCCAAATAACAGAGATATGATGTCTTTATGAGCGACTCTACGGATCAATGACCATGACAATATTTGCGGGAACTCACCGACGCAAAAGGGCATGCATGTACCATGTAGGAGACCCATACTCACATTCACAATCCCAATCGTGCCACGGAAATGCGTTGTTTGATGCGCTAGATGAGCGATAATAGTGCCTGGAGAAGACGAGGGGGCGCTAAGATGTATGGCAGGGCTGAATGTCACGATTCTCATCATTTTTCAATCTCTCATTGTTGATCGCAGCCCCACGACCCCAAACATACTACCACCTCTCAATGCACCGATCAGAGATTTACCGGCAGTTTACATGCGATAAAATGCTCCTCGATATCGATCTCGAAACCATCCGGTTCTCCCTTTTCTCTGCTCACTTTCGCTTTCCTCGGGAAGCGTTATTTCATGGATCCAGAATGTCGACCTTTGGTTGCTGAACCAGGTATCTGCTCTCGGTTCAAGGTACCCGATTTAAATGGTTCCTGGTTGTTAAAGGCCTGTGCAACAACACATTCTCGCCTATCTCAAGTACGGCGCCCAAAAACAAGAGTAGAGAATATAATGGTCAGATCCATTTGAGCGAAGGGGTTAGCGAGTGGGGTTAGGAGGGTGGTAAATGTGACATTTAGAGACAAGGAGGGCAAATCGAATTACACAAACTGTGCGGGAATCGTGTGAATCAAGGATCAACGCCGCTATTTGAGAGGAGGAATGTTATGTAGTAAGGACGCAGAGATCGGTTGATGTCAGATCAGGATTGTTATAAGTGGCCCAAAGGTTCCTATAATGAACGCTGCACCAATGCGTGGTAGATCTTAGTGTTTATATGCAACATGCAAATCTTGTCATTTGCCATATTGGCATAGTAGTACGATAGAGCAGCGAAAACTGACAAACTTAGAATACCAAAGATTACTTTTCCAGAATCGCAGCAGGATTCTAATCGAGGAAAAGTCGTGGAAAAGCGAGATCAGCGAAAGGGGAAAAGTGGCCGATTTCGCTGGAAAAGACAGCTCGTGTAATCTCTCGTGGCGATCAGAACAGAAAGGGAATGAGAAGAAGAAGGAGAGGAGATTTAGATGTAATCTGAGGCGGATCCACCCTTCTAATGAAGGAGAGGCGGGGAATTAGGGTGGAATAGGGAACCGGATCACTGCTCGCTCCAGAATGGGGCATTGGACGAGACTTGCACTTGCGGGTTGGTTGCGCTTGTAGACAAAATATTTGGCTCTTCTTCTCTGTCCCAAACAGAGGATGACTTCCACATATTCTGTCGAGCGGGGATAGGATTGCTCACACTTCTTACTATCGTGCTGATTATGAATGTAATAGGTGAAGAGACGATAGTGTATCAATCATGACCTTTCTCTCACGAAATTAAGAGTAGATTCCGCTCGTTTAGTGATGAAACATCAACGCGGAAGCATATCTGCGTTTTTCATCGTTCCTTCAGTAGCGAACGCGTGGTCAGGTGGTGGTGTTATCTCGAGAGGTGTTTTCACGGTGTATAATGGGACGATTGAAATTGAAGATTGTTCCTGCACCCCTGTCTAGGAAGAATACTGTGCCAACCCTACGCCCCCAAAGACCATTCTCTCGAGGGGGAAGGTATCTAGGAAGAGAATTGGTGAACAATTATGGCTTCATGGGCAGGGCCAACAAAAATCAGGAAATTTCCTAATCACTGTGGGTGATCCGGTTGAAGGTGTTGTCTGGATCGGTTGCAATAGGGGTGTTTATTGCGCCCGGTGCAGAGGTGTAAGGAATCGGAGCGATGTGATTTAGAGATTCGCGTGTATGTTAGCGATGGCAAATCGGGGAAGACAACCCTCCTATATTCGACTTCTCTCTCGCTGGACAGAGAAACGAGATAGTGTGCGGAATTGAGAGAAGTCAGAGAAACGATGTGGCACTTATATTGCACACCTATCGCCTGTTTTCCAGCAGACATAGATCACGCATGCAGGAGCGACTATTTTCAGGAAAATAGCCAGAGCGAGACAGTTGAAGAAGAAGGGGTAGATCAGGAAAGATGACGAGATCACTAACTGACAAATAGCAAAGGGACTTGAAACAAAAGCATGCGATCTTCTCGGTCAAAACATAGCGCGGAAACGAAACAAATGCAAAAAGCAATGAAAACTTTCCTCGTCGATGATTAACAGTTGCCAAAAAGCAAGTTGCGTTTTCGAAAAATAGGAAAAGTTATCAGTATCGCGCGCCGAAACACGCCACTGATAAGAATCAGAGTGAATCATAGGATCAATGTTCATGGTTTATCATAAACCCGTGGAAATATGCAATAATAAATCGATGAAATAGAATCAAGCATCTTTGCACAGTAAATGATTGAAAATAATAACATAGATGAATTATCACTACCTCGCCAGACTTCTAAGAAGTAAATTGAGTTTTTGTTTGATTTTTTGAAGAAGCTGAGTTTCACTCGGGTATTAGAGGAATACTGAAACACAACGTTTTGTTTCACTTCTGAACAATATAGGGAAAAAGCGGGCTTCATTTTTTCGGAATCTGCACAAAATTTTGCAGGTGACTTGCGTTCAATATATTAAAACGCGTTCTCTGTACTAGTGAAGTTGAAGTGGTACAGTTGCTTTATAATCGTCATACAGGTCTCAAACGTGTGAGACCACAATAGTCGATAAAAAAAATTTTCATAAAAATTTCGAGTTTTGACCTACTTTATCGATTTTTTCAAACTTGAGATACAGGTGTCATGTTGTATATCGTTCGAAAGAGCATGGAAAGTTATGTCGATTGGTGAAAGGGAACTTGATTTTAGCTATTTCGAAACGAGTTATGGCTCGAAAAGTTACTTTTTTTCTCCATTTCATCAAACATCGATATGACATCCCATGATGGCGTGATTTGTAGGGCACCAAATTAAGATATTATGCGCAGTTTTTATTGCGGAATGTAATGCAATTTTGTTCAGGGCCTATATTCAACGCCACTGTGTCCGAATACTCAGTTTTCCGTGACCTACTCGTGGCTGGATTCGATCCGCTCGGCAGTTTTTAAGGTATAACTTTTTTTCTTTCATGATTTCATGAGTTCTAGTATGAAAATTCGGATTCAGCATTCGAAAATACACCAGAAACTCCTATAGACA
The DNA here is from genome assembly GCA_036245825.1 of Pristionchus entomophagus. NCBI lineage: Eukaryota > Metazoa > Nematoda > Chromadorea > Rhabditida > Neodiplogasteridae > Pristionchus > Pristionchus entomophagus. The sequence continues at coordinate 11,413,006 of BTSX01000001.1, forward strand.
TATTTTTTCGAGGTGAAATTTTTTTTTATTCGAGCATAACTTTTTCATTTCGAAAGTTCACGAGTTCTAGTTACCAGATTCGTGTACTACGTGCAAAAATACTCCTGAAATTTAGTGTCATCATTCTGTGAATTTGACTTTTTGACCCAAAAACGGACCACATGGTGAAAAGTAGCCAAAGTCGAAAAAAAATGACCACATGGTGAAAAGTAGCCAAAGTCGAAAAAAATTTCACCTCGAAAAAATATGTCTATAGGAGTTTCTGGTGTATTTTCGAATGCTGAATCCGAATTGTCATACTAGAACTCATGAAATCATGAAAGAAAAAAGTTATACCTTAAAAACTGCCGCGCGGATCGAATCCAGCCATGAGTTGGTCACGGAAAACTGAGTATTCGGACACAATGGCGTTGAATATAGGCCCTGAACAAAATTGCATTACATTCCGCAGTAAAAACTGCGCATAATATCTTAATTTGGTGTCCTACAAATAACGCCATCATGGGATGTCATATCGATGTTTGACGAAATGGTGCAAAAAAAGTAACTTATCGAGCCATAACTCGTTTCTAAATTGCTCAAATCAAGTTCCCTTTTACCAATCGATATAACTTTTCATGGTCTTTCGAATGATATGTCACATGTTACCGAAATCTTAAATTTGAAATTATCGATTTTTGGAGATCAAAGATCAATTTTTTTTCAAAAAAAAGTTTTTTCGGCAAAAAGTGGTCACACACTCAAAGTATGAACTCCGTACGACCATTTTCGCAAACTGTATCACTTTCACCCCATTTTCCTCCCGTAGTACAGAGAACGCGTTTTAACAATTGAACCAGTGCTTCAATTCAAATGTGGCTGTTTTTTTATACTCCCAAGAGTCAGAGTCAATATTTTCTTCAGATTTCGTTAATTCTTCTAACTAGTGTGAAACTCATTGTCGATGATCCAGTCACACTAGCTGGTTACTGATAGCCTAGTGATGGCGTAAGAAGCGCTCGCCGTTTGGCTACCGTTCTTGGCTGGCTTATCTCCAGCACTGGATCCGAGGAAGATTTGAATTTAAGAGCAGCAAAGAGTTTATACTACTGAGCTGCACAATCGGTAATAATCATAATGCTGTATCTGGTTTGATATACGTTCGAGAACTGTACTGAAAAATCGGTATTTTTATAGTTTTGAGAGCATCATTAGCCGCGCTTCAAAGCTTATGAGGAAAGACAAGTTCCGATCGCTGGTTCCGGCTGTACTTTGCAAGAGAATGTGCTCGTTGGTTCCACTCCGTTTACTTTTCTCTGAAGTTCTTACGCCAAAACACTAGTGACATGTTATCTGATCTCGGCCCTCCGTTCAGATCTCCCGACCAGATATCCGCGATATTTTCACTGAATTTTGCAGGGAATTGTGCCCGATTAGGTCGAAAATGGGAGTGGATGACTCTCCTCAATTCACATGATCCCTCATCGGTTATAAGAGCGAGATAGCACGCGAAATACATAGAGTCAATCCTTCAGCCGTGGACACTTGGACTGCTAGATATAAGTATTTTCATTTTGCACGCTTTCTCATCACTTGAGCTGCCAAGAGCAGAATATAGAGAACAGATCGTCACTTTGACAGACCTAGTCAACTCTTATCGAGAGCACGTAAGATGTCATGAAAAGGGAGTTCTCTGCTCGCATCCTTGACTCTATTATTGTTTCTCACCCAAATCACGTAGACACTTCTCGGAAAAACGGCGATCACTGCCCGATAGGCACTATTGGGATACGAAAATGTTATTGCAAGGACAGATTCAGTGTGCGATAAATAGAACTAGACAATTCACCCGGAGGTAATCAATCTGCAGTCAGATATCGTAAGAAGAAGGAAAGACCTACCGAAAACAGGCCCCAGCGAGGGGTACAGGGACGTGATGGAGAAGATGGTTACGGTGAGGATGAGCACCATGATCAGGTCTGTGAAGTAAGGATGTCAAAACTATACTTGATAGAGTTCATCGAATAGGACAGGCGCCTGACGAAATTGAAAGCATTTCTGAGAGGCCGATTCGACCAATGACCCGCTTTCTTGTAAGGCGTCCTTCAAACTCGGGAATCCTATACTGTATCCGAGACTTTGGAACGAGAGAGAATGTATTTGGCATCCTTACTGTGAAGAGATTCCGAACAAATATTCAAGGAGATGAATGACACATCATTAAAAACAATTGATTGGTATGCATTTGAAGGAGATTTTACTTGATTTGCTCGAGTAATTTAAACGACACTGGACAAACGCATTGGTTTGATGCGAGAACCAAGGTTCTAGTAGACGTTGTGAAACTCATTTTCATCGTCTTTCAAAAATGAAGCTTAAAATTAGGAAATTCTCCTCGATATGTTCATGCATATGATTTCAATTATCGTTCCGTCTCATGCGAAAATTCGATTTGTTGTTAGCTTATCTTCATTCCATTATGAACAAATCAATGATCAACAGATATTCTTTATCGCCAACCCGTTACAGTGTACAATATTGAGATCTATATCAAATTCACAATCAAATAAGCACAATTGGCAACAATTGCTCAAAATCAAAGACGCGTCTTGAACAATTTCACCCCGGCGTTCTACATGGAGTGAGCGAGAGAAGAGAGAGCAGTCAGGGAATGGCGAGATAGTACGCGAAAGTGAGAGAGATAGGTCTCGACGGGAATTCGATTTGGCGCGTTGCCAGCAAGACGCCGTGTTCATTGTCTTGCCAGACTGCTAATGGAGTGATGGGGACTTCCTCTAGAGTGATTCCGAGAGATAAAAAATGAGCCAACCACCCCCCCCCCCCCCATATTTTATTCGAATCTTAGGCGACATGTGTGTTATATAAAATTCACGCCCGAAATGAACACAAACTATGAAATTTGACCGATTTGGGATAAAGTGACTAACATTGCAAGCATTTTACTGTCTTGCCAGACTGCTAATCGAATGATGGGGGCTTCCTCTGGAGTGATTCGAGAGTGGTTCCCTTCTGATTATCGTCGCAGAGCAGATACTCATCGCATCCACGGAGACACCCCGGAGTGTAGATTGGTTGGCCTCGGTGAACTTCCTGGAATAATAAAATAGTAAAACATTTAAGATTTTTATAATTTTGTCAACGATCTAGTTCTGTGCACTCTCTCCAAACAATCACTCTGCCAGAGTGTGCAGAATGGAGAGAGTTTAAACTGAAATAGCATCACTAGTATGCAAAAGGGAACTGAAAGCGCGACCATGCGCAACGCTTAGCGATCTGAGCTATTAATGATTCTCGAACGATTATCGAGAAAGCATTATTCATTCAGGTTTGTCTCGGTTTTACGGTAACAGTGAAACTCAACTCCATTCTCACTTCATTTCAAACGACGCTCCTCAATTCACGTGCTCCGCTCAGAGAAACCAGAGATCGCAGGAAATGAGGAGAGTCGGATCCCGTTTTGCCATGTCTAGTGATTTCCTAGTAATGACGCAACTCAATATCTCACCTCTTAGCGACAGCTCGTGGCTGGCTCATCGCCAGTACTGGCATCGAGGCGCGTCGCACGTTCGGCGCAAACTTGCGCTTGAAGAGTGCTGAAAAATCGAAGTTACGAGATGTGATTTTTTTTATAACCTGAACATTCGGTAGCAATCGGTCTATAGTCTAAGGTTTCATAGATTACATTTAAAGTGCACATTATTGCTGCAGACTCGGCATTTCCATTGCTGCAAAGAGAATCCTCGCACCCCACAAGAGGGTAATATCCTCGTTGGATTACGGGTAGGGCTTCGCCACTCGACACCACCTACTCACTCTGATTGTTCTATTTCTGGAATCTGCGCCTACCATGACATTTGGGCATCCCTGCACTGTCCTTTCGAACACTGATCGCTGTATTTCTGAGAACTTTCTACATGATTTGTAAGGTAATATTTCATTTACTTTCATTGCACTTTACTATGAGATCGGTCATTGGTCCCATCTCGTTTACTTTTGGATGAAGTTCTTGTTCCAAAACACTAGTGACAAAATAAGCTATCTAAATATTTCTAGCGGCCTGATTGGTTTCTCCCAGAATTTGGGGCGGTGCCCGATTAGGTCTGGAAAAAGGGTCACAATGACTTTTCTGACTTGCACACACACTCATCGTTCAGAGATGGGAGAGATCTCACGTAATGAGGAGAGAAAGATGAGATGGAAAAACGCACTGACAGTGTTGTGAAAGGCGTTCTTTGCTCGCATCCTTGAGACTATTATTGTTTCTTTCTCAAATCACGTACACAATTCTCCGAAAAAAGCGATCAGTGCTCGATAGGACAGAATAGGGATGCGCAAATGTTATGGTAAGGGCAGATTCAGTTTGCGATTTTGAAGTGCCAGAGAACCCGGGTGTTTTCATAGAACACGGTCGACCCGTATCATCTGTCAGAAATCTGCGAGAAAAGTTGCGGAACTTTTCTCGCATCTTTTACTCTGATTCTCTCGTTAATGAAATCTCTTGCATGTCTCTAACCACCTCGCGGAAAAGTTCCGGAACTTTTCTCGGAGAAAGACCCGGAGCTGAAGCGAGAGAGCGTATGTTTGAGGAGAGGGAAAAGGGAGTAGGGGGTGGGCTAATATTTCTGCGCTCTCTCCCTTTCGCGTGCTCTCTCGTTCTTCTCTGGCAGCTGCAGGATTTTCTCGCACCTGCGAGAAAAACTTGTTTACTTCACTGTTTTATCGCATCTTTTCGGCTATTCGTATTGTTCCCCTGTTTTATTCGTGTATTATTCTTGACGCGCATCTTATTTCATGACTGGAACAGTGACTAGCCGATCATTGAAGCAGTGAGGGCGTACTATTCCCGTTTATTGCTTTTGTTTTCATGGAATTATATTAGTATAAGCTAGTTTTTATTTTCGTATCGCAGCCTGCTACGTGAAACACTTATGCACAATTATAGATTACGTATTTGCTCCCGCTCGCTTGCTTACTGTAACCTCAAACAATTCCAAATAGAGCGAATCGACCCCTGCATTTATCGACTATTCCTGTTTATATTCGTTATTTACCTCTTTCGTGCGCTATATTTTACGCACCGCGGTAACTATAAAACTGTGTACTTGGCAATTTACTAGGGAAGGCTCCTATTCTATCGATATGCGGATTTAAACGTGCCTATCCCGATTTGCTGCTAATTCGCTTGTCTAGCTTGCCTATTTCTACCACTTTTGATTAATAGTCGGCGATTTATCGAGGGACTTTCCATTGTTGATCGTTGCATTAGCTTTCTTATCGAGCCAAGCGGCCATGCTCACGAACCAACTCATATTTCCTACCAGAAACTGCATACTCCCCTCTTACGTTTGACAACGGTATTTTACATACATGTCTGTGCATTGGAAGTGCTTTATTATAATTCATCGAGGTGGTAGATCAGAGTTATAGTAAGTATGCCTATTATTATTAACAAAATAGATTGTGGTAGATCAACGAGGTGGCAGCTCACGATTACTATAGATTCTAAGACAACTACCCTTTCTCTCTCGCATTCTATCGTTTTATCAATTGCTATCGCCTCGCACCGATAATATCGCTTGTTTTCCCTTTATCTAACTATCCTCATCATTTACAGCTTTCAGACTCGGCCGATCGCTAGTATAGAAGTGCTCCAACCCTTGCCGAACAGAGGAGAGATTCTACCAGTATCAAGGTTTTTCTCTTTTCTCTTCGGTACTCAAAATATTTTTTTACGTGATGAATAACGCGCAGTTGTCAAGGAAGAATGCTAATTATATTCCCTCTCCTGATTCTGAAACACACCGCGTTTTCCCCTCGTTCTACGTCTCGATGCTGATTCGCGCTAATTCAATAATAATAAATATTTGGCCGCTTCATATTCGAAAAATAGCTCCATTACTTTATCATTTTACTTTATATTGTTTAAACTGTAGCACCCAACTGTGCATCGGTTCTTCTACTTCCACTCCTTATTCAGTCCAATTTTTAAACGCTGTGTTTTTCCAATTCCTCATAGAACAAAAAATATCCACTCGATATTTCAGACGAACACTTCTGCCCGTGATTGCCACATCTACTACAGAAGAGAGAGGGCTGATCAGTTTGTCGATTGTTTTTTAAACTGTTTATCGTTGGTTACTGTATAAGCCTCAAATAATAAGTCTATAAATCCGATCGCTCCTTCCTCTTTGTATTTCTTTTGCTTATTATTTACCTCGTTATTTATGAGATTGAAAACCAGCATTGTTCGGTAGGGTAAGTGTGTCTTGATTCCGTCGAGTATTTCTTTTATATCACCTCTTATAGCAATATCGTATATAACCAGTATATCTGTATCGTTACATATTTCAACATCTTTCAACATCATATTATATTATATCATATTCAACAACATCATCTGTATCATATTTCAACAGTTTACGGATCAATTAATATTTTTGTATTACACCTCTCGTGGAAAAGTTCCGGAAGTTTTCCATGAGATGATAGAAAAGTTCCGGAACTTTTCTCGCAGATTTCTGACAGATTATACGGGTCGGGTATTGTTTCCAGGGAACTGGGACTTGTTCCAGAGAGGTCTCGATTCCTTGGCACTTTCAAAATAAACCAGCTGTTTCTTAAGATCGTGCTTACGGTTAGCATACTCTGACGAAATGTGCAATAGCGTCATTTAGTTTTCTCAAGCATGGTGCGCGTATTATTGTTTGAACTCAGTTTACGATAGTGAGTGTAGCTTACCCGGGTTGTGGTATGGCTGGGCGGACAGCTTCCTGATCTCCTGCATCGAAGGGTGGAGAGAGGAGTGGGCGAAGTGATTGTTCTCGGTCAAATGGACGCGAGATTCGGTGTTGTGAGCTCCCTCTAATCCATGAGTAGGGCCGGAGAAGAAGCTTTGAGAGAGGGGACCTGAACGATTATATTTGCCAAATCCTATGATGCATGGTACCAAGTGGTGTTTGAAAGATTTAGAAAAGAAGAACATTTTCATTTCTTTCTCGGCGTAGGCTTTCGGTTGCGTTTCACGCGCCACGTAATTCGAAGGCGTTAAAAAGTAACTAATAGTCGAAGCGGAAATGAGCACCAAAAAAATGAAATAAACAAGACGGAGTGATGCAGATGTGCCTCATTTGATTTTCAGCAGTGATACATACCGAACACCGACACCAGCGAGGTGTACAGGGACGTGATGGAGAAGATGGTGACTGTTAGGATGAGCACCAGAATCAGCCAGGTCTGCGAAGAGTTTGATGATAAAAAGCCGTATCGAGTAATCCTCTCTCCATTCTGCACACTGTGACGGATAAAGTCTCTAACTTATGCAAGAAGCATTATGGAGTAAATATAATAACAGCTTTTAATTTATGTTTTTTGACTGGGGGCTTCAACCGTAATGATTTGCTGCAAGAACCAATGTTCTAGTAGACTGTGTGAAACACAACTCTCGAAGTTCAGCGAAGAATACTAATTACTTTGTTTCCGCGTGCCCTCTCACTGTCAAACAAATCCAGAGATCAAATTGAGGATATTCGGAACCCGATTTACCATCATTAGCACTGACCACGTGTTGCGATGGAAAGGTGAATAGGAAGGCCAGCGAGGCCGAGTAGGGAATGCCGATCGAGGCTAGGAGAGAGTCGAGAGCATCGAAGGACCGAGTTGGCTGTTTCCTCTTGCGGCTCTGCAATTTACCCAATTTCGACACGGATGGACTCGTTACTCGCTTTTACTCATTTTTTTTCATTTGATTTTGTTTTTTTGTTGCTAGAAAATTGAACGAAATCGATTTACTGCAAGAGCCAAAGTTCTAGTAGACGCTGTGAAACGCATGTTCCCCGATCTTCAAGGAGGCATATAATCGGGAAATACTCAGCCATAAATGACTGTAATATGATTCCAGATATCCTCCGCATGCGAATACACAACGTGCCAATGTCACGTTTCCGCGGCGCGGCGCGATTGTGAAACGTATCTCATTCTCCACATTCTGATCGATCAGAGCGGTCGGGATACTGGGAATGGAGTTACGAAAAGTGAGAAATACATAAGTACTTGACGCAATAATTGTGAAGAAACAATTCGGTGATGTGCAAAGGTGCTTCTCAATCATTTTGAGAATTTTCTGGTAGCATAACGAGCCTCTTCAAGATTTTCTGATTTTCGCCATTTTCTAGCCGAGTTTCCAAGGAGCTCAATGAAGGAAACACCCCTCAATTATTATTTTATGAATCCTGATGACCAGCCCCACATTTCCTCCAATTCTGAATTTTTAATTTCATTTTTGTATTCGAGATATTTACGAAAAATCAAGTTTTTTGGCAATTATTCTCAAATATCTCGAATAGAAAAATGAAATTCAAAATTCCGAATTGGAGGAAATGAAATTTTTCTAAATGATTCAGGAGCATCTCACAACATACGCTCACTCTTTAGTTTGAATTATTTCATCAAATTAACATGTCCTTCCATCTTTCCATCCTTCTCATTCCCTCTATTCCGACCGCTCTGATCGATCAGAATGTGAAGAATTGGATATGTTTCATAATGGGCCAGTGCCGCGAAGAACAAAGGATTTTCGCTCTTTGGCACGCTGTGGAAAAGATATGACAGAATGGAAGTCGAATCTCTCTTCATTCTTCACACTCACTGGTTGATCAGAGTAGCGAGATACAGTCAATACAAAATAATGTGAACGGTTTATCATAACCTATGATAAGTTATCATAACTTTCCATAAAACATTGATTGCGACGCGGAGAGTATTCCGATTGAGCTGAAATTTTGAGAGGACACATTTCTTGAATGCCTCTTCAACCTGACATTCTTGAAAAGTTGAAATTTTAGATTTAAAATTTTTAATAAAAATTATTTTTTTATGTTTTTCGGTCTGAAAATATGATTTTTTATATTTTTATTTTTGTTTGAAAAATATTTTTTCCAATAAAATATATTTTTATTTTTAAATAAAATTTTGAATTTTCAAGAATGTCAGTTTGAAGAGGCATGCAAGAAATATGTCCTCTCAAAATTTCAGCTCAATCCGAATACTTTCCGCGTCACAATCAATGTTTTATGGGAAGTTATGATAACCCGTTCACTTTATTTCGTATTGACTGTAGTGTTCACAATGCAGAGAACTACCATACGATCTGTTATCACTAGTTGCCAGTGGCAACTTGCCACTAGTGAAAAATGAGTTTCACGACTTCTACTAGAACTTTGGTTTTTGCAGCTAAGTTATTCCGTTCAGTCCTCAATGGGCAAAACAATATCAATAGAAAATAGCAGAGTTAAATCGTTGCCACTAGTGATAACGGATCCCACCGTTATCACTAAGTTTTCTCAACTTGTTAGGATCATAAACTGTTTTTTGCTGTTGTTGCAAACCTGTCTGAAATTGATCGAGTATCTGATAGTAGAATCTAGTGGGAGAATGATGGAGAGAAGAAGGAGAGTTGCCGCGGAGGGAGCGCACACTTGCCCGAGTCTCAGCTGGAATCGATTCGTCACTATCATCTATTTGTTTTAAATCTCCCCAATAGAATCAAATTTAGCAATTTTTCAAAGTATTTGGGAATTGTTTCATGTGTGTTTCATCCGTTTTACATGAATGAGTAGGAGACCGAATGTTAATCACTGAAGGAAGCCCAGTGGAAAAAACTAACCAGCATTGAAACAGTAGTCAGAAACGTCGATAATATTGTCGCTAGCGAGATCAGAGCGAGGATGAAATTCCTGAAATTAAAGTTCATTCCAAATCAGTTCCAAACACAGATTAATTCAGTCCAAATCATTCTAAAACAGGCTCGAACCTGCACAAAACAGGCAGAATGAGCATGGAGACGGCGAGAGGAATGCCCGATGTCTTGAGGAGAAGAATCACTCGTTCATGCGACTGTAAAGTTGGCATTATGAATGACAAATTGGAAAACTTCCTCATAGAATGACCCGTTCATGTGACTGAAATGTTTTCATTCAAACGGAACGGAATTTCCTCATTCGGCACACTATCTCGCGGGTCAGACAAACGAGAGAAAACCGATTGAGAGTTCCGATTCACCATCACTAGTTGACATCAATGACATTTTTGAATTCCGAATTTCAAAGGTCTACCAGCTCTTGACTTACTTCACTCGTTATTTCGTCATCATTATCTAGATTTTCAAATCAGAAATCCCTCACTAATAATATCATCTACTTTTCTGATAATTACAGTGTTGTCTAATCTCTGACCGTCGAGTTACAGAACTAAAACGCATTCATTTAGCGTCTGCTCTAATCAAAACATCAGAGATTCATGTTATCTGTCTCAGAAAACATGTAATTCAGGGGAATCACATGAATATGACTATAACTTATATAATTATTCTCAATGACCAGAAGTCCCTCTTCTACAATACTAATAAGGTACTCTCGGCTCGTGAATGAGAGAACGTTGTTAGGGGCAAATTCGGATAATCTCTAATCAAAACATCCTGAACATGTTTCCGTCTCATGCATACGCATGAGCGCCGCAACTAAGATTAGCCTGGAATTATCCGGAAATATCCATGTCTTGTCGTATCCGGGAATAGCATGCCCGATAACAAGATTGTCTCGTCCCTCACCGATGAATGAGAGAAACATGTTAGGGAAATCTTCTGGAAATATCCAATCAAAACATCAGATTCATCTGTCTTATCGCTACGTATTATCGCCGCAATACTTTCCTAATAATAGCTTGGAATTATCCCTATCTTTCCGGCTCCAGGAATAGCATGCTCCTACGGACCAGGGATGTCGCTCGGGTTCTCAATATTATCTCTCATCTCCCTGGAAAAAAAGTGTGCAGAATGGAGAGAGAACCCCCGAAATAACATTCATACGCACGAGGCGATTTCATTACACGCAGAGAGTTGAGGGACTTCTTTTTCGATCAGGATAAACGAGAACCTAGGCCAACTAAGGCCACAAATCCATGAGTTCAGGCTTCAAAAAGCCTCAAAGCTCCTATTTCCTTGATGATTTTCCTAGTGGAATCGCACAAATATAGGTAGGTGTTGATGTTATTTCTCTTTGAAATGTTTTGTCTATTCGTAAAATACACATATTTTCTCTACGCCATGTTGCATAGTAAATTAACAAGAAAATGCAAGTCGTTAATCTCCAATCACCAATCAATCAATCACACATATCACCAATTATCGATTTTTCCACTAAATTATTTCTGAAATCTGACCAAACTCTCCAATCCCGTGTTCGCTCGCAGGTCATAGAAGTTCAAGCACGCGCAGATGACGTAGAATCTGAAAAGTCTGTTTATTTATTTTATTCTTTATTGTAAAATTAATTATTTGTACTCACTCTGACCCCAATGACTTCCAAGAATATAGACACTCTCATTCTTCGTAAGACATTCGATGACCTTTTTACGAGAGAATAAAGTTTTATAGCAATGACTCTGTTCGAATACTTTCGAGCGACTATTGGCACTACCATTCGCACGATAATAATGAGCCAAGCCTGGCTTTTCGATGAACATCCCCTACTGGTTATTCTCTTTTTTTCTCGCGATCGCATTATCAATCTAAATGCGATCTCCTCTAATGCATTTCTCCCTCTGCTCTAATGAGATACAGTATCGTCCATAAGTCATGGGTCACTTTTTCATTCTTTCATAACTTTTGACTCGTATGAGATTTCTTGCTCATACTTGGTCATGACACATCACCCTCACCGGGTGTTAGGATTATGCCATTGGGATATCACAGAACGCCCTGGTTGTTGCGTAGTGATGAAGCAATCAATCAATACTTTTTCAAACAATGCAAATTCTTACACGGATTTTTCCTCAGCCTTCCTACTAGGCGTGATAATAGAAGGCCTCAATACCTTTTCGATGAAAATATGCACTCATGGGAGGATGACGTACAGTGGCTTTAGACTGTCTCAAAGTAGGGTCCCGAAAAAATGGATTTTGGCTCATAGACACGCTAGAGACTCGTTCAAAAGCTCAAAATGATCTTTCTCACAATTCCTGATGATCCCTAAAGTTTGGTAACGATAGCTCTTAATTTGACCTCAGGACACGAAAAAGACGAATTTTTCACTTTATCACATAACCCTATTTTGGATGTTTACAGTTCTGAGGGTGATTCTCGTTCAAAGAATATTCCAAGACACAAAGGTGGTATATCCATGGAATATACGATTCTCAACATTTTAGAGCATTTGAATACCTTTCCCGCCCGCGGCAGCCTAAAATCTGAGGTCAATCGATTTTCAACCGAAAAATGACCATGATACCCCCATCATTAGTCGAAAAAAATTGTCTCTCCGAACTTTCTGACTACATTTTTTTCTGGTATATCTTTGTGTGCTGAATCCGAATTTCGATATGAGAGCCCATGATATGATTAATGAAAAAAGTAAAAATTCATTATGTCGAAAAATAGCCGATTTTTAAATTCGATTGACCTCGGATTTAGGTTGCCGCGGTCGGGAAAGGTATCCTTATGCTCTAAAAAGTTGGGAATTGTATATTCCATGGATATGCAACAATCGTGTCTTGGAATGACCTTTTTACTAAACTCGGCTTCAGAAATGTAAACATCTAAAATAGGGTTATGTGATAAAGTGAAAAATTCGTCTTTTTCGTGTCCTGAGGTGAAATTAAGAGCTATCATTACCAAACTTTGGGGATCATCAGGAATTGTGAGAAGGATCATTTTGAGCTTTTGAACGAGTTTCTAGCATGTCTATGAACGAAAATCCATTTTTTCGAGACCCTACTTTGAAACAGTCTAGAGCCACTGTACGTCATCTTCCCATGAGTACATATTTTCATCGAAAAGGTATTGATGCCTTCTAGTATCACAACGAATAGGAAGTCTGAGGAAAAATCCATGTAAGAATTTTGATGGTTTGAAAAAGTATTGCTTGATAACGTCATCACTACGCAACAACCAGGGAGTTCTGTGATATCCCAATGGCATAATCCTAACACCCGGTGAATGTGCTGTGTCACGACCAAGTATGAGCAAGAAATCTCATACGAGTCAAAAGTTATGAAAGAATGAAAAAGTGACCCATGACTTATGGACGATACTGTATGTCTCTAGTTCTCGCGAGAGAAATAACCAGGAATCATTCCAGATATAACTCTCTCCATTCTGCACACTTTCTCATCAGTTAGAGTTTTACAGATAGTGTGCTGAATGTAGAGAGATTCTGTCCGAAAACACATCTCTAGTCTCTGATTCTTGCGAGAAATAACGAGGAAGAGAATAAGATGAGGAATATATTCGACGACGTAACCGGGAAGAAAAATCCACGCATGACCACGCTTTTCTTGTTTTCGCTGCGCCTTTCCATCATAATTTGCATCATGGAAGTGAGGAAAACTTCTCGAAAGTCGGAGTGGAACTCGCATCAAACCTCTGCGTTCATTGCTTTTCGTTGAATTCACCAAATCGCAAAATTGCATAGTGTGCAGAATGGAGAGAGCTTTTTCTACATATTAATTTTTGCTTTCAAAACAGTCGTTGACTCACAACATGGCCGCGCATGCAAACACATGGAAGGCTAGAATGGCTTCGGGAGCTCGTGAGATGGAGACTCGCACGAGTCGGACGATGAAGTGGAGGGTGTAGATCACCTAGAATTGTTTTTATTTTTTTTGAAGTGTCGGAAAAAGTGCCGACGATTCATAATAATTCACCCCCCTACATTCAGTTCATGCTTTAACTTCTCTTAGAAGATGGATCATTATGCAGAAGTTTTTTTTCTCAAAAGAGATTTAAAAAAAAGATAACCTTCTCCTCGATGAACGCCCGGAGCTTCCTCCACAGCGCCCAGTCGCAATTGGAGGTGAAGTCGGGCGACCATTCCTGAGAGAAAACTATCGTCCAACGATGAATGACATTCCGATTTCCAGTTTCAGCATCAACTCTCGGCAGATTTCTACGAGAATTGTCTTCCATCATGATGAAACAAGTCGTAAAAAGTTTTATTTTTATATAATCATTATGATCAGCACTCTCAATTTTGCACACTCACTTTTTTGTCTTACCGGCGAAATAGTGTGCGGATTGAAGAGAGCTACTGTTACATTACTCACCACACTCCTCTTCTGACGGTAGATGAAGAGGGAAGGGAGGAAGAGCAGTGAGAGTGGAAGATGGACGAGGAAACTGAGCAGAACGAAGAGGGAGAGGCCGAAGAAGTGCGGAGAGTGGAAGGAGACCTGATAAATAACAATACAATATTAATAAAGCAAAAAAAGACGGAAATCGGAAGGGTTCTCTTCATTTTACTAAGTTATTGGCCATGAAATTATTGAGTTTCACGACATCCTCAAAGAGCAAAGATCACCATTGAAGATAAACTCTAATATAATTGATCATAAATGAGAAGATTCATAAAACGCAAATAGGACTGGATTTTTGGAATGGATTGGAATGAATTTAAATGGATTAAAATTGTCTCACCGCACTCATAATCGCCACTGCGACAGCGGGGAAGAGGCACAGGAAGATGGACCGTTCAAGACAGGTCTGGATGAGACGAGGCAGAGGAGCCTCCATCGTTCCTTTCCTTAATAAGTCAACATTTTAATAGAAAATTAGTGACACATTTTCTGACATTTTCGGACGTCCGCTAGCTTTTTTTTAAATTCGCGAATGGATTGCGATCAAAGTTTCAAACTTGATTTGGAGTTAAAAGCATCGCGAAACTCAACTCATTTCAAGATCAAAATAAGGATCTTCTTCCTGTTCGGATTAATTTTATTCAGTGAAATTATTAATTAATGGTTAATTATTTAATTAAATAATACAAACCTGGATCTCTTCCAGTTCTTCCTCACAGTCAGGACGTTGGCCAGCCCGATGATGAATGGAGCCAGCATGATCAGTGAGAGGGATGGGTGAGTGGAGAGAGGGGTCGGACTCTGGAATGGATCGTTGGAATAGATTTCAACATCCACTTCCCCAAGAGAAATGGGGTTGTGCTATTTCATTAATTGGAGAGTAACCCGAGGTGGGTTGAGTTTCACGCATTCCCTAATACGGGATGAAAAGTGCAATGAATAATCATAGGTTGGGAGATAGATTCAAAAAAAAATTAAAGTCGAGTCATACCATCGAAGAGAATAGCGGAGCAAGCATGAGCAGAAGCAGGTTGAGATTGCACAGGAGAAGGGAAGAGATGAGGAAGACCACCTGAATTATTACTCCCTTACTAGTAGTTATGTCTATTCGAGACTGACTATCCTCAATCCGCGTGCTCTCTCGCCTGTCAGAGAAACAAGAGCGCATGCGAATTGACGAGAGGCCGGTCTCGATCCGGAATCCCATACTTAGTAGATTCATCTTCAACTGGCAGGGCCGTGTGGATCACAATTTCAGGAAACTTATGATGTTTCTGGACCAGATTGCGACCGCGCATATTGAAATCGAGATAGGGGAGGAAGATAATGCAATCTGAGAATTTTCTGGGCCAGAAACCGAAGAAGTGCCAATTTTTCATCATGTGCGCGCGTAATCCACTGAATCCACTGTAGGGCTCGTGCCGATTAGGGGGGGGAATAAATAAGCACAACGTCAACGGAAATCCCTCTATTCCCCACTCCCCCTTAGCACCCTCGCACCTATTAGATACTGACGCACTCACACTTATAAGCTGTTGGGAACAAATATGAGAAAAGGAAGACCACGGGAATGCGGGCGTCATGAGCATGAAACTTGAGACGAACACACTAATTGTCGAAGATTCTTACGAAATCGTCTATCCATTTCGTTTGAGGTCTCGAGCCATTTCTTTTAGCACACACATTGAGAAAAGCTACAAAGCCCCAGAGTTGTTCTATTGCGTCTAGGCAGTTACTTCCTAGTGCAAATGTAGCTGAATCTGAATTCAGCGCAGTGTTTTTGTTTGAGGAAGCCCAAGAAGCGCGAAGTGTGTGACCAACGAACCACACTATGATGAGGAGTGACGCGCCTCTCTTTCTACGCTTTTAGGCGCGTGATTGCGTCATCACTAGGCATTCAAGTGCAGGTCATCGTGACACACTCACCGGTGACAGTGACAGCACCCCGGCTGTCACCGCCGCCACCACCGAAGGCAGGGCGAAGTGCACCGCGGACACGAAGGCCTCGCGTGAAGTGACGTTGAGTGACTCATCCTCATCGATGACGGCGGAGGAGTACGTCACCGTCTGGAATAATGACGATGATGACGCTGCCAAGATTGATAATTTTAATATAGTGAGCTTTCCATTAGTCACTCCATTATATACTCTTCCGGAAAGGATAATGGAGAAGATGCATATCAACTGTTCGACCATGCAACTCTTGTGTGGACTGAGCGTCACGGTGATCATGGTGATTGCCATCATAAAGCTACTGAGCTGGATTTCCCTTCATTTTGATCTTATCTTGTACGATCAAAAATTTCCGCTCTGCTAGACAAGACTGTAAGATTCGAGAACCGTAATAGCTGAATGATTCATGTCTCTTATGTGAATCCGACGTATTAAGAATTTCCGATTGCTTCTTGATGATTCAATCGCATAATTTCAATGAATATTATGATCTCTGCAATCCCCGCTAATCTATCTTAGTCTATCTATGTAGTGCCCTCCTAATCCATGAATAATCATTTGTTTTCAAAAGAATATGCAGATGGTATTGTGCGCATTAAGAGGTTTAAACAGATAGATCTGATTGAAGAGTGGATCCTTATCTCCCGGCGGAATAAGACAACCGATTTGGTACTCAAAAAAGTTCTGGAATGTTCTAGAAGTTCCTGGAAGAAATCAAAAGTTCTGGAATGTTATCGAAGCCGAAGCGGGGTCTTAGTGGTAAAAAGTTGCAAAAGGACAGACTTCTGATACCATTCAGTGAATGGATTCATGGGCGGGGGTCCGCGGGGTTTGCCAGACCTTCCGCAACGGGTGGGCTTCGAACTGGCAAGATTCGAAAGGGGTGGATTTGAAAGGGGTCCAACCGCTTGCACCACCCTTGGACCCGAAGATGTGAGAGTAAGAACACATTGAGATAGAGACAAAGAGAGAGAGATAGTCCCCCACACCCTCTGGCATCCCTTCTCCGCCCAACATGTAGCATCCCAACTTTTCACAACGCTCTCTGCCTCACGAGCTTTTTACCATGGCACGGCCGTGATATATGCACGGTTGTACTCAATCTGATGATGAAAAGATGAATCTGACCCAGCGAACAATTATTGACACAGCGCTAAAGGTTACTGTAGGTCACGTATACTTTTCGGCGTATAGGTATAATTCTAAAGACAATTCACACGCTTTTTTTGTATTTAATTTATTATTATTGTTACCTGCACCGTCACCGCTCCCAGCACCAACACGAGGGTGCTGAAGAGAGTCACGAGGAAGAAGGAGGAGGGATGGTGGAGGATGGTCGGAGAGCATCTCAATATTTTATTATCACCCTGAGAGATTTTTCTCAAAGCACAATGCTTTCGTGATTGCAGGTTCGCTTGGGTATTAATACGGCATAACTAAGCTTGCAAGGAAAACAATGGGAATGGTGGAGGATGGGCGGAGAGGATCTGCATTTGCCAATTATTGATCTCGTTTTTTGTTGTTTCAGCTGTTAATATTCTGTACACTACCTCGCCTAAAGAAAAAGAGCACTATTTCTCGTTCTCCACGTTCCTGCCTCCAACTTTCACGTTACAGAACGTTGGTTTCGCTTGGGGATGATTGCGGCGTTTCAGCTAAGGTGACGAGTCATCACTACGTAACTCTGGAACCCACGTCTGTCATGATATCTGTTACGGCGCTATATCAGCCTTGTACCTAAACTACAAAATGACAGAGAAAACAAGTTGTGTCTCGATTTAACTTGCTCCTAACGCACTCTGCATAATTGTAGCCGCGTTTAGGAATCGCAATAGATTAATTTCCGTTTAACTCTCTCCATTCAGCACACTCTTTCGTCTTTCAAGAAGACAAGGGAGGCTGTAGCATGAAGTGAAAACGGAAACCATTTCTCCTTTCTTCAATCACGAGACTATAGTCTCAAATTCGCTGTGGGCACTTCCTTCCTAGAGCTCATTAGAAGCTCGTGATATCGAATAGAGACAGTACTCTCCTCAATTCACGCACTCTCTCGTTTCTCTGACCGATGAGAGAGCAGGTGAAATGACGAGAGTCGGATTGGACATAACTCATTAGAATCGCGCTTCCGCACGTGAAATTGGAGCGAGAATGAGACGCGGTGGAATATGAGAGCAAACTACTGCGAAAATACGTTCTTTCGTCGCGTTTACTCGCGAAAATCCACTTCGATATAGTGTCATTACGATAAACGGCGTATGCGAAGAGAAAGGTAGACATCACTGTTCAAAGATGTGTGTTTGCACGGTCTGACTAGGGATGGCTTCTCAAGAAATTCTAGTTCATCCATTCCTGATTCTGACTAGCGACCACAAATCAGAACACGCCTTGTCACAATGCTCATGCTCTCTCGTTTCTCTCGCCGGCTAGAGAGCGCTCGAATCCCCTGTTCTGAGCAAAGAGCGCGAATGAAAAGATGTGTATTTGTAGTGTCAAAGCTAGTCTACACCAGTCTCGAGTTTGCAGCAAAACATAAACAGGCCAAGGAAATGGAGAGCGGATTAGGCCCGAAAGAGAGGGAGTGTGCAAGAGAATGAGAAGTACGAGAGGACACGAATGGTGCTCATTGTTGTGAGAGATGTCGAGAATAGAAGCCAAATCGGAGCGGATTCTCCTCATTCTGCTTTCGAGGTCCAGAGACATTTTTGAGAGCATATTACGAAGAGAGTAGTACTCGAATCGGTATCATAATTCAGCACAATGTGCACGATCCCTGGACAAACGTCTGTTCATAAACAATGGTCTGGCAGATGCAAATCAGGACTTTGAAGTCAATCAAAGCAAAACAAGTCACGGAAATGGAGCGCCCGAGAACTTTGAATGTGGAAAAACATAGAGGTGCGAGTGCAGAGCGAGTTCTTTCTACTGATTGTTATGCTAGATGTCGAGCCATACTCAGAAGACTTGCACGATCCCTGGACAGAAGTCACTCTTCGATATCAATAGGCGAGGTCCCAGATAGAGTGTGCAAAGACTTAGAAGTGTGGGGAAAAATTTCCTTTTGCTGATTGTTATGCCCCGAGCTATGCCCGGCAATGAATTCTCTACTTCTGCTCTCTGCAGTCTGTCAACTACTCCTCACGTACCCTCGAGTTCGCAAAACAATCAACCGTGCAAATGCAATTCAGGAAGGCGATACTGATAATATGAAGAATTACTCTCTCCATTCTGCACACTCTCTAGTTTCTCTGAACAAAGAAAAAAAATAGTGTGCAAAATGAAGAAAGCTACTATTGAAACAGGCAATGTAATCATCCCTACGCAATCGTTGCGTGGTGGTAGAGCACACTTCCTTGAGCTCATAAATATTGCGCACATGAAATTGGAGCGTAAAATGAATGAGGCGGAATATGAGTAGACTACTACGTGATGCGGGGATTCGGCGCTCAACTCATTTAATATAATTTTATTAAATAATATGTAATATTACTACCTCTTAGCGATGTATACACGCATCTGGATGTGAAGAGATGAGTGAATGAATGAGTCGTGGATAGAGATCCCTCCTTCCTCCTCCCATGACTCCGCCCCCTTATCTAGGCATTCCATAGTGATGGCAAGACGCCTCTCCTCAATTCTCGTGCTCTCTCGCCGGTCAGAGCAACGAGAGAGCGCGTGAAATGAAGAGAGTCGGTCTCTTATCCATCTAGGCATTCGGCACACTCTCAGATTAGAGGAGGAGGCGTTTTTAGAGTAAGAAGAAGTAGGGATGGCTTCACTTGCTGCTCTAACCGACGAGATAGTGTGCAGAATGGAGAGAGAACGTTTCTTGCCGAGGAAGAAATCCCTCGTCTCAAGAGCAAATTGCACACCCAGACACTCTTCGTAATTGAAGGCAGATATATCTGTACATTAAAGTTCATGGTAGGTTAGAAACGTTTTGAGTGATTTTTTCCCCATTGGATCAATACCCACGATTAATTGGTTTCCTGCAAGAACTAAGGTTCTCATAGGCGTGGTGAAACTCATCTCTCACCAGTGCTCAGTTGTGAAATATAACGAAATTCTAGTTCTCGCAACCAGGTTATGGTATCTTGCTTTCAATTCAAGAATATTAAAAGTTATAGTAATGTTATTCAATTATCATCAAATTCAACAAATTCGAAAAAGAGTCGGTGCGAATAATTCGATTTTGACGCTCATTATTCTGTTTGATTTCGTCAAATTGAATTCGCTCGAAAATACTGTTGTGAAACTCTTATCACGTGCGTGCTAGGGAATGCAAGTTGCTAACTTTTCCCACGAAACACCAAGTTTTTGAGTCCTTTGGAACCTCGAATAGGTTACATTTCGAAGGGTTTATCAACAAAAACACGAGTGAGATCACAACTGAGATGGATAATTCAATTCGGTAGCAGAAAGGGATGAAAAGACTCGAAGATCATGAAATTACGTATGGGCAGGGTTGTTTACCGAGCGTGGCTTATACTCCCTCTGTCTTAGTGGTGGAGCCTTGCAGAAAATCCTTCACTTCGGAGTCGGAAACCTCTGTAAATAACTCTTGAGCACTCGCGGATTTCGATGTTTTCGTGGCTTTCTCGCGCTTCCGGAAACGAAGAAATGCGAATACAAATCCTCTTTTGCACCGCAATTATTGCAGAATTCGAATGAATCGAGCGGGACATAGATCGGTCTATCGTCGGAACTAGGTTTCGCGAATGAAGAAGACGTAATGAGCCTACGCGGCTTACGCTATTTCTAGGTGTACCTGGGTTCCTGGCACAGAATGGTGAATTGGGTCCGACGGTGCTTCTAGCAAGTTCATATTTTCATGGTCACTAGTTGCCGTAAGCCAAACGATTTTCCATTGCAATTACCTTATTTGTTAGGCAGGCGAGTCGCACTATTCACTTTAAATTAATTATTTATACACTAGGGTAACTTGAGAGCAGTAGCGCCGATCTTTGTGAGATATAAATGAGGGATCCTCGGTTGAAAAGGCTGCAACGTTAGCCCGCAACTTCTGGAAAAAGGGTCTACGCGTCATAGCTAGAGTAACAGAGGTGACCTTTCCAATTCCAACGCATTTCTAAGAAATATTTGTCCATTCAGTATCTTCTGGAAATCTATATCATTTCAATAATAATAAAAGATTCTTTTTCAATTTTCACCTGCGATCTTCACGTCTTTCTGGACCGTCTCCTCCGCTTCATCGCCAGAGAAAGATGCTCGTCTGCCTGATAAGGCAATTATGGATAACAAAAAGCCTCTTCATTCTGCACACTATCTCGTCGGTCAGAGAAACAAGAGAGTGTGCAGAACGACGAGAGTCGAAAACCGAAACAAAATCACTACTATCTGTCCGCTCCGTCCGACGAGAAAGTGTGCGAAATGGAGAGATATCACCGAAACGGCAAGTTCACCTTGCAACATCACTGCTCCATCGTCCGAAGAGAACCCGGAAGTTAGAAGGACGGACCTGAAGAGAGTCACTGTCATTATTGACGTTTTAGATTTAAATTATTTATTTTATATTGCGGTCAATGATGCGATGACTGCCATGCCGCACAAACTGCGGTTAAAGAAACCCTTCTGAAGCTCATTCATTTCTCACTCTCGGTCACAAGGATAGTTTAAATTAATGATTATGACTGAATCACTCGGCTCAACACGCGTTCGCACGAGCTCAGCTGTGAAATATGCGCACTTTACGGGCTCGGATAAGTTCTCGAATCCGCTCTGACGCTTTCTAAGACGACGTGTTTACAAAGGGGGAAGAGAGTGAAGGTTGTGAGGGATATTGGAGAGGATTGATGCACATGGACGTAGGAGGGGGATAAGTCGGACATCGTCCTCGATCTCACTTTCAAAATGGCCACATAAAGCTCATTTCGGGGTGTTTTCACGTTAAATTTCAATAAATTGGTTAGCGTGTCAACAACAATTCGATTCCGTGTGCGAACACTTATTTTACCCACAAGAAGGAGGGATAAGCCAAACATCTTCCCTCTCAATTACTAGAATGTGTTGATATTCCAGGCATAAGATAGCGTTCATAACAACAATACTATTAACACCTATCTTTCACAGAATGTAACGCAGATTATCTACGATTATTCTCAGCGTCTTCTATACCAGATTGTGAGACTGTTTTTGGTTGTCTTTTTTGAATTCGCTAACTGTTGTGGGATATTGGAGAGGAAGAGACACGTAGTAGGGGATACGCCAAACATCTCTCACTTTCACTCAATAAAATATGCTCGATGACCGGCCAAGCCGTCTTTTCGTCTTATTTTTTCTTCAAATTCCAAGCATAGCTGAGCCACGCTTGGACTCAGTCAAGAAACCTTAATTTTCATTTAACAAGGGGCAACTGGAGGAATGATTTGTTGTTTAGAGAAGAACAATGAGGAATTGATTGAACGATCTCTTCACAGCTCTTATTGGGATTGTAAAACTCATTCGAACAGCCCCTCGAAAATCTCTATCTCGCGTTGCTTTCAGAGCCCACTAGCTACTTTGAGCGACTCGGTTTTCATTGAATTTATAGTTCAGAAAATTATTATTATTATTATTATAAATTTAATTATTAAACTAACGGCGTCGACGTCGGAGGCACGGCGAAGGCGTCCATTGTGTACGGAGTGGTCGACGTTTCTGAAGCACCAAAGATCAATTATCAATTTGCATGCTCTCTCGTTTCTCTAACCGCCGAGAGAGCACACGAATTGAGGAGAGTCGGTCTCGAATCGACAGAACTACTACTCACCGGTGTAGGGCGCGGTGACTACCGGCATCGGGGGCGGAGGAGGCACTGGGGTGGGCACGTTGGCGGGCTGGAATCAAGAAACTCTCGGGTAAAGGGACCGATTTTATGATGTAGTGAACCTTGAGGAAGACAATTTAGAAATCGAACGCAATTTTGTAAAATTTTCACTTACGTTTGAATTCATTTCATTTCATCATGTTTATTGAAAAGTACTCATTTGTCCCATTCGGCGACGGAAATGCAGAAAAATCGAATGAGTTTCACAAACTCTACGAAGATCGTAATTGGTGGTTCAATCCGATTCATGCTTCTTTCCGGTGTGAAAAAAAAACATACAATCTAACGAAATTTGTTGGTGGATGGCTCGGCCTAGTACTTTCTCCAAAATTCCTATCACTTTCCTATCACGCTTCCGTTCTGCAATATTCAGCGAGTTCTCTGGTGTTCTCTTCATTCAATCGCCGACTGCAAACCGCTGTTTACCGATAAGAACAGTTCTTGTGGAGCCCTTCAATACCGCTCAAAACGGTTTTTCTGGAGCTCAAAAAACAGGAAAAGGTTCATCCTAGCTTTTCCTCATGTCGCGAGGGCTTATAATCAAATCAAGCTGCTTGTGAGCCCCGCTAACTCAGTTGTATCATATATCTGACCAGAGGGGATTTGTGATGGCCAGTGGGCATCGACTCTCCTCATTTACGTGATCTCTCGTCGGTTACAGAAGCGAGAGAGCACACGAATTGAGGAGAGTCGGATGCCGACCGCTAGTCTAGGAGAGGGGATCATGCCTTATAATTCGCTCATAAATCCTCGATTTTTCACAGCAAAACAGACAATATTCATAATTTCTGGGGCTTATCGAAGGATTTTATGAATGTTCAAACAACAAATAATTCACGACTCTACGCCACTCATTTTCTATCACAGGCGTGTGAAACTCAATCGATTCTCGTGCATATTTGCACAAAAGTGTCGACTATTAGGGCTTTTCGTCCAATAATTTTGGTTTTCCATGAAGATTTCTGAATTATTTCCACATCTCTACCAGAGTTGACCATTCGAAAAGTCGGAAATTATCAAAACAATCGGTATTCTGGATTGAACACCCATTGTTTTGATAAAGGAGTTTTAGGACAAAGGAGTTGTCCGTCCGGTCATCCCTAATCTCTAACGATTCCTCACCAGTACAGTTCTAATTAAAGATTGCCGTCTCTTCATTTCACATGCTTTATCGAAGTGGTGAGAGAGTGTGTGAAATGAAGAGACGGCGATCCGTATTTCGAACTCTACTCACCAGCAGCATCTCCCTCTCGGGAGCTAAGACGGGAGTGAGGGGAAGTCTTGATAGGGCCGGAGCCCGTTCATAGTAGCCAACGGCTCCGCGACCGTCGCTAACCTGGAATTAATTGTAGGATCTACAAAATTAAAAACTGAATTTGCGGATAGAATAGCTTCTTTCTCCACTCTCGCTGTGAGAAAGATCGCAGAGGAGGGTTTTTTAAATTGTTTTTTTTTATAAAATAAAATAAAATAACCCTGGTATAGTCTCCGGCAGCGCTGTAGGCTGCCGAGGCGTAGTTCTAAAAAATTAATTAATTAATTATTAAATTTATTTGTAAAATCTATAAATAATCATCGTGCAGTGCTGTATCGACATCGACCAGCGCACAACACTCACACTTTTACGAGCGGGAGGGGGAGAAGCAACTAGCGCTAGGCAGTTTTCCATCATGATATTAGTTGCGTATTGCTCGATAGTCTCTCTGCTCATATCGTGTGGAAAACTGATCAAAAGTTCAAGCGGAATTGGCTTTCTCAAAGGTACCAAAAATATCCTTACGAATCGAGATATAGGGATGTAATTGCAGTTTTGGCTCTCTCCATTCTGCACACTATCTCGCCGGTCCGAGAAACGAGAGAATGTGCAGAATGAGGAGAGTCGAAAACCGAAACGAAATGACTAGACGAAAATATCTTGTAAATGTCAATGACGGACATCCGGTGTGATTGTCTATGGCATCTCAGACGCAATCGTCTAGGAATCACACGAGGATTGCGGCTCTCTCTCTCTGTGAAACACATGCACAAAGATAGCGAAGCTTCCGGTCGCGAACACGTATTTCTCTATGGCATTTCAGATGCTGACACCTCAGTCTGTTACATCTTAGACAGAGAAGGCTTCCGGAGCCATCCGACACCCTCGCATCAGGCAAACTACGCACGAAGTTGTTTATGGGAGAAGCTTTCTGCCTCAACTGAGACTAGGGAAGCCGCTCTCCTCATTCCGCCTGATCTCTCGTCGGTCAGACAAACGGGAGAGTGTGCAGAGTAGAGAGAGCTGAGCCGGCACCCTCGCTTCCCATTTGCCTCAATCTCTCGACTCTCTAAATCCACATCAACACATCCTCTTCCATCATCTCTTACGTAAACGCAAGCGGCTTTCGTCTCAATCGGCATTAGCTCAGATTTATCAAGCGATAAAAGAGGGAACAGGGCAGCGTATGCGGTTAGAACGGTCTGTCAGAGATAGTGATGACAAATCGGAGAAGATTCTCCTCAATTCGCACGCTTTCTTGTCGGTCAGAGAAACGAGAGAGAATGGGAAATGAGGAGAGTCGGATGCCGATTTGTCATCACTAGTCAGAATGAGCAAAGTACATGAGATGCAGTCAGCCCTGACTAGACTCTCGTATTATAGCTGGTGGGTGGTGTTAGCGTCGAGGTTCGATGCAAGAGTACTGTAGGTAGGTCAAACCTTGGAGAGCGGCGACCGAGCGTATCCGCCTCCTGGCATGTAAATACCGTACTCGCCCAGACCTCGACGAGGTGCACCACTGAAAATAGTACCAATTTTCTGACAAATCTAAAATTGCTCTTCTCACGTTACTAGCACTACTGAAGACTTTCAAGTCATTTTTTTTTAAATAGTCGTATTTTGTGACGCTTGAAAGCTAACTTGTAAAAATCATGTAAAAGTCCAATACATTGTCAAGTGGCTTACATGTACGATCCGGCGCGCTCCGCATTGACAACGGTGTCTAAGGGACTTGTGTAGGTGGGAGTCGCGTAGGAGGAGAGGGCCTCGGAATACACCTGGAATCGAATTGGCACCGATTTTAGACAGTTAAAAATAGGGAATCAGGTGCGAACGATAAGTGGCCCGGGCGTAACTGCCTACGATGGCAAGTCGGAACTCTACTCTCCTCACTTCGCACACTCCCTCGTTTCTCTAGCCGGCGAGATAGTGTGCAGAATGGAGAGAGCCAAAATCGAAATTGTATCCCTAGTAACAACCTATGCGGAACCCCGTTCCACTTCCAATATTGTCTAATGCTAGGGTAGGCGATTGGGGTTATTTGAAGTCTACTATAGAAAATTAAGATTGCAAAATAAGTGGGATAAGTGTGATATAATAATGTGATATAATGTGGGATAAGTAAGTGGGTTTGGGCGGATAAAACCACATAAAAGCAGACTAGTTCCACTACTAATATTGCCAAATGGTAGGATCGCAGGATCTCCCGCAAATCTATTGAAAGAATCCCTTCTGACGAGACGAATATGAATCAATCAAAACTGTGTATTATCTCTCATCTTCCTTGATTTTCCAAGGGATCACTGGACATAACTGGTCATTGTAAAGCCATTGTACAAGCGTGTTTAAAGATAGCATCAGTTCTGATTCTTTCTGAACGGTCATCTCTAATTCCTGACTATCAGTCTTTCGCCTATCACTGGCCTAGCAATGATGTCTCGCGAGCGCAATCTCGAAGTCGAGATGTATGTTTCAGCGGTCAAATCGGCATCCGACTCTCCTCAATTCGCATACTCTCTCGTTTCTCTGACCGGCGAGAGAGTGTGCAAATTGAGGAGAGTCGGATGCCGATTTGTCATCTCAAATCCAAACCTTTCTGTACGCATCTCTGTAGACGGCTCTCCTCAACGCGTCGTACGACGATCTCGGACCGTAACTGTAGCTACCCACGGCATTCTTGGCGGCGTAAGAGTCCGCGCCGGAGGCTGAAAACAATTATGTTATCGATCGTCGAGAGGCCCAGACTTACCGTATCTTAGCGCATCAGCAGAAGCATAGTCCGCACCTCTAAGAGCATTCTTCGCAGCGTAAGAGTCCGCGCCGGAAGCTGAAATAAAAATGTTTATCGAATGATGGAATTCTGGCTTACCGTATCTAAGCGCATCAGCAGCGGCATAGCTTGATCCTCTGAGAGCGTTCTTTGCGGCATAGGAGTCAGCTCCGGAAGCTAAAAATAATCGATAACGTACCTATCGATAAAATGGAATCCTACCGTATCTTAGCGCATCGGCAGCAGCATAGCTGGTTCCTCTAAGCAAATTCTTAGCGGCATAAGAGTCTGCTCCAGAAGCTTGAAATGGAAATTAACAATTTTCCGGACATAAAACCCGTAGCGATTGCTGAGTCGATCTAGAGAAAAAATAACTTGCCATATCTCAGGGCATCTGCGGATGCATAGTCCGCTCCTCTGAGTGCGTTTTTCGCTGCATAAGAATTGGCTCCAACTGAAGAAAAGATCGATATTGTATCGATATGACGTGTACTTACCGTATCTGAGCGCATCGGCTGCCGCATAGCTAGACCCCCTGAGGGCGTTCTTGGCAGCGTAGGAGTCCGCTCCAGAAGCTGAAAAAAAACATTTATTGATCGCCGACATTCTGACCTACCGTATCTGATTGCATCAGCTGCAGCATAATCACCTCCTCTGAGTGCATTTTTGGCCGCATAAGAATCCGCTCCGGAAGCTGTAAGATCCAATAATGGATGGATCAATAATGGTGGAATCATACCGTATCTCAGGGCATCTGCGGACGCATAGTCCGCTCCTCGAAGGGCATTCTTGGCCGCATAAGAGTCTGCTCCAGCTAATGAGAAAATAATAAATACTCGATCGATCGATTGAAATCTCTTACCGTATCTCAGCGCATCGGCTGCGGCATAAGTAGATCCTCTGAGGGCATTCTTCGCTGCGTAAGAGTCGGCAGCGGCTGTTCAAAAAATCATTTATCAATCGATCAGTTGGTACTTACCGTATCTGAGCGCATCAGCTGCGGCATAGTCAGCTCCTCGTAGGGCATTCTTTGCGGCATAGGAGTCTGCTCCAGCTACGAAAAAAATAGATAATGTATCATTCCTTAATCGAAAGACATACCGTAACTAAGGGAATCAGCTGCAGCGTAGCTGGATCCTCTAAGCGCATTCTTAGCAGCATACGAATCAGCAGCGCCTGAAAAGTTAGTTATCGATAGCAATAGAATATGGTACGAAAAAAGTAAGTCATTGATCGACCTACACCTACCGTAGGTCAGCGAGTTACTCGTCACATAGGGACGCTCCGTTGCGGCTAATATGAAAATCGATAATCACCCAAATACAGTATCGCATGCTTACCGTATCTCTGGGACTCGGCGTAGGCGCCGCGAAGTTGGTCCCGCGCCGCGTATTGATCGGCGGCGGCATACGGTAGCGGGGATCGAGATATCGATCGATAGCCGTCGCCGGCGCTACTGTAGCTACCGTAGTGGCTCAGCGGCCGCGCGTAGGCACCGTACCCGCCTCCTCCGCCGGCGCCGGCGTATTGATTGTACCCGGTACCGTATCCAGTCACGTAGCTACCGTACCCACCGCAGGAGACGAGTGATATTGAGGATAACAAGAGAACTGGTAACATCTGGAACGGATTAGCTTCATATTTCGTGAACTAGTGACGAGTTGGGTTGGTAATTCAAGGATTGGCTCTCTTCATTTCGCGTGCTCTATCGCTTCTCTGACCGGAGAGAGAGTTTACAAAATGTGCAGAGTCATCCTTGTCAACCCTAGTGACGAGTTGCGTGTGGTGCGACTGGGCAAGCTTGTGTCAAGTTAGAGCAATATCAGTACAATAATCGATCGATAATCGGCAATACCGCTCGAAAGAGATCAGTTAATGTGCAGCCGCGCGAGTTGATAGGACGAAAAACGAGAGGTGAACTGATTAGGCTGTTTTGGAGGAGAACTAGCTAGCGCTGTTAAAATCCGGCCGAACTTTCTAGCACGCCGAGAGAGTTTCGACAAAAGATTTCACTTCAAAAAAGATAAGTTCTTCCTCTCTTTCCTTCCACAACCTAAACGAAAAAGCGTTGTCGGAACCTCGACAACTCATCCCATCTCACGCGAACCTACAATACGATGAAGCGGTGGATTGAAAGATCAAAGATCAAAGATCATGTTCAGATATTTAGATAAGAAGGAAAGACTGCGGTCAACGAGATAAACAGCCGCAGATCATCGCATAAGGAGGTGGTAGGGAGTGGCGGGAAAACTATTTACGATAGCTGCTCTATTTGGTGAATACGAAACGTGATGTGTAAATACTGTGAATAAGTTCAAGGCTCTTCTAAACTATGCGATAAAACTATGCGATCGCATCACGTCAATAATAGCTCTCTCCATTCTGCACACTCCCTCCAAGGTCAGAGAAACGAGGGAGTGTGCCCAATAGAGAGCGCAACTATGCGATCCGGCAAAGCAATGGTCGAAAGCGTCGAATAAAAAGTTTCCGCTGGGTTGTGGTCGGAATCGATCAATGAAATAGGAATGATTGTCGATGCAAGCATCGTATAGCTAACTTTAATGGCGTTCAGCCAGATAAAGTTATAAACCTATTGTGTTTTTTTCGAACAGCAGAAGAGTGCGCAATCATGTCCCAACAAATGCATTAGTTCCAATAACACGTGAAACTCAACAAAAAAGATTTTCGTGCGATCAAGAGGTTTCGAGTTTTTTCAATTAGAAATTTTATTTCTCGTAATTTATCACTCTCAAAAAGTTATCATTGGCTCAACAAACATCGCTATCTTTACGGGGAAAGTTGAAAGTTCATGGATAATTATATTTTTTATTATCTGCGTTGCGTGCAATCAACAAATTCCCTCCAATCCCATTGGAATTGAAGGATACGTGAAGCACTACTCATTCCAATCAGATTTTTTCAGGAAATAAAAAAATCGAAAGAATTCACGACCCGTCGGTTAAGTCGTCGCAAAAGATCTATAAACAGACAATTATTACTTCATGTAACATCACATAGTTTTTTATAGAAAACTAAGTCCGAATTCAATTCCCGTGAAACGTTGAAATCTCGATAATATCTGGCTAGACAGTAGTCTTGCCAGATATAATACTATCTCCAATCTGCACGCTATCTCTCCGGTCAGAGAAACGAGAGAGTGTGCGTAATAGAGTATTCAAAGACTACTAGACAGTGACAGGGCTGTCACTATTGATCAATCATTTCCAATCTTTGCATTCATCACATAGCTAATATCAAGGCCAATATTCTCGAAAACTGAGTATTGATTTTTTGAGGAGATTCCTGATTCTGATCATCGATTCTTCAACTCCAGTAGTATTAAAGTATGCACGAAACACAACTCATTCAGAGATTTATTGTTCGAAGTTTCGACCGTTTCAGCTCTTGAGTTACGGAATCTTTTCCAAATCCGCCCTATGGTTTTAGAATCACAATCTTCATGTGGTAACGGGAGTGCTGAAATTGAATGGGAGCCTACACCAATCACACATTGGGATTCGCTTAGAATAGGCGCATGATTTGCTAGGGAGTTTATCCAAGTACGAGAGCAAAGCAGCTTCGCCCGTTTCAACCTTTCGCACAGTAGCTCTCTCAATTCTGCTCATTCTCAAGTTATAAATTGTGTGCAGATTGGAGATTTACTCTCTCGGAGATATTATCAAGATTTCAACGTTTCATGGTTTGACGAGTTCAATTCTCCATGTTATCTCGTTGGGCATATTTATCCACGTCCCGTCAATAATTCAACAATTTTAAGAGGGCAATCCCTTCTCGCTGTACAATTGTCGCCGGTCAAAGGTCCAGCATTTGCGGATGACGAATTCCACACAAGAAATATTCCTCGATGACCTCATCTCTGAACATTCGTGATGACGAATCGACTCTCCTCAATCAGCACGATCTCTCGCCGGTCAGAGAAACGAGAGAGTACGTGAATTTCAAATGCCAATTTGTCATCTCTGCCCACCCACTGTCCCCTTCGGTGTTCGCTTCCTCTTCCACCTTCCAGTTCTTCTTTCAAATCCTTGCCAGACGTGATAACGTGTTGATGAGACGGGGATAAGAAAGAGGGAAGAAAGAAAAAAGGAAGCCGTCTGAAACCAGTGTGTGTGCGGTCTAATCACCGGAAGTGGCCACTGTTTGAAACGAGCGCAAAACTGTCTCCCTCGAAAATGTAAGGGAATGATCAAGAAACGTATTTCACATGATTGTGACCAGATGAGTTTCACGACTCAATCAATACGGTTTGAATCGCGAAGGATAGTTAGTAGGAGCGGTGAATAGAGATGAAAAAAATCTGTGAATTATCTCCACAAAGTGGTAAACTGATCGTCTTTCGGTTGATCAGTTACGAGAAAACTGTGATGGTCTTCAATGAATCATTATACAAGATAAAAAGTAGATACATCCTTCCAATAAAAAATGTGTAGTTGAGATTCTACTAATCATGCAATCTCCCGATTCTGGTAGCTGATATCTTATCAGAGAGCCGTTCCAGAAAGCGCGTGAAGTGGTGGGATCACTTCTTGCATCTGCTCTTCTCCTCATGCAAACTCCTTCTTTTCTCCCCTTCCTGATCTGTATTTGAGCATACTCCAAAAACATAAAGTTGATCAAAGGTAGCCGAACAGCCATTAATGAATACGAGTGAGGTTTTCATGCGAAATTACATGGTTTAATTGAAAATAGCTGACTACAATAGAAGACGTTAGTAAGCTACTTCTGCATGCGTATCAGTGATAATCGCATATCCGCTTATCACATAGGTATCCGGTGTTCCAGAATATGCCGTAGCGTGAAGTGGAGGATCACTTCTTGTATCCCCCTCTCTTCTCAACTTCTTTCCTCTCCATTCCTGATCTACCTCCTAGCACACTCAGACTCTCCTCCTTTCGCCTGATCTCTCGTCGATCAGAGAAACGAGAGAGCAGGCGGAACGAGGAGAGTCGTGGTCGATCTACTCTCCCGAGCACACGCACAGTGCAAACAATGAAGGCGTTGGTCATCGCCGCAGGGGGCGTGGCCTACCCTACCCCCCTGAGGGTATTTAGCCTCCAGGAAAGGGGAGGATTCAGTCATCAGTCATCGACTAGAGTCACCATGAGAAGCGTTCTACTCCTAGCAACTACTGCGGCTGTGAGTTTACCACACTTCATTATTTTCGTTTCGATACTTTGATGGAAACATTCCATCACTTCCCTTCATTTGAATTCCTGATCCGTGTAACATATGTGCAACTTTAGAACCTTGTTCATTTCTGTCTACTAATGTAGTAACAAGTGTTCTCCTCCTCACCTCCGCAACGGATGCGGCGGAGGAGGAGGAGGCAACTGTTTATGTTTGCATGCGCACCGGAAACGGAGGTGATATATTGAGCGTTTTCGCCACTATCAATCGGTTAGCGCGTGCTGATATTACACACTGCTTACTCCATCTAACCATGTTGAGGGAGAGAGGGGTCAGGGTTTAGGTTTGATGGTCGATGCTCTTCGCAGTTTTTTGCGAATGCGTCACCAATTAGATGAACTGATCCTATTTGAACTCGCCCCAGAAAAGTCTAGAAGTAGACAAACACGCTCAAAACTGACCTCACGCTCTGCTAGTGATCGGAGCGCGGCTATCCTCAATTCGCGTTGTCTATCGCTTCTCTGACCGGAGAGAGAGAGATCGCGCGAATTGAGGAGAGTCAGATTGGCTATCACTATTCTATGCGTAGGTTTTGAAGACTAAGATACGTTGTTTTTAGTCTTCAAAATACAGATGCGATAAGGCTTTTTCGAACTGGGAAGATGATATCGGGCAAACCTCAATTTCTCAGGTGCTCGCCCTTACTTCGGCTAGAGGCCCGAGATCCCGTCTCGACCTATGCAACTACTACGCGATTCTGGGCAAGCTCGACGAGCACCCGGAGTGCGCCAGCCTTCGTGGCACTAACGCGCTTGTGGTGCCAACGACGACGAAGAAGCCGAGAGGCGCGCCCACCACGGCCGCGCCCAAGAGACCAATGCTGTGCAGCAGGTGAGAGACACCGGGAGTGCGCCAGTGCACCAGTATTGCATTAGAAGGGCATGTGGTGAATTTGCAATGGTGAGCGATGGGGGAGACAAAACAACAAAAATTATCGATTCAAGATTTATAAAACCCCTCATTATCGGATTCAAGATTTATAAAACCCCTCATTATCGGATTCAAGATTTATAAAACCCCTCATTATCGGCTTTATCGGGGTTTTATAAATCTTGAAAGAGTCTTGAAAATAATTTTTGTTGTTTTGTCTCCCCCATCGATCACCATTGCAAATTCACCACATGCCCTTCTATTGAGATCGCTGTGAAACATAGGCAATGAGCCAACGCTTTTCTTCCAATTCTTGTCTGGTGACGAATAATAATGCAGCCGAATTTCACGCTTCTGATGTATGACCTGTTCACGCCTCCGACGCGCCAATAATCTCACGCTTGCAGCGCGGTCGCCCTCACGCAGTGCGCCTCGGACGCGGTCGCGTGTCCGGAGTCGGGCCAGGTGTGCACACAGTCGGACGGAAACAAGTGCTGCCAGGTGGCCACTAATGGTAAGTTATTTGTTTGTTTTTTCATCTGAAAATATAGAAAATATTATCAGAATTTTCATAAAGGGGAAGTTAGATGCAAAAAATATCAACTTTTATTTGTTTCTGAACGGCGGTGACTCGAAGCAAACCTCTCAAATAGGTCGATTCTATATTTGTGCTTTTGTACTCGAAAGGAATCGAAAGCAAAATTCCTGTGAGAGCGATGTCTGAATTTCCTCCCGGATATGTTTCAGTTTCTTCATATGAACTCAGCTTTCGCTATGGCTTTGATCGTAATCCGAGCGCTAATCGAAAATTTAGAATAGAACTCCCGGACGACACGCAAATATTGTGTTTAATCACTACGTATCCAGGAAGAGCGCGTGAATAGCCTCCCGTGTTCGCTCCCTTCTTGATCTCTCCTCAAACACGGACCTCATAGAACTGCTTTTCATAGCGAATTGATTGAACTTTAGAAACTATCCACGGTTATGTTTCGATAGTCTCATATCATCTTGAGCATAACAAAATCAACGATTATTCGCGTCTCTTTTCTTGAATACTTCTAAAATTCCCGGAAGACACGCAAATCGTGTTTGATTACTGCTTGTCCAGGAAAATCGCGTGAATAGCTCCCGTGTTCACTATTGATCGCTCCTCAAATAAGGCCCTCAGAGAACTGCTTTTGAAAGCGAATCTGATCAACCCTTAAAAGTTTTACCAGCTTCATATCCTCTTATGGTTAGCATGGGCTATGATTATTCTCACATATCTTTTAATAAGCAAAATGAAACTTCCGGAAGACGCACGAGATTGGCATGTGTTTGATTTATGCGTGTCCATTGGCCCTGTCAAACAGGGAAGAGCACTAGCGTGCATGAACAGCCCCCTCTTGACCGCTCCTCAAAAAATCACTTCAGGGAACTGCTTTCGAAAACGAATCGACTCAACTCTCGTACCTTTTTCCACGGATATGTTTCAGTGGTCTCATATCATCTTGAGCATAACAAAATCTGCGATTTGACGATTGTTTTCTGTTCAATACTTCTAAAATTCCCGGAAGACACGCAAATCGTGTGTTTGATTACTGCGAGTCCAGGAAGAGCGCGTGAATAGCCCCCGTGTTCACTCCTTTCTTCATCTCTCCTCAAACAATGCCCATTGACTCACCTTCTCTTTCCGGAAGAAGAGAAAAGTGACCAGTTCTCACACGTGGAACATCGGCAACTAGCTGAAGGCGCTAGGGATGTCGGTTCTGATACCCGAAAGTATTCTAAACCGTTCCAAACTATCTCGAAGTCACGCTTGCTATCGGTGCTTACAAGCTGAAGGAAATTTCGAAAGGACCGAATGCAAATTATCTAGAGAAAAGCAATTATTTGAAAATGAATGATGAAGTGTTTGTTTATTCATCCTCTGAATGAATGATCATTTCAGGAATCCCCGTCTCCGAGATCAACGCCAAGCAGGGCTACTGCCCGAGACCACTCGGAATCAGTGTTCTTCAGGTACTGCATCAAGTTTCTTCCTCGAGCAAACATTCAATCGCAATATCTTGAGATGCATCATAGGCATCACCGATTATTGCAATTAGAGGATATTTTAATCCACCCGTTCGTGGTATGAAGACGATAATGTTACAGAGGGTTTGAAGCGTCCGGAAAGAGTAAATTATTGATGGTTTCGGGTTTTCGTTGTTGATTTTTTTATCGAAAGCCAGACTAGCAGTCATTGGCGTTTTAGAACATCTCATTCTTTTGGAATCCCTTTGAAACTCAAACAACGCTGTGAGGCACGAGCGCCGTCTTACATTTCTCAAAGTAACGCCAATTGATATTATAATAATTATCATAAATAAATAAAAACAATTCAGGACAACGCCATCGGATGCTGGATGGACGCCTCTTGCCCGGGCATTCAGAAGGTATTATTTGTTTTTTTCCGCTTATCATTCTGATCTTTGATGACCTTTCTCATAATATTAGTAGTTGTATCATCACAGCAATTAATTTGAAAAGCGTGCTCTCTCCAACTTATCTTGTCGCTTGAACGTGAGCGAGAGAGTGTGCAAAATGGAGAGAGCTGCTATTCGTCGAAACAAATCATTCTCAATCATTGCAGTGCTGCCTCGAGCCGAACCCGGTGACCAACTCTGCTACAAGAATCTGCAGAGACCCCATGGGCGTGTCCAGTGAGTGGTTACGGTAACAAAGAGAGATACGTTAGTCTGGTTGAGATCACAGGGAAGGATACGGAAACACGTAAGGTTGGCGATTGTTGCATCTGGAAACTGCAAAACATCACGCTCTTGCAAGATTCAGATTATCCTAGAGCAACGAAGCGCGCATAATTTTTTTTATAATTTTTTCAATGCAGCGTCTCTGGTACTCTAGCCAGGAAGACTACTGTAGAATAGTGATATCGTTTCGGTTATTGACTCTCTCCATTCTGCACACGCTCTCGTCTGTCTGACCGGCGAGAGAGTGTGCGAAATGGAGAGAGACTGAAACGGCATCACTAGTAGAATACGGTCTCATTCAGGTTCCTCTATCTGCACTCTTCCTCTCGCCGTCGGATCGTGTGTCGCGCCCTCTGCCCGGTTCTACTATGATGCCGCCACTGGTGAGCAGTTTAATCTTACTGATTCTTGATCTTTGATCTCTGATCTCCAGACTATAGTGTCTGCTCTTTGGAGTCAAAAATTCGATCTCCTTTGTATCTGGCAGAGCTGATTGGACTGAGAAAGCATGAATTGAGATTCCAATTGATTCATCCGTTCAGTTTTGAGTTTCAAAGTCGATACTTGTCCGAGTCATCACGGTTACTGATGATCGATGTGACTCACACATGTGAAATAAAAATACTAATTAATAGCTGTCTCTGATCCTGATAATCGATCTTTGATCTCTGATCTCTCCCATTTCTCAGGCAAGTGTTCTCGCTTCACGTACTCTGGCTGCGGCGGCAACGCGAACAACTTCCAGTCCATCGCCTCCTGTCAGGCGACTTGTGGAAGCGTTGGTGAGTATTAGTGATGCCGTCTCTCCTCAAATCGCACGCTCTCTCGCCAGTCAGAGAAACGAAAGAATACGCGAAAAGAGGCGGATGACAATATGTGGTCACTAGTGAGTATTGGTGTTTTTGGATAAGATAGTAACTCTATCTCCATTCTGCACACTCTCTTAATATCCGGCAAGATAATGCACACAAGGGAGAGATCACTGTTCGATCCGGAAACAATTTCCGTCTGTGGCTATTGTAATTTTGAAAGTTATGACATTTTTGAATAGGAGACCTGCATCGGTCACGATTATACACTGTGAATGCAGAACACCTGTCGGCTACCGTAATCGTCTTAGCTATTGTAGCAGCGAGATAGTATTGCCACTTGTGGGACACCAACTTTGTATTTTTTATGCTCATATGACTCCACGCAGTATTGAAACTTCTTACATTCTCACTCTCTTGAGATACCTCTGAAACACAACTCTCCCGAGCACAAAAAAATAATTCTCTATGCCCAATGATTATTCATTATTTATAATAATTGTAAAATGGGGTGACATTATGTAAATTCGAAGTAGTGCTCCAGCTTGCCTCTCGATACTCTCCATACTCCTCTCGATACTCGATGCCTCTCGATACTCGATACTCTCCACTTCTCCTCTCGATACTCTCCAATAGTAATTTCGTTTCTTGGTGGCTCATTATTCGACCGTTTTGTTTTGAGTTTCATAGCCGATTCAAGTTCGGGTTTTTCTTTAGTTGACAATTCCACGAAGTAATCCATAATCTATGAAACAAAAATACAAAATAGGAAGGCATTTCCGGGTTTATCCATCGTTTTTTTTGTTTGTCCAGTTTTTTTTTCAGTTTGGCCATTCCCTCGTCCACCAGACAAGCAAGAAAGTGTGCAGAATGGAGAGAGATCTTTAAATCTAAACAAAATGTTCCGATCATCCTCCTGCCCTCCTGCCCAAAAGAAACTTATCCATTCTCAACATAACTGCAAATTCTTGATAGATTACGGTAGTTTGTTGTAACTCCAATCGATATTTTGGCGTGGATATTCTGTCCAGGAGTCTTAGGGCTTGATTAGTAACACGATTTAAAGGTATTCCAATCGATATTTCTAGGAGTGAAGGGCACTCCCTCCTGCCCGGCCGATGCCTCGGTCGGCCTCAACTGCCTCTTCAACCACACTGATGCTTGCAACTCCGACGCGGATTGTCTGGGTACTTTGGGTTACGGTAGCTAGAAAATCAATCGATATTCTCGGGATATCGTTTCTATTTATTGATTAATCGACAATCTCGGTAATGTACGTACGAAGTCGGCTAAAGTTTCCGTGACAATTGCAGTAGCCTGATGATATCGATTATTTTTAGCAGATGATTACGGGATCAATCGATAATTGCAGGCAGAGAAAACGGCGGTCAGCCAAGCTGCTGCATGACAACCTGTGGATACAAGATCTGCTACCAGTACTGAGTACAGTAACCAATTCACGGAAATACCGCACCCCTGCCAATCATTACAGTAGCCCGGTTGATACCGTAACCTTCCCCACATTGATCATACTACAGTAACCCTTCTCTCCACTTCCTGGTACCGTCCAGGAACTAGTCCTCTAGATGGCCAGCTCTGCCTGTAATTTATTGTTTGCCTCTTCATGCCACGGGTGTCGACTTTCCTTCCTTTTGTGATGCCGCATGCTCTCTCCATTCTGCACACTCTCTCGTGTCTCTGACCGATGAGAGAGTGTGCAGAATGGAGAGAGCGCCGGCATCATGACTTCCTTCCATTGTTCGCTTGCATATTTATTGACGATACAAAATAAACGAGAGATTCGGAGTCGAAGAACGAGGAAAGAAATGGAATGACGGGAGAGATTCGAGAGGAGCCAGAATAATTTGAAAATGCAAATTGAGGGATGCAGAAAGTTCAAGCATGAAACAAATTCTTAGGGCAAAGCTATACATAGAGGCAGTTGTAGATCTAATTCATTTATGTCAAATCACCGGAAATAAAGAGATTATTAAAGTTGGTTTTAATCCAACACATTTCTCTATTGGGTTTCAAATGCGGGTACCGAAACGGGAACTGCGAAACGATAATATCAATTAGCGTGTCCATTAGGTGGAGGTTAATTGGGTACCATGGGAGGCGGCATCGGGGGCAAGTCCCCATTCCCTGCGTGCCTTCTTGGTTCCAGGTTCCTTGGTTCCGCGTTGTGGTCCCGGAATCCGAGCTGGTTCATGGGTCCGGGTGAACTCGCATGGTTCTGAATCAGGGATCTCAACCCAATAACTGTTCATTGTTTCTCACAAAGTAAGGCCGTAGTATTGCATGTCGATATTGTAACCAAGGTTTTGGGTATGAGTAAAGAATAGGGTTTTGAGAAAAGAAATAGTGCTGCGGGTTTAGCGCACTAACTGGTAAAGCCGAAGCCACGGAAATGCAACACTGTAATGGAGGGACACGATATCGATCGGACTGTACTGATGCTATCCATTTTACACACTATTACGCCGGTCAGAGAAACTAGAGAGTGTGCAGAATGGAGAGAGTCGGAACCGAAAGGACATCTCTGATCGAGTTACTAGCCTGAATGGATAGGGGCGGTTGGTAGGGAGGCCTGGTCGTTCCGGGGACGGTGTTCTTCGAATCCACGTGCGGCGGGGGCTTGAGGGGCGTGAAGGAGGAGTGGAAGTGGGAGGCCAGGTTCTGAAATATATCGTTTTTCCCGCGGGAATTGATAATGAAATGCAATTATTTTGAAAATTAATGTTACGTCATGCCCAAATGTTTCCTCGAGATAAGATAGTGTTTTATAATTGATGAGATAATTGCGAGAAGAGGTCATTTTTAGGAATAAAAATATTGATATTGATTTCCCTCGGGAACACACGATCGATCAACGATTGAAATCACTTCGACTTCTTCAAATCACCGTGAAACATACAAACAATAAGGAATCTGAATTTTATCTTTCTCTGCAATCACCCTCTGCCGCTTGCCTGAGTTTCAGAGTGAAATGTTTTCAATCGACGATATCGTCGAGTGAGCTAGTGGAAATGCAACAAAAGCAATTCTAGATACAATTTGCCTGGCCACTCTTACACTTTGTAGAACGGTTTCTATTCACAGTGTATGCGGACATCATTCGCTTCATTTGTTTTTTTTCTTCAGATTAAGATCAACTCCAAAAACATTCTCGCTAATCCCAAACTCACTGTTATCTGGCAGAAGCAGTCCTCGGTGGAGTCGTTGAGCGGGAGCAGAGCGTGCGGGCACTGAGAAGAGGGAGAGATCAAAGATCAATAAAGGGGCGTAGTCACGAGAGATCGAAGATCAACGGTAGGTGTGGTCGGATATCTTTGCTCAATGGATGTGAGTTTCGATAGCTCAAGAGTTCAAAGATCAAGGTGGGGAGGGGCCAGAGGTCGAGAGATTCTTTTAGCTAGAGAGAAGTCAAGAGATTCGTAGCGATCAAGGAAGCGTATGGTCTAGAGATCAAAGATCAAACCTGGTAGAAGGCATTCATTCCCGTCTCCGACTTGGCTGCCAACTCGCAGTCGAGATCCCGTGTGCATCTCTCGCAGCCGATCAGTTTTCTGTTTGAAGATGAATTGATTATTTCTTGGGCTTATCGAAAAAAACACCTACGAAGAGAGGCTAAAACCCTGATTTTTGCGCTCGATCAGCTCAACTTTGCGTCATTCATGTCTCTCCGTCATCAATGAAATTAAGTTGTTAACACCAGTTATATTTTTCACCTTTTTCCAACTGGTTCACCAATTTACCGAGTCAAATGCGAATTTAAAAACTCGATGAAACATATTGCAATCGTGTCGGAACCGTTCATCGAATTCAATTGATTCCGACGCTTTTTTTCTTCTTCACGTACCAACGAGCAAAAAAAAGGTCGGACCGGCAAAGAAAGGCATGCGCCCTGACTCATAGTTGCTCTCTCCATTTTGCTCACTCACTCAGAGCGCGCTGTCCTATCAGGATGTGCAGAATGGAGAGGGATAATGTTGCCGAATCCAATAGTAACTCTCTCCAATATGCACACTCTAGCCGGTGATAGAGTGTGCAGAATGGAGAGACCGTAATTGAAACTTGAGTTCAAGTCAAGTATCAGAAGAGGTGAGCCCAGAAGAGGGTGAAGATCAAAGATCAAAAGGGACGTGGACAGAAGATTATTCCGTACCTGCAGGGAAAGGCGTGCACCCTCACTCGTCCCTGCTCCTTCGTCCTCCCACATCGAGGGCATCGATCCAATTCAACCGTGAAGTGATCGAGTCGGTGGATCGTGGAGAAGACGTTGACGCACTGGAATTGAGATCCATTCCAAATCAATTAAAACACATTCCAATTCATTTTCAAAATACAAATGGATCGATCGAATGTAGATTTTTTCCTCCACCTTCATGTACTGTAATAAAATCCATTCACGATTGATTTCAACGCGTCGCTCAAGAACTATCCAGATTCCCTCAGAGTATTTTACTTTGAAATCTTTTCTACGAACCGCTTGCATCCTAGCCCTTCATGACTGTACGTGTCTTTTCCTATCACAGACCTTGTCATAGCAACTCCTCAATTTCGCAGCGGCAATATCCCCGAATATCTTCTCCGTCAGCATGTGCCGATGCTGCTCGAGAGTTGCTAGGGAGAGACGAGCCACCGAGGGGAGACACGCTTGTCTGGAAGGGTTACGGTACCGATGCCGGATCGAGTAGTGCTCTCTCCATTCTGCACACTCTCTAGTTTCTGGCGAAATTATGTTCAGAATGGTGAGTCATTCGATCTGACCAAACTACGTGTATGGTTTAGCTGCTTTTAAATTATTTTTATTATTCCTATATTTTGAATTAATGTTTCCAGGGAGAAAACGAGTGACGTAGAGAAGGCAGAACGGTGTGGTTTCGAGTCTCTTCGTTGTGCACCTTCTCTCTACATAGTCTTTCTGACTGGCTAGAGACACGGAATTTTACCGCCGAAAGTGAATTTAAACATTCGCGACAAGACCTTGACGGCCAATTACTGGCAACTTGCCAATTTCTTTGCTTCTCTCTACTCTCTTTCTCTCCCCATCCCCCTCCCCCAGCAGAATGCCGTGCTGACGGGCTAGAGAATGGGCGTAAAGGTGAAAGGCAAAAGCAACATCGTTATTTGTTTGAGAATTGTTCGTAATCTACTGGTCCGAATCGTCAGAAACGATGATGTCATGAAGATGAATCGACGTTGAAACACAAAACCCAATGGAAAAATCATTTGGATGAACGATCTTTGCTTTCACGATTCAACTAGGCTAGATTTATTTTTCCCGAAAAAAAGGCAGATTTTCCCCGGAATCGTTGCTAAAGAATCATTACTTCAACACGACATAAATAAAATGCTTAATAATTTGTTTTTGAATCCATCCGCACGTCGCATTGTCAAAATAAGGACTACTCGAATTTTAGTCGACTCAGATAGGAAAGTCACGATAAGCATCGGCGCCGACTTTCATTGCAAGTAGTGTTGCCGAATCGCATAGCTCTCTCCATTTTGCATACTTGTGTGCAGAATGGAGAGAGTTCGATCCGGTAACACTGATTACATGTGAGTTTCACGCGCGAATCAAGTACGAGTTGCTGCGATTGTGAGCGATAAAACGACAACATTATCTCATCAAACTCACACTATTTCGTCTGTTAGAGAAGCTAGATATGTATAGATAATTCGAAAAGGTAATATTCCATTCAGCAACTTATTAGGTCGATTCACTGTTGCCACAACAGTGAATCGACCTAATAAGCGGTAACAAATCGGCATCCGAATCTCCTCAAATCGCGCACTCTCTACTTTCTCTGACCGATGAGAGAGTAGGCAAAATGAGGAGAGTCGGATTTGCCATCACTGGACGGAATTACTCACTTAACATTGGGCGCGAATGAATGCTGCAGACACCAGTTGAGCCAGCAGAGAACGACCATCGGTTGGCGTTGCGAGGCCTAAAGATTAAATAATTCATAATCTTATTTTGAAAATAACGTTGTTTTTGCGGTACTTATTGTTCACTCTTTGTTGAACATGTTGGCCGAAACTATATTGACAAATCGGGACAACTATATTGACAAATCGGGACAGTTTCAATGTCTTGAGGATCCTGCGAAACATAGGCAAATATGGATGATTTTTTCAATCATCTGGGAATGAGCCATAAACAAATTTTTCAACATTATAGATGTTCATTAGCCTTGTGACGTTTTGATGTTTTGACAAAAGTTCTGTCATAATATTTCCCACAAAATGCAGCTCACATTCTCAATGATGTACTTGTTGCATCTCAGCTCCAGACTCTTCGACTCGAACCGTCGACTTAGTCGCATGCACGTTTCGAGGGTGTCGTCTGCAATTATTTATATCGTTATTTATTTATTTATATTTTTTAATACCAAATGCAATCGTGTTCGGAATTGGTAATCGATGGGAAGTTTATTTTCTTAAAATCTCAGTGAAGCATAATCAAAGCGTAATGGATATAACACATCAAAACAAGAACAGGAACTTGAGATGATTCTTGTTTGCTGTCTGTAATCTCTTACTGTCGTCTCAGGAAAATCTGCCGAAAAGATTGCGCTATCAATGGATTGATATTTTAACCGAGATGCCCACGGATCCTTGTGAAACACAATTTATTAAATTGGAAGATCGCAAAACTAGAAATAAAACCACGTTTCAATGACAAGTTTGCATTTCGGAATTCAACAAGACCGTACTCGCTAGTGTTGACGAAACGAGAAAAAAATCAATATCTCCATTTTGCGTGCTATATCGCCGATCAGAGCCACGAGAGGGAGTGTGCAAAATGGAGAGAACAGCGATTCGATACCAAATTTTCAATCCTTTTTAGCGCCGGGTTTGGGATAGCGCTCTCGATAACAAATTCTTATCGCGTTGTGCTTAGGGTTTAGCTAAGAAAGTAGCGGCCTAGACGGAAAGAATTCGATGCGAAAATTGTCAAGAACGCGGCAATATTTCGAACAACAATAAATAAGGCAATAATCTAACCCCCGATATCCTTGAGGGCCGGATAAGGGATGGTACTCTCGATGAACCATCTGAATTGAGTGACAGGCGAGGGACAGGCCATCCCGGAGACCGAGACGGAAACCTGGAAATATTAGTTAGAATTAATTAATTATTTAATGAGTATTTAATGAATTATTTAACGCATTCAGAGTAGGAGAGGACTGTCAATGATCGCATCGAAAACTTAGCGAATCCAAAAAAACTCAAAACACTAAAAGGCATTTCATATTTTATATTTTTTAAGATGCTATTCAGAGTCTCATCAAAAATACGAAATCCGCTCAGTCTCTTCACATTCTTTTGAAACTCACACGAATCGAAATGGAATCGGGAATCTACGAATGTCGTACTTCTACAGCCACCAAAAATCGGAATTAC
The DNA here is from genome assembly GCA_036245825.1 of Pristionchus entomophagus. Classification (NCBI taxonomy): domain Eukaryota; kingdom Metazoa; phylum Nematoda; class Chromadorea; order Rhabditida; family Neodiplogasteridae; genus Pristionchus; species Pristionchus entomophagus. Next base: position 11,456,966 of record BTSX01000001.1, read on the forward strand.
TTAATTCGGCTAATTAATAATTAATTGGAATAACCTCAGCCCCGGGTGCCTGGCTGTTGAGCAGTGACCGGAAGTATTCCGAGGCATGCGTGAGTTGATGACGACACACGAGGAATCGGGCATTCTGAAAGGAGAACTTTATTATATAATATATTCGCAAGTAGTAGTTGTGGCAAAAATCGAGATCTTATAGGTTTATATTCATTTACACCTTTATTATTCCTTTTATTTGATCTGTTTTAAACTCTCCCACCCCTCTCTTCAGATAGTTGATGCACTGCAAATACACTGTTTCCAGCTTATCGAGTTAGTGAGTCGTTATGCACAAAGAAAAAAGAAGAAAGACTCAGAGCAGTCGATTGATCTGTGGATTTTGGCTGTTTGTTCTATCTCTGAGTTATTATGATTGTTGTTTGGTGCGTTCTCGCATGTGACTTGTTATTCGAGGAGATTCCTCCGAGAGTAAGAAGTGTCCATTACAACAAGTGGAACAGCCTTGATGGAAATGATAATCCATAAGGTGATTATAAATGACAATAGGAACGCCTTTTCAGATGTTTGATCTCTCCATTCGGCACACTTTTGCGGTTCCGAGAGACGGAAAAGTGTGCAGAATGGAGAGATCAATTGTGTGCATTGAAAGATCAGAGGACTGGATGAAAAATGAGTACACTCAGAGGAAGGAAAGAAGAAGGAAGATGAAGTGAGGAGAGAGAGAGGAAGACATGTGTCGAGGCTGGGGGGAACCACATTAACCCCCATTCCACCCAATTCATAATTCATGAAAGTAGGACAACAGTTGGCTAGTGATGACGCAATTGTCCGCCCCCACATCAAACTAGAGAGATAAAGCTGGGCACCGGAAGTGGGAGATTGAATTTCGTTATTTGATTCTAAAAAAAGCAAACATTGAGACAAACCTCGAAGATGTATGTTCATCTACGTGAGGAAAAAATCCACAAATCATTCACTTTTTTTTAAACAATATACTCTTATTTCCTAAAGCCTCTATTGCTATTTTTCTCGATCTAACATCTCTCCGGGTTATTTACTGATGTCTAAATTCCCTCACTTGTACAAGAATAGACGCGATGCATCCCTCCTGATGGCACTGGCTGGTGAGATAATCGAGGTTGTGGGAGATTGTCTGCTTTTTATTGGGAGATTTTGACCTGGAATAAAGTCCATTCTAGTGATGACAAATCGGCATAGAATCTCCTCATTTAGCGTGCTCTATCGTCGGTTCAATTAGCGAAAGAGCACGCAAATTAAGGGGAGTAGGATGCCGATTTGCCATCCTTATAACTGCGAATTTTTGTTTTGTCAAGAAGAGCGCATCAATAATTTGATGTTTTCTGATGAGTGATCGAGTGAAATCGAGAAGTCTCCATTGCTTCTCGCTCTGATTGGCTAGACTCCCTCAAGCAAAACACGCATTTCAAAATCTGGCAGTTGTAATCGATACCCGTCCACTTTATAATGCATGATATGAAAAGAATATTGATTATTCATTATGTGACAATCGATCATTGTTTCCTAGAGATCCCATTCGTACATTAATCAAGAGTGAAACTCATGAACAATGATAGAATTCAAAGCTCTATAGATCGCTCTATAGATTGTTCCCTCATTTTCTTTTCTGAAAAAAGTGCGGACAATACAGAGCGATATTTTTGAATGAATATCTCTAATCGATATCTAGCTAATGGTAATTGTCCAACAGTAATTGCCAGCCAAGCCTGATATTAGCTCTCTCCATTCTGCACACTCTTTTGCTTCTCTGACCGGCGAGATGGTGTGCAGAATGGAGAGTCTATTAGATCTGGCGACACTGCTACCTCTCAAAATCCATACCTCGATACGAGTATGAAACATACGGTGGCCCTACCGTACCTAATTCCTACCGTAATCGATCAATCGATACCTCACTACCGTTGAACATCCTACCGTAGCCTCTTCCTACCGTTATCACACAGCATAATTGATCAATCGATACCTCGACACGGGTTTATGCCCGTTCGTCTCTCCCATCATCTCCTTCTTCTTCTTGTGGGGGCTTTCGCTTCTCGTCCGACCACGCGAGGAATTCGTTGTTACGTAACTGAATAATGTAATTATTGATTATAAACTGATTAATAATTAAGTCAATTAACCTAATTATTTTAAAAATAATAGTATTTGAGACTTTCCGTCGCAAAAAAAACTCTATCTATCGGATGAAAGAGGCGCTCAACCCATCCTGATTTGTGTTTCACAGAGACCTCAAAACACCGAGATTGTGGTTGAATGTCAATTTCCTTAGCATACGCATGAAAGAAAAAAATTGATTAAAGACAATTGTCGTGTAATAAGTCAGCAAATGTATTTATTTCTGCGCGATCTCTTGTCGCTCTGATTGACGAGAGATCAAGAGAAAAAGAGAGTGTGCAGACTGGAGAAAGGACTATTCAATTCCGAGCGGGGAGGCATTCTAATCTAAGAGCAACCGTTTTCCAATCGTACTTTCGAGGTTTCGATCCAAAATCATTCCCTCGCAGGCTATCTTGTTCCTATGACCGATGAGAGAGCACGGGAAATGAGGAGAATCTAGACTAGACTCTAGTTCCAATTCGTTTCAGCTCACACATTATTGCTGCGATGTTACTATTTTATTATTAAAAATATTTATAATATTATGATTCTCCCCTCACACATTATTCCCATGATGGTCCTGGAACAGCTGCGGCTCCGCATCGTCATTGCCCATTTTGTTGAGGAAGAAGGAGGGCGATGGCTCGTCCTTCTCCGTGTTCCACGTCCGGATGCCCAGTGAGTCCTGAGCGGATTGGAGGGTTACGGTACGTTATCGGTTTGTCCATTATCCATGGGTACGGTAAGTGATCGATTTTCTTAGCTGATTCATTTGGTTCGGTAGTCATTAATCGATTGTCTAGCAAGTCTTGGGCAGATTGCGACCGGATACGGTAGGCTTAATTGTAGTGATTACTGTAGTGTTTCCAGATTACTGTAGTTATTAATTGATTACAGTAGGCCAGACTCCTGCGCGGATTGTGCGGATACGGTAGATGATCGATTATCAATCGACTCACGTTCGAGTTGCCGCCGTTGGAGTTGTTCGATTGCCTTGAGCTGTTCCTTGATGGGGTCAGAGGCGATGGAGGAAGGGCGAGATAGGAGAGGGGAGAGGGACCTTCCGGCTGGAATTGGGTGGGTTACGGTAGGAGCACGGTAGGTCAGGATACGGTAAGACTTCGGAAGGTAGTGGATGCCGCAGGAGCTAGTCAATACTATATGAGAACTATAGAAACACAGGGTTCTGTGGGAGTCTGATTTGATGCGAGAAGGAATACTGTAGGAGTACGGTAGATTACTGTAGTTCATTGGGAAGTCTGGAGAGCCGTAGGCTATATTTGGCACACTCTTGACAGTCGGAGGCTCTTACATTCAATGGTAAAACAAGACGGAGCGGGATATATGGTAAGTTACGGTAAGTTACGGTAGGTCACTGGGAAGACTAGAGGGCGAAGGCTCCCGAACCACTCTCCGACTGACTGCCAAACCGCACTGAATGGGGTTTGGAGGAGCCGGAGACTCTTACACTTTGGTGATAAAAAGACGAAGCGTCAAACTCGAAAGAGAGAAAAGAAGCGCTGATGGGTGACACCAGGCTATTCTTAGGCGAAGTATATTGTTGCCAGATCGGGTTAAAGCGCTCTCCATTTGGCACACTCTCTCGCTGGTCAAAGAATCAATAGAGTGTTCGAATTGGAGAGAGCGCTACTCTATCTGCAAGTGAACTCGTGCCGTATCACATGAGGAGACTCGATGACCTTTCGCGATAAATCTCACATCTTTAGTCACGATTTGCTGGATGTAAATATGGATTTCTGAGCCAAGGTTTAATCGCCGGCTCCGCCGACTTACATAATGGCCCGTCTGCTGGAGGTGGGGTTGCTGTTGATGATGCTGATGATGATGGTTTCCATGGTTCCTTGAGGTCTCATAGCCCCCGTTGTATTTCTCGTACATCTGGGGTGAGCCTGAAAATAGGTGGGAGTGTTGCCGGATCAAATAGTGCGCTCTCCATTCTGCACACTCTCTCGTAAGTTAGGGATGAGAGAGTGTGCCGAATGGAGAACGGTGCTATACAATATGGGCTATATTATATGGCAACACTACTGTCTAGAAAGAGTGATCATATCCGAAACGACATCAAGTGGAGGAAATTAGTATTGATGATGAAAGGATAATGCGAGGTTAGAGTGTGCAAAATGGAGAGACGCCATTTCCCTACCTGGTGCTCCTTGTTGTTGCCATGGGCTGAAGGCATACTGCTGTTGGACGGGCGGGTAGGGTTGCCTGAAGGGAGATTTTTGTCCTGTCTGGATTGTCGGGGTACTGTATCAGCTGATGACTGGGGGAAACTGTACCGCTCTATTCGGAATAACTGGAGTGAGAGACCGCATAAAGGTAATGAGAAACTCAGAATTCAGTCATCCGACATTAGAAACATAACAAATTCTTTTTTCAGAATACAAAAAAATTTGGGAAAGTAACGATCGAGGTGGATATGTTTGGAGGTGGTGTTGCGTTTCAGAGATTATGTAAAAGCGAGAAGTGACTCAGATTTTCGTTCTGATCGTACAATTCACGTAAAAATTATATCATGACAGCAAATGCAGAAGCCTAGTACGTTGTGTTATATAAGGAATGAGAGGGTTGGTCCTGACACGGTTCTCGGGTTACCGTACCTGGATCCTTTCGTAGGCGACTTGGACCGGCTCTGGGTCCGATCCACCAACTTGCGAATCAGGTCCATCGATGGAGTGGTGAGGGCTTTCTGGCTGGAATCGGGCGTGGTACGGTAGGCGTACGGTATGTTACGGTAGGTCACTGAGAGAACTGGTATCGCCGATGACTGATCGGAGATCGATGGAAGAGGGATCAGAGAGGGATAGAGGGAGGAGGAGCGAGGCGGAGGGAGGGAGGAAGAGGGAGGAAGGTAGCTGAGAATAACACACACTGCCTGCGGGCCTTGATGAGTGGAGATGAGGGGTGGAAGACGGGCGAGGGAAAAGAGCCTCTCCTCCCTGCCTGGCAGGCGGCTGTGTCGTCCAATCAATCACCCCCGACTGACCAACTACTGATCATCGCCATGATAAAATATTACACTAATTAATTAATTAGGTAAATAAATAAATAAGCAAAAATAAGAAGAAAAATAAGAAAAAGGAAAGGAAAAGAGCGAAAACTACCGTAACCATGACCTTGAAGGTGGTCTGTCCTGAACGTTTTTCTCACTGTTTCAATATTATTGGAGCTGCTCTCAGATTTCAGAGAGGAGCGGGTCAACAGATGTAGAACAAACTTCTCTCCTTCTCTCCTCTGAACAACTGTGCAAGAATTATGACAAGATTTCCTGCGGTTAGCGGACGCGCTGTCAAATATCGGGTTACCTTCTCGCAGCGCCCCGCGATTGTAATTTCGTGTTTTTGGCTGTTTTGCGCATACTTTTCTCACATTTGCTTATCGGGCGATCAGAGAACGCTCAGTGGCTGGCAATATCACGTTTACGAGTTCCCACCAGCCATGCCGCGCGCGTTTCTCTCCCTTTCGCCGTTTCGTCATTCCCTCTCCCTCAAATATCGCCTCTTTTCTTGCAGTGTGCGTGTGTTCCCTGTGGCTGCTGCAGCTTCTCGCTTCTCCTATCCATGTACAAGGTGGGTGGGGAGGACTGGACGGAAAAATGCGTTGCTTGGAACGTTTTCATTGTAGATCACGAAACTTTTCGTGGTAGATCACGATACTTCTCTGATCTTTTGCGACTTTCTAAGCGATTTCCTCTGCAGGTTAGCACGTCGGCCGTTCCCCGCACCACCCTACCCTGCATTAAACACCACCTCTTCTACCGCTCCGAACATGTGGAGAAGAAGCCCAATCACATGAGTGAGTCTTAATTAGTCTTGATTGTTAATTATTTCATTAATCTCCCCCGATTCAGGCAAGCTGCAGAAGCCAGCAGATATCTCGGCCATTTCCCTCGTCGACCTGTAAGTCTCTAGTCTCTGTCTCCTCTCGATTGATTAGTGTGCTCGTTGGTTGTTTGATCATCACTAGAGAGGCGTCCTTTCCTCCTCTCGGTCTATCTACGCATAATACAAAGGTCAAGTTGTGGCAATGTCTCGGACGTTTGGAAAACATGAGGTGTCGTGGCGATTGTGATTGATTTGGAACGATTATGCTTTCTTCAACGAAACATCGAGGCACAATTTGTAATGAGAGCTGCGTGAAACACAGACCATACGGGGGCATAATTTCTTTCTTATTTCACACCGCATCGTTGATGATTTAGAGTTGGTGGAGGAGAAATCAGTCGTTCATTGAGAATCGTACCGTTCACTTCATATTGAATCCTGCTTGAAACTCCAATCTTCCCTGTACATAATAGGGGTGTCAAATGAAGAGATGAAGAGGGAAATGAAGAGCGAGTTGAGCGGTCGTTCATTCCCCCTCTTCATGAAGAGCTATGCGCAGAAATGGATCTAACTCGAGAACGGGTAAACATTTTTGCGCGAAATTCTGAAATTGAGTTTGGTAGGTCATTATGCATCGTTGGGTATGAGAGTCGAAGCATCTGTGAGCCATGATGAAAACTCAAACTGTCAGTATCAAGAAATTATTATGCAAGCTGAGAGCATCATAAACTTGTAGACTCAATTCCCAAGTTTAGCGCAAAAATGTTCACCCGTTCCTGAGTTAGCCATTTCTGTTCAGACCTCTTCATGAAGAGGGTGAACGACCGCGCCCTCTTCATGAAGAGGGGGAATGAACGACCGCTCAACTCGCTCTTAATTTCCCTCTTCATCTCTTCATTTGACACCCCTAGTACATAACCTTCCCATTGCAGCCGTCTGAACACGATGGGCCGTCGCAAGGTGGTCGTCTCTCCGCCCTCCACCCCCTCCACGCCCTCGACGCCTGACTTCGAGCAGCAGATGAGCCTGCTGGACAAGTGTGAGTGATCTGTCCTACCATAATCCTCAGGGTGAGCTACCGTACCCCCGCACTATTGTGATCTACATTAATCTACCACATGAGAGATGCGTGGAACACAAGCCAGACGGGAATAAAAAAATCCAATTACTGGTTACCGTGATACAACAAGTGTCGTCCTACCTACCGTACACCTTTAAAAGGGTAGATCAATAAGCCATGTACGTACGCCTCCGATGCGTTGCTTCCCTTGTGCAGTTGGGTATACTTGTAAATAAGAAGTGCGGAGATAGTTGTAGGATAAGAGTATACGATGTTCTTCCGGAAGACCATTGTCCAGCTCACACAGGAAACGCCATTGAGGGATGTGTGAAACTTGACTCATACGGGGGCTTATTTTTCGATTTAGTTTGCTGTTTGCGAATAATATTTGATCTCGTACGATTTTTTTCTTTTAAATGAGGCAATTCCTACCAATACCGCTTTGGCGTTCAATTTGTTTTGACGGCTGCGTGAAATTCACTCCATGCTGGTATCTATAGATAACGTACGCTTTGCTTCGTTGATGTGGCGTGAGAATTATAATGATAGTTTGTATCCTGATTAGCCTCTTTGGCCGAATCATTCTGATTAATTGGATTTCCAGCGCGGAATGTCTCTGGATACGGTATATAATCGATCGACTATCGAGCCCAGATCAATAATACTATTTTCTCAGCGGAATGTATTTTGTTACGGTAGGCAATCAATGGCACAGATCATTAATTGGGTGTAAATCGCAACGAGAAGCACCCAGTGCCTACTACAAGCGAGTCTGTTTGACGTGTGCACACAGTTAGGCTACGATTGGCACGATCAGTGATGTACTCGCATTGAAACGCGAGTCGACCGGGAACAAACGGGGGTTTGGTGTATGATTTACTCCTCGTGTAATCGAGCTGAATACTAATCTACAGCTTCTAATGCTCTAATCAATCAATATTTCGAGGATGACATGAAAGGAAAAGAGAATCCGAACTTCAAGCAGATTCACTGAAATTTTTTTCACCGTAATTTCGCCACATACTACACTGCCTGCAATTCAATTGATATTGAGAGGTGTGAAACGTGAGCAATCCTAGTACGAAAGTGGTTAGTGCTCCCAGTACAGTTACTGATTCTTGACGAAAATACTATTAAATTATGAATTGTCCAGTGTCAAAAAAATTGATCGAGCATTTATGAAATTTTAATAATATACTTAAATTCTTAAATTTAGGTTTAAAAAAATATTAAATTATTTTTTCGATTTTCCAGCGTGGAAAGCGTTCGCCCTGACCGAAGCCGGCGAGCCGGACCCGTCCATCGAAAAGTACAAGTCGAAGAGCGCGGTGAGATTCCATTCGCTTCTTTGCCTCTTGCCTTTCGCGCCTGAACCCTCCTGATTTGTCACGCTATCTCGTCGGTCAGACACAAACGAGAGATCACGCGAAATGAGTAGACCGAGGGTGCCGATCTAGTGAGAATTCCGCTTCTTTGTCTGCTCCCTTTCGCGCCTGTGCTCTCTCAATTTGCCATGCTATCTCGTCCCAGGGGTCGTATTGCGTGCTCATCTCTCACAGCGCACAGAGAACGAGCAGTGATGATGATGGGGCTAATTCGGGAGAAGAAGGAAAGGGAGAATAGGTATTAGGGGCCTGCCAGCGTATCTTGTGTTTTTTGTATTTTACATTTAGTTGAGGCAAGAAATTGCCGGTCATTTTTATTTTCGAATTTTTGAAAGGTTTATCGAGCGATGCAATAATTCCTGCAATAATGTTTTCGCGATCAATGATGCTCGAAATAGATATTTTTACCAGTGAAGATGGGACTTTGACCCCCTGACGTCCAGTAGCCAGTAAACACAACAGCAGAGTAGTTGGAGTAGACACATGTGGTGGTTTGATCGGGATGATGACATTTATTTCAAGCATGTTGATTGGTTATTTTGCGAAATTCAATCTCACGTCCATTGCTCACACAAGCAGTTCCACTCTTTTGCGGGATGCATGAAACTCGGACCATACTGGCCGTTTAGCGATTTTGTTGCCAGTGCTTGAACGGGGTGATGACATTTCTTGCGATTACGTTGATTGGTTGTTTTAGCTATCGAGTGACACTTCGCGATTACGTTCACAATAAATTCTACTGTTTTGTGGGATGCTTGAAACTCAAACCATTCTGTTATTTCGGCGATTTTTGTTGCCTATTGTCAACAGGCGAGAGTTGTGGGCTAGACAAGTGTGGTGGTTTGAACGGGATGACAACACCTCTCCCCTTTTCTCCCCCCCTCCCTTGTGTTTCGAGATGTGATCGATCTCGTTGGTATGAGCTGTTCTCTGATGGGCGCGTGTCGCTTTTGTGTGACCCCTTCCGCCTTGCGAAATCGTGACGTGCACTGGGAATCGGTGTTGGGAAAGTGGGCAAGCGTGGAGGATGGGGGCTGGAGTGTGATCGAGGGAGTAGCCTGGTTCACGCTCTCCATTCTGCACACAATCTGTCTAACCGGCGAGAAAGTGTGCTGATTGGAGAGAGGGGGATTTTTTCTGTATAGGAAACGCCTGATTATTGAACTCTCTACTTTTCACTGCTTTTGAGAAGTTTGCGAAACACGAAACACCCCAGAAACATCATCTGGCCATCCGCGCAGATTCACTAAAAATTAGTTGTGTTTTACCAACCTATACCCAAAACCGAACGCACTTGCGACAGTCCGATGCGTATTGAGAGATGAGTGACACTCTATTTTCTTTTTTTTTTTAAATAAATTTAATTTTTTAATCTAAATTAGTCGGGCTTGTATAGAGAGAGAGGCTCTTCAAACGCGGATTATGACGATTTGATCAATAGTTTAATACTTCACGCAGAATCACTGAAATTTTTTTTTCTACCTCCCATTGCAGTCCAGAATCGCACTCCCCACAGTTTAATGTATATTGAAATAGGCATGCAACCTAAACCATCCAAGCAATATCAGTACGATTTGTTTCTCTCTTGGCCGCTAGACAGATACTAGTACCAACACAATCAAATTCCTATTGAGGAATGCGTGCATCCCGAACCGTGCGGGAATAGGTTCCTTCTCGTCACTAGCTTTAAATTAGTATTTTCCCCACAATTCCATTCTTGTAATCGCAGGGTTCTTATTGAAAGGAGCATAAAACGCAACCCGTGGGGCGTGATAAATCCGAAAATTATTATTTTCTTATTTCGTAGCTCCGTGTCTCGCACTGAAATCTGCACAATTCATTGCCTTTTTGAGGGATGTGTGCAACAGAAACCACCAGAGTGCGGAAATTGAGTAATTTTTTCAAGCACACGGATCCTACAATAAGATTGGCATCCTCACTGTTGAACTCGTATTGATGGATGCTTGAAACTCAAGTCATCTAGGAACAGTTATTTTTCTGGAATCATACTGTCTACAGTAATAGTGCCTTCAAGGTTGGACTGGCTTCGATGAATGTGTGCAACTGAAACCTCACGGGTACACAAATGATGAGGATTTCCTCTTTTCCAGGCGCCGTCCGACTTCCGCCCCGTCGACATCGACAACTTCCTCGCCGAGCGAATCCTGCGCGAGCTCGACATCGACCCCAAGCTGGTAATAGTCATTTTTAATTAATATTAAAATAATTCAACATTATTTTATGGGTCATAGAAACGAGATAATACGAGAAATTAGGAGCGTCTGGTTCTGAGTTGGCATCCCTAGTGAATACAATAGCGCAGTAGGAGAAATTTTCTTCCAACTGGGTAGATCGTAGTTATCCTTGGGATTGTTAGTACCGCTGATACCGTTGCAGTGATAACCGTAAAGGTTGTTGAGAAAAATAATAAGGTTTGCCATTTCTTGATAGTGAGTAGGTGTATCCATGAGTAGTGAGTATCCATTCACTTTTTACTACGGTTAGTGCTACCGGTATACTTGTTTGAAATGTGTTTGCTAAAAATTACTTTGTGAGTGAACGACTTGTTTAATTTCATCTTCTGGAGAGGCCGGGTATATTTTGCCCATTCGTTCGCATCTTACTACACTTTATTAGGCTCCTGGGATCGTCGGTGGAATCGCTGTCGTAATTAGGGTTGGTAATTCAAGGAATGCGGAACGCGCACTCTCTCGCTCATCTCTGACCGGTGAGAGAGTATGCAAAATGAGGAGAGTCAGTCTTGAATTATCAACGCTAGTCGTAATCACGAAATTAGAAATAACAAAATCACTGAACGGCCAGTAATAGCTTTGCTTCGCGCTTCCCACAATAGAGTTGAATCGCTTGCAAGAGTAATGGTGTGAGCGCATTCGGAAAACAATCAATCACATACTTTATCGTAAGCAGGTGGATCCCGGCTATTTTTCCACTTCGTATTTGAGTTAATGACTCTAAGCATCAATTCTCATCTGATGAGTCGGGGTAAATAATATCAGTACTTTTTTTTTGCGATATCTTACAAGGGAATGGTAACTAGTGACCGTAAAATTATCAGTAGAGACCTAGTGGACCTCAATCAGGACCATGGGAGCATCCGATTCCAGTTTTCAAAAAGTGCGCAAAAAATTTCTTTCGCGAGAAAATCGATAATCAGTTTCGGTGGTGCCTCTGTAGCGGCGCTCCTTTCAGGTCTTCCCTCGATCTGAGAGGTAGAGATGCATGCCTTCCGTGGCTCAGTGGTTATGAGCTGCGTCTATCATACCTATGGACTTTTGCCCTCACAGGTTTGAATCCCGCATCGGGTAATCTGTTTTGCAAGTTTTTTGCACAGCCTTTTCTAACTTTCGAAGAATTTTTAAAAAGTTCCCAGAAAGAGAGGTGAGGTTTTCACTGACTTTCTCCGAATTTTTGCAGAACTACAATAACTTATCATTAAAAAAAAAAAGAACTTTACACTTGATTCGGAGATATATCATCATTTTCTTTCTAGGAACTTTTTAAAAATTCTTCGAAAGTTAGAAAAGGCTGTGCAAAAAACTTTTTAAAAACATATTACCCGAGGCGGGATTGGAACCTGTGAGGGCAAAAGTCCATAGGTATGATAGACGCAGCTCATAACCACTGAGCCACGGAAGGCATGCATCTCTATCTCTCAGATCGAGGGAAGACCTGAAAGGAGCGCCGCTACAGAGGCACCATCGAAACTGATTATCGATTTTCTCGCGAAAGAAATTTTTTGCGCACTTTTTGAAAACTGAAATCGGATGCTCCCATGGTCCTGATTGAGGTCCACTAGGTCTCTACTGATAATTTTACGGTCACTAGTTACCATTCCCTAGTTAGCTAGGCTGATTGCGGTTATTCGTTCACTTCTTACTCGTGCCTATGAAGCTCCTGTGATCGATCTGGTATGCGAAGTGAAAAAATAAGAATATCCGTGCTTGCTGAGAACTAATGCAATATCGTAACTAGGTAGATTACTGCTATTCATACACTTCTTAGTATAGTTGGCCAAGATCCTGGAATTATTCCTGGTTTGTTTTGAAATAAAATAATGTGAAGAATAATTGCAAAGTCATGGTTTAATTTAAGTAGATTGCGGCTCTACTCACACTTCTTAGTAAAGTTGATGGAACTGCTGGAATAGATTTTGGGTTGTCCGTACATCAAAAACATTAATAATATCGTTTATTAATATATTAATTTTACTATTTCCAGGTTCTCGCCTAAATCAACAGTGGTCGAGGACGAGAAGAGGCGCGCATCAGATGAATTGACGACCCCCTCCGGGAATTATGTAGTATACCCCGCTTATTCTGTTATTGATTGATTACGGTAGTCAGTTATCGATTGATTACTGTTGTTGATCCCTCCGCTACCGTACTCCCGTAGGTGGTTAGCTCCCGGCGTCCTCTCTGCATTGTTGCCCCTTCGCGATCTCCCACTGTGTCTTCCCCAATAGGATGCGACTTGATTGTTCATCATTTTCCCTTCCCCCTGAATATCGTTAGTTTGTTAGTTGTTAGCGCGCCACCATATACAAGTAGAGAACTCGTAGAGTAGTCATATCCTACCAACTATTAATTCGAGCATGTTTAGAGAGCTATGAGCTTGGATAATGTTTTTTTGTCTTTATGTTATCGTGAGTTATATCATGTTTGTACCATCTCATTGCTCACGTTTTTTCTCTCTCGCTCAATTTATTACTGTAATCAAGAGAGATTGATCTGTCAACAATATTGATCTGTTTCTCACCCCCTGCTGAAGGTCAGGCCGCCTAAGCTGTTCCTGGTGTCGTTTCGTCTCTCTCCTTTCTGCACATTCGTTCCAATCGCCCAAAAAGTGTGCATTATGGAGATAGAGCCTAATTCGAAACGACATCCCTAATTGCCAGTCTTTCTTTCGCTGTGTGATACACCTCAAGGCAAGACGGAGGAATGGCTTCGACGATCTGAACTTCAGCAAAACTGTCCTTTTCGACCCCATTCTGTGTAATAGTGATGCCGGATCGAACAGTAGCTATCTCCATTTTGCACACACTCGCCGTACAGCCAGATGAGAGGGTGTGCAGATTGGAGAGAGCTACTATTCGATCCTGCATCACTACTGTGTAACCATGATCGGATCTGAGTACCCCCCCCCCCATCTAATCATTAATTCTGTGTATTAAACGAGTCACCCTCCTGTCGCTCATATTTGACCTACCAATTGATGTCCCCCTCCCCTCCTCAGATTCAATCGTGTGCCCGCCTTTCTACCATAACCCTCAATGCCGGTCTTACCACGCCCCCTCAAACATACTGTAACCGGTTACCGTAGTCCCGATATAGCCAGCGTTGGCTAGATACGGTAGGAACAGTATCCCCCGCCCCTCTCCTGACCTTTTCCTGTCAGATGTTTTGTCTTGCAAACACGAGTGTTGACCCGCATCCTTCCTTTTCCCTGTTTTTTCTTTGTCTGTTGTAGAGTCGTGTTTCTCGAGAGTAGATAAAGTTTTGTCTGTGAAAAGTGAGAGGAGATCTCTGTTTGTTGCACTCGAAAAGAAGGAGAGAAAGACAGAGAACATTAGTGTCACCGGATGGAATAATGCTCTCTCCATTATGCACACAATCTCGCCGATCGGAGATAAGAGAGTGTGCACTTTGGAGAGGGCCGCTATTCGATCCGGCATCACTAGAGAAGAGGGTGGATCTGAATAGGGTTAATCAAAGTAGTTAAAAAAATATTAGACAGAGGGTAGATCAGAATGGGAGTACTGTTTTTTCTACACTGAACGACCGACATGCACTGAAACAGACAGCATTCTTCGAAACTTGAACTCAATCTGAAACATAGTTTTGCCTTTCAGCATTTGTATCGGTTTCGAACGGTACGTGAGGAGGAAAGACAGTATTTATTCACTATCCGAGAAAATAGGAAAGATACTACGGGTGTTGCGAGTTATCGGCAATTAAATAAACATTCTCCTAACAATATTGTATTGTTTGTGTATGAAGCCGACCAAGCATTGACCAATTGAGAAAATACTAGAAGTCATTTTGAAAGTTATTCGAAACGATGATTGAAAGACGGAAGAGGATGATAGAATGTGATTTGCGGTCTATTATTTATCATAGTTCAGATTCTCCTATCAATTACACTCAATTTGTCTCTCAATCTATGGTTCTTCGTCTGATTGATCGACTCCAGTCGAGTCACGCCTCTCTCCATGGCATTGATCAGGGCGTCCCTCTCTTCCTCCAGCTTACCGTACTCGGACTGAATTATCGATTGATTGGGAAGATCAACCGTATCCTCAAAAGTATCGATTGTTCTGCCTTTCATACTCACACTATCTGTCAAATGGCCAACATATCATACCGGCAATGAAGGTATTGCATGAATGGACTGGTCAACCCATTTTGGACTGGATCTGGCAGCTACCGTATGCTCACCATGAGAATCTCGTTGATCTCTCGGTACTTGGCGACTTCGCGCTTCATCTTCTCCATGAGCACCGCGTCCCTCTGCGAATATTGATTTATCGATTTTTTTCATTTATCGATAAAACGCCGACTTTTCCGTATACTAGTGTTGTCATAGCTCTCTCCATTCTGCACACTCACTCGTCTACCTGACCAGCGAAAGAGTATGCGGAATGGAGAGAGCACTTGTCGCTACGGAAGCGCTACAGTATACCTTGACTGCCTCGCTCCGAGCTAACAGCTTGCCATGCTCCTTCTCAATCCGGTCCTGAAGGGATCGATAATGATGATGATACCGTAATCCTCCTACAGTACTCTTCCTATCAATCTTGAGAGAGTGTGCAGAATGGAGAGAGCTACTTTTCGATCCGGCAGCCGATCTACAGTAATCCATCCACCGTGACTGTCCTACCGTAATGAAGGAATCATAACCCAATCTAAATCGTAACCCAATCTACCGTATACCTTCTCTCTCCTGCACCGTCCCGCGTCATCTTCCGCCCTCTCTGCCTCTCCTCGCTTGATCTCTAGTGTAATCCGTAGTTCGTCCCGATCTGCCTCCATCTTGGCCACTTCGTCCTGAACGGATTGTTAGGATGACGGTAGCTATTGGTTACAGTATATTGGATTCTGGTTTCTAATCGATCCACTGACTGCATCCGTACAGATTCCGTTCTCTCTCATTTCAGATTTTCTAGTTGAAGAAACAAATGTGTTTCACTCATTCTATGAATTCGAATAAGAAGGTCATTGATAATCGTTGTGGCCCTAGCAGATTACTAAAAAAATAGCAGATTACGGTATCAATCGATCGATACCGTATCCTCGAAGTAGGTCAAACCTGCAGCTTCACGATGTCATCGGCCGCCCTCTCGCTCTGCTCGATCATCTCCTCCTCCAGAGTCCTGCAATCGATAATTTCCAGACTACAGTAACCCTGATCAATCGATTACTGAGAGACTACCGTACTCTGGAACGGCGTCCACTCACTTGCTAGGTGTTAGTTCTCTCTATTGTGCACACTCGCTTGCCGGAAAATAAACTAGTGAAAGTGTGCAGAATATGAGAGCGCTAACAAATGCTGCTGATGCCATTCTCATGAATTATTGACTTACTCGATGTCACACTCCATATTAGCCTACCGTAATTTCTCATAAATCGATAATTGACTGACTACGTTAGCTAACCGTACCTCAGTTCCTCAGAGTGAATAGTGGAGATCTCCTCGAGCTGGCGCAGTTTCTCGTCGCGAAGCCGACGTAGCTGAGAGGGGGGGTACGGTATCGATTGGACGGTCGATCGATTATGTGCCTATCGTATACGGTATCCGTTGGATTGATTTGTCGAATGGTTACCGTAGGAATAAAATGGCGTGTCTTAAGGTGATGGAAGAGTACGGCATCAGCTAGTTTCAGTGATTAATCGATCGAGAGTACGGTAGCCAGTTCGGTAGGTCAGACTCTCACCTCGCTATCGTACTCCTCTCGCATGCGCTGCTCCAGCTGCACGATCGCGTACTGAAATAGGAATATATGCGTTGCCGGATAGGGGCTCTCCAATCTGCACACTACAATTTCTGATCAGATGTGAGCAGAAAAGATATACATACTTCTCGATCCGGCAGAACTACTTAGAAAGAGTGTCCGAAGTGAAGTATGTTTCAGCCTTTCGATAAGAGTAAATAAGAAGACTCGTCTTTGATTCAGCCTTTCCGGGCGATTTTCAAAACATAAAATCAGAGAGATTTCCTTTGCGATGAAGTAGACAACTATTGTTGTCTGATAGGATAGTGGCTCTCTCTATTCTGCACACTCAATCTCTGGTCAGATAGACGGGAAGTGCTCAGAATAGAAGGTGTGTTCTCGATCCGCCATTACTAATTCGAATGAAATGCAGAAAATTAGGTGTGTTTCAGTCGTTTCATGAAAGGAAATGTGAAGGCTTCTCTGTGATTTCTTGTAGAGTCATTAAATAACAATAAAATATATTTGTGACTTGAAACTTGCGATGTTTGATTGAATACTTGCTCTCTTCATTCTGCACACTCCTTGCCGGTCAGACAGATGAGAGAATGTGCAGAATGGAGAGAGGGCAGCAAACCTTGAGATCGCTCTGCGCATTCAGCTTCTCCCTCTCCATCTCGTCGATCAGCCGCACCAGCATCGCGTCGTTTTCTCTGATCAGGTATCAATACGGTACGGTATACGAGTAAGGAATACGGTATTAGGGGTATGGTAGGCTAGCGCATCTCCATTCTGCACACTTTATCGCCGATAATAGAAACGAGAGTGTGCAAAATGGAGATATGAACTATTCGATCCTACATCACTAATGTGGATGTAAATATGCAGAAAGCTTTTTGAATACGATAGTCAATCGATCGACCCACCTCAGATGAACATTGGCCCGATCGCGCGTGAGCTCCTCCACCGTCTGCACCTCGCGGTCCTGCAACGAGGAATACGGTGATACGGTAGCTCTAGGATACTGTAACCTTTTCGATTGATTGAAACGGTGATCTTCTATTATGCGAATGAGATGTGTTTCATGGGTTCGATAAACCAGATAAGACTTCACTTCTAATAATGCCAAAAAAATTAAATTCATTTTCTGACATCGCTGATGCCTGTAAGCCAAAAAAATATAATCGAAATCTTCATCGCAAAATACTGTAGGAGTACGGTGGGTCAACAACTCGCCTCGAAGGGTCCTCCCACGTGCACCAGCTCGGTCTGTGTGGCGGAGACGCGTTGCGACCGCGCCGCGAGCAGCAGCGACCGCATCTTCTGCTGATTCTGCTGCAAAGCGATTGATCTTTGATCTTTGGTCTTCGGTCTTGGATCAATTGATGAGAGAGGTATGCCCTAGAGATGACGCAAATCTGATAGCCACAAGCTATCTCATCAATTCGACGGTGCAGTAATCTACCGTTACCTTCTGATTAGTGATGACAAAAACAACTTTTCGTGTCGGCTTGAAGCTGGCTTGAACCCGAGTCCGTTTTGTCATCATTATTTCTGATAATACTACCAACCATAATCTACAACAATCTAAAAATCGTGGCCTCATGATGTATATTCATCGTCCGTAGCCTACCGTATTCTATCGAAAAGTTACGGTAATTCAATGTATCGAAAATCGATAATCCACCGTAATCGTGGCTTCGTGGTGGGTCTTCATACGCTGCACGGCCCTCTCCATGTCGTGACGCGTTTCTCGCTCGTCATCCACTTCGGAACGGGAACACTGGAATGGATCGGAATTGATTTGGAATGGATTTGGAATGGATTGGAATGGACTAGAATATGGTACTCGCAGCTCTCCGCCGGCGCTACCGAACCCGTCGCGTCTAGCGCGTAGCCCTCCTCCTAGTTCTCTGGCTCCCTCTCGTTGGCATAAGGTGGGCCAATATCTGGCGGCCGGGCGGCCCTCGGAGGAGCCTAATGGGATACGATTCCGCTCTGTTTCGTTTTGCTCTAAGCCAACCGACCCCGTCCCGGTCATTTAATTTTTGGAGAGCCCCTCCGCTTTTCAGGTGGGGCTAGCAAATAGTGAGTCAAATAGTACCCATTTGGCACCCCCATCAAGGAAATCAGGAAAAAACGAGCATGCTTTAAAAAAAACTGACTAGAGAGTGTGCTGAATGGAGAGAGTTGCAACGGCTCCTAGGTTCGCACACAGTAATCACTCTCGCGCACCCGTGCGTTTCGTTTTACTCTGGCTAACCGACCCCGTCCCGGTCATTTAATTTTTATATAGTGAATCAATTAGTACCCATTCGGCACGTTTATCTTTGTCGAACTAGAGTATTGGAGAGAATAGTTGGTGTGATCATTGTGCTACAGAGATCAAAAGCATATCCGTAGATTGTGAAACACCAACATGCTAGTGTCTCGAATAGCGATCTCTCCACTTTGCACACTCTCTCGCCGGTCAGACTGACTAGAGAGTGTGCTGAATGGGGAAAGCCGCTATTCGATCCGAAAACGGCTCCCAGGTTCATAGAAAATTGTTGTAAGAAGCATAGAGTTCAGTTCAACTATCAACGATCATTCACAACATCCATAGGTCAAAGATCAAAGATCAAAGATCAAGATCTCACCATCCACAGCTGCTGCAGCCGATCCCTCTCCTGCTCGATGGCGTTCTCCTCGTCGCGAAGGGAGACCAGCTCCCGGCCGAGACGCTCGCCCTTCTCTCGGAGCTGGAAGGGATTACGGTATCTCAGGATATGGTAGCTCATAATCAAGGTATCGATTAGTTACGGAATATCATTTAATATCGTTACGGAATATCGATAAATCTCCTAATGGTCTCTTAGGTAGAAGAGGGTGAGAAATTGAGATGTGTTTCAGACGTTCCATAATAAAAGATGGAAATTCACCTCCTTGATTTCATAGTCAACTGAGTTTACTAAAAAAAAGTCTATCAAAGTGAGCCTCATGTTCGCCTCCTCCTATGTGATAGTCTTCATAGTGGCTTTCATTGTGCCCATTCGCAGAGAAACGTGAAAGTGTGCAGAATGGAGTGATCAGCTAATACGGATAGTTCATACCAAGCAATGACGTGGCCCACTTTTTCGGTAGCCATATCGGTTATGACAGTCCTCGATTACGGTATCAATGGGATACGGTATTGCCTAGTGATGACCCACCTTATCATTGGCTCGCTGCAGAGCGGCCAGACGCTTCTCCACGTCTCTCTTCGCGTTCGGCGGCTGGGCCTGAAAAGTGGTGATCTTTGATCTCTGAGAGTGTCAAGTCTCTCCATACTGCACACTCTCTCGTTTCTCTGACTGGCGAGACAGTGTGCATAATGGAGAGAGTCAAAACCGAAAAGTCTCTCCATTCTGCACACTCAATTGCAAGTCATAGCTCTCGGCATAATGAAGAGATCCCTTTTCTATCCAGCTATTCGAATTACGCTTATTAGTGTTGTAGAAAACAATTGTTGCTCTCTTAATCCACCACAATCACAATCTCAGATTTCTCTCATCGGCAAGAAATTGTGCCGAATGGAGAACGCGCCAATCGATTCGGTGCAATACCGTACCTACCGTACTTTGCCTACCTACCGTACCTTGCCTACAGGAAGTTTGGGCTTGACGGCGGCGGTTGGGTGAGCCGGACGGGATTTGGGCGGTGCCGGGGATCTGGAAGGGAGTTAGAATATCGGGTGGCTTCGGATCTGCGCTCTCCATTTTGCACACCCCTTGGTCTAACTGGTCTGCTAAAAGTGTGCAGACTGGAGAGAAAGAGAGAAAGAGACATGAAACTTTCCGGGTTCACTCCACCATTGGGCCGACAAAATCCCGATTCTTGGGGTGAAGATTTGATATGTTTCAGATATTCTACGAGATGATGTATGGTTCGCTGGGATAGTTGCATCGAGTTTGATTTTCCAAACAAAATACAGCGCATCGAGGATACAGTATCGTAGATACTTTCGTATCGGTGAAATCGCGATTGTTTGTTAGTGACGCCATGTTACCGGATCGAATAGTAACTCTCTCCATTCTGCATACTATCTCGCCGGTAAGGCAAACTAGAGAGCGTACAGAATGGAAAGAGATGACACTCGATCCAGCAACACTTCAATCTCTAATCAGCTACCGTACCTGGCCTCCGGCTTGCGCATCATCCTCACGGCCGGCAGGCCGTGGTGCGCCGCGGCGGCCGGCTTCTTCTTCCCGGTTTTGGGTTCCGGCATCGGCGGGATGTCCAGCTCCGGGGGCGAATGGACGACGATGGAGTGTTTATGCAGAGGCGAGGGCGGGGTCGGGGCCATTGTTTCCCGGCGGGCCCGTTGGGTCCGGCGTTTCCGGGGCTGCTATTCAGGGGTGGAAAAGCGACAGGAAATGGTCCAGGGCTTTTTAGCCGGGGAGAATGGAGACAGGGAAATAGCAGCTACAGCCTCTTAGACTTGCCTTGGACTGGGTTGGACTGAATAATAGTAGTGCGAGAGACGAAGAAGCACAGGAAATGACCTGGTGGACGCGAGGGGCCATTTCCTGTGTCAGAGAGAGCGAAAGATTCCCATGGCAACAGGGCGATTGGCGGAGAGATGGCAGGGAGGCGTGGGAATATCGCCTCCATTGGCAATAGGTCGGATGAGAACATGCGGTTTATGACCTGCGCGATGAGCACAATTTTCTAACTGATAACTGTTATGTATATCAGCCGAATGTTCTCATCTGGCATAGTGTGTACCTGAAGCCTGAATTGGACTTGCTTGGAATTACTCTACCAGCCGACTGGCTCACATGTTCAAAGACTAGAGACAGTTTGTGTACTGACGCAAGCGTCTACTGAAAATGCAGTGATAGTGCGTGAATGTAAACAGAAAAGTTTTCTGTTTCAATGGTGCGAAAAATATTTCATGCGTCATTGTGTCCATTTTTACCAATTATATAAATTTGGAATGATTTTGAATTACTTTTAGAATTGTAACTGTGACACACGATGCGCACCACTTGAACTATATTCGGCACAGTTTTCGAAAACCGTTTTTCGCTCGTATTTTCGCCTCTATTTCTCTCGCTAAATGCTAGCCCGTTAGTGGTATATTATTGCCGTTTTGTTCGCTGCATATCCTTGTTTTTGAAGCGCGTTTAGACCGGTTCTAGGGAGCGGAATGCATTTTCTCCCAACGCGAAGTGCCTTGGGGCGCGGCAAAGTTACGGTGGCCCGACCCGTTGCTCGATTTCGCCCGTTTACCCCAGTAACTTGTTGGTAACTGTTATGTGCTGTTATTCGCGTGCCCGCCAACCCATCCCTGCTTTCTGGCTGCTTCTGTTGATTGATTAGGCCGTTTACGCACTTTCCTTTCCCACTTTTCTTTGATTTCTCTTATCTTCCGCCGCTTTCTCGACGAATCTCTGGGTGAAGTGAGCATGTTTAATGGGCGGAGCGATCAAGTGACCGTCTCCGCTCCTCTCCCAATTGATAGCGCAGTTCACGTGGGTCACACGTGTAATCTGCTGGCTGTATCTTTGCATCTCTCACCCCGTCTCTCTTCCCCCTCTCCTGCCCCCACTATAAAGTAGAGACTCTTCCCAATCGCTCGCCCCATTCTTCCCCCTTCCTCCCACTGATATAGTTCATGTTGCTGAGTGCGCGTTGCTCTATGACGAACAACCACAATACCAACAACAATAACAATAACACGATCAAGTGTGGCGCTTCTTCCTCCCCCTCCTCATCTGATCCCTGCCCCTCATCTCCCCATCAGTCCCATCCCACATCGTCAGTTCAGAATGACATGCTCTTCTGCGATGTGCTGAGCACCCCGAGACCCGCTACCAGACCCGATCACATCCCTTCTGATCTACCGGTGCGTCTGGACGATACCGTAACCCCATCGTGCTCGCCACCTCCCGCGGACTCCCTGCTCTGTCCGCCCTCGTTGCCCGCCAGGTCTCGCTCACTCGGCGCGCCACCGGCCCCCTTCTCGCGGTCCCTGGGTAGATCACTCGGCGGCTCCTACGCGGACGAGGACGTCCCTCTGCCCATTGCTACCGTATCGCGTGCTGCGCCCGAGGTTAGAGCTGCATTTTTCGATTCGTTCTGCTATATACATCTTCACCTAAACGCCCGGGAAATGAAATCCAGATGCGCGTGCCTAAAGCGAAAAGTGTGCCTGCTCTTTTCGAAGCGATTCTGATCTTTTGATTGTCTATATTATTTTAGCAGCTCGTCCTTTACATGGTTTATGATAGGAAACGCAAATCGCCCAGTGATTATTTCTTGGTAGATCAAAAGTGAGGAATGCGCGAATATTCGCTATTCTCCGTTGTAGATCGTCTAATCCATTACAAATAGGTCTAATGTTCATTCCAAATATCGATTGATTGCAGCTCCGAACTTGGCGGATCACCTCGGCGGGCCTCGTTTCCACCATGGGCGCCTTCCTCGACAAGCCGAAGACGAACAAGGATAATGACAGTGGCGTCGGACAGGTTGGTATCCTGGTGAAACCGAAATCGAGCGGGTTGATTCTAATCTATCATATTAGATTCTTGGGGTAGATAATTGGAGATTCGTGACGCATCGAAGCCGGTAGATTTCGGCTATTCGTTCACTACTTACTAAAAGTTGGACCCCCTTCCGGAATTTCGATGGGAAATCTTCATTGCAACTATCCACTATGCGAATGACTCATATTAATCTTGTTTCGTACATCACAAGCATCGAGAATCTTAGTCTTGCTGTTTTCCCCTCGCCTAGTTCGAAATGCGCGCGCGAAAGCAGCCCCATTTGTCACTGTCACATCTTTTCGAGGGAGTCGTACTAAGCGTTCCCTGACCAGTCTATTATTAGTATTTTTCAGTGACGAGAGTAAAATCCCAAAATCTGGGGACGGAAAGCTGAAAGACGAGAAGGTCGCTGGCACACGAATATTTGCGTGCTGCGTGCACCCTCAGTGTATTCTTTCCCCTGACTTCTCTTTTTCTCTGTCCCCGTCCTCTTCTAGCTTTTGAACTTCGCCTTATTTTTCTTCTTCTAGACTGCTCACAAAAGGGTACAGATATGTCAGTTGAACACTTATGTTTCTTTTGAAAATTGGATAAATCATTGCGGAAAAAATTTAAATCTCTCCATTTTGTACAATATTTGACATTTGAACCAGAGATGAACCTAGTTTTTTTGCTACACTACTTGGAAAGGGAAAGGAATAGATAAGAAAATATTTGTGCGCGACAGACTTTATGAGCTTACTCGTAAATGTGCTACTTCGCACGATCGTTACATGCACATGCTGATAGCGTTATCAGGGGCTGTGGAGCAATGATTTGCATTGGTCATGAAACGTAATGTGAGCTGGAATACATATTAAACAATTTATCATTTATTTATTTATTTGCAGGGTCTCAAATATGCGATGGCCTCGATGCAGGGATGGAGAGTGGACATGGAGGACGCGCATGTCGCTGAGGTATTTTAATTAATATTAATTAAATGTAATATTGTTTTTTTTTTTACAAAAGTGGTAAAATGTCAATGTGTTTGTTCGTTGTATTTCGAAGTCAGAGATAACACTTATTTAGTCCATGTTTTCGAAGTCAAAGTGCGCATTTGCAATGTGCACTCATCGAACACTCATCCCTCTTTCGATGATTGGAGATATCAATGGGGAAAAATAAATCGGTCTCTCCATTTTGCATACTATCTCGCTCTGTCTGACTGATTAGAGAGCGTAGAAGAGCATTATTCGATCAGTGACTGGGGACTGTTTGCTTCCCTGCCGTTCCTCGAAAACATGCTGATATCAGTAGTTTTAGTGGCTATTCTGGAGTGGAAATGGGGATTGCTCATGCCTATTTCAACCAGTGGAACATAATCTGTTAGTAATCGGCAATAATGTTTTTCGCTAGAAACTAGTGAGGGTTGATCATTAGTCTACTTCCATTTCGCCACACTACGCGAGGATTTGCGTGATTAGAATGAGAGAAATAATGACCAACGACAAAAATAGCGCATATTTGCGTCCGCGAATGTGGTAGATCTCTGTAACCCCGCTCGCCTATCGCGTCAATACCTGTCAGAAATCTAAATAATCTCCGTGTTATCGGGATGGGAACGAGAGGGAAGAGCACGTGTTGAAGAGTGACGAATATTTTAATTTCAATTCCAGTTATTTATCCAGCGAGGAGTAATATTTGAGATGTTGAATATTAGATTTTGTTTAGGAATTTGTTCTCCCCCTGTTATCGGGTTAGGAAAAAGATGAAAGACCACGACTATTTTAATTTAACTATCAGTTACTTATTCGCCAAGAACGATGTTTGAGGTGTTGAGTGTTTTACTCTGGTTAGGAATTTACAATCATCCATGTTATCTCTGCTGGGAACAAGAAGGAAGACCACGTGTGTTTGAGTGACGGGAGTTTCAATATCAATGCCTATTTAAATTATTTATCCAGCAATGAGTAATGTTTCAATACCTCCTTTTCAATAAGGAGGTATTGATTGTAAGACTCTGATCAGGACTTTAGCCGTTTCCTTGTAAGAAACAATATACCACGTGTTTGAGTGACGAGGAGGGAGTTGTGATAGTAGTACATGTTCATGGTACTCGTTTACCTTTGTTGGAAGGTCTAGACAACTGACCATGACGAATGGAGTGAAAACATGCGCATAAGGTTCCCGCAGAATGACCAAACACCCATATTTCGATCGGATACTCTTGTTGTTCATAATAATGATAGATGGTAGGCTGTCGGAAATCTTTTAGACTCGAAAGGTGTCGAAATGCATGAAGTGGTTGGTGAAATGAGGCTATAGATAGCAGGTCTTTCACAACCTCCCCGTCTCGTGCCCAAAGGTAGAGAGAAGATATTTCTTATTCATGACGCGCCGTGCGGGCGTGACATCAGAGTTGGGGATGTCGTGTTTCGGTTCTGGCTCTCCATTCTGCACACTCTCTGCGGCCAGAGAAGCTAGAGAGTGCGTGAATTGGAGAGAGTTGGGCGCCGATTGGTCATCGCTACTGCGTGACATCAGTGGGGATACAAGAACGGGAGAAAGGAGATTGAATTAGAATGAGGAGATCACGAGCAACGAATTGGGGGTGGGTTGAGAGATCAGGGGAGGGAGTGTGCAGAATGGAGAGGCGAGGGGAAGCGGGAGAGGGCGAGAGAAGATGTTTGGTAGTCGGCGTTTGCACACTCGCGAATCAACAGTTCGGCACGTGATTTTATGAGTGAGGGAGGCATGGGAGTGATGTGAAATTAGAGAATTTCAGTTTAACGGGGATTTTGAAACACCGATCTCGCTGTAATTGAAGATAGTTCGATACCGCATTTTTGTCTGTTTCCCCTTGGTAATTTGGAAGCCGAATAAACAGATCGCCACGTGGTTTCGTGAGAGAGGGGGAAGCAGTGATAGGAGGGACCTCTGATCTTGTCGTGAAATGACCCCGAATAATGCAGAGATCATACTTCGTAAAGATTGCCAAGCAGTTTAGCTCGTGATAAGCCAACCCAATTATAGTAGAGGTGGTATAGAATGGAGGAAGTATCGCATTTTAGATTTCGTCCATTAAAAATATTTAGAATATTATTGCTGATGTCTTGTAGTGTTCTAAAATGACCAGTTGTAAAGCAACACTACACCCACGTGTAAGATGTGATGGGAGATCAGGGTGAGAAAGGGGACACGATAGTCGTTTGATCGCGAACACCTTTAAGGTGCCACAGTGCACAGTGCATGTGATGATCCGACGGGTGGCATTGGGCGAGGAAGTTATCAATTGGGGATCAGCAGACTAGGAAAAACACCTGTAAAAAGTGACGTGAACTTGTCAAAGATAAATTATTTATTTATTTAGTTATTGATATATATTATACAAATTGCAGCTGTCGATGGGCGACGCGCTGCCCTTCTCGCGCTGGTCCTTCTTCGCCGTGTTCGACGGGCATGCCGGATCGGTGAGCAATAGTGGTGTGGTTTCCGTTTTCGACACTCTCTAATCTGCACACTATCGTGCCCCTGAACGACGAAACAGTATGTGAACTGAGAAAACATGCCCAATTTTGAAACCCTCGGTATTAAATTCCTGGTTTTGTAGTGGTATTTCAATTCGAAACCATTCGCCCATCAGTTATCATGTACAATCCAGCTCAAGTCAGGCTACTGCAACACACAATCGCTGTGTGCGATTTGAAACATCAGAGTAGAACATATTCATATTTGCAATTAGGGTAATTAGTGGGAATTGATATATTTAGAGGGAAGGAGGAAGAGTTGATGTAGAATGGACCGGTTTGGAAACCAGGAAATTTTTAATTTTGAAATAATATAAAATAATGCAGGTGGCCGCCGAGTACGCTGCCTCCATCGTGATGGAGACGCTCAAGGAGTCGGAGGAACTGCAGAAGGTGGGGGGAATACTTTAATTGAAGATATATATATTTATAAAAATAATTATAATGCATTTGTAATGCAACAAATATTTTTGGGAGATCGATGAATTTGGAGCAACGACTTTGTAACTGACGATTTACACACTATTGTTTTGGAGCATTCATTTTAAAACCCACTTTATAGAACCGGCTTACGAGAACCACTGGATTTGGAAACGATAAAGCGGAACTATTATTTTATAACCTTTTTTTATAAACTATTTTTAAGCATCATCCAATTATAACTGACAATCGGGAACTGACGACTTTGGACTCATCTTTTTTATAACCCGACGTTTTATAACTTTCAATCGGGAACTGACGATTTTTAATGATTAATTGTTCCCTCGGTTTTCTACATAGTTTCAACTTATAAGAGTGACTATCTGACCCAGTGAAGATATGCTTGGCACTAGCAAAAAATCGAATTCGCTCTAAATGTGTGGGATAATAGTACTCGACGAGTGTAGCTCAGGCGCCACTGGTTTAGTGTTCCAGATCATACTCCGCTAAATGGCGGAAGTTTCAAAAAACTACCGTAACCCAACCAACTTTGCTCTTTCGCGATTGTTCCAATTGAGTGATAAGTCAAAAATTACAGAATATTCATCTGATCACACACTAAGTTTCATCCCGATCGGATTGAAACTCATAGAGTAAGAACGATTTTTCGAAAATATTTTCAAATTTTACCTTGTCGCTCTTTTGGCAGGTACCCGAGGTACTGTTTTTATTTGATCAATTAGAAGAGCAAACACACAGCTCTCCATAGAGTACGAACAAAGCAAAACAAAAAATAAATTTTTAGAGAACTTCGTCAATGAAAGCTGACAACTCGTTGAAAAGCCAGTTCGTGATTGCGAAACAGAAAACAACCTGGTTGTATTTTTTGATCCAAATTTGTTATTATTTCAATATTTCTCTTGCAACGTAATTGGAACAATGTCAAAAAGCAAATAGTACGAAGAGACAAAAAAATAATAAATTATGAAAGCTGTTTGTGATTTGGACCAAAAAATACAACTAAGTAGTTTTCTGTTTCGCAATCACGAACTGACTTTTCAACGAGTTGTGAGCTTTCATTGATGAAGTTCTCTAAAACTTATTTTTTGTTTTGCTTTGTTTGTACTCTATGGAGAGCTGTTTGTTTGCTCTTCTAAATTATCAAAGAAAAACAGTACCTCGGGTACATACGAACCGAGCGAAAATGCAAAGTTTGAAAATATTTTCAAAAAATCGTTCTTACTCAATGAGTTTCAATCCGATCGTGATGAAACTTGGCGTGTGTGATCAATAGAATATTCTGTATTTTTTGAGATATCACTCAATTGAAACGATTGCGAAAGAGCAAAGTCGGTTGGCTTACGGTAGTTTTAAAAAAAAAAAAACTTCCGCCATTTAGCGGAGAATGATCTGGAACACTAAACCAGTGGCGCCTGAGCTACACTCGTCAAGTACTACCCTCCCACACATTTAGAGCGAATTCGATTTTTTGCCTAGTGCCAAGCATGTGCACAAATATGTTCACTGACTCAGAAAGTCACTCAAGTATTTGAAAACTATTTTATTTTAATGATTTTGCTTGAATAATGCGAATATATGTTTTGCTGAATATTTTCAAGTTGTTTAAGCCTTGGCCTTGATCAACCTACCGTAATCCCTACTTCGAAAACCACACGTGTCATGGTGCTATATCTTTTTACTTGGTTTCAATAATTCTTATTACACCTAATTCATTATTTTATGGAAGAAAAATACGAGATAGGTAGTTTTTCGGCGGTGCTCTAAAGTGCCCTTAACCTAACCCCGACCCATGAGCATACCGAAAAACCACCTATCTCGTGTTTTTCTTCCATAAAATAATGAAATAGGTGTAATAAGAATTACTTAGACCAAGAACAAATATATAGCACCATGCCAAGTACGGTTTTCGAAGTCGGGATTACGGTAGGTTCAGCAAACCTGAGGCTTAGGCAATTGAAAATATTCAGCAAATCATATATTCACATTATTCAATCAAAATCATTAAAATAATTGTTTTTCTTCATATATCTATTCAGAAAAACGGCGAGAAAAATCATTTAAAAAATCGTCAGTTCCCGATTGAAAGTTATAAAACGCCGGGTTTTAAAAAAAGTCGATTCCAAAGTCATACATTCCCGATTGTCAGTTATAATTCGCAAGGTTATAAAAGCTAGGGGATAATTCATCGGTTATGATTTAAAATAGACTAAAACCATTACTCCTATCGGAACGGTGTCTAAATAGTTGGTTATAAAACAAAAGTGATATAATCAAAGTGAGTACTTCGGCGGATCTTTTATGATCGGTTACAATATCGTGGCTCCAAATTCATCGATCTGCATATTTTTGTACAATCGATACCGGTGATGAATCGTGTATGGGAACATTCACTATCTTTACAATGTGTCTGAAACGGAAATATTGCGGCTCATTTTTTCTACTATTAACTCACCTGGCAAAATAGTGGGTTTCCCTTTCCCGATCAAAACTCCCATGCCATTGAGCAGGCAGATTGCGGATACTCCTTCACTTCTTACCAAGTGTTGATGGTGGTACTTTGATTGCGCGTTGAAAACCCTCTAAAACAACAAAAAAATCGTATAATTAGAATCGCATTCATATCACACATTTCTTCTAAATATATTTATTAATATTAATAATAATATTAATGTTATTCACAGGCAGCCGCCCTGGCCGCCATTCGCGACGGACGCCTGTGCGAGGAGAGCTGCCAGCTGCTGGAGGAGGGCCTCAAGGTGAGAGGGGAGGGGATAGGAATGATGCAATTGATTAGATATCTATTGGGTGGTGCTGATGCAATCGATTGAGTGATTGATGACGTGCCTAAAGGTGATAGTGATTGAATATTGATGATGTCAAAGGTAGGTAGATTTCGGCTATTCGTTCACCTCTTATTAATAGTTCATGAAGTTATTCTAATTGTCGTGTGAAAAATTGGTGAGAAAATTATACGGTTAATTCGTCGATTGCTCACGATATGATACCTTGGCTTATTTCCCGCGTTCTCGGTTGCCTATTGATGGTGAAATATTTTTTTTTATAAATAAAATCTATTCCAGGCCGGCTTCCTCACCCTCGACGACAAGATCAGACACAAGCTGGACACGGTGCTCGGCAAGGTACGGTATTTCTACTGGTATTACTGTACTTTGGGACGTGGTTATAGTAGTTGCATACCTTTAAAATGTATGGCATACTAAATAATAGCCTCTTGATTTTTTAAAAAACAAGTACTCAATGTGAACCAACCAGCCCGCATTTCCCGGGTTTCGAACATAAGTGAAAAAGATAAGCTAGCTGTTGCGGATAATGTTGATTTCAGAGCCAATTGGTTGTACCATTTATCACAATTACAGTATTTCCGCTCTGGGATGGTGGTGGTGATGGGTACGGTAACGCGCTTGTCGTTACAGGACCGAAGCGGGACGACGGCCGTTTGCTCGATCGTGACGCCCTCCCACGTCGTGCTGGCGAATCTCGGTGAGTGGGGATTGATGGAAAAAGATGTCGTCTATCGATCGTAAAAGAAGCCATGTTTATGTTTATGCTAAATCTGAAACTGGCATGATGCGGGTTGCGTATACTTTAAAAAAATGTTTTGGGCAAGTAATTTAGTGTCGCATTAAAGCATCTGACGAACGAAAACTTTGTGAGTGAATTGAGAGGAAGCGAAAATCATTGAGCGATCATAGTTGGGAATTTTGATCATGTTTATGCTATAGCTGAAACGAGGATCATGCGGTTTGAGTAAACTAGGCGCTCCTACTATTGCAAGGTCCCTTTGCGAAACATGAAATACGTTTCATCGCTGCTTCTGGGGATGATTGGATCGATTGTCTATCAGGTGCAAGTGAAATTGCAAACAATCTCTTGGAAGATTGTGGAACCTTCAAATTAACCCCTTCCCGGGTGTGTTGCGTTTCAAGGGGAACATAGAGCGCCTTCCATCATTTTCTCACAATCTCGCCATGGTGTCTTTCTTATTGAAAAAAAACCATTCCGTAGGCTCCCGAATTATTATGAAATTGAATGGGACATGCAAGGACAGTCACTTGTACTATTAGCTGATGCGCCGTAAATCCATCGCCCGCGAGTGATTTGATTACTCTCCCGGGCGTCGGAAAGATGGGGAGGGTCGGGGGGAAATTTGGGAAGAGTGGTTGAAGTCTTGGATCAAACAGTGACCGTTCTCTCCTGACAATTGATGAGTGGGGATGCGGTGCCTACCGTATCTCGCACCATCACTGGCTATATCGAGATTACGGTACAATTGCTGACGCTTAGATGTTCCTGTTTTCCTGACAGCAATCAATTTACCTGCCGTTTCGCAGTTCACGCTTGAGAATGTCGAACCGGAAGTGGAGTATTGCCTGCAGGGGGCTGTTATCTCTTTCCTCGATCTCCTCCCCCCTCTTTTTGCCTCCTCTTTCCATCTCGTTCTTCTGGCTCTCTCCATTCTGCACACTCTCTCGCCTCGACTCTTTTCGATCCTCTCGACCTCTCCCCTTGAGTAAGAGCGTCTGTTCCCAGTTGTTGAATCTACGGAGAGAGATTTTGAGGGATCTGAGTTACCAATTACTCTCTTATCTTCTTATCTTATCTCCCACTATCATCAGCAATCGGTACTTTGACCTACCAATCAGTTAGCATTTACGAAATTCACATTGATAATCGTGCAGGATTAGAAGGGGATATCTGACTGAGTCATCAATCTTTATCTTATCTCTTTCTGTTATCAATTTGAGATACTTTGACCTATCCTTGTTCACTCTTTGATCTTGCTCAAGCACAAGGGAGGAATTTTTCTAGACACTTGAACGAGCGATTCTCCTTTTTCTATCTGCACTCAACTCCTGGTACTTTGACCTACCAATCGGTCTGGGCAGTATCGTTGCCAGTTCGACTAATGCTCTCCATTCTGCACACTCACTGTCTGAGCTGCGGAAAACTGTGCAGAATGGAGAGAGCGCTGTCCGGAAACGCTAATGGACAGTTACGAAATTCTTGCTCGACCCGTGCAAGAGTAGAGAGGCTAGTGGGAGCAGACAAACTACGAGAGGAAAGGAATGCAAATGCAGGGAGAGAGAGATAAGGAATGCACCGT
This sequence comes from Pristionchus entomophagus, assembly GCA_036245825.1. NCBI lineage: Eukaryota > Metazoa > Nematoda > Chromadorea > Rhabditida > Neodiplogasteridae > Pristionchus > Pristionchus entomophagus. Next base: position 11,488,921 of record BTSX01000001.1, read on the forward strand.
CACACTAGCAAGGGTGCAGGGCGTAGAGGAAGTGCTCTCTCCATTCAGCACACTGTCTCGTTAGTCAGATACGGCTAGGGAGTGTGCAAAATGGAGAGATCCTGGCTCCACTAGAAGGAGAGAGAGGTCAGAGAGTAGAGAACGAGGGGTGAAGAATACGCTTCTCCATTTTACACACTCCTAGCTCTTTCTGATTGGCGAGAGAGTGTGCAAAATGGAGAGAGTCATCGGTCGCCTCTTCTCTTCCGGCGTACCCTGTGCGTCTCCCTTGACTCTATTTCTTCGTCTGACTCTCCTCGTTCTGCACACTCTCGCCCGCGAATCTTCTAGAATGAATGGAATCACGATGTGACCAACGAAAGAGCAAGAGAGAGAGAGGGGCGATCGCTCGCTCTCTCCATTCTGCACACTCTCTAGCTTTGGTGGAGAGGAATGTAGAGAGAGAGAGAGAGGGGTTGGCTGTCCATGTGTATGGGATAGGGGAGATAAGAGGTTGTTAATGAAGTTTGTCAGAGATCGTGGTATCGATAGCCTATCAAAGAGAGAACATTGTGGGTTCATTGGCTAATGGGCGGAATCTCTTCATTCTCCACTCTTCCTCACACTCTCTAGACAGAGCTAAAGAATGTGCAAAATGGAGAGATCGAGTTCAGTGATTAACGGTCGAGAGGGTGGAGTAGTTATTGAGAAAAGAGACAGAGAGGTGATTGGTGCACAGAAATGTAGAATTAGTGATTGTTGTACCACGGGGAAAGAATGTATTGGAATGGACCAAGAATCATTCCAAGGTTGGTATTATCAACTTGATAGGGGAGATAAGGTGTGCAGGGTTGCGAAATGTGACTTGTCGTCACACAAGGAAGCAAATTGAATAGAGAGTACTGTGTCACACCGTAATGGCGCCAAGCTTGCACAGAGATTATGTTTTTGGCGATATTTATTGTGGTATTTTCGAGTGAAAAATATCAACTGCAAATAAAAGTTACAGAAGATTTATTTGATTTTATGAGCAAGCTTGTAAGGACTACTTATTGAATGGACAAATATTCTCGTCATATAGAACAGCTCAGAAACCGAAAAGTTCCGTGAAGTTATTCTGGATGGTTCTTAGGATCAATGTACATGAGTTTCTTGAAGCGAACGCTCCTGATTCAATCCTATTGAGGTGCAATTTTCCTTGCGACTTTTGTATCGTTCATTATTAATTCAATCACAGGAGTGAAAAACATTGACGGTGCTCGAAAATGGCAAGGATAACGAACTTGTGAAGCACAAAAATGGGCACTCCTATTACCTCGGGGTAAGCGCGGGATCACTATTAACTATCAATTTCGTAGGCAACTTTTGCGGTATTAAAAGCGCATTACAAAGGTTTCATGGGCAAAAAATAGAATAAATACATTTTTTAAAATACATATCAATATTAGGTGTAATTGTTGATTCCTCGCAGGAGACTCTCGGGCGGTCCTCTCCCGTCGTGACATCTCCTCATTCGGCACCGAGGACCACAAGCCGAGCAACGAGAAGGAGAGACAGAGGATCATCAATGCCGGAGGGTCAGTGGAGGGGGTACTGTAGGTCTGTGACTAGGAATGAGTACTGTATTGTAGGATTGATTGACTGTGAATTCTGAGCTTTGTGGTAGGGAATTTGATGTCGCCAACAAAGAGAAATTGTTGTCTCGTGAAAACATCAGGGGAATATGAAGTTCGTGAAACACGGAAGTGCGTCGTCTCTCCGACCTTGGAAACTCGGAATTCGGGCAAAAAAATTGTCAAGAATGAATGGAGAGCAGAAGATCTTGTCAAAAATGAAAAATAAATTTTAAAATGTTTAAATGATTAATATTATTTGACGATTGCAGCTCCGTGATGATCCAGCGCATCAACGGTTCGCTCGCCGTCTCGCGCGCTCTCGGCGACTTTGAATACAAAGTGAGATAATAAACAAATGTATTTTTAAAATTCATAATTGGTGAAATTTTGCTGCAAAGGGTGGTTGAAACCTCGAGTTCATTACCTGGCGATAAGGAACTGTTCTCGAGATTAGAAGTTCATTCGTTTCATTCTTACACGAAAATATAAATGCCGCAAGGTGCAGTGAGGTTTTAATGGTTGGATAAAAGTTGGAGTTCACATAGGAACTGATGGAACTGAAGGTGATAGTTTTTTTTTTAAAAAATGCTCACTGCATTCCAAATGCATGGATTGTCCATTTATTTATTTTAAATATATTTATTTAAATTAAATTATTTAATTGTATCACTCGCAGGGCAACTCCTCGCTGTCGCCCGCCAAGCAGCAGGTCTCGCCCGAACCCGACGTCTACTTCTTCGATCGACAGGTATACTGTAGTTCATTGATTCAAAGATTTGATTGCGATGTCCCCAACGTAGATGGACTTGCCATATGGTATCCCACTAGCAGACTGTTATTACGGTATTCTATCGCCAACTGGTTTTATTCTTCCTCAGGCCTCAGTTTAGTCAATGTAGTGTTATTTTAATTTTTATTGCAACCGGCTATGGCTCTCTGATCACTGTGTTGAGATTCTTCTCTTTCTTGTACAAATCAAGTCACAGAAATTCACCTGCTATGAAACTTGCTTTAAAATGTCTTCCTCTTGTTTCACAATCGATATCTGTCTTGGTATACGGTAACTCATTGACTTTCTTCTCCCTCAGGCCTCCGACGAGTACCTGATCATCGCGTGCGACGGCATCTACGACGTGATGTCGAACGACGAGCTGTGCGGGTACGGTAGCTACCATAACCTCAATCGATAACTGATCGATTACGGTAGAATCCCTATCGATAACTGACTCTGACTTACCGTAGCCGCCCATCAAAGAGTGACAAATAGTGGTCACTCTCCATTCAGCACACTCTCGCTTGCGGAGATAGTGTGCAAAATGGAGAGAACAATTTTCGAAATAAAATCTTATGGAGATTGAGATTCACAACGGACTGAAATGTTAGATTGTTTTATTCCGCAAATACCTGATACTCTGAGAATGCTGAAGATGATCTGATCATGGCAGGTTCGTGCACGCCCGATTGGAGGTGACGAAGGAAGGCGCGCTCAGCAAAGTGTGCAACGAGGTACGGTATTTCGCTTACGATCCATCGAGAAGTGATTTTTAAATAGATATCTCACACGGGTTACGTTAGGAACTCACTCTTGATATTAGCTGAATGTGATGAGCAATGTATATTTCTACAAGAAGAATGTTGGAAGAATAAATTAAAGTGATCGTGTACTTGTTTGTGTACCAGTCAAGAAGCACCAATTCATCTGCCGATCCTATATTTATTTATTTATTTATTTGTTTGAATAATATTTAATTATTTTTCAGGTGCTGGACGCGTGCCTGCAGAAGGGGTCGCGCGACAACATGACGCTGCTGCTGGTGAGTGTCTCCTCATTGTGAAGCATACCTGTGAAGCATTTTTATTTTTGAAAGTGAAATAGATGCGCATCTCGTCTGTAAGAGTGACAAGAGTGTGCAGAATGGAGAGTCCCGGAGATATCTGTTTCAAACGGAATACACCACGTAAATTGAGTAGCGCAGCTTGTAAACAGGACACTCGCGGGTATTAAATCAGGAAAATGTTTATTTTATATTTGACGACAGGGAAACGGACACACCGATGCGCATCCATCTTGATCTTGTATTCGCCTAGTCAAGTGACACCAAGCCACCGGTTGCTGCTAGGGATGTGCTGTCTGACGATGAAAAATGTGTCTCTAAATTTTGCGTAATTTCTAGCTTGAAATGGATAACACTAGCCATTGGTATGGCATACAATGGGTAGGTAGATTGTGGCTACTCGTTTGTTTCTTAGAAAACGATTATGATTCTTCTGCGATCGATCAGAATTCGGTTCGCTAGAGAAAAATATAATTGTGATGGGTGTCTGAGAATACCCTAGATGTTGGTGATAGGTTGTCTATTAATTTATTAACTCATTAAATAATTATTCAATCAATTACCCTAATTATGGCAGGTGTGCTTCGAGGGCGCTCCCGTCATGCACGAGGAGCGCGCGGCCGAGGAGGAGAAGCAGCTGACAGTGATCAGGTGAGGATGGGGGGATGGGTACTGTAGTAGGGCGATCGAGAACAGACTCGGATTACGGTAGGTGGCATGCCATTGAATAGGTGAGGGGAAGAGGTAGCGGCGCCGCTATGCCGAAGCCGTTTGGCCAACCCTAATGACTGGTGGTATTCCAGCGATAAAGTCGACTTTTCTATTGGCAAAAAGACAATGTTTCACTGTAATCACGTTATGTATTGTGTATGTTGGCGAATTATTTTTTCTATCGCTTCTTTGAAAGCTTCAATGTAATTTCTGGGATAGTTAATTTTAAAAAATCTTTGTTGATGATTAGAAATGAGAGCAAAATGGAGTATTAATTACCTTAATTGCTAATTAATTAATTACCGCAATTATCCCTCCAGGACGGCGCTCACCGAGATCATCCACGAGTCGGTCGCCAATGGAGACGCGAAGGAGGAGCTGTGCGTAGAGTACGTGTTGCGCACGCTGAACAGCACTCGGCCTGAGGTACGGTAGCATACCATTCAGTCGATATCTGGCTGACTACGATATTCTAAGAGGCATTATCGAAGAACGTAGTAGCTATTGACGGTGCAGTAAAATGTTGGAAAAAGTTTAGGAGCGCAGATAGCTTGACGCCAACTGGAATCTTGTCGCACAGTTAGTACAAGAATAGGATGTTAGTAAGCACTTCAATTTGAAGGCTGCACCCGTTCAATTTGCACCACATACTGAATATGAGTTTGTGTTAATGCATCGCCATCAACTAAGTCACGTGGACCTCTCGAAAACAAGACAAAAAAACAAATATTGGAACGAGTAACTTCCCCTTTCCATTTCCACGCGCTCCCGCTGAATTCATGCACCACACTGATTATGAGTTGGTTGAGTTGCTTCGTGTTTTGCTATTTCAGCGCTCCTTTGAAGAAAAAAATACGATAGTATTGTGGATTCAGGAAATATTTGTAGCGTGAATATCGCATTCCTGATCAGTGATATGGCAGATGCTAGATGTGTGAATAGATATTGGATCTCTGCCGGCCTCACCGATTTCTCGATTACTCCCGAAAAAAAAGGTCACATACCTTTTATGAGTTGATGGTGTGGTTTTGTGCTCCTTCTCCATAACATATGGATAAGTATAAGGCGGTATCAGAAAAATGAAAAGTTGATGTGGACTTACTTTAGCTTAATTTGGAATGATCATTTATCTTTTTGTCAGGCGGTCCCGGTCGAGGGTCACATCCGTCTGCTCGTACGCTCGATCGCCGAGTCGGTCATCGCGGAGCTCAAGGGTGCTGCAGCTGCTGCAGATGTGCAACCGGGAGGAGATGCTGCAGCGCCCGCCTCGCCCGGCATCCCCGCCCAATGAGGAGTTGATCTTTGGTCTTTGCTCCCTGATCCCTGATCCCTGATCCCTGATGCCTTCAATACTACTGTTCGTAGAATGCACCCACACTCGATTACTGTACATTATCGACTCGTTTTTTGTTTGTTTTCAATCTCGCTTGTTCTGTTGTGTAATCGCTAGCTAAGTTCTTCCCTTTTCTTCCTACCGTATCCCGTGGTACGGTAGCTACAGTATCTGTCCCTATAGATGAATCTAGTCTCCGGTACTCCTTTCGATCGATAATTGTCTCTCGCTATTGCGCATTTTTTCTTACACCCCGGTGTCATTCTACGAACACACATACATTACTCGCCACGTTACAGTACCCCGTACCTGACTACCGTATCCCCTCCACCATGTTATTGATTGATTCGGTCTACCTCTCCTGTCGATTGCTTGCATTCGGTCGGCTACGGTATACCGTAACCATAGCACACGCACCGCACCACACAATTTCGCGCGCGGGTCGAGAAATCTCTGCTGATTTTGATCGCTTTGATCGTCGTCCCAGCCCCCTCTAAGTGCCCGATTCTTGATTCAATTCGTTCTCTCGTATGTCAACAGAGTGCCGTCAAAAACAGTACAATTAGGACACACCTAGGTTGTCAATTATCGTTCTGACCCACCGACCTACCTACCGTAATCTCGCCCACCTCCCCCCCCCCCTCACCACACAACTTGCTGTGCAATGCCCTTTAGCCGCCTCACCAACACGTAAAATTGTTGGCTGACTCTCCCCACAGTTGATTGTATTTATGGATTATTATGTGTAATGAGCGCCAAGCTCTCGCAGTATTATTGGCTCCAATTCATACTATGTTTTACGTGACTGTACCAATAAAATAATTTGGATATTGAGTTGTTTTCTCTCTACCAACAGTAGAGAATGTAAAAGAACAAGGATGTGGTTGAGTACCAAATGATCTACTTTGGTACGGTAGCAAGCCAATACAAATTGATTATCTTTATGCATTCTTGGCGGTTATGTTTTCCCCTTTCTTCGTTGGACTTGATTACGATCATCTTAGAATGAACACTAGAGCCATTCCCATTGTCCATCCCAATCTCGCGCTCGCATCGACAGCGTACGGTGATGTCCAGGGAATGCTCACGGACTGGAAAGGGGTACGGTAGCCTTGGCTTGCGTGGATCATAGTACGATATAAGGGAGAGGTTACTGTGGCGGGATGGGTTTGGCATGGATTCAAGAAGAGTTAGAGTAATTGGTGTTGGGGACTAGTAGCTCTCGCTCCATTCTGCACACTCTATTCGGTGGGAATAAGCAGTGTGCTGTATGGAGAGAGCTACGGTTCCAACAACACGGGTGATTACGATAGGCGCTCACACTAAGATCGATCGGCTTGCACGCGCCCGTAGCATCCTGTAAGAATACGGTAAGGCCGGGTTTTGTCAGAACCGGAAAATAGTACGAATTACCGGAGCGAATCCCAGACTGCAGATGCACAAGGAGGTGGGCAGGGCCTCCTCGCACTCGGCATTCGCTGAATCGTCTAGTTTAATGGTGAATAGGTTAGGCGGGCGCGAAATGAAGAGTCAATTCTTGAATTACCAATTCTAATCATGGCAAAGTGGATTCATCATTTCGCATTTTCCCTCGTTTCTCTTACGAAAATACACGAAAGCAGGAGCATCGTTTCCAATTTGGCGAAGCTTGTCTAGTTTAATCTCTGGTCCCTCCCGAATTCCTCTCAAACCTGGACACGCATGGTAGAGACAGTCGTCTTTGTGCACGCAAATGTCCAGATCCGGCCGGTAGATCTGGAGGGTACGGTGTTAACAGGATACTGTAGAATCGAATAAGAATCTCTCTATTCTGACAGTCTCGACTGTCTGGAATTCGAGACGGTGTGCAAAATGGAGAGAACCAAAACCGAAACGACATCTCTAATTGATAGTCTCACCTGGTTGTTGGTCGGGCAGGGAAAAGTGAGATTCCATCGATTCTCAATCATTCCGAGCAGATCGATGTTGAGATGGCGCTGAGGAATACGGTATTATTGTACGATACGGTAAGACTCCGAGAAGGTACGGTACCATTGTTACAGGAGGATCATGAGAAGGCATTAGTGTTGTATAATCGAATAGTAGCTCTCTCCATTCTGCACACACGCTAGTTTCTATTACTAAAATGGATACTGTGCAGAATCGAGATAGTACAATCCGGCTACATTTGTTCACAAAAAAGAATAGAGGATGCGAAGTACTATAAATACGAATTATATACGGTAAGCAATGAGGTGTACGGTAGGCATGGATGGGTACGGTAGGCATGGATGGGTACGGTGCGCACCTCAAATTGACATCCGGCGCGTTTCGATTTCTTGCACGGTTCCGGGCAGAAGCTGAATTGGGCAGGTTCAATGGAGCAGAGACGAGATTTCAAAGTATGAAGGCCAGAAGCATTTCAGTTATGTTAATTATTTGATTTGCTTGTTATTAATTAATAAACCTGAGTTCGGCGCAGTGAAAGGGATCTTCGTAAAATTTAGTTGCACCATGCAGAGGCAGGCCCTCGGTGACATGTATACTGTAATTGGAGGATACTGTAGGCATGTCGTTTCGGGTCCGAAATTTGGGTCACAGTTCTCTCCATTTGGCACACTCTCTCGTCTTTCTGAGTATCTTTCCGGCAAGAGAACGGAGAAAGCCCAATTCGATGCGCTAATATACTTTCGATTCGGAGCTATACCTCGGATGTGTACAGTAACCACCTAATTCTAAAAGGATGCCAAGGGTGCTGCTATGTGAAAGACGAGTCGAAAGAGTTTAAGGAAATAAATTTATTGAAAGAAAAGCCAACTCACTTAACGAACAGACAGCAAAAAAACAATGCTAGTTTTTTTTTTTTAGTTTCATGAGATAGTCGCTCTGAGAACCAATCGATATATCTCGGCTACCGTACCTGTTCAGCGCTCCGTCCCACTTGAAACCTCCTTCATTTGGCTGCAAGATAAGGGATGAGAATACGGTAAGAGGTACGGTTATTGATGAGGAGTACGGTAAGAAAAACGACTCCGCTTCACGTCTTTGGTGTAGAACTTGTCGGCGCAAGAAATTTCTTCGAGGAATGAGAGGTGATTGCGCGTTGCCCAGCACATTATCTGATAGTGAGGATACGGTGAGGATACCGTATGTGGTAGTAGGGGGTTACAGTAGATCGGTACGATAGTGGATTTGTGGCTACTGTAGTATGAGATTACTGCAAAAAAATCTGGACGAAGTCTCTTCATTTCGCACACTATCTCGTCTGCCTAACTGGCTAGATAGTGTGCAGAATGGAGAGCGCCAAACCCGAAGTGTTATATCTATTGGTGTTTTCCCAATGGTGATCTCTCCATTCTGCACAATATCTTGCCAGTTTGAGCAACGAGAAAGTGTGCAGAATGGAGAGAACCGACGCCGAATCTACGAGGGATACGGTAGCTTTGCCGAATCTCGGCTACCGTATCCCCCCTCCTCACCCCCACGAAGGTCAGCACTTCGGAGAAGGCGGAATCGGTGATGCTCTCCTGTAGCTTCGTGTCTCTGAAGGATACGGTAGTCAGTGCGGTGATTACGGTTGCTAATGCAGTACTGTAGTTAGTGGATGTTGATTACGGTAGTGTAAGTCAGTACAGTAATTATGGTAGCTCTAGAGTGCGGTAGATTATGTGATGATACAGAAGTTCTGGTTGGATCACGGTCTTCAGTTTGTTGATACTGTAACGAGCTCACAGTAAGTCGATGGAGTGATTCGCCCAATTTGTCTTCGGCACCACTGCTCTGGCCATGTACTCGAGGCAATTCTGAAAATTGGCGAAATTGATCTTTGATCTTTTCGAAATCATTGCAGTTTCTAGTCACATCTACTAGTAGCGGGCTCCACACACTCTCTCGTTGCTCTGGCCGGCGACGTAGTGTACAGTAGTGATTACGTATCGAATGGTAAATAGCTCTCTCCATTTTGCACACTAAGTCGCCGGTCAGAGTACAATAGAGAGTGTGCAGAATGGAGAGAGCACTGCGGACTCACCATGGCGATATCATCATCGTCGGTGCCGGCCGAGCAAGCGGCCGCGACGCCCGGGTCAAAGTCCGGAGCCGGATCCGGAAAGCGGTAGCGATAGCTGCAACCGGGTTTTAACGAGCTCGTACGAGGACTACGGTAGCACCACTCTCACCTATCCCGGTTCGGATCGGCGTTGGGCATCGCCACGAAGTGCTTGTGGATGCGCGCGTAGCGGGCGAGCATCGTGACGAGATGGCGCTGTCTTACGGTAGCCTTCGTGCCGAGAGTTGGCTGGAACCTGAGCGAGAGCCGGCAATTAGGGATGAGGGACGGGAAATAGGACCGACGGACTTCTGAATACGGTCGCGCAGCTCATCGTTGAAGGCGAGCGGTGAGATGTCGTCGTCGGAGGAAGAGGAGATTGAGGCGACGGCGAGGGAGAGGAGAGCGAGGAGCAACCGCATGAGGGGAGGGAAGGAGGACAGAGTGAGGGGAGAGTGAAGTGGATTTGAAGTAGATTTAGTTATCCAGAAAAGTCGAATGAAACATATCCCGAAGTAGATTGAAAAATATCAGATAAAAAATTACAGTAGCATAGCCGGTAAGTGATTACGGTCTTGGCCGAGTACTGTAACCGGTGTTTAGTCACACCATCCATGCCAAGTCCGGGTAGGGCGCATCTTGTTCGGCGGGTCAGCGCGTTTAATTTACGCTTTATTTTCTGTATTTTTGATTATATTCGTTCTCAGTGGCTATTTCTCAGCTTTTTGCGCCCCGTCTATCAGCCCCAACCCTCCTTGAGTCCTATGAGTCATCCTGCTCTTTTCTTCTTGCTCTTTCGCCGATTTTCGAGACGAGCCTTCTCCTTTTCTTCTTCTTCTTTCCAAAGATGATTTTTGTTGTCTTTCCTCTCATTTTAATGGTCGCTAATTTGCAAAATCCGCTCTTCATTCTGCACGCGCAGCTAAGCAAGTACACGTCAGCAAAAGTCGCTCGCCTAATTTCGTCTCACTCTTCTGTCTTTTCTCCTTTCCTTCTCTCGCTGTTCCTGTTTGTTCTTCTCCTTCTTCATTTTTTGCCCTCTGTGCGCCTCCCTCCATCCTCTCTTTTCGAGTGAGTTTTCGAGCGTTCATTCTGGAAGTTTCAAACCCCCCCCCCCCCCGTGTGACCCTTTTCACTGTCATGGGAACCGGTTCCTGCGCGAATCCGCGCGCCCAAAACACGATTAGTATCTAACCATACGCATCCATTTGCCTTGCTATACTCTGTCGTCGCTCTATGTCCTCTTCGCTCCTCTTTTTCGGCAAGCTTCGAGCATGTGTTATAGGGGTGTCGTTTCGTTTTTGATTTAGTCCTCTCCATTTCTCGTCGTTCTGATCGGGGGAGTGTGCAGAATGGAGAGAGTTCCAAAACTGAAAAGGCGAGCTTCTGTTCTTTATCTTTGTCGAAACAACGACGGCGCTTCGTCTTTATGCCCACTATCCTTCTTCTTTTTTTAAAATCATGCATTGAATGTCGCCTCTCGAGACTTTACATAGAGATGTCGTTGTTTCGGATTCCAGCTCTCTCCATTCTGCACACTGTCCCTTGGCTTAGAGAAATGGGGTAGTGTAGTGAATGAAGCTAGTAATATTTCATCATGCATCACTACTCGAGACCATTTCGATCTCTTTCTTGCTCCTCTTGTTTTCCTCTTCATCAATGGTCTCTTGGGGGAAGACTGTAGTGTGACGGTGCCTTATTCGTCATTATTTTGCGGGTGCGCGATTCACATTGAATTTGTTGAGAAATATCTCCGATTCGAGATCTTGCGCTTCTTTTTTTTCATTTCTTCTCGACCGACAGTATCTTGAGAGACCATCTGATTAGTAACTTAATTATTTTCCTACTTCGTATTTTCGTTTGTTTGTGTATTACCGCGGGAAAAGTGGAAGGAAGACAATCATATTTGTCAGTATTGTTGCTTCATAGTACTTTATCCATTCAGCACCCTATCTCATTCCTCATAGCTCCTCATAGCTACGAGCGAGTGTGCGAAATGTAGGCAGTTACCATTCGATCCCGTAGCACCATCTGTAATTTTTTTCGAATTGCGTGACCCTCTTCGACGTAAGAAACGTCCTCCCACCTCCTTGTTTTTCCTCTTGCCCATTGGTCTATCGACAGACCATCTGATTAGTTATCTCATTATTTTCGGTCGCGTATTTTCCATTAAATTCGAAATTAAATGAAGAACCTTCTCCCCCCTTGCAGATCTCGTCAGTCCGCCTGACCTCTTCTCTACGGGTCTTTCTCTCAAGAGGGAATGCAAGAAGACGAGGGGCAATTATAGCATGCAGATTGGAGAGAAACGAGAAACAGCCAAGCCAGAGGTTACATATCGATTGTGAGCACTTTTATTCTCTCATTTTTAGTGGATGCATTTTCCCCAGAAGTATTGTAACCGATTGACTGCAACCATCACTTTCCTCATTCTGAGTGAATTCAATATTTTCGAAAAACTCATGAAAACGAATTGAGATTAATCACGAGAATGCACTATGGGCCACTTCACTCCAAATTTTCTGCCTTTCTAATTTGTTTTTGCAAGGGCTGACGCGAGCGCTAACGTAATTACTAGGCGTCGACTTCTTTTTCTTATTCTTCAAACTTTCCCGGTTGCTATAGGCAGCGAGAGTGTGTAGGTTTTCTGGTCTCACTACTTATCTCTAACTCTCTCTCCTTTCTCTCCTCGTGCTAGAAATTGCCATCGTTATCTGTGGTAGTTCTTTCTCGTTCACTGTGCCTCCCCTTCCCTCTCTCTTTTCCTCTCTCTCGATCAATCTAATCTGACCTCTACTCCTCTTTTCTATCACTATCAATCTACTCATAAGTCAGCTGGGGATTGCCGCTTGGCATAGCTTAGAGGTTACGGTAGCTCAATCCCCGATTGATTAGGTTATCTTATCTGACCTCTCCTACCTACCGGCTGCGGATAGCGCCCAATATTAGCTGTGAGGTTGCATTAGGGACGCCAGCTCGATTTTGGGCCACTCCATTTTGCACACTCTGTCGCCGATCAGACAGACGAGAGAGTGTGCTTAATGGAGACAGCCGACAGTCTAGGTTACGGTAGCTCTCAGTTCGCAATTGATCATTGACCGTTGCAGCAAGTATGCTGCAGCTGCTGGCAGCCGTGCTGCTGCTCTCGCCACGGGTTGCAGCAGCAGTCGAGGAGGAGGAATACTACTGCTACGGAGACGGACATCTGCACACGGTCAGTCGAAAATAAATGAGTTGATTGAATTTTTATTTGTCTCTTGAAGAGCATCCGAAACGTAATTAAAAATATCAAAACCCCATTGTGCTTATGTCGCTCGTGAAACACATAAACGCGGTGCATTAAAGTTCTCTCTCGTGGTGGTGGGACAACAGAACGTAAAATCTAAATAGTATTGCGCAATGCACGTGAGCTGGCTGTGCAAACGGTAGAGAGTTCTTTGAGGCTCTGTGATCGTTCGGTGGAGAAACAGTTTTGAACCGATTCTTCTGTGTTTCTTGTTTCCAAGGGTATTGGAGTTCTGCTTGCTTCGGTATGCGACTCACACATGTGGTGTAAAAGTAATGTATTTAGAATAGTGCACCAATTGCGCGCGCATTGTTCCCGTGCCATCTTTATAGTGTGGAGTGTGGAGGGAATTAACGCGAGAGACGAGAAGAACAGAAATAAGGGTGCCACTCCGATGTGCCAATTGTGCTTGGTACTTTGTGAGGAGAGATTGCAGCACACTTTGCCACTCAACTGTTATTTGAAGAGAGAATTATAGAAGAGTTATTGAGGAATTGAGCAATTCCAGAGTGAGCCCTGTCGATTCTTCGCCATTGTGATCGATGCAGGATCGACTGGAACAAGGTCAGTGGATATTAATTTTTTTGTTAATCTTATTTTTTCAATAAATTATGTTTTATACAGTATACGGATATGATTTTGTTTGGATGACAGAAGAAAAAAAGATGAAAAACCAGATTCATTAATTTTGAGTAGACACTGAAACGAGAATGCACTGGGTTCCTCATTCTATAACCTCAATGTTCAGACTGCAACTCTACCGCTTCGTTCATTCAACAGCGAAGCGTGGTCTTCCCTTCCATGCAGAGGAGGAGATCTTCCATGAGGTATTTATTTGTTCAAGCGTCTGGATCCTCTTCTATTCAAACGGTAGAAGTGTTCTGCTGTGGAAACTGGAACCACGCGATCTGTTCATCGTTAATGTTCACCTAGTTCGTAATTCGAACTTCGAATTGAATAAACCTCCAGTAGTTGCATTGCTGGTTAAACCGATCTCTTGAATTGCTGTAGCGATAAAGAACTAGGTTGAGAATTTTGTTTTAGGCTCTTTTTTCCACAAACGAGATGACTGTAATAACCCAATTCAATAATTATTCCAAATCCAGGTCAAACCAGGTCTTTCCTCCTTCGTCGGTCGACCAGAGGAGGCTGCAGTGAGTGTGCAGCAGTTGATTGAGAGGGCGAGGAGAGAAGTGCCAGAGAGATTGAGGGGAAGAACTCCCATCGTGTTGAAGGTGGGTGTGTCTTATTTGTTTGTTGCGTTATCAGGAGATGCTCAGAAGAATTATTTTCTTTGCCGTTTCAGCAGTAGAGTTGAGTCGCGAAAGCAATCATTGTTAGGACCGGAATTCAATCGATAATTAGCTTCGAGGTTGACGCTGAGATTGTGTAGAATTGCTGAAGCGAGAAAAGGCAGGGTCGGAAAATCAGACGAAACATTTTATTTACAGGCAACAGCCGGTCTCCGATTACTGCCAGGAGATGCGGCGCAGCGAATTCTCGAGAATGTAAGTTTAATATTTTCGAAAATAATTATTCGAATATGAAGAGGGAGAACTTATTCCATCAGTGCTAGTCGGTGGAAAAACTTCGGTTCAGTACGTATAATTATCAACTATCAGTTTGCTCATTCAATCACTCAATCAGATGATAGGGATGATAGGAGGGCTGTCCGGGAAAGAAAAGGATTAGGGCGAGGACAGAAAATAGGGCAGAAAATAATAGGTGCAGGATTGATTGATGTTTTGATGAATTGCGGGCGGTTATTGGGTGTTTCACACGGGTTGCAAAATGAGGAGTGTAATCCAGACCTGCTAACGCAATGAAATCGCTTGAAAAAACATGTGAAATTATAGAGGCGGAAACATTATTTATTAATGCACAGAATCATTACCTTGTGATGACGAAATGAATAATAATTTCCAGGTGAACGCCATTGTTCGTTCCTCTGGCTTCGTGTGTATTGGCGAGTGCGTGGGGATTCTGGATGGGAACGAGGAGGGAGTATTCTCATGGTTCACTCTCAATCTACTGCTGGCGAGGTTCTACCATGGTGAGCTAGATTTTCATATTCTAGAAAAGTGAAAATCCATCTCGGAACATTCCGCTTTCAAAGTTTGTGTATAGCTTGATAGTACTTTCAATATTAGTAGCTTGTTCTTATCGCTTATAAAATAAAGATTCTAATGTATCTAATATAGATATGGTGATAAATTTCAGATTCTGCGGGCAACGAGGTCGATCCATCCCCTGGTAGATCAGCCGCCGCCTTCGATCTGGGAGGAGGATCCACACAGGTACAGTTGACTCATCGATTAGTGGGCCTCTCCATTCTGCACACTCACTATTTTCTATGACCGAAGAGATATTGTGCAGAATGTAGAGGTCAAGTTTGCGATCCGGAATCAGGTACGGTAGATGCAGAATAATTGATCGGGTTTGGGATATCTGAAGTAACCGAGTGATTCAGTTTTCAATAGCTTTGTATAATCTGGATCAGTGAGTTGCTTCAATTGGTTTCGGTTATGATTGTTTTCATAAACAAGAGATAAAAATATGAATATTTTCTTGTTTTGTCTCCAGGTGACATTTTGGCCTCAGACGGATGTCCTCTTCGAGGCCCACCCCGGCTTCCGTCACGACATCGACTTCTTCCAGACTAACATGCATCTGTACACCCACAGGTATTGTAGAAGGGGGTACGGTTGTAATTATTCGATAGATGTCGATAAAAATTTGCTTATTTGCATGTAAAGTTTGAACCTATTCGAGATTCGCAGTGCATCATTCGCGATACTTTAATCCTATTTTTCAATCTTATCTCTGGCCGGTCATAAGTTATGAAGATGCTGAGATCGCAACATATGAACCGCACAGTAGATTTGACGATAACAGTAATCTTCCCGATAAAATTCCCCCTATACGAAGCAACGCACGTAGTTTTGCTCGGTCCTACGTCAATGGTCATCGTTATCTGTGAATGCTAAAGATAGGAGGAAAGACGCCTATCAATCTTGTGGAAAGGATGAAACGCTTGGGAAATCCCGATCTAATCAAATGGCGAAAATAGAGTGATCCTTCTGGATTTTCGTTTCAGAGTTTGAAATGATCTCGGTCCAATCTGTTTTGGGCATACAATGCCACAACAAAAAAAACAATCAAATAAAAATAATCCGCTAATATTTCAGTTACCTCGGATTGGGACTACAGGCTGCGAGACTGGGAGTTCTGCAAGGAGAGAAGGAAGGAGAAGAAGAGGAAGGACAGGAGTTGGAGAGGTACGGTAGAACATCATTTTTCTGAGAGTGGAATAATGAGTTTATCAAAGGAGGGCCACAAGAATTGATGTTTTCCAAAACAATTGGATTTAATTTAATTGTGGAGCCCAAATTCACCGCGCAAAAATCGACAATGAATTCTGAAAAAAAGATTGTTGAAATAAATAATGTGATTTCGAGTTTTGCATAGTTCAACTCAAACATATCGAAGTGTTGTGAAATGTGAATTCTGTCGTACCTGTGTGTAAATGGATTTCATCTGGTTGAAATTCATTTTTGATAAATCTTTTTTTTATAAAGCGGAATGCCTAACTATCAATACTCTGCGAAAGGTTGCTGATAAAATTGCATCATGCAACCGATTTCTGCCGGGCGAGAATAGCGAATTTGTCAAAATCTATTTACTTTAATTGCAGTCCGTGCTTCCCACCCGACTTCCATCTACCCGAGTGGGAGCAATCACTCAAGCAGTGGAGTGTACGGTGAGATTATCGATTGATTGAAAAAGGAATACCGTATCTAGGGAGTACTGTACCCGGTAGATTATGTTGGCGGTGAGAGGATTATCGATTCCCTGTCATTATGATACAGTAACTGAAGACTACTGTAGTCGAGAATTTTAGTTTTCGATGAGAGGAAAACATCGATTTATTGGGAGTTCGGTAGATGTGAAAGATACTGTAGTCAATAAATGACGTCATCATAATATTCTTCTCTCCTCAGTGGTTCGGCCGGTTACTCGCTGTCGGCCTGTCAGAAAACCGCCAGTGAATTCGTGCGGCGGTCGGAGATCGGGAAGTTGACGGTGAGTTTTTTGCAGATTTTTTTTGCGAATAGTTGGATTCCAATGATTGTTGTTGAACCGCTGCAGAACAGTTTGTATGAGAATTGAAACACATAAGTGCCTAGGACTAGTTGATTCGCAATTCATGTAGTACACTTACATTTTGGTTTGATCCCCTCTGGAATTGGAAATGGTATCACTTTCACACAAATACGAACCACCTTGTATGAGAGTAGAAGCACAAACGTTCCTGGGACTAATTGAACCTGACTTCTTTTCCCCCGTTCTTTCCGCTATTCCAAGATTCCAAATCAATTTTAATTTTAACATCGACGCTGCTCAGTTCTCTGTAAAATTGACTAAGACGCGTGCCTCACAATCAATAAATCGATAATTACCGTATCCTCCTCTCCCCTCAGGACCTCCGTGGTTCCTCCCATCTCTACTTCTTCTCTTACTTCTACGATCGAGCGAGACAGGCCGGTCTGGTCAGTGAGGGAGAATCGGCCAAGCCAATCAGAGTGGAACAGTGGAGGGAAGCCGCTGAGAGAGGTACGGTAGATTGACAGTGGGGGATGAAGGGATACGGTAGATGGAGGGGGTGAGGATAATGAGGGTATGGTAGGACGGGGAAAGGATGCGATCGGAGCTCATAATGATAAGATTTTTTTCTCGATTTTTTTCCCATCTAATACTGATTCCAAACTGGATTCCAGACTGTAACAACCTAGTATTGTATGAATATTGAAACTCGAATGTTGCTTGCTTGACGATAATTGATACAGATTACTGATATTCATCATGATTTTTCGTAGACATGCGATGTTAGATAGTGTTTTGGGTCACACTAACAAATACATTCGGCGAGTATCGATACTATCGCCAACTGATTTTTCTTTCAGCTTGTTCCATCTCTTCCTTCTCTTCTTCTTCTCCTCATTGGCTACCCTGGCAATGCCTCGATCTCTCCTACATCCACGCCCTCCTCAAAGACGGATACGGATTCGATGATGATCAGGAAATTATAGTTAGTAAATGGTATTTGACGGAATCCGTTATATTCTTTCACTTGGAGAAAAATTGATTGATCGCTCGCTTGATCAATGTTTCAAAGTTTGTATGTAAACATGAAAACAAAATAGTCATTGGTCCCATCGAAGCCTTGCTTTCCAAACAACATTATCAAATATTACTTCTAATATCTCCTGTTCGAATAGGGCTCTCTTCATTGTGCTCACTCTCTCGTCACTCTGATTGGAAAGAGAGCGTGCAGAATGGAGAGAGCTACTATTCGATCCGATATTCCTACTGTCTTCTTTTCCAGCCAGTCTCCTCGATCTCTGGTATGGGTGTGAGTTGGGCGCTCGGGTCTGCGTACTCGCTGGTCGACGAATTCCATCGTTTTCTCGCCCTCGAAGACATCGACGATGACGTCATCACACGACGATCGCCTGTAAACGCCACCGGCGTCGATCTGGTCGATTCCCTTCTTACCGTAATCTCCCATCGAACCACGGATGTACTACAGTACTTTAACCTCGTCTCGTAATACGGTAACCATTATTGATTCCCCGCTAGAATCGAGATTGTCTAAAATATTGGATGTTATATTGCCTGGTTGCTTACACATGATAATAATCTGTGATTGTCGCATTTTCTTGAATCATTTCGATCGATTTTTGTGATTTTGTCCAGTATTTGTGATTCTATCTCCCCTGTCTTTTCACTTGCTCATTCATACAACGGTGATCCCTTCTCATTCCCAGTATATTTCTGTACAGAAGCAACTCCATTCCACCCACGTACAGTTCACCCAGTCCCATATCTTTCTTTTCCGATCTACATTATCCATACACAGCACGATTACGGTAGCTAACCCCTTTCACTCCGAGCAATCAGTGTCAGTTTCTTACAGTTCCATATTGTGCCATACGAGTTTTGATTAATTACCCCCAATGTACCGTGTCTCCATTAAATCTCCCTCTAGTTCAACAGTTTGCTGTATTTTAACCATGTTCTCACCACGGCGTTTGCAGTAATCGATAAATATTTTGTAAAAAAATATTAGAAACAAAACAAAAAAGTTTTCTGGAATGCATCTCTTCCACATCGAAATTACTGAGTTCTAGTGCTAATTAATAATATCTTGAAATTTGCTTCCAATAGTTTTGCCAGATGGATTCTCTCTCGATTCTGCGCACTATCCGATCAGAGTAACGAGAGAGTGTGCAGAATGGAGAGAGCTAGTAGTCGATCCGGCAACGATTATCTCTAACAATAAGACTTGCATCGCATTACTTCTCCACTTTGATTCATCGCGAGATTTTCTAGAATTACTGGTTCGATTCTGGTTTATTTTGGTCGAGACATCGTGCAGTTGGGTTTCATCACCAGTTGAAGACAATCAAGATTGAAAATCATTTAATGATGAGATGTTATTGTTTTCTAATATAAAAATTTCCTTCCTGCTAATTTATTATCAATAGTTATCGAATGATGTATTTATAGAAGCAGAAAATGCTGACGTGCACATCGAGTCGACTGGATGGATTCAAGAAGGTTCGCATGAAGATGACGAGCGACGGAAAGACTACACGTGACCTTATCCGACGGACGGCCGGGTTGCACCTTCGAAAAGTGCAAAGCGGCCGTCCGTTGGATAAGTATCGGACGGACGGCCGGGTTGCACCTGTGACAATTTCTGACACCAAAAGTCTACAGCTTGGCCAAATTTCACCAAACTTGAATGGAGTAAAATTTTAGAATGCGTCTTTCTTGTGATTTCTCCTTATATCAATTTATCTCTCTTTGAATGTTCTCCCGGAAGCTCCCTCGATGTGTTCAAGAGCATATTTACTTGTCCCAGTGGTTAGGCTCCCTGTGCCGGAGGTTAGGCGCCACATTGTAACAACCAAGCTGCGTGAACCTAAGCACTAAGCCTAAGCAATTCCAAATGATCAGGGCTACTTTTGTCAGCAACTAGGGCCGATTTACCTAGCTAACTTAAGCAACCTAATAAGAACAGAAAAAAATCTTTTTTTCGGTTTCATTTATTTTCAGAATGGTTTCCAGTGCCTCAAAAGACAATATTCTAATTTGTTTTTTTTCTCGATGAGAACTCTCTGAAAACCCAGACTTAACTACCACTATTTCAAACCGTATATAGAATTGATTGTTCTTCGAAACAAGGAAGCGGAAAAGCACGTATGATACCCGAATGTACCCGAATGTTAGAAAACGTCTATATGAAGCAGTATTGTTCAGAATAACCCGAAACGCCAGCTATCAAACACGAGAGTACACGTTTGATCGATTTCGTAATCGCAGCGGTTTTCGTATTTGGTATACGGTAGTCAGGCGGGTCAGATTTTCGAAAGTGCAACCCGGCCGTCCGTCGGTTACGGACCGGTAAAGACCACCGGGGGTCGTGATTTCGAAATCATTTGGACAATTTTGTAGTTTGGTGTTGAGAATGTAGCGCAATAGAAATGTTTGGAAATTATGTCTACCTGGTGAATGGCGGTTTCGACTGTGATATTGAGTGCTTAATTCAGGTGCTTTGGCCCTCATTAGAATGGAGATACAAAAATCACATAAATGTTGCTATTTTTAAGTCAAAATATTTTTTAGAGAAATTGTGCAGCAATTAGCTTCCCTTTTCCATCAGACATTGATGACACTGTTGTGTTGAATTAGAGAAATAGGTTCATAGAGTTTCTGGAATCCTTATCTACACATCCTAATCTTATCTGCAAAATATCTGAATTCAATATCGCGACAGTTTGCTACCATGAATGTTATCGATTAAAAAATGAAGTAATGATCTTTTCAGAATGATATGCTGCTGCTGCTGGCAGCCGAGCGGCTGCTCACACCACGGGTCGCAGAAGTAGTCAAGGAGGAGGGATACTACTGCTTTGGAGATGGACATCTACATACGGTACGTCAAAAGCATGTTTTCACTATTAATTGCTATAATAGTTTTGAACTCCGATAGAGGCGTTTTATGATGTAAATTTACGATTTATTTTTCCTAAAAGGTGTGGGAATAATCGAAAATTGCGATGCACCAGTGCTTTCACAATCCCTCTTGAAACACATTGTCATATCCCTCTTGAAACATTAAAAAACGGCGCTCAAAAGTTGATCTTCGTGACAAAACTGTCTCTATCTTTGGTGAAACAATTGAAACAAGAAAATCGAATCCATATTGCGTCGGAGTTTCGGAAGTTTTTGGTGGAGATACAGTTTTTTGCACCGATTCTTCTGTGTTTCACAAGGGAGTTAAGGGTATTGTAGTTCATCCGACTTCGATGATGTCGAGAGAGCAGAGGTGTATAAAAATGTATTTCGAATAGTGCACCGATTGCGAGGGCATTGTGCCTGTGCCTACTTGATAGTGTGGAGGGAATTAGCGAGGGATAGCAGGAGAACAGAAATAAGAGCAACTTCTCTGTGCCAATTGTGCGTTGTTTGTGAAGGGAGATGGTACTATTAGAAGAGGGGTAGTTTGCAAGCCAGGAAATAATATGTGCGGAAAAACCAATCTTGGAAAGTTTTTGGAGTTTTGGAGCCTGTGGTCAATACTATCGAAAGCTTTTTTGAAGTCGAAGTAAATGGTATCAAAGGAAGAATTCTGATATTTGAAAAATAAGTAATCCGAATGGGTTTGTACAAGCTGAGTGCAGGTAGAGCGGCTACTCCGAAAACCAGATTGGTTCGGGTCCAAGAGATTATTCCCATTCAGATACCCATTAATTTCAGATATCAGAATTTTCTCGAAAATCTTAGTTACAGAGCAGATAAGACTAATCGGTCTGAAACTATTGATAGAATTAGATGAGGTTTTAGGAATAGGTTTCACGATAGCTATTTTCCAGATATCAGGGATAGAGTTAGTAAGTAGGGTTTTGTTGAAAATAATCGACAAAGGGGAGACTACTGAGAATTTACACTTGGAATAAAAGATATTGGGTAAAGAATCGGGAGAGAGGTTGCATTTAGGGGCTAATGAACTTATTGCAATGAGAATTTGGGAAATACTAATAAAAGGTAGGTCAAAAAGTGGGGTGTTGAGAGGGGGAGAATGAGAAGGAAGGGGTGATTGCAGGGGTGAGGTGGAAACAGAGGCAAAGTATTTAGAGAATGCAGAGGCCTTGTCTCTACAGGATAGTAATTGAGTACCGTCAACATCAATGATACCGGGAGGAGCTGATTTACATGCTTTAAGGCGAGTGTTACAGAGACTAAAGAAAGCTTTGGGATTTTTGGATTTAACAATGCGAGATTCAATTTTCACTTGATGTGTTCTCAAAGCTCTTTCGAATCGTTTAGTAAGCGTGAGGGCAAGGACACTGTTACGTGCAATGGACGTTGCTCTCTTCGATTTACCATAAAGGATTTTCAAATGGCGAGGATAATGGGAGTTCCACCTACCCGAGTGGGAGCAATCACTCAAGCAGTGGAGTGTGCGGTGAGATTATCGATTGATTAAAATGGGAATACGGTATCGGAGGAGTACTGTATTCGGTAGATTCAGTTTGGCTGATAATAACTATCGATTGGATTATACAAACAGATAACTGTAGACATAGGTGTGCACGCCGCCGGCGACTTCTTGTTTTGACATGTATGTCAGTTTACGATAACCGGATTACCATATTTAGTGTATTTAGTGTAGAATCTGGAGTTAATATAGTGCACTTTGGGATATGGTACTCGGGGTCGAAAAATAATCAAATCCATGACCCCCTATACAAGGACATGACGGGCCTGACACTTTTTTGTCAGGCCCGTCATGTACCCGTATAGGGATCATGGTCCAAAAGTACCATATGCCAAAGTGCACTAGAGTAACTCGACATTCTACCGTATACCGTAATCCGGTTATCGTGAACTGACTTTTTTGCAAAATGAGTTTTAAAATAAGTTCTTTGGCAATAACTCAGTTAGGTTTTTCGGATGTTAAAAATAACAGTAAATTTAACGTGCATCGGACCTCTTAGCTCTTCTCATACGAATTGTGGAGCAGATTCTGTTCTTTCACATAAAATTAAGGAAGAGGCTTCCCGACCAAAACTAACTGAGTTATTGCCAAAGAACCGATTTAAAACGCATTTTTCAAAAAAAAAAGTTAGTTCACGATAACCGGATTACGGTATCTTGGGTTACGGTAGAATGTCGAGTTACTCTAGTGCACTTTGGCATATGGTACTTTTGGACCATGATCCCTATACGGGTACATGACGGGCCTGACAAAAAGTGTCAGGCCCGTCATGTCCTTGTATAGGGGTCATGGATTTGATCATTTTTCGACCCCGAGTACCATATCCCAAAGTGCACTATATTAACTCCACATTCTACCGCAACTCTAAATACCGTAATCCGGTTATCGTAAACTGATATACATGGTCCAAAAAAGGGTCGCCGCCAGTGTTGCACAGGTATAACTGTAGACTTCTGTAGTCGATCGTTTTGGTTCTCGATGAGAGGAAAACATCGATTTATTGGGGGTACGAGTTCGTTACGGTAGTGGTATATGACGTCGTCATAATTCTCTTTTCTCTTCAGTGGTTCGTCCGATTATTATCTGTCCGCCTGTCAGAAAACCGCCAGCGAATTCGTAAGGCGGTCGGAGATCGGGAAGTTGACGGTGAGTGGTGTTTTTTTTGGTAAATTTTATGATGGATATTAGGACTCCAAATTATTGTTGCTGAACCGCTTCAGACCAATTTGTATGAGAGTTGAATCACAATTTGTACAGTTTACTTGTTAGAGATTGGTTTGAATTTTGAATTAAAAGTTCTCAAGGAATCACTTTCATAGAAAAACGAACCATATTGTATAAGAGTATAATCTCGAAAGTTCCTGGGACTGAATTTTTCTTCCCTCTATTAAAAAAAACAATTTACTTATTTCAATCCATGTAGCTGATCAGTTTTCCATTCAATCATTCAGTTAATAATTACCGTAACCTCCTTTCCCCTCAGGGCCTCCGTGGTTCCTCCCATCTCTACTTCTTCTCTTACTTCTACGATCGAGCGAGACAGGCCGGTCTGGTCAGTGAGGGAGAATCGGCCAAGCCAATCAGAGTTGAGCAGTGGAGGGAAGCCGCTGAGAGAGGTACGGAAGATTTACAGTGAGGGAAGAATGGGGTACGGTAGATGGGGGTGATCGATTATTTTTTTAAACGTGATGGAATACATGATGCGATCATCCATTGCTGAGATTTACACTCTCTCCATTTTGCACAATTTCTCGCTTGAAAGAGTGTGCATAATAGAGAGAGCAGATACGATTGGTTCAAAAAAAGGCTTATGATAGGGCGTGTATAATTTCGCACATATGCGTGTTTCATTCCCCTATCACCAACTAATTTTCTTGTTCTTTAGCCTGTTCCATCACTTCCTTCCCCTCTTCTTCTCCTCATTTGCTTCCCTGGCAATGCCTCGATCTCTCCTACATCAACGCCCTCCTCAAAGACGGATACGGATTCGATGATGACCAGGAAATTATTGTGAGTCACTGCAATTTGCTGTTATCCTTGATATACATTACTCTTGGAGAAAAATTGGTGGCCTCGCTTGATCAATGTTTCAGAGTTTGTATGTAAACATGAAAACAAAAAAAGTCATTGATTCTCTCGATGCCTTGCTTTCCAAACAACATTATCAAATATTATCGAAATTTTTTTTTGTAACCTGATATCTCCTGATCGAAAAACTATCTCTGGAATGGGCGTGAGTTGGGCGCTCGGCTCTGCCTACTCGCTGGTAGACGAATTCCATCGTTTTCTAGCCCTCGAAGACATCGACGATGACGTCATCACACGACGATCGCCAGTGAATGCAACCGGCGTCGATCTGGTCGATTCCCTTCTTACCGTAATCTCACATCGAACCACGGATGTACTACAGTACTTTAACCTCGTATCGTAATACGGTAGCCATTATTGATTCCCCGCTAGAATCGAGATTCTCTAAAGTATTGGATGTTATGTTGTCTGGTTGCTTACTCATTATAATAATCTGTGATTGTCGCATTTTCTTGAATCATTTCGATTTTTTATGTGATCCCCTTCAGTATTTGTGATTCCTTCTTTTTCCTTTCACTTGATGTTTTATACCACGGTGACCCCTTCTCATTCCCAGTCCAATTTTGTACAGAACGAACACCATTCCACAGATGCTTACCCAGTCCCATATCTTTCTATTCTGTTTACACAGTACGATGACGGTAGCTAACCCCTTTCATATTGGACAATCAGTGTCAGTTTGTTACAGTTCCATGTTGTGCCATACGAGTTTTGATTTCGTCCATATGCCGTCTCTCCTTTAATTCTCCCGCAGCTCAATAGATTCCCGTATTCTAATTTTGTTCTCACCACGGCGTTTACAGTAATCGATAAATGTTTTTGTAAAATATATTTATACTCGCCTGACATGCTTCTTCCATATAGAAATTACTGAGTTCTAGCGCTCATTGATAATATCTTGAAATTTGCCTCCAATGGTTTTGCCGGATGGATTCTCTCTCGATTCTGCCCATTCTCTCCGATTAGAGCGACGAGAGAGTGTGCAGAATGTAGAGAGCTAGAAGTCGATCCTGCAACGATTGTCGCCAACACTTGCATCGTATCACTTATCCACTTTCATTTTTTCTGAGATTTTCTTGATTAATTGGTTTGATTCTGGTTGATTTTGGTCGGGGCAATTGGGTTTCATCGCCAGTTGAAGATAATCAAGATTGAAAATCATTTAATGATAAGATGTTATGGTTTTCTAATATAAATTTTTTACTTCCTGCTGTTTTATGATCAATAGTAATCGAATGATGTATTTATAGAAGCAAAAAAATGCTGAAGTACACATCGAGTCGACTGGATGGATTCAAGAAGGTTCGCATGAAGATGACGATTTTGGACTTTATTATTGATCAATTAGCAACATATTCAGTTGCTAGTTCCTTAATTAGACGGAGATACAAAATATCTGAAATCAATATCGCGAGACTTCGCTACCTTGAATTTTGTTGATTAAAAAATTAAGTAATATTGCAATCAACAACATTCTTCAGTCGTCCAATCTAGGGTTGGCAATTTGATTCTTCTGTGATTCTGAGAATCCTTTGATTCTTTTCATTCTTTGAAATTTGATTCTAAGAATCGGCTGATTCTGAGAATCGGTTGATTCTTCGAGGTGTAACTCCGCGCAGGCGAAAGCTATGGACTTGAAATTTTCACAAGTATGGATGAATTAAATGATGACAATAGGCAAGGAAACGCACATTGCGCGTCGCTCGTGTATCCTCTTTCTGTCTCCAGTCTTCCTGAGCTCCGCCACGAATCCAGTTCCAGGCCTTCGTCAGATACTGAACGATTGCGAGGATTAGACTTATCGAATTTGAACAATTAACTCGAAAATACGAGCTGGTAACGTGTAAAAATGATTCAAAAGGCACAAACATGCGTGATTAATTTTCATAATTACCAAAATACAAAAATAAATGAGACTAACACCAGCGTTCTCCCTCCGCCATCTCTCCGCAACAAGTAGATAACGAGATTATAAAATAAGAAAGAGCACACGCGAAGTGAGATTCCGTTATTTTTTTGCCAAGAATGCGAGGGAGAGGGTAGTACAGAAGAGCAAGTAGAATATGCGAAAGACACTAGGTAATGGACAGTAATAACACGACGAAAATAGGAAACAATGACGTCACATTATGACGTCAATACCGTAATGAGTATTACAGTATGTTATTCAGTTTGGTCGGTGTTTAGCGCACGATTATATAATTTTAAATATATATTTAAAAAAAATTTTCACTACATTTTAATGTTTCTTGAAAGCGGTATACAACAAATATCGTTGCCCATTAAATCATGATGTATGTACTAGCTTCTTTTTTTCAAAACGCTCTTCGCTCTAATCATTTCAAAATTGATAAATGTGCCGTGGGAGTGAGTAGTATTATCCGGATGTTTCACAATTTCATCTAGATAGAGTTAAATTAGCTTTTGACGTGTCCATTCTGAAGCAAGCCAAAGTGCCGTGTAGTTTTCATATTTTTTATTACAGTATTTTATTTCATCCGCGCATGAATGATCAGAGATCATTGCTGTAGAACAATGACCAAAGAGTGCGGTATTTAGTCGCACAATAGTCAAACAGTAACCATCTAATCGTAGCAGAGCATTATCATGATGAATGCGTTTTGATTGAATCCCCATTTCGTAGGGAAATCTCATGCGAATTTTTTTTTTCACACAACGTTGCAGGATGGTCGCCTGTTTGAATAGTCAAATAAAAAGTGTTCATTGTTTGCATACCAAAAAAGCTGACAAGAAAACTTTGATTTTTTTTCCGAAAAATCTAAAATCTTCCTCGATGAGTTTTAATGCGATCGGGATGAAATTGGGCATGTATGAGCACATTAATATTGTGCGTTGTTTGATATATGGCACGATTGAAACGATTGCGAAAGAGCAAAGTCGGTTGGGTTACGGTAGTTTTTTGAAACTTCCGCCATTTAGCGGAGAATGATCTAGAACACTAAATCATCCCACACATTTAGAGCGAATTAGATTTTTTTGCCTAGTGCCAAGCATCTACACAAATATGTTCACTTTCTTAACAACGTTTGAAAAAAAGAAAACAGTCTCACCAACCAATGAAGTTCATAAAATTTGGTGAAAAGGTTTTCTGAGAAAAAAACCAATTGAGAATCGAAAAATAGCCCTAACTCACGAAGAATTTTTTTTTCTGGATTCAACTTGAAGGGTTGAAAAGTTTTGATGAAGTTGACAGGCTACACCTTACTGGTGCTGCTGCGCGGTCAGGAATAATCCCAGACATTTTTCCATTGGCAGGGCTGGTAGGGGGATAGAGTGGAGTCCGAAACTACTACAAACTGGAATTCGAAAAAAAAGTGACTCGATGACAGATTCAGGTCGAGCATTACATGATAGGTGTGATACGAGTCCGAAACTCCGTCCTCTCATTCCCTCCTCTCGTCTCCCATGCTTGCGGGAACTGTTTTTCCATTGCTTGCTTCGTTTCATTGCCGTTGAAGTGCTTTTCCTCTCCTTCCTACGCATTGAATAGATGGCCCGCATTAATGCTAGACGCTCTCTCGTTTCTCATGACAACGAATCGAAGGAAAAAGGGAATGAAAGGAATACGTCGACAGAAGAAGCTTCTCCCTCTTCTTGGATAGTCTTCTTCCATGGCGGGCAAGATACGGTACTCTTCTGAGTATCATAACCCCCCTCAAGTCGTCGAGGCTATTAGCTCTTCTCCATCTGATCTCCAGACAGAGGTAACTATTCGATATTTTGCTTAACGAATCGAATATCACTCGAGTACTGTAGGAATCAGTGGGATATTTGCCTGACCCACTTACTATCAACAATACGACGAACGCCAACCCTGATGGTACACCTGCGGACAAACTCGCAAAATGTGAACTTGGTACGGTACATGTGATTACGATAGACGAATGATCTCTTGAGACTGACAAGAATCAGAATTTGGCCAGCATCGCATTCCTCCAGGCACGCATCATCTGCCGTATCCCATGAATACAGTACCCCTCAGGCAAATCGTTAGATTGACAGAGGAACGCGGCTTGTACTCTTCGATTTCGCTGTGTATAATGGGAATTTGAATCTGTTCTGTGTTAGCAAGTCAGTGTTGCTTTTCCCTACTTCGCTTCTTCATCCTCTGATTCCATCACAGGCTAATCTTCGAATTACCTGCCACGGGTGGAGTCCTCCCCATGAGTCTGTTCAATACCATGAGACTCAATAGATACGTCACCATCTTCGACAAATTCGTCAGTCTCCCTTCAGTCAATATATCATCTCTATTCAATCGCAGGTTCTCTGCTGCGAAGGATTGTTCTGCATCTTCATTGTGTTCTTCATGTTCGAGGAGCTATTCAATATCTACCGATGCCGTCTCTCATATTTCAAGGAATTCTGGAACCTAATCGATCTTACCGTCATTGGGGTATTATATCACGCTCCTCCTTGGTTACGGTAGTTTTAGCTATCGATCGCCTGATCGCCCATCCTGTCAGTGCGCCGCACGCTTCTCGCTCGGTCTCGGATCAATAAGTTGACGGATGTACACCGTATTCCATTCCTTCCCTTCGGACCTAATCCCTTCAGGGAGGCTTCACCTCTTCTCCCATGGACGATATTGTCAATGCTGAGAGCACGTACAACAACATAGCTGCCCTTCTCCTGTTCTTTGTGTGGATCAAGGTATCGACATCGATTATTATATCGTCCTCACCGTATCCCTGCAGATCTTCAAATGCATCAGCTTCAACAAGACCTTGTCTCAATTGCCGACCACCCTCTCTCGATCAGCCAAGGTGAATGATTCAAGGGTCAAATATCAAATAAACATACAGGGCATCGCATCTTTCGCGTGTATGTTTTTCCTAATTTTCTTCGCATTTGCCCAGTTCGGATATCTCGTTTTCGGCACTCAGGTAACATCTCTGACTAACAAACTGACCCACCGTACCGACTCCTTCCCTTTAGATACAAGACTACTCAACCATATTCGGTGCATCTTTCGCTCTCGTCCGTTTCATTCGGGGCGACTTCGACTTTCGTGCGCTTGAGCGTGCCAATCGTGTCCTCGGTCCTCTCTTCTTTCTCACTTTCGACTTCTCTGTCTGCATCATCCTTCTCGTGAGTCCACCTTGTCCCTATCCTCTTCTCAACCGTATCCATCTCTCCGTCCCTATCGAATTATCCTTAGGGCATGTTCCTGGCCATCATCAACAGCGCGTACGGGGAAATGAAGGAGGAGTTGGCCAGACAACCCGATGACTACCATGTCGCGTCCTTTGTGTCCAAGGCTAGGACGAAGGATAGTGTTGACACTAATCATTGCTCATTCAGTCGTGGTATCGATTCCTTCGTGCCCTCCATCTGGCGAGGGATATTCCTGATGTAGAGCGGGAAATCGACTTCAAAGCATGGAAAGCTGCATTCAAAACGTGGGCGGTAGATTGACAATGATATATCCTCCCATCCATTTCAGAAGAGGTTTCACTAATGTGGAGATCAACGATAAGTTTGACAAATTTGAGGTATGAAGTGACGTTAGTACTGTGCACTTTATCCAATACTGGCAGGTTCTGTCGTGGAACGAGATGAATGAAGGCGCAAGAGAGGAGCTGGAAAGTGAATTGGAGACTGAACAAAGAGAAAAAAGGAGGAGAGCAAAGCAGCACAGAGAAGTCAATAGGTCCGTTTTTTTTTTTTTTTTTTTTAAGTTCATCGCTCTTATTCTACCGTACTTCTCAAATCCACAGAATCGCCAGTCGAGTGGAGGCAATCGAGACTGCCATTCTGGCCATCGCTGTTCGCATTGAGACTGTTGTGGGTCGACTCAAAACTATGGAACTGGAGAAGGTAAGGTCGATCTACCGTATCCTTTTTGTCTACCGCACCGCACTCGGATTCTTGAGATTCCGAGATACTAGGATCTCAAGAATCCTTTTCCTGCCCCGGATACTGTACTCGGAATATTGATTATTGGGGTTTTCAGCAGGTACTGAGAGATGAAGATACGATGCTGAACTGAAACCACACCACCCTCATGTTACATATTAATTTCATATTCGCGTAGCTGGGTAGTCACCTGAGAGGGGAAGGTACAATGGATAGTAGAACAAAATGGGGAGCACTGATGGGAGTAGACACATTATGTATTATTAATTGTCAGACAATAAAGTTAATTATTTGAAATTGTTGCATGTTTATTCAGAAAGTCAAACTCAACCATTGTCGTTAGTGTTCGATACCCACAAAATATATGCTGAACATCATATGCATTCATTAATGGAGCTCGGCTCTT
The DNA here is from genome assembly GCA_036245825.1 of Pristionchus entomophagus. Lineage (NCBI taxonomy): Eukaryota > Metazoa > Nematoda > Chromadorea > Rhabditida > Neodiplogasteridae > Pristionchus > Pristionchus entomophagus. Next base: position 11,519,650 of record BTSX01000001.1, read on the forward strand.
GTTTACTCACAGCCTTGACCTCACAAGTGTCCCTTAGGAGCGAGGAGCAGAAATGAATGGGTTCACAAAATATAGGTACCAAAGTGCCTGGTGAATACGAATTGAATTCGTAGCACTGTGTGTTAAAATGAGAGGTTATGCCAAGGCTTTCTCGTCCTTCCACCAGTCATAAGCTCATCCAGATACGAGTCAACTGATAGCCGCACATAGCCAGTAAAGGTGAGAACCTGATCAAAGATGAGATATCGAAGGGAAGGAACGATATATTTTAAAATGAAACCAATTGAAGAAAGTCGATAGGAAAACCTAATCTCGTAGGAATACGATGAATCATGATCTGAATAAAATATATGTTCATAAAAATAACTCAAACAGGTTTTGAAAGCTATTATTTTTTTGATTTTACAAGTGTAACTGCTTCCCTTCACAGTTTATTAAGCAGTGATGTTTAAATTTAGTTTATATCATACATTCAAAAGTACACCGGATTCAGATGATGCAGGTGTACTAGAAAGCGGGCGAGTTCGGCTGTCCAACAGCGATGGGATGACGGCCCGAGAAGACGCGATCCACAGCCACCCGGGTCTTGAGAGGAACACATGATGATACTCTTTTTCAACCCACTAGTGTTGAGTACTCGACCGATCTAGAGTGAAGAATCAAGAGACTTCAGCGAAGCTTCACTTCTCTCGGACAAAGAATTTAATGTTTAATTAACAAAAAAATGTTTCTGGAAAATCAGAAAGAATGGTATTAGCGTACCTACAAATATGCAGGTACGCTAATATATGGCGTGATTACTTTCGCTTTCGGGCCGAGGCACGTTTCGTCCTCGTCCGTTCTTTCCACTCACAGTTGTCATCTTTAATTTTTTCTGTTCCGGTCTCACTAACCAGTTTCTTGGTGTTTCTCGGTCTTTTTATCTGAACTTTGCAGTAGATCTGCTGTTGTTCTCTTCTGTGTTATTGATTTGCCAGCGCCCACCTAGGACAAAGTCCATACTGGCTAGTGATGCTGTTTCGGGTAATGTCTCTATCCTGTCCTCACACTCTATCATTACCGCTAGTGTAGCTCGCCGCTTTCGCAATGTAGCTAGCCAGCGACCAAACACAGACCACAAGTTAGCAGAATTTGGCCGAGAGCCGAGAACTAATAAAGGCTAGCAAGCGCCATGATTGGAATGATCATCTAAGTATTTTCATAGGATTTTTTTGGCTATCCTAATAATTGCACAACAAAATCTGTTGTATTTACGACTTCCTACTATGTGTCTTTCATTTTCAATTGGCTGGTCTTTCAACATGGAAGCTTGTTAACTAAGAAGTTTCAGCGAGGTGATTTGTTCCAATACATTTTTATTTGCGAACGCTTTTTTATAGAGCGAACTGTTTAAGTGAGCAAAGCAACGAGAGGGAGAAAACGGGACGGCGCAAGTGCGAAACGGAAACCGTTACTCTACCTAGCTAGCGACCAAAAGTGGACCACAAGTTAGTCGAAATCGGCCGAGAGCCGAGAGCTTATAAAACGCTAGCGCAAACACCTACACCATGAGACAACCTCTTGCCTTTCCACGTGCCTTTAATAGGAATGGCTTCACAAGTAACGTCATTCTGTGCGCTCTTTTGTCAGTCGACCAGTGATATTGTTTGTGTGAAAGATTGCAAGAGAGATTGTGTGAAATGAGATCGTTTTTCGCGAAGCCATTCCTAGTCTTGATGCTTCCTTGTTAAATAACCGGGTTTCAGAATGGTACGTGCTGCGGTTGCGGTCCTCATGCTGTGCTCGGCGCCGTCGGGCAGCGCCTTCCTCTCGTCGCTCTTCGGCGGCCTTCTTGGAGGTGGAGGAGGTAGCTGCGGCGGATGGTGAGTATACGTGATCGACTCTCCTGATTTTGCTTGATCTCTCGCTTCTCTAATCGGAAAGTAAACGGGCAAAATAAGGAGAGTCGCTGCCTATTTGCCATCATCACTAGAAGACATGGCCGCATAATGATCATCCATCAGCAGCACTCCTCCACCTCCTCCGTGCGGAAGTGGCTGCGGCGGTGGAGGGTATGGAGGTCAGAGCGGGTATGCTGCGCAATCATACGGAGCTCAATCATACGGAGGTTCATCATACGGAGGTGAGCTCACTTGATCTATCTCGTAGAAGTGATGTTTTGAAGATGCAAATATGCTCGTGATTCGCAAGGGTGGTAATGAACTAGGCATATAAGGATTCATCCGGCTAAACCAAGGCTCTATTCTACAGGAGGCAACTATGCTGCCGCGCCTAGCAACTATGGAGGCTCTTCATCGTACGGCGCAGGATACCAGCAGGGAGGATCGTACGGAGGGCAGAGTGCCTACCAGGTATATCAGTGCAGCTAGTACAGTTTCGAATTCCTTTTCCGAGAATCGAAACTTATCGCTAGCCCCTTGCAGCAGGCTCCCGCTGTCTACCAGCAGCCCATGCAGCAAGCCTACCAGCCGCAGATCCAGCCCTCCTATCAGCAGGAGGCGCCTGTGAGCAACTACGCTCCCCAACAGTCCCTCGGTGAGCGAAAGTGATGGCCAATCGAGACCCCCCTCCAATTCACGGAATCTCTCGCCGGTTAGAGCCTCAAACGTGTGCGATGATCGAGTATACTAGATTACCTCTATCTTCAGGATCCTACGCGACGGCTCCCGTTCAGCAAGTCCAGCAGCAGTATCAGCAGGCGCAGCCGGTGCAACAGGTGATCTTGTAATATGAGCGCATTTTATACTGAAAGAACGACCGGACTATAATATATAATCTCCATTTCCGAATTCACGTTGTTGTATTTAACAGGTGCAGCAAGTGCAGCCCGTGCAGCAGGTCGAGGTCATCGAGCAAGCCCCCGTTCAGGTTGAACCTGCCCAGGTCGCTCCTACGTACACTGCGGCGCCCGTTCAGGTAACATATTCCATGGTACTGTATATGAAATGCGATAAATCGTTGTCCTGTAATTGACACGTTTGGTAAGCTACACTCCTCGCCCCCTTTCAAAACGTGGTGTAACATGACTCCGAGCAACGCTAGCGGTATTCTCCGACGTAGTTGAAGGGGGGAGGGGCGCTAGTTGCGTATATTACCTACGCTTTCCTCCACTAATCATGACGGTATTCTTCAGGTCGCACCTCAGCAGGAGACCCACGTCCATGATGCGGAATTCGTTGTTCCTCAGGAGGAGACACATGAGGAATTCGTTGCTCCTGTTGCGAATTCCTACGGAGATGAGCCCCTCACACCCGCCTACAATCCCGCCCCTGTATGTTCTGCTACATTTACATATTTTTCGAGTCAATTAGGAATTAAATACATAAATGTGGAAAAATCAGTCACGTTAATATGCCAATGTATTATGAACCCAATTGACACCGCTGCTGCTAACTTAAGATCAACGTCAATTCGCGTTGGAATCGAGTAAATCCTGGGAATCAGTGTGGAAGTTATCAGCTGCGATACCAATTGAGCTGATAATCACCCTATTCCTTTCCCGATTACCAAATACGGCTCACGGCTAATTATTAATTCAGGAGCCCGTCGACGTGCAGGAGAACCAGGTGACGGTGCAAGAGCAGCGGTCGCAAGACTACAGACGGATGCGCGTCCATCGTCGACTCGTCGACTCGAAGATATTCATGTCCGGCATCGCCTAAGATGCGTCCCTCTTAAATCTCCGGAATCCCTATCACTTAGCTCAGGCACCAATGATCTTCGTTTCTCCAATAGTTTGATACACTTTATCCATTGAACGCATATTCACAATATTACTTGATAAACAGGATTTTATTATTCCTTTACTGATTTATGTTATGAGCGGTAAAAAAAAAGAGAAAAATGCGTATACCATGGCCATGCACTGGCTATGACCTCGCCATAATGGGCTTAATACACCAAAATAAATGATTAGATTCAATGAGCCTCTTGTGATGAAAGGTCATGGTGATTCTGGGAGAGTGAGGGCACCCAATGAGTCGGCGATATAGTCGGGCAATCTATTGTCCTTTCCCAGCGCGCGATTCTCCTCCACATCCTCGAGCTGATGGCAGCCCGATAGCACAAGGAGCGTCTGGAGACCGTGGTCACGACCGAATTGCACGTCCGTGTTTGTCCTGCAACGACTGTTAGAGATCACAGTAGTCAACATTGAGTAAGAACTGTGGCGCCTTTCTCTTGCATGCCTACATTGTTGTGGATTTAATACTGTATCCGTATTGGAGCCGTACCTATCTCCAACCATCATCGTCCTCATTGGATTGATCGGCCACCGTCGGCATATGTACTCGAATGCGGGCGAGTTCGGCTTGCCTACGGTGATCGGATCACGCCCGGAGGCGACGCGAACCGCGGCCACCAGGGGTCCTGAATAGGGATGTTAGAGTGATTTCTGATGAAAGCCTTTAGACAAGTTGACATTATGTACCAGCATCGGGCGTGATGATTTTCGCGTTTGGACCGGGGCACGTTTCGTCCTCGTTAGTTGCGATGAATATGCAGTCGGCTGCTGCAGTGATTATCGATTGTTTGTGATATAAAAATCAGATAAAGATCAACAAGTGGTGTGCTACCGTACCCTGCAGATAATTTGCGGCTTTCATGAGCTTGTGGTAGTTGAAGTGCTTCTCATAGCCGACAACGACCGCACCAACATCTTCGCACTGAATAGTTACGGTAATATGCAGAATTATCGATATACCAATGATTACCGTAGATTACCGGGATCTCGAAATCGATGTCGAACATAAAGTCGGAGCCGTTCGATATGTCAGCTGGTTCGGGGCCGTACCCAAAGTAGTCAATGCCAACCTCATCCAGTTCATCTCTCACGCCTCGTCCTCCGATGAGGTAAACCTGATCATACTGCGATATGATTCATGACCAGTCAACGAGCCAATGATAGCCTGAGCAGGAATGTGTAGCCTACCTTCTTGTCACTTTCCCTGAATCCAGCGAGCGAAAGCACCTCAGCGGCCACTGCTGCTGGGTTGACGATGAGCTCCTGAAAAACGTTAATAGTAGTCCGTTTCTGCAACTCATCATCGAGATACATTTGATTAATGGTACCTTGTTAATAGCAGCAGGGAATCCTAGTTTGACGAGCTTCTTCGCATAGCTTGCTCTCGATTTGGTTGCGTTGTTGGTGAGAACGATCACTAGTTTCTTGAGACCGAGGAGGTAATCGATCGTCCGGGCAGATCCAGGGATGGCTGAGTCGCCCAGCCAAAGTACTCCTGATGAACTATTGATTTGGCGCGGACTCAACTATTCAGAGAAAACACACGTACGCCTTGGACACTTTCAGAAGTAACGAGTCGTATGAACAAGAAAATTACAACAAAAAAGTACAAGAAAATTGGAGCTGTTTCGAAGAAATAACTCACCATCCGCGTCGAAAATGAACGTATCAATTTCCCGGATATAATCGATGAAATTGTCGGCATCGAGTTTGGTCGGAAGAGGAGTCGAAGCTTGATCCATGGTTAAATGGAAACCAGATGAGTGACTGCTCGATACAGTGTACTGCACTACAGTGTTGATTGGTTGCGTTGCGGTGAACGTGTCTACAAGCACAAAATCAAGTAGGCAAATTGTAAACATGTTACATGGGGTACGAATGAGGAAACCAGCACCATACATAGAAATTCGGTCTAACAAATGCTGCGGTCAGGAAACCGGTCCTTCATTCTCTTTGGAACAAGCTCCTTTTATATGCGCCATCAGGATGATGCTCCCACCCCCGTGACGAAATGTTCCCTGTCCGTGCTAAAGCGTCAAATCCTGTTGTCTGATATCTGTTTCGCTCTTCCCAGTTCTCTCCACTACGCCCCACTCTCATCTGCCCCTGAGGATGTTCACGTGAAGAAGCGACAGAGAAGAACTGGGGAGGCCGAGCGGTGGGCGGAGAGAACGATGACGCACTGGTTACATCAGTCATATCTTAACGAATATGTTTGTATTTCAGCAAATTCAAGTGCAGAGGATGAGACAGAATGAAGTGGTCGTCCGAGTTGAATTAACATCTTCTATCAGTTCAGAGTGGTGAACGCCCATCATGTAGTTACTTCTGGAAATCAGAGGAAGTTCCAGTTTGGCTCCAAAACAAATTCTAGCAAAGCTCCACGAACTATGATACGTTCATCCTCTGGGAGACGACTAATAGACAAATTGTAGTAGGGGTCTCAAAGTTGTTCCGTTCAACCTCCCCCCCCCCCCCCCGCCCCCTGCATCTCCCTCTCCGTCTATCGTTCACGTGAAACAGCGCAAACTCGAAATACGTGAGCATGCAGAGGAAGAACAGGAAAAATGAAAGTAGCCACAGTAATGTAAGAAAATGTGATTGAATGATATAATTTTATTTAAGATGGGCGCTATCTTGTAGAATTTGCTGAATACTTCGCAGTTTCTTCTGGTTTTACTGACCGCAGACATTTTCGCCTCTATAATATGCACACGATATTCGTTTGTGACACTGTATATGACTTGCCAAACGTAGCATTTCAGCACATATTTTTATCCGCAATACAATACATACTTATTACTGTACCAATAAACATACAATAACTGGTGCGACATTATCTTTGGATAAGACTAGGTTGCAGTAGGGAGGAACCTCGAAGTAACTACAGATTATTCCCGATGCAGTATGAGATACTATAGTAATAAGAAGAAAGATGAGGAACGGTATATCACCACTTCTCAGTTGGCCAGAGTTATTCTCATCGAGTTCGTGGATCCAGCACCTAAATGATATGATTCAGTTAGATTGTACTTTTTTAAGGTCTCATTGTTGAAGTGTGGTACAATCCTGTAGGAAGAATCTAGTAATCGAAAGCGAATTCGAGTTTGTATTCGTGATAAAACCAATAAATATCTTACCCTGTCTCCATCCGGTGATCACCACCAGATTGTCGCCAGTGTGGATGAATCCTCTCTCCTTTCCAATATCGATTCCGAACTGCACTCTATCGTCAACGTCAGTCGGCCAGTCAACGGTGCTACGCTCCTGTTGATATAATGTAAATTTGTAATTTCGAAGACCGACTCATCTTTAACTCGTGTGTTATTTTTTTTCTCAATTGGCGAAATGACACTTGAATTGAGGAGGCTGGAACTGATTCAAAAGGAACTGTCAATGATCATCACCAACACTTCTGATCTCTAAGTCTCTATGCGGTTGTCTGTCGTAGCTGTTTGCTTCAAAATATCTCTAATCCAGAACTCGTCATCCTCAAATTACCTTGTCGTAATACAAGGGGAAGATGCCTCTGTAGAGATGCAGTTGGCGAGCCACTTGTTTGTCTCTGTAATGTTTGCACTAATATATTTATTGCAAACCGAGAAATAATTACATCGTCATCTTCGTTGTTTCAGTTTGAAATAAGTGTGATACATGCCATACTTCACCGATAAAGTTGCGAAGAACAATATTGTAAACTGTAGATAAGTATTGTAAGATTCAAAAACTCAGTTAGAGTCATGGACTGTTTAGCATACAGTAGGCATGATAAGCGGAACAAAATATAATTATTTATTTAGTTTTCCCATATTCCCGACCTTTCTCCTATGTGATCCTGGACGCAAAATGCACTGATTAAATACAAACACTGAAGCGTAGAATCCCTTATTAATGATTGCTAAACACAGTAGATTGGACCGTTCGTAATAACAAGTGAAACGGTTTATTTTCTTGCAATAAATATGCATAGCACACCTGCAGATGGTCATAATGGGAACGGGCGGACGATATTTCGAGCATAGCAGGGCAGATCTACCAGTGGTAGTGATGAGGATGATGGCGGATGCCTAAAATATTCACTGAATGTTCGAAAACTCTGATTTCTTTCAAGCATCGTTCAAAATGACTATGTTCTACATGGATCATGAAATACCAATCTTGAAGAGCACAGTTTTTTTTACTCACCTTGCACAGAGTAGCGGCAGTCGTAGCCGAGATGGCGATGGTATGTGTCATGTCAGTGGGACGAGGAGTCGTCATCAGAAGCTCATCCAGCAACTTTTGTTGGTAGATGGCAGACTCAGCCTCCTGCAAATACGTATTTTACTCTGTGTTTAATATCCTTCCAATTTGGGTAGAGAATCTTATCAAAAATAAGAGCTCGCCAACATTTATGCGTGATATCCCCTGTACCTATATTCACTCCATCAAGGGTGCGATCTATGGGGCGAGCTGAGCGGGGAACTAGCTAAGCTCTTCTCCAAGTACCCCTCTCAATTCTCACCTTGCAGATGTGATGCATGATCTGGAGTGCCTCGATGGGATAATCTCCCTTGGCCGTTTCTCCACTCAGCATCACGCAGTCTGCGCCGTCCAGCACGGCATTTGCCACATCCGATCCCTCGGCCCTGGTGGGTCGCGGCTTGCTCACCATCGACTCCAGCATCTGAGTGGCGCAGATCACCGACTTGCCTGCAATGTTTATTTGTATGTATGGGCCATACCGTTGAACTTTTGTTGTTCGTTTCATCTCTTATTTATGTATCTCTAAACCCTATCGCATGGGCTGATCGAAGGCATTGAAATACTCGAATTGTGTAAAATACATTAATATGTCTCTCTAACATTAGCATCTCATTCGATCTCCATACCTGCTCTATTGCACTTGGCGATGAGCATCTTCTGGGCGAGGAAAACCTTCTCAGCCGGAATCTCGATTCCCAAATCACCTCGAGCCACCTGGAACGTCATTTATTAGCGAAACGCTTTTAAAATATGATATGAGGCCACTTGCGATAGGATCAACAAGGGTCCCACAGGAGCCGGGAAAAGGTAAAAAGTAACATATGCTAAAAAAAAGTTGGCTCAAAGGGTAACTTTCGATTCTGAATCGACCTGTGGAGTCCGTTTTTCGATCTGAGCCTTCTGAATCCCGGTACAGCACGACGTAAATTTGGCCAAAATCTGTTTCTACGATAAAAACTGGTCCATAGAGAGCCAATTTGGCCGAAATCTCGCGTGCGCGACCAGAATTTGAAGCTCTACAAAATGAGCTATTGGACGAGGCTCAATCTTTTTTCGTTCTCGAGAAAAAGTCGATTTTTAACCCAATGCTCGTGGGGAAAAAAATTAGCGAAAAGAAAGAGAATCTTTTGCTGATCATTTTTCTGTATGGGATCAAGGATTAAAATGGTCGGAAAGTGGTGCCACATCAATTTTAATGCCGCCAACTAGCGTTTTTTAAAAGTTCTTTCGTTTTTTCGTGATCTAGAACATATAAATTCGTTTTCTACGTGCAAAAATACGTCAGAAACTTCTATTGTCAGGTGAATCTGAGAAAATGACTTTTTTGACCCAAAAATCGACATCGCTTTTTCACATAATTTTTTCTCCCTATATTTGGATAATCAGAGTTCCAAGGCCGATTTTAGTTCAATAGTCTTTCCTGGGCAGGTTAGTTGCAAACACATGAAATATAAGATTCCCTACTTTTTAGAGCATTTGGATAACTTTACCGCCCGCGGCTACCGAAAATCCGAGGTCAATCGATGTTCAAAATCGGCTATTTTTCGACATAATGAATTTTAACTTTTTTCATTAATGATATCATGGGCTCTCAAATCAAAATTCGGATTCAGCACACAAAGATACACCAGAGAAAAATTAGTCACGAAGTTCTGAGAGAGAAAAAAATTTGACTAATGAGGTCTATCATGGTCCTTTTTTTGGTAGAGAATCGATCGACCTCGGAATTTCGGTTGCCGCGGGCAGGAGAGTTATCCAAATGCTCTAAAAAGTTGGGGATCGTATATTCCATGGATATGCTACCATCGTGTCTTGGAATGACATTTGAACGAAAATCACCCTCATAACTGTAAACATCCAAAATGAGGTTCATGTGAAAAAGTGAAAAATTCGATTTTTTCGTGCCCTGAAGGCAAATTAAGAGCTATCGTTACCAATCTTCGGGGATCAACAGGAATTGTGGTAAGGATCATTTTGAGCTTCTGAACGAATCTCTAGCAAGTATATGAACGAAAATCCATTTTTTCGAGACCCAACTTTGAGGCAGTCTAAAGCCACAGTACGTCATCCTCCAATGAGTACATATTAATCGTATTGAGGCCTTATATTATCATACCGAGTAGGAAGGCTGAGGAAAAATCCGTGTAAGATTTTCGACAGTTTGAAAAAGTATTGCTTGATTGTGTCATCAGTACGCAACAACCAGGGAGTTCCTTGATATCCCAATGTCATATCCCTAACACTCGGTGGGTGTGCTACTACATGTCCAAGTTTGAGACAGAAATATATCATGAGTCTAAAGTTATGAAAGAATGAAAAAGTTACCCTTGACTTATGGACGATACTGTATATATAATTTGAAATATGATCATGCATCACCAATGAAAGTTGTTGATGAGTAACACACCATGACTCCATCAGATTCCGCAATGATCTCATCAGCATTATCGACTCCCTCCTGATTTTCGATCTTAGCGATGATCTTGATGTTCTTGCCCTGCTCTCCGAGGATCTGAAAAAGTGTTGTTAGACTGAGTAAGGAGGAGTGTTCCGAAGCAGTTCCATGGAATATGAGACGAATTCATTAGCTTATTCAGATTTATTGCAGAGGACTTGGAAAAAATATGCAAAAAAATCTCTGCAACCGTAAGCAATGGGCACTTTACTTTAGTTCTCAGTGGAACTGTAAGCAATGATATCTTCTCTATTTTAGCCTACCCTACTTCTCCATAATTTCCGTTCTAACTTTACATTCTCATTTTTCATCTAATCTATGCTCTACTTGATATAGCTCCCTCTCCGTACCTCTCTAATCGCTCTGATTCCAGCAGCATTTCTGATGAATGAAGCGAAAACGATGTCGACTCCCTGCTCAACTCCGAACCTGAGATCTTGGATGTCCTTCTCAGAGACAGCGGGCAAGTCCACGGCAGTTCCTCAAATATTAAAAAGGAATCATTACTTGCTACAAGATCATATTATAACTGACCGTAGGAACCGCCGAGTTACGAAACATTGTGATGAATAAACCTTCACCAACAAGTAAATTAAAATCTCCGATATTAGACTATCCCACACAATGGTGGATAAATAATTGTAATGGTAATTGTAATTATAATAAGGATTTCGTGACTCTGTCCCACCTGGAAGATTGACGCCCTTCCTCGATCCGAGCATTCCTCCGTTCTCTACAGTGCAGATGATGGAATCCTCGTGCACGTCGTTTACGATCAGCGAAATGAGTCCGTCATCGATGAACACTTTGGAGCCAGTCGACACCACCTGCAAGGATTTAAATATCTTCCATATGCACAAATAATCGGCACTATGTCTCATCCAACGTATACCGTGAGACCCAGCTGAACAAGACCTTGTGTAAGCTCCGACATTCGGATTATTACCTAGTGGAAGATCACGAGTTGCACACGATAGGAAACTGTTATGTAAGAGATGGTATTGCGAAATGGGTCTCATCCAGTAGGTTGTGATCAGAATGTTCTTTACCGACATTGTGCCGCAAGTCGCCTACATATATCAGATCCCCACCTTTGTGATGTTCTTGTAATCGACGTACAGGTTGACGCCCGTTCCACTGTTCTCCAACTTGGGGTCAGTGCTCAATCTGATTGAGCCTCCCTTCTTCAACTCCACTTCAGCCGAACCGCCGCCGGCAAGAAGTCCAGTTCTGATCTCCGGACCCTAAAATTCGATTGTCAACGTCAGTAGTAGTCCAGAGTCAATCTCCAATTTAGAGGATCTGGGACTGTCGAGCTAGAACCGGCCGTTTGTGATATTTGTTTGGCGAAAATGTCGTACCTTCGTGTCGAGAGCGATCGCAACGAGTCTATGCTCCGAGAATGTCTCAACAGCAGCGCGAACGTTGGCAATGGTTTCCGCGTGATACTGAAATGTGTCATATTAAGGGTTGAAGAATCCATCTCTTCCTCGACACGTGCTCTTGCCACCCGATCGGTCATTGTCATTTATTTTCATTCTGTCATTCCTAGTCATATCAGTAGCTCGTCGCAAATGTGTTTATTGCTGTCTCTCTCCACTCTTCCGAACCTCGTGCGAACCATGGGAGAAGTTCATGCGGGCAATGTTCATTCCATTGAGGATCATCTTCTGCAGCATGTCCACCGATCGGCATGCCGGACCTGCAATGGTCATGGGACGTTTAGGAACTGATTTGACTATATTGCTAGAAAATAAGCCGATTCATCGAGAAAACCTGGTCATAAAATGGATTATGTCTAAAACCCTTGAAATTGCTTCTTTTATAGTTTTCCGCGATTCGGAGACTGATGTTGTAATGTAAGTTTGCTAGCATCCCTCACGTTTGAGAGGAACACTTTTTTGCAGGGTATTCTGTGGTTGAAGGGGATAGAACAAGCAGAGCGACAGAGAAATGGTGAAATAGTGCGCAAAGGGGAACGAGGGAAATGACGAAAGAGGATGCAATAGTTCCCTCCTCAATCAAGTGGCAGTGAAGTGTGAGAATTCAACATCATTATTGTTGTTGAATACGTTGGAATCCACTCACCGATAGTGCAGATGATGCCAGTCTTCCTGACAAGATGAGGAGGCTCTCTGATGTCCAGCTTGCAGAGATGCTCGAGATGAGTGGGAGCGGGGAGCGTCTCCAGAAGCTGTTCCTGCCTATAATTGATAATCATGTTTATCAGTTTTGCGATAGTATAATCGTTGACTTCTGAGTCAGTGATTGAAGTTCTTTCTAACCTTGAATGAGCCATCATTCCCTTTGAAATGCAACCCCTCACACCCACCCTATTCTATGTTCTATGGATCATTTCTCTCGTGGTCAGGTAAACACGACATTATGTCATGGTAAACATCACATCAGCACTTTCACTCCTCGAAATCAAAGCACTCGTATTGATCAAGAGTAGCAAATACAGTGAGGCGATCACTCACTTGAAGTAATCTCCCGCGTGCTCTTCCTCGATTGTCATCGCCCGAGCGAAGCCGGCTCTCTTTCCACTTGCTCCTTCCATTGTTGGCTGAAATAAATAGTATCACCACAAAGTTAACGACTATCGCTAAGCGCAATCGACAGCGGTAACCGTACAGAAACGTGTAAAGGGCCGCGTCTAGTGCTACCTAGTTGAGACAGGCACTCCTAATCTCGCGTTCTCTCTCTTTTCTCTAACCGGCGAGAGTGCACGCAAATTGAGGAGAGACCGGTCTCCTCATCACTAGTCAAAACAAGGAATACGCTCTCGTCTACAAAACCGACAAGAGATAATGTGCAGTTGGAAAAGTTACAAAACCGAACACGCACGCCTAGTCAGAACCCGCATGACGAAAATCCCATAGAAAAGCGACGAGAGACAAGCGTCCCGAGGAGAGTTTTGAATATGCCTCCAGGATCGATACGAGAGAGTGGAGAGAGACGAGGATACCCGGAGGTCAGGGAGAGAGCGCCGACGGACAAATGGCGTGTTTTGTTTGTTGAGAGGAGTAAAAGGGAGACAGATAGGCACTCGATATCATTATAATTTTGACAGTGAAATGCGGCAAACTTCATGCAAATGGAGGTGTACTGAGTCAATAAGATAAAACACGGAAAGACGAGAGGGAGAAAGAGGGAAGTGAGACAACAACGGGGGTCAGGGGGCGGCAGAGACGACTGGCAAGAGAGATTTGCAGAGGGAGAGAGAGAAAAGAGAGGGGAGAGAAAGAGAGAAAGAGAGAGATGTCCCTCCTCCCTTTCGCCTCTCTCGGAATGGCCGAGATATGCCGCTGACGCACGTGTTAGCATGCGCGTATCATGTGAACACTGAGGCAGCTTTTGAGGTAGAATTGAGTCTGAAGGACAGCGAAAAAATTGAAGACTCGAAGGGAAGATGAGTTCCCAATATGAGTTGCCGTTTCTTCTATTCACGCACTCTTTCGTTGAGTGGCGAAAGAGCTTGTGAAATCAGAAAAAAAACTTTCCTTTGCTTGACTTTCGACTTTACTTTCGAACCCTTTCCTAAAATGCGATGGGTTTGCACACCCCGGTTTGCGTGGAAAAGCCTAAGCAGATTTTCATTTACCATTACCTTTAGTGGAAATCGAAATACCAAATATGAGAAGGCCTATGACACTTGCCCTGTGAAGTATTGTTCATTGATGGGCAAGAACTCGAGTACGAAATATGGGTAATCGGTCACTCATTTATTTGTATTTTCCCGAACGCAAAAACTATCATATTATTCCATCGTATTCACAATCTGAGAGAATGCATGGAAGAAACAGAGCACATACCCTTCCTGCGATTTATCGCGTTTTCATGTCTCCATAGGCAAGCTGATGATCGAAGTACAATTCACACTCTGTTGTGCTAATGATCGCATGAAAAATATTTTTGTTGATGGTCGCTGAAATAGTGGCTACGTCATGTTCTTAGAGAGAGTCTTCCGAGAGATTGGTGATGTCGAATAAAGACCAGCCCCTCCTCAATGAGCGTGCTCTTCCGTTTCTCTGACCTATGAGAGGGCACGCGGAAGAGCTCACAAAGACCACACATTACACCGTTATCTGCTCAGAGAGCATGGGGATCAAAAATGATAGACGAGGAAGAGCGAGTGATAGAGACTATTGATGACATAACGACAACCATACCGGCATGGTGAGAAAGGCTAACACGCTCTCTTTCAGATACCAATACATATGTATATTGTTACAATGCATTTGGAAAGTTTGTTTTGGTGCGGGATAAGAGCCATTTTGGACCGAGATTTTCGATACGGAATCAATCCTGAAAGGCATCCTGATTATTGTTGTGCCATCACTTATGGGGATGAAAAAGCGAGACGAGGTAGAGTCAGTAAAATATACTCATCGTCCTGCAGGTACTCCATCCAATCTCTGCATATTTATTTTTATTAGAGATTTTTTTCCAGTTTTGCGAACCTCTAGGAAAATGACAAAATGGGGTGTATCTGTGGTCATTAGATTTCGATAAATAACAAAACAACAAGTTGCTATCGAGAGAAATCACTCGTAGAATACATCATTTCTCGTGCTCTCGTCGCCAAAGTAGTTCATCACAATCGTACGCGATTAGTTGTTTTGGTATTTATCAAAGTGTAGTGACCCTCCGACCTTTCGATCACTATAAATGTGGAAGGCGGAGGGATAGAGCACTAGCAAGGAGTTTGAACATTTCTCAATTTTTCGTTGGTTTCTGTTTCCCGAATTCAGATTACTGATGTCGGATCTAGACCAACTCTCCTCGATTCGCGTGCTCTCTCATCAGTCAGTGATACGAAAGAGCACGAAAATTGAGGAGGGGTTGGTCTCGGCTAGATATAACTAATTCGATCGCTTTTCTACTCGTTGCTTTTGCTCTGCTGCTTTGTCCCAGCCGTTTACACTCAACTGGGATTGAATGGAGGCACAGGTAAATTGCATTTCAATTAATGTTATGCTTTTATCGAGAATGATGTCGAATCGAGACCATACTCTCGTCACTCACTCATTTCTCTGGTGTGCGCGCCCAAGTTGGAAAGAAGCAGCAAACCCTGTTTCCTAGTTACCCACAACTTTGTTTCCAACTTGGGCGCGCATTGCTCGCGAGAGTTCATGCGAATTGAGCAGATTCGGTTTCGATTCGATACCGCTAATCGAGATCATTTCAAAAGTCATCGAACGCGAGCGAGTGAGCAACAACAACGACGGATTCGGATTCGGGGGAGGATCAACAGGCCAGTATTTCTCGATTTATTGGTTATGGGACGTTTTGGATCCACATTATCTACGGGAAATGAAGTTTCAGATAAGTTGCGCGGCGTAGTCACAAATTTTATCAATTGGTCTGAAACGGTTCCTGAACGTTCCATCATCGGTTTATTGACTCCGAATTCCACATTTTCTGTGGTATACTTTATTCCGAATGCGTTTTTCTTAGATTGGTGATTAAAGTAAACCAGTAAACCATGAGTCGGAAAGAGAACATGTTGTTGAGCACCAGAACAACGGACTGCTGGGACAAATTCTGGGAAGGAGATAAGTCTATCAATTAGACTGCAAGATTAACATCGTGCATTTGTATTTTTTGCCGATAAAAAAACTACATGTAAGAATCGATAGACAGCATCCAATCAAGGTTCATGTTGATCTGATTCGCACCTGTCTCCATTCGTAAAATGAGGTCTCACATTAATTTTCTACCGATATGCCGACATGGTTCTCCCAAAATAACTGACTTTAATGCATTTTTCGCTAGTTTTTCATGTTCTGCCAACGTGAGTCCTAACAGATTGCCTAAGAGCCGTAAAATATTTTCGAAACAAATTAGACGCTTGCTGTTTGTCACTTTCATCGTGGCGCACCATCGTTGCCAATTTTTCCGTAGGCAAGTGGATGGGCGAAGTGCAATTCGATATACGATGGGCTATAAACAAGTGACTCGTAAACTGCCTCTCTAATGATGCGTTTCCCATTGCACTAAGACATGGTTAGCTGAGGATGAAAGGATAATTATGATAAGCAAAATACAAACATTACAGAGAACTAGAGGACCTGAGTGAGAACCGTGCTTTGAATAATCATCAGTGCTAGGCAAAATTGTCACCGAGTGATAGTTGTTCATCGAGGACTCTTTGAATCCATCATGACACCATCAATCCTCACATCCGTCCTTTTTGAAGATGAATGAGTTGACCAAAATCACTTTCTGGGCGCTAATTAGAACTTGCGAGCAAGCTATTCTCAATTTAGGCTCCCTCAGTCAAGTGACTGGAACGTGATGAATATTTTAACTGCCCTCAGTATTGCTAGATCGATCACCGAAACAATTTGTTGTTCTGTCATGGTTACCACACAAGTGATGGTTACCTCTGTCTTGTTTCTCTGGTTTCTTTCATGGTTATGTTTTCCTTTTCTTAGCGGATGCATTGGATCCAAAAACTGTTTGAGGAGCTATCATTATTTGTTCCAGACACGGAGGCGAATCTCTCGAAGCACGACTACTCGGGTCACCTGAGTAACACTCGAGACATTTCTCCTGAGAATTGGGAACCAGGAAGAAAAGCATTTTTCTCCTGCGTCAATGGCAAAAGAAAAGCTCGACTAACAAACAGTGAGTGGTGGTGGTACTTCGTCAATTGTGTTTGCTTTAAAATTAAATTAACTTAAGAATGTGTGTGTTTGTAACATATTCATGTGTAGGTCTCGCAGAATATTTGTCATAAGCTTAGCTTTAATTTCGCATTGTTTCGTTGGTTTCCGTACTTGTCCAGCTATGCACATGCGAGATCTTTCTCGGATATGAGGATGGGGCTGGCTGAATTCTATCCGCTCTTTGATTGATCGTTTCGCGCTTGTTCTTATTTCAAAGGTGATATCTCCTTCTCCAATTGTTTGCGATTGCTATTCACAGCTCGCATAAAACTTTCTCTTGACCTTTCAAACACATGATCATCGATGGTCATTGCTTAATTTGGATCCACTGACTTTCGATAGTTTCGTTGGTCGATGAGAGGTCACAGATAGTGACGTGTTGGTCGGAGATGCTTATCTAGCGTCAAGGGTCAAGGGGGGGGGGATTCAAAGTCGCAAACTGTTCAAGATGTCTCTCTCATCGTCTTTATGTTTCATACTATCTTTCTAGAATGCAGTTTAGCAGTTACCATTCGTGTTTCGTCCAGGCATTAACCATTGAAAATCAGTGAAAATCACAACTTCTTGCGTTTAGTCTTTATTCGTCACATCTACCTGCATCTGTAGGCGTTTCTTCCGTTTGTTTCGATGATGCTCAATTTGCTTTTCATTGTTTGCCCAGCTAATATGCTGACTCGTCAAAGCGGGACTACAAAAGGTTGTTTCGATGGATGGTCATCTTGACGCGCTTTCACTCTTCAAAGGACTAGCGAAAGGGTGGGGATGAAAAGAGAGAAAACAAATCCATTAGCGCCTCTTCACCTTTCTCACCGCTTCTCTCTCATCATCTTTTTTTATTGCGCGGGACCATCCTTCATAGTCCATTCCGATGGAGAGTACTAGATAAATCAGTCGAAGGCTAGAACATTTCTGCAATCTTGATGTCCCAGAATTCAACTCTCCTGCCCGTTTTCCCCATTATCCTTACTGGCTGAGACATATATCTATCGTTTTACCACAATTCTAACCATTGATTACCTCATATCATTATTTAGCACTCCGTGTCTCCTTCTAGGTTACAACCCCTTGCAGATGGATGGGTTGCATTCCACAATCCGCCCAGAAGCAAACCGGAGGCTATTCTGCCGCAAATGTTTAGGACACAGCCAGCAGGTAGCGTGCATAACCTATCGACAACTGACTTTTATTTATTTGAGGTAATCCTGAAAGGCCACGCCGCCCAGTGTCCCTTCAGCAACTGTGTCTGCAGATCGGTGAGCAACTCACCATATTTTAGATGTCTATTCAAATAGTAGATCTCCCCAGTTTTCGTTCTAGAGAGTACCGTAACAACACTTTACTCATCTCATTCCTCATTACAATTTCTGTAAGTTTACTCTGGGATTAGAACGCCGGTTATTTGCGATTCCCTAACACCATAGTACTGTCAAACTCATCTTTGCAGTGCACGCATGTGATGTCGATGCGTGCGAGTGCGATCATTCGTCGCTACCGTACAAATAACACCACCGACTGCGGACTGATCCTCAAACCAGTCCATTTTCGCAACGGAAACACAAGACTGCGAGTTTTCCCCAAGTCCATTGACGGTGCGTAGGCATGTTTTGATACTCGGTAGCGGCATCGTAGCCAAAGGATTTTTCAGAGAGTTTTCAGGGACGAATTGGGTATTGTTTTGACTTAACAATGGAGCATGTCTGCATTCAACGGAATCGAAAATAAAATTAGTCTGTTATTGTACAGAGAAGGAATGCACGGAGATCCCGTCGACAAGCCATCCACAGGTGGAATTTCCTACGAGACCATCGCTAAATGATCAGCGCCAGTTACTATCAAGCAGCATTATGAATAAATTCTCACGTCAGGTAATTACTAATATTGAGAACTGAGAAAGTCAGGTGATTCAGGAGGCGAGTTTTCCCAACGACGCTATGTATTTTCATCCGAGCCACAATGCCAATTTCTCATCCGTGAGTAGTCAACTCATGCAACCGTATTTTTCCACATTCCAAGAAATTCAGTGCACACAAGACATGGGAGAAATGCCGAATGCAAACACATGGTGTGTTTAGCTGTCAAAAGTCAAATGTTAAAAATAAATGATTTGCTTGTTAAATCCAGGTCGACTCGGGATGTTGCTCGAGGTGAAGCCATTTACTCTCTCCTATCCACCTCATCCTCCGAGCTGCTCGCTCATCTCGCGAACACGCCGCAGCTCTCGGCAGTTCCCCTAGTCCAGATAATCACTCCAGACACTCTCGTCTTTCCCAAGTTTGCCAATGACGAGCCGGATCCCGATGCTGTCAACATCACTTCCTGTGGGTAGAAACTTACATTTTCCTGAGCATGCACCATTTCACTGATCTTCAATCTCATAAATCGAGATTGTAAGAGAAAAGAAAGATAACTTGTTTTTTTAGCGTGCTCCTCGAATTCACCTCTGGTTGCTCGTTTCGATCCCGTGGATGTCATGCCATACTTCTCGGGTGAGCGACTCACTCGAAATATCTTCATATCGCCAGAAGCTGATCGATCCAATCCCATGTTCTTGCCGTTCATAAAAACCGTGCAACAACTAGAAGAGTCCATCCTCTCTTCTCCAACATGAACATTTCATTACAGTAGGATCGAACCAAAATGTCGATATATATATACTTTTCACGTAAGCCATTGTAAATTATAAACCGCAATCACGTTCGTGTGAATTTCGATTAATGTTGATGTTGGTTCTCTCCTTTCTGCACACTATCTCGCCGGCTAGGCAGACGAGATAGTGTGCAGAATAAAGAGAGCATGAACCTGAAACTATTATGAACGTTTCCATAATAATAAAATGTGCAATGTTAGCACATATATTAGTATGTCCAGTCCTTATCCACATAATACTGCCCCTAATGTGATAACTCGACCGAAATTCAACATATATTTTATGAAGCAACTTTCAATTGAAAGACTAGACTGTGTGTCAGAGCGCATTGTTGTTCTTGTTCTCTGATGTTTTGACCACACAACCGAGGAGTGTCCCGAGAGATTCCTTTTCTCTTCCTCTCTCAAGGCGTATGTAACGGGTGCTTCTGAGTGTTCTCTCTCTCTGAGGGATGTGGGGATGGAGCAAGGCAGATTTACGTGCTAGGCCAATGCGTCCTCGCACTGATGCCGATTTGAGAATCCATCCAATAGTCCATTTCATCCACTCAACTGGAAAGGAATTGAAAGTTCAGTATGCCCAAATAGGAGTGAGAGTGATGGTTAAAGAACACGGAAAGAACATCATTTGTCACACAAATTTGAGTGGATCTTACTTTTCTCTCGTCCAGGCTGAGTAAACTGTAACGAAATGATCTTCTGAAATACTTGATGCTAACTCCGTTCTTCTATACCGGCATCACCTGCTCGTTTTCCGAGCGATGTTTCCCTTGTCTCACTGCCATCTAGAGAGGGAGTTGATATAAAATCAGTCCTTCCAAATTTAGGGGAAGAAGGCGCTAGGTAGCTTCAGAACAGGAGAAGAAGAGAGGAATAAGGCTTGAGAAACCTCTGTGTAAGGGAAGATTATCAAAACACGTTCCAAAAAAGGCAAAATATTTCAAGAATCTTAAAAGAAGCATGAATCTTGCTTTTCTCACGTTCACAATTTCATTCTTGCGAATCATTCGTCGCCTCGAAAGATCCCAACTCGGTCATTTTCCCCAACATGCCATCACTACTCGGAATCCCACAGCATCAAGAACGTGATTTTGAGATATTCAAGGATGTTCCCTCTTATGAGTTATCGCTGTTCCCTCTTATGAGTTATCGCTTGATTAGTTTGTTTTAGCTCTTCCGTGACCTAAACCCGAACATTTTTCCTTCATTGTTAATAATTCCTCCTCTCTTCTAGCCCTTCCTTGATCTACGTTTCAGTCAATCATGCATGCATGCACTCATGCATAATTTATTTCGTTAGGGATGCGTCGATCGGGTGGGTACGAATCAGGTGGGGTCAGATTAGGTGCATGGGGGGAATTGGGAGGGAGTAAGGGATCACTGAACAGGAGTTAAGCCAATTATGTATTACAGACTTGAGGAAATGTTAGAATGAAACTCGGAATTACGAATGGACAAGAGTAACGTCCGTGGTCAAATTGATTCGATTAATCCGCGGTAGCGTAGCCAATTCGGAAAAGGCTCTCTTCATTTCACCTGCTCTCTCGTCGGTCAGAGAAAAGAGAGAACGCGCAAAATAAGGAGAATCGAGTTCCGAGTTGCCATCCCTAATCCACTACACGGAATGAGAGGGAGGAGGAAATGGACAGAGTCGAACATCCGAATTCCCCTTAGAAATCCCCAATCTCAATTTGACCGAGTGCGGAACGATAACAACTAAGTAATGCCGTAACGATTGCGGATTCAGGATTCCGCAATAATTTAATTCGATTATTTGCAGTGCAAAAACAGATTGAAAAGTGGGAGAGTTCCGCATTATGTCCAGACATCCCTAGATGCCAGTCCATCACGTCGTCTGTTTCGTAAAACCTGTGAGTGATTACGGTATTTTGGGTTACGGTAGAATGTGCTGAGTTACTGTAGTGCACAGAGTGACGATAGTATTGACGCCTAATAGGTATTACCATAACCTACAGTATCGTTCTTATCCTTTCAACTGTCCAGGCAGCAATCGTCCCACCAATGCAACCTAGCACATCGGCTGGAGGTCTCTTCGAGTGGGCCAGAAACAATCTCGGCGTCGTCGTTGCTGGTGTCGCCGGTTAGTGACGAAAATTGAAGCGATTAACGTGAAAATGGCATTTTTTTCGTTGAAGTTGAAAGAGCAGTTTATATTAGTCGAGCAAAACTAAAAATTAATATCAATTATTTCATTAATAATCATTTAATATTATTCTATCTCAGGTTCGGCTATCGTCGGATTCGCCCTTTACTATGACCACAAGCGCCGAACGGCTCCCGACTATAAGGAAAAGATCCGCCAAAGTGAGGATTTTCTTGTGATTCGTTCCCGATTTTGTTCTATTTATCGTCAGGTATATTGACGCTACGCATTTTCCTTATATGCTTCTGAATGGAGTGATTTAGAGCGTCGCGCAAAGGCTGCTGCTCGCTCAAGCTTAAGATGCGGAACAATCATGGACAGTGAGCACAATTTCTTTAATTATGCTTTTAATGCTTTCATTGAATCACTTCTAATTGAATTGTGCATTGAAAATTGAAAATTATCTCGGTTACAGGCATTGATCTGAATAACAATGGAATGCAGTCGATCTACAGTAGCGGACATAAGTCAATGGACACTTTTTCGACCCGATGAAACCAATGAAAGAGAAAATGCCTTGATCTGATATGATGGGGTCTTATGTCAAATTCATCAGAGATTACGATGCAGATATTGGGGTATGACGAAATAGCCTCGCTCTTGCGTAGTGATGACGTAATCGGAAGCATACTTTTTCAAACTAGCATTATTCTTGGGAGAGATTTTCCTATCTTCTCAAACTTATGGAGGTACGAGATACTCCGGTTGTCCATTCAGGAAAAAAGTTTGGAGATGAGGCGTTTCCTCCTTTTCGCAGGAGCCCTGCTTGAAAATGGTGACCAAATTAAACTTTTTTGGGTTCTAGACTTGCTAGAGACCCCATCTTTGTGGCAAAATGATGCAAATAGTGAGCGTAATACGTCCCAAAAGTATGGTGACTAAAAACCATCATTGGCCCCTTTGGCACAAAAAAAGTCATTTTTCGTACTATCAGATGTCCAAGGCTTGAAAGTCTATGGAACGCTCCGGCGAAATTCTGCAAAGACGTGGATTTAGTAGAGAAACTTCTTGAGTACCGAACTGTCGGTGCGTTTAACGCTTCGATTTTTTTCCGGTCTGTGGTGATGAATCTCCGAGAGGATACCATGTTCGGCCCAACCATGAACCCCGGGTCATGGCTCAAACGTCACCATGACCCCGGGTTCATGGTCCAAAATGAGATGGGGTCAAAATTAGAAACAATGTTTAGCCGGTTGCACTAGGTTCACATTCACAGTGCTCATCAGCCCGATACTTCTATCCACATCAGTTGGAAGAATAGAAGTTTCGGGGCTGACCCATGAACCCCGGGTCATGGCTCCATTGAGACCATGACCCGGGGTTCATGGTCCAAATGAGTAGTCAGATAAAAGTTGGGATTCATGTTTGACTATAACCAGAGTAGAACGATCTTCGATCTAGAAGGCATGTTGCGTCATCGTTATGTAATATGACGTCATGAGAATGCGATAACCCGCTATTGTCTCGTTTCACGGCGAAAACTCAACGGAAAGTGGTGAATGAGGGGTCAATGGAAACAGAGTGGAACGATCTTCGATCTAGAAGGCATTTTACGTCATAATTTTGATGACATCTTTACTATGTTGTTGTTTTTGCTTATTTAATTATTAACTGAATTGCCAGTGGGCTGATGGTAATAAATAATATACCCTTTCCAGAAGGAATGAATGTTCGACATCGCATACTCGGAGCCTTCCGACCCGAGTTCGGAACTGTCCAATCTGAGATCGGATTCTTCCAATCTGAGATCGGATTCTTCCAATCTGAATGAGTATAAAAGGCGCTGTACTTTTAATCAAACTCACACTCGCTCCTCAGTTCATCAAATGGATCCCTCGTCTACTACCAAGAAGCGAAAGCAGTACTCCTCGGATCTTCGTACAGTCATAGTGGCGATGCGATCTAAAGGCTTGAGCGTGCGCCAGATTTCGAACTTGACCAACATGCCCACGTCTTCTGTTCATTTGATCCTCCAGTTGTTCGGGAAAACCGGAACAACTGAGATTGAAAAGAGGTAAGTACAATGTTCTTCATAGACTTCAATTAGCGCAGTCCCTATATTTAATAACATTATTTCAGATCTGGTCGGCCAGCCAAGTTGAGTGATAGAGAGAAGCGTCATCTGAAGGTGGAGAGCATCAAGGATCCTCGTCTTCCTGCCACGGAGTTGGCGATCGACCTTAACAAGAATCGACCTAACGATCCCGTCTGCTCGAAGACTGTCCAGAGAGTTCTCGTCGCTGCTGGACTGCCAGGCAGACGGCCAGCCTACACGTCGTATATCAATAGGAGAAATAGAAGAAAACGTCTCGAGTGAGTGTCTATCTTATTGAAAAATAATAGCTGACATCATAATTCAAATAATTATCGATTATACTACAGGTTCGCGAGAGAACATCTCAATTGGACACCCAGACAATGGACGCATGTACTCTGGACTGACGAGAGCAAGTTCGAACTCTTCTCCGAAGGTGTGCAGTACGTCCATCGACCGGTCAACAAGAGATTCGACCCCAAGTACACTATCCCCACTGTCAAGCATGGAGGAGGCAGTGTCATGGTCTGGGGATGTTTCATCGGAGGTAAAGTCGGACCTCTTGTTCGGATCGAGGGCATTATGAAGAAAGAAGACTACAAGAAGATCATGAAGAAAGAAATGATTCCCTGGGCCAAGGCTAACTGCCCTGCTAGATGGAAGTTCCAACAAGACAACGATCCCAAGCACACCTCGAAGCTGGTTATGAAGTGGTTCAAGAAAAAGAATATCAAAGTGAGTTAATTTTCGAAGAATAAGGAAGAATAAGAATAAGGAGTGTGATAGCACAAATTACTTGCACAATACTTATTCCTCTATTTCAGAAAATCGAATGGCCAAGTCAATCACCCGACCTCAATCCGATCGAAAATCTTTGGGAAGTACTCGATGAGGCTGTCCGCAAGCAGAAGCCCACTAATGCCGCCGACAAGTTCCGTATTCTTAAAGAAGCGTGGGAGAAAATCCCTTCCGACACCCTTCTCGATCTTGCCCATTCAATGAAAGACCGATGTGCCGCTGTCATAGAATCGAAAGGTTACCCTACCAAATATTGATTGTGCATATTTTTATGTCATACCCATACCATACTCTAATAATAAATTACTTCAAATATCGAAGATCGTTCCACTCTGTTTCCATTGACCCCTCATTCACACCATGCCCATTAGTGGTTATGGTGCCAGAGCTGGGGATTTTTTGATTTGTCCCCGCCATGACGCGCCCCAACCACTAGTCCCCGCCATGAGTTCCCGGCCAGGGCTGGGGATTTTTTTGATTTGTCCCCGCCATGAGGCCGCCCCCCCCTGGCCTAGTGGTTATGGTGTCTGACTGAAGAACCCAATCCAGTCTCGACTCCCCGGTTCGTTCATCTTCGATACTGACCACCGATTAGTGCCGCCGGGGACGCTTGACGGAGACTAGTGGTTGGGGCGCGCGCCTTTCTCTACCTTCCGCCTTTCTCTACATTTCTATATTAGAGCTCATGACATATCGAAAGAAATTAGTTATGCTCGAAAAATACCAAAATCAAGCATTCCTGCACATTGTTTTGTAGAGCTCATCGAGCTGATCATTTTTCATGTACATCATTTTGCATGAAATTCATCCGCCGAGAAGCTAGAGTGCGGGAGTCGAACCTGCCTGCGTCGGCATGCCAGTCAGACACCATGCCCATTGCCCATAATGGGCATGGTGTCTGACTGGCATGCCGAAGCAGGCAGGTTCGACTCCCGCACGCAGGTGATGTTTTGCAAGAGGTCAGACACCATGTAATGGGCATGGTGTCTGACTGGCATGGTGATTATGGTAAGGGACCGTGATTATGGTAAGGGACCGTGAATCGAGACAATAGCGGGTTATCGCATTCTCATGACGTCATATTACATAACGATGACGCAACATGCCTTCTAGATCGAAGATCGTTCCACTCTGGTAATAGTCAAACATGAATCCCAACTTTTATCTGACTACTCATTTGGACCATGAACCCCGAAACTTCTATTCTTCCAACTGATGTGGATAGAAGTATCGGGCTGATGAGCACTGTAAATGTGAACCTAGTGCAACGGGCTAAACATTGTTTCTAATTTTGACCCCATCTCATTTTGGACCATGAACCCGGGGTCATGGTGACGTTTGAGCCATGACCCGGGGTTCATGGTTGGGCCGAACATGGTATCCTCTCGGAGATTCATCACCACAGACCGGAAAAAAATCGAAGCGTTAAACGCACCGACAGTTCGGTACTCAAGAAGTTTCTCTACTAAATCCACGTCTTTGCAGAATTTCGCCGGAGCGTTCCATAGACTTTCAAGCCTTGGACATCTGATAGTACGAAAAATGACTTTTTTTGTGCCAAAGGGGCCAATGATGGTTTTTAGTCACCATACTTTTGGGACGTATTACGCTCACTATTTGCATCATTTTGCCACAAAGATGGGGTCTCTAGCAAGTCTAGAACCCAAAAAAGTTTAATTTGGTCACCATTTTCAAGCAGGGCTCCTGCGAAAAGGAGGAAACGCCTCATCTCCAAACTTTTTTCCTGAATGGACAACCGGAGTATCTCGTACCTCCATAAGTTTGAGAAGATAGGAAAATCTCTCCCAAGAATAATGCTAGTTTGAAAAAGTATGCTTCCGATTACGTCATCACTACGCAAGAGCGAGGCTATTTCGTCATACCCCAATATCTGCATCGTAATCTCTGATGAATTTGACATAAGACCCCATCATATCAGATCAAGGCATTTTCTCTTTCATTGGTTTCATCGGGTCGAAAAAGTGTCCATTGACTTATGTCCGCTACTGTACATGCAGGAGGCGCAGCTGGGAGAGAAACGCATCGCAGCAGGCAATACTTTCTAATCAGTTTATTGTCGATTCATCCCCTTCCCAACTTTTGCAAACGGTCTCCATAAACACTTTGAGTTTGATATACATAGACCATTAACTGTCAACTGCGCTACAGGAAACCTGGACGAAGGGGTTGATCAAATCGCGAATGCAATCATTATCTGCGGTCAAGGAAAGGAGCAGCTGAGCATCTTCAAGCAGGTAAATGTCAGATATTGGTCGTGCGCTCAGTTTCTCTGACCAGCGAGAGAATGCGAATTGTGGAGGGTCAGCTCCGATTTGTCAACACACGATGAACATTCTGATTACAGATTATTTCTCCCGAACTCCACGCTTTCGTCCTCGAGAACCTCCCTACCGCTATACAGGTAAATATTATCGTTAAAAACCTTTTGCATGCGCTCATTTGACGTATTCTAAATCTACAAACATAAAAGTGGTGGTCATCCGATATCTTTCAGCATCCCTCAGAGCGTCTTGCCTCTGTCCCCGATATAATCGAGCAAGCCGTAAATGAGGTACTAATTATTCTAGTTTATCCCTCGTCGCTTGCACTTCTCATCACTCAATAACACCGAAGATAATACAATTGTTTTTATATTCTTTTCTCTGTAAGAGTGCGATTGTAAATGATAACATTGATCAGGAACGCGACCGATTAGTGCTCACGGTGTGTACTGAAGACACCATCGAGGATACGGTAGACGGAAGTCGTCTATCGCCCCTCATCAATCCTCGCGATCTTCTCCTTCGTGAACCTCGCTCCCCTCTTCCCTCACCCTATCCGGACTACGAAGAGCATTTCTGGGGATTCTCTAGGTCTCCTGGTCTACCCAAATGCACCCCAGATAGCACAGTACCCGTGTCCAAACAAGACACGCCAAGATGCGGGAGTAGAAGTGCTAGACCATACTCAGTCATCAATATAGTACGGACTGTATTCTCAAGTCACTTTCTTTCCCAGGCTGTAAGAATATTGGTATAGATATTAAGTTGGTGTAAATACCAAGTTGTTTTTCTGTTGTTGTAAATACCAAGTTGTTTTGGGAATATATGGGTGATAAAATATATACAAATATGGATGTAAAAATCAAACAATAATACGTCGCCGTATTGAGTGAACAAATCAACGATTTCCCGTCAACCTTATTGTCTCATTTTCTACAGCTTTGTCGCCTTTATCAGGTGCTTTATTGCGAATGAAGAAGTTTGCAGAGTGATCACATACTGCATATGCGATCGTTGCTACACTGCTGTCCTCGCCGAAAGATCCACGGGTAATGGGAATATTAATAATGTGAAAGAGACAAGGGACGCATGAACAGCGTGGATGTGCGGTTGCAAGTTTGGCTTGTCCGACTTCTCAGTCGACTTATGGACAAAACTCGGGAGGCGGGGGAGACCTCAAAATGGTATAGAGCTATGCGAAGTGGGTAGTACTCTTTTACGTTAACATATCAGAGCGTCGGCGCAGTTCTCAATTACTTACACGTGTTCCTGTATCCCATTTCTCTCTGCTTCGGACCTCGATTGGGTCCTTGCCGTGGAATCTACGGGCGATACAGTGCTTGATCTGCTCTCAAACGACTGCTAAAGAAAATTCGAAATTGTGACCTCTAGTAGGAAAATTACATAATTTTGGATAGTTTAAATAATAGATTTTTTTCTACACTTTTCAGTTAAAATGGAAGAAATAACTCGCTTGTGGGACTGGACTGGAGGGAATGCTCATGACATCATCGTATGAGGGAGGATCCTTTAAATTGGTGAATTATATATTTTTACTGTAATTTAACAATAACTCTTGTAATGATCATTATGTTTTAAATAATCAGAATATTTTCGATATTTCGATTTTCATGATTCTCACTTGTCTAATGCAGTAAACTGGCAGTGTATTTCCCGTTGAATGATCTGGCTGAATGGACGGAGCAACTATGAGGCAATGCGGACGCAGGAGATCGGGTAGATGGGGCGGCTTCAATTTTTAAACGTCTAGGCAGAATGAACTCATGTCCCTGTCAGTGATTCTAGTGGTATTTCAGTGCTAGACGTTCTCTGTGCCCTCCACTCTGTTGTTCCTCCTCAACTACACATCAAACATCGTGACCGTGTGCCATCTGACTCTCCTCCTCCACCTCTTTCTCACCAGAGATGTCTTCCCAATTTTATCACATTGGCTCTCCCAAGGCGTCGGCATGTGTTTTTCGGGAGTTAATTTTTTCATTGTTTTTACGTCCCTATAATTCTGAAGAAGATATCTGATGTTCTATGTTATAATGTATGTTTGTCGGCCACTCTTGTTGAACGCTTCTTGATCAGAAGAATGTTCATACAGGCTCATGGATAACGATTTAGCAAATGCTGTAATACTCGCGGTCACGACACACACACACAAAAATAGTGCTGTCATTGAAAATAAACATGTCATATTCTTCAGAATCGTGTTCTCAGTCGGCTTGACCGCCCATTTCATTGACTCTGCATTCGTTGTTTTAGCGTTAAACTCAGAGTTTCGAGGATTTTTCATCTGATTCGCATATTTGCCTTTATATATTTTTTCAACCATACAATCTCAGATGACTGCTCAACAATTCAACGGAGATGTGCACCACTGATCGATCATAATCCTTCAGGTAAGGAATGGTTTAAAAAAAAATTTCACTTTCGTGTATGCTCGATTCCTACTAAAGAGGAAACATTAGCGAAATTAAAAATTATGATACATTATAAAGTAAGTTACCGTTATCAACGATCGTTATCATGATTGTAGCAGTTCTTCTCATTTTATCAGTGCTCATCACATGCGGCTGTTTTGTGATCAATACACGTAGGGAGAAAATAAACCAGGTCGGTGATATCTGAGAGAAAAAAACGTTACCAGAGGATAGTTTTTATATGATGTCTTCTGGTGCTGTAATAACTCGATTATATGGACCATTAGGAAAAAGTCATGATTAATTTAATGCAAACCGTCATCCTAATTCTGAGTGCATAATGAGCTGCGTTCACGAGTCCATTCAATTCGAGATGTGTTTCACTGATTTCCTCCAGTTATCTCGTCCTGGTTCTCTTATGATCAACCTGAACACAAAGCAAAGAGAGAGAGAGAAAAAACTAACTCATGAGAGAATTGCAGTATGAGCGCATAGAGATGGGCAAGTATAGAAACAATTCTCTAAAGTGCTGGCGAAGGATGTCATTTTGCATGTTTAGGCAATCATCACTTAGCGCCCTCGTTAAATTTTGTGCTCGTAGCCGGGGGACTTCTTGCTAATAAGCTGCACTTCGTTGCCGTTCCCGTCGTTGTCATCGCTGATTACGTCTGCCGAATTGGAATGGCAGCCTGGCGGCGACCATCCTTATCGTCCGATCGACATTCGTAGTGTGTTGTTGTGAGAGCAACGAGACGGGTACACTCATCGAGTGTAGACTAGATTGTTTCCCTTCCCCTCGCCCCCCCCTCCCTTCCTCACCCTCTCAACACACAAAGAACAGTCATGATAGTTGTTATGATCGTCTGTAATGGAACTTCTTTGTTTTTCTCGGTCGGTTTATCTATGGCTCGTTGAGAAAGTCACGCTCATGAGAGCATGATCATTCATCTGTTCCCATCTATTTGCTCCCTGACCTGTAACAAAACTCTGGTAGATCATTCTTTATCTCTTTTTTCTCTTCTCTGTCAATTTTTCTCC
The DNA here is from genome assembly GCA_036245825.1 of Pristionchus entomophagus. NCBI lineage: Eukaryota > Metazoa > Nematoda > Chromadorea > Rhabditida > Neodiplogasteridae > Pristionchus > Pristionchus entomophagus. The sequence continues at coordinate 11,550,158 of BTSX01000001.1, forward strand.
AGTCTTCCCTCCGATGGTCGATTCTTCTTCTCCACATATAACTCGCCAGTTCGTGCTTAATTTTGCTGCGGGAGGAGCTTCGGCAGCGCTTGCAAGGTACGAATAAAGAGTGGATGAAGGAGGGAAGGTCTTTATGAATTCAGGACCATCGTAGGCCCAATGGACAGAGTGAAGATACTCTTACAACTCCAACATGCACAACCAACAATCGGAGAGAATGAACGGTACAAGGGAATCGGAGATTGCATGAGGAGAGTAGTAAAAGAGCAGGTTTGGAAGGGATACCGTTGAAGGAGATTAAAGGGCAATTTCAGGGAATCCTATCTCTTTGGAGAGGAAACGGCATCAACGTCATTCGCATCTTTCCCCAACAAGCGCTCAACTTCGCTTTTAAGGTTGGTCATGAAAATACTGTAGAGGGAGTACTGTAGAGCATGAATGCAGGACACTTATCGATCCATAATGGATGTGGACAAGAAGGCGAGTTTGTGGCTGAAACTGGCTAGTAATCTGGCGGCTGGAGGAGCAGCTGGAGCAACCTCACTCACGGTCATCTATCCATTGGACTTCGCGAGGTGAGAAGAGTCTCCTCTATTGATGGAAGAAAGGTTCCAGAACGAGATTGGCGACTGACATCGGAAGGTCAACGGAACAACGAGAATTTACGGGATTAGTCGATTGTACGAAGAAGATTGTGAAGAGCGATGGAATGGCCGGATTGTACAGGGGATTCATATCATCCATACAGGGAATCATCATTTATAGAGCTTGCTATTTCGGTAAGGAGATCATTCTGGATTGATGTAGACGAATGGAATTGAGGTCTATACGATACCATCGTAGAATCTGTAATCGAGGATAAGAAGAATATAAACTTCTTCGTCGCATGGGGAATCGGGCAGGTAGATTCATTATCAATTTGATGTAAACTACAGTACTCTCGATGCAGTGTACGGTGGTTACTTCGGGTCTCGTCTGCTATCCTTGGGATACGGTAAGACGACGAATGATGATGCAGAGTGGCAGAACCGATGTACTCTATAAGGTACGATAATCATATCATGGAGTCATTCAAAATGGTCAATGATTGCCTGTAAACAGAGTGATTCAGAACACATTCGACTGTTGGAAGAAAGTTTATGTCCAGGAGGGCGGATTCAAGGCATTCTATAAGGTTAATTTCGCATATTCAGTGTGTATTTTGTCAATCACATCACTCTTCCTTAACTTTGTATTGCAGGGTGCCCTGTCTAACGTGTTTCGTGGAATGGGAAGTGCCCTCGTTCTCGCGTTCTATTCTGAATTCATGAAGCATGTCTAGAATAGGAAAGGAGACTAATCGCATTTAAATAAACAATATACCATCATTCCTTTTTGGCTGCAATATTTTTCCTGGTGCATTCCGTTCAAATGAATTCACAATACGATAGAAGACAGATATGTTGGCAAAATTTATCGTCCGTAATCGAGCTGCGTTCGCAAACTGCGGATAGAAAAATAAATATATGGAATGGGGGTTGGCTATGTGATCCTAGAAGGGTTCCTAATAATTGCGGAGTGCACACGACTCTTCTCCTCGGCGTTCTTCTCATTCCTTCTCCCGGTCCTTCCAGTGATCGCATCTGCCCATTGGAGAAGTGTCGTGCGGAATCTTCAAATGTACTAGTTAAATAGTTTTTTTCTTATCTTTTTCCTTTTAATTCTCGTTTGTAGATCCGAATGGCAAGAATCAGGTGCGTTTCTGAATAATTATCCCCGACACGCTGTGTAAATGGCGCTAATTAAAGCCGTTTGAAGGTCAGGGAACTTTTGAAGGGTACAAAAGTGGTACACGTCTCATTTTCTCGGCGAGAATTAGAACGAGAAACCCATATTCCAAAGCAAGAATCCACAACCAATTGAAAGAAAAAAAAATGTCTTCGAGATGAGAATGGTTAACGGCCGAGCGACAGAATGACCAGAATGGGATCCAGAGCGGGGAAGGCCGATATGGAGAGGTTGATGAGGTTGCCCATCTGTTCCACAGATACGCCGGTAGTTGGAAGAAGAAGCAGTGCAGTCATCGGAAGGTAGGCGAAAACGACCGGTATCATGAACAAATTTAAATTATTCTTTTTTTTTATAGGAAAAAATAGGGGAAAATCCAATGACTATCGCCATATATTTTTTATCGAAGATAAGGTTGTTCGCAAAATACTATCTCACATCGGCTTTTTAGGTCATTTTTTAACTTTAAAAATTCCATTAAAACACCTGAATGAGCAGAGCGCGAAAGAGCTGGAGGTGCATTCGACGAGCTCGGACTTCCATAATACTAAGAATACACATATTTCGATTGATACTTGAACGGGCCATACCGAATATTATCGATCACTCGCGAGATTTTCCGGACGCATATGAGAGAGATGAGCACTGTATGACCACCGAGAACAGAGGCAACGAACAGAAGCCACAGTTCGTCCACGTTTATTTGGTGATGCCCTCAGGGCACGAATTTGTCACTTTCTCACCTAATTTTTTTCTCCCTATTTTGGATGCTCACAGTTCCAAGGCCGAATTTGTTCAAATGTGTTTCCTCGATAGGTTAGTTGAAAATCCATGGAATATACGATTCTCAACATTTTAGAGCATTTGGATAACTTTCCCGACCGCGGCAACCGACAATCCGAGGTCAATAGATGTTCAAAATTGGCTATTTTTCGACATACTGAATTTTAACTTTTTTCATTGATGATATCATTGGCTCTCTTATCGAAATTCGAATTCAGCACACGATAATATGCCAGACAAAAATTACTCAGGAATTTCTGAGAGAAAATTTTTTTCGACTAATGATAGGGGTGTCATGGTCATTTTTTGGGTTGAAAATCAATTGACCTCGGATTTTCTGTTGCCGTGGGCGGAAAATTATCCAAATGCTCTAAAAATTTGGGAATCGTATATTCCATGGATTTGCAACAAACATGTCGAGGAAACACATTTGAACAAAAATCGGCCTTGGAACTTTGATCATCCAAAATAGGGAGAAAAAACCAGGTGAAAAAGTGAAAAATTCGTGCCCTGAGGGCAAATTAAGAGCTATCGTTATAAAAATTTGGGGATCATCAGGAATTGTGGTAAGGATCATTTTGAGCATTTGAACGAGTCTCTAGCATGTCTATGAGCGAAAATCCATTTTTTCGGGACCCATGTTTGAGCCAGTCTAAGGCTGCTGCACGGCAACCTCCAGGGAGTACTTACTTTTATCTGAGAGGTATAAAGGTCTTCTATCACCATAGAAAATTTAACGGCTGAGAAAAAAAAATTAAGAGTTTAAAAAAGGTCATGAAATACTACGTAACAGTTGCGTCGCTCTATCAAATCGCGAGCAGATGGAAAAATGCACGTGATTTTCCTGATTTTGAGAAAGTTAGGCATCATTTCTAATGAGCAGACTTTCATTGACAAAAATAATAGAAGGGATCTCACGCAGCAAGACGTACAGTATCGATAATAAGTCTAAGCCCAACATTTCAAAGTTCTGTAACTTTTGAACCAGATGAGATTTCTTATTGATATTTTGGCTGGTGGTAGTACACTTACTCATACATATGCTCTGTGCGTTGTAGCTTGGTAGGATTTCGCAATGTTGCATAGTAATTGAATCAATTTATTTGGCATACGCTGTTGCAGACCCGAGGCTGCATCGGGTTCTCGGTGTCGGCGCTGGGATGCTCGTCGCTCCTCGCGCCCAACACACCCTCTCCCTCTACGATCTCCTTTGCGCGCATCTCCTCGAACTCTGCGTCGTGCCCGATTGGCTCTACACACATCCGGAGGCTTCGTTTAATTGGAAAATGTCAGCGGATGTCTGGTACGTTCAACCCACAATCCAATATTTCCCAATAGTTTAGTCCATAATAATTCGTTTCTCGTAAAGTCCGAAATGACTGAGATCCTTTCTCATTCATAGTCCAGTGAAAGGATTCGCTGCCAGTATTTCCATCGCCTGGTGAAAGTACCCACCAGAATCGTTCATTGTATCGAAAGAGAATGTAACACCGCTCGTGGGGATAGAGAACAACTGCAAAGACGTCTGAAAATACCACTACAAACTCGAGTTTCGAGAGCTCAGTTTGTTACCGTGTGCCTTTGTTGTGGTCTACATTAGAGCCCCTCTTGCCCTCAGCGCTCTCAACCGTTGTCCCTCACCTTCTCTCTAGCACTCAAGTGAGGAACATCCACTCTAGTTTCGATCCAGCCCACAACCCATAATCGAAAGGAGTTATAAAGAGGGTTTGCAATTTTCGATCATTATTCGTCCAACTTCCCTCGGCATGACCTCAGTTCTAATCACTGGTGCCAATCGTGGAATCGGACTCGGCCTGACTCGTCATCTTCTCTCCGATCCCTCAGTCACCATTGTAATCACAACTGCGAGATATGTCAAATCTGCCATGGTTATTGCCCAAATTTCGCTAGAAGGAAGAATAGCTTTCTAGTTTGCAGAATAGGATGAAGTGGCTATTATAGACATTCGTTTTATAGTGTACTCATTTTTTGTTTTCTCTCCGATTTCGGCGTGGCCAATTAAATAAATATGTAGATCGTAAAAAAAATTCCCGGAACTGCAGGATCTCTACATCCCTAAACTACACATTATCCAACTCGAAGTAGTGAACGAAGATTCGATCGCCAATGCTGTTAATCAGGTTAGTCATAATTTGTTGCGTGTTTTCCTATGGAATTTTATGTTTTCAGGTATCAGAGATAGTTGGTGAGAAGGGGCTGGACATTCTCATCAACAATGCCGGAATCGGATCCGATAAGCCTCTGAACGGAGATATAAGTCAATTCGATTGCCCCTCTTCTTATTGCAAACGAACTCATTGCAAACTCATTGCGAAATCTGAGCACGGGGTGTCGATTGATACTTCTCCCGAGGCTCTCCGATGATTTTAAAGCGAGTTATTAGCGAAAACAAGTCGGTACCCAAAAAAGCCATGAGGTACCAAAGTACCGGTTGTGGTACCAAGTCAGTATCCAAAAAAGCCAACAGAGCCAAAGTTACCAGATTATCGATTTTGAAAAAAGAGTTTACTGTGGTTCGATTGGTATAGGACTTGTCCTCGGGCGATGCCTAGAAAGCGAGTTATTGAGGTTTCAAAAGTGTGACAGACAAAATGAAGGAATGACAAACATACACTTTGACTTTATAAGAGATAGAGTAACCTCCTCATGGCCACCATGGGTACACATGAACCAAGTTAAATCAAAATCAGTGACATAAAGTTTTTCCTAGTGGCAGGCGTTCCTACATTTTAACAGAAGATCCGTGATATATTGTTTTAATCCACTATTTTGAAATGTTAAAATATTCTTGAAAAAATAGGACATTTGGTGTGTTCTCCGATTTTCGCTGAATCTTGATAATATTCTAAATACACACTAACCTTGCTCATTCCGTAGATAGTGTAGGGCATATCTTCGGAGAAACTATGTGCGTTCTGGAGAGATCCTAGACCAGATGAAATCATCGCTATATGAGCCGATCCTTTCCCAGAGGCAGCTTTCTTGAGCAGAGGGTAGAATTTCTGAAAATTTTATGTTTGCATTATTTTTAAACCAATTTATAATATTAGTAAGAAGAATAAATAACCATGGCACCTACGTTTGCAATAAGAAGAGGGGCAATCGAATTGACTTATATCTCCGTTCAGAGGCTTATCGGATCCGATTCCGGCATTGTTGATGAGAATGTCCAGCCCCTTCTCACCAACAATCTCTGATACCTGAAAACATAAAATTCCATAGGAAAACACGCAACAAATTATGACTAACCTGATTAACAGCATTGGCGATCGAATCTTCGTTCACTACTTCGAGTTGGATAATGTGTAGGTTAGGGATGTAGAGAACCTGCAGTTCCGGGAATTTTTTTACGATCTACATATTTATTTAATTGGCCACGCCGAAATCGGAGAGAAAACAAAAAATGAGTACACTATAAAACGAATGTCTATAATAGCCACTTCATCCTATTCTGCAAACTAGAAAGCTATTCTTCCTTCTAGCGAAATTTGGGCAATAACCATGGCAGATTTGACATATCTCGCAGTTGGGATTACAATGGTGACTGAGGGATCGGAGAGAAGATGACGAGTCAGGCCGAGTCCGATTCCACTATTGGCACCAGTGATTAGAACTGAGGTCATGCCGAGGGAAGTTGGACGAATAATGATCGAAAATTGCAAGCCCTCTTTACAACTCCTTTCGATTATGGGTTGTGGGCTGGATCGAAAGTAGAGTGGATGTTCCTCACTTGAGTGCTAGAGAGAAGGTGAGGGACAACGGTTGAGAGCGCTGAGGGCAAGAGGGGCTCTAAAGCAGACCACAACAAAGGCACACGGTAACAAACTGAGCTCTCGAAACTCGAGTTTGTAGTCGTATTTTCAGACGTCTGCAGTTGTTCTCTATCCCCACGAGCGGTGTTACATTCTCTTTCGATACAATGAACGATTATGGTGGGTACTTTCACCTATAAATGTACTGAAAATATTGAATTATGTTTGACAGCGATTTATCATAATTTTGAAAACTTTTAAAAGTATTACAAATATAATTTTTAAAAAAATCGTACCTTTTTGCATCCGTCCGAACGTTCATCACAGTCACGCGCGAATTGAGAGATATCGCAATCATCTCAATGAAATGTTTACCCTCACATTACCTTGATTCACTTCGTTGCAAAAAGTTTACAGTTTACATCAAGCAGATGGTGACAATTCTACTCTAGGCAATCACCCAGTAACCACTATTCCGACCAGGGCTGGGACAGAAATTTTTTTTTCTGAAACAGAAAACATAAAATTTTCTGTTTTGAAAAGCAGGAAAAAAACAGAAAAGTTTTCAAAAAATTTCTAATAACGTATTTTGATCATTTTGCCCCTAATTATATACTCTGCGAATTTTACAACACATCAACACTTCTTTTCGTTTTACCTTATTTTAAAGCAGATTCCGATCAATATGTTGGACGAAAAAAACATCTTCATCATAGACGATACGTTTTTATGTGCAGCTTATCTTGCATTTGCCTATAAAAACATCTTCATCATAGACGATACGTTTTTATGTGCACTTTATCTTGCATTTGCCGAAAAAAAAGAAAATATATATAATTTTAAACATAAAAGCTATGTTTCCGAGCCCAAGTCCTACATTAAAAATTTTTTTTAAACAACAACAAAAAAAGAGAAAAAAATCACTTCAAGAAAAAATAGTGGATGGGTCAAAATTTCAGCCCACTGTGAATGCGGATGGGGTCGTTCTTGTGTCTAATAATGGGTTGATACAGCTAAATACAACTGTAATGTTATTTTTTCAAGTAATAAATAACTTTTTCTTTGATTGGAAATCGGGTTTTGCAACTGAAAAAGCTTTTGCGACGATTTTTCCATGAAAAATCATATTTTCTGGAAATTATTTTTCTTTTTCTGCCAGAAAATTTTCTGGTCCTAAAAATGTCCAGAAAACAGAAAACAGAAAATCCCAGCCCTGAATCCGACTGTTCTCATATTGAAGATCGAGTGAACCTCAACCCAACGACGACTTTCTTTAGTTTCAATATTTTCATGTAAATTTCCATCTAAGCTAAAATCTTCAACGCGCACGAGGGTTAACAATTCAGATTGGCGCTCTCCGTTTTGCATACTATCTCGCGGTCAGAGAAGCAGATAGTGTGTAGAGGAGTCGTTCACCATAGTGGCAGTAGACGTTGCTCCTCTTCCGCACTGATTGTTCCATGATTCCTTTCATATCTCCTCTTATTCCTATCCATCGGCCTTTTTCACATTTGAGATTCTTCAAAAATTTCTGAAAAGTGGGTCGTAATTTGGAAGACAACACATGACGAACCGTGGTGCTTGTCTGTGAGTAACACATTTTTGTCTCGTTATCGACGAATTTCACCTATACAAAACATATTTTGTACATTATTAAAAAAAAAACTTGCCCTGCTACAGTGTCGAAAATCCTTTCCGCAGTCACTGATCAGCGGAGCTTCGACTGTGCACAGCTTTTCCGTTTCTGGCAAGGTTGGAATTCATGTCGACTGATCGATAGCAGCCCCCTCTCTAATCGGCACACTATGCCCATTTCATGATTGCTCAGTTTCAAATGAGCTTTTGCCAGGTATCTATGACAAACGGATCTTTCAGTTTCAAACTTTGAGCACTAAAGCTACCCCTATGTTTTTTTTTAATCGTAGTCCAAAGCGACCCAGATCATTCTGTGATTGGTTTCACTGGATCCCTATCTCGATTTCCTCTCATTTCCATCTGCGCGGTCGCATATTGGGCGGGCTTGAAACCGAAGAAGTTCCGATTTACTATCGCTAGATAGTAGTCACCCGTTCTATTCTGCACTCTCCCTTGGTGGTCAGAGTAGCGATAAAGTGTGCTGAGAGAGCTATAGCTATTGGTCGATCCGGTAGCCATAGATGCTCATTAGGCATCACTCTCAGTAACCCCCCTCTCCTTCCTCTAATTGAGATTCAATCTCTCATTTTGCACAACAAATCTGAACTGCATGCATCTTCTACTCTCCCTCTCAATCCTCTTGCCTTGTTCGCATAGCATTCTTACTCCACAACATTCCTTTCAGTGGTGTTTGAGGAGAAAACGGAATTTTCTGCCTTTTCCTGATCGGGCAGAGTTCTTAGGTCTTGACACGAAAACTCATGATTGTTAGACGGAGATTGCGGTAGTTTCACCATCCCTGGAAGTCTGGTGAGCACGAGCGGTGCCCTGGGAATGGGTAGGCGCTATCTAGGGTTGGACAACATGGCCTTGATGGCGCAAAGGTAAGTTTCTAAGTTGGTTTCCGGAGGTCGGGGGTTCGATCCCCGGCCTATGCCGTTTGTCTTGCCTGACTTCGAGGGAAGCGTGGTGTGAGCGCACACTATGGGTGCATTTTCTTGAATTCCGTTTTCTATTGCTTTGGAATACTGTGACTCAACTACCCCATTCAGTGATCAAGCACTTGGTGGATACCAAATGGATCGTTCTAGAACGGATTCTCTTCATTCTGCAGACTCACTCTCCGGCCAGATTGGCGAACGAGTGTGCAGAATGGAGAGAGGGGATATTTGCTAGACGAAGCGAAACAAAGAAGCAAGAAGACGTAAACGAGAAGCAGGCTGAGAAGAGGAATGCGAATAAGCACACTAGTGGTCACCCATTTGGTAGTGACGGCAAATCGGAATCCGACTCTCCTCAATTCGCGCGCTCTCTCTCGCCGGTCAGAGACACGAGATAGCACGAGAATTGAGGAGTGTCGGATGCTGAACTTACTTGGCGGCGGTGCTAGCTCCAGGCATCGGACAGCGATGAGCAAGAGCAGGAGAGGCCCGAGAAACGGCGAGGAGGGGGCCATTCCGAGGGGAGAAGAGAGAGGCGCGCCAACCGACTGACACGAGAGGGAATAGAGAGAATGAGGGGAGGAGGAGGGAGAGGGATTGGCCCCGTTGTTTGTTCCATATGGAAATTGAGATGTTATTGAATCAGAGACAAATATTGTTTTTTTGTTTTGCTACGGAAATCGAAACTCGTAATCAAAATAGGATTGAAATTCAAGGTAAAATCACATTGTTCTAACAAGAGCCGTCGTCGTCATTGAACTATTTAGATGCTTCACATGTTATGCATCTGACTAGCGATTTCTTGATCGCCATTGAATATTCACTTCCTTGAGAGATCTTTACAGGAATGTATTTTCTCAAAATTCAAAATACCGAGATAGAATAAGAGGGAAGACGAGGTGATAACAGGGATGTGTTTCAGATCGAGAATCTTCACATGAATTCTTGATTTCCTGAGAGCACACTGTTGCTGATGTCTACACCTTCGATCTTGATAGTGTGTGACCTTTATCTTTTTCTCTACCTCTGAACCGTCACTCTCTCTCTCTCTCTCTTCGTTCTGCACACTCTCTGGTTTCTCTGACCAACTAGATAGCGTGGAGAATGGAGAGAGCCAAAAATTGCATCTCGAATGTACTTCTCTCGTCTTTCCTTACTCTACAACATTTGAGGCCACATATCAGTTACGTGGCGAAAGGTGTCGCACTCTTGATTCTTCTCTCTAGCCTACTCCCTTTCCATCCTTTTCTCTCCTCTTGTTTACACTCTCACTCACTCCGAAGTGGCTTTCCTTCTTCGACGTTTCACTATCCCCCTAAAATGCTGTTTCATATTTATGAAAAGGCACAATATCTGATCACTCTACATCGGTCGAGGCGATGTGTATAGTTTTGATTTGGTCTAAAGAAAGCAGGCGAGTATACTCACTCTCGTTTCCCCTCTCTGCTCTGCCATTTCTCCCCCCCCCCTCTCTCTCTCTTTCTCCCTCTCCCTCTCCCTCTCTTCTCGCACCAAAGATCTCTCTCCAACTCTGACATCTGCCTATCTATCCTGCAATCTATTCCCTCTTTCGTCCTTCCTACCTCATTTTCGTGTTTTGAGTTCAAATCGTTCAATGCTAGTAATTTCTTTTGTTAGGTTAGAGTTTTCTCTCACTCCTCAATCGTCATTGCAACCTGCATCCCATTCTTCAATCCTGCATTGCTACCAATTGAGCACTCATTACATGGCTATATTACAGTGAAAGATCGTGGGAAGAAAGGTCCGTATCGCTTTCACACAATATCTCGCTTGCTACGACCAAGACCAAGTATTAGGCTGATTTCTGAGGTTTCCTTTTATACTAAGTGCTCATGTGCTTTTTGACTGGTTAAAGCCTCAACACAGCATAGTTCTGGCACATCTTACTGCATTATCGTGGAAACTCAATGTATAACTCGGCTGATCGTTCATTCAAGCTCTACCACATTGCAGTTATGGCTTGTGAGCTACAATTGGACGGTTCCACTTCTTCCAATCAGTCCTCCCAACACAGTCTCCCGTCCACATCGGCATTCAGCGAGGTAGGGTAGATTCAATTTAATTAAAATAAATTTTTTATACACATGGGTACGTGGAAGAGAATTCTCCGATAAATGTTGAAGCGCAGCCACAGTTTGGTGGGCGATTAGGTTCTGGGACATTGGAGTGAAAAAAGGGTTCCCGAAACCACATATCATGCAGCCACAGGATGCTGCTCCGCCAACCAACCGATCTTCAGGAAAGGCGCTGTGCGTCGTGTGCGGAGATACGGTTAGTCAGTTCTGCTTTATCATAGCCTTTGTTCAACCAAAAACGCTAAGTAGGGATGACAATATCTTTCCATTGTCTTGCAATTAGCAATTAGGTGGAGGTATTGCAACAAATTGGAAATTTAGCATCCCTAATGAGAAGGTATCACTTGTGCAGGCGCACGGGAAGCACTACAGCGTGTTGTCGTGTAATGGCTGCAAGGGATTCTTCCGACGGACAGTGTGGCAGATGAGGACATACAACTGCAAAGCGGGCAACGACTGCGCCATCAATGCTCGTGAGACTGTAGTTGTATCCAAAATCGATATCCAGGGGGGGGGGCTTTGATATGCTGCAGCCCCCCCTACCCTAAATAAAATTGTATAGTGTAACAATTCAAGTCACATTTTTGCATGTAAAACTATGAAGAGAAAGTGATACAAATCTAAACAATTAATCACCACCGATGTTCATCTTTGCAGGAGTGCGAAAGTCCTGCCGCGCCTGTCGATACGCCCAATGCTTACGGTATGCTATAGATCGTTTCACTCTTTTCCTTGATATATAAAATCCCGATTATTTTCAATCGACAGATGGAACGCGCTTTCTACCGAAATTGCAACAATCTCACCGAATGCCTTCCGATCTTATATCTTGTCTCTTCCATCTTTTTCTTTCTCTCAAGAGTCGATTCTGCGTTTCTAATATTTTAACAACCCGCTGCAACCTCCAAAATCCCAAAACCCTAACCAAACCGTCTCCTAGCTTCAACGAAAACGGACATCATCCTATCAATCATGAAATCACCGAATCATTTCCTACACTAATACCCTGACCGATAAATAATTGAATTGAACTTAATTGAATTATTGCAGGGCTGGCATGAATCCGCGCGCGGTGCAGGGCGATCTGAGCGAGTGCAGGAAGAACGACGTTATACGGACGCAGTCAAAGAGACGGGCGAGAGGAGAGACGGGAGATGAGGAGAAGGAGGATGAAGAGGAACATAGCAAGTGAGTGCGCATCTCATCAACGTTAATTGAATGTGATTAAGAGACGTTCCGTGAGATAGTGAACCTTTGCCACGGATGACTTTTTTGCAACCTATGCCAATAAGTTCAGGGTGAAGTCCCCATACATAGAGCTGATCGCCAGCTCAATATGAGAGGTTGGGGTACACTCTCCGAAAAATGACGGGCCGTGCCCAAAAAAAGTCGGCAATTTCATCCAAGAAAAAAAATACGTTCTTATAGGTGTTTCAGGCGTATTTTGCAATGAGAATAACAAAAAACATAGTTTGAAAGCGATAGAACAACGTTAAAATGTTGAAAACAGCGATTTTCGACGTTATTCCGAAGTCATGAAAATTTTATTCATCCGTTATCATTTTTTATTGCATAATCGGATTCTACGCATGAAACTACATAGGGTGTTATTTTTTTTACGGCAATCGATCTATGCGCTCGAGAGTTACGTCTTCCGGCCCGAGGTGTTCTTGGAGGCTGAAGAGAGAACAGCGACCAGAGGATTCGCATTTGGGTTCGATACAGTCACTTTTTCAACACATTTGTAAGCCATTTATCGTTTTTCTAGCATTTCTATCAATTCTATGGGGTTAGGATAGCGATACAACACTGAAAACCCGAAAAGTCGAAAAATCAGATTTTTGAAATCTTAAAATTTCAAAAAATCAAAACTTATGAATCTGAGCTCCGAATGCGATATTTTCAACTCAAATTCACTAGTCTGTATTATGACATCAATTTCTGAGAGTTATAGCGAATTTTTCAACAATTTCAAAAATTGCAATTTTTCGGTGATTTTTTTCGAGATTTTTTTCGTCAAAATGTTTTTCTCTTGGATCGTGCTAATGAGCTCTGAGACTGTTAACATATCATGTGCAAATGATTTTCAGTTGAAAATACCGCATTCGGAGATCAGATTCTTGAGTTATGATTTTTTGAAATTTTAAGATTTAAAAAAAAAAAGAAGATTTTTCGACTTTTCGGGTTTTCAGTGTTGTATCACTATCCTAACCCCATAGACTTGATAGAAATGCTTAAAAACGATAATTGACATACAAATGTGTTGAAAAAGTGACTGTATCGATCCCAAATGGCGAATCCTCTGGTCGCTGTTCTCTCTTCAGCCTCCAAGAACACCTCGGGCCGGAAGACGTAACTCTCGAGCGCATAGATCGATTGCCGTAAAAAAATAACACCCTATGTAGTTTCATGCGTAGAATCCGATTATGCAATAAAAAATGATAACGGATGAATAAAATTTTCTTGACTTCGGAAAAACGTCGAAAATCGCTGTTTTCAACATTTTAACGTTGTTCTATCGCTTTCAAACTATGCTTTTGTTATTTTCATTGCAAAATACGCCTGAAACACCTATAAGAACGTATTTTTTTCTTGGATGAATTTGCTGACTTTTTTTGGGCACGGCCCGTCATTTTTCGGAGAGTGCACCCCAACCTCTCATATTGGGCTGGCGATCAGGTCTATGTATGGGGACTCACCCTGAACTTATTGGCATAGGTTGCAAAAAAGTCATCCGTCGACCAGGCACAAAAGCTTCACTAACTCACGGAACGTCTCTTAAGATAGTGACAAGATTGCTAACACAATCACAGTGCTATAATGGATTGATTAATGCACATATATTTCATCTCGCAAGTTTGAACTAAAAGATGAAAATCATGTGGAGATATGCAATTATTAACACTTCAGTGACTGCGGCACAGATGTCGAAGACCCCCAGCAGAGGCCATCCGAGGTAGATGACGTATGTTATACCATTGCAAACTATAGATTGCAGATCACGGACTCCACCACGCAGACGAAAGGAGAAAACGATCTGAGCGAGCTGTCAAAGGTACTGAAATTGATCGGACCTTGGGTGTAAAATAGAGGCAAAATTAAGGAAATCGACGATCTCGTTCGTCGTTTCCAGCGAGTTTGCGAGCGGAATGAAGATCATGGAATGGTTAGTATGAAGATTATTTTTGGTTACCTCTATTAGCTCGCAAGTAATTACCATTATTTTATATTTGTTGATAGGGTTGATTTCGAAGCCTCAGAGAACACATTGTTAGCGTGCTTCATATTTGGAGAACATTCTTTTCGATACATGTTGTTTACATACATGTTATTTAAAATATCAAATACCGCTCTCTGATTGATTAATTTCGGTGATCCGTCCTGTATTTTTGTTGATATAATCACAGGAAAATCTCGAGTCCTCTACGCCCATCGAATTCGCAGTCCTCTACAAGCACCCCGAACTGGTTTGCCCTCGAACGAAGGTGAGTCTATTTACGGGTCTAAACAAACAGTTTGATGCTGTATCTACATAGACAAAAATGAGTGTTGAATACGCATCTGAAGTCCATCCTACGGCATACGTGTTCCAGATATCTATCGATTTGTTTTTATCTCTTTGTGTATTGTGACCGATTAATAATCCACGATTCAATATGAAAGGGTACTGTAATTGCAGCTGGATCCCACCGCGAAGCGCATCGCGACTCTGGATGATCTCTTCGTTAATTTTAGGTGAGCATTACAACGTGCATTGTCAATATTACAGTCTCAAAATGTAACCATACATGTATAGCGCCTGTTTCGTAACATGTTTGCTAATAACTTGCACCGTAATTGTTTTCGATAGCACATCTCGCACTGGGGCTCAAGGTGTAGCATTTTCATTAATCTATTTTCCTATTCTTTCAGACGCGTTTTCCTACTGTATTGCGATCTGATGCACGCTACGCCGGAAGCGCTGGAAATGGATGAGAATGATCAGGTGAGAAGGGATTAGTGATACGACCGGCTCAGAGGAAAGTGGCTTTTTCCATTTGCTGTGAGATTACTGTATTTGCATAATTATTGATGTAATAATATAATTAAATGAATATTTATAAATAAGTAAATCAACGATCGATTGCAGATAATCATGGCGCGGAAGAACTTCCATACCTTCTTCTTCTTAATAATGGCACTATGGTCACAAACCAGCAACAAGCCGGTTAGTTTTTTTTCGATAAAAATGAATCACGTTCTGAACCTTTAAAATGTATTTTTAAAAAAGAATAATGCAGGGCATTTGCTTGTCCAATGGTGCGTATTTCCCCACTTTGAAGGAGGAACAACAGTATCCTGATGTGAAGTAAGCAGTACCTACTGAACAACTTTAATTCTTTTTGTGCTATTAGCAAGAGTCCACCCGGGACCTGAAGCAGGTGAAACATCGCTTTTGGAAATAGGTGGAAGTGATCCCAATTAAGTCAGGAACAAAATATGAAAATTGGTATCCGGAATTTTAAACTTTATCGGTTTCAGAGAATACCCAGACTTAAAAAAAAAAATTTTCCTCTTATTCAGTGACTGTGCCGGTCGATGCGTCGACTATCTCAATCAGCCGATTCGCGCACTCGCCCTCACCGAGGTGGAACAGGCTGTCGTCGCCTATCTGTCATGCTTCATCGATGGTAAGTGGGGGAGACTGGAACTACGTTAGGATGACTGTATTACGGTAGTGAGACGGGATTATGGAATGATTACGGAGCTACGGTATGGCACGGGGTTATGGTGTGATGAAGGGGGGGGGGGGCAAGAGCACGCATACGGTAGAAGAGGAAGGAGGGGATGACGGGGTAACGATAAGACTGTGGTTGAGCTAACAAGGGAACCGCAAAAGTACCCCGCGGTCCCGGTGAAATTTGTTGCCATGGGTTGAAAGATACCCCCCAGGGAGTACTAAAACCGTTTTGAAAAAAATCTTGTTCCTAAGCACCTAAAAAGATCATGAAAAAAAGATAGAAATTCGCTTGCTCGGTGCTCGCAATAGACTCAGAGTTTTGAGGGAATCAGAAATGTGTTCTCGTAGCGTATTGGATAGTGCATTATCTATTTCATTTTTGGGGTAAGCGAAAGGTACAGGTTCGAATCATATGGGAAAACGTTTTTGCAGCATTTTTCCTTTATTTGTATATTGCTCTCATTACATTTTGTTTCCCATCTTCATGTATTTGCATAATTTCACAGTTTTGAATTCAAGATCATGAGAGAGGAACCGCCAGATTTAAGAGAGCCCTGCGGACTTAGGAAAAAGTTTATCCTATTCCGCTGCAAAATAAGTTAAGTATTTCGAATTATGCTCTTTCAAACTGTGTTAGCCGATTTTTGATATCACGGCTCATCTTGGAGTATTGTTGGGCCAAATTAGGTACACTATGAAATTTTCGAATAAATTTGCTTCAGGAAAACAGTCATACCTCGCTTCAAAATTATGCCAGAGACAATTCCTAAAAAGCGTTTTAATTGTGGAGACAAAGGGAAACACATATCATGCTGATGCTGTCATTCCTCACCCATGCGTGGGATCGGGGCTGTCGGTTTTTCAAAACAAGGTATATAACGTTACAAATACTTTTGCGTACTTTTGCGTACTTTTGCGGTTCCCTTGTAATAAGAGTGCGAGACAGTGAAGAAAGGTGTTCACGCATATTGCTCTATAGATGTGCCGACGCTCTCGGTGCCCGGCTGCAAGAAATACAGTGCGATCCGGGACAGGTTGATACGGTATTTGCACAAGGTGAGTGCGGAGCGGCAGATTCATAAATATGGAAAATTACAAATTTGATTACAACGTGTATTTCATTTACATTATCTCATGAGCACGACAATTATTTTTTCATAGATTACAACAAATATTTCATGACAGAAAACAAATCTAAAAATGTAGAGACATGTCAAAAAGTTAAAAGGTATGTAACTTTGGAACCAGATGAGATTTATTTTGATATTTTGACAGATGGTAGTGAAAGTTCTCATACATATGCTGTATGTGTTGCATCTTGATATGATTCCGTATTTTTGCATAGTGATGAGGCAATATTCACACTGTATTTCATGGCGTACTTTAAGCTCTGAGAATTTTTTCTCAGCCTTCCATTTTTCTGTGGTGATAGAAGACATCAATGGCTTCAAGATAAAAAATAAGTATTCCCTGGAGGTTTCCGTACAGTGGCTTTGGATGGGCTCAAAGTAGGGTCCCGAAAAAATGGATTTTCGTTCATCGACGTGCTAGAAACTCGTTCAAAAGCTAAAAATGATCCTTACCACAATTATTGACAATCCCCAAAGTTTGACAACGATAGCTCTTATTTTGGCCTCAGGGCACGAATTTTTCACTTTTTCACATTATTTGTTCTATCCCTATTTCGGATGATCACAATTTCAAGGCCGATTTTAGTTCAATAGTCTTTCCTGGACAGGATAGTTGCAAATCCATGAAATATACGATTCCCAACTTTTTAGAGCATTTGGATATCTTTCCTATCCGTGGTAGACGAAATTCCGAGGTCAATCGATTTTCGTTTAAAAAAAAAGACCATGATATCATCAGTCGAAAAAATTTCTCTCTCTGAACTTCCTGACTTAATTTTTTCTGGTATATCTTTGTGTGCTGAATCCGAATTTCGATATGAGAGCCCATGATATCATCAATGATAAATGTTAAAATTCAACAATTTTCAAAATATTAAATTTTTTCGACATAATGACTTCGGATTTTTGGTTGTCGTGGGCAGGAAAGATATTCAAATGCTCTAAAAAGTTGGGAATCGTATATTTCATAGATTTGCAACTATCCAGTCCAGGAAAGACCTTTGAACGAAAATCGGCCATAGAATTGTGATCATCCGAAATAGGGAGAGAAAAAATAATGTGAAAAAGTGAAAAAATCGTGATCTGAGGGCAAATTAAGAGCTATCGTTACCAAACTTTGGGGCTCATCAGGAATTGTGGTAAGGATCATTTTGAGCTGTTGAACGAGTCTCTAGCATGACTCTGAACGAAAATCCGTTTTTTCGGGACCCTACTTTGAGCCCATCCAAAGCCACTGTACGGAAACCTCTATGGAGTACTTAATTTTATCTTGGAGCCAGTGATGTCTCTTATCACCACAGAAAAATGGAAGGCGAGAAAAAATTTCACAGAGCATAAAGTACGCCATGAAATAAAATTCAAATATTGCCTCATCACTATGCAACAATACGGACTCATATCAAGTTGCAACACATACAGCATATGTATGAGTACTTTCACTACCATCTGTCAAAATATGAAATTGAAATCTCATCTGGTTCCAAAGTTACATACCTTTTAACTTTTTGTCGTAGACTTAGTACCGATACTGTAGATTGAATTGTATTTTTATCAGGTGTGCGGGCAGACAATGGCGGCTCGCGGGATGCAGGGTGAATTGGCCGGTGTGATTCGCGTCTCTCGGATAATGTCAATATATACCAGCATTACGGTGAGTGTCGATCGTACTAATCGTTTTGTAGCGGGCCAAAGAGGGTGATATATGACAATTAAAGAAATATGTATTTTCACCGTTTTCTAATGATTGATTGAGGACTGTTATGTTTATTGCCAGAAAATATTCCAATATGGAAACAATAGTATTAGGTTATTTTTTCTTAAGCAAACGATAGATGACTTGATGTTTCTATTCTCCGATTATCGTCAATCTTTGCAGGATATCTGCATACGGGCTTCAAATCAAATGGATATGTGCGAAATGCTTCAGATAATAAAGTTTGACTCGTGGATGACAATGAAAGAGAGAATCATCTAGTCGTCCGTAATCGTTCCCATTTACAACGATTTATCAAATTATCTCATGTTGTTGTTGATATCTCTTTCTGAACATGGTTGTCCGTATAAAAGTACATACTAGGAGACGTACCACATCACATTTTGTAGAAGTGCCACTTGTTTCATTTGTAGTTTACTCCATAATGCCAGTGACACGGATAGAACATCGATGCTAGTGTTCCGCAAAATTCCACGATAACATGCGGTCGCGGAGGTTCGCTGAAGGTTGCCCCAACACTAGGACGAATTCGTATGTTTTTCTCCACCATTTTTTTTGTCAGTAGTGACCTCTCATCAGCTCGATCGACCTGTAAAAATAGATTTTCGAAATTTGCAATTTGATACTGGATATTTCAGCCCATATCTCCTCTTCTCATTTCCATGAACAACATCTCCCTCGCCAGTCGAGATCGTGCAAATGATCAAGCAAGGTGTGAGTGTCAACATCACACTGGAATCCATTGTGCTCATTGAACCTTTGCGGAAGATGTGTTCCTTTGCCCTTTCTCTTCTCTAAAGGATGGCTACCTCAAGTATTAGGTTGGTCAGAAAGTTCCCGCGGGTTTTGAGTGTAACATTTGAGTTGATCCATTTGGGCTGTCTCAAATCTCGACTACCTTTCACTGAGGCATTATGTAGAAGCATACTCGAAAAATACTACCACCGTATGAAATTATGTTAGGTCTTCCGAGCTTGTGAGAAATAGAGGTTAAATCCAATTCGATATATTCACGAAAAGTGAGTTTTTATACTTTAACCGCAAATTATTCGCATTGCAATGCGTAGGGAAATCAGAGACTTGCCGAATGTGCCAAATTCGACGTTCAAAATTCGATGTATGAACTCTGAACGATGCCGCTCTTTACCGTAGAGACCGATCCTTTCCAAAATTATATTGTGAACTCACAAGGATTGGTACTTTACCTTGAAACATATTTCAGATCAGCTGTTCTATCGGCTCGAGAATACATCCAAAGAAACCAATTTTGGTCGCTTTCAGACTTACACAACATATTTTTAGGTTCAAATATCTAACTTGTCTAAAGTAGATGACCCGTTGCACTGACTAAATTATAATCAACAGTCATCGTACTTTACAAATGTGTCACAGATTGGGCCCTAACACTGTTCTCCACGGCGCTCTGCTCGGAGAAATGCGCATGATTCATGATCGAATGTGGCGACTAAGGCTTTCTATTCCGTTCGTATTACTGATCTATCAGCCCTGACATGATGTGCGCTATAAAGATTATACAAGGCCTCTGCGAACGTGAAAAGTCACATGCTGATTGGGTAAATCCAAACAACAGGAGAGGGCAGAAACGAAAAAAAATTAAAACCCGCGGGAACTTTCTGACCAACCTGATAATTAAATTTTGAAATACAATTCAATGATGAAAATACCATTGCGGAAGCTGGATTATCACTGTCATGCTCTGAATCAAATTTGTTTTGCCTAATGATATTCTTCACTATGCTGTATCGTGATCTGTGACTTCTTTTCTGTGTAATGGTGTTTAAATTTTATTTTGAAACATTCGTCAATCGTCCGCGAGTCGTTAACGTACTTTTCAGTCGTCACGGGAATCGTCGCGGCTGCTATTGCGAGATGGCCGAGTTTGCGTAGTTTCAGGTTGAAGTGTTCCATAAACTTCGCCTTAGCATGTATCCCCATCTCCTTCTGAAGCATCTGCTTTTGAATATCACCAAATGCTGGCGCAAATAGTGTCTAGACGATCCTTCCTAGAAGAGAAATCGTCTAAAGAGGTTGGTCTAGATCGAAATAGGGGCGTTTCTCCCATTCTTTCCCCACTCTCATTTGAGCGAGAGATGCTCAGTTGACACGTACATGTACGTGCTGATAAGGAATCCCATTAGGAAGAGGGAAAAAAGAGGACGATTTCTCATGGGATCGCTAATCGGTGTCTTCATTGAAAATTGATATGAATCGGGGAGCTCCTCAATAAACAGGGTCATCTTCTTGTTGAATAGCTGTCCGTTAAACTATGAAAAAGGCTTAGGGAAAAATATCGTTGTAAAATTGTATTGGTAATAATTAGAGAAACATATTTAGTCCTGTTGGGTCCCACTGTGAACATACATAACCCGGAGTAGCCCCGAGTTATTCCGGGTTAAGCATGTTCTCAGTGGGACCCAACAGGACTGTACATGTAAGTACAAGTGCAGATAAAAAAATCTCTTAACGATAAAAAAAAATCAGCTCGTCAATGATTTCCGAAGAAGAGTCGAGGAACAAAAGAGGTTCATACACCTAATTATCATTCATTACATTCATTCTATAATAATATTTTTAGTATTGAATTATGGTTATAACTTTAGATTTGTTTATTTGGAGACAGTCCAGTTAATCGACGTGGTCAACTTGCGATTGTGCCTTTCGTTCAAAAGTATTATTTTTTGAGTTCTGCACGAACCAACACATGTAAATCGAGTTTATTTCCCTGGTAATGAGAGTAGACAAAGAGTTGGAGAGATTCCCCTAGTTTCGATCAGACGATTTCATCGGAAAATCTCCTCGAAATAAAGCCTGGTCGTCAAAACCAATCGCATCATAAATCATAATCATTACGCGCTTGTCGCCTAAGAATTAAATGTATATATTCTGTTATTTTTTTCGGTTGTATACACTATGAGAGGCTGGGCCAGCAAATGAAGTGTTTTCGCCGTTCTGTTACATTGAGTAACGATTATTAATATACATGGGGTGCTTCGTTTTTCAATCATATCTTCATTGTTTTCCTTGGGGAGAAAATCTCCGACCTGACTCACTTCCTTGTTATCTCTATCGTATTCCGTCATTGAGATTAGGGAAGTGAAAGTGCAACGATGTTAGATCACTTGCTCTTTATTGCATGCATGTATATTTATTGCACGGTTTCCCCATAACGGATCAAAATCGTTCCTGCGACTTGTTCCTCCTCTCCACTTCCAGAACCAAGAGGAGGAGGAGAAGTGAGGATGACGAATGAGGATGAGGAGTGCAAGACTGCACGTGCATGTTTGAGCACTGCGAGTTTCTTCTTGAAAATGATAATCACAACAAATCAAAAGCAAGTTATTTTCGATAACACATATCGGTAGGTCTGAAAGTACCGTTCTTTTTAATTTTTTTTTCGCTGAGAAAACAATTGCAAAACAGATTGAAATAATCCTATTGGTTGTTAAATGATGAAACAATTAATGACAAACCATTTTTCAACCGTTTTAAAGAATTTCACTTCACTATCGGAATGTTTACTATACATAGAGACCACAGGGTCGAGAGCCGAAACCAGTGCCAAGGTACCCGTCTGGTACCCAATAACATCATACTTTTGGCCGTTTGTCGAATTCTCAACTCATTCTCGAGAAAAAATTGAAAATGTGATCTCAATGCCCCCACAATGCATTACTCGCCTAATCCACCCTCTCACAACATGGTAGCGCACGCGAGACCAGCCAACACGTGGTCTTGTGGCTCAATCGGTAGCGCGCTCGCTTGTTAAGCCCGAAACCTCAGGTTCGAGTCCCATGAATTGCAGCCAGTTTTGCTAGTTTTAAAGATAAACAACGGAAGTCGGAATACGAATACGCGCGTACTCTTACTTTTGTCGAGGAACTACAATTCGAGGGTTTAATTTTTCCATTCTATTTTTATTCTAAAATTAATATAAAAATATAATTTATATAGTACGAGTGGAGCAGCATGTTTCATTCATTGGAAGTGCCTTAATCCCCTCTTCTCGACCCTTATCATCGATTTTAAAAATAGTTCTACTAGACCGATCAGGCTGCTCCACTCGTCGTTTGTTAAGACTACCGAGAGCTACAGAACACTTTTTTTGATCGATTCAATTGATTGAGAACTCGATGTGTAGTAGTTCTTGCGGATTTTTTGCAATTCTCAATCCCTCCCAAGTGGGCGGAGCCTGTGGTCTCTATATAAAGGGATTCATATCGCAAGTTCATGTGCTGACGTGAGTCCCTAGTGCAGGGTAGCCTGATTGACTCATGCGTTGTGCCAGATATGAATGAAGAGAACCTGATGTAATCCCTTCTCTAAGGAAAATATATCCCCGTGAACAGATAATGTAGTTATCACAATGAAGAATATGTCTGTTCATTCAGAGCGCTCCTTCTCTAGTCGACTCGTGCTCCTACTCTAGTCCGCTCTAGAGAGTGTGTAGATAAAATTAAGAAAGCCATTCTTTATTATGACATCCATAATCTAAAGGTCGTAAGATTATGTGTGCTGCATTGAAGGGGTGATGAGTCTTCGGGTTCAGATACGAAGATAATAAAATCCCGAAAATAGATTGTGAGTGGATTAGTGATTCTATGTAAATGTTCTTCAACATTCTTCTCTGACATCAATTTGTCCTGTAGGAAGTTGCATTTATCACATTAACTCATTCACAAGATTTATCGATGTATGGAAAGGAATAGTGATGTGCGATGATCAGTGGAGAAGGGAAACTATTCATCCGAGCAGCAGTCCCGTGAGCAGTCCACCTGTGATATGGTATCAGCAATTTCCCGTTGAACATACCTCAGTAGTGAACTTCAAGTGGTCTAGTAGATTCGAATCCCCTAGCCTCCGTTGGTATTTTGCCAACGCGCTTCTTATCCACGAACTCACCACCTATTCCCATTCCCATTCCGGGGTACATCATGCCTTAGCCCGGATAGCCCCACATCCTTCTCCGGTATCCGTAGTAGGGATCATATATGCCGTACTGAGCAGAGACGAGAGCGAGGAGAACAAGCATGAAAATTATCGCACGAAGAAGCATCTGAACTTGAGGACACGCCGATTAATGTTGGCAAGATACTATGTGCAGCAGACAATTCGTTGCTAAACCGAAGCGACGTCCACAATCAGCGACGTCCACAAAGACACCGAAGTAGATATTCAACGCAAAATCTCGAACTAACAGACTATATGAAGACAAATGCAGAAGCCGTAGCTTGTAAGTCGCAGACTCCTATTTTCTCGACCATGTCATCCATCTCATTTTATATCACTGTGATCAAGATCAACAATTTAGCGAATTTGATGAAGGAATAGCTTCGAGGGAACATGATCGAGAAATCAATCGTGTGGTGTAAATGAGATAAGAGTAAAGATGGAAGGAGTCGATGCTGATCATAGACCCCTTACTGATCTTGCTGCTGATTTGGGATCTCTCGATCTTGCGTGTGCCCCCTTCCTTCGTTCTCTATTTGAGAACTCGCCGAATATGCTAATTAATGGTGATATGGTTTGTTTTTATTTATTCAACAGAATAAATAATACAACAAATGCGAGTCAAAAAGTCGAAAAAAAAAACAGTACGACTGGGCCAAAATTAGTATGGGAATATGTACATCTGCATCACAACCATTTCTACGCCGCAAACACACATTGAATCAAATGCTGGGTTCTGGCTATTGTTCTTTGCAGGTATCAGGCTAGCACGTCTGATACGGTGGTGGCTTTACAGTTCCAGCATCGCTTTCGTTTTCGAATGTTTCGTAAGAAGGTGGAGCGATTCCATCCACAGTTACTTTGTACTCGGGCGGATTGATCGAGTAAACTGGGTGTTGATCCCTATGGACGCCACGTTGCCCCTCTACTGAAACCAGTCTGAAACAAAAACCGATTGTTGTTTTCACTGGATGCTCAACTAACCTTTGCTCGCGGAAAGACTTGAACAGGATGCAATGGATGACACACGATATGGCATAAAATAAGGAAAGGATTGCTGCATAAACACCAACCAGAAAGGAGAACTTTCCAGAGACTGCAATAAAATACACGCTTGCCCATGACCGAATCACATTCCGTAATCAATGGATGGCCGTCTGCTTTGCACAAAGACAAATACCTTCATCCTGTGAGCTGCTTTCCGAGCCAAAGCAAGTCAAAAGAGCGAGCACAAGGACTATCATTGATTGAAGCGTTCTGTAGAACTGGAATATTATTTTTTGCATTTATTTCGATATTTATCGAACTCACACTAACAAAAAGAACAACCCTCATCATCGTCTCGGAGCGGTCGCGAATAGCCTATAATATCTGATTTAAATATGTCCAATGAACAATGAAGGCTCACCAAAAAGAACGCAACAGTTCCAATAACGGAACATATCAAGCCAATACTCTGCAAACAATCGTTGCTTCACAATATTTTTTTTCATTTTGGTGATGGTTCGATTTGGAAATATTTATCACACCTGATGTTTGGTAATCACGTGAGAATAATAATATTTTCCCAAATTGTAAAAAAAAACGCATAATTTTCAAACCTTTACAATGACAGCTGGAGGTGTACTACAGTCAGAGAAGACGAAAATCTCAATTATGGTGAGAATCGTTGTGATTAGAATCAGCAAGGAGGACAAGAGCTGCAATTTGAGGTTAGAGAAATCGAGAGATTGTGAAATACAATGGTTGAGGTGAAGCGGTTCCGGATAGTTTCTGGAGCATCCATCGTGGATCTTTGTTGTGAGAAACAACTAGAAAGCAATCGATGCGAGTAGCACTTTGGACAGCAAAGTTACTTTGGTAAACAGAATGGTCGACCTACCTAGCAGAGTCGTTGCCCGATGACTGTTTATTCGCCAGCCGTCTACCTCTCTTTACCTTCCCTCGAACAGGGGGTTCCCCCGCTTATCATAATCGCACATCGAAATAGAAAGTGAACGTTCTCTGAGCTCCCCCTTGCATCGACGAGATTATGATGGCCTTCAAAGGTGTCTCTTATCGCCTTTTGATAGAAGGGTGATTCCATCTCCGAATGGAGGGTGCTTCGATGGTCTTTCGTCGTCTCGTGACTACGAAATGTCGGGGTCTTTGGCAAAGAATAAAACTAATATTTTTGAAGTTATTATCGGCCTCAACATTTTCGTTAAGCCGATGATAAGAGATGCATTGCTTTCACATCTTTGGTGGTTGTCACTTATATTCGTGGCGAAGGAATGAACCCTTTGGACTGTGGCTAAATGGCGGGAGCGCTTTGGCAGAAAAAAATATTCTAGATCATCAAGAAATCAATCGATGCCGATCCATGTAACCGATGAAAGAAATCTTAATTGATATTAAAAATTTTGAGAAGATACCAAAATTATGCATCATAGTACAGATATTGAGCGATAATTAAACATGACCCTCATTCATAATCGCTATTTTGCAAACAATTCGACGCACTATACAAAGCAAATGCTCAAAAAAATATTTCACACAATCAAGAAATGAGTATATAAATGAGTATAATATATTCAATTACTACTGAGTTATGTACGCTAAACAAGACCGTATATGTTTCCTGTTCGTTGGTAGGTCATTCTAAGATATTCAACCCCTCGCCCCTCGATCCCTCGCTTGTCTCGATCGTGCGAGCGTGAAGAAAAGAGCGGAGAGAGGCGCGAGGGGAAATTCCGGGAGGAGCGGGAGAATGGGGAGGAGTCGAGACGGGGACACATCATGATAAGCTGGGAATGGTCTTAGAATGATTGTGTGACGTCATCAGCTCAATATCAGATCGATTCCGACCGTGCAGTGTATAGTACTGTTTGAGTAGGGTATTTCGTGAAATTCGTTTTCAGTGATGGGTTGAACTTTTTTTGTTGGAATGGATTTGTACTGAACAAACGATCAAAAATGATTGAAGTCACTTAACAGTTTACATGCTCGAACAATTCATTGTTCGAGTTCATGTAAAAGTATTGGTAGTTTTGCTCTCGGAGAGTCTTAGGGATCCCCACCTGTTTCTGGCAAGCTAGTATTCCTTTTTTGCTGACTCAATGGAGAATAATCTTTTGAACTCTTCACAAACGTGGTGAAGGAGACTTTGACCTTCTAGTCGAGGGGAATCCCCTCTCCTTTTCGTGTCACTGTCACGCCACCATCACTTTTGAAGATTACTGATAAGCCGTTATCATTGATGTTTCTCGCCTGAGCTACGAAACTGGCTGGGAAAGGGCTATCCCCAAATGGTCGAGTGTGCAAAAACCGTCGTAAAAATGTTCTGTCAATCAGCGATTCTCAGCTCATTTCAATTGATCAGTTCAGATAGCTAAATACAGGGAATTAAACATCTCTCCATCGCTGATATTAGAATATGACCTGATACGATAGTTGATGGTGTGCTAGGTTGTCACACCCAGAACATCTCTCTGTTCACTGACCACCCAGACATGATTTGTTCGTAAACGAGACGTACGAGATTGAGATTCGACGTGGACAGTAGTGATGTAGTTTCGGTGCTGACTCTCTCCATTCTTCATACTGCATCGCAGATCAGGCAGACGAGAGTGTGGCAAATGGAGAGAGCATAAAACCAAAACGAAATCCCAAGTGAGTGGTCAGTCAAATCTGAAGCGTGATATCAAAGAGTTCTTGGGAATAGTAAGCTAGTAGTTTTATCCAATATTCTGTTCTGTCGCTCGAATATATGAAAAGCAGCAGGTCTAATGAGAACATTCGGAAGACAACCTACTTGATGAGAAATTCCGTTTCGTACATACACATTGTCTCTCGTATCCGAATCGTGATCATCCAGTAGGTTAGCATCCAAAGTTCATTCTATGTCAGTGGACAGATTGATCTCCCTGGTCCTGATCATCGTGGTTGTATACTGTGGTGTCGGATCGGATAGCGAAGGAATGAATTTTATCAGTATCGCTCTCTGGTCCTGATCAGGATAGCCGCCTAACCCAATCTTTTTGTCTTCACGAATCATTACCATTGGCTCTTTGGACGCTTCCTTCCTTCCAATGAACCATTGCATTGGATAATAGCCGCCTTTTTCTACAAGGCCCGCTGCCCGGAGTCTTCTTTGGAAAGTAGGGGGATAGTGAGACTAATGTGGCATAACTGATTAGAACTTGAGTGGGATACACTAGGCGTTTGGATATTTTCTGTTTACTAGAGTGTGAATGAATTAAAACCACGTGGCAACAGATAAAAAAAACTTTATCAATCTTCAACATTGTTCTCATCACTTGTGAGAATTGTCATCTTAGCTCATCTATAATTCCTAACTAGGGATTACCTGGCGGTTCTCTCCATTCTGCACATGCGTTATCGTGTCTCTGACCGTCGATAAAATCGGTTATTAAAAATTGCGTCAATCCCTGCTTATCGATAGTGCATAACTGGGTTTTCCCCAACAGTCCTCTTTTTCAGCACATGCGTTATC
The DNA here is from genome assembly GCA_036245825.1 of Pristionchus entomophagus. NCBI lineage: Eukaryota > Metazoa > Nematoda > Chromadorea > Rhabditida > Neodiplogasteridae > Pristionchus > Pristionchus entomophagus. Next base: position 11,578,180 of record BTSX01000001.1, read on the forward strand.
GTTTTTCTGACAGGCGATAAAATCTCCGAATAGCCCTATAAACGATAGGTCACGCCGGGGGATTCCCCCTTGGTTCTCCTGATTCTACACACACTTCACCGTGTCTCTGACTGGCAATAAAAACCTGTGAAAACGGCTATAAGTGACGATTGACGATCACAATCGTCGCATTTGGCGAGATATCTGGGGCAAGCTAGTTATCAGCATACGATTAGAAGCTAAACTTCAATCCATTGTTTGAACAGATTATCCCACCCCTTCGGCTTCATGCATATACCGATATTGTGCAGCACATCCTCACTTTTCTGTTCAGTTCCGACTTGCCAACCAACAGTTTCCAGATCGCGTGAAGCTTTCTGGACCGCACCTCCGTATTGTGGTCATCTTTTAGCGACAGTCTTCCTCACTTCTGTTCGAGAAAGCTCTATTCAGTCAGCCTCCCGTACGAGCTACACCAACGAGCAACAATGGCAGGAGGAGCGGTGGTGAGTTCTCAAACCATTCAAATTGCATTTATGCTATTAGGAAAGCCGTAAAGCATTCACAGTCGAGATTCAGAATTTACACTAAAAATACATCCCATGATAAAACTTGAGTTACAATGCCTATACAGCTTTCACTAAATGTTTCTAATAAAAACGTTGTACTCCAAAAAAATGCAGATCTCAAGCCTTACAATGGTGAAAAAGTACATTTTAAATCCATTCCAACAAAGTCCAAATCTCAGATCACTCAAACCTTCCGATCGGGTCGCGAGCCTCCCTCGCAGCAGCCCTCGGCCACCGGCTACGTCGTCCTGCTGACGCTGCTGGCCTGCATCGGAGGCCTGCTCTTCGGATACGATACCGGCGTAACCTCCAGGTTTGATCTTTGATATCTCATATTTGATCTCTGATCTTTGATCTTCAATCTCTTTTTAAAAATCTTCGATCTTTGATCTTTGATTTTCAATCTCTGATTTTTTAAATATTTGATCTTTGATCTTCAATCTCTGGGTTTTTTTCTTTAATTTTTGATCTTCAATCTCTGATCTTTGATAATCAATATCTGATCTTTGATCTTCAATCTCTGATCTTTAATCTTTAACACGATTTTACATTAATACGAAATTCCCTTGAGAGTGAGAAAGGAGCGAAATACAGAGATACGGTTAATCTTTCAGCGTGATGCTCTACCTGCCCGAGAGCCCCGCTATGAAGCCGCTGAGCTCATTCTGGCAAGAAGTGAGTAGTTGTGCCTGTCTCGGATGGTTCTGTGGGTAGCAGATACTTTATTTTGTGTTACCACATTTTATATAATCGAGGTGAATCGTGAAGGTGAATCGAGAGAGAAGAGGGGATCTTATGATTGAATACAGTTCGAGATAGTTTCAACATGTGGAAATAAACTCTATAAAATGCTCCCTTATCATATCAGAAACGAGTTTTTTGTCGTCACCGACTCTCTCTATTTCGCGTGCTCTCTCGTTTCTCTGATTGAAGAGATAGCATGCGGCTTGAAGAGAGTCGGTCTCGATTCGACACCACTTGGAGTGAACTATTCGTGTGTCCTAAAATACTTAACAGTGTTACTAGAATTCTCGATATGCGGTTGTTGAGTTGTTACCTATTTCTGCTGGGGCGATAACAGTTGACAACCTCCGGTCATGGCTTTCTAAGGGTGTTAATTTGGTCGTAATACTGTATTTATTTTATTACCCTTTAAGTTGATCGTGTCCATCACTCCTGGCGTAGCGGCAATCGGCTCGTTGCTCGCAGGTTTGACTTTGATCTTTGAACCTTGATCTTTAACTTTGATCTTCTTCGAGAGCGAGTAAGAAAAACTGTTAGAAATTCATTCCACTACCCTGTCGGAAAATGATACATCTAATTATATATATATATACAGTCGCGCGCATAAGTCACCGTACACTTTAAATTTCTTTGATAACTTTTGACTCACGATAGATTTATGGGTCAACCTCTGACATGTCATAGCATACCCACCGAGTGTTAGGTATATGCCATAGGGATATCACAGAACTCACTGGTTGTTGCACAGTGAAGACGCAATAAATCGAGAGTTAAAAAAAAAATTTCCCTGAACACCAAACTTTCTGATATTTTAGATAAGTCGAAGGGCTATACATAAAATGTTTTTCAAGTTCCTGCTCTATCGCACTTTGGCTACAGAATTGCTCAAAGATGTTTCCCGAAAAAATAAATTTTTGTTCATAGACGTGCTAGAAGCTCATTCAAAAGCTCAAAATGATCCTTTCCACAATTCCTGATGACCCCCCCCCCCGAAGTTTGATAACGATAGCTCGAAATTTGACTTCAAGGCACGAAAAAACCGAATTTTTCACTTTTTCACATGCCCCAACTTTTGGTGTTTCCAGTTATGAGGGTGATTTTCGTTCAAAGGTCTTTCCAAGATACGATGGTAGCATATCCATGGATTATACGATTCCCAACTTTTTAGAATATTTGGATAACTTTCTCACCCACGGCAACCGACAATCCGAGGTCATAAGATTTTCAACCTAAAAAATGATTAGTCGAAAAATTTGATCTCTCAGAAAAAACGATAAGAGACGGGTAAGTGTGGTGTAAGATATCTGAGGAATAATTTGGACGATAGGGAGAAGGTTCCTTGAGGCAATGAATTTAAAATGGAATAAGTGCGATGAGAGATAAAGTTTTTAGAAATGTTGTGTGAAGTTCGGAACCGAGGGAACAATTTTCGAGCTGCTCCTCTTGTTCGGGATTGTCTAAAGTCATACAAAAGTGAAGGGGAGATAGTTGATTGAGGGGAGAATAATTGGTGCACAAATTTGAATGAGGACAATGTTCGACGGTAATCAAGAGGTTCTAATTCGAACTTCTCGCAGGACTGCGAGTAAGATACAAATGGAATTTTACAACGATGGGGCAATTTGCGAAGGAATGTATGTTGAACTCTCTCAAGAAGCTTGCGATCCTTGAGAATATGAGGGGAATAGACAATTGAGCAATATTCAAGAATAGATCGAACGTAGGTCTTGTAAGCATGAATAAGCACGAGTGGGCTGATTTTTCAACAAATAGAAAATTTACACGTTTGGAAGCCTTCTTAACAACATCGACAATATGAGGGCGGAAGGAAAGAGTATCGGAGATTAGTACTCCGAGATCTTTTGCAGTGCAAGTGGAAGATATAATTGTACTATTGAACGAGTAAGCTGTTTTAGGATTGTTTTTACCTAAGTGGAGAATATGGGATTTTACTGGGTTGACTGACATTTGCCACGCCTGACACCATTTGTAAAGAGAATCTAAGGATGATTTAAGAGGAGCGGAAAGAGGAGATTTGTGATAGAAGGAGAACACAAGCTTGAGATCATCAGCAAAAAGATAAGAATCGACTGGGCAGTGGTCAACAATATCATTGATGTATATTAGGAATAGTAATGGACCTAGTACACTGCCCTGAGGAACACCAGAAGTGACACAAGTTGGAATTGAATTAGTTGAGTCAACAGCGACTTTTTGGGAACGAGAACATAGCCACGATTCAATCCATTGGAGTGAGGCTCCACGTACACCATACGATGAAAGTTTTAGGAGAAGCTTGGGATGAGATACTGTATCAAAGGCTTTGGAGAAGTCAATGTAAGCAATATCAGTTGAAAGTTTGTTGCAATGTCGAGAAATCAATTGGGATAAAAATATAATTAATTGATGGGTTGTGCTCCTGCTCTTACGGAAACCGTACTGGTGTGAGGAAATCAGATCATGCAGTGGTCAAATTCTAACAAGAAAGGAAGTGAGAGAATTTTTTTACAACTCTCTCATATACCTTTGAAACATTACTAGTGAGTGAAATGGGTCGATAATCGGCCGCGTTCTCACGTTTTCCACCCTTCTTGAACAGAGGACAGATGACTGCCTCTGTCCATTGGGATGGAACGGAGCCGCTCAGAAGAGAGGAAAATTAGAGAAAGAGGGAAAGCAAGAGATGTTGCACATTCTTTGAGAAGAATGGATGGGATGCGATCGGGACTTAGAGAACACTTACGAGGCATTTTAGATAGGAATTTCTCTAGAATGAAAGGAGAGACATCAATGGAATCAATAGTGCCGTTAGTACGAGGTGGGAAGGGGGGAGTGTTGCCATTGTCGGCTGTAAAGACAGAAGTGAATTGAGAGGAGAGCGTTTCGGCCTTTTCGAAGGAGGAAGAGGCGAATGAGCCATCGATGCGCCGAAGCGCTGAGACGGCTGATTTTTGTTTTGATAGGCTTCTCATGTGAGAGAAAAGGCCTACGTTAGATGAAAGTATTCGTCTCCCCTCCTTCCTAATGGCTTCTCGCGTAATGGCTATTCTAACTTTTTTAGAGAAGGACTCGTACGTGGGATCGTTGTTAGAATAGAGACGGGATTGAATACTTAGAAGGTTATGAATGTAGGCAGAATGGGCTGCACGATTGTTAGTGAGGGGGATTGTTTCTATGATTACAGATCGAACTACTTCTATGAATCGATTGTACATGTTTTGCGTTGTATCTCCGTTGACCAGTGCAGTCAGCCAATCAACCCCTGAAAACAGGGAGATTTTCCAAACGTTTGAACAGATTCAACGATTTTCTGGTCCGAGTGAGGTGGTAAGGTGGATGGCGATTCATGCTACGCCACCCCTTAGCCGAATCGGCAAACGAACGTATTTCTAAAACGAATTAGCCATTTTCGAGACCCACATTAATCTTCAGGAAAGACCAGCGACATGTTCGGTCGGCGCCCTGTGAATCTCGTTGCCTCAGGCATCTTCCTGGCCGGCGCCGTAGTTTGTGCCGTAGCCCCGGAACGGTGAGTGATATTTGATCTTTGCGATGTATGATCTTTGATCTCTTGACCCGTGCAGATTCAATCAAATGTATGCTCCTTCAGTAATTTGTGCAATGCAAATGCGGGCCTTCTAGGTCGAACGCCTGATTATGGTCTGTGATCACTTTTCCTGCACATGACATGTCTCTATGACTGGCGATAAGAAACCACAGAAGTGCAAGGTCACGTGCCACACTGATAAATGATGAGAAACTAGAGGAATCGTGCATATTTAAACATATTTCCAGATGGACTCTGCTTGTGGGACGAGCGCTGCTTGGCATTGCTATTGGTAAGCTCAGCTATAAATGTGTTAATTAATAACGTCATCCTGCTTTAAAAATCAGTGATAGTATTCTTCAAAGATTAAGCACAATATCCTTGTTCAGGCCTATCGTCGACTGTGATTCCCGTGTACATCGGAGAGTCGACGCCCTCCTATCTCCGTGGAACTCTTGTCTCCCTCTACATGGTACGGATTATGGATGGCAGTTCGGTCTGTCTTGCGATCCGCATCCTCCTACTTGATTTCACAATAGACGAGAGGAGGGAGGATGCGAATCGCAAAGACATGCGGTATTGTCAACCCTAGTACTGATGCGTGATCAATACTCGGATCGAGATCGACTCTGGTAGATTCGAATGATATCTCGCTGGTCAGTAAATAATAATAAACAATCAATAACATGCCAGGTCATGATCTGGGTTGGCTTCGTTACGGCTAACCTCGTCTGCGCCGGATTCGCCCACCTCGACCCGGTCAACATCGGATGGAGGTGGGGATTACACTATCTCTTATTAAGTCAAAATGTCTCTTAGTCTGTTCGTCCGTTTGTCTGTGTGTCACACTTTTCAAACCTCAATAACTCGCTTTCTAGGCATCACCCGAGGACAAGTCCTTGACCAATCGAACCACTGAAAACATCTTTTTCAAAATCGATAAAAATTTCGTCATCATTGCGAAATTTTTCATCCTTAGGTAATAATCCGTTTTTCGCGCCTAATTCAGCTCAAATTCGTCCGTAAACACCGGGAAGAGTGTCAATCGACTCAGAATCGTCAGCGCTTTTCACTGACAGCAACTATTTCGCAATCTTCGATTTCGTCATCATTACGCAATCTTCACGTTTTCGCTCAAAACTCGCTTCAAAATCATCGGAGAACCTCGGGAGAAGTGTCAATCGACTCAGAATCGTCAGCACTTTTCACCGACATCAACCTTACGGATCACGGATAGGTTCGGAGGGGCTTGCTGCTCGCCGGTCACGGATCGGTACGGAGGGGCTTGCTGCTCGCCTATCACGGATCGGTTCGGAGGGGCTTGCTGCTCGCCGGTCACGGATCGGTTCGGAGGGGCTTGCTGCTCGCCGGTCACGGATCGGTTCGGAGGGGCTTGCTGCTCGCCGGTCACGGATCGGTTCGGAGGGGCTTGCTGCTCGCCGATCACGGATCGGTTCGGAGGGGCTTGCTGCTCGCTCCTTCCCGGCCACGGAGCGAAGCGGAGTGGCTACATCGCAACTTTTCCGGAGCGCTCGAAGCCTCACGAGCTTTTCACAACGGTATACGCCCCACTCGCAAGCAAGCGGTGCTTGGCTAACGTGTATAGCGGCCTAAAGTTGCTAAAAATAAACATGATTTTGTGATTTTGCCTATGCTCTGGCCATACCGTTGTGAAAAGCTCGTGAGGCTGAGAGCGTGGAGGAAAAGTTGCGAGGTAGCCACGGAGCGAAGCGGAGTGGCTACATCGCAACTTTTCGGGAGCGCTCGAAGCCTCACGAGCTTTTTGCAACGGTATACGCCCCACTCGCAATCAAGCGGTGTTTGATTAACCTTTGCTTACGACCCGGCGTACAACGTAGCTTAGTGAAGTTCATTCCAGACTTTCCCTAATTCGCGTGCTCTCTGATAGACCCTATCCCTTGCACGCAATATTGTGCAGTAGGTTGCTCTAAACTTCCCCATTGCAGGCTAATGTTCGGTTTCGCGGGAATTCCTGCGGCCATCCAACTCGTCGGATTCTTCTTCATGAAGGACACCCCTCGATATCTCTTCCAGACCGGTCAGAGGGAGCTGTGCGAGGCGGTGCTGAGCAAGGTTTGAGATACGCGCGTAGCATATTCTCTCACAAACAATCGCTTTAAAAAAAATTCGAGGAAATGCTTTTTTTCGTGTTTTCCTGTAAATTCGGAATTGTACAGATCTACGGCGGTGATATGGAGTGGGTGGAATACGACGTGGGAGAGATCGAGGCGGCAACCGAGGAGGAGAACGCCGCAAAGAAGGAATACGGTAAGTTGTACGCATTTCCGCACAGGAAACTATGTGCGAATAGGCACTTGAATTTTGCGTGTGTTTGTCTTTTTTCTTGCAACATCACTTCAATGATACAGTAAATACAGAATTCGATTAAAAAGGGGTAACCATAGACATATTTAGAATGCAAATCTAAATACTGGAGGAAAGGAAAAAAAACAAATCCGGACCAGCACCGAAGACATGACAAAAAATACAAGCTTCAGAGCACACGACGGTGTTCTCTCGTATTCTCAAGACGCCTCACGTGCTGCGTGCTCTCGCCGTCGGATGTGCGATGCAGATGTTCCAGCAACTGGTCGGCATCAACACTATTATGTGCGTATTCTGTGTCCAATTAATTGAAATTCAATTAATTTCGGATTTATAGTGAATGGTCTTGATAGCGATAATAGTCAACCAACCATCTTCGCATGACAGTTATGATTGAATATTAGTCAATATATGGTGCTAAAACTATTCAGCAACGAACATTTGTTTTGTTATGTTTCCCTCCTTATGCTTCAACGTGTCATTAATCAATATCTAATCAGTTTCTATGAAAGATGTTCGCAGGTATTACACCTCAACGATCATCAAGTCAGCCGGCATCGAAGACGACATCACAATCATCTGGATCACGTGCGGCATCTCCGGTACGCACAAATCAATCAATCACGTAATTAATCGATTTTAATAAGAAACATATTTTCTAGTAATTGAATCTATTGCAACGCTCGTTCCAATGAAATTGATCGAGAAGATGGGCCGACGCCCAATCACCCTCATCTCTCTCGCCTTGATCATTGTTACACTGGGCCTGCTGGGCGGTTCATTCATCATGATCAACCAGGTCTGCTCAATATTTTTCGTTCTCAAATCATCGGGGAATCTGTATAGTCCTCGCAGAAAGTCGAAGAAATCAGTTCCTGTGAATGGAAAAATAACACTCATAGTTGGTTTATTTGATCGATAATAAAAAATATGTGTCAGAACATTACCGTAACCCGAAAATCGCTGCAGGACTCCGCGGTGATCGACCACACGCGCGACTTCGATGGTATCAACTCGACGGACTTGTCATACTACGACTTCTGCATCCAGAAAAGGTTTGCTCATCATTGGTGCGAACGCCCAGCTACTCATCAGACATAATTTAGATTTCGTAAATAGTGTTCGTATCAATGATCAGTATATATAAACTTATTCGTAGGAGGGTGGACGTTAATTTCGAATTTAAAAAAAAAGAAATATGCAGCAATTGCGACTCGTGCGTCACCGCATCTCAGTGCGGGTTCTGCTTCCCCACCGGAGACGAGGCCATTGGGCAGTGTCTACCGCTCAATATAGACGGTATCGATCCCGCCCTCTCTCTTGCCTAAATTCTGCCAGACCAGGCGCATCCTTGCTAAACTTGTGTAAAAACAAATTGTTGTGTTATTACGTACATCTTGTACTTGCTGAAGCGTCTTCAGCTGCATACGCTAAAAACTTCTGCAATCGTAGTAGTCACTAAACAGGACAATAGATGAGAGTATAGTATTCCAGAACCCACTCTATCGACAGTCGGATTCTGTCAGAGTGGAGATACTCTCTACAATCTCACGACGCCCTATGTGATCAAGACGAGTTGCACGACGAAGTGCGTTGAATTTTTTTCTTCTTAGTTTTGTTTATTGCCATTTGGACTTTCGCTTCAGCACACATTTATCTTAGATGCCGAACAATAAATTATAATTATATATTGGGTTGAGGAATAAGTAACGCTCGTTTTTTCTCTCTGACTTTAGAACCCTCGTGCTCGCTCTTTTGTTGTTGCCGTCTGCCACCCTGTTTACACTGGAGAGAGGGCCCTCGGGCATTCCACACATGTTTTCGATTCAGTTCTCCCTAGTCTCCCAGGCGAGAATGCCGCACAATTTCGTCCCCGACCGAATTCACATTCGGAACGTGATGCTCTTTCTCTTTCTATCTGGCTTGAAACCGCCCGCCATTCATGAACAACTGGAGCAGGTTTACCCCACACATACCCCGCATGTAACCACCGTGAGAAAGTGGGTAGTCAAATTCGAGAAACACGACTTTTCCCTCGAAGATGAAGACCGACCCGGTTGGACCTCGATCGATTGCGTTCTGAGGTGGAGGCTGACCCGTATCTCACTACGCGCGATCTTGCTGACTTCCTTGGGGTCGACCAAAAAACTGCCGTGAATGGACTTCACGCGATTGGAAAGAAGTGGAAACTCGGGAGGTGGATCCCCCATGACCTGACCGACTATGACAAGGATCGCCGAGTGGACATGGCTTCGACTCTTCTCACTCTGCATCGCCGGTTTGATTGGCTGGACAATGTCATCACAGGTGATGAAAAGTGGGTGCTCTACGACAACCATGAGCGCATGAGACAGTGGGTCGGAGAGGACCAAAAGCCAGCAGATGTCCCCAAACCCGATTTGCACCCCAAAAAAGTGATGTTGTGCATCTAGTGGTCAGTGCGGGGAATGGAGTTCTGGGAACTCCTACCCGAGGGGACGACTATCACGGCAGAGGTCTACACTCTTCAGCTACGGAAGCTGAGACTCGCTGTCGAACAAACACGCGGGAAGGACGCTCGAATCTACTTTCAGCACGACAACGCCCGCCCGCATGTCGCAAGAAAGACCAAGGCTGAGCTGGCAGGCTATGGCTGGACTGTCCTCCCCCATCCTCCCTACTCACCCGACCTTGCCCCCTCCGATTACCACCTCTTCTCAGACCTCCAGCGTTTCCTTAAGGGACAGAGCTTCAAAGACCGAGCCACTATCCAGACCGTACTGACCAACTATTTCAAGAACCAGCCCCAGTCCTTCTATCACGAGGGCATCCACAAGCTGCTTGGTAGATGGCAGAAGGTCATCGATGCGCATGGAGAATATTTTTAGATTCTATCGTGCTTTGTAAAGTTTTTATGATAAAGTGAAAAAAAATTCAAAAACGAGCGTTACTTATTCCTCAACCCGATAGCTAAAAGTGTTTTGTAATGTTTGATGTTTGCTCCAGGTATTCCTTTCTTCCCATCATCATCATCGTTCTCTATCTCATCGCATTCTCATTTGGTACGTTAATAAACGAGTAGTTATACCGAATCCAGACCGACTCTCCTCAATGCGCGTGCTCTATAGAGTTCGCAATCCGGGGCGGGTAATTCCGACCCGTGCCGGGTCGCGCGCGCGAAGAATGAGAAATGGGACTCGCTCGAAAAATGATAAATTATCCGAGACTTTTTGCGAAACTGCTAGGCGTTTTGAAGTATAACTCGCGCCAACCTGAATGAAATTTGGAATCCTTTTCAGACCTTGATCAGCGTTTCATACTCTTTCGATTGGTGTATGACAAGTGAGCGAAATAAAAAGTTTGAAAATATCGATTTGGTAGGTCAAAACATGAGATTTGGAGTTCAAATATTGGTTGAGTTATCATGGCCTTCTAGGGATCGTGTTCCTAGCGTTTCATAGTAATTAGAGAGCGTTTAACGAAGTTTGAAGCCGAAAAAAGTCTCACAGATAGGGCGTTGCGAGGGAAACAGACAATAGCGCGAAATTGTCTCCCTGATCTCGGGTAATGGAGCGAATTCTCTAGATTACCCGAGAACTCTCTCCCTCTCATTCCTCATTCGCGGGTACCCGAAGTCTCGGGTAGAGTTGGATTTCGCACTCTAGTGCTCTATCACGATGCAAATATAGGAGAGGTATACTGGGCATCCGTATTTATGGATAAGTAAGGGTAGGAAAAGATAGATTCACAGCCGATCAAATAATTTATCAACTCATGCCAACTATTTTGCGCAACTAATATGAACCTAAATAGGCATGGCGCCGATCCCGTGGGTGTACAACGCGGAAATCTATCCTCTCTGGGCTCGCACAACTTGCGTCTCTCTCTCGACCGCCTCCAACTGGATATTCAACCTCCTCGTCTCACTCACGTTCCTTACACTTAGCGAGGCAATCACGAAATACGGTGAGAGATCATTATTATTTATTTATTCAAAATAATATAAATTAACAATATAAAAAAAATTATTCAGGAACCTTTTTCCTCTATGGTGGTTTCGCAGTGGTTGCGCTGATTTTCTTCTACTTCTTCCTACCGGAAACGAAGGGAATGCCCATCGAAGAGGTGAGCGTACATTTTAAAAAACAAATAAGTTATTTATTATTTAAAATTATTATTTTCAAAACTTCATATTCTGTACTTACAGATCGAGAATCTATTCAAGACTGAGAAAGAAAGGCAGGCTGCAGCACCCCCTGCATACGAAATAGACGAGAAGGAGAGGGACTTCGAGAAGGAGTGAATATGTCCACTAGAAAACCATTTGAGAAAGCATAATTGTTTCCATTAGAGTAGATAATTCCCTGTACAACGCATGTCCCGAACCCGAGCGAGCAAATCTGGATGTGAGAATATTTCCCTCCAGCGCGCAGTGATACGACGTATCCACGTTGGGACAGGACCTTTGCGAAGAATGCTTTTCATTTAGAGGAGGAGTGCCCGGGTTCAAACCCAGGTCCGACTTACCGCTTTGTGCATTGACTTACTTCTCATCTGAAGAAAGCATTTAAAAGTGTCATTCATATTTCGAGTGTTAATTTATGCGTTTGCCAACGTTTGCCATTCACACCCAAACTTTACATCATATTGATGGATACAAAGGTTCTGAATTAATTATCAATTGGTCAGAGATATGTCAATCTTTGAGAAACATCACATCGACACAATAAAGGAAGTACAAGTATGTTATCAAATATTTTGAAGATGGTCCGGCTTCGTCATTGTCGTCATATTCGACGATTCTGTATTAGAAGAAAACGTACAGAGCTTCGCTCCCTTGTACGGAGAAAAGCTAAGGACAGATTGCAGAACAAATCTGACAAGTGATTGATCAGCGATAATGTACAAGAGATTCGCATTATTGATGCCAAATCGGCGTTGACTCTCCCCAATCCTCTCTCGTCGGTCAAAGAAAAGGGAGAGGAGGTGAAATGAGGACCGCGTCACTAACGTCAAATATCAACGTAGATTGTCACAATTCATGAAGATGTACATATGAACATATACTGATAATCGAAATATTGAAATTGAAAGATTAATCGCTTTGTTATATTATCGTTTGTTAATCACTCTTTCGCGGAATCTTCGTTAATCCGAGATGTTTTACGGTGCAACCTAATCCTTGGTCTGAGTAAAAGCAGAGAATGAAACGATTTCTAAACACTAATCTTTTCGGAAGCCCATGAGTCAATCTCTGCACGCTTTGAATTCCAGCCACGAACGATGCTCCTGTTTCCATTTCCGCTTTCAATCCCGTTCCCGTTGCCTAGGTATCGAATGAAATTGAGGGGTGGACCCAAATTCACCCATGGTTTGAGATTCTCCCAAACTGAAAATCACACTGACCTCTGGTAAGTGGAACTTGATAATAAATAAAGTCCCTTGGGCGAGTTTTAAGATTGGTTCGTTATCGATGAATAAATAAAAACAAGAACCTTCAAAATTACGACTTTTTTGGGTTTGTTAAATAATATTAGGATTCGGCGTCCCTGGCGGAACAATTCGAACAGTGATTCCGATGCATACATGCAATAGCTACAAAACGCACATAGTGACTACTTGTAGTTCGGCCAAAAAGTTACAACTTTATCCGAAAAACTGAAATTGAAAGTAGAAAAACCCATTTTGGAAACAACTAGAAATCAAGCAGAACGGGTTTTCCAGAGTCCCAGGGCACCCCTAGAATAACGCAAAAGATAAATTGTGTCTATCCCGAATGGTTCAGAAAATATGATTTTTCGACCATTTTACCTTGTAATTCACTATTCTCCCTCCGGCAAGGCAGTAACCACAAATAAGTGACCGTTTGTTAAATACGGGACCAAGACCCTCCTAGTACCCGAGTATGAGCTTGTAGTTCTCATTGCTAGCGCAATGGTTCCGGGGGGTCGTCCAAAATAACCGACCTGCTCTCTTAAATTTCAACGATTCATCATCACTTTCCATCTTCAACTGCAAAAATCGTCGGCTGCGTGCTGCTGCTATGTCTGCTGCAGGGGTCGGACGCTCGAGCGATTCAAGTGATTTTTTAAGTTATCAGCACCTCCGAGGAAATGTGATTTGCCATTTGCAGTGTCCGCTTCAGCTACATGAAATTTCGAGATATTGCTCATAATCTGGAATCGAATACCTTCGAAACTGCAAAAATTCCCTTTTGAATTCCGGAATGAGGAAGGGAGTAGGAGATATTAGCATTCATACTAATATCTGTGTTGTAATATGACAGCGCGATTAGAACTTTAGATATATGGACGTAGGAAAACGATAAAACAAATCTAGACGATGTGTTAGTACAATATTCATGTGATGTGACGTGACGTGTTGTACCTGGTTGTAGGTGTTGGCCGTAGATGCTCGCATCCTTCTATCATACTTCGCAAACAAACTTTCGCAAACCGAATAACTGAACAATTTGTACAATTTGACAATTATTGACAGTCGATGAATACGCAATTGAAATTTCCAAGTTGTGCTTCATATTTTGTGTCCACTCCGATGTTCAGGAATCGTTCGGGCACGGTCACGGTGAAATATTACTTTAATTTTTTTTTACTTGGGAGAAAATGCAGCAATTACGGAAGTATGGAGTAGATAGCTCGTTCCTACCGTTATCCCTAGTTTATTTTAATTTTTCATAATCATAGCTCGCGTTTTTCCCCCCATTTTCAAGTATTATTTCCCCGTGACATGGTCGATCGATTCCCACAAATAGTGGTGGACAAAAAATGAAAAAAAAAATAAATTGGAATTTTTTTATTTCGTATTCGTCGACTTTCAAAAAGTGACAAATTGAATTGTTTCAGAATCACTATAATAAGCAAGAGCCCGATTCACAGCCGAGAATATATGAGGCCGTTTGCGGTAGGATCAACAAGGGTCCAACAGGGGTCTGGAACAGGTAAAAAATAACATAGACTCAAAAGTTGACCCAAGGGTAACTTTCGATTCTGAATCGACCTGTGGAGTCCGTTTTTCGATCCGAGCATTCTGAATCCCGATACGACATGACGTCAAATTGGCCGAAAATTTGTTTCTGCAATAAAAATTGGTCTGGGAACAGAAAAATTGGCCGAAACTTCGCATACCCGACCAGAATTTGAAGCTCTACAAACTGATCTTTTGGACGAGGCTCTATCTTTTCTCGTTTTCGAGAAAAAGTCGATTTTTGACTTAATAGCGCGGGGCAAAAATGACTTTCACAAAAGAAAGAAAAACCATTTCTGATCATTTTGGTATATGGGGTTAAGAGTCTGTGTTTATGGAAAGATGTTTTATATCGCTTTTTGTGCCGCGAACTCGCGTTTTTCACAGATTTTCAAGCATAACTTTTTTATATCGAGTTTTCATGATCTCTGGTAAAGAAATTCGGTTTGTACGTGAAAAAATACGACAGGAAATCCTATATGTAGGCATTTTATTTTAAAAATATGACTTTATTTGACCCTGACGTCGTCGTCGATGGCGATTTTCGGGTCAAAAAAGTCATTTTCTCAGATTCACATCATAATAGGTTTTTCAAGCGTATTTTTGCACGTAGGAACCGAATTTCTACACCAGATATCATGAAAACTCGATATACAAAAGTCTTGATTGGAAACCAACGCGAATTCGCGGCACAAAGAGCGATATAAAACATTTTTCCATAAAAACAGACCCTTAACCCCATATATCAAAATGATCAGAAATGTTTTCTCTTTCTTTTGTGAAATTAATTTTTGCCCCGCGCTCTTAAGTCAAAAATCGACTTTTTCTCGAAAACGAGAAAAGATAGAGCCTCGACCAAAAGATCAGTTTGTAGAGAATTAAATTCTGGTCGGGTAGGCGAGATTTCGGCGAATTTTGCTTTTCCCGAATCAATTTTTATCGCAGAAACAAATTTTCGGCCAATTTGACGTCGTGTCGTACCGGGATTCAGAAAGCTCAGATCGAAAAACGTACTCCATAGGGCGATTCAGAATCGAAAGTTACCCTTGGGGACAACTTTTGAGTCTATGTTATTTTTTACCTGTTCCAGACTCTTGTTGATCCTATCGCAAACGGCCTCATATGACTTCTATCCATCCGAGAATTACGAACAATCTGGACTGCGCACTCGCGCCAAGCGATTTGGTAGGTCGTTTGTGCATTCTGTGTGTTTTGATCAGTTCCTAAGATGAGTTTTTGAACGATAAAAATATTTTGCTTCTTTGTTGTAATTTAAATATTTTGTCGATGTGTTTATTTTGTTTATGTTTATTTTTTCATCTTATCAGGATGAAGCAACACATTGAGAAGTGTTTCATAATTACGCAAGACGCGATTTTCACATTGTATTCCTCTAAAATTCCAGCTAACAAGGATATCGAGTTAACCGTTCGAAAGATGCTTGCCAAGATGAGCCGAGAAGAAATTGACAACATGAAGATCTTCTGCGATATATCGGTATTCGTATTTATGCATTTTTCCTCGTACCTGCACATTCTGAATAATATTATTCCAAATTTTCTTTTAAACCATTGCTCTTCTTTCGTGAGTAAAATCAGCAAAGAAAGTGATTGAAAACAACTCTCATTATTTGAACAGAACTATTTTCCAGGGTGAAAACATGCCGATCCATCCAAGTCAGAAGCGACTAATCATGATGTGCATAATGCTCGGATACAAGCTCACAATCGCTGAAGTGGTATGAAATAATGGAAAATAGGAAATTAACACTCCTTATTTCGTTTTTCATTTTTCAGAACGGCGAAAGACAGACTGAGAAAACGGGAGAATCGTTTTCGATTTGTCATCAAAAGTGGTTAGAATTTTGTAATTTGTTTAATCGTAATTTAATTTGGAAAATATTTGCACTTGCAGAAACCGATGTGAAATCTGCCATCTGCAATAATGATGGAGCGTGCGAATCAGCGTCTTTCAATTTTCCCAGACTTGCCAGAGACATGGATCGATATTTGACCAATATATTAGATTTGTGTTTTTGTTGAGATCTGCCGATCTGTCATATTTTCACTGCTAAATTAAATTGAATATATTGTATAAAATTGCAAACCCCATAACCATTTGTATTGCTAACGTAGTAGGTAACCTCGGCAAAAGTAAGAGTACGCGTGTATTCATATTCCGACTTCCGTTGTTTATCTTGACAACTATCAAAACTGGCTGCAAAGGATGGGACTCGAACCAGGGGTTTCGGATTTAGTAAACGAGCGCGCTACTGATTGAGCCACAAGACCATGTATTGGTTTGTCTCACTTGCGCTACATGATTGTGCGAGGGTCGAGTAGGCGAGTAATGCATTGTGGGAGCATCGAGATCACCTTTTCAATTGTTTCTCGAAAAAGAGTTGAGACATCTACAAACAGCCAACAGTATGATGTTATTGGGTCCCAGAGGGGTACTTTGGCACTACTTTTCGCCTGTCTGAGTGAAATCGGCTCTCGACCCTGTGGTCTCTACTAGTAGGTTAAAACATTTTTTTTAAACAACTAATATCGAGGCGAGACGACCAAGTTCGATGCCAGAATTATTAAATCTCCAATCTGCAGAAACGGATAAGTCCGTGGCCAATTCCTCTAGTACCTCACAACGGTCTATGTACATAATGAAGACGAGTTACGAGACTAAGTATCAGGCTGGTCAGAAAGTCTTTTCCGATTTTGACACTTATAGATTCCCACCTCTCTTTCGTTTCCTATTGGATGCAACAACTTGCGTCCTTTCACTTGGTTGCCCTCTCTAGCGCACACTATCTCAGATCTCTCCGATGAGAAAGACGGGCACAGTGCTTGATCAAAGTCGACGCAATCGACAATCACTAGGACTTTTGGTGAAGGAAGATATGGTCATACGAAGAGCACAGTCGCGATGTACGATGGTTATATGTCATTATTAAGTTACTGCCAAGATGGGGCCACTAAAAGCCTACTAAAGAAATGCGCCCAATTTAGTAGTGTGCGTGGCTGTATCTGGTCGAAATCAGATTCTCTCGCAGTGTATTCGTACCAATGATTCTGAAGACCGCGCTCAAGTTATTCTGTAAAGTACTGATCATACTTAGTTTACATTTAATTTTGGGAAAGAATATAGCTATCCCCTCATGAGCTACTTTAGTCAGATCACAGGTCTCGAAATTCGAACATCGAAATTGCCAGTTTTGACTATTCCCCGTTTCTACGCGGCTTTGAAAGCCGAACCTTTTGTGGTTAAATGATCGAGCAACCCTTACTATGGCACTCATTGAAAAGACAGAACATTGAGTTCCTTCCTTTTTGTGGAGTGGGGTGTGAACGATAACCCTAAAATCACGTTTTTTGATGTTTTTGCCTAAAAATATAATTTCAAAAAATCTCTCATTTCTGGAAAAGGATGAAAATCAGACTTAAATCTATATAGTGGTTACATAGTTCCTGTATTTTTTTTGGGGAACCCCTGGTTCAAGGGCCTGTATTATGGTCATTGTGAATATAGCACCGTTCCGCTTCAGCTATCATAGAGCGCTTGCATCGGGCGTCTCTCCAAACACTATGCCTTTCCTTAGAAAAAATGCCACGTAAAGGACAGCTGTTCCGAAAATATTCTAGATTTTTTTATGAAAAAAATACTTATTGAGATATTTATTTCTCCCATACTTAGCAAGCGACGACTAATTTAAACTTGTATAATTATTAGTCTAACATGTCCCTACATAATGCTATGAGGATAGGTGGTAGGGTTTAGAGTCAAGGAAAATATCTGAGTTCAAACATCATGCTCAAAATCGGAAAAGACTTTCTGACCAACCTAATACGTGGGATGATACTTTTTAAATTGTTTTCTCGTAATTTTATAAGCAAAAATTACTCGAAATAATGGACATGGTTGAGCTGTTTTTATATCCGAATTTTACAAAAATCTTTATAAAACAGTCCAAGAGAAACATAGAGTCCAATAGCAAATCTCGTTCTGATGAGAGGGTTCTTGAACATCTTCAAGCTATGTCGAATCGTATGCAAATTAAGCAGTCTTTTTAGCGAATTTCTTCTTGAGATCGTTGGAGAGAACGTCTCCACCTGCAAATTCATGAAATAGCCCGATAATTAATGTTGATGATATTACTGGTGAGAAGGGCTAAGAGACGATCCTGGATTCTGGCATCTAGAAGCGATACGGGAAGCCAGAAGAGTACTGCATCGAGACCACAGAGGTATCTGAAATATGCTGAAATATTAGATTATCGAATACGATAGATAAACTTATTTTGTTTTCAAAAGGTAGTGAATAATTCTCCATTCTCCATTCTTGCGCTCGTGACGGGCGGTCGGTCCCTTCCATTCGTCTCACCCCGCCCCATTCCGACCCAGTTTGAAGAATCCTCACCCGTCAGCTTGGGCAACCCGGTGAGAATCGCCCACTTGGTACGCTTCAAGAGGAGACCCCGGATGGGTATCAACCGACTCAAGTGATCTACCATCAAGAAAGGCCCCGATCGTCAAGTCTGCCTCGTGAGTCAATCAATAGTCCACGTCAGCACTCACTCGCCATCATCGGAGGCTGGATGATCTACTTCAAAGCTCAATGGAGATCGACCAAGACCATTCCAACAGTTGACCCAACAAGCCAAAGAAGATTCCCTCATCCCTTGACCCAGACACCTTGAAATCGAAGATCCCACTCCCTCCCTAACGAAGCTACCATCCTGCAGGCCCAGTGCCTTGAGGATAGGATAAAATCCAAATCCATCCAGTGAATAGTTACAGGGAATTCGGTGTTCACCTGCATCTGGGGAACTTGGCAGTGATAGCATGGAAGTAGTTGTTGACGACGATATCGATGTTGGAGGAACCGAAGTTGTCAATCGTCTTGTTCGTGTTGTGGATGACTGATAGGAGCGAGGATGTCAACTAGGGCTGTCAGAGTAAACAGTTTGTCTCTTCATTCTGCACGCCTTCTCATCACTCAACCGGTCTAGAGAGAGGGTATAATGAAGATACGAACTCTTCACTCGGACAGTCCTAATGTCAACTGTTTCAGTCTCTTTCAATCAATGTATTGAGGCATTGCTCCAAAGATATTGAGATTTCACGAAAGAATTGAGCAGTGTTCTGGCATCAATAGCCAGCACCAGCCTGCAGTAGGCACTTACACCACTCCTTGAACTCCTCTCCCCATGACTCTCTCTTTGCAGGTGTTAGTGAATTCCATTTAGTGTCCGCACGTTTGCGCATCGCTTCCTGGAATCAAATTGATTTACAAGCAAATTATATGCATTTATTTATTTGTTCATCGTACAACACTGAAGTTTGCTTACACAAGAGCAAATGTAGGAGATAGGAGAGTATAAGTGACGGAAATAACACGAAACGCATGCAAAATAACATGCGTGTGGGAATGGGGCAGGGGAAAGGGAAGGGGTAGGGAGGGATGGATCTTCTCATTTGAGTTGCGCATTGATGAATGATATTGAATTAAAATGCATACCTTGTCGAGCAATGCCGTCTTGAACGCTCCAGGCTCTAGCAGTGAGCACTTAACTCCATAAGCTGCGGTCTCCTGTCTGGAATATCTATTTTCCCAATCTGTCACCTTTTCCAAAATGAACCTGATGCAATCGATGTAGGCTTCGACACCGTACTTGGCCACAGAGTAGGGCCCCGTAGCGGATACGGATACTCTGAATATCACGGAAGATCAGGACGCTTTTCAGACAAGAATTCTGACAAGAAGGCTACCTTCCCGACACGGAGCTGACTGCCACGATTCTTCCCTCGCTCTCCTTGATGAGGTCCATGAAGGCCTGTCATCGGGTTGTGAGGCGACCTTTGTGAAAGTCGTCTCACCTGCACACAACGCACCACGCCGAACGTGTTGACCTCGACGGAGAACTTGTACTCATCGATGGTGCACCAATCATCGGGGCCATAGACGGTGAAGACTCCGGCGTTGGCGACAACCGCCCAGAGTTCTGAGAATACGGTTGGTTATAGATTACGGTATCGGCTTATGATCCACATATTTCTACAAACAACCTTTTTAAAAAAAATATTGAACACTATTCAACTTGGCCGGTTTGACTCCATCTATCACATTTGCTATTGCAAGTTCGCTCCAGTGTGTATTGTTTGGTCCATCGCAATTGAAGGGTGAAAGAAACGAATATGGAACACTCACTGATTCCATTCTTGAGGTTTTCTTTGACGAATTTTCTGGCATCGGCGATCGATTCATCCTTGGTCACATCGAGTGGACAAGTAATCAGGGGCAGACCTCGGGTCTCACTCTGTAGCGATTCTTCCCCCTGAAATTTTGATTACTGTACGCACGGACGCCTGGATTAAAGTTCTGTCAGAAGTGACACTCACACCCTTCGTCAAACATCCAGCGAACACGGTTAGTCCAGCCTTGGCGCATTTGATTGCCAGAGCTCGACCGAACCCTGATAATGTACGGTATCTATGGTATACGTTACAGTATTCTTACCTGAATCGCAACCCGAGATGAAAACGGCCTTCTTCTGATAGTTGCCAACTGTATTCTTCTCCCAGACATACCTGGAATCTTGAAGGATAGGTTGGAATTTGGAAATTTACCTTACCGTGCAATATAATACGCCGCAATCACACCGAAAACGAGTGGAATAGAAACTGTGAACTGAAGCCCGAGGAGGAATTGCAGCATTGCGACTGAATGAAGTTGTAACCTTCACCGTATTTTCTAATCAATAGAATAATACGAGCCAGGAATGAGTGTGACAGTGAGGGCTGTGAAAGGAGTGAGAGAGGACGAAAAAGCTGGAATACAAACTCTGTACTACAAAGGGAGGGGAGGAGTGCTTTCTTAACTGATTGATAAGAGCAAATAGTATATTGGGCACAATAAGAAATACTGGACAATCAAAAGAAGATATGCTGGACTAACAAATGGGTAATGTAACCCCCTTCTCCCCGATCGTGCGATGCGAGAGACTGAGCGAAATGAGGAGAGTTAGGGACCCAAAACCTCTCCCTCTCTTTCCGTGCAGGTCACTATGTCTTAACGGGACTATTGATGTTCGATCGAGACCCACTCTCTTCAATCCGCATGGTCTCTCGCTGTTCTGAGAAACGAGCGAACATATGAATCGAGGAGGAGCAGTAGTGAACATATTATTAATAATATTAATCACTACTGCCCATCACGGTGTCTAAAGAACACTTATCAAACGTTGCGAAAATAATAGAAGAGAAGGAAGCTGGAGATCGTAAGGTCACAGAGAATTTTGGGGCATACATGATAACGAGAAGTCCCAAATTCGTTGCAGTCCCTTAATATCCTGCAAATACCTAGACGAGGAAATATCTTGAGGATATTATCAATCGTGCAAATTTGTGATATCAGAACATAGGATGATAATAATGAATCTCTTTCTAATAATATTATATTATCTATAATACATGTTTTATCTTCCCTGCAATGATAATGGTCATCTTCTCCTGAATTCGTAGCATTGTTCCTTGCTCAGCCGAGGGCTGTTCAGATAAACTCTAACGCCTTGTACTTTCTCATCTCACAATTACCCCTTATTTTTTATGAATGGCTGGGCTTTAAATGCAACGGCAAAACATCACGACCGCAACTGTTATCTTTCCCTCTCTAGCAATAGCTTCACACACTTTCTCGTCCCGTGATTTTCTCTCATACCACACAGATTAATGCAGACCAAACATCGTAAAGCGATCGCAATATTGTTATCAGAGAAACGATTAACGTGCCTCAAGATAAGCAACACATTTTGGAGAAAAAGCAAAATTACAACCAGAAACTACAACATCAAGCTTTTGTGAAATCATCACTGCTGTACCAAATTCGTTTCACATTTTGGACTTGTCAGCAGATGTCCAAACTCAATGAAATGAAAACTCAATTCACAGTTTTTTTTGGCTCCATCACCATATTGAACTAGACAAACTAGGCTAAACTACCTAAATGAATTGGTCCTTCCCTCTTCTCCGTAGATCCCTCGCGTTTTTACGTGGAGAGGCGATGAAGTTGAGAGATTGACGAGAGAGCAAGAGAGATGAGAGTGAAACACACTCAAGATCGGGGATAGACATCAGGCACATTTCTGTCACGATCAACATAAGAGGAGAGTCTACCACTCTACAAATTTGCTCGAGATCATGCGCAGTGCATTCGCTTTAGAGTACAGATATCGACCAATGAGTCTATTCGGCGATTCCTAGAAATGTGAGGCCCATAACATGAACAAACAACACACAGTTATAATTTTAGATTTTTAATTGAATGGATGAAGTAAGTTTTCGATTAGAGCCTTCTGAAAACGACGTTGATTCAGCTAAAATTGTATTTTGCGATAAACATCGATCCGGAGTGAAAATGTCCAAAAATCGAGAGCTCCAGACTATGATTTTGAGACTTAAAGAGAAGGTATCCCACGAATTTTGTTATTTAATTACAACATTTCACAGCCATATTCCCACACATCCGATGCCCTAAAGATAAGTTGTTTTTAATTCTTTCAAATTTTCTGCACATCTAGCACAATTGAGCCCCACCGAATGGTGGACGATTACCCTGTCAATGCCATTTTGGAGAGATCCAATCAAGGGCACCACGCTCAAGCTTTATTCACTTAGTCGCAATGAACACTAGGAAGGCGCATCTTTTATGGGCAATCACCCTAGATCCTCTTCCTCAAACGTCAAATAAAGGTCCCGAATTAGAGGGTACTAAAAGGAAAATAAATCGAGGTAATATTCAAATAATTGTTAGTGGCAGCGATTCCGGGTCCGCTAGTGATGGCAAATCTGCATCCGATTCTCCTCATTTCACGTACTCTCACGTTTCTCTCACCAGCGAGATAATGTGCAGAATGGATAGAGCTAAAGCCGAAATTACATCCCTAGTCTCTTCATTTCATACTCCCGTTCTTCCAGAATGACGAGAGATTGCACGGATTGCAGAGACCATTACCCGAATTGCGCACTCTAGCCGCGACCTACAGCCCTTAGGAAGTTCACCGGCGATGCAGATCTCCCAAAGCGTGGGCGTGTATGTTGACAGGCAGGATAAAGGGGATCGGCCGCTCTTTTTCTACCTCTAACGCATTAGTGAAGCCTGATTGAATAGTTAATCTCCCTCTCTCTATTCTACACTCTCTCGTGTTTCTAACCGAGAGAGAGTCTCTCGTGTTTCTAACCGAGAGAGAGTGCACCTAAGATCACTTTTTTTGATCCGGCAACGTAGCTTCCCTACGGCGCTCCTCTCTCCAGTCCATTCGTAATTTGAATCTCATACCGATCATGCTTCCTTCCCTAATCACGACCGGCCTTCTCTTCCTCTTCATCAGCCCTTCTGATGGTTGCATGCGAGTCACCCCCAGCACTCCAGGAATAGTTGGTCAGTTCAATAGATGTCAAATCGGAACCCAACTTTCCTCACGTGCTCTCTCGTCGAGAGATTGAGAAAAGTCGATGCCGATTTGTCTCCATTAGTCAGTTCTATGATATGTGTTCGAAACTAGAGTTCAATACACATAGGTGATCATTTATCGAATCCTATTTTATTATTTCAGCCTGCAAAATGTGCACTGACGCTATGATCACTAAAACGGCGAATGGGAATGGAGCGAAGCCCTTCGACTCAGACACCACCGACAGCAGTGGCACGTGCTCTGTGAGAACGCTAGTATGCACGGGAGAGAACGCGAATGTCGAGGTGAGATGGTTGATTGATTGTCGGTTCTGTTTATGATCTAAGGAATGGGTTGTAGTTAGAATTGGCAAATCGCTACCGAATTCCCCTCTTCTATATCGCTATCAGACGAGGAGTGGATTAGTGATGGAAAATCGGAACTCTACTCTCCTCTTTTCGCGCACACTCTCATTTCTCTTACCCACGAGATCGATTACAAGATTGAGAGAGTAGTTTCCGATTTGGCTTCACTGGTGACAATGAGGTTCTTTTTATTATTTGAGGAACGAATTGCACGTAGGGCTGGCAATTCAGTCGCGTTGCCAACTTTGTCAACCCAAATTGTACAATATAAAAAAAAATTTCTATGTTCAGCTCAACAATGGCGAGGGACAGATTGCTGGGTCGCTGGTCGTGACGTGCAAGGCGGACGGAAGTGCATGGACCTACGTAGGCATCGATATCACGCAGGCAGAATGCGCCGCGGCTCCTTAATAGGGTTGACAATTAGAGATGTCGTTGCGGTTTTTGACTGTCCTCTCTCATTCCTCTGACCAGCAAGATAGTGTGCATAATGGAGAGAGTCAAAACCGAAACGCTCTATTGACCCTACTCCTTATGCACAGCGTTTTGCTGACTCGCTCACTTTCGCGTACTATCTCGTCACCCTCTCTTCGTATCGCTTCTCTCTCCATGCAAAAGTGCTCAGGTGAAAGGCAATTCTACATCAAATCGTATGATTTCCATGCAATACCCGTAGTTTTGGACCGAGATGGTTTGCAAAAATGTCAACCTTCCACAGTGTGTTTTTTTAGTTGCCTGTAAATAAAGTATTAATGCACAGATAATACACCCATCTCTGGAAAAAAAACAACGCGATAATGTTGCTTATTTTTATCGATGTAAACATTCATCGTTGAAACAGGTATGCTATACCATCCAAAATATTGTTTTATTTTAATTTAAATCTTGTTATTTCCTTTGCCTGTTTTTCCCTTTAATTGAAAATACTGAATTGGACTTTTTTTTAAATAAACACCCAATGCAGATCTGACACATGAGCCTGTCCACACTTGGCGGCGAGCAATTTTGGACAGTGTATTACAAATCTACAAAATGTTGTACCAGTGAATATCGTTTTCCGGTATTTTCGAATTTAAATAGTATTCGTTACATCCAACAGTTAGAAGTGACGCTTAAGACGACATCTCGATAATTTTAGACTACCCCCGGACACGTTGAGCTAGCAATGAGAATCAGAAGCCCATGCTTGGGTGCTGGAAGGGTCTTGGTACCATAGTGCACAAACCATGACTTATTTGTTGTTACAGCCGTGGCACAGGGAGAACCATGATTTTCAAGGTAAAATGGTCGAAAAATCAATTTTTCTCAACCGATCGAGATAGACCCAATTTCTCTTTTGTGTTAATTTAGGGGTGCCCTGAGGGTCTGAAATAAATGTTCTGATCAATTACTGCTCATTTATAAAATCATTTTTTCGGCATGACTTTTCATATTTTTCGACCATAGTGCCCATTTTCGCCAAAAGTCATAGTCATGACTATATACGTTTTGTAGCCCGTGCAATTCTGCAGCGAAATTTTCCAAAGATTGGTCCCGCAATTATGTGACTTTTAGATTTTTATTCGATTGAATCCGAAAAATGGACGATTTCGCCAGTTTTTCGATCATAACTTTTTTCTTTCATGATATATGTTCAGATAAAATATGTTCAGATTTTTCCGAGATGCAAATTATTCCACTTTTTTCATTCATGGTCAATTTTTTGTCAAAAAGTCAAAATCTTAAAACTATCTGACTATAGGTGTTTCCACCGTATTTTTAACCGTAGATGTCGAATTTTCATACCAGAGATCACCAAAATGCAAAAGAAAAAAGTTATGTTCTGAAACTCAAAAAGGTAAACTTTTTCGAGTGTAACCTTTTTCTTTTTGCATTTTTGTGATCTCTGGTATGAAAATTCGACATCTACGGTTAAAAATACGTTGGAAACATCTATAGTCAGATAGTTAAAAATTTTGACTTTTGGCCAAAAAATGACCATGAACATGAAAAAAGTGGAAAAATTTATAAATTTATTATCTCGGAAAAATCCGAGCATATTTTATTATGATGTAACTTTATGCGTAGAGTTCAAATTTGGGTGTTAGAGTTCTAATACTCAAATATATCAAGTTTTTCGAGTGTAACTTTTTTCTTTTGCGTTTTGGTGTGCTCTAGTATGAAAATTCGATATCTACGGGTAAAAACACGTCGGAAAAACATCTATAGTTAGATAGTTCTGAGGTTTTGAATTTTTGACCAAAAAATGACCATGATCATGAAAAAAGTGGGAAAGTTTGCATCTCGGAAAAATCAGATAATATTTTATCCTGACGTAACTTTATGCATATAATTCGAATTTAAGTTACTGCTTACTTTTTAAATTTATTTTTTCGGTTTTTCTGACTTCAAAAACCATTTTCCGAAAAAGTGCTAGACCCCATTATATACGTTTTGTAGTCAGTCCATTTATACATTAAACCCACCTATAAATGAGTCAATCGGGACATGATGTTTTCTATAATTTTCAATTTTATCCGAAAAATCTTCGATTTTGACATTATTTTAATCACAACTTTTTTCTTTCGTTATTTCATGAGCTCTAACATTCAGGTTCACATTCAAGATGGTATCCACAAGCTTCTCGCTTTATCATCCGACTTCCAAGGCTCACGAAAATTGAACCCCTGTGTTATTTTTGACCCAATTGCGTATCTAATATTTGTTTTAAATATTTATCTAATTTTTGTCTCTAAGTTGTGGAAAATAACGTTACAATAATGCACTCTTGCGAAATGTCCTATGTTTGCACCCTTTCCCGCCGTTCTAACTGATAGAAAAGTCCTGATTTGATACCAAAAAACCTCTTGAAATACATCATTGTAACTCCGCCCTTTGTCTCCTCATTGTTCCCTCACTCGCAATGAGATTGATTTGGTACCGAACGGTTTTAGTAATTACCTGTCAAACAGTTGAGAGAGACTCCATTCATTATTAATCAGGTTATCTCTAAATCGAAAACTGTCATTTCGTGCGATAATAATGGATGATCGGTAGTCGTGGGTGTAGTTGACCTGTAAAATGCATTTACCACCAGTATCACGACCCGGAAGAGTAAAAACAGCCCCTCCCGGAAATTTTTATCTCAAACCGCTTCAAATCCTTCCATACTATAATGGGTGGATACCCTTGGGACAATTCAATTCAATTCAATTCAATTCAAGTATTTATCCACCAGGTATCATGGGAAAGGAATAGCGAGGATCTTCTTCAGTGATTTGGTGGAGGACCGTCGTCTTGATGGCGAACCGGTTGTTGGGGGAGAGGGGTAAGACTTTCGGATGAGCAGTGGGTAGGTAACAATATCAGAGTCGCAAGAGCGATTCTGGAGAGAAAGAAATAGAAGGTGTAGAGAGGAGATGAGATCGGAAAAAGTGAGGCGAGCTGGTAACAATTTCGGCAGAAAGTGCGTTCCATCTTTCGATTATCCCAGTCGCAAAATTAGAATGAGACTTGGAAGGCACGAAGGGAAGAGAAATACGCAAATTGTGGGATCTACGAAGGTTACGGCTAAGTGGGGCTAATCTGTATAGATTGGAGTGGTCATAAGAATAGAATCCATGGATAGATTTATGAATGAAGAAAAGATCAGAGTGTTCGAGATGTTCGAGAGTTTGAAGTGAAAGATGCGACAGTCTATCTGGATACAAGGAATAGAGGATTTGACACCGTGCAAATAGACGTCGCGTGAAATTACGCTGCACGTCTTAAATTTGATTGGCAAGAATGATGGTGTGAGGAGACAAGAAAACAGATCCATACTCGAGTATTGGCCGGATGAAAGTGGTAAATGCGCGACAATACAAGTAAGGATCAAGAGAAAAGAAACACTTGAACATGATATTAATTTTCGCTCTCGCTTTTGATACCATTTTCGAAACATGATCCGTAAATTTAATTGAGGGGCTCATAATAATACCAAGGTCTTTCATGAAGGGAGAAGCGGAAAGTGGAATGTTATTGATCGTGTAATGAGTACGTGGTGAGAAAGAGCCATAGTGAACTACGGTGCACTTAGTCTCATTGAGGGATAAATTCCACTCATGAAAAAGTTGAACATTTTTTGTCTTGGAATAATCTGACCATAGGAGTTTCTGGTGTATTTTTGCACCTAGAATTCGAATTTTAATATTATATATCATGAAACAGTGAAAGAAAAAAGTGATGTTTGAAAAACGACGAAAATCGTGTATTTTTCATGTTCGATCCCCGCTAAGACATCCCATGCCCCTCTTGACAGGCCTTCCCAATATTTTTCTCATGCATACAGAGACTTAATATTTCATATTCATGAATAAAACCCCCTGAAAGTTGAATCCGTAATAGTGAAAACATTTATTTTGTGAATTAATCGTCATATATTCAATCACAACTGTTTCATTTTGTGTCTAAACGTCTCACTTTCTTCAGAAAAGTTTCTTGACTTATTTTTCAGCTTTTTGAGCAATTCGTCTGTTTTCTAGCTCATCTGGGAGCTGAGATATGATAGAGTCGGATCGGCGACCGGATATTTCCTAAAAGGCGGCTCTGGGACTCATGACCGGGATTGTTCGGAACCTTGTCCCCAGGGTATCCACCCATCATAGTATGGAAGGATTTGAAGCGGTTTGAGAAAAAAATTTCCTTGACTGCTCTCCCGGATCGTGATTCCTGTGTTACAATCTTGTCAGTAGTTTGGAAAGTATGAATATTGGTACCGCCAATGGCGATTCGGCATCTCTCCATGCGATATAGTCGGCACAACTATTTCTTGACGATTTGTCCGATCGAAAAGGAAGAATCTGACCAGTATTATCATTGATGAAATATCCAATTGCTATCTCACGTTTCCCTCATCCCATTCCTTGATCAGATCGTCCTTTGTAATCGGAATTCGAGTTTTCTCTGAGAGAAGCAGCTTGAAGGAAGGGAGGATAAGCGCGTGTTCCTTCATTCCATGTATGACTGATAAACGCAGATACTGGTAGAGACCTGCATCCTTCTAAACGTTAATTGAAAAACCAATGATATTAAACCTTTAGACGGAACCAAATTAACATCGGTAAAATATGAAAAATCGGTGGTTGACGCATCGTTCATCAAGTAGCTGATTGGATATTGGTTCTAAAAGGTGCATATTAATGACCAAGTTATCTATCCTGATGGATAGAACAATACATTTGTATTTATTTTTTAAAAAAATTTCAGAAGAAGAAAAAAACTCTCACATCAGCCTTGAAAACGGCATGCAATGCCACATTTTTCCGTCCTTTCAAATAACGTAGAGATTCGATATCATATTATGTACGTAGTAGGCATAGGTTTCAAAACCTGAAAGTCGAATTGTACGCATTTATCTTTAATTGTTGTAAATTTTTGATGCGCAGAAGAGATCGACCTCCTCAATTCGCATGCTTTCTCGTTTCTCTGACTGACGATAGAACACGCGAAATGAGGAGAGTAATTTATTTTTGTCATCACTATTTTGTACGGGACTCACTCTAACTGGAACAACTCAGCATCAGTGCAGTAAATTGCAGCCGAAACATGTCCTTCCCATGAGTCAAGCATCAATTGGAATATATGGAAACGATCGATGGATAGTTGGGTTATTAGCGTGACATCACGAATCTTTGACTGAATATTTGTCATTTTTCAGTCGAAATATCTTACCGAGTGCTGAAAACCATTAACATACAGGTGAGTACGATATTGTGTGTGCTTTCCGACAAGAAGCTTGTCACTATTACTATCGGACTCGGTAAGATCCCCAATATTGATCGATTCCCGGATATTATCCGTTAATCATGCTACGCATAGATGTTTCAATGTAGAGGGCAGCCGTGCTTAATATCGGTTCATGCCCATTATTTCTGACGATCGACCTTGTGATGTGTCTCAACTATCGATGTCAATTCGGAACCGACTTTATTCAATTCGTGCACTGTCTTGTCGGTTAGAAAAAATGAGCGAACAAGCGAATTTGGGAGATTCTGTATCGAAAATGGGCATCACAAATTCTCACCGTGTTGTCTTTTTCGCACACCTCTGTTGCGGGATATGTACCCATCCATCGAAAGATACATATCGTAATCTGAGAACAAGGTATTCATTCAATGGTTCCAGAAACACACACCTGATAATTTACCGAGGCATTTTTACGCAGAGACTGTCGCATTTTTCTAGCTTTATTCTTCCACAACTGATTCCAATTCCTATGTCGCATTCTGTCCAAATGCAGAAGCACCACGCTTGCATTGAATCCACGACCCTGAAAGGATTTTGAGAAATGCAGCAGTGTTCGCTATTCAGCGTGTCGTAGCGCAGTAGCAACCTTCCGCACGTCTATTGCGATATTTGGCGAGGAAGATGAGGTTGCGACTGCGCTACGCCTTGTCTAATAGACAACACAAACTAATGCTATGTGGCACATGTTGATACAAACCTTTTTAACATCTTCCGGCAGAATATCGGGAATTGCTAGTCGAATGAGACCAGGGGAGTGCCCATTTCCAATCCGATTCAGGCGCATATGCGGTTTCATGTCGTATATTTGAAAGCGCACTGAGGAAGAACAGAACTAATGAGTAATGTTGAATGTATGACACCTGATGGAATCACCCATGTATCAAAGAGAGTGGAAAGTACTCATCTAGATTTTCCATCTGTGATAATGTGAAAGACGAGAAATCCCTGAAGATTCATATGAAGGAAGGGGCAATTGCGATTGGTTTACCTTGTGATTATGTAGCACACTTTTGATGATAGCTGAGGCCCGTCTAATGGTATTGTATCCAGCCATAACGAGCACAATGTGATGGTCAATGCAGTCGCATGTGTCTACATTCACGTGGAACATATGAGACAGCACATCATCATCATACAACGCTCGGACATTTATCACTACAAATGAGCAGTGCGATCGAACATTCAAATCGTCAGGTTACACGAATTCCCTAAGACTCAACACTGACCCTTTCATATGACTGCATTTCGAATCTCTTTGCGATTAGTGCATAGATATGTTATTTTTATTAAAACAAATATGTGCTCACCTTTGCGTACGCAGTTGAATACATAGTATAGTGATAACGTGAGGAAAACAGTGAATGCAAGAGTGTACGGAAGTCGGATATAAGCTGATCGATAAAAGATCATGAGAAACACTTAGCAGATAAAATCACGAATAATTCCTGTAAGTGGTGAATATTGTAGAGGCGATAGTGTATAGAAAATTTGACGATTGTTTGAGACCAGCTTTCGCACATGTTTGGACATTTTTCGCGAGGGAGACTACGCGAAAAATATCAAATTCTTTCTCTCTCTATTTTGCTCGCCTGTTTACATGGAGAGGAAGCTTGCTGGTCGAATGCGAGGGCGAGATAATTGTGAGACAAGATCGAACATCATGAACATTTTGTTCGCTCAGTACAACCGATCTAGAGCACTCATTTTCCAGGGACCAATGATGGTTGCCAAATAGTGATGACAAAACGGACCGGCTTCCACTAGGGCTATGCCAGCTTCACCGTTGGAAATGCCGCGTTTAAGCCGGCTTCATTAAAGCCGTTATGTCTACACTAAATTCGGGTTAGTTAGCAGGTTGCATCGGCAATTGCTGCATCGCGGTGTGCACGATAGTGATGTCAAATCGGCATCCTACTCTGCTCAATTCGCGTGCTATCTCGTATCTCTAACCGGCGAGAGAACACCCTAAATGAAGAGAGTCGATGCCGAAAATTAGCAGACCGCATCAGTCGAACAAATTTGATATAAATATAAACAACCTTCGAGAGCTTTCTGATGGGCACGATGAAGCCCTCCATCAACTAAATGCAGCAAACATATTTTTTTAAATGTATCAAAAAATTCATTGAGCGACATTTGCAATTCGCGCTCTCTAGTCGCAAGAATAGGATAAGATCGCTTTCCCTTTGCTTCACTAGAGGCTGTCTCATTTCGTCCAATTTGTCCGGGAAATCTTTCTCTGGTACCTTTTCAGGCTGTACCCGAACAGGTTCATAGTAGATTAAATCTGGAAATACTTTATTTCGCACGTATCCCTCCCCACTCGCCGGCGCAAATATTTTTCATGTCACTCTCTCTCTTTCTCTCTACGCAGATGCTGTGGCAAACGGGCCCCTATTGACCGCGAAAGAAATCGACGGTGAGAATGGAATGCTGTTTCTTACAATTTATCATAAATTTTCGTAAATACAATACAATCACAGATCT
This sequence comes from Pristionchus entomophagus, assembly GCA_036245825.1. Lineage (NCBI taxonomy): Eukaryota > Metazoa > Nematoda > Chromadorea > Rhabditida > Neodiplogasteridae > Pristionchus > Pristionchus entomophagus. The sequence continues at coordinate 11,610,391 of BTSX01000001.1, forward strand.
TTTGAGAAAGCAAACAAAGAGTACAGGTGACGGTATTCACATCAAGTCATTTTTTGTTGTTGTTTTGATCTGATGTGTTTTTGGCTAATCGAGAGATTTTCAATATGTTCAAACAAGCCTATTTTTAAACACTTCGTTTAAGCAAAGTCGCAAACAAAGTTGAGCAGTGCATTCATTTCCTACCCATATCTAGAGACCGCAGGGTGATCTACCAAATAGGTTGCACCGGTCCAAATGTGTTCTCAATACCTTGGTCTCGGTTTGATTAACATTTTTGCTTTTTAGAGTTAGTCTCTAACTCATTTCCGAGCCATTTAAAAAAAAAATATTCAGTGAAAACCGCGAGCGCGCGGGCAATGGAGAGGAGAGGGAAATCAGCGAGAGAGAAAAGGGGGCGGAGCCTCTCTCGCGTGTGTCTCTCTCGCTCCCCCCGCTCTCTCACTCGCCTCTCCATGCGCTCGCGTGACAATTCAGAGAAAATAATTTAAAATCTAGTAAAATGCGTAAAATTTCTCTAAAATGCAAATTAAACGATGCCGAGTGGCTGAGCTGCGTATGACTACTAGAAGACCCTGAAACCCCACTTTTCAAACGTCAATGGCCATTTTGACATACTTATGATCGAGATTGCAACCTTTGCCTCACATATTTTGTAGAGGCTACTGTTAGCTGCAGAAAATGCTTTAGAACGCCCGGATTGATTGCGAACTAGAATTGTCACGTCGATGCGCAGGTTTTGAATGAGTTTTGTTCCCCTCAAAGTGGGCGGAGCTTGCGGTCTCTAGTAGACTCTCTACCCATATCACGAGCTCTCCTAAGCAAGTTTTATTCGAGGGTACGGATGGCATTGAAGACACCAACCTAGAGACACGATCGCTAGCCGAGGTAAACACCGCCCTGTCGCTTTTGATTCGACCCTCAAAGTTGCAGAGAGAGAAATGTTCTGTGAGCACCTAGAGATCGCGGGATTAGAGGAGAGATCAGACTACAAAGTAGTCTACATACGCCGCTCTCTCGCTCTCGCTTTTCAACAAAATCAGGGAGATATCACTGAATGACGAAAGCGTAAATACACAATTCTGCTATAAAAGAGCTACTGCAGATTGAACTCAGTACTTGACCATGAAGGTTGCTCTACTGCTCATTCTCTGCTTCCTATTCGCCGTGGTGGAGGTGCGTTACGAATTCGGTACTTGGATAGTTTACAGGAAGACCCATTATCAATGGTTTCGTTTGCCTAATACGATCGACACTCAACTCATTTATCACTCTTTCCTATTCGGGGCGGTTTACAGGGTTTTGGTAACAATACTCATAAGAATCATTTCAAATTCTTGTTTCAGGTTTGCTCGGCTGCCCTGCCCGATTCCGGCATTCATGCTATCAACAAGCGCCAGCAGCCGTCGTGGCGCGACCTGAGAATCAAGACCTGTCAGGACAAGTCAGTCGCAGCAACAATGTTGTTGCTTAGGAGCCATAGGATCTCAGAGAACGATAGCTACTCGGTATAGCTCGCTCTCCATACTTACTGATTATTTAGTAGTTGATCAGATTCGCAAAATTCTTGCAGATGCAAGGGCTTCGGAGCTCCGGGGTGCCGTGCCTTGTGCACGAAGACACCATAGATTGATCACAGTATCGGTGGCTCACCTCGAATTTTCAATCTTCATACTGGCGCTTGTGGTCGGTCCGCCTCATTCGCACACATAGCTCGAGTCTAACGTTCATAAAATCCTCATTCACTTTGCTAATATTGTGCTACAGAGAACATCCACACTGCAGGCCGAGAGAAATCATGGTTGCATACGAGATACGATATACAGTATCTGATCATATTCATCATAATTTCGATGCAATACCAATCGATAATGCTCTTTATTTCTCACACTTTTAATTAGTAACAGATCCATCAAATCGTCCGCGAATATAACACCAGAATTTTGAATCACACATGTTCGTAAACGTTTACTCCGACGAGGTTTCCACTAAAATTCAATAAATTGAATCCGGATAATTATAAAATGATAAACGCACAAGTTTTGGTACTGGCATGATACTAGGGCCCTTCCTCCCTGACACGAGGCTATTCCACAGCCAATCTTACAGTCAATATAAAATAAAGTGAACGGTTTATGATAACTTAAGATAAGTTATCATAAGATTCCATAAAACAACGATGGCGGACCGGAGAATGCACGAATTATGCTGAAATTTTGAGAGGATACATTGTTTGTATGCCTCTTTAAACTGACATTCTTAAAAAATTGAAATTGAATTGTTTTATATATTTGATTTTAAAAAATGAAAATATTTTTGAAAAATCACTTTGCGATCAGCTCCAACTCCTCAAGTACGGTAGTGCAGAGTTGTGTTTAGTTTCATTTGCCACCTACTCAATTTTCATTATTTTCGAATTTCTCTCGCGTTTCGCTCAATATTGTTAGTTCTATTGAATATCTTTATCGATTGAATGGCTTTAAACGTCCCCACGAATGCACTTTCCACGCCCACCAGCTCTTTTCGACCAAATACTCGATATTGCCCTCGATTGTCCCGTTCTAGTCGTCTTGTTTACTCCCGCTCGCGTTTGCTTGCTCATTCGTTCTTATTTTGATGAGTAAATCTTACATTGAAGGTCCGCCGTCTGTCCCGTGGGCTCAAGCGCAAGCATCTCGCTCTTCACCCCGAGCCCAAGGTTAGCAAATTTCTTCTAATTACTTGTTGCTTCCTTGTTAGCAATTTGAATGCCTTCGGTTTTTAGCTCGTTCTAGTCGTCTCACAATCTTATTATTGCGCTGTTAGTAAGTAAGTCAATTTGACGCTAGTGGCAATTGAAATGGTAAGCCACGTCTCTATTCCTTTACTTTTTTTAAATTGAAACTGCTGATCAACATCTTTTTGTTTACTAAAGATGGTGCGTAGGTTTATTGTTGATCAGTTTGCTGTCCGCTTTTGACTGCTACTAGTCGTACATAGGATAAACAGCCATAGTGATCACATCTTCTGATACCTCTCCGTTTGATTGATGTTGTTGAGTCAAACGTTTTTCAATTGTCTATTTTCAGACGGGATCAAGCCTGAGATGATCGGACACTACCTCGGAGAGTTCACCATCTCATACAAGCCCGTCAAGCACGGTCGCTCCGGCTTCGAAGCCACCCACTCTTCGCGTTTCATCCCCCTCAAGTATTGGCTTGTAATTTTTGGTGATAAAGCTTTTGTATCATTCTGTTATGTGACTTTCGCGTTTCCAACAACATATTAATTGAATTAGAAAAGTATGGCCACATCGGTCTAATTATGAACAGGCCCACCATCAGCCGCAACAATTCGCTTAAGAGCACGGGGAACCCCACTAATGACAGAACGACATAGTTCGAGAGTGCAATGATGTTTCCACCATTGTTTGGCTCCATCAATGAGGTGCTGGAGGCTGGTATGTTTCCATTCGTTGATGAGCCATTGCTTCATCACCGCCCAGATTAATTCAATGGAATTCGCACCAGGCGATTCCGAAGGCCAGTCTTCGCACTGGTAATGGAAGATTGATAAGTATAGAATCTTCATTTTGTTGTGAATAAAACTAATTTACCTTTATCTCTTCGTTCCTGAGGTACCGCTTGGTCGTTTTGGACACGTGGCAGGGGGCCGAGTCCTGCACGTAGATACCCTCTGATCCGAAAGTGTTTCTGAAATAGGAAGATAGCAACGATCACTGATATCACTGATAAGAACGCTAGGCTATGTATCCCCTTGCCAATTCACCTCATGAATGGGACGAGAGCCTGATCAAGGATGTCTTGATATATCGGGTTGAGGAATAAGTAATGCTCGTTTTTGAATTTTTTTTCACTTTATCATAAAAACTTTACAAATCACGATAGAATCTAAAAATATTCTCCATGCGCATCGACGACCTTCTGCCATCTACCAGGCAGCTTGTGGATGCCCTCGTGATAGAAGGACTGGGGCTGGTTCTTGAAATAGTTGGTCAGTACGGTCTGGATAGTGGCTCGGTCTTTGAAGCTCTGTCCCTTCAGGAAACGCTGGAGGTCTGAGAAGAGGTGGTAATCGGAGGGGGCAAGGTCGGGTGAGTAGGGAGGATGGGGGAGGACAGTCCAGCCATAGCCCGCCAGCTCAGCCTTGGTCTTTCTTGCGACATGCGGGCGGGCGTTGTCGTGCTGAAAGTAGATTCGAGCGTCCTTCCCGCGTGTTTGTTCGACAGCGAGTCTCAGCTTCCGTAGCTGAAGAGTGTAGACCTCTGCCGTGATAGTCGTCCCCTCGGGTAGGAGTTCCCAGAACTCCATTCCCCGCACTGACCACTAGATGCACAACATCACTTTTTTGGGGTGCAAATCGGGTTTGGGGACATCTGCTGGCTTTTGGTCCTCTCCGACCCACTGTCTCATGCGCTCATGGTTGTCGTAGAGCACCCACTTTTCATCACCTGTGATGACATTGTCCAGCCAATCAAACCGGCGATGCAGAGTGAGAAGAGTCGAAGCCATGTCCACTCGGCGATCCTTGTCATAGTCGGTCAGGTCATGGGGGATCCACCTCCCGAGTTTCCACTTCTTTCCAATCGCGTGAAGTCCATTCACGGCAGTTTTTTGGTCGACCCCAAGGAAGTCAGCAAGATCGCGCGTAATGAGATACGGGTCAGCCTCCACCTCAGAACGCAATCGATCGAGGTCCAACTCCATGGGGCGACCGGGTCGGTCTTCATCTTCGAGGGAAAAGTCGTGTTTCTCGAATTTGACTACCCACTTTCTCACGGTGGTTACATGCGGGGTATGTGTGGGGTAAACCTGCTCCAGTTTTTAATGAATGGCGGGCGGTTTCAAGCCAGATAGAAAGAGAAAGAGCATCACGTTCCGAATGTGAATTCGGTCGGGGACGAAATTGTGCGGCATTCTCGCCTGGGAGACTAGGGAGAACTGAATCGAAAACATGTGTGGAATGCCCGAGGGGCCCTCTCTCCAGTGTAAACAGGGTGGCAGACGGCAACAACAAAAGAGCGAGCACGAGGGTTCTAAAGTCAGAGAGAAAAAACGAGCGTTACTTATTCCTCAACCCAATAGTTACAACAAATATTATTCTTTATAAAATAACAAATGCCTTAGCGGCTTTTAGCCAGTTCGACAGGTTGCCAGACGAATGGAACGAGCTAAACACCGAAACGCCATCCAAATTGTTAACAAGGAAGCAACAAACAACTGGAAGAAACTAGGTAACCTTGGTCAGAAGAGCGAGATGCTTGCACTTGTGCCCACGGGACAGACGGCGGACCTTCAATGTAAGATTTACTCATCAAAATAAGAACGAATGAGCAAGCAAACGCGAGCGGGAGTAAACAAGACTACTAGAACGCGAGGATCGAGGGCAATATCGAGTATTTGGTCGAAAAGAGCTGGTGGGCGTGGAAAATGCATTCGTGGGGACGTTTAAAGCCATTCAATCGATAAAGATATTCAATACAACCAACAATATTCAGCAAAAAGCGAGAGAAATTCGAAAATAATGAAAATTGAGTAGGTGGAAAATGAAACTAAACACAACTCTGCACTGAGGTACTTGAGGAGTTGGAGCTGATCGCAAAGTGATTTTTCAAAAATATTTTCATTTTTTAAAATCAAATATTTAAAACAATTAAATTTCAATTTTTCGAGAATGTCTGTTTGAAGAGGCATTCAAACAATGTATCCTCTGAAAATTTCGGCATAATCCATGCATTCTCCGCCCCGCTATCGTTAATGGAATCGAATGGAGATGCACATGGAGTTCTCAATTCGAACGCTCAGGATGTAGTATATGGTTTCGAGAAGTAGTCACAATGTGCGTTTAGGTGACTTCGATTACCGCTCCTGGATACGTATATCGTACAATCGGAGGCATTCTCGACATATACTTCTTCCCGGGTAAGGAGTGAACAACATGGTCGTCGAATTAGAGCGGAATGAGATTTGGGCGCACAATCGTAGAAGGGTTACGTATGCCTATCTAGTATTGGGGTGTCCCATAAGTCTTGATACTCAGGTTTTTTCTCCGTCTGTATGAATCCAAACAAGATTGGCTTAGCGACGCTGTGTGGAAAAACTATGTATATGGCCGGTTGAAAAGAAACAAAGAAAGATCATTGTTTGAGCCAAATTTAATTATGCGGAAATTTACAATAACAAAAAAATTTTTAATCAACCCTCAACGCATGTCAGAAATCGTTTTTTTACCTAGTTTTTCCACCACTTGAGATATTTTCGGTTTACAATTTTTAGCTTGCACTACAACACCCTCTCCTACTTTGCTTTCAATCTGAGGTTCCCATTGTTACTTTCAACTGTGCTAGAAAATATCGAATGTGGGTCTGAAAAACTCGGACTTGAGGCTATTTCATCACCAGAAGATAACAGTTTTGTCAGCTGAATAGTGAATTAATTAGTTCAGCAGTAAATACGAAAAAGTGATCACGATTATGCGATGTAGTTCGAAGAAAAAAAATAAAAATGCTAAAATATCAAGACTTATGGGACACCCCAATATTTGGGTTTACTGAAGTAGTAGTCCCAGTTCGGCAATCAATCATTTGTTCTTTCCTCGAAGAATCGACATAAACTTCATTTAACTTTTCATCAGGACCGAGTCCCGCAGAAGTCGTCCGTCAGTACACTTTTTTCATCGGTCGGCCCATGCTGCCTGCCCACTGGGGATTGGGATACCAGGTATCATTTCTCCTTCCCTTCAATTTTATTTTTGATCTCTTCAGCTGTCTCGATGGGGATACACGTCGCTGCAAGACATGAAGGACCGCGTGGCGGACGTTCGTTCCTACCAGATTCCCCTAGATGTCGCGTATGCCGATATCATAATCACTCAGCGGGGTGTGGCTATGGTGTCTATGGTGTCGCCGGGAACGCTTGACGGAGACTAGTGGTTGGGGCGCGCGCCTTTCTCTACCTCATCTTTGATCTCTTCAGCTGTCTCGATGGGGATACACGTCGCTGCGAGACATGAAGGACCGCGTGGCGGACGTTCGTTCCTACCAGATTCCCCTAGATGTCGCGTATGCCGATATCATAATCACTCAGCGGGGTGTGGCTATGGTGTCTATGGTGTCGCCGGGAACGCTTGACGGAGACTAGTGGTTGGGGCGCGCGCCTTTCTCTACCTCATCTTTGATCTCTTCAGCTGTCTCGATGGGGATACACGTCGCTGCAAGACATGAAGGACCGCGTGGCGGACGTTCGTTCCTACCAGATTCCCCTAGATGTCGCGTATGCCGATATCATAATCACTCAGCGGGGTGTGGCTATGGTGTCTATGGTGTCGCCGGGAACGCTTGACGGAGACTAGTGGTTGGGGCGCGCGCCTTTCTCTACCTCTTGCAAAACATCACCTGCGGGCGGGAGTCGAACCTGCCTGCGTCGGCATGCCAGTCAGACACCATGCCCATTAGGCATGCCTGACTGGCATCACCTAATGGGCATGGTGTCTGACTGGCATGCCGACGCAGGCAGGCTCGACTCCCGCCCGCAGGTGATGTTTTGCAAGAGGTGTTTTGTTGAGTTATTTGAAGATATTAGACGTACCAAATATAATGCAAAAGAAATTTCAATTTAATCTTTTTCGGAATTAAAAAAAAATCGTCTCTGCTCTCCTCCCCTCAATTTCTCATACAACCTAGCGCTTGTGTAAGTAGAAAGAGATAATCGGAACACCTCGATAAAACCAAGATCTTACTCTTTGATCTTACTCGATCTTACTAATGGGCATGGTGTCTGACTGGCATGCCGACGCAGGCAGGCTCGACTCCCGCCCGCAGGTGATGTTTTGCAAGAGGGCATGGTGTCTGACTGGCATGCCGACGCAGGCAGGATGCAATTGTGAATAGAGATTCTGGTATTCGGTGCCGAATTCATAATCACGCGTGTACTAGTAGAAAATACGTGCATAGGCAGAAACGGTTTGCTGTTGGCCGAGGTTAGGGAAGTTAAGTAGCGTTACTTGGATATTAACCAGGGAAGCAACCAATCAATGCAAATGAGCAAATTCGAAAAGTATATATTCTTTCTACTTTTCAGTTGTGGCCGTTGTGACGACATTTCTTGAACGGACCAGTAGCCTCAAACAAGATCGAAACTGGTCGTTCTCGAAGCAGTTCGATCTGAAAAAGAAAAAAAATGATTATTGGACGATTACGAGCTCACGATTTCATCAATTATATGTACGGTATAATTTCGATAAAGTGACAAGTTCGTACTTTTCATCGGCGCTTTTAGCACGATATTTACCATTCAAAATATTACTTGCGCGCTTGTGGGTTCATCTCAATTTGACGCCTGACATACGACCCGACCGTACCCTTTTCCAATTACGAATTGGATCCTCGGTTGCTGCAGTTTCAATATACTATTCTAGACTTTGTGAGAAAAATGAGAGAGGGCTAGACTAACTCTTTCAATTCGATCTCCAATCAATGCACTCGTTTTTGATCGCCATATTTCGCATATAATGCCAGCTATCATCGCAGATGTGCAGGTCACGCAAAGTTAATGTGTTTGTGAGATTGGGTGCACACATTATCAGCGAAGAAACTGACCTGCATATGGTTTTTGCATTCGGCTCTCGTTCGTAGATCATATCATGACATAACGCACAGACCATCTCCATTATATCAATCGCGCTGTTCTTCATTGGAAATATAATGATGAAAGGATTAAGGGATATACTCGTACCTTTTCGGCCTTCTCCGAATCTGAAGACCCCACATTTCGCTTGCAGATGAAAGCGTCTTCGTTGCCTATTTGTAACATCGAGATTAACTGATTTTTGAAACCGGATCGGTTTGCAGGGGCTTGCTCCTCGCCGATCACGGGTCGGCCTGGTATTGCACTGCCTCCAGGATCGGCCCTTCCCTCCGGGGAAAATAAATGTGAAAGCGAAATTTTTTGATTCGACCAACAAAAAATGGACCGGATGGCAAAAAAAGATGTCTTAAAATGAGAAAAAAAATTCGATTTTTTCTACGGGATTTTCGAAATCACAAATGTGGGCAAAATAGGTGTTAGGAATGGTCGGCAGAGGCCGCCCTACTGCCCGGTTACTCGCAGGGAACCCCTCTACGATCGTGCGAAAGAACGGAGTCGATAGCTGCAGCGGTTCAACCGGTACGCGAAATTTAGGCTCCGCCCCATAAGACATTCTGGAAGCGATAGGACAACGATAAAATGTCGAAAAGTGCAATTTTCGTCATTTTTCGGTCACTCTGAAAAAATATTTTAGCCGTTGTCACTTTTTTATTGCATATTCGTATTCTACGTGCAAAACTACTCCTCGTGCCAAATTTTCACGTTTCTAAACCTGGTCCCTCGGATTCTACAGCATTCCGCCCAAGGCTCTCTCGGAGGCTGACGAGCGATCGATGATTAGAATTTTCGCCATTTGGATACAATACAGCCACTTTTTTACCAGATTTGTGTCCTATTGATCGGTATTATGCACTTTTACTAATATTATGGGGATGTGATATCGATAAAACACCGAAAAATTGAAAACTTGAAAATTCACTTTTTTGAGATCTCAAAATTTCAAAAATTCATACGTCATGTATATGAGCTTCAAATGATGCATTCTTAACTTAAAAACACTAAACTGACTTATTTCATCAATTTATGAAAGTTATAGCTGTTTTGAGAACATTTTTTGAAAAAAAAATTTTTCGGTGGGCAAAGTCGAAAAAATTTTGAACGAAATTTGTTTTTGTGGAAACTGGCTCAAAGGCTCAGATATTGTTCAGAACTCATATTGAAGTGTTTTTCAGTTGAGAATGCATCATTTGAAGCTCATATACATGACTTATAAATTTTTGAAATTTTGAGATCTCAAAAATGTGAGTTTTCAAGTTTTCAATTTTTCGGTGTTTTTTCGAAATCAAACCAACATAATATCAACACAAGTACTTAATAATGATAAATGGGAAACAAATCTGATAAAAAAGTGACTGTATTGTATCCAAATGGCGAAAATTCTAATCATCGATCGCTCGTCAGCCTCCGAGAGAGCCTTGGGCGGAATGCTGTAGAATCCGTGGGACAAGGTTTAGAAACGTGAAAATTTGGCACGAGGAGTAGTTTTGCACGTAGAATACGAATATGCAATAAAAAAGTGACAAGGGCTAAAATATTTTATCAGAGTGACCGAAAAATGACGAAAATTGCACTTTTCGACATTTTATCGTTGTCCTATCGCTTCCAGAATATGTTTTTCGTTATTTTTATCGAAAAATAAGCCAGGAACATCTATAAAAACGTACTTTTTTCTGGGATGAAATTTCGGACTTTTTTTGGACACGGCCCTCCATTTTTCGGAAAGTGCACCCCAACCTCTCATATTTTGCCAGCTATCAGCTCTAGGTATGGGGACTTCACCCACAACTTATTGGCATAGGTTGCAAAAAAGTCCTCCGTCGACCCCTCTCAAAAGCTTCATTATATCGTGGAACGGCTCTTAAGAAAAATGACCGCATTTTTCACTTTTTGAGCCATAACTCGCGTCAGAATAGCTCAAATCAAGTTTCCTTTAGCGATTTTTTCATATCTTTCGACGCTCTTTCGAATGATATATCACATGATACCGAACTCTCGAATTTGAAATTATCGATTTTTGGAATCTTGGGTGCTGTTAGCATTTTGCTTTTTTGGCAAATTATTGATTAGTTGTTTTTATAGATAGCGACAAATATTTGGCATGGTTCGTAGTGTTTTTTGGCGAAAAATCGGAAGAACGGACGAGCCATGTACCCGCTGGCCGGGAATCGCCCCGTTGTGTAAGGGTTAGAGTGCACGCGAGCGATAACTGAGTGGCTGCCAGTTCAGCGTTGGTTTAATTACCCAAGTTTGAGGTACCGATTCGATCTGGCTCGTTGTGAAAGACGTGGCCTTCAATAATACCTAAATTTTGGACCGGGGCTGCCTAGGCGGCCCCAACAATCGGTGTGACATTCAGCATAGCGGATTGTTCCACATGGATATTTTACATAGTGGATTGTTCGATATGCAATCACATTTCGAAATAAATGTCCAGAAATCAGCTCCTGATAATAGGAATCCTTTGATCTCTGTACGGCTGAAAAAACGAGTCCATTTTATCGCCTTTCAGTGAATGACATAGGGGCAGAATCGAGAGACGCTAAGGCAGGGACACTTACCCGGCAGTGCTAGGGCACAAAATGCTCACTTACGGTCACTTTTCGCTCCAGAAAGTATCGCTTCTCGGCCTTTTGGCTAAGATCTGGGTAACAGAATTCCATCGGACATTACCTGGGTCTGCCGATCGGTGTCTGGGTGCTGTTGGTTTTGGTTGTCGGTGGGCCCAGTGCCGCTGTACCATAGCCGACGTCAGTCACTCTTTGAGGTCCAAGCGAGTAGACTCAGCCCGACTACGTCGCCTCGACCGGACGCCGACCGATCGATCGATACCGATTCCCTTCTCTCTCTCCCATCCCGCCAACGCCCAAGGATCGATCGCCGCTTCCCTCACCTCCCCTCTCCCCTTCCCCGACCATGCCGGCCCAATTTCTCAAGTTCCCCATGTCTCCAGAGGAGATCGTCTGCGACGCGTGCATCGCCCACCCCCTTCCCAACCACCGTGTCTATTCTGACAAGGCTGGTCTGGCGAAGCACATCAAACTCAACCACTACCCCACCGTCATCGAGATGGAGTGCAGGGTAGGTGGTTGGAGGAACCCCGACATCAAGAAGGTCAGGAAGCACCAGTCGGAGAACCACCCCGGGTACGTGTTCATCCCTCCCACCGTACTCCCGGCTACAGTACTCCTGGCGGCCCCGGTCCCCTCGGTCCCCGGCCCCGCCGCTGGCGCCGCCCCGACTGGACTCCTTCCCACCCAGGTTCCCAGGAAGATCACCCGTGCCCGGATGCCCCCTCTACGAGCCCCCTCCCCCTCCCCATCGACGTCTTCCGAGTCCTCGATCTCTACCATCGCCTCCACCCGCTCGGCGTCTCTGCCGCCCTCTGTGAGTTTGGCTTCCTCCCCCTCCGCTCAGTCCACCCGGTCTGTCGGTGGTTCGCCCGAGAATTCTCAGAGGGTGGCCAGTCTACGGTAGCCAGTACCGCTTCCCCCATCCCCTCCATCTTCTCCTCCCCCATCCTCTCCAATCGCCACGCTCTCTCGCCCGGCGTCCCTCTATCGATTGGCGGCTCCTCTCCCGGTCTCTCCATCTCCCCTGCTCTCTCGCGCGTCGGATCGATGGTCGCGTCCGTTCGCTCCACCCCTGCTCTCACCGGGGGTGCGATCGATTGCAGCCTCTCCGCCTGCCCCGGCCCCGGCCCCGGCCCCGAGAAGACCCGCAAGTCCGCCCCTACCAGTCCCGCCCAAGGTTACGGTAGCAGGCCCCAATCGATTACCGTTCAGACGCCCCCCTCCCATCGACGTTGTCGACTGGATCAGAAGAATCGACGATACCGCATCCCTCCAGGACCTGGAGAAGACGGCCAAGGATCTGGAGGATGAGCTCACCCGAAGACGCCCCCCGGACCCGAACCAGAGACCCAACCGCCCCCAACCGCCCTCGGAACCAGGTGCGCCCCCCTCTCGGCCCAGCCGAGATTCAGGCACTCTGGCGCCGATCACGACCCAGAGCCTACTCCAAGGTGGTCGAGGGAGCCTCTCCATTCTGCACACTACCCATGGCAGCCGTCCACGACCACTATCTACAAGTGCATAAGGCGACGGTCCAACCTTCCCTTCCTGTCCCCCTCTCTCCTCTCCCCCCCTCCCCGATCATCCGACCCTCTCTCTCCTCCCATCACCGCTCAAGAGGTCGCTGCCCGACTACAGTACACCAAGGACACCGCCCTCGGCCCCGACTCGATACGGTACTAAGAGTGGCGACAGGCTGACCCTTCGGGAAGGCTTCTCTCCTCCCTCTTCTCTCGGGTCCAGATTCTGGGAGTCCTTGCCCGATGGAGAGTAAGCGAGACTACTCTCAGCAGTCTTGGGGTGGAGACCGTACTAAGATGACTTCAGTCACAAGGGTGGAGACCGTACTAAGATGACTTCATGGCGCCCCATCGCTCTCCTGCCTATCGTAGCCAGCCAAGGTATACGGTAGCGTCCTCTCGCATCGATTGACCGGGTGGGCAACCGCCAATGGTCGGATCTCGAGATCCGAGGTTGTCAAGACCAAAACTACCTTGTTCAGTCTTCCATCCAGGATGCCCGCAGGAACAAGAAGACCCTCTCCCTCGCCTTTCTCGTTCTCCGGAATGCATTTGGGTCGGTGCCCCACTCCACCATCCGCCAATCCCTCGTCTGGTTGGGACTCGCCCCGGAATCGATCGACATGTTGGAAGCCTCCTATCTGGGATCGTCGACCAAAGTCAGGACACAGTCTGGCCTGACCCCCCCCCCCCCCCCCCCGTCCCACTGGAGTTCGGAGTAGTGCAAGGAGCCCCACTGTCCCCAATCCTGTTCAACCTGGCGATCGAGCCACTCCTCCGTGCTGTCTCCTCCACCAACTCTGGGTACTCCCTCCATGGCCACGCCATTTCAGTGGTTGCCTATGCCGACGATCTTGCCCTCCTCGCCCCCTCCACCAATGATCTTCAGTCTCAGCTCGATGCGATCTCAACCATGGCAGATTGGGCAGGACTGAAGTTCAACCAGGGCAAGTGCGGCTCGTTAACCCTGAAGGGCAAGGAGAACCCTCGGGACACTCTGACCCTACAGACGGCCCCATTCCATCCCTCGCCGACTCTGCAGCCTACAAGCATCTGGGAGTGCCGACGGGAGCCAAGACGTTCCCGAGTGGAGGAGAAGCCATCGAGAGAATGACTGCTGAGCTGAAGAAGACTCCATGGCAGAAGTTCGACGGACTGCGCGCATTCATCTACTCCCAGCTCACTTTCCACCTCACCCACGGTACCGTCCCCAAGGCCCCGCTCATTGCACTGGACAAGAAAATCAAGAAGGCAGCGAAGCGATGGCTGTTTCTCCCCCAGCGAGCATCGAACGAGGTACTATGGATCGACCACAGTCGAGGCGGCCAATCCCTTCTCCCCCTCTCCCTCCTCGCTGACGTCGGTCAGGTCACTCACGCCGTCTCTCTCCTTCACTCCAGAGACCCCGCAGTAGCTGACCTTTCCCTCAGAACCGCCAGAGAAGTCGCCACCAAGAGAGCCAAGAGGAGGATCACTGCCCCCGAGCTAGCCGAGTACCTGTCGGGAGACACCGAGCACACCTACCGGGGAGGTCGTGCAGTGGTATCATGATCTCTGATCTTTGATCTCTAATCGCTATTCACTAACTGTTGTTATTCGCTGTGTTATACACCTCTATCAAGAGGAAGTTCTTTGTACGATAAACCTAATCTGTTCTTAATTGGCTTAATCTCCGGTACGTTACCTATTGGTAACATCGAGATTAACTGATTTTTGAAACCGGATCGGTTTGCAGGGGCTTGCTCCTCGCCGATCACGGGTCGGCCTGGTATTGCACTGCCTCCAGGATCGGCTTTTCCCTCCGGGGAAAATAAATGTGAAAGCGAAATTTGTTGATTCGACCAACAAAAAATGAACCGGAGATGGCAAAAAAAATGTCTTTAAATGAGAAAAAATTCGATTTTCGGGATTTTCGAAATCACAAATGTGGGCAAAATAGGTATTAGGAGTGGTCGGCAGAGGCCGCCCTACTGCCCGGTTACTCGCAGGGAACCCCTCCGGTCCGGTTTCAAAAGTCAGTTAATCTCGATGTTACCAATAGGTAACGTACCGGAGATTAAGCCGATAAGAATAGATTATTTTATCATCAGAGAACTTCCTCGCCATAGGCGAGGTGAAAGAGAAGAAGCAGATTTTAGTGATCTTTGATCTTTCCCCTCAAAGGACCTCGGGATCACCGGCGCCACAATGAGGTTCAAGAGGAGAACACTTGGGGTAAATTGAATGGTTACGAAACGGAACCTCAGACGGAAACCGTTTTGACGATTGTCCACAGGGGAGGGGATGATGAGTCAGCATTTCCGGGTACTACATAGCCTTGGGATCGATTCGGCACGGGGCGGGGAACGGGGCCTAGTGAGGGGTTGGGCTCCGATTCACTCGCTACTCGAGGGTTATCGACGATCCATCCAAGTTTCTCTCGAGGATACCAGTGATGCAATGACTAATTCACACTGGAATGATCATCGCTTGCAAGACCTCAGTGCCCCGTGATGTTATCACTACCAATATCCCTTCCACAATAGCTGGAAGGCTTGGTGAGGCAGAGGCGGTGTCACGGCCTATCATTTAATCAACAATTCGCATGCACAACGCAAACTATTTTTTTTTTCGCAAACTTCCATGCGCTTTTTTCGCAAACTTCCATGCGATTGGCATCTTGTAGAAAGAATTCCCATGGTGGCAGGGTTGTTGTGTCGGCTTCGAAGCAAAGTTTCGGAAAGTTTCTCTCTTTGTCTCTCTCTGACTCTCGTTCTGAGATAGATCATTCGAGTCAATAGTATCGGAACGCTTTCTCTAACGATTCATTCGGTCTGTGATTAGGAACGAAGATCGATCCCTCGACCCCGACAAAGGCAAAGTGACAATGTTGGAATGAAAATATCTACCCCAATCTGATGTGCATCTTGATCAGCGCTCAGAAAGCGACCATGTTATATATATTCTGATTCTCATGGTGATTCATGACAACCCAATATAATCATTTGATAAATCGACCATTTTCACAGGTGTAATTAAATCGAGCATAGGATCTGAGAGGCCAAACATCTTAGTAGATCATACCCATCACACGGAGACAAGTCCGGCTTGGATGTGGATTCCGATCTTGTTGAGCTGGTGGAGTAGGTGAGAGAATCTAGGGGATAGACGCATTTTCCATTCTCAATTGGAGAGAAATGCAAACTAACTGCTAGCGACGACTAGCAAGACCGCGAATGTTATGAACGTTATCCATTGATATTTATTGTCTCATCAATCATCCACGCCGACAGTCTCGTATCCAACTCTATCGTCTTGCAAAGTAAATTTGAAGTAATTTCAAAACAGTTTATAATTCACTGATATATTAAATTGGATTAACGCAACAGTTTGGCCATTTGGGAAAATTTTCGGTACAAACCAAGATCGGTCCAAACGCTTGTGGCATCAATTGTTGCGCGATTCACGTCGATATCGAATATCATACAATTCAAGCATTCTTATCAGCAAGTTTCTTCTCGAGTTCGTTGGCACGAACTTCATTTCGTCCTGAAAATACAGGAGAAATTTAATCATTCTGCAAAAAAAATCATTACGGGCGACAAGACCGAAGATACGATCCTGAATTCTGGCATCTAGAAGCGATAAGGGGAGGAAGAATATAACTGCATCGAGACCACAGAGGTATCTGGAGTGTGGTAGTGTTGATTATCGAAACATTAGAGGGCGACTTAGTGGTTGTTGGTTATCGCTGATGGACTCCGATAT
Source organism: Pristionchus entomophagus (assembly GCA_036245825.1). Lineage (NCBI taxonomy): Eukaryota > Metazoa > Nematoda > Chromadorea > Rhabditida > Neodiplogasteridae > Pristionchus > Pristionchus entomophagus. Next base: position 11,626,870 of record BTSX01000001.1, read on the forward strand.
TCACCTGCATCTTGGGAATTTGGCAGTGATAGCATGAAAGTAATTGTTGACGACGATATCGATGTTGGAAGAACCGAAGGTGTGAAGGGTGTTGTTCCAGTTGTTGATGACTGAGAGATGATCAAAGTAGGGATGCCAACTAGTGATAACAAATCTTAACATACTCTCCTCGTTTTGCGCGCTCTCTGGCTTCTCTGATCGGATAGAAAGCGCGCGAATTGAGGAGATACGTTTCTTTTTTCTCTTCACTAATACAAACCGTTGGTATTGGGTTGCGGTATTGGTCCAAGGATATTGTGTTTTATAGGAAAAATTACGTATTGTTCAACCATTTCTAATCGGTAGGTCTGTTCCAGTGTGCAGTAGTGGTGTATATTTGATCGTCGTAGCGACCCCGCTACCTACCCCCCCTCCATCTTAATTTCGCAATAGGAAACACTAATGTGCAGTAGGCCACTTACACCACTCCTTGAACTCCTCTCCCCAGGCCTCTCTCTTTGCAGGTGTGAATGCATTCCATTTGCTATCCACACGTTTGCGCATCGCTTCCTTGAAATAAATTTTGAAATCTCACAAGCGGGGTTCATCGCTTCGTGGTGAGCCGTATTTCTCAATCGAGAGGGGGAAAGGTTTCTGTCACATTTTTACGATTTCGGAACAGGTTGACAAGCGTGAGGAGATTTGACTCATGGGGTCGAGTTGGAATGAATTTAAACTGACCTTGTCTAGTAATGCCGTCTTGAACGCTCCTGGCTCTAGCAGCGAACATTTCACTCCGTACGCGGCAGTTTCCTGTCTAGCAGATCGATCGATGGAATTGATATACCATTTGCCAAATGAACCTGATGCAATCGATATAGGCCTCCACACCGTACTTGGCCACCGAGTATGGCCCTGAAGCGGGCACGGAAACTCTGAAGATTACGGTAGATCTGGACGATTTCAGAACGATACCTTCCGGAGACGGAGCTGACTGCTACGATTCTTCCCTCGCTTTCCTTGATGAGGTCCATGAAGGCCTGTCATCAGTTGGTGAGGTGACCTTTGAGAAACATCGGCTCACCTGCACACAACGCACGACGCCGAAAGTGTTGATCTCGACGGAGAACTTGTAGTCGTCTATGGTGCACCAGTCATCCGGACCATAACAGGTGAAGACTCCGGCATTGGCGACCACCGCCCAGAGTTCTGAGATTAGTCATTTTAAAAGTGCATTCCAGTCATTTCTGCGTGGATACAAAAAAACCGTGCAACCTAACGAAATATCCCTTTTCGCATTTTATCCCATTAGACATTTTCATAGCTTCCGCAGAGAATGAGCTGATTCTGTGAGTTGTCGAAACATGCTTCAAAGTTCATGAAGAGATCGCAAAACTTGAAAGATTCGCTGTGAAGAATCGTAACCGAACTGGGAATCGGTTGAGATTCGCAATACCATTATTTGTTTTGAAAACTATAGTTGTTGAAAACCAATCCAAAAATATATCGCGCGAGAACTGTTTTAGTCGGGATTATTTTTGAATAAGTTGGTTGGGGTATGTCATCTCCCCCATAGGTATGTGATTAATGGTCGGCGCAATACTGCGCTCAAGGATATTTTGCGAGTAAGATTCCTGTTGATCTATTTACACACATCTTTCATCCAAATAGGCGGTGTGCGCAATGTTCAGGTAGCAACTTAGCAAGCGTACGAGAGAAATCGAAGAGCGATAGAGATGGGCGTAACTGGCTATCCTTGTTTACTATCAGCGACGTAATTAACCCTCTATCAAGTTCGCAGTTTGAGCTCGCTTGAGTATTTCTGGTTTGATCAAAAACAACCAAACATCTATAGAAGCAAACATATCAACACTCACGGATGCCATTCTTCAGGTTATTGTCCACGAATATTCTCGCCTCAGCAACAGATTCGTCCTTGGTGACATCGAGAGGACAAGTAATCAGAGGTAGACCACGGGTCTCACATTGAAGAGAATCTTCTCCCTGAATATCGGGGTTACTGTACGTACGGAAAGCTGGATTAAAGTGCTTTCTACGAACATAAGTGACACTCACATCCTTCGTCAAACATCCAGCGAACACGGTAAGCCCAGCCTTGGCGCACTTGATTGCCAGTGCACGACCGAATCCTGATAAGGTACGGTATCAACGGTATATGTTACAGTATTCATACCCGAATCGCAACCCGAGATGAAAACGGCCTTCTTCGAATAATTTCCTACTGTTTCCTTCTCCCAGAAGTATCTGGAATCTTGAAGGATAGGTTGGAATTTGGAACTTGGCCTTACCGTGCAACATAATACGCAGCAATGACACCGAAAACGAGTGGAATCGAGACGGTGAATTGAAGTCCGAGGAGAAATTGCAGCATTGCGGCTGAATGGAGTTGTGACTTTCTCTCTGTGGCTCTAATTTAAAATAATGCGAGCTGGGAATGAGTAAACAGCGAGTGTTGAGAATCGAGTGAGAGAGGAGGAGAAAGCTGGGGGACAAGGGGAGGAGGAGTGCCTACGTGAACTGTTTGGCAATAAACGGTCGGTAATGCTACACGACGAGATAGGTAACATGAAATTTGTTTTGGAAGAAATTCGACTCGTCCCTTACTCTTCCTCGGCTAACATTCATCGCATTGCTCTGAACAAAACTGTTCCAAAATGTTTTCATTCGCTGCATCATCTTTAATTTGAGAAAATCGTTGATCTCTGGCCAGATATGCGGCAATGTATATTTGTATGTGTATTCCATGGATTATTCAATTCAATGAGAGGTGGTTCAATTCTTCATTACTCGTTTGACAGCTTTTTTGCAACGCCGACGAACGCATGCAATTGGAAATAATTAGCGCTTGACCAATATGGTGTTGTCATCGCCACTACTGAGACTCTCAATCACGGTCCCTAAAAATGATGGAAAATCAGTATTTTCCTCTCCCTTACCTTTCGTTAATATGCGAGAGAGAGAGAGCGCGAAGGGTGAATGGTCGTTTGTCATCGCTAGTCTCAAACTGATGATTATCAACCTTGAAAGAAAATGATGTGGAAGCACTGATGTTGGAGAGATTTGTTTGTTGCGGTGAAACAGAGAAGTATCGTGTTCGATCATCAGCTTATCTGATAAACGCTCGCATGTCCAAGGCCACTCTCTAGACGAGGAGGAGAGCAGATTGGATCAGACTAGAGAGAATTGGTATTTATTTATTTATTTATTTATTTATCGTACACCACTGAAGGTACTTCAACAAGTACAGGATGTACGAGGAAATATAAAGTTAGTAAGAATACAACAAAGGGAAGGATGCGTGTTGAAAGGGGACGGGGTAGGAGGGAGGGGAGGGGAGGAGAGGGGAGGAGAGGGGAGGGGGGGGGAGGAGAGGGGAGGGGAGGGGAGGGGAGGAGAGGGGAGGGGAGGGGGTGGGATCGATCTTCTCATGGAGTCACACAATTCGAGTATCGAGGAGAGGGAGTCTAGGTAAACGGATGGAGGAGTCCGCTTATCCAGTGTATGTCTGACTGGATATAAGTGTATGACTTGACGAGGTAGATCGAAAGATGGAAGGGAAAAGGAGACGGGAATGGATGGGGATGTATTGGAGGGCAGCTCAAAGATTCGAAACTTCTATTCCTAAAACGCGAGGTAAGTCAGGGTGTTTGAATAAGTGAACCTTAATAACGGGGATTGACAATTTTGGGTTACAAATCAAATGCAATTTATTTAATAATCGAGAGGTTCTGTGAGAAAAAATACTTTGAGATTCTCTCTCTTGAACGGGGGTAGATGAAGGACAAACGAACCATTACGTCTACTAATTGCACGATATGTGTAAAAATGTGTAGGTTCTAAGTCAACAAAATGGGCAAAAAATTTGAGAGCTAAGACAATATCAATCACAATACGACGAGTATACAATGTGTTAAGTGAATAGAGAGATAATCGATCAGAGTAGCATGGAATGATAGGTTCTACTCTGGAGCAACGAAAATGTAAGAGTCTAGTAAACAAGTGTTTTACTTTCTCTAATTTCCGAACAAGACCTTTGGATGATGGGGACCAGACAGGGGATGCATATTCTAATACAGGAATAATGAATGACTTGAAGGCTGAGATGTAAGGGGAAGGAATAGTACAACTGATACTACGAAATAGGAGATAGACAAGTGAAGTTGATTTATGGCAAACAATCTTTATATGAGAATCAAAGTTCAAGAGGGGATCGATATGGACACCTAAGTCACGAATAGAGTCAGAGATTGCGAGATTTGTAGAGAGAAGAGAGTAGACGGTTCGGGGATTATTTCGTCCTATGTGAACTATGTTGCACTTTTTCTCAGCAACTTCTAACTGCCATGTTTTGCGGTATTCCGTGAAACCCAAAATCCCGGACTGAAGTTGAGTGGGGGCGTCGGATGGAGAGAGTGGATCGAAAGTAGTGAAGAGCTTGATATCGTCAGCAAAGAGCCGACATGAAAGTTTAGGGTAGGGGGAGAAAACCTTAGGGAGATCGAAAGTATAAAGCAGAAAGAGGATAGGACCCAATACTGTCCCTTGGGGGACGCCTGAGACAACAGCTTTCTCAGAAGAGAGAACATTGCCTATTCGCACTCTGAAACTCCTTTTGGAGAGGTAACCTGAGATCCAATTTAGCAAGCAACCACGAATTCCAATCGATTCTAATTTGAGCAATAACTTATTATGAGAGACCTTATCAAAAGCCTTAGCTAAGTCAATATAGGCAACGTCAACACAATAGTCGCGATCGATCGCATCACGCCAAGATTGGGTGCATTCAAGCAATTGGGTTACGGTAGAACGCCTGGAGAGAAAACCATGCTGCTCGGGGGGAATTACATTGTGGGAGGTACACCAATCGATAATCGAGGGCTTAAGCAGTCGTTCCATAATTTTAGCTGGGATGGGGGTGAGACTAATTGGGCGGTAGTCAGAAACAGATGAGGGTGAGGCTACTTTAGGAATGGGGACCACAATAGATGATTTCCAGAGAGATGGAATAGTACCAAGCATGAGACTGTAATTGAAAATATGAGCATGTGGTGTGGATAGGGAAGCAAAGCACTTCTTGAAAATAATGGATGGGATGTTGTCAGAGGGAAGGGAACAGGAGGAAGAGACACGACTGAGGTGAGAGGCGACCTCGTGAGGGAGGATAATAGAGACAGGAATGGATTGGGAAACAAGAGAGGGGAAGGTCGGGATAGTTCCGTCATCACTAGTATAAACTGAGGAGAAGTAATCAGCGAGAGATTCCGCTTTCTTAGAAGGACAAGTGACTACGGAACCGTCAGGGGCAATAATAGCGGGTATTACTAGACCTTTAGACTTGAAACGAGTGGAAACATAACGATAAAATGAGCGACTATGATTACCGGCGAGCAATCGGTTCTCATAGGAACGAACATACTTTCGAATTTCGTAATCTAGATTACGCGAGACACGAATAAACTGGGCGTGTACTGGTCGGAGGCTAATCTTATCAAACAGAGAACGTTTATGTGAGAGAAGCGATTTAATGTGGGGAGGGTAGTGATCGGAAGGAAGAGAACACTTTCTGAGGGGGACAAAACGACTAAAAAGAGCAGTGAGGTAGGACACAAAACGATCATACAAATCCGATACATCGATGAAATCAGAGAGAATCGCTTCCCAATCAGTCCCATAAAGTGCATTGTTCAATACAGAGAAATCAGTTTTGCGGAAATCAAAAGTATGCACTAAAATGTGATGAGAGAGGGGAAACGAAAACTTGAAATCAATAGATGAATGATCGGCATTACGAAATGGAACGGATATACGACAATCAGAAATGATGTCAGGGGGAGAGAGAATGATATCAAGGAAATGACCATTTAGTGAGGGGGAGGGAACAACTTGGGAAAGAGCAAGGTCGATAGAGAGATCATAAAGACACGATGATTGAGAGGATAAAAGACCAGGAGACTTCCAGTTGATGTGCAAATTAAAGTCACCTAGCACAACCACTTGATACTGAACGGAAAACAGAGAAGATATTAGATCGAAAAGAGATGTATTTTGAACAGTGGTTGTGTTAGGAGGCCTGTAGACTAGAACAAAACGAGTGGGGATAAGGGCAGTAGGGGAATGGACATCAACGACTAGAATGTCACTCGAAATGCGAGAAGGAAGGGAGACTCGGGAACAAGGGAGATGATCGCGAATAAAGAGACAAACACCGCCTCCACGACGGGGACGATCGGAACGGAATACACGGTAAGGAAAGGAGAGGAGGAGTTCAGTGTCTAGAATCTTAGAGGACAGCCAGGTCTCGGTTACGAACAGGAAATCAGGTTTGTCGATAGAAAGAATAGCGTGGAGGTGAGGTAGCTTGTTGCAAAGGGAGCGAGCATTAAACATGGTACATGAGAACTTAGTTGGTGCTTGGGGAAGGAGAGAAGGGGTGGGGGTGACAGGCGAGACAGGTGAATCGGGAACGGAAGGCGAGAGAGCATGGGAAAACGAGAGAGGGGAGAGGGGAGGGGCAAAAGAGGGCGAGAGAGTGTGTGAAAATGAGAGAGACGAGAGAGGGGCAGGGGAAGAGGGGAATGGGGAGAGAGTAAGAGGAGAGGTCGTGGCAACAACAAGAGACGAATCAATACTGTTCACAGAGTGAGAGGGGTCAGGGTGTGATGTACGACAACTTAGTTTCCCTGAGGGGGAAGTCGAGTGCGCTTATGAGTACGAATGTCATCCCTGTGCCACAAGTCATCTCGATAGATCACAAATGGACAATTAGAATCCGACTCACGCATCGACTTGAGTCTAGCTCTAAGTGTCTTACCTCTCTCTCTCTCCTCGACAGTCTGAGATTTGCGAATGTAGATACCCTTGCAATCCTCGTTCTTGCGGAGAACATGGGCATTTTTGAGAGCCGTGAGGAGGTGAGATCGAGAAGGGAGGACTACTTTGAGAAGACGGGGATGGATACTGGACGGCTTTCCCATGCGATAAACCTGAGGGGTTGCCTCGACCATCAGAGAAGCGAGGGCTCGACCTACGGCCGCCCTATCACTCTCAAGCTTCTCTTCAAGAGTCAGAGAAGGGGCGGGCTCGGGAACACCAGAGATAACGAGAGATCTCGCTCTCAGATGGGCCTCAACGGGGTCCTCGCCAGGAAGAGAGGGGGAGGGACGGGAGGAGGAGGAGAGGGAAGGGAAGAGGGGAGGAGGAGTGGAATGAGAGAAGGAAGTGGAAGGGAGGGAAGTGGCCATTACTTCGGAATCACTGTCCTTTTTCAGGAGCAAATCGACTTGTGTAGCCATTTGACTGAGGACATTAGTGATCTCAGTCCAAAGAGATTGATCAACTCCCTTAGGCGAGAAAGCTCCTGGGCAGAGCAAATCAAGTTATCGATTACTCCCCGCTTAGCCAACGGGGACCCACCACCAGAAGTTGCCCGTTTCATGGCCAGAATAGGGGAAGAACGAATGAGACTAGGGGAGGGGAAAAAAGAGGAAATAAACGCGAAAAAGAGAGAGAAAAGACGCACGCACCTTCCCTGAGTGAGGGAAGAGAGGGGAGTGTGGGAAGAGAGGGGAGTGAGTGTGATGAGAGGGGAATTGGTGGTAAATCTTGCCCCACTGAGGAGAATGGGAATTGAAAAATGTGAACACGAAGGGAACACCAGTTGCGGTAATGCTGGGCGCAAAACTCGGTGAGAAGATGAATGTGTTTGAGCGAGTGATATTATTACTTGTATGTCAAAACGCACATAGATTTCCGGATATCATGGAAATGTCTTCCAACTTTGAGAACAACTGTACTTCAGAAGTATTGGGGGTACAATCAGGACAAAATGTGCGAGAATTGTGTTTTTGTTCTTCATACGATGGGAGGTAATTACTAAGTTTTTTTTGCAACGAAATAATCACACTGTATCACCCGGTACTATCTCTCTCGTCGCCCAATTATCCCCTGGGTCTGGGACAATTGGCTCTCGGGATGCATCGTTTGCCATGCCTCACGAATCCCGAATTGCACTTGCAGCGACCCTTTTCCATGTAACAGAACCCGGGGCAAATCTGAAATTGAAAAATCACCAATGCCATACTTCTCCTACTTTGTTTAGATCGAAAAAGACCCAATTACGCCGTCGCTCAGCGTCAATACTTACTGGATTAGGATTGCCACACGTGGGTTCGCAGTCGAAGAAGCATTTCTCGAAGTGCGAATTGTTACTGCATTCTGAAAGTTTTTTTCTTAAAGAACATTGTCAATATTATTCTCAATATTGCTGGAAAACAACCATCATAAATGTGCACGAGCTTTCGGCGATGTTGTCAGCTGGAGAGCGATACGTGTTGTACAAAAGTGATACGAAACCGCAGTGTATTGTTGACAAATCGGAGCCAACTCTCCTCAATTCGCATGCTCTCTCGCCTCTCCGATCGGCGAGATTTGACATCACTAGAGCAGTGTGTTACTAACTCGGGCAGCTGGATAGGGGGATGCAGGAAGTCTGCATTGCGTCTCTCACGAATCCCGGATTGCACTTGCAGTGGCCTCTCAGACTCGGCACACAGCCGGGAGTCATACTGGTCTGACAAGAAGGCTCATAGTTCGGTCTGATGAGTGAAAATAGTGGGGGAAAAGGTCCGAAACTGACCGGAATGGACGAAGCACACGTTCCCTCGCAGTCGAAACAATCGACTGGACGGGCGTTCTTCATACAACCTTGACGAAACTATTTGTAGGAGAACATTTAGTATCATATACAGTATCGACAATAAGTCACCGTCCAAAAATTAAAAGTGCTATAACTTTTGAACTAGATGGGATATCTTTCTCATGTTTGGCAGGTGGAAGTAGGTGTACTCCTACATACGCTCACTACGTCTGACGATAGGACGATTTCGTAATATTGCATAGTGATGACGCAATCTTTCGATAGTAGTTCAGTGCGAATTATTTGCTCAATGAATTTTTTCTCATCCTTTATATTTCATGTGGTGAGAGACGACCTCATTACCTCTTCGATAAACATAAGTACTCTTGGGAGTGAAAAGTAAAGAGAATTTGGATTGGCTCAAAGATAGGTCCCGAAAAAGAGGATTTTCGTTCATAGGAGTGCTAGAGACTCGTTCAAAAGCTCATAATGATCCTTACCACAATCCCTGAAGATCCCCAAAGTTTGATAACGATAGCTCTCAATTTGCCCTCAGGGCACCAATTTTACACCTTTTCACATTCTGTTTTCTCTCTATTTTGGATGATCACAGTTCCAAGGCCGATTTTGGTTCAAATGTCTTTCCTAGACAGGTTAGTTGCAAATCCATGGAATATACGATCCCCAACGTTTTGGAGCATTTGGATAGCTTTCCCGCCCGCGACAACCGAAAATCCGAGGTACATCGATTTTCAAAATAGGCTATTTTTCGACATAATGAATTTTATCTTTTTTCAATAATGATGTCATGGGTTCTCATATCAAGATTCGGATTCAGCACACAAATATATACCAGGAATTTAGTCAAGAAGTTCTGAGAGAAAATTTTTTTCGACTAATGATGGTGGTATCATGGTCATTTTTTGGGTTGAAAATCGATGTACCTCGGATTTTCGGTTGTCGCGGGCGGGAAAGCTATCCAAATGCTCCAAAACGTTGGGGATCGTATATTCCATGGATTTGTAACTAACCTGTCTAGGAAAGACATTTGAACCAAAATCGGCCTTGGAACTGTGATCATCCAAAATAGGGAGAAAAAAATTATGTGAAAAAGGGAAAAATTCGTGCGATCGTTTTCAAACTTTAAAGGAGCTATCGTTATCAAACTTTGGGGATCTTCAGGAATTGTGGTGAGGATCATTTTGAGCTTTTGAACGAGTCTCTAGCAAGTCTATGATCGAAAATCCTCTTTTTCGGGACCTATCTTTGAGCCAATCCAAATTCTCTTTACTTTACACTCCCAAGAGTACTTATGTTTATCGAAGAGGTAATGAGGTCGTCTCTCACCACATGAAATATAAAGGATGAGAAAAAATTCATTGAGCAAATAATTCGCACTGAACTACTATCGAAAGATTGCGTAATCACTATGCAATATTGCGAAATCGTCCTATCGTCAGACATAGTGAGCGTATGTAGGAGTACACATACTACCACCTGCCAAAACATGAGAAAGATATCCCATCTGGTTCAAAAGTTATAGCACTTTTAATTTTTGGACGGTGACTTATTGTCGATACTGTATGAGGTCGTTTGCGATAGGGTCAACAAGTGCCGGGAAAAGGCCAAAAATCGGATATGCTCAAAACTCGGTCCTAGGGGTAACTTTTGTTTCTGAATCGACTGACGTTTTCAGTTTTTCGATCTGAGCCTTCTGAACCGGCTACGGCACGACGTCCGCTTGATCAAAATTTTATTCTACCATGAAAACTGCCACAAAAAGGGTAGAAATGGCCACAGATCTCGCGAACCCGACTAGAATTTGATGCTTTTTCGAATGAGCTTTTGGGTGAGATTATATCTTTTTTTCGTTTTCGAGAAAATGCAACGTTTTGACTCCTTTATTTGAGAGAGTAGTGAAATATACTATTCGAACCGACTTGTGACATAGATTCTAATGGTATATATATGTATGGTGTTTTGAGGGGTGCAAAGATGAGTTATTTTCATTTTTACGCTAAAAAGTTGCTTTTTCGTTGGAAAATAAGTCCTATGCTCATTAAGAATAGTATATGACCACTTTTCATAAGCCCACTGATTGTTTTTGAGAGTTTTCGAGCAAAAAATTTTTGCAAAAATACATGCATTTCTTTATAATCATAGCACTTATTTTCCTTAAAAAGTTTTTAGCTTAAAAATGAAAATAACTCATCTTTGCACCCCTCAAAACACAATACATATCTATACCATTAGAATCTACGTCACAAGGCGGTTCGAATAGTTCACTACTCAATAAATGAATAAAAAAGTTACATTTTCTCGAAAACGAAAAAAAGATATAATCTTGCCCAAAAGCTCATTCGAAAGAGCATCAAATTCTGGTCAGGTACGCGAGATGTGTGGCCATTCTCACCCTTTTCGGAGCAGTTTTCATCGTAGAATAATATTTTGACCAAACTGACGTAGTGCCGTAGCGGGATTCAGAAGGCTCAGATCGAAAAACTGAAAACGTCAGTCGATTCAGAATCAAAAGTTACCCATAGGACCGAGTTTTGAGCATATCAGATTTTTGGACTGTTCCAGACCCCCGTCGAACATTGTTGATTCTATCGCAAACGGCCTCATATGGAGCAGTATTGACTGGATATTAATAGTGATGAGAAGCGGACGAAAATACTGCATTTCTAAATTTGTTCAAACCACACACTTCAATATTTGATGATTTTCCCTCGCTTTATACCTTCACTGATCTGTCAGTTTGACCCATTTTCTTGCTCGTGGGTGTATTCGTTGGAGAAGATAGCAAGCTGATTTATTTCTTATCTCGAGATACGCCAAGGACATACTAAAACCTTACCGAGATTACTTGTCAGGTGTAAACTACAGAGAGGCTCCAAAGACATAATCAATCGTCGTCCATTTTTTCCTCTGCAGGTATGTTGAACTCAGATCCACATACAGACACACGAGCGCCCATATGCCTAGTAAGTTCACACACTCACGCTTATTGTTAGTCTATTCTCTGGCGCATAATAAACCTCAGTGTTCACTCACTCTCTCTCTCAACCTTTCTATCTCTCCCTCTCTCTCTCCTATCTCTGATTCAATCTCCTCGCGTTATGTCAGATGTGGGATCACAGGATTCACTTTCTCTTCTCTAAGAGTTGGATGTTTAACAGGCAGCTCTTATTAAATGATATTTATTAATTTGTGAGATGGTATGAATGGTCGAATGGGTACAATGGATAGGCCGACAAAATGATCAGAGCGATCGTTCAATGATTCCACCTTTACGATTCGTGTGCGTAGTTTCTACGGGTAGAAATACAATGGGAATGCAAATAGCCAAAATATTCTGAGATTTGGATTTTTTTGTCAACAAATCGCTTCGATACGGGGCTGAAACAGCTGGAAAAAATAGCATTGATGAAAAGCGCAAAAAAACTCTTCCACTAACTTGTTAGGAATACAAATGAGTTGAAAAAACAATCAGTGCGTTAGCCTCGCATCTATGAGTGTCACCCAGGAATGTTGTGAATATTTTTATCGAATGAATTAGGGAACATGACAACGAGTTGGATGACGTGCTGATATCCCATTGATTGATATTCGACGCTGGTTAATATTGTGAGCCTGTCTCCCGTCACAATTTCCTCCGTTCAGCATTCCAGCGGCGTAGCCGTGCGCTCTGAATTTATTTTATTATTTTTTTAAAATTTTTTTTATTTTTATGATTAAAGAAATTTGAATTAGATTAATATTGTTCGTACACATGCAAAAGTTCGTTTCGTCTGTTGCAAGCTTCGACGTAGTCTGACTCTGAAAAAGCACAACTTTTTTTCTCGAATAAATAGGAGGGTCTACGTACCGACTTCAGCATCCACAATCACAATCAAGAAAAGGAAGAAGACCATCTTGGGTGACATCTGAATTTTTCACGATCGATCATTATCATCGGATTATTTTCCATCAGGTTGTACAGTTATATAACTGAATGGTTGAACCTTTTTGTGTGGGTGTCTTGATTAGAGAATACAACAAGACGATATATCTCTTATCTCGGCTGCTTGAGATACGCCAAGGCCATTTTATCATATAACCTTGTGGAGGAACCGAATGAAGACTAATTGTTTCCCTCCGGTTTAAACTACACACACATTTGCGCTTGCTATTTCATTTTTGCACCATTTGCTTCAAATTATGACAAAACTGTCCCGGGTAATGAAATACGTCGCCTCAACTATCCCGGGTAACGATTCGCTTTTCGCCCACTATCCCGGGTAACTCTCATTCCGTGCCATTCACCTCGCCTACCCGGTCGGGTACGAATTACTCGCCCCGAATTGCAAACTCAAATGTAGACTATGTATATTTATATTTCGAACAGAACCTACATTGCAAAAGGACGACAAATGCCCGCCGCCCGGACTCCCATATCGAATCTTGTAGGTTACGGTAGCCGAGGTCTCCTCGATGAAATGATGGATTTTTTGGGGTTGCGATCTTGAGGCCAAAGCGCACGAAGCAGCAAACACTTGCAACTTTCCATATTCGAAGAATTTAAACACCCTCGGAGAGAATCTGTTCTTGTATCCCGGAGGGGTATCCGACCCATTTTTTGACCTTTCTCCGATCAATAATTAAGACATCCCTCTCCGGACAAGGCCAAGCAGCCGCGGACTCATGGGAGCAGGAGTTTCACGGTTACGGATGGCAAGATATTAAGATGAGTGATGACCAATTCCACTCAATTGGACACGAAACTCAGGTATATCGATTGAACATTTGTACATCGATCGATTACTTTAGATGGTCTGGGCTATAACTACTAGATCACAACTAGAGACCACAGGGTCGAGAGCCGATTTCACTCAGGCAATCGAAAAGTGCCAAAGAACCCCTCTGGGACTCAATAACATCATACTTTTGGCCGTTTTTCGATAAGTCAACACTTTGTCGATAAACAATTGAAATGGTGGTCTCGAGGCTCCCACTATGCATTACTCGCCTATTCCATCCTCTCACAATTATGTAGCGCACCTGAGACGAGCGAACACGTGGTCTTGTTGCTCAATCGGTAGCGTGCTTGATAATCAAACCCGATACCCCCGGTTCGAGTCCCATCATTTGCAAGCAGTTTTGCTAGTTGTAAAGATAAACAACGGAAGTCGGAATTTGAATACGCGCGTACTCTAACTTTTGCCGAGGTCGAGCACTTTATATTTTTCATCGAATTTTATTTTAGAATTGGCGCAACAAGATCCATACACTATTAATGCTTCCTTTTCGCCAAATTATTTTGACCGATTTATATTAAATGGATCACGATGCGCCTCACATATTTCATAGAGGATCCTGAGACCTACAGAAAACTCTTTTGATCGTTCAATTTGGTTGATTCTCCGATTTGCTCGGCCTCTCGCCAGGTTTTGGGCAACTCTCTATTCCCTCCAAGTGGGCGGAGCCTGTGGTCTCTAAATACAACCAAGATTGGCTGTGGAATAGCCTCGTGTGAGGGAAGAAGGGCCCAAGTATCATGCCAGTACCAAAACGTGTGCGTTTATCATTTTATAATTATCCGTATTTAATTTATTCAATTTCATTGGAAATCTCGTCGGAGAAAATGTTTACGAACAATCGATTTGATATATTTTGTACAAAGCTGTTGTATCCTTTAAAATAAAGGATTACCTGGATATAAACTCCGGGAAAACGTGAGAAATAAAGAGCACTATCGATTAGCAGTGCATAGAAAATATGATGAGTATATTGAGAAACAACATTATTTCGCATGCATTCATGATTTCACTCGGCATGCAGTGTGGATGTTCTCTGTTGTATTGTGGTAACAAAGTGTTTGACCATTTATCAACGTCAGAATCGAGCGATGAGGAAGAACCCAGCGTTCCGATAAAGAGCGCAAGAAGAATTGACGAATTGAGGTGAGCCACCGATATTGTGATCAGACTATGATGTCTTCGTGCACAAAGCGCGGCACCCCGGAGCTCCGAAGCCCTTGCATCTGTAAGCCTTCAGCGAATTTGAAAAACTACGACATAATTAGAAGTATGAGGAGAGCGAGTTTTGCCGAGTAAAAGGGATTCTATCATAGTCTGAGATATTATACCTCCTAATTTTTTTTTGCAACATTTTTTCTGCGACTCACTTGTCCTGACAGGCCTTGATTCTAAGATCACGCCACGACGGCTGTTGACGCTTGTTGATAGCATGAGTAGTCGGGAAGCCGGAATCGGCCAGGGCTGCGGAACGTACCTGAAAACAAGAATTTTAGACGACTCCACTGAGTATCGTGACCACTAGATAAATGAGTTGAGTTTCGATCGTATTATGCAGCGGAAACGATAGATAATGGGCCTTCCTATGAACTATCCAACTACCGAATACGTAACGTACCTCGACAACGGCGAATAGGAAGCAGAGAATGAGCAGTAGAGTAACCTTCATTTTCCCAATCACTGAAGGGTTCCATCTGCAGTAGCTCTTTTATAGCAAAATGGATCATGTACGCATTCGTCATTCAACGCTATCTCTCTGATTTCGGTGAAAGCGAGAGGGCGCGGTTTCTATATAAAAACTTTTGTAGTCTGATTGCTCCTTTTATCTCATGGTATCTCGTTGGTCAGAGGTATCATCTCATCAACTGTAAGCGTCGAATCAACCCAGACAAGCGATAGGACGGTGTTTATCTCGGCTCTGCTTGCGATTGTGTATCTATGTTGGCGCCTTCAAGGTTATCAGTTCCGCTGGGTTGAACTTCATTAGAACAGAAACTGCTCGTGATACGCGTGATACGGGTAGTAAATGGGTGCAGTGCTCTACTCTGTTTGCAACTTTGCTTGCACGTATCATGTGAATTGTTTGAGTGTAGTGAAAAGTGAACATGTGAGTGAACTTGCAAAAATATATTCCTAATTAAAAAAAATTTCTTCTCTCTCTCTCTCTCTCTCTCTCTCTGAAAATATTAAGAGAAACGCACATCAGGTACACGGGAGACTTGTTTTTCCGTACATTGAGTTTGACGCCAATTATTTTCCATCACAACTGTGAGCTAAACATCCGAACAAATTTTTTATTTCGTCAAAGATGGCGTTAGTGGGGGCGATGAATGCATTTACCCCCCCCCCCCCCTATCACGTTATCGGTGAAGGCTAGGGACACCGCAACGTAGAAAGTAATGTATCCGGTTAAATCTGTTTCCCACAAAAATCAATCATTGACTCGGATCATAAAGATTTGTTGAGCGTTTATGCTGATGTAGCCAATGTATTGGTCTACAATCAAACACACTCAGAATGTCATTGAACTGTGCGCGTATTGTTCACTCGTGTGTTCTCTACTAGTATTTTCGTATGATTCCCTCTCGTAATATCTCAAATTTTTTGCCGAACCTTTACACATATCATGCCTCTCACCTAATATTCGACGTAGATTCGTTGATTCGTGTCAGCGAGCCAATTTTCACCGAGATTATACATAAGTTAATATTGATTTTAGAATCTCATATTGAACGTTAAAGTAATACTATCACAATATTTATCTCGAAGAAATGATGAACTTACAATCCGAATTGCATTATAAATCATGATAAGTGTTTTTGAGATCAGTTTAGAAGAATCAGTGACCTCTCTGCTCTTCTTCTCTTTCTCTTCTGAATAGACACGAGAGCTTGGGAATCGTTCCATAGTAGCAGAGAGGATGGGTCGCAGGAGACATTCCCGCTGCTGAGGTCGCTTCCTGAAAACATAATTGGAATAGTGATGATTAAATCCAAAAATAGTTCTTATCTTTGTCTAATATGAACTGAGAGACTATTTTGGAAGCATATGAAAACTCACTCGTTTATGTACGCTGTGGTCTCGCTTGACTCCATCGCGCTCCAGATTTATTTATTGTTCACTGACCATAACATTAATTGCCTTAGAAAAAATATATAATACAATAAATATTACAACTAAAAACTATTAGAACAAAAACAATGTCTCCTTCGCTCAGCGACCGCTTTGAATCCGTGAATCTGAATAGATAAGTCTGATAAATGCATCAACACCCTCAATTGTGCTCTGATACGCAATCCAGATTATTCTTAAACGTTAGAAGAGGAAACAAAGGACAAATTTTGTGTTTGAATTTTATTCGTGTATTCGCAGTGCAAACTGAACGCTTTTTTTCAGGATTAAAATCAGAGGGGAAAAAACAAAATCAAACAGAACCTTGGAAGATATCCAGGCGACATGGACTGATGTCGGCTGAAAATTATTTTGTCAATTGAGCTATTATGAATCGAATTTTTCCTTAGCTTTGTATTAGACAATTAGAGGATGTTTACAGTAGAATACAGTATTTGCACACGACCGATTTGTCAACTTTTTTAACATATTTTGGAAATGTAAACTCTCGAAAGTTCAATGAGTGTTACCTTATTTTTCTCCTCAGCATGCACTGCCAGGCAGATAGCAGCAATAATGAGAATCAGAAGAAATCGCATCTTGGAAACACGATTTTGCACGAACGCCCACGCGTCAACATTACGGACGTCAAATCGAAAACGAATCTCCTCATTTCGCGTGTTCTCTCACATGTTAGAGAAACGAAAGAACACGGGATATGAGAAGAGTCGAGTTTTCTCATCCCTAGTATTCCCATGTAAAACAACGACGCGATGATAATGATGTAGCCAAGAATGAACAGTCAACAAGTGGCCCCTACCGTCCAGCTTTCCCTCCTCGTTTTATATCCAGGTCGCAGCAAACTAGATAGGAGCCGAAGCCATTGTCTCAGCGAGGTTGGCATGCTAGTGGAAAGGGAAGAGAGAGAAAGAAAGACAAAACGAGAATTCCGCTCTAAGGATGGCGTAAGATGTCAACAACTGCACTCATTGTTTCCTTTCACTTGGATTGATATGAATGAGAGAGATAGTGCTGAGAAACACACTTTTTTCGAAATAAAAATATATCACATAATCTTTGCAAAAAAAACCGAATGATTGCAATTGTTTTTTAATGGGTATATCGTACTTTGTAAACAAAACCGAACAAGTGAACAGTTTTGTTCCTTTTGTCACTTTTTGAAAGTCGCTCGTGACAAAGTTTAAAATTCTAATTTTTGTTTCTTATTTTTGTCCGCCCGATTTGCCGGAATCGATCGGACATGTCACGGTGAAATATTTCTTTTAAACGGAGAAAAACGAGAGCTCTAATTGATTACGGTGGTATGAGGTAGGTAGGTAATTTCTACCGTAATCCATAGTTAATTTTCAATTTTTTATGTTTTTTGATCTCGTTTTTCCCCATTTTAAAGGAATATTCCACCGTCACATGCCTGATAGATTCCGTCAAATCGGGGCGGACAAAAAAAAGAAACAAAAATTAGAATTTTAAACTTTGTCATGAGCGACTTTCAAAAAGTGACAAAAATGAACAAAAATGTTCACTTGTTCGGTTTTGTTTACAAAGTACGATACTTAGCCATTCATCGAGCAAGCCCAGATAAATTCTATGAGATTGATTGCCTTTTGTTTCTTGGGAAATCGACAATGAGATGGAGGATTGTTTTTTAACGTGATGGTGTACTCTGTTGATATCTCTGAAATCCTGTGAGAACTGATACCAAAGTCATTATCCTGTGAACTGTTCTCGATTAGTGCAAATATTGATGCAGTAGTTTTGAAATTTCTCTTGGAATGGTCACACAGATTGCTTTACAAATGCAAAGTCACAATGAAACTATAGGTCGCGCAACTGAGGTCAGTGATTTTTTTTAATGATCTCAATGAGGTGAAGAAAAGCCAGTGCTGTATTATCCCCGCCTTCATTCCATCTCTTTTTGCCCGAGGAATTGGGGAAGAACAATGAGCACGAGAAAGTGCTGATCCATTTTGATCCTTTCGATTATAGCCTTTTCTCTCATTCGCCACTTTCAGTCCATCTCTCGCAATCGCACTCACCAAGCGGCAACAATGGAAGCATCCTTTTTCTAGTTTGATCCACCCCTATTACAAGATGAGTGGAAGAGATGAGGGTCGACAGGCCATCGCAAAATGCTTCGATCGCAGCTCATTCTCTGCTGTCTCCTCGCACTAGCTACAGCCTGCGAGCCCCACTCGCCCAAGCCACCTGTTATTAATTTCTTATAATTTACAAGCAAACCTTCTTTTTTGAAAACCTGTTTGATTGTGATCAACCAAGCCATAACTAGATTAGCAGATCAGCATAATTTCAAGAGGTAGATTACAGCATGATATGAAACCGGTTAAAAGCCATCATCAATTCTGTCTATCGATTCCTGGTCAGAACAAATATATGTTATGGGATCTCAGAGTGATATGTGAATGAGGTTTAAATAGTCAGATATTTTAGTTGATCCAGCTAATGGCCTGATAATCGTGCATCCAGGCCCTCAAAGGTGCGTAATGTTCTCTTAATTCGCATTTAAGTTTCCGGATGTCCCAATCTCAAACATGGCTCGGTGCCAAAGTGCAACATGGGGGGAGTGACGTGCGCAAAGGCCACGGCACTCTCTAAGACGGAAGTGACCTGCCCCACTACCAGTCCATACGTATTCATCGATGGTGATGTGAGTAGAGCATTTTAAAAAATATTTAGAAGTAATATTCCAATAAGGAATTGCAATAGTAACAGAGCCAACTAGCAACTACAACTAGCTGCGCATACTACTACTTAGCGCAGAGACTACTACTAAGGGATGCTTATCATAAGTTGTCATTTTGATCAAAGAAAAATAAAATCGAGTAGTGGTCAGATACCAAAACAGCATGCAAGTGCAGATCTTTTTAGTAGATTTTATTTGGCTTTGACTACCCGCATATGTTATAGAATATTTGGATCATCAATTATGTTGCCAATCGAACAGTTCTCTTCGCATAAACCTAATCCTGGATTTTTATAGGATTACATCGGCGGAGCACTCTCCATCTTCTGCCAGGATAAGCAATGGCGGTACAGGGATTTCGACGACCAGGGAAACCCCATTGACGGACCGATTCCGAGTGCGAATCTGAAGATTGTCTGTTTCACTGTTTAGAAGGCACCAGTAACGATAATATTACATGATAACAACTCAAAAACTCTAACTGTTGCATTAAAATCAAATAGTGCAAATATAGATATCGTTCTTGTTGAGTATTGGGTGCGTAGATAGTCGCGTGGTGTCACTCAGTTTGAAATTATCGTGAACAATTCGTACAATGTGAAAGAATAATGTTTGCAAATGTTTTGAACATCTGCAGGACACGAACAAAATAAGTTTCCTCTTGATATTGCACAATGTGATTGAGATTACCAGATCGATCAACTTGAATGCACTGTTGTAAATATTTTGTAACATGAAGTTCTGTCGAAAATCCGTATTTTTTTAACGTTATATGTAGATCAATAGTTTTAGTTTCGCAATTTTATTACCTCTAGGAAACAAAATGGGTTTATTCTGAGGTTTCGAAGAGGAAATCAAAATAACCTCACTGGGATTAAACAGCAGGAAAACACTTTTAAATAGTTGTAGGAGAAGAGTCAAAAGATAATTCCATGAACGTGTTAGGGATACAAATGAGTTGATAAAAATACTCAGTTCGTTATCTTCGCATCCATGAGTATCACCCAAGACTGTTGAGCATATTTTTATCGAATGAATCAGGGAACATATCAACGAGTTGGATGATGTGTTGATATCCCTCTGATGGAGATTCGACGCTGGTTAATATTGCTAGCAGTGAGCCTGTCCACCGTCACAATTTCCTCCGTTCAGCATTCCTGCGGCGTAGCCGTGCGCTCTGAAATTTGTAATTTGTATTTAATTCAAATTATATAGTTCACGCACAAACACAACTTTGTTCTGTTCCGCCTATTCAATACTAAGACGGAAAGAAAGCGAACCTGCAGCACGCATTTCTCTCGGTTTGGGTTCTGCCGCAGACCTCATTGCAAGCTTCGACGTAATCTGCCCCTGAAAATCCCAGTTTTTTTCTCGAATACAAAATCGTGTCTACGCACCAACTTGAACAGCCACAATAACGATCAAGAGAAGGAAGAAGAGAATCTTGGGCGACATCTGAATGGTTCAGTGCATTATTAATAACGTGTGCAATCGGATTCTCGATTAGAGCAAGGCGTATTAGATCAAGGTTTCCAATACAGAGAAGAGTGAAAATGTACCTCCTGATGCGGTCAACTCTTTTTTATACTGAATCATTTACGATTGGGCAAAACACTGCCACCTAACAGTTTCCG
Source organism: Pristionchus entomophagus (assembly GCA_036245825.1). Taxonomy (NCBI): domain Eukaryota; kingdom Metazoa; phylum Nematoda; class Chromadorea; order Rhabditida; family Neodiplogasteridae; genus Pristionchus; species Pristionchus entomophagus. The sequence continues at coordinate 11,647,768 of BTSX01000001.1, forward strand.
CAAGTTAGGTAATCACTACTGGCTCATTAGTAACCTATTTGATGAGATAGTGAAACGTTGCGCAAAAACAGAAAACGCCTGCGAAGATTTATTGCGTAAGAGTTTGCGCAAGAGTTTAACGTCGGGAACAACAAAATACTTCGATCATCCGCTAACTTGGCTTCACGGGAACATTTCCTTCTCACTAGATTAGCCTTTTCAGTATTTTAATCCGAGCCTTCTAAATTCCGTTACAAAAAAGCGTCAATTTTTCCAAAATTGTTGTCTGGGTTAATAATCGGTCTGAAAAAAAGGCAAAATTGAGCGGAATCTAGAGTAGCCGACCATTATATTACGCGAGCTATTTCGCCGGTCAGAGAGACGAGAGAGAAGGCGAAATGTGGTGAGTCTGTTGCGGATTTGTCTCCACTACTACCGACATACCTGCGTTGTGTGTCCGACTGAGTGGAATTGCTCATCATTCATCTTGATGTCTTGCCATCCGTGAATCTGCAACTCCGACTCCCATGCTTCATCGGCAGCTTTGCCTTGTCCGGTTAGAGATTCCTGTAATATTGACCTGACAGAAAGATATTTGTCGATTTTTTTACATCACTAATCGATAGCACCTCCGCATTCTTATCGATTGATTCAGATGGTTTGGGCGCAATCCACCGAGATCGGCTGCGGGAGAGCCTCGTGTCAGGGTGGAAGGAATATCATGCCAGTACCAAAACTTGTGAGTTTATAGTTCGATCAATATCCGGAAACAATTTGCCGAATTTCGGTGAAAATGTCGTCGGAGAAAATGTGTACGAGCATATGTGATTCGTAATGAACGATCATGTGCTATTTGTCAGAATGAACGAATCTGGATCAGATATTAAAAGAGTTATGATAAAGGAAATTAGCATTAATTACTTTAAAAATTCGGAATAGTTGATAAGAAGAAGAATAAGTATTCAAGAAGTATCTTCATTACCACGAATAAAGTCAAATAAACAGAAAAAATACTAGTCATGCATGGTCTAGCATGCCACCTCAATTCCTTTCGTTACGCAGTATGTACGTTCGTGTTTTTTTTTTATCGTACTATCCAGTGTAGGATAATTTTCCGAACGTTGGAATCGAGCGATATGGACGAGTGTAGCGGACGGATATTATTATGAAAAAAAACAATGAAAAATTAGCTGAACTATCGCCCATCACGAGCGTCAGCATGAAGAATTTCCCATGGAGAAAGCTATTCGAGATGAGCCAGCCATTTTGCGGTCAATTTATCTTCGAGCACATCCATCGGCACGGCCCGAAGCCCTTGGGACATCTGCAATAATTTAGATAATTTTAGTAATTTCAAAAATATTCAGTAAGCAAAATCTCTGGCAAGAAGAATGTTTTATCACCTGTGCATGTCACCTAAAAATTCGAGAAGTTATTCGGATGGTTTCGAGAAGTTATTCGAATGGTTTCGAGAAGTTATTCGAATGGTTTCGAGAAGTTATTCGGATGGTTTCGAGAGCTTATTCGGATGGTTTCGAGAAGTTATTCGAATGGTTTCGAGAGCTTATTCGGATGGTTTCGAGAAGTTATTCGAATGGTTTCGAGAGCTTATTCGGATGGTTTCGAGAAGTTATTCGGATGGTTTCGAGAAGTTATTCGGATGGTTTCGAGAAGTTATTCGGATGGTTTCGAGAAGTTATTCGGATGGTTTCGAGAAGTTATTCGAATGGTTTTGAGAGCTTATTCGGATGGTTTGAAACATTGCTTTCGAATTAGAGAAATCACACGAATTTAGGCGACTTGGGCTTCCAAGCTGAAACATTTCTCTCTAAGGCGCTCACTTTGCTATACATTCCCTGATTCTCGTCCATTTATTATCGCGCTTGTATATAGCGTGAGCCGTCGGCAAGCCGGAATCTGCCAGAGCAGCAGAATGAACCTCAAAACAAGAATTTTTGAATGGTTCTACAGTCTTATTATAGTAATGGCACAATTGTTGTGAATCGTTAGGCCCCCTTTGATATGCGTCTGAGACGAATATATATACTAGTGATGCCCATTCGAGACCGACTCTCCTTTCTCCCGCCGGTTAGAGACACGATAGAGTATTCGAATTGAGGAGGGTCGGTATCGAGTGGGCATCACTACAATTACCGAATGCTTTACCTCGACAACAGCGAATACAAAGCAGAGAAAGAGCAGCACGGCAACCTTCATGATCGGAATCACTGATTGATCTATTATACAGTAGCGCTTTTATAGCAGAAGGGTGAAAGCTCGCATTAAACAGTAATTGCCCGTGATAAGGGAATGGTGCAGTGCTCTACTCTAAATGTCTTGACACACAGCCGGGAGTCATACATGTCTGACAGGAAGCATCATTTTATTTTTATTATAAGCCAGAATGTCCTCAAAAAAATATCAGAAACGGACTGGAATTGATGAATCGCACGTTTCCTCGCAGTTGAAGCATTCCACTGGACATGAGTTCTTTGGGCAATCTGGATTAGGCTATTTGTAGCATAAATTATCCACTAGGATGAGCGCATTGTCAAGATTTCATACTCACACATGTCAAATTACAACATATGTCTTTCATTGAAGACAGCGAACCGGTTGCGGAGGATAACATAATACTAAATGAGATGAACTAAAACGTTTCTGAAATAATATTAAACATGTCTTAGTATGCTCTACACCTCGGGCAATGCTCAAATATGATTTACACGTATTGATTCATTTGAAGTCAACTTACGTCTCACGGCAATCACATTTTCTCCGACGAGTAGGAGGAGAATAATTTAACGAATCATTACTAAACGGGTATCTTCAAAATATATATCTCAAATTAGCATGCAAATTTCGTATAGTGAATTGAAAACACCTCAAGTAACATTGGATTGTTTTCCATCAGGTTATAGAGGTATGCAACTGTCCGTTTGAATCGTTTGTGTGTGGGTGTGCTCAGTCGAGACGAAAACAATCCGATGTATCTCTTCACTCGGCTGGTTGAGATACGTCAAGGCCAAACAAGCATAAAACCTTGTTTAGGAACCGACTGAAGACTAATTGTTTCCATCCGGTTTAAACTGCACACACATGTGTGTTTGCTTTGTATTTTCGCATCTATTTTTTTATCGAATTCTCTCCGCTCTTTCACCATCATTGTTATCTATCTGCACCTGCTCATATCTTTCTCCCTGTATGACAGTATTATTCCGCATACAAACTTCATCATTTATGGAACGAGCCACGAGCGGAGAGATTAGTATACAAAAACAGTACAAATACATCACACTGAACAGAAATCCATCTCTTCGTTTTTGCATCTCTATTGCATATTGCGATCGTGCCAATTCATTTCTGCTTTTCAGTAAATATTTCGCCATGATCGCGCTCCTTCTCTTCTCAATGCTTCCCCTCATTCACTCTGATTGTCCGGGCGGAATCGCTTCAGCAGAAGTCGACGAGATCCTCGACGTTCACAACAAACTCCGAAGCAATATCTCAGACGGAACGTACGTTGCAAAAGGACGGTGAATGCCGGCCGCCCGAACTCCCCTACCGGCTTTGGTGAGAATACGGCAGATGAGGCAACCTCTGTCGATGAATTGATCGATTTTCAGAAATGGGATTGCGAGCTCGAGGCCAAAGCTCAGGAAGCAGCGAACTCTTGCAACTTTCTATATTCAAAGAATGTAAACACCATCGGAGAGAATCTGTTCTTGTCTCCCGGAGGGGTATGAGACATTTTCGTTATCCTGCCGCGGTTCCAAATCCATCCGCTTGCAATACCTCATTTGGCATTTGTATACTCATTGTTCTCTTAGTTACGACGAGGTGGATTTGTTACCGCGGCATCTTTGGTTTCTTGCCCTGATAATTCTGCGATTGTTCTCTATCCTTCCATAGTTCGATTTCCATTCTATCCCTAATATGAGGCCGTTCACGTAATTTTCGAGCAAATTCGACCAGCTTTGGCACAGCCCAAAAAGCTCAATTTTCTGAGACTGATTGTTTTGGGGTTATCGAGGGTGCTAAAGACGATGGGCATATCCATTTTGTCTACAGACCCCTCGTTGGCTCCAGATGGCGTCACGTAGAAATCACGTTTTAACGTGCTACTCCGTTTCCAAGAGGGCTAAATTTAGGCGAAAATTGTTTCTAGGGTAGAATAACATGGCGAATGATTTTCAAAAATAATTTATAAAAAAAATCATTTTTTCGTAGAGGCCAAAGTTTTCTTAGATTTTAATTTGACGAGCAAAGACATTTTGACGCGCAAAGACATTTTGGAATTTTTGATAATTTCACTATTTTTCACTTCAGGAAAACGACCATAACTTGCTTTGAAATCGTGCTAGAGGTAATTCCAAAAAAGCATTCCCATGAGGAGGAGGCTGGTAACATTAGGAGCTTGGCGGGGACTAGTGGTTGGGGCGCGCGCCTTTCTCTACCTCTTGCAGAACATCACCTGCGGGCGGGAGTCGAACCTGCCGGCGTCGGCATGACAGTCAGACACCATGCCCACAATGGGCTTGGTGTCTGACTGGCATGCCGACGCAGGCAGGTTCGACTCCCGCCCGCAGGTGATGTTTTGCAAGAGGTAGAGAAAGGCACGCGCCCCAACCACCAGTCTCCGTCAAGCGTTCCCTGGGTCATGAAAAAGTTGAATTTCTTAGATTCAGAATCATCTCGTCACGCCCGATCGATATATCTATGTTGCTAAGAAAACCTTGGCCTCTACGAAAAAATGATTTAAAAAAAATTTATTTTGAAAATCATGAAAAATTAACAAGACAGGCGAGTTCGCCGTCCAATTCTACCCCGGAGAACATTTTCTCGAAAAATTAGCACTCTCGGGAACCGAGTAGCACGTCAAAACGTGATTTCTACTTGACGTCGCCTGGAGTCAACGAGGGGTCTGCGGACAAAATGGATATGCCCATCGTCTTTAGCACCCTCGATGGCCCCAATTCACGCAGTCTCAGAAAATTGAGCTTTTTGAGCCGTGCCAGCTCTTGTTCGAAAATTACGTGAACGGCCTCATATGCTAATCTACGCGGTAGCAATCTGGGCCTGAAATCGCGAAGTTCACAGTACTATAGGAATCTCTAACCGGACAAGTCAAAGCAGCCGCGGACTCATGGGAGCAGGAGTTGCAAGACCACGGATGGCAAGATATGACTGATGACTTATGATCAATTCCATTCAATCGGACACGCAACTCAGGTATATCGATTGTACATTCGTATATCAATCTATAGATTCAGATGGCCTGGGCAAAATCCACTACACGTCAATATAAAATAAAGTGAACGGTTTATGATAACTTATGATAAGTTATCATAAGATTCCTTAAAACAACGATAGCGGGGCGGAGAATGCATGGATTATGCCGAAATTTTCAGAGGATACATTGTTTGAATGCCTCTTCAAACAGACATTCTCGAAAAATTGAAATTTAATTGTTTTAAATATTTGATTTTAAAAAATGAAAATATTTTTGAAAAATCACTTTGCGATCAGCTCCAACTCCTCAAGTACCTCAGTGCAGAGTTGTGTTTAGTTTCATTTTCCACCTACTCAATTTTCATTATTTTCGAATTTCTCTCGCTTTTTGCTGAATATTGTTGGTTGTATTGAATATCTCTATCGATTGAATGGCTTTAAACGTCCCCACGAATGCACTTTCCACGCCCACCAGCTCTTTTCGACCAAATACTCGATATTGCCCTCGATCCTCGCGTTCTAGTAGTCTTGTTTACTCCCGCTCGCGTTTGCTTGCTCATTCGTTCTTATTTTGATGAGTAAATCTTACATTGAAGGTCCGCCGTCTGTCCCGTGGGCTCAAGTGCAAGCATCTCGCTCTTCTGACCAAGGTTAGCTAGTTTCTTCCAGTTGTTTGTTACTTCCTTGTTAACAATTTGGATGGCGTTTCGGTGTTTAGCTCGTTCCATTCGTCTGGCAACCTGTCGAACTGGCTAAAAGCCGCTAAGGCATTTGTTATTTTATAAATAATAATATTTGTTGTAACTAAATATGTTAACAGGCGTGCGCTGTCCTCGAGCCTTTCTGAAGGTGGCCAAGAAGCGACCCAACATCTTCCCCATCGTCGAGGACGCCCGTCACCGTCACAAATACAACGTTAATAGGAGAGCATTATTTTAAAAATATTTATTTTATTGCGTTCTCCGTAAATACGTCAATTTGGCAGTTGAAGTTGTTAGCCACGTCCCCATTCCTTGAGTATTGACTGAAACAACTAATCACCATTTCTTTTTGGATATTTTCGCGCCTACGTTTATTGTTGAGCTGTTTGTTGTCCTCTTTTGCCTGCTACTAGTCGTGGATAGGCTAAAACGACAGTGGTCACATTTTCAAGTGCAGAAACCTCTCCCATTTATTGTTATTGTTGATAATGAGACAAACGTTTTTAATTGTTTATTTTCAGACGATATCAAGCCTGAGATGATCGGACACTACCTCGGAGAGTTCGCCATCTCATACAAGCCCGTCAAGCACGGTCGCTCCGGCTTCGAAGCCACCCACTTCGCGTTTCATCCCCCTCAAGTATTGGTTTGTATTTTTTGCGATAAAGCTTTTTTTATCATTCTGATCTGTGTCTTTCGCGTTTCAATCAACACATTTATTTGAAAGGCACACAATATTTGTAAACCATTATTTCGTTATTACAATAATATTCTAGACAACTTCGTAACGTTTACACTTCAAAGGTTCAATCTTGATTCTCTTATTGAGAGTAGGCGAAGGATCATTGTTCGAGTCCTGAGAGGGGGATCTAGATCTGTGCTCTCTGTTGAATCTGATAGGGTAGCCAGGCAAAGACGAGTCCCATTCCGATGATATTATGGCTCTCACTTCTGGAGGGCGTGTGATAGTCGCTGTGCGTTGAACGTCTTCCCTACATCGAGCGCCTCGACCTCTTCCTTAGTCAGGTACGTATAGCTGAAGCCTAGAAAAAGTAGATCAGTACACTGTTATCACTTTTATCAATAGTATACCGTAGTCTGGAAGGGTATCGTACTGAAACCTGACCTGTGCGGGCAGGGATCTTTTCATTGAGTAGATCTACTGCCTTCTTCAGTTCCTCCTGTTTCTTCTTCGAGTCCGATCTCCACTCATCAAACTCCTCCAGCTGTGATTTACGATGTTATGGTTGGATAAAGTATACTGTAAATGAAAGACTAACTTGTCTGGCCGCCTCTCTGGCAATATCCGCTCCATCTTTGATGAGGGGAGCATATGCGAGAATGAAATTATCGAGTTTCCGTTCGATTCTCTGGTTATTTTCGTCATTCTTGCGAAGGTAGGCTAGTATTCCATCCAAAGCTGGAATTCAGAATAGGCGCATAGACATAACCACCGTTGGACAGTCCACCCTGTCCAGGAGTTGAATTCAGTGGAAGAAATGCCGATGCCGAGTTGGAGAGGGCTACTGGTAGGGGTACGATAGCACTTGGGATCGATCTAGACTGGGTCAGCGCCTGACATGGAATGGATCTAAGCCATCCGAAAAGGAAAAGATACCGGTCCGATGATTGACGATGAAGAAGGGACGGGAGGGCGGGGAAGGGACGTTGCTCTTTGACGAGCCGAAATAGGGCCGGGAGGGGCAGGCGAGACAACAGATATGTTCTGAATGATCACTCAAAATGAGGAGAGTCGAATCCGAATTGCCATCACTATCCGAAATCATTAGTTCTATCGTTTCTCTAACCCACGAGAGATCACGCGAAGTGAGGAGAGTCGAATCCGAATTGTCGTCACTACCCGAACACATTAGTTCTCACGTTTCTTCGACTTGCTCGCGAATCATCCGGCGTTTTCGTTCCGTTTTCGATTGCTGTCTTCAGTTCTAGCATTGTCTTCTTCCCTCTTCCCGATGCTTTCAGTACAGCAGTGTACTCTGGATTCCCCTTGACCTTGACCGTCCTTCCCACTGCAGCCATTCCAGCAATATCTTCCTCATCCACGATGTGAAGAGCTATCGTCATCCCTCTTCACAAGCCAATACACCATTATCTAGAAAAAATAGAGTGATAATCAGTTCAATTAACTTGAATAATATGAATAAATAAAAGTAAAGCAGAAGAAATTCGCTGTGATGATGCGGTGCGTGGTGTGTTAAATGACAGAATATGCACCATGATCTTTGAACTTTGTAATTTCATTCGTCTTTATCGATTTCATCAATTGATTTTCTCATCTATCCGTTGTCTCATATTCAGTTTCGACTCTCACTTCATCTGCTGCAGAGATGGCCCGACCGAGAAAGGTTCGTTTACACTCTCTATTTTGCACACTCCATCTACTTTCTGCGTTTGCATTCCTGGTGTGTTGCAGGGAGGCAACAAGTATCAGGAGCGACTCCGTCTCAAGAAGCTGAACAAGCATCTAGGGAGGAAACAACCGAGGGACAATGCGAGACAATGGAAAGATGATGGCTTCTCTTACGCTGAGATCGCAAGAAGACTCAATGCGATTTGTGAACAGATCTCGGAAAGCACGGTGAGAAGGCAACTGATCCCGAAAAAGGAGTGGAGAGAAAAAGTGTATCGACCCACTTCTGTTCCCTTCACTATGCACGAGCGAGTAAAGGGATTCATCAATGCATTGTACTCGGGTGATGGGCAAAGGACCACTTCTCACGTGTGTCAGCTGATCGAGAAAGAATTTGGACTGAGGGTACGGTAGTTTTCACAATGGGCAAGATTATTATTGAGTGTTCAGGTATCGAAAAGTCGCTTTTTAGCCTATCCACGACTAGTAGCAGGCAAAAGAGGATAACAAACAGCTCAACAATAGAGCAGAAATGGTGATTAGTTGTTTCAGTCAGTACAAGGCATGGGGACGTGGCTAACAACTTCAATTCCCAAATTGAGGTATTTACGGAGAACGCATTAAAATAATTTTTTTTAAAAATAATGCTCACCTATTAACGTTGCATTTGTGTGAGTGACGGGCGTCCTCGACGATGGGGATGATGTTGGGTCGCTTCTTGGCCACCTTCAGAAGAGCTCGAGGACAGCGCACGCCTGTTAACACATTTAGTTACAACAAATATTATTATTGATAAAATAACAAATGCCTTAGCGGCTTTTAGCCAGTTCGACAGGTTGCCAGACGAATGGAACGAGCTAAACACCGAAACGCCATCCAAATTGTTAACAAGGAAAGAAACTAGCTAACCTTCTTGGCCAGAAGAGCGAGATGCTTGCGCTTGAGTCCACGGGACAGACGTCTGTGGGGACCTTCTATGTAAGATTTACTCATCAAAATAAAAAAAACGAATCAATTAAACGTGAGCGAGAGTGAAATAGACAACAAGAACGCGAGGATCGAGGGCAATATCGAGTATTTGGTCGAAAAGAGCTGGTGGGCGTGGAAAGTGCATTCGTGGGGACGTTTAAAGCCATTCAATCGATAAAGATATTCAATACAACCAACAATATTCAGCAAAAAGCGAGAGAAATTCGAAAATAATGAAAATTGAGTAGGTGGCAAATGAAACTAAACAGAACTCTGCACTACCGTACTTGAGGAGTTGGAGCTGATCGCAAAGTGATTTTTCAAAAATAATTTCATTTTTAAAATCAAATATTTAAAACAATTAAATTTCAATTTTTCGAGAATGTCAGTTTGAAGAGGCAGTAAACAATGTATCCTCTGAAAATTTCGGCATAATCCATGCATTCTCCGCCCCGCTATCGTTGTTTTAAGGAATCTTATGATAACTTATCATAAGTTATCATAAACCGTTTTAAAAACTATTAAAAACTATATTGACTGTATTTCTAGGCAAATCAACAACATCGGCCGCTTCGTATCTGAGATTTCAAATATTTACTTGATCGTTGATCTATCAAGCAAACCGTTTCTTATAATTCTCAATTCTGATATTGATCACACTGTTGCCGACGTCTTTGAAGGAGAATTTGAGTGCCACGAGGTCTGATCCCCATGGACTCTTCGGACCTGGAAATATGGGAGACTACGGTATACACTAGGGATGTCTTGGAAAATAAATGCTCTCATAATTTCACACATTCTCTCGACCCGACGACTCGATAATATACATTTCATCGGATTATCTCTAGAGTGCGAAATCCAACACTACCCGAGACTTCGGGTACCCGCGAATGAGGAATGACAGGGAGAGAGTTCTCGGGTAATGGAGAGAATTCGCTCCATTACCGAGACGAGGGAGACAAATTCGCGCGATTGTCTGTGTAATTATTGAAATTAGATCGTGAGACTAGTTATTCTTATCATTTCGACTCCTATATCTTGTCCCGAGCTGTTCCTTCCTTCCGCGCTCTATTTGCCCCTCGCAGCGCCTTAAACGCTTTCTAAACGCGTGTCAAACTTCGTTAAACGCTTTCAGATTACTATGAAACGCTGGGAACACGATCCCTAGAGGGTCACGAGAACTCCACCAAGAATTGAACTCTAAATCTCAAGTTTTGACCTTCCAAATCGATGTTTCCAAACTCTGTATTTTGCTCACTTTTCATATACCAATCGAAAGAGCATGAAAATCTGACCAAGATCTGAAAAGGAGACCAAATTGCATCCAGGTTGGCGCGAGCTACGATGCAGTTTCGCAGAAAGTCTCGGGTAATTGATCATTTTTCGAGCGAGTTCTCGGGTAATCCCATTACTCATTCTTCGCGCGCGCGACCCGGCGCGGGTCGGAACTACCCTACCCGGATTGCGAACTCTAATTATCTCTCTTCCTTCGATTCCCTCCACGACGTGGTGATAACGGGAATGAATGAAACATATATTGCGATGGTATTATCAGGAAGGGATCGAGATAAAAATACGATCGAGTTCAAATTGATCAAAAATATAAAGATAATGGAACATTTCGTGTAAAGATATTATTAAACCCATGACATTACATATTATCCAGATTTAATCAGATTAAGGCCTGAGTTCTTGGAGAGGTTCCACTCGTCGGCATTTTCCGTAGGAGTGGCAATGTATCCCATCTCTTCTGACTTCATGAAGCACAGCGGAGTTGAGCTCGAATATAACCTAGATCTCTGGCTGACAATTTCCGAGGGGACGGATAATTGTCCGATCCCTCTGAAATTAGACTCTAGACTGCTGATGTGTGATCAATTTTCAATACCCTAATAGCGACCTTCCACTCATCATTCGTGTTCTTTTGCTCTAGAATGAAAGGGTACAATGCAAGGAATTCCCAGGCATCATAAGTTCAGTGCTGAGACTGCGAATTAGGACTTAGTTTGCAACAAGCGTACGGAAATACGAAAGGAACGCACTCTAGAATTGTTCTAAAGCCTATTGGAATCACATGATGTTAAAATCTAATTTCACGATTCGACAATTCGGCCTAAACAAAGCGACCCTAATTCTTACTCTTCGCCCTCCTTTCACCCACATTTGTCTGCTGGGCACAGACGGACTAGAGAAGGAGGAGAGATGAGATGACTACAGGAGCGCCCATAGTCTCAGCGAGGGCTAATAATCGGAAGTATGGAGAATGAGAAATGGAGTGGACCTTTAAAACTTCGCGATAGGTGACCAGCGTGGTGCGCTGGTCCACTGAGTTCAATTTATCTCTCGCAATCTATGTTGATCACATGTGGGATCAGTATGTTCACGTGCTCTTTCCTTTTTTCTTTGTTTCGTTGAACATCGCCAGTAAAGATAATGAACCACGTTTTTTCCCCGCAGGACTTGTATGCCTTGATTAACGGACTAATTACTGTTTTTTCTAACTTTGAAAATATGTTTTCCAGGGGAGTGAACATCATGCTATCTGTAAATATTCCAAGCTAATCATCCTGATCGATTTGTGGGGCAATACATAGCAAATGTTGCATAGTAGTAACCGGAATGTGCTGTACATGCGATAGGGTACGCCTTGCGAGCAAAAGTTCATTTCACAGTACCATGTGCCAGTATGTGATAATCTAATCTACAATAGATTCTAAGAATTTATGGTGTTGTTATGGTATTATTAAATTATGGTTTTAGTCAATCACTATTTCAGGCGGGCACTCGCGTGCTATATCCAAAAGGGCTCGACAAAGCTCACGTGCGTGCGCACGTCCATTTTTATTTCGCCACTGCTCCCTAAGTCGTTCCTGTGCTATTTTGTGCTAAGCATGCTGCTTATCATACGGAATCCAGAATGTCATTTATCACGTTCAATGGCCATGGTAATTTTTTCTGATCTTTTCGGCATTGTCAAATGCGACAATTTCGATGCTCAAATTTTAAATTCTACGATAAAAACTAATACAGCTCATTTGAAGATCGAAAGACTATTATTGAAAAGTGCAATAAATTGTGATTAATATACATGGAACTCGGAAGAAAATGAAATGGAATGAGCTGGAGCAGTCATGGATTTGATAGGAGTTGCGGTGATCGTAATTCATTCAGTCATTCATTTATTCCGTTCATGGGGAAAGTACAAGAAAAGAAACGGAGTTCCGTCGATAGTGTCGATTCGGTTATTTGCAAGAAGAATGCAATCAAGAAAGTAATCATTTCATCGACTATCATGGCGCGACCCGTGGCGCAAGCAGTGCGGCGACCTATGTCAAGAAAGTAATCGTTCCATCACCTATCCGTCATCTTTCTCAAGAAAGTCATCGTTCCATCATCATTCATTCAACGATCTCAAGAAAGTAATCATTTCATCGACTATCATGGGGCGGCCGGCGAGCCGACCAGTGGTGCGACCCGTGGCGCGACCCTTGGCGCGACCCGTGGCGCGACCAGTGGCGCGAGCCGTGCAGCAACCTTAATCAAGAAAGTATTCGTTCCATCACCTATTACGGACGAATTTGACCTGAATTAGGCGCGGAAAACGACGTATTGCGTAAGGATGACGAAATGTTGCATAGTGATGACGATTGGTATCGGTTTTTTTGAAAAGCTCTTCGAGAGGGTTCGAATGGTCAAGGACTTGTCCTCGGGCGACGAGTTTAAAGAGAGTTATGAGCAACATACGAAAGCGTGACAAGCATACAAGCGGACAACGTGACAGACAAACATACATTGTGGTTTGGTACTCTTTAGTAATCGCGAGATATTCGAAAACATTGCGGAAAGTTTTGTCAACAAGTATTTCTGAATTACACCTTGATTTTGAAGTGAAAGTGAATCTACTACTGCAAATTATCGTAATTTCACCTGCGTCGTTAGGTTAAGTCGTCAGTTTGTCAATGTACCTGTGCGTAATTCTCTTGGTTTTTGCCTCTATACAATTGTCTTTCTCAGTGGAATGCTTCAAGTGCATTCAATCACCATTGCAACCAGTCAGCGACAGGCGAGTTGCATTGATCTAAGTTTGTCCACTCATCCAATACGTTTTCCGTTGCAACACAACATGCAGTGGCGGATTCTGTTATCGTGCCGAGTATGCGGTCAAATACCTCGGTGTCACTCCTAACGAATCAGCAGTGACAGTGGTATGTCGCGCGCGGAATTGTGCTTAATCGTCATCTGTATTTCAGGACTGTTTTGAATATCCGTTCAATGACCTGAAGTTAGGTTGCCGTCGTAACTTCGAGGGAATTATACTGTGTGTGTGGTAATGTCCGAACTAATCATCATAACTAAATACGTGCAACTTCATGATTCAGCCAGACCGATTTATGCAATGAGCATCAGTCGACGGGTGTTGAGGATCTGCCAGTGGTTGAGAATTGCCTGGATGGGATTAGATATGAAGGCTTGAATGATTCCGATGTGGTTAAACCATGTCATCCTTCCCACTACTGCTCAAAAATGCGGGGAGCAATGGTGATTTTTTAAAATCAATAATCGTCTATTAAATTGATCGTGAAAAAAAAACTCTTTTTCACACGATTGTTTCGAAAAAAAAAACATTGGTCAACTCGTAGACAATAATGAAATACCGATTAATGAATGTGTATTGCTTGCACACGTTCTAGACTTCCGATGACGGCAGCTCGAACGCACTTTGGCACTCCTGTCAGACTGGCCACCTACTGGCACGAGTATGCCATATTATGCAAAGAGAGCTTAGGAATGAAACGAGGCAATGGATTGCATAATAGGGAAATGAACCGATCGTGCACTGGGAGATTACGAGGGATGAGGACTGTGACGAGCGATTTCCCTATTACACAATCGATTGCTTAGTTACATTTCAAAGACTAAATCGGACGCGCATTGATCATGCATACAGCATTGCTTGTGCCAAATAGTGATGCCCATTCGAGACCCACTTTCCTAGATTTGGGTACTCTATCATCGAGAAACAAGAGAGTATGCAAATTGAGGCGGGAAGATCTCGAATGGGCCTCACTAGTGTCCAACCTTTATTTTCACGCCGAATCCGATCTATGTAATTATTTCCAGTTCGATATCTACACGAGCGCGTACAACAAGTACATTCCGTCGGGAACTTGCATGCACTTCCAAAATGACCCGTACCTAGCGCAAGAAATATGTTCATGCGCGGATGTGAGTATAGCATTGTGGCTTAGGTAGGAAGCGAAGGAAACTAAATGCAGCTGCGCAACTGTACAAGTCCAACGCAATTTCCGCGTTACTCCGGAATTCCGGTTATCGAGAGAAAAGGATTGATCACATGTGTAGTAGCGTTCTCTCACGAAGGTAAGAATGTAATTAACAATACTTTTAGATGCCACAAATGTCCCTAATGAGTCATTTTCAGATCCGCAATCCGTTAAAAAGTGTGAGGGACACGCCTGCTACATACTTCAGTTTTATATTCGTGCTAAAATCGATTTTGTTAGCTCAATACACTTTATCCTAATGAGCATTTTGCACTCGCAGGAGTACGGTTGCATCACGTATGATGAGCGATTCTACGAGCAACGATTCCCACTTGGGGCTCATAAAATGCTCGAATATAATATATTCGTATGCACTACGTCAATGTGCAACTATAACTCGGTGAGATTGGTGTCACGATCAACGCGCGATGATTCTGATCAGGAGCCGCCATTCCATCTCTTCAAAGGCGTTTATTCACCGACACCATTTAACGAAACATGCGATTGTCTGGCCCTCAATCAAACTGAAGGACTTCCTTCTAAGGCGACTTCTGACCTATCTGTGATATTTGGAATCGCCATTCCACTCATCATAGTTGCCATTGTCGTCGTTGCTCTTGTTTCGTTCAGAATATGCACAGGAAAATGGCCGTTTCTCTTCACCATGAAAAACGTGCGTCAGACGACAACTGTGATCTCAATTACTTCCAAAAGTACTAATTCTAAGAACAAATAAATTAAGACTGCTCCATACATAGAGACCACAGGGTGATATTTAAAATCGATAGCACAGACTCAATAGTAAGCTCGATGTGTTGCTCTCGATCTGAACAACATTTTTGCACTTTAGTGTTTGTCTCTATCTCATCTCTCAGCCGAGCTCTCCCCGAAAACCACGCGCGCGCGAGCAAGGAAAATAAGAGAGAAATGAGGCGAGAGAGAAAAGGGGCGGAGTCTCTCTCGCCTGTGTATCTCTACCTCCCCTCGCTATCTCGTCCCGCTCCTCCCGCGCTCGAGTGGCAATTCGGAGTAAAATATTAAAATTCTAAAAAAAATCTTAAAATTCCTCTAAAATACAAATGAAGGAAAGGGCAGGTGCGCAGCTGGTGCGATCACTAGAAACCCTTCAAATCGATACTCTGGACCATAAGCGTTCATTTTGACCTACTTAAAGTTTACCGATCAAGCTGCGCATCAAGTCGTTTGTACAGGATCCTTAGACCAACAGAAAACGCTTTTGATCGTTTGATTTGATTGCGAACCCGACTTGCCGGACCTCTCGCCATGTTCTGGGCAACTCTGTATTCCCTCCAAGTGGGCGGAGCCTGAGGTCACTAACCATACAGCTAACATATTGATTCAAATTGATAGAAATTCACAGCATTGACATTACGACGCTTGAACAACAAGTAAATAGTTATGCTCTCAGATATTTGCTTTCTTCGGCGAAGTGTGTCGATACCGTATTTGACTATCTATTCCATTAGACTTACGAGCATAGAAACAAACAAAGAAGAATTGATAAATGCACGTGTAAATCTACGAAAACAGTTATGATGGCAATTAATACAACGCAATTACTGTACATCGGTACTCATTCAGATATATATATATATTTATTTGAACGTTTAGACCATAATGGAAAACTTAGACAGCACTTATTGAATCGTAATACTGAAAACGATGAATTACACAAAGTGTTGTGTAAAAATGAAAAAAATTATTCCTTCAAATCTAATAAACATTTCCGTAGCAGATGTTTCGCTAATGTCCACGTAATGCCGTACTACAAATTTGAAGTTTCCTAGAGCAGGTGCTTTTTGCGTTGTCACTTCTATCACGAAAAAAAGTCAGAATGGGCAAAGCTAAAATTCGATAGTATGGTTTTCGCTACTCATGGTGAGTGTCATTCGCGGAATTCTGGCTTCTGCAAATTTTAATTTAAAATCTTACATCTAGGCAATGGTCCGAAGACCACGGGTCTCATTCTTGAAAGAGACACGGGTACATATGTTTCTCTTTTGATCCTTGAGTCTTTATTCGGTATAGTAGTCGCCCTTTCCAATATAGTCATTATATATGTGATGATCGTGGGGTGGAGACGTCTGATAAAGGTGATTTGTTATTATATATGTATATGTACATATATAAATTCTCAACAATAAAGTAATCTTTTTTTCAGTACAACTTCTACATAGTTGTAGCGAATTTAGTAGTGTTTACTTCAATGAAGGCATTTGTGGAGCTCGCATTCATTATTCCCTATTATATAATGCAGCGTGCTGTAACATTAGATTATGGTGTAAATATACATATTTTACGTTCATTATTATACTTTTTCAATTTGCTTTTTGCTATTATTTTTAGTTTACGTAAATAGAAAAAAATGCACTTCATTCAAGAATGACGGGTATTTCTCATCTCGTTATGTATCGCTAATCTTCAATCTGTCTGTCTTTGCTGACTATGGTAAGCGGTTTTTTTGTTGGTGGAATGATTCAAGGTCTGAAATATTATCCTGAAATTCACCAACAATCGAGATGGAACTAGCCTCGGAATATGATGGCTAGAAAACGCGTGAGAGCCTTTAATTACGTGTCCCTAGGCACTGCGATCAAAGTTACTGATTCGCAATATCGCAACCTCGATTTTTCTCTATCTAAGACTTAGGAGTATTATTTAAAAGAATTTTAATCATGATGCACTATAAATCCGATAGGTGTGTATTTTTGAAGGTGTGCTGTTTTTCTCAGTACTTATATCAGTGAACCGATACTTCGGAGCTACAAAATCGTCTTCAGTGTCCAGATCGTCGAGGTACATATGATTAACTAAATCTTCAAAGTTATGATTATGTTAAAAAAACTAACAAAAGTTTAGAGTGACGACAGGGTTGTCAATCGCGTTTGTGTGGGCGTGCTCTGCTGTTATTCCCTTGATCTGTGTCTTGTGCGGGTGTAGATTCGAATTCAGTTTCGAGGTATTGTTGACGTTTTGCGTTTTTCGAAATCGGCCCTTTTTCAGAATAAATCATACTATAACATCTGCGTTACACTTCCGGAAATGACTATCGTTGTAAACTGCCTGCTCTACCTCTCATATGCATGCAGCATCGTTGTTATGTGTATATATATTCTCATTTTCACGTTTCTACGGTATTTTTTAAATGATGTATGTCGTGACGTCAAAGGTCAGGCGAAAACGTCGTAAAAGTGTTGTTAACGAGAGAGGTTCGGCTCAAACCAGCATGCATATGAAGTTGCTGAAGCAAAGTATAGTGATATTTCTACTATATGCTGTAAGTACGCTATTTTTCCATCAATCGCTAAGTAACCACTCGAGGCATCCATTATGTCCGTGCTCATCATCTCATTTCTTCCCAAGTATTCAATTCCACTTATGGATATGGCATACGCCGAAAACTTGTTGAATCTATCCATTGCCGCTGTTTATCCAGTCTGTTTTCTCGCAATGTCCGGAGAGATGAAGAGGTAAATTTGTACAAACATTGATACAAAATACAAAAAAATGTTTCAGCGTGCTCATGGCAAGAATAGCACCAACTCGAACGGAGAGAGTCGCAAGCATTAGTGTGAACAACCAACACTAGGAATGGAAAGGAATACACAATGAAGAGCGATTTTTTTCAAATGCTGATCTTTATCAAGAAAGACCCGGTCGTATTTGCTCTCCACGAAGAGCATTTCTCCCAATAATGACCATAAATGGGTAACTGATTCGTATGCTTGTTTGAACGTTTGATAATGCCTCATAAATCCTATACATTAAAGCTGTCAAATGTTTCCGGCGGTAGATGATGTATTTTTCCACAGTTAAACAGTTGCCCCTCTGGACTAGGATTGCCATGTCTGCCTCCATCCACTTCCTCTGTTCTAGTTCCCTTCTGACCTAACCCCCTTTTTCTTCCCAACATAAATCTTCTGGAATCCTTCTGCCCCTTCCCTCCCTGAGTGGTGGCACGATCAGTGCGAATACTCGAAACAGTGATACGATCCCTTTTATCAGCGTCATAGCCTCATTCAACCAGTAGTACATCCCAAACAGTCCACCCTCCCCTTTGGCATACCTGAAGGAGCCCGCTCGACAGGCAATTCAGAATAGAAAGTTAGACCTAGTCCTAACTTTTGCACCCATGCAATTCTTGCCCTTTCAAAGACCCCTTTGTTGCCTTGTAGACCCTAACGCACATGGTCTCATATTTTTCAGAAATATATATCTCTAAAAAAAATAACAAGAACCAATACGTTCATGTTTTGATGAAGTTTGAATGAACGCCATCCTAATTGGTGATCACATTATCACAAGAGCCAGCTCGAAGAAACGTATTCCTGTGAAGCAGCAAAGAACGGTTTTATAATACGGTGATACGTGTGGAAACGTTAAAATGTGACGTATCTAAGTTTCACAGATGACAGTAACTGTCATGTTTGTTAGGGCTGTACATAGACGGGCACCAATCCATCTCCGCGTTTTTTCTCTCAGCTGGGTTGATCTTGTCTCAGAAGCTGTGATGCCCTTATTCTCGCCCGACTGGATCACCTTCATCATCTTCGGCGAGACACTTATTTCCAAGGGTCAGTGACTCTCGACTATTGGGCTTATCGCCCTTCCCAATGCCCATATCTCTCCGTACCTGCTTTTCTCGACCCCTTCCTTTCTTGCTCTTATCTCAGACCCGCCCGCCTCTTTTCAGTTCACTTCTACCCATCGCTATGCTTGGAATGATGAACCATCGCATGGATTCTTTTAAATTCTATTCTAGCATCCCAATGCAGAACAGTCAGGTTGGTCCTCCCTTCTTCCTCAACTTCCCTTTTCTTCTTGAATAATCATAATCATCAATACAGCAACTCTCATCTGATGACACGAACACATTTACTGAATCGAAGACTACGCGCAAGAAAACTATTTCCAAGGGTCAGTGACTCTCAACTATTGGGCCACTTTACTTCGAAAAAAAAGAAAAGGCCACCAATTAAATTTGATTGTTATATGTGTTTCAGACAGCCAAGTCATCGTGGAGAGCAAATTGATCGATGAGAAAGAGGCATTTGCTCTCTGGACTGGAATCATTCTCCGATCGGCAGTAGATCAGAAGCCATCGATCAATCATAAGAAGGAAAATAAGTCATCGAAAGAAGACATCAAGGGGAACATCACTACCTCAAGCACATCCTGACGTCCCTCATTGGAATGAATCCATTAACAAATATACTTCTAAGTAATCCATTCCCTAATGTACCACACTTTGATTACTCGTAATAGCAATTTTTATCTGATGATAAATCGAATAAACGGTTTAATTGATAAGATGGAAGACGCATGCGGAGATCTAGTGAGTGTGAAGGAATGAATATCACGAATCTGGCAAACGGTTTTTTAAAAATCGAGAACACGGAGACTTGCATCAGTTCATCGAATGCCTGATCCATATTGTCTGCTCATTCGACATTATTCCATTAATGAATGGAAGACATTCTAAACAATACATTTTTCTCTCCATATCGTGTCTAGATCGTCATTAAGGATGTATTTTCGTTTTTGGATATCTCAATTCTCCAAAATATCTCAGAGAAACGAGAGAGAGTGTGCAGAATGAAGAGAGTCGAAATCCAAAGCAGCTGGACTAATAGTCAGAGCGGGTTGACTTTAGACTCACCATGATCCATTGAGTTCATCTCGTTCCTTTCACGAGTGCCTTCCTCACTTGTCCCTTATCGGAGGTGGCATAATCCTCACTAAACCTGACTTCCTGACTTCGACAAAATCGTAATCCCTTGACCACCGATCGGTGTGATTTGGGCAGTAATCATGAAGAAAATCGTTAATATAAATGCATATTGAGATAGATCTAACTCTTTAAAAGCACATTATATTCAGCTCATATAGGCACTTCTTTTGATCCATAACTTGACCGGGCAACGTGCCTTATTTGCATACAAGAGGCAAACAATTAAAAATCATGGGAAAGTTACAGGTACTTCATGAAGGCCTTCATCACTTAAACCTGCAGCACATGATTTATTTGGCAGGTGCGAAAGGGGAAAGTGTGCGATTCCGGAAATTTGGAACTCTTCATTATATTTTCCGTCTCATCTTCATTATATTTTCCGTCTCATTTTCTCCGGTTGACGAAAATTGCGGAATAGTTCTTCATATTGACAGACCTATTTGTGAACGAGGGTTATGAGGGCAAAACGGATATTAATATGCTTCTCAGCACACTCGATAACCCCGAAACACACAGAAATTTGACATTTTTGAGCTATGCAAGAGCTTGCTCGTAAATAACGTAGATTGCGAAATAGTTGCCGTCGGTGAAAAACGCTGACGATTCTGAGACGAATGGCACTATTGCCGCTCTTAAC
Source organism: Pristionchus entomophagus (assembly GCA_036245825.1). Classification (NCBI taxonomy): domain Eukaryota; kingdom Metazoa; phylum Nematoda; class Chromadorea; order Rhabditida; family Neodiplogasteridae; genus Pristionchus; species Pristionchus entomophagus. The sequence continues at coordinate 11,668,691 of BTSX01000001.1, forward strand.
GGACGATTTTGAAGCGAATTCGGCGTGAAAAACGGATAATTGCGAAAGGATGATGAAATATTACATAATGATAATGCAATTTTTATCGATTTTGAAAAAGATGTTTTCGGTGGTTCGATTGGTCAAGGACTTGTCCTCGGGCGATGCCTAGAAAGCGAGTTATTGAGGTTTGAAAAGTGTGACAGACAAACAGACGAACGGAAGACAGTGAGACATTCTGACTTTATAAGAGATAGAGTAATAAACGATCCGCTCTCTTAAGACACGACCATACCGAGAATTGTTATAGTTACTGAAAAGTGAGCCAGTAAGTGAGCCTCCATCAGGATCTGATTTTCGCAGCCCCAATTCATGGCATAAAGATTCTCATTGATCTCTAGTCGTGAATTCAGACAACGAATGATTATCTTTCTCAATATCTGATGATAAATTAGGAAATGACGGAATTGATGTCAGAAGATTAAGGGAGCGGTGAGGAGAATTTGACACCACTACTTGATTATCTATATTGACATGTCTACGTTTGCTTGATTTGTGTCCATGTTCTCCATGTTCACTTTATCGGTATCCATTGATCGGTGTTGTTCCTACCATGATCACTATGTGCCGTCTAATGCAGAACTACATTCCGACACATAAAAATTTATTAGCCGGCATAGAATAAAAACAGTAGGAACAGCTTATTTATTCGGTAGAATGAAATGGCATTCTCTTTCATGCATGTAAATTAGCGGTGCATCAGGCTGGAATTAAAGCTTCATTATTTTTGCATTAAACGATTCTGATCTCTCGAGCCATTCGTATTTGTTAAGAGACATTTTTTAAGAAACAGGACCTATGCTACTGACGGCTTATTTGCAACCTATCCCAATATTCTGTGGGTGATGTCCCCATACGGAATGCTGATATTTGGCCCAATATGAGCGGATATGGCGCACTCTCCGAAAAATGCCAGATCAAGCCCAAAAAAAGTCCAAATTTGCATATATTCTCATAGGTGTTTCGGGTTTATTTTGCGATGAAAATAACAAAAAAATATGGTTTGGGGAACCAGGGGTAATGATGAAAGGTCGAAAACTGCGAATTTCGTCGTTTTCAAATTACGGTGAAAAATATTTTCACAGAGAACATTGTTATTATTCCATTTTCGAAATCTACGTGAAAAACTACCCCTACCATATTCTCCACACCTCGCTAAGTGTTCCCCGCCGGAGGTTAAAGCCCTTGGCCGGAGGCGCCTTCGGAGGCGGCATGGAGAACGATGACGAGAGATTTCACTATTGTGAAGTCATACTGTCGCTTTTCATCATATTTTTACTTTTTCGTTCGTGAGTAAGCATTTGTGTTGACATTATGAGGTTATGATAGGGCTAAGACACAAAAAACAGCTGAAAAGTTGAAAAATCAATTTTTCGAAATCTCAAAATTTCAAAAGAAAAGAAAAGTCTTGTTTCAAAGATTCAAATAGTGAATTTTCAACAGAAAATCACTTGAATATGAGTTTTGAACAATATCCATGTTTTTGGGACGGATTCTAGAGAAAAAGTTTTGGTCGAACAATTTCTCGATCATTTGCCCATCAAAAAATCACAATTTCAAAAAAGATTTGCATTTCGGCTACAATTTTCAGAAATTGTTGCAATAACTCTGTTAAGTGATTTTGAGTTGATAATAACGCATTTATAGCTCAGAAACAAGACTTATGAGTTTTTGAAATTTTGAGATTTCGAAAAATTGATTTTTCAACTTTTCAGCTGTTTTTTGTGTCTTAGCCCTATCATAACCTCATAATGTCAACACAAATGCTTACTCACGAACGAAAAAGTAAAAATATGATGAAAAGCGACAGTATGACTTCACAATAGTGAAATCTCTCGTCATCGTTCTCCATGCCGCCTCCGAAGGCGCCTCCGGCCAAGGGCTTTAACCTCCGGCGGGGAACACTTAGCGAGGTGTGGAGAATATGGTAGGGGTAGTTTTTCACGTAGATTTCGAAAATGGAATAATAACAATGTTCTCTGTGAAAATATTTTTCACCGTAATTTGAAAACGACGAAATTCGCAGTTTTCGACCTTTCATCATTACCCCTGGTTCCCCAAACCATATTTTTTTGTTATTTTCATCGCAAAATAAACCCGAAACACCTATGAGAATATATGCAAATTTGGACTTTTTTTGGGCTTGATCTGGCATTTTTCGGAGAGTGCGCCATATCCGCTCATATTGGGCCAAATATCAGCATTCCGTATGGGGACATCACCCACAGAATATTGGGATAGGTTGCAAATAAGCCGTCAGTAGCATAGGTCCTGTTTCTTAAAAAATGTCTCTTAACAAATACGAATGGCTCGAGAGATCAGAATCGTTTAATGCAAAAATAATGAAGCTTTAATTCCAGCCTGATGCACCGCTAATTTACATGCATGAAAGAGAATGCCATTTCATTCTACCGAATAAATAAGCTGTTCCTACTGTTTTTATTCTATGCCGGCTAATAAATTTTTATGTGTCGGAATGTAGTTCTGCATTAGACGGCACATAGTGATCATGGTAGGAACAACACCGATCAATGGATACCGATAAAGTGAACATGGAGAACATGGACACAAATCAAGCAAACGTAGACATGTCAATATAGATAATCAAGTAGTGGTGTCAAATTCTCCTCACCGCTCCCTTAATCTTCTGACATCAATTCCGTCATTTCCTAATTTATCATCAGATATTGAGAAAGATAATCATTCGTTGTCTGAATTCACGACTAGAGATCAATGAGAATCTTTATGCCATGAATTGGGGCTGCGAAAATCAGATCCTGATGGAGGCTCACTTACTGGCTCACTTTTCAGTAACTATAACAATTCTCGGTATGGTCGTGTCTTAAGAGAGCGGATCGTTTATTACTCTATCTCTTATAAAGTCAGAATGTCTCACTGTCTTCCGTTCGTCTGTTTGTCTGTCACACTTTTCAAACCTCAATAACTCGCTTTCTAGGCATCGCCCGAGGACAAGTCCTTGACCAATCGAACCACCGAAAACATCTTTTTCAAAATCGATAAAAATTGCATTATCATTATGTAATATTTCATCATCCTTTCGCAATTATCCGTTTTTCACGCCGAATTCGCTTCAAAATCGTCCGTTAAGAGCGGCAATAGTGCCATTCGTCTCAGAATCGTCAGCGTTTTTCACCGACGGCAACTATTTCGCAATCTACGTTATTTACGAGCAAGCTCTTGCATAGCTCAAAAATGTCAAATTTCTGTGTGTTTCGGGGTTATCGAGTGTGCTGAGAAGCATATTAATATCCGTTTTGCCCTCATAACCCTCGTTCACAAATAGGTCTGTCAATATGAAGAACTATTCCGCAATTTTCGTCAACCGGAGAAAATGAGACGGAAAATATAATGAAGATGAGACGGAAAATATAATGAAGAGTTCCAAATTTCCGGAATCGCACACTTTCCCCTTTCGCACCTGCCAAATAAATCATGTGCTGCAGGTTTAAGTGATGAAGGCCTTCATGAAGTACCTGTAACTTTCCCATGATTTTTAATTGTTTGCCTCTTGTATGCAAATAAGGCACGTTGCCCGGTCAAGTTATGGATCAAAAGAAGTGCCTATATGAGCTGAATATAATGTGCTTTTAAAGAGTTAGATCTATCTCAATATGCATTTATATTAACGATTTTCTTCATGATTACTGCCCAAATCACACCGATCGGTGGTCAAGGGATTACGATTTTGTCGAAGTCAGGAAGTCAGGTTTAGTGAGGATTATGCCACCTCCGATAAGGGACAAGTGAGGAAGGCACTCGTGAAAGGAACGAGATGAACTCAATGGATCATGGTGAGTCTAAAGTCAACCCGCTCTGACTATTAGTCCAGCTGCTTTGGATTTCGACTCTCTTCATTCTGCACACTCTCTCTCGTTTCTCTGAGATATTTTGGAGAATTGAGATATCCAAAAACGAAAATACATCCTTAATGACGATCTAGACACGATATGGAGAGAAAAATGTATTGTTTAGAATGTCTTCCATTCATTAATGGAATAATGTCGAATGAGCAGACAATATGGATCAGGCATTCGATGAACTGATGCAAGTCTCCGTGTTCTCGATTTTTAAAAAACCGTTTGCCAGATTCGTGATATTCATTCCTTCACACTCACTAGATCTCCGCATGCGTCTTCCATCTTATCAATTAAACCGTTTATTCGATTTATCATCAGATAAAAATTGCTATTACGAGTAATCAAAGTGTGGTACATTAGGGAATGGATTACTTAGAAGTATATTTGTTAATGGATTCATTCCAATGAGGGACGTCAGGATGTGCTTGAGGTAGTGATGTTCCCCTTGATGTCTTCTTTCGATGACTTATTTTCCTTCTTATGATTGATCGATGGCTTCTGATCTACTGCCGATCGGAGAATGATTCCAGTCCAGAGAGCAAATGCCTCTTTCTCATCATCTTTCTCATAAAGTCAACCCGCTCTGACTATTAGTCCAGCTGCTTTGGATTTCGACTCTCTTCATTCTGCACACTCTCTCTCGTTTCTCTGAGATATTTTGGAGAATTGAGATATCCAAAAACGAAAATACATCCTTAATGACGATCTAGACACGATATGGAGAGAAAAATGTATTGTTTAGAATGTCTTCCATTCATTAATGGAATAATGTCGAATGAGCTCGGTGTATACCAGCTTGACATGGCTCCGAGAACCAGACTATATAGATCACTAATGGTGATGGGGATGGAATTGGGGTGGAAGGGATACGGAAAGGGTGGTGGGGGGGGGGTGATTGATAGAGAAAGAGGGGGAGGGGGGTGGGGAAAGAAACTAACAAGGTGAGTAACCAAACATGAAAGATATTATTAACGATAAATGATGAACCTAGAAAGATCAAATTCAAGTAATCTCTTCTTGTATACATCAATACTCGATGAACAATGGATATGGGTAGGCAACTCATTCAATATTCTAGCTATTCTCCTATAAAAACAATGAAAACGTGGGGTGGATTTCGTAAATTCTATATGTATTCCGAATGTGTTTGATCTGTCTCTAAGGGGTTTGTAAGTGAAGAATCTATTACGATCAAGGACCGTATCGCCATTCATTAATCTACGGGCGAAAACTAGATCAAAGATGACTCTCCTCTCCGAAAGCGCTTGAAGACCAAGGAAAGAAAGACGTTCAGAATAGGAAGGAAGACTGAGAGGATAAGAAGAGGATGGAAAACAGCGGTTGAATAGAATTCAAGTGAAATGTTCTTGGACCTTCTCTAGTGTCAGAATTCAATTTAAAATACCACAAAATGCACAAGGTGAAATTACATCATAACTCACACAATCGAGTCACATACAAAATTCGCGTTAGAATTTTAGTGAACTTCGGTACATCAGAGAATATAATTTCATTTCATAAAATTCATTTACAATTTATTCGATATAAATATTATAAATACGGTTTACTCGCCATCGATAATTCTAAGTGCGATATCTCGGACAAATTCCCATTTATAATCTGGCACAGGAGAGAACTCGGCATAATTCGATCTTGTGGCAGATCGGGTCAAAGTAGCGAGAGCAGACATCGACCTGTCGAGAAAAAATATTCTCACCACTTTCATTTAATAAAATGTTAACATTGTATAATAATCGTGAGGACTGTAAAAGTAAACAACATATAATTAGTGTTATTTTTCTTACCAGTTCTTACCTCCATTTAATTAGTGGACACAGTTGGCACTCCTTCTCGCTGCAATCGTTTATTTTCAGATAGGTTTCGGGTTTTACTAGCTGCGAAACCATTTCGGTGTCGAATATGCTCGGACAACCTGAGGAACTCGTTCATTCAAGATAGCAGCCCCCCCCCCTCCCCCTACTCAACCTGTGAACACGTATTGACTGATAGGCGCTCCGTCAATGACATCCTGTGGCGATTATGGTTGCACCAACGCTCCCCGTGCTTGCGTTCATCGTGTTTATTCGAAGAAAGGTATATGTTATATTATAGATAAAATATATATAGAAATAAACGATTGCAGCGAGAAGGAGTGCCAACTGTGTCCACTAATTAAATAGAGGTAAGAACTGGTAAGAAAAATAACACTAATTATATGTTGTTTACTTTTACAGTCCTCACGATTATTATACAATAGTAACATTTTATTAAATGAAAGTGGTAAGAATATTTTTTCTCGACAGGTGTCTGCTCTCTTTTTTCTCGACAGGTGTCTGCTCGATGTCTGCTCTCGCTACTTTGACCCGATCTGCCACAAGATCAAATTATGCCGAGTTCTCTCCTGTGCCAGATTATACGCTTTATAATTCAAAAAAAGATTATAACTTGTTTCACTCGCAATTTGGTGAGCTCTAACATGCAAAATCTGGTCATGAAAAAGTTGAAAATTTTTACTCATCAAAATTCGACATCTACGGGTGAAAATACGTCAGAAACACCTATAGTCAGATATTTCTGAGATTTCGACTTTTTGACCCAAAAATGACCATGACCCCGGGGTCATGAAAAAGTTGAAAAAATTGTATTCTCAAAACAATCTGACTATAGGTATTTCTGACGTATTTTTGCGCGTAGAATCCGAATTTTGCTATTAGAGCACATAAAAACAAGAACTAAAAAAGTCATGATCTAAAAACCTTCAAAATTACGACTTTTTTGGATTTGTTAAATAATATTAGGATTCGGCGTCCCTGGCGGAACAATTCGAACAGTGATTCCGATGCATACATGCAATAGCTACAAAACGCACATAGTGACTACTTGTAGTTCGACCAAAAAGTTACAACTTTATCCGAAAAACTGAAATTGAAAGTAGAAAAACCCATTTTGGAAACAACTAGAAATCAAGCAGAACGGGTTTTCCAGAGTCCCAGGGCACCCCTAGAATAACGCAAAAGATAAATTGTGTCTATCCCGAATGGTTGAGAAAATATGATTTTTCGACCATTTTACCTTGTAATTCACTATTCTCCCTCCGGCAAGGCAGTAACCACAAATCCACAAAAGTGACCGTTTGTTAAATACGGGACCAAGACCCTCCTAGTACCCGAGTATGAGCTTGTAGTTCTCATTGCTAGCGCAACGGTTCCGGGGGTCGTCCAAAATAACCGATCTGCTCTCTTAAGAGACCGGCTCCGTTATTTTAAAGCATTTTGGACCCTGCTCGGAACCGGTGCGCTAGCAATGAGAACCAGGGGCTCATGCTCGAGTGTCAAGAGGGTCTTGGTCCCGTATTTCACAAACTGTCACTTATCTGTGGTTACTGCCTCTACGAGGGGAGAAATGATAATTTCAATGAAAAATAGTCGAAAAAATTATTTTCTCAGTCATTCGGAATAGACCCAATTTCTCTTTTGCGTTGATTTAGAGGAGCCCTGAGGCTCTGAAATATCTGTTCAGATTGATTACAACTCATTGCGAAAGTCACTTTTTTGCCTCCTCATTTCGGATTTTTGGGTCTAGTGGCACATTTTTGGCGAAACTTCCAGACCGCACTATATACATTTCGTTGTCCTTACATCCATGCATCGATATTTTCTATCGTCGCGCTCATTCATTCTCTCGGAATACACTCCGAGATAAATTAAGTCCGAAAAAGGTCGTTTTAGAACAATAAAAATTTCTAACTTTTTTCTTTCTCTGTTTCATAAGCTCTAATGCCAAAATTCAAATTCTGCGCGCCAAACTACGTAAGAAAATATTATAGTCAGATTTTTCTGAGATGAACATTTTTCAACTTTTTTCATGACCATGTTCGGGTCATGGTCGTTTTTGGGTAAAAAAGTCAAAATCTCGGAACTATATGACTATAGGTGTTTCCAGCGTATTTTCGCCCGTAGAAATCGAATTTTTATACTAGAGCTCGCCAAATTGTCAAAGAAAAAAGGTATGCTATAAAAAATGATTTTTCACTAGAATTCGAAAATAACTATTTTCTTTGACAATTTGGCGAGCTCTAGTTTGAAAATTCGATTTCTACGGGCGAACATACGCTGGAAACACCTATAGTCATATAGTTCTGAGATTTCGACTTTTTGACCCGAAAACGACCATGTCATGAAAAAAAGGTCATGAAAAAAGTTGAAAAATGTTCATCTCAGAAAAGTCTGACTATAGTATTTTCTTACGTAGTTTGGCGCGTAGAATTTGAATTTCGGCATTAGAGCTTATGAAAGAGAGAAAGAAAAAAGTTAGAATTTTTTTTTTCTAAAACGACCTTTTTCGGACTTAATTTATCTCGGAGTGTATTCGGAGAGAATGAATGAGCGCGACGATAAAAAATATCGATGCATGGATGTAAGGACAACGAAATGTATATAGTGCGGTCTGGAAGTTTCGCCAAAAATGTGCCACTAGACCCAAAAATCCGAAATGAGGAGGCAAAAAAGTTTTTCACTTTCGCAATGAGTTGTAATCAATCTGAACAGATATTTCAGAGCCTCAGGGCTCCTCTAAATCAACGCAAAAGAGAAATTGGGTCTATTCCGAATGACTGAGAAAATAATTTTTTCGACTATTTTTCATTGAAATTATCATTTCTCCCCGCGTAGAGGCACTAACCACAGATAAGTGACGGTTTGTGAAATACGGGACCAAGACCCTCTTGACACTCAAGCATGAGCCCCTGGTTCTCATTGCTAGCGCACCGGTTCCGGGCAGGGTCCAAAATGCTTCAAAATAACGGAGCCGGTCTCTTAAGAGAGCAGATCGGTTATTTTGGACGACCCCCGGAACCGTTGCGCTAGCAATGAGAACTACAAGCTCATACTCGGGTACTAGGAGGGTCTTGGTCCCGTATTTAACAAACGGTCACTTTTGTGGATTTGTGGTTACTGCCTTGCCGGAGGGAGAATAGTGAATTACAAAGTAAAATGGTCGAAAAATCATATTTTCTCAACCATTCGGGATAGACACAATTTATCTTTTGCGTTATTCTAGGGGTGCCCTGGGACTCTGGAAAACCCGTTCTGCTTGATTTCTAGTTGTTTCCAAAATGGGTTTTTCTACTTTCAATTTCAGTTTTTCGGATAAAGTTGTAACTTTTTGGCCGAACTACAAGTAGTCACTATGTGCGTTTTGTAGCTATTGCATGTATGCATCGGAATCACTGTTCGAATTGTTCCGCCAGGGACGCCGAATCCTAATATTATTTAACAAATCCAAAAAAGTCGTAATTTTGAAGGTTTTTAGATCATGACTTTTTTAGTTCTTGTTTTTATGTGCTCTAATAGCAAAATTCGGATTCTACGCGCAAAAATACGTCAGAAATACCTATAGTCAGATTGTTTTGAGAATACAATTTTTTCAACTTTTTCATGACCCCGGGGTCATGGTCATTTTTGGGTCAAAAAGTCGAAATCTCAGAAATATCTGACTATAGGTGTTTCTGACGTATTTTCACCCGTAGATGTCGAATTTTGATGAGTAAAAATTTTCAACTTTTTCATGACCAGATTTTGCATGTTAGAGCTCACCAAATTGCGAGTGAAACAAGTTATAATCTTTTTTTGAATTATAAAGCGTATAATCTGGCACAGGAGAGAACTCGGCATAATTTGATCTTGTGGCAGATCGGGTCAAAGTAGCGAGAGCAGACATCGAGCAGACACCTGTCGAGAAAAAAGAGAGCAGACACCTGTCGAGAAAAAATATTCTTACCACTTTCATTTAATAAAATGTTACTATTGTATAATAATCGTGAGGACTGTAAAAGTAAACAACATATAATTAGTGTTATTTTTCTTACCAGTTCTTACCTCTATTTAATTAGTGGACACAGTTGGCACTCCTTCTCGCTGCAATCGTTTATTTCTATATATATTTTATCTATAATATAACATATACCTTTCTTCGAATAAACACGATGAACGCAAGCACGGGGAGCGTTGGTGCAACCATAATCGCCACAAGATGTCATTGACGGAGCGCCTATCAGTCAATACGTGTTCACAGGTTGAGTAGGGGGAGGGGGGGCTGCTATCTTGAATGAACGAGTTCCTCAGGTTGTCCGAGCATATTCGACACCGAAATGGTTTCGCAGCTAGTAAAACCCGAAACCTATCTGAAAATAAACGATTGCAGCGAGAAGGAGTGCCAACTGTGTCCACTAATTAAATGGAGGTAAGAACTGGTAAGAAAAATAACACTAATTATATGTTGTTTACTTTTACAGTCCTCACGATTATTATACAATGTTAACATTTTATTAAATGAAAGTGGTGAGAATATTTTTTCTCGACAGGTCGATGTCTGCTCTCGCTACTTTGACCCGATCTGCCACAAGATCGAATTATGCCGAGTTCTCTCCTGTGCCAGATTATAAATGGGAATTTGTCCGAGATATCGCACTTAGAATTATCGATGGCGAGTAAACCGTATTTATAATATTTATATCGAATAAATTGTAAATGAATTTTATGAAATGAAATTATATTCTCTGATGTACCGAAGTTCACTAAAATTCTAACGCGAATTTTGTATGTGACTCGATTGTGTGAGTTATGATGTAATTTCACCTTGTGCATTTTGTGGTATTTTAAATTGAATTCTGACACTAGAGAAGGTCCAAGAACATTTCACTTGAATTCTATTCAACCGCTGTTTTCCATCCTCTTCTTATCCTCTCAGTCTTCCTTCCTATTCTGAACGTCTTTCTTTCCTTGGTCTTCAAGCGCTTTCGGAGAGGAGAGTCATCTTTGATCTAGTTTTCGCCCGTAGATTAATGAATGGCGATACGGTCCTTGATCGTAATAGATTCTTCACTTACAAACCCCTTAGAGACAGATCAAACACATTCGGAATACATATAGAATTTACGAAATCCACCCCACGTTTTCATTGTTTTTATAGGAGAATAGCTAGAATATTGAATGAGTTGCCTACCCATATCCATTGTTCATCGAGTATTGATGTATACAAGAAGAGATTACTTGAATTAGATCTTTCTAGGTTCATCATTTATCGTTAATAATATCTTTCATGTTTGGTTAATCACCTTGTTAGTTTCTTTCCCCACCCCCCTCCCCCTCTTTCTCTATCAATCACCCCCCCCCCACCACCCTTTCCGTATCCCTTCCACCCCAATTCCATCCCCATCACCATTAGTGATCTATATAGTCTGGTTCTCGGAGCCATGTCAAGCTGGTATACACCGAGTCCCTGCTCCTCGGAAATCCTCCCACCCTCATCTCCTCTATGAGATAACGACCAGAAGAAGACAAGAAGAGACCAGACTATTAGATCTTTTCTTTATCATCCCACTCCTCCTTTCTCGTTTCCTCTCCCTTCCTCCCATCCTTTGACAGTCGTTTTTAGAAATATATTATTCAAATGTATCATTATTTCGTTGCGCCCTCGGGCGTAGATAAAATATATATAGAAATAAACGATTGCAGCGAGAAGGAGTGCCAACTGTGTCCACTAAGGAAATGGAGGTAAGAAGTGGTAAGAAAAAAACACTAATTATATGTTGTTTACTTTTACAGTCCTCACGAATATTATACAATGTTAACATTTTATTAAATGAAAGTGGTAAGAATATTTTTTCTCGACAGGTCGATGTCTGCTCTCGCTACTTCGACCCGATCTGCCACAAGATCGAATTATGCCGAGTTCTCTAAATGGGAATTTGTCCGAGATATCGCACTTAGAATTATCGATGGCGAATAAACCGTATTTATAATATTTATATCGAATAAATTGTAAATAAATTTTATGAAATGAAATGATATTCTCTGATGTACCGAAGTTCACTAAAATTCGAACGCGAATTTTGTATGTTTCTCGGATGTGTGAGTTATGGTGTAATTTCACCTTGTGCATTTTGTGATATTTTAAATTGAATTCTGCAGGTAGGATATGTATCATCCCTGAATGCGCAGAATTAGTGTTTCAAAATACATCCAACTAATTCCAAGGAATTGGATATCGATTGATTCTCCTCGAGCACACCAAATACATCCGCTACCTTCCACTAATGTCTAGTTTGAACATTCGCTAAAGAAATGAGTGGCCTTCGTCGCATTCCTTCAATCTCCCTAATCTCCCTCAATCTCATCTCTTTTCCATTATCCAACGATAAAATGATATTCGAAACAGAGGAATGAAAGGCAGGTTGAAGGTCGCGATGGAGCTAGCCGAATCGACCTATTTGTCTAAAACGATATTTCGGAAAGGAATACAGGTAGGAGCAAACTCTTCTGTATTTCATCACGATATTTCGGTGAGAAAAACGGTGGTAACCCCCTTCCCGAAATACATTTTGTGACGTCATGTAGCCCACTCCTCTTTGCTTCATAGCTACATCTGCAACTTTTCCTCCTCGCTCCTCACAAACAAATATTTTCGCAAACGATATCGAGAACTTGATCTCATCCAAAAGTGTCTTGTTTGATCATCCATCTCAAAAACCTTCATTGTATTTTTACTGCACAACAACACGATAACCAGCAATAGACCGAAACATCCAACCGCTTCATTCGGAAGTATCGTTTTCTAGATCCATAGGCAGTTTCTCTCAATAGATCCCGTTGCAAACCATGTTTTCTTTAAAATTTTCACGTTCGAAATGATCGGGGTGGGGCAGGTTGAAGGCCATGGGGTAGCTAAATGAACAGCATCCTCATTGCAAACGTTCTATCATTTCCCTGAATACTTAGATAAACTAAAATGAAGATACGTACTAGAAGATGATATCGATTGAAAAGGTCGCTCTCGGTAGTACGCTCTGGGGAAATAAGAGTTGAACGTCGTTGCGTCTTTCACAAGTCTCTGGCAGGATTGGTGACAATTGAGCCCGATTACGTAAATTCGGATTCTACGCACAAATTTATTCCAAAATGAATTACATCAAGCTTTTTCAAATGCTTTTTTAAAAACTTGTGGTATGCGCTTGATCAACACGGGGAAGTGACCACCTCAAATTGAATGCTCTTTGATAGCTGCGCTTTAATTCATCTCATTCTCTCTTTCTCTACGAGACCTCACTATGTGTAGAGGAACTGCTATCTTTTCTCTCATGATAAAGAAACTGGGGGGGGGGGTATTATGATCAAGATCACATTCGTCCAATTTGCTTTCCGGTCGTTCCTAACTACGACCGAATGCCTATTGACTGTAGATAGTTCTTTTCAACGCAAAAGTGGCCTCGATGCATGGTAAAGAGCAAAATATTGCATTGGAAAATCTGACTACAGGTGTTTCTACTGTAGTTTCGGGCGTCCGAATTTCGGCACTGGATCACATGAAAGTATTAACAAAACAATTATGCTCGATAAGTATTAAAACAAAGTCTTGAGAATAAGCTGCTCGAAGCCTTTTTTTCGACGGAGAGCCTGTATAGATATATTTTTTTAATCCAATTTGTATACTAGAGCTTACAAATCTGCGAAATAAATGGTTAACAATTAAAACTTTTCAGGTTTTCGAGTATAACTTTTTTCTTTGAGCTGGGATATTAACATGTTGTGTCTACGCACCAATATAAGTCAGAGACACCTATAGACGCATACTTATGAGAACTCAACTTTTTGGCTGAACAAAATACCTCGATTCATATATGATACATAAAGTTTAAACAGCGTTCGCAACGAATTGCGGACTTAGAAACGATCGGTAAGCAAATTGACCGAATGTGATCCCGATCAAAACACCCCCTCCAGTTTCGTTATAATGAGAGAAGAGAGATCGGTTCCTCCATACAGAGAGTGGTCGCGTAGAGAAAGAGAGATGATCAAAAGCGCAGTTGTAAATGAGCCGAATGCTTGAGGTGGTCACTACTCCGTGTCGCTCAAGAGCATGCCTACCCTGTCGTCGCTTCTTCTTCATTTTAAAATCTCCCTCTCTCTATCTGTCGCTTGTATCTGTATCTAAGTGTGAAGAATATTGAGAAAGAGAACAGTAGGATTGTCTCCAAAAACATTAGTCACCATCTTACTCGTTTCTGAAAATTTGCTCTGAATCCTTGAATAACAGCTCCAAAATAATATTCTGCCACGCGTCGGTCACGTTTGTCTGTGCACTTACCATCATTGAATGTGTCTTGAGAACATTTCGAAATATCGTGATTGATACCGTTGCGGTTAGGATCCCACTTTCTTGTGCTCTCTCGCTTATTATCGTTCCGTGTGAATAGACTGTGAAAGAAAAATAGGTCGTATTTTTCGGATGAAGGTTTTCGCTGCGCTCCTCCTCTTTCTGGATGTTGTTGCCTCAATCGCGAACGCGCAAGCACTCGCATACGGCAGGATGTATGTAAGTATATTCATATTTACTATTTTATCCTACAATGTTTGAAACACTGACATGTTCAGGGCGGCAAGAAATAAGCTCAATCGGCTCGAACACAACAACGGCGTCTACAAAAATATACACTCCATATGCATAGCATATACCAAATCATTATTCGTTTGAGTGCTGATAAAGTTCTGATCGCTTTCTGGTCTCTGAATCGGGACAGTCAACAAAAATCACATAATAACAACAGAGACTGAATGGATTATTAGATGAGAAGCTGCTCGGCCGCGTCAACCGGTGGCTCCATTGATTCTGCAGTTGCTGCTGCAACGTCCCTCGCGACCCGTGCAGCCACCGTGGCTGCAATTACATCATTGAACGATGCTTGTCTTAATTCTATACTATCTTTCTCGTCACTCTGTGATTGTCACCCTGCGAAATGAGCAACCCATCAATTAACCAGAAAATCATATTGAATCGATATCAAGTGATTATTTGCTCGAACAATACTCCATGACAATTCAATGAGTTATATTACACGGTTCAAATACTTACTCAAGTCGAATTTGGAGAATATCAGCACATACGATAGGGCAAGTCCGAGGAAGGAGATCGTTCCCACGATCCACTTCATACACTCCAGCTCGGGGTGCAGCATGAAGGAGTCGCGACTCCCAAAGCTCTGTGATGGCAATGAACTCTTCACTATCCTCATTCCCTCTCAGGTCAATGCATTCGATATCATCTATCTATATCAGTTCGTGTTCCGAACTGGTTAGAGACTCCTTGGGAACGTAAAAAAAAACCTATCTGTTTTGTTAACGTTCGTTCACAAATCCCCCGTACAGCGAAAGGATACATTTTGGGGATTTCACAAGTTGGCCCACAACCCCTGCAACTGATATAACTCTGTTAGTATGATTACTAATACGATGATGCAACACTTGTGCCTACCTGGTGGCTGTGTCCATTCAGATGGGTCATCTTGGGCTTGCTCTTGGACTTGATCGCTCTTCATCGTCGCTTCTTGCATTGAGCGATCTGGATCTGGACGATGCCGTGGATCGAGAGATTCGCGACGATTGCGAAGACGAAGAAACCTTAAAACAGCCATAGAAAAAGAGAAAGATGACAAATATCTTAACATAGCCCTGTCAAAAACGGTATCTTTTTGGAAGTGGCATAGCCAAAAACCAGTTGGTCTGACTTTAGGCTACCTTCTCTTTGAAGAAATGTACCCTTTTGCGCAAAGATAAAGAGGTCTAGGCCCAAATAGTGTCGAATAATTAGAGCTGCTGATTTGCACTTCAACAAGAAAGCAGCTATAAATAGATTTTTTTTAAAGAGATAATACGCGAAATCGAGAGATTGCTTACAAAGTGCCGGAGGGTCCTCTTGCTTGGGCATCTCAGTGGCGACATATCCGAAGACGAACCCGAGAAAGCCGACACCACCGTAGTACGGACCGCCCTGAATATATATCGGATCATGATTACCGTAGATAGTTACTGGTTATATTTCCATGGCCTATTTTAGGTACGTAGTATGCAAATATGGAGACTCTATTAAACGGTTTTGGGATCCTCTGAGGAATGTTTATCGGCCTGTGATATCAAATTTCATCGGGACCGCGGCCTACTTTTACGGTTCCTCATTATGAGAGTCTTGTGAGTCGATTTGTTTGCTCCAATATGCCTTTTATGGTTCGCTAAAGCTTGTGGTAGAGAGGACAAATTTTTGAATAATAATCATAATAATAACAAAGTGACGAAGCATTCGCCCACCTTCTCTTCGTACATAATCTGGTTTACGATTACATATGCTGCTACCAAGCTCGCTGAAATGAATAACACGGGTCCTGATACAACAAACCACCTATTTTTTAATGTTTGTGCGAGTTGTGATGTAATCGTAGAGTGAGACACGAGTGTGACAATCTCAAATAATTTATGCGACCTATTGGAGAAATGAGAACTTTCAACACGGAATATCTGCATGCTTCAGAATTTAACACAATTTTAGTGCAGCTCACCTGTCATTATCACCATGAATGTGTAGAACTTGGAATTTCTTGCGAACGAAATGGCAAGAAATGCCTCAAAGAATTATGATAATTGACGACATTGTTTTTCTGTCAAGTTGTGTGAGACAGGCGGACTCTTATTTATACTCCATCATTACAAGAGCGAATATACGATTAAAAAATCGAATTTCTGGACAACTTCGGCGCCTTTCCTCATTTGCATGGTTGGACATACTGTAAATTGGTAATGCGATGTTAAATTTCGCTTGATCGATCTATGATTTGAATTCCCGCAATTTCATATATCCGTTCCCTGTAGAGCTACTGACTTGAAAATCAGTTTATAAGGTTTTCAAACCCCAAGAATGCGCAAAAATGATTTTCAAGTCAGTAGCTCAACAGGGAACGGATATATGAAATTGCGGGAATTCAAATCAAAGATCAATCAAGAGAAATTTAACACCACATTAGTCACCTCATTAACAATGAAGGGGCCCGCAGGATCGACCGAGGGAATGATGTCCCGTGAGCAATTCCAATTAGAATTATTCTGTAATCACATCGCAAAGTAAGCAATTTACAATCAATCAAAGAACGTCAGTGCTCACATATGATCTCTGGTCTTGCACAATGCATATTTCTCCGTCGCGTTGTATTGTCTTTGCAATATTAGAAAGAAAGAAAAAAATGTACCACAAGGATCAGTTCTGGCGAGATAATCGCATTGAGTTGTCGTGGATACTCGCCCGCAGAGGGAATAGCCAGGCAGAGGTAGCACGTCTGGATGTCGTACGGCATGTACTTGTACTGAATTTTTTGTTGTTGAGAATAGTACGAATTCATTCCCAGTTCAGTCCAAGACCTACCGCTTGAGCACTCAAAATTGATTCAATTTTTTTCTCCAAAGTCTTTGGCAACAACGGCAACAAAACGCGTCCGTGAACAACATATCAGTAATTTTTTGACCGCTTTAAAGCACTCATGCTGGGGATTGTCTATGCGGGAAATGTTCTATTTATTCCGTACGTTCCTTGCACGATCGGCTCGAATTTATTCGATCATAAAAGAGGGCAGAAGCGTCGAATGCCCGTTAAATTAAAAATTAAATAAAGTTAAATAAAACGAAGCTCACATTCATGCCGCACGGTACGACCACTTGACCGATGAAGTTTGATCGTACAAGACCGTCGTGTTTGATCTAGAAAGGATATTTATATCGTTAATGGCTCATGAACAATTGCCAGACATTTTTCTATGAATTCAAAGTTGAAAGGCGTATCTCGCCTGAACGATGGTCTACGTCTTTATAATTGTGTATTTTGTTTTGGCTTTTGCTGTCACTCTTACTTTTTTTAAAAACATATTGCGAGACAGGAACGTACTCGGTATCTCGACAAGGGCTTGCTCTGACGCTTGGTATCGAGACTGGAATGTTTGTTTTAATGGTGCCTATTAAATAAAATATTAATCAATATTATCGACGACCATTTTAGGCACGAGAAAATGTTTGAAGCGGACGATTTGAGCAGATTAGACAATCTCCATTTGTGAAAGAAAGGCTGTAGTGATAAAAGGCGGAATCTTCACTCTGGAAGTCCTAGCTAGCAGACACACACACAAACAGAATGCAATTTCTGTTACACGGGTCCCCTGAACACCGCGTGTGTTTTATCCAGCAACACACATGCACGTCGCAGGATTACGCACAAGCGGAGTTCAGGTACCCCAGTTAACACACACTTCTCCATGTGCACACACCTGCCGCAGAGAAACACGCCCGGGTGCCAGATTCCGGAATCGATCGTGACCTCGGAGATGTTGCCATAGTGTTGTGGATCCCAGGCCACGTATGGATTGGTGAAGAGCTGAATTGGAGGATGCACAAAAATTTACTACTCAGTAGCATAATGTTATCGAAAACTAGACACATCAATGTAATGCATGCGAGGGCTATAACTTGCGTTAACAAGAATGGGGAGCAAAAAATGCATGATCGGAAAAGTCAAATGCAAGTAGATGCTCATTGAGCGTGTGAATAATAATTGGGCTACCGAATGTGCTTACACTAGTACCGTATGCTTACATATTCTGCGACAACGTTCCACTCGGTTTGCAAGGCGTTTTCATTCTGAAATTTTAAAAAAAAACAGATATATTGCTTGACCAACTTTCAGACAAACCTTCAAACGTTGTTTTTTTCGTCTCGATAGCCCGCTAATATACATCATAATACATACACGTTAGATAGATACGTAAATAGCTCCTACCACGTTTTGGAGTGCGAGCAGATGCACCGTCACATTGACAACCAGCTCGAACGTGTTGTCTGCAAATAAAATTGTCTTCTCTGTCTAGATTTTTTAAATAGTTTATAATGTTTTAGAGTAGCGTTTTAGAGATAGTTCCTAGCTATGTAGCTATCTAGGAAGAGCTATTTGTTCACAGATATTTCCAGCTGGCTGAATAAGGATGATCGGATAACGACCTTCAGATGATAACTACTGGATGAGCACACTTTGCATACGAGATACATCAGTTATGTAACAGACGATATCGGGTAACAAATCTCAGCCGGTAAGTTATCATCCGGATGTTCTCAACGACCTCGTAACCTCGCTCACCATCGTTGTCGAAGGGATTCAGGTCGGGATGGGATCCGTGCAGGATATCCTGCACCAGTCGAGATTGGTGGGGACTCGCAGCCCGCAGCAGGGCCTGCTCCGTGCAGCGCAGCATGAGACCGAGCAGCAGCAGCTGCAGCAGCTGCCGCATCTGTTTGTGATAGAAAATCGGTTGAAGTCTACTTATTTCCCTCTCGACCGCTCGAATCGCGAGAGAAATGAAAAGACGGCGACCTCGAACTCAAATATCATGAAGGAGGTGCTCCCAGACACCTCCGAACAAACAATGGCCACTTTCCACAATGACGCTAACTACACCCTAACCCGAAAGGTTTCCCTCGAAAACGAGATCGAGGGAGCACAACGCTTATTCGCAACGAAATCACTCGCCCAAAAGCTTGATCTGCCGCTATTACGATTTCCTATCGATTAAGGGGCCAGCAAGCAGTATCTGACAAATCTGAGTAGGTCAAAACCCGATATTAAGGTTGGGAAAATGTTGATAAGGGCATTGCCGGTGCACGCACACTGCTCGCCGGATGATATACTGTTAATTTGTATTTTTTGAGAAATTTTAAACAAAAAATTGGAATTTTAATAATTTCCCCCGATTTCAGGTAGCCTAGTCAGCAGTCCTAAAATGCCCAAGCCCGCGTGGCACACATTCATGCCTGCCTCTTCAGTATCGGCTTCGTCAGTCACGCCATTTCCGCGATGGCAATCTATCTGATGGCCACGAAAACTCCGAGAGCAGGGCGTCCCTTTGCACACTACCTCATCCTTCTTCAGGCAGGGTTTGACTCGCAGAGATGGTCAACAGAGAATCATTCAGATTTCTGTGACTCTCGTTGACTTAAATTTTGGTTTTCTCACCGCTCCGCTTTCAATATTTCTAGTCGCTGCTGGCATGTGCAATGGTATGCTATGCAAAGTATTCGGATTATCGGCGCATTCGGGAATAGTGAGAATTTAAATGTAACTTTTTGGGCCAATACCTTGCGGCAATACAGTATGTCTACATTATGGCAAACTAGTGATATCGATGACCTGAATTTTCGTTGAAGAATGTTTTCTCGAAATTGTAAACCGATTTTTATATCATCTTTTTCTGAAAAAAATCATTTTTCTGCATGTTCTTAACCGTATCCAACGTCGGAGTTTCAATCGTTTTGTGCTTTCACTTCAAATTCGCCACCATACTAGAAATGACCAAGCATCTAACAGTTTCGGTTCTGGTGTATCTCGATATGCACCAACGCATAAGTTGTAATTTCAGCGTATTCATCATAGCTTGTTCCGGTTAACCGTTCTCATACTTTATACCTTTACCGCGATATTGACAGCAGGATTTTATCGAAATCTCGAACACGGACCGGAGTTTGTTCGGATTGTAAGTATCATGTTGAGCGCAGATTTTTGGAGGTTCTAACAAATTGCAGAATTGCCCTTCTTTGTACTACATTTTCGAGCACCCAAGCTACCACGCTATTTGCTATGACTTCACTGTCTATCCAGACTACACAATGCTTTTTGCATCGTATATAATATTTGTGGGTCAAGATTATTTCCGTATCAACACAGATATTGATATCAGTTCATGATTTTTTCGTTGGTGAGCGTAGTCTTTCTTGCGACTACAACTTTCTATCTACTCAATCACCAGGTGATAATGTCATTATTTACCGCTCACCCATCGACTTTCAGAGTGCTAAGCTGAGCAATATAACTAGACGAATGCAGTACAAGATGATGATGCTGTTAATGGCGCAGGTGGGTACAGGCGTTATGTGGAAGACGTCAACGGCTGGCAAATCGGCATTCGACTCTCCTCATATTGCCTGTTCTCTCGATGGTCGGGAAAGAGAGAGAAAATTGAGGAGAATCAGATTCCGATTGATCACCAATACTCCGCAGAAACTCGTCCCCTTCATCATCCTCCTCAGTCCGTTGGCAGTATACTTCTATTCAATGATCGCCGTTCAGCTCACACCTGGTGAGAAGTCGCTTATCTCCTGAATGATTGATTCCGACGATTGAAGTTATCGTGATTGTGATGCAGTCGTGATTTCAGATATCAACAATACCGTGATTTGCCTTCAACTGACACATGCTATCGTCCACACGATTATCGTAATCTCAACAACTCCGAGCTACCTGGAACCGCTCAAATTTTCCGATCTATTCGCGCCGTACTAGACATACTTTTTAAAGTTTAAATATTGTGCAAACTCGATTGGTCTCGATCGTGAGTCATGAGCGATCAGAGAAATATATCATGAAGTGCGATTATGATAAAAATTCAGCAAACAATGGAGTAACGGGTAGAGACCACAGGGTGATCTACCAAAATGCTTGCATCGGTTCGAATGTGTTCTCAATGTGTTGGTATGGTTCTGAATAACATTTTTGCTTTTTAGAGTTAGTCTCTATCTCATCTCTCAGCCGAGTTCTCCCTCGAAAAGCACGCGCGCGCTGGCAAGGGAGAGGAGGGAAATCAGGCGAGAGAGAAAAGGGGCGGAGTCTCTCTCACGTGTGTCTCTCTCGCTCCCCCCGCCCTCTCGCTCGCCTCTCCCCGCGCTCGCCGAAAATTCGGAGAAAATTATTAAAATTCCAAAAAAAATCTTAAAATTCTTCTAAAATAACTGAATTTGAGTTGCGGAGCTAGCGGAAATCACTAGAAAGCCTTCAAATCACGTTTTTCGACATTAAAAGACGCGTTTGACCTACTTAGAATGCACCGACCATTTTCCGCATTGCATGCTTTGTAGTGGCTGCTGAGACCTACAGAAAACGCTTTAGAGCGTCCTTATTGATAAAGAACTAGAATTGTCGAGTCGCGCGCTAGTTTTGTGCAATTCTCTATTGCACCCAAGTGGGCGGAGACTGCGGTCTCAAGTAATGGGGCAATTACAAACGGTAGAGTAGCGTATACAATGATTACGATATCAGCTGGCGCAGATGAATAAGAAAAAAACACAAAACGCAGCGTGGATTTCAACGCAAACCTCACGCGTCAGTTTTTATGAATATAATTAGCGATTTCACATCCGAGCTCTCAGTTGATATTTGATCTAAAAACTATATGACGACAACGCAATTTAAGGGGAGATTTTATTAGAATTATTCTGCAAATGCTGTTTTCACGAGCATCAATAAAAGTACTATTACTTAATACATTTTATCCAAAAATTTTTTTTTTTTTAAATATAAATTTCTACTACCGCCTCTTGGTATAAAATTCTACTACCGCCTCTCTCATATGTATCCTTTATTCTCTGTATTCTGTGAAACGTATGGATAATACAGTGCACATCATCAGTGATGTAAAGTGTCCATGTGATGGACGTGAAACAACTCCTCGTTTTTGTGATGACTTCTGAAACAATCATTGATCAGCTTTAGAATTTTTCGTATGCTTTACAATGACATTGCACCAATAATTCTCAAAATCAAATGTGAACTGTGATCAGAATTAAGAAAATGATTCCTGCTAGAGATCTCAATGTACCGTGAATCATTCCGATGCAATCCAACGAAGCGGGAGAGCGCACGCTGGAATTCCGCCCGGAACATGAAGTTGATGATCATATTCGCGATTGAGACCAACCTGAAATAATCATTGAACCTTGCTTTGATTTATTTTTTGTATTTTTTTTTCTATTATTGGATAAAAGTAGCAATTTGGCATACGCAGTTGCTGAGTAGGCGAGTGCAATCCATATGTCGTCTATCTTGAACCACGATCATATAGAATAATATTAGAGCTTATCAAAATAATAATAATAATAAAACATACCTCAATCCGATCATCACAACTGAAGGAGCCGCGACAAGCAAGAGTGATGCGGCTGAATCATCATACTTTTCAAAGATAAATCATGCTTATTGGTTTGCGATTACTGCCTAAATAATGCAATTGATTATTGATGACAACATACTATTGGTTAATAATTCATAATAACGGTATTAATTGCCTCATTTCGAGAGATACTTACTTCCCTTAATGTGTCGCGCATTTAGCCGAACACGTTTTCTCGTCACGTACAGTATCGACAATAAGTGACCGTCCAAAAATTTAAAGTGCTATAACTTTTGAACTAGATGGGATATCTTTCTCATGTTTTGGCAGGTGGTAGTAGGTGTACTCCTACATACGCTCACTATGTCAGACCGTAGGACGATTTCGCACTATTGCATAGTGATGACGCAATCTTTCAATAGTAGTTCAGTACGAATTATTTGCTCAATGAATTTTTTCTCATCCTTTATATTTCATGTGATGAGAGAAGACCTCATTACCTCTTCGATAAACATAAGTACTCTTGGGAGTGTAAAGTACAGAGGATTTGGATTGGCTCAAACATAGGTCCCGAAAAAGTGGATTTTCGTTCATAGACGAGCTAGAGACTCGTTCAAAAGCTCAAAATTATCCTTACCACAATTCCTGAGGATCCCCAAAGTTTGATAACGATAGCTCACAATTTGCTCTCAGGGCACCAACATTTTTGCACATTATTTTTTTCTCCCTATTTTGGATGATCACAGTTCCAAGAGGTAATGAGGTCTTCTCTCACCACATGAAATATAAAGGATGAGAAAAAATTCATTGAGCAAATAATTCGTACTGAACTACTATTGAAAGATTGCGTCATCACTATGCAATATTGCGAAATCGTCCTATGGTCTGACATAGTGAGCGTATGTAGGAGTACACCTACTACCACCTGCCGAAACATGAGAAAGATATCCCATCTAGTTCAAAAGTTATAGCACTTTTATTTTTTGGACGGTGACTTATTGTCGAGACTGTAGGTAGGTATTTCCACGGACACAATAGTCACAAACTCATGGTCAAGACTCAACCATATTCTACTACTATTTAAGAACAAAACATCATTTGCAAAATAAAACAACTCACATGAGAAAGCGATAAGGACATTCGTCTTGGAGTCTCGCCGGTGCACTTTTTGACATGACGCCCATAATTTCTGAGAGAAAAAAGTTAATGAGAGATAATCCACGTTTCTTATGATCAGCCGCCGTTCCAATTGAGCTCATTGTAAAAGGTGAGAGTGTATGCGAAAGTGAGAGGGGCGCTCTTCCTTTCCCACACTCTCTCTCGCTTATAATGACCTTTTACAATGAGCTCAATTTGTACCGCGGCTGGGTAAACTCTTTTTGCAACCTTACTATATACGTTTTTTGATCTATCGATTAGCGTCACTCATTCTGGACATATTCAGACGTCATTATACAATAAGACAGATGATTACTCATTCTCAGTCATCAGATATCCACATTTTGAATCTAATATTCCTATCAGTATGGGTCTCAATACAATGCATGGAGAGATCGTTAGAATCTTTCGCAATTGCTCGTCCTTCGACCATTTCCTAGAAAGAGTTCGACAGATTGCACGATACTTTATTTTAATAAAATATCCAAAAGAAATCGTATTTTCCAGATTATATTAAACTCTAAATAGAAACCCCAATATCACACTAAAATATGACTTCCCAATAGCGAAATCTGCCTCAAAGTCACAAATAAGCTCTTAAACTCTAAATAACATGTCGGGGATTAATTAGATTCCATCCTTTCATTTCTGGAATCTTTTCCACTTCAACTTTTCCTTGACAGGAGGTGTTTGGTTTCTTGATCTCTTGATCTCTTGATCATCTTCCCTCCCCTCCGCCTTCCCTCCCTCCCTCTCCTCACTTTCTGACCTTGTGACCTCTAGTGATCTACCCTCTTCCCGCCGTTCCCTCTTCACCCTCCATTCTCTCACTCTCACTAGGTCTCTCCCCTAATCACACTGTTTTGTTTACACAAATTATGATATTGTTGGTTGTTCGTTTTTATTGTCGCGTCGCGAATATCTACTCATTTCCCCATCTCTTGTTTCCTCACTCACGTTGGGCATCGTACTGATGAGGTTCACCCTTCGTGAGGCGGTCGGGTGTCTACGACCTAACGAACCGGAACATCCTTGTTAAAGACATCTTTAAAGACGGATGGCCAGCAAACTGCACAGATTCTGAAATTATCTGTTCGAATCTCTTGTAAAGAATTATACCGGCCTAAACAGGAAGACTGCTCGCTTACCTTTCTGTTGAAATGAGGATAAGGAAGAGGGTGAGTATCTCTGTTCCGAGAATCTCCGTTTGCGGCCAGTATTTCTATAACAAATTTTAAAAATAATTTAAAATTGGCTCATTAACTGATGACTTACTCCGTAGAAACAATCATGCGCTGTGATAAGAGTGTACATCCGACCGTCGTACAGTGATTCCAGTCGACCAGGTCCTGATAATCTCCTAGTACTCGGATTACAATACAATTCGGCGAATGTTCCAATTTGCTAATACCTGTAAGAATGAACGAGATGCTGTTGATCATTTCTCCGAATTCGAGTGCGATGAAGCACACGTATCTGCAAGTATTTGTTCATTTGCCAATTGTAAATAATTTGCATTATTTCGTCCAGTTTTTCTCTCGAACTGGTTTTCAAAACACCATGACAACCATAGCATCATCACTATTTCTACCGTTCTTCTCGTTTCTTCTAAGTGCAAGTAAATAGAGAGATTGAGGCCATTGGCGAGAACCGACAGCATTCCTGTGATTGCATTTTCAATTGTGAAATTGTTTCAAAATGTTACCGATTACAAGATAATATACGCACATTGCGAAGGTCGAGTCGTTGGAAAACTCTGAGAGCATTTCTGAAAAATTCAAAATTGAGAATGAATTAAAGCATGAACAATAGCGTTAGATGAATTCTCATAAAATGAAACACTCTTAGATTTAGCTTTTGATGACACAGCAGAGATTTGAAAATTGCTGAATGTTGAATCATATAAAACAGAAAATGAACTAGCTAGTAGTTTCCAAGGAGAAATTAAACTCTATTTCAGTCACTAAGCGAAAATATAACCAGATATGGATAATAGGAAAAGGCATGTTCACTGACTACGGCTTACACAACTGAACATGAATTTGTGCCTCTCTGTCTGACATGAAACACTTCCGCTTTCTGTATGACCGAGAAAACGATAGACATGACTTTATCAAATCATGAATACATAGATAAAGTACACGAGGGCACCATATGATGTCTCGACTCAATTAGGCATCGAAACGCCACAGCTCCATGTGATAGATTGGACTCCTGAAGAGATGACTAGGATACGGTTTAGACAAGCGATGTAATTTCGATTTTGGCTCTCCCCATCCCGCACATTATATCACCGGTCAGAGAAACGAGAAAGTATGCAAAATGATGTGAGTCGAAAACCGAAACGACCCTATTAATGCAGATGAAGTAGTACCTGCGAAGGAGAAGTCGATGGGAGAGCCGAAGAACACGGTGAGGATTCTAGTAACCGGAGAATACTTGGACTTCTGCAATGGAAATGGGTATGGTGTGAAGGTCTCATGGTAGATTGATAAGAAACCACACCTGAGTATTGATCGAGAGCACTTTTCCATTGAGAGTGAAGGACGTGTAGGAAGGACTCGAGAGGAAATCGAAAATCTCGAGATACTCCAGTCGGGGTTGCGCTGGAGCCTAGAAATCTCATTAGCTGGACTAAAACTCGGCTATGGATTAACCTGTGCGGGCCCAACAGTTAGTGTGAGATTGGATTTGCCCTGAATGGGAGAGAACACATAGTTGAACACAGTCTCCGTGTGGGGATTCTTTGCGATGTCATCAACCACCGAATCTCCATCGTCCCAGTAGAGAATGCCGCTTGCCGATCGTTCTGACACAGATCAAAGATCATTCGGGAGTCGAGAGAGATATGAGACCATTGTTGTTCACGTCATTCGGAACGATTAGGAGGTTGAAGTCGAGCAGTCGAGATGCAACAGTCGTCAGAGCGGGAGGAGACCGTGGAAGGATCGAGCCACCTGAATTTTTCATAAATCAGATTCCTAATATTAAAGATCAAAGATCGTATCTCACGATCGCTCACTCTTGACGAAGGCCGGAGTATTGTAGGTTGTCGGGGTCGGGAAGAGCGATCGTCCGAGCGGAATCTGAGAGTATTCAGTGGACGAATGGTCGAAGGAAAGCACGCACCTTCTGTCCATAATTGTAGTCGTAGAGCGAATAGAAGCTGTAAGTGATGGAGTTCGTCTCTCCCAACGGAATGTATCCGTCAACCTCGCTTTGTCCCTGGGAGGGAGATACCCATCGATTGAATACGATGTACACCAAACCTCATATAGGGCGGGAATCACGAGGATGAAAGGTCCCCACATGAATTGCTCAGAGAGACCGAGAGTCTCCGAATCATGAGGAAAATCGAAGAACACTGGACGGACTACCGTATCTCCATTCAGAGATGCAGCATAGTGGAGCCTGCATAGGATACTGTAGGCAATAATATTGAATCAATAACTGACGAATATATATAAGGCAGCATCGAGTATCGGAACTCATTCGCTTTCTTCGTGGCCGCAGCTACGGAAGGCCACACCGAGGGGTCCTGGTAGGGGTTGCCCTTGGCGTTGTGGTTACTGTAAGGGGTTCGGTTGGTCAGATGATGGTCAGATGACTGACCGGAAGAATGAGTGGAACGAGCCTAGTTGCTGCCATCTAAGGCACATTTCCTCACTGGCCACACCGTTGAAGCCGCATACGTCCGACCCGACGTAGGGAATGCCGAACAGATTGAATTCCTGATAGGAAAACGAACATTACTCGTCTTCAATTATGCAGAAACGCATTCCATTGAAAGAAATAATTGTGTTTCTGATTTAGATGATATTTGCATTCTCGTCTATAGAATACGACTTTATAAGAGCCCGTTCGCCTAAGAGTCGAACAAAGTCGGGAACATCAAAAAAATAAGATATGCTCAAAAGTTGGTCCCAGGGGTAACTTTTGATTCTGAATCGACTGGCGTTTCCAGTTTTTCGATCTGAGGCTTCTGAATCCCGGTACGACATGACGTCGATTTGCACAAAATCGATTTCTGCAATAAAATCTGGTCTGAGAGTGGTCAGAATGGCCACAAATTTCACGTTCCCGACCAGAATTTAATTCTCTACAAAAAAAATAACAATTTTGGTTCTATCTTTTTCTGGTACCGAGCTATGGTCGATTTTTGATCCGAAGAGTTAACAACATAATCCTTCATAGGGTAGAAAGAGCATGTTTTTCTGATCATTTTGGTATATGGGGTGAAGGATTTACCGCGTGCGGATCCAAATGGGATCGATTTTAAGGTGTTCAACTCCCGTTTTTTGCAATTTTTTGAGCTTAACTTTTTTCTTTCGTAGTTTCATGATCTCTAATGCACAAATTCGGGCTCTACCCGCAAAAATACGTCAGATAAACATATACTCATGCATTTTTGAAAATTTCACTTTTTCGATCCTGGTTTCTGGTTCCTGGTTTCATTTTGGGTAGAAAATGTCATAATCTCAAAAATACATGAGTATATGTTTTTCTGACGTATTTTCGCGCGTAGAGCCCGAATTTGTGCATTAGAGATCATGAAATTACGAAAGAAAAAAGTTATGCTCAAAAAAATGCAAAAAACGGGAGTTGAACACCTTAAAATCGATGCCATTTGGATCCGCACGCGGTAAACCCTTCACCCCATATTCCAAAATGATCAGAAAAACATGCTCATTCTACCCTAAGAAGGATTAGGTTGTTAATTCTTCGTTTTTTAAAAATTGTTATTTCATTTTGTAGAGAATTAAATTCTGGTCGGGAACGTGAAATTTGTGGCCATTCTGACCACTCTCAGACCAGATTTTATTGCAGAAATCGATTTTGTGCAAATCGACGTCATGTCGTACCGGGATTCAGAAGCCTCAAATCGAAAAACTGGAAACGCCAGTCGATTCAGAATCAAAAGTTACCCCTGGGACCAACTTTTGAGCATATCTTATTTTTTTGATGTTCCCGAGCCTGTTGAACTTTTACTGACTCTTATGTGAACGGGCTCATAAAGTCTTTGCATGTTCGTGTCGGTAACGTCTTCGAAGTATTCATGCCATGTTTGTGAACGTGCAGATGTATTTTAAAGCCAGTGTTTAAAGAAGACCGACTGACCTGAGCTCCAACGACTGCACTCCGCAGATCCTGCCACGTGGCAGTGTTGTCGCCCAACCAATGGCCGCTGTATCGACCGGAGGACGGATATGTGGATCTACAATGAAGATTATTGCAGTTAGCTCATTCTTCTATTAAATTGCTCAATATTTATACAATGATATGTTTTTGCAAAGCGATACCTCCTAATAAGGTACTATCTATCCGCTGGGTGAGTTGTTTGCCATTTCATTATCCAAGCCATAACTCCTCGAGAAGTTCCCCACCTCGAGATGACGACTCCTCTCTTGCCCGTGGATCCATAAACCGCTTTCTGAGTAGCTTTCGACTCACTCCATCCATAGAGACTGTGGGTGTCATAGAGTCTCAGTGCTCCCCTCCCTTGCACTCCTCGCATGCACAGTGCTTTCGTGGCCAGGATGTTAGGCTCAAGATGAAGACGATCAGAGTTGACGATAAAGTCCCGTATCTATCTCTCACACTTTGGTTGATAAGTGAGATAGCAAACATATTGAACATACGATTACCCGAACTGCGCGCACTATATGTTATTTCACTCACTTCTCCATATCGGTAGACGGCCTGAGTCTGATAAGGAGGCATGTCCCACTCTGCATCTTGACCGGAGATGGGACACCTGAATGAAATACGGTAGTACAATCTGTACTCGTGTCCAGATACATCTGATGTTGAAGAGAAAGACCGTGTACGGATTTGCATAGGTACGAGGTTTCGGCATAGGGTGTTAGATGGATTTTGGAATAGATTAGGCACCTTAGGACTTCGATCTTGGGATGATCGGGGTCGTCGAAGAAGAAGGGATGGTCCTCGTTCGTGCCAAACGAGGACGCCTCGTTCATGTCGATCCACGCACCGTCGAAGGGAATCTTGGAATGATGCGTTGTCTTTGCTCTCCAACCAAACCACTCTACAATCTCTTTTTAGACTAAGATTGATGCAAGTCGCCCTACAAATATACTGCCACATCAATGTGCTCCAGACGATTTGTGAACATACATTGCTTTATGATAATTATTTTTTGAATTGCACTTTTACAGCTTCAACCTGATCGTGGTATCGCTTGAACTCGTCAATCCACCACTGCAGCGTATTGTTCTTAGGATCGAGGAAATCGGGGAAGCCGACATGCTTGTCCGGCCACACCACCGCCAGCATGATCTTCGTGTCCTGAGAGATCAAAGATCATATCGGAAGGAGTGAGAGGCCAACCTTGGCCGTTGGATAGAGGTCCTGAATGGACCTCATCACTTCGTCCGGACGTTCCCATTCTATGAACGATGCTCCCTGCAATACGAGATTTGATGTACATATTTACCATATTTTTCCGAGTTTTTAATTGTTTTTATCCACAAAATAGCCTTGAAACATGGTCTGAGAGAGGGGATAAGGAGATAAACCAGCATACACTGTCCATCGCCCTCTGGAACGGGTCGTAATCTGCCTGGATAGCTGGATCGAAGATGAGGATGTTGTGCATGCCCCAGTTGTGCATCTGCTTCACGTAATCACCGAATCCTTCCCACTACAATCAGGTATCATCAGAAAGCACACCTATGCTTCTTGATGTTGAATGTCTGTGACAAAGTACGGGAAAATATAGGAAAGCGTAGAGAGAGTGTAAAGGCACTTGCGCCATGTGGGATCGATACGGTAGAAAATAAACGTGATTGTTTTTTTTTGTTGCAATATGCTTTGCGAGTCTTATAATTGATTGATCATTGAGAGGGATTGATCACTTTCCTACCCCGACGGTGAAGTCCTTGTATCTCTCCATGTAGTCAATGTCAGCGTACGCGACGTCGAAGGGAATCTGGTAAGATCGAACGGCCGCCACTCGATCCTTCATGTCTTGCAGTGACGTGTATCCCCATCGACACAACTGAAGAGATCAAAGATCAGATGGATTGGAAGGTGAAGTGATACCTGGTATCCTAAGGCCCAGTATGCAGGAAGCATCGGCCGTCCAATGAAGGCGGTGTACTGTCGGACGACTTCTGCAGGACTTGGACCTGCAGAACCATGCGAGTCATTGAGTGTTCTTCGAGGGAGAACTAGGTGATTCAATGCTTAGACCCATTCCAATAGCGTGATATGCGTGATATATAACTGTGATTGAATTACTTGAGAATGGTCGATTCAATCCATACCAGGGAAGAAATAGATATCCAGAATGCCTCCGATCGTGCGATAGACGTATCCGGGAGCGGGAATCGTCGTCACCTCAACACACACATATTTATTATTCACGGCTTAGAGATAATCACGTTGTCATTCTACCAAATGGTAATCATTCGCAGTGCATGAGTGTCATAATGAGACACACAAGTTGTCTAGGAATGATGGGCATTACCCCATATAGACAAGTCCTCTATACACGCACGTACCGAGTGAAAAAATCATCCAGTTAAATCAAATAATTCATAATTTAAAGTATCGATTACCTCCTGAGCATTCGCATTCAGAATCAGCACTCCATGCGCCTGCCCATTCGGCTCCATCATCATGTAGAACGGGTGGACTCCTGGACTTTTTTGGTTACGATAGGCCCATCGATCGATCGATACCGTAGAGGTTCTTCGTGTCGAGACCTTGAGAGTTGGGCCCTTCGTCTCTGGAGAACATCCCCCAGCTGGTGTAGCGTGAAAAATCGTGCTGAGATGATTCTTGATCTTTTCTAGAGGAATGTCACAAACCGAATCAAACTCTGTTTACTCACACTCCTACTCGCGTGTATCGTGAACGATCTAGAGACAAGTATAATGGAGTGATGGTCTTCATTTTGAAACTCTACTCATCTTCTCTAGGTCAATACCTTGATCTCCTGGTGGATGTTCTCGCCCCATCCGTACATGTTCTTGGACGGAAGCGAAGTGGCAATCTGGATGAACTTGTCGGCGAAGATCAGTGCTCCTGCATAATTATTGTTGCTTGATCGAATAGGTTATTCTTCATTCTTTGCAGGCACAGCTGTTAGTATTGACGAGAGTGCGTGCAGAGAGAACTACTGCTCGAAACGTAAAAATTTGGGGAAAAGTTGGCATACCAATCGAAGTGTCGAAAAGTGTCAATCCATTCTTCCTCTGCACCGCGAAAGAGAAAGGATCGGAGTCATTTCTGACTTTCACAGACAGTGATTCCGCTGATTGCTCAGTATTCCTCGGGAAATCGACGAGATCTGCCGCTTCGAATCTAAGCATGCGAGATTGATCTTTGATCTTTGTCGCGTAGTTCGAACCGTTTCTGATAGTCCTCAATCCTAACGTTGATCACGCTGTCGCCAATGTCTTTGAAGGAGAATTTGAGTGATGTCAGGTCGGATCCCCAGGGACTCCGCGGTCCTGCAACGATGGTTCATACTACGGTCTATTCAATATCGGGTCATTTGCTTCTTCAGCCATGCCGTAAGCACGCGGTGATAAGGGTAGGGGCCACAAGCCCCGCCCACTTTTGGTCCACTCGATTTCCCTCGAAAGCGAGATCGAGGGAGCACAACTTAACTACGCAACCAAATCGCGCGCCCAAAAGCTTGATCGGTAGCTATTGACCTCCTCCATGCATTGATTAACCCGCATGCAAGATCAAACTAGTTTTAATCGGTCTAAACGCAATAAATTGGTCGAGAAATGGCGATTTATGGGCTTTCCAATAAAGTCACGATGTTTGCGGGAAGATTTTCCGATTAGTTAGTATTTTAGAGGAATTTTAAGCACAAAATTGCATTTTTAATAATTTTCCTGAATTTGTGCTCGAATTAAATGTGAGCGCGAGAGGAGAGCGACGAGAGAGCGGGAGGAGGGAGAGAGACACACGCGAGAGAGGCTCCGCTCCTTTATCTCGTCTCGCTTCTCTCCCCTCTCTGGCTGGGGGAGCGCGCATCTAAAGCTCTCACGGGCTTTGCAGAAGAGCTATCGACATGCGTCCAAAAGCGAAAATGATATTGATACCCGAACGGTCATGTTGAGCCTACTTTGGACCCGATTCCGAGAATTCGGCTCTCATGCTTGCGCTCCCTAGATAAGGGGAATCACCGAAACATCACAGATCCTGAGCGAATTTCCAAAAGGAACAAATTGATTCTACAACTCTCGGTATATTCACGAAATTCGTTACTTCGAAAGTGATCTCCAGTCATTTATCTGTGTATGGACTGAATAGAGCAGGAGCAGAGAGAAGAGAAGGGGTTCATCGTGGGGACTGAGAGAATGGGGGGGACGTATAACGTTCAATGAGTCTCCACCTGCATTCTTGGCGAGGCTCCACTCGTTGGCGTCACCAGTAGGAGTAGCGATGTATCCCATCTCCTCCGATTTCATGAAGCACCAGGGCGTACCCACGGGCTCGAACTGGAGATCAAAGATCAAAGATCAGAGATCAAATATGACAGCTCCGCCTCACATTCTCAACCACTTTCCAGACGCATCCTCGCGCCTCGCATGCTTGTTGATTCGCACCTTCCTCGGGATAGCAGTCGATGCGAATCTGATTGAGGAACTCGTTACGGCTCATAGTCATTATTTCATTATTTTCAATAGTCCACTACTATTTTACGTCGACATCTGTCACAGAATCTAGACCAGTGTGACGGGTCAATTAGGAATGGGAACTATAGTTCGCTTACATTTGCCTGTGCATGAGCATAATAGAGCAGGAGTAGAGAGGAGAGTGCCACGAGGTGCTTCATCGTGGAGACTGACAGGAGAGCATGATAGAGAGATAAGGAGGAGTGATCTCAGGAAGAATGGCATGTCTAATGGTAGTGTTTACTTCTCGATCTGTCATTAACGCTCGTTTCACGTGATCAGGTCGATCTCTTCATTCGCTGCGCTCTCACAACGGTAATCCGGAAAGAGAGACTGTGCATATCCATCACCTCTCTACATCAATGAAGCCCCCATGCTCCTTATCGCCATGTGGTGAACACATGGGAGGGAGTGGCGGCATTCCAAGTGAGGTTCTTTGGGATCAGATTAAATTATTCAGATGAATTAGGGAAATGCGAAAACAGTTGTCTGTGAGTAAATAAAATATGTATATTGAAATCAAACATCATAGATAGACATTCAAGCCTGGCTGTGATGCATAGATCAATGAATAATTGACGAACGCCATAGGTGAAAGCCCAATTGAAGGAAACGAAAACCATAATGCCTGTGTTTAAAATTTCACACCGTCAACGAAGTTTGCATCTACAGTGATGCAAATATCGAGTATTCCGCACACAGTAGACAAAGTTAGTTTATTTATGACAGAAAGGAATTGTATCTAATTCATGAGTTATCCGAAGTGCTCAGAACGTACCATCTCTAATTTTATGCTGTAATGTGTGATACGAGGCTCTACGTAATATTTTCAGTCGTAAAGTTGTTTCACGAAGCATTTGCCAGAACTTTCTTGAAATTTTTTTCGCCTTTTTATGCAATGTTGGGTAGAAACGACATCATATCATTCTGGTATCCGATGCGAATAGTTTATTATTGATCCAGAGCCGGTTAATAAATAGCATCCGTGCATTAGGTGCACTTGACTTCTCCTCCCATTTGGTCCCTCAGCAGATCGATAATTGGCTGGTAGATATCTCCAGCAGCGTTCATTCCCCAGATGTAATCGAGATGGTTGTAGCCATTCATGTGGCGGTTTTGCTGCAATTATTTCATTGAAGTAGAGAGAGGTTGGATCTGTACCTTGAGATGGTTGGGATTGAGGGAAGTGAGGAGATATCCCTTGACGTCATCGGGATCAGCAAGCCAGTCATCATCTGACCTGTAAAACGGAACTTTCCTCAATTGGCGTGTTCTCTTGTTTCTCTGACAGGACTTTTTTCTCTCATCTATACTGCACAGATTATAGATTAATTTTATCACTATTTGATACCAAAATTCTGGAAATTTCTCTCTACTTCACTCATAATTTACCGAACTATTTCAATTATCGTCACTATGGGCCAAGTCTAAGGCCTCTTTTTAATGATAATGATTATCTAGTTCGCTGATTGAGAACACACAAAAACTTACCAGTACAGATACATGTCGTTCTTGATTGTGGTGAAATCGTAGCTGGGAGGCTTAGACTGGAATGTTAGCCATCAAATTCAGCTTCATTTCTGCCTTCATCCCCTATTCATTGATACGAAATTGATATGACTCCACTGCTCCCCATGCCGCAATCCTTTGTTCCAAGTCGTGGTGCCCGTAACCGAGTGTCACAAATCTTCCGATTCGGTCAGTATCAAACAAGTAAAGCGTCGAACCTGTCCGTAGTGCTTCTGGTTTTCCTTCGAGCTACCGTAGTCGAAACGAGAGACGGTACCCTCCTTCACCTTAACCATCCATCGATTACTGACTTTCCTATGATTGCATCATCCCTACCATCTGTGCCCAGTGCTGGATGTTCTGAGTGGACGTTCCAGCGGGAGTATGGGCTATGTACACTTCCGTGCGTGTCTGAAAAAAACACTTATTGAATGTTTTTTTAAATATCAAGTCTGTGTGTAGTAAGATACTGCGGCCCACCTCATTCCGATTTTTTTCTACTACACCTTTTGCAACGCTTTCCATTCTCACTAGTGATGACAAATGCGACTCTCCTCATTTCGCACGATCTCTCGTCGGTCAGAGAACTGAGAGAGCATGAGAAATGACGAGAGACAGCTCTCGATTGGGTATCGCTAGAACGTACTGACCGTGTTGAATTGGTCACTCTCAGGTCCTGCGATCAAGAAGAGGAGATCGTCGCACAGCGACTCTCAACATAATTATTGTAAATTAACATAATTTGAATATTCACGTACTTCCGATGCCGTCTCCGCAGATCCATTTGGCGAGGAGGTCCATGATCTCACTGTTGGGCAGGAATTCACCCGACCCGAAGACATCCATCCACAGCTGAATGAATGAGGTAAAGTTTAATTTTTTGTTTTAAACAAATAAATAAATATACTAAGGAAAAAATAAATATAAATATACTCACATCGAATTCTGGAAGGAACCACTCAGCCAGAACGGCAAGAAGGCCCTTGATGTGCTTGACTGTGCCGATTGGAGCGAGAGCGAAGAATTTGCGAATCTGGAAGAGATTGATGTATCTTCAACATTTTGTTCACAGTGATGTCGAAAATAGAGACTAACTTTTTTTTAAATTGTTCTAGTCCATTCTGCCTTTCCTCTCGATTTTCCAAACAATTCCTTATCATGGCACGCTGACATATCCGTGTCAAAATCTTCTTTCTCGCGATAACATCGCAAATGAGTGGAATGCAAAAAAAAAATGAGAAGAATACGCTAACCTTAGTAGCGAACTCCGGGTCCATCGACAGTTTGGAGAACATCGTGAGAGTTCCCTGGAAAGATAAAAGTCAATCCTCGATGGATATCTACCGTATACCTGCGAATGTCCCATGTAGTACAGGTCCTTGTGTCCGGTAGTTGTGAGGGCGGTATCGATCAAGGCGGGCAGATCCTTCTGTGCCATTTCATCCCACGAGAACTCCCAGAACTTCTCCTTCTTGGGGTCAATAGAGACGTGGTTCTGAAAATCATAATTTGTGTATGCATAGGATAGTGGTTAAAACGTCTTTCCGGTATGAGGAAAACCCGGGTTCGATATCCAGTCCTTGTAATCTTGCAAACAAAACCATCCGTTCACCTTTCCGTACGTATTTCCTCTCATGTTTCCCAGCCACACATCGAAACCCGCATCGGCGAACATGAAAGCTGCAATGGTACGTATTATCCGCTTATCGCGGGGATATTCGACTACCCGCTCTTTCACTCACCGGCAGAGTTCTCAGGAAGATTGGCGATCCAATTGGTGGAATCGCACTCCAATCCGTGCTGCATGAAAATGATTGGCTTACACGCTCCATCCGGTCCCGGACCTGCGAGAAGTGTATCAATAATTGATATAAGAGAAATATTTCCTCATGTGAATGTTCATTAGCGATTCCAAACCAATTCCCTATTCCTGTTCCAAAACCCAAGTAATTGTGGTCGACAGACACGATAGAAAAAATGGGTTTACATCACTAATAGGCATTCATGGAGCAAGGATAGCGATTCCTGACTCACCGGCTCTTCCGTATGGAATTCTGTGCATGGTGAGGATGTACCCGTCATCAGTCTTGGCTTGAACCTCCTCCGCTGGATATCCCCAGTATCGGATCATCTCCGGCTAAAATATCGATCGTCTACCGTATCTCTCAGATGGAATAACCGAATCAATGAACTCACGGCCGTCATGAAGGTTTCGGGATCATCGTTTTTTGCTTGAACAAGAGACGCTGCCAGAAGCAAAACGAGAACTTTCATCACCATGACGATCGATCAATTCCTGAAGATTACGGTAGAAGTCCACGCCACGAGGCACACCACGAGGCGACCCTGATCTACTATCAGTGAGCGACTGCTTTTATGGGACAGATTTCCATGTGGAGAGAGGAAGGAGATAGGGTGTAGTCTCTCATGATGCTTTTCTCTATGAAAAGGGAAGGAGTGAGAGACTGAAAAGAAGGAAGAGATAATCTTTAGTTATGACCCACATTTTTGGACGAAAGAATGTACCCATCTCATCACTTCACACGAGCTTTGCATACGAGAACAAACACATTAAAAGTAGCGAGACATAAACTTTGGAATCTGCTATCGCGTGTATTTTGTTCGTGCTTGAAACGTTGATGCCATGTGACTTTCTTTGCAAACTCAGTGCATAATTTGAACCTATCAGACAGTGAATGGTAAAAATGTAATAAAATTTTTTTTTTAACTGTCCTTTATCTCCTCATTAGTGGATCATTATTAATCGCACTCGATCTGTATTCGTATTCAAAAATTAGTCCATCAAAAATAATGCAGTCGCTCACTGATAGTAGATCAGGGTCGCCTCGTGGTGTGCCTCGTGGCGTGGACTTCTACCGTAATCTTCAGGAATTGATCGATCGTCATGGTGATGAAAGTTCTCGTTTTGCTTCTGGCAGCGTCTCTTGTTCAAGCAAAAAACGATGATCCCGAAACCTTCATGACGGCCGTGAGTTCATTGATTCGGTTATTCCATCTGAGAGATGCGGTAGACGATCGATATTTTAGCCGGAAATGATCCGATACTGGGGATATCCAGCGGAGGAGGTTCAAGCCAAGACTGATGACGGGTACATCCTCACCATGCACAGAATTCCATACGGAAGAGCCGGTGAGTCAGGAATCGCTATCCTTGCTCCATGAATGCCTATTAGTGATGTAAACCCATTTTTTCTATCGTGTCTGTCGACCACAATTACTTGGGTTTTGGAACAGGAATAGGGAATTGGTTTGGAATCGCTAATGAACATTCACATGAGGAAATATTTCTCTTATATCAATTATTGATACACTTCTCGCAGGTCCGGGACCGGATGGAGCGTGTAAGCCAATCATTTTCATGCAGCACGGATTGGAGTGCGATTCCACCAATTGGATCGCCAATCTTCCTGAGAACTCTGCCGGTGAGTGAAAGAGCGGGTAGTCGAATATCCCCGCGATAAGCGGATAATACGTACCATTGCAGCTTTCATGTTCGCCGATGCGGGTTTCGATGTGTGGCTGGGAAACATGAGAGGAAATACGTACGGAAAGGTGAACGGATGGTTTTGTTTGCAAGATTACAAGGACTGGATATCGAACCCGGGTTTTCCTCATACCGGAAAGACGTTTTAACCACTATCCTATGCATACACAAATTATGATTTTCAGAACCACGTCTCTATTGACCCCAAGAAGGAGAAGTTCTGGGAGTTCTCGTGGGATGAAATGGCACAGAAGGATCTGCCCGCCTTGATCGATACCGCCCTCACAACTACCGGACACAAGGACCTGTACTACATGGGACATTCGCAGGTATACGGTAGATATCCATCGAGGATTGACTTTTATCTTTCCAGGGAACTCTCACGATGTTCTCCAAACTGTCGATGGACCCGGAGTTCGCTACTAAGGTTAGCGTATTCTTCTCATTTTTTTTCTGCATTCCACTCATTTGCGATGTTATCGCGAGAAAGAAGATTTTGACACGGATATGTCAGCGTGCCATGATAAGGAATTGTTTGGAAAATCGAGAGGAAATGCAGAATGGACTAGAACAATTTTTAAAAAAGTTAGTCTCTATTTTCGACATCACTGTGCGGTAGGAGAGAATGACTTAGTTGAACATAATAAGTGCTTATAATGGGCCATAACCATTGCCCATCCAAAAATCACAATTTGAAAAAAGATTTGCATTTCGGCTATAACTTTTAGAGATTGTTGCAATAACTCTCTACCTCTTGCAAAATATCACCTGCGGGCGGGAGTCGAACCTGCCTGCGTCGGCATGCCAGTCAGGCACCATGTCCATTAGCTTTTGGCTTTTGGTCAAAACAAAACAAAAAGTCGCGAGATGAACGAGGTCTGCTGCCATTGTTCCCAAACTCTCTCCGAGAACGTCTGCAATTATCAACAACAGCTATCATTGATTTACGCACCGCTCTTGGGTTTCTCTGTTGTCTCAAGATACTCAAAATCTAAGTTGTTTCTGCAAGTTTTCAGTTCGGAGCAACAGTTTTCTCACGATGTTTCTAGGACGCTTATCATGGATGTAAACATACCTCCTGCAATTCCGCCGATCAAAGTGCCCACGCCCGGACCAATATAGGCAGTGCCCTGGGCAGCTCCTACAACGATTATGCATAGAGTGATTAGTTTTGAGATGGATAATAGATTGTTAACCAATCGCTACTCCCTGAACGCTTCCATACGCACTACTCGAAGCGTACACGGTATTTGTGATAGTCCCTTCTTCTATTAAGTTGGTCAGAAAGTCTTTTCCGATTTTGAGCATGATGTTTGAACTCAGATATTTTCCTTGACTCCCCCCTACCACCTATCCTCATAGCATTATGTAGGGACATGTTAGACTAATAATTATACAAGTTTAAATTAGTCGTCGCTTGCTAAGTATGGGAGAAATAAATATCTCAATAAGTATTTTTTTCATTAAAAAATCTAGAATATTTTCGGAACAGCTGTCCTTTACGTGGCATTTTTTCTAAGGAAAGGTATAGTGTTTGGAGAGAAGCCCGATGCAAGCGCTCTATGATAGCTGAAGCGGAACGCTGCTATATTCACAATGACCATAATACAGGCCCTTGAACCAGGGGTTCCCGAAAAAAATACAGTGCATTGTGTCAAATTTTGTAATTCATCCATCTGAAAGAGAGACCTGAACACAAGTGCGGTTCATTCAGTTGTATAGGAACTATGTAACCACTATATAGATTTAAGTCCGTTTTTCCTCCTTTTCCAGAAATGAGAGATTTTTTGAAATTATATTTTTAGGCAAAAACATCAAAAAACGTGATTTTAGGGGTTATCGTTCACACCCCACTCCACAAAAAGGAAGGAACTCAATGTTCTGTCTTTTCAATGAGTGCCATAGTAAGGGTTGCTCGATCATTTAACCACAAAAGGTCCGGCTTTCAAAGCCGCGTAGAAACGGGGAATAGTCAAAACTGGCAATTTCGATGTTCGAATTTCGAGACCTGTGATCTGACTAATGTAGCTCATGAGGGGATAGCTATATTCTTTCCCAAAATTAAATAAAACTAAGTAGGATCAGTACTTTACAGAACAACTTGAGCGCGGTCTTCAGAATCATTGGTACGAATACACTGCGAGAGAATCTGATTTCGACCAGATACAGCCACGCACACTACTAAATTGGGCGCATTTCTCTAGTAGGCTTTTAGTGGCCCCATCTTGGCAGTAACTTAATAATGACATATAACCAACGTACATCGCGACTGTGCTCTTCGTATGA
Organism: Pristionchus entomophagus; assembly: GCA_036245825.1. NCBI lineage: Eukaryota > Metazoa > Nematoda > Chromadorea > Rhabditida > Neodiplogasteridae > Pristionchus > Pristionchus entomophagus. The sequence continues at coordinate 11,709,521 of BTSX01000001.1, forward strand.
CCATATCTTCCTTCACCATGGAATGCGGACCCATACAAAAGTCCTAGTGATTGTCGATTGCGTCGACTTTGATCAAGCACTGTGCCCGTCTTTCTCATCGGAGAGATCTGAGATAGTGTGCGCTAGAGAGGGCAACCAAGACACCATGCACTATGAAAGGACGCAAGTTGTTGCATCCAATAGGAAACGAAAGAGAGGTGGGAATCTACAAGTGTCAAAATCGGAAAAGACTTTCTGACCACCTGATATATCCTGAAATAACCAATGTTTTGAATACTTCTAACAAAATCAATCGAACCTTGCCGACAGCCTCGACAACTTCTTTAGCTTTCACCGAAAGTGATCCATACCATAAGCCCTTGAGAAAAATCGATCATAGGGGGAATTACATTATACCCCACCGTTCCAAGCCAGCTGAACGCATTTCCGATAAGACTTCTGATTTGTAGTGCCTGGAGAAGAATGTAAAAAAAAGAAAATCAGACCCGAAATTTCAAAATTACTCCCTGTCACTTGTATCTGATTGAACGAACCCTATTACCTATGTCTGGCCGGACAGGTAATAGAGTTTGCTCATTCAGAAAGAAGCGACAGACAGTGATTTTATAATTTAAAGAAAATCATGCGAATATTCAGAAATTTCGGTTCAAGAATTTTCGACTGTATATTTATAAAATCTTATAGTCCAGAACTTCATTATCAGGTTTGTACCTTGCCAGTCGTACTAATCTGGCGCATGCCCAAGTCGCCTCCGCTAACGTGCTTGTAGATTGGCTGGAAAGACAAACTATCACACATGCCACCCTCCATTTTCACTAATTCCTAAGCAATAATGAAATTAGCATAGCTAAGAAAAGTGTGTAGACAAAACAAGTCAACAGTTCAGGATTAAAACTCACGGCTCCGCGGGTGCTGACCTTCTTGAATACACCAGTGAACCAGTTCGTCACTCCGGAGAACACCTAATATAAGAGAAATCGCCAGATTTTCGAGAGAAATGACCATGCGGCGGCGGCAGGAATTTGTATCTGCGATTCTGCTGAAAAATAAAAGTTAAGCACTTTGAATGATGCTCTTTGAAACTACGTTTGCGGAATCTTGATATCAGGTCTCATCTCCGAGTATTATTAGGTCAAAGTAGGTACTGTATGAAATTTTAGGCAAAATTCGACTCACGAAAAGTATCATCACTCGCTTCAAAATCATGCTAGAAAAAAATCCAAAAAAGTTTCGAATGAGGATGCCAAGGGCTTCGATGTGTTGGTGATGTCATTCTTTGTATATGCGCAGCATCGGGGCGGTCGGTTTTTCAATAAAGTGATGTAATTTTCCAAATAGTGAATTCCCAAGAAGCGCCAAAAAGTGATTGGAGAACTTCCTTTCACCTACCTACAATTCAAAAATCAAAGGAATCGGAGAATGGGAAAAAATTGGCTCGCACTTTTGTGCGAAAAACCTGCGATTTTTTAAGTTTTTCGAGGTTTTTCAAGCATAACTTTCTTGAGTCATGTTTTCATGAGCTCGCATGTCGAAATTCGGAATCATCACGCCAAAATGCATCAGAAACTCCTCTAGGCATATTTTTCGATATAAAATTTTTTTCGACTCCCCCTTTGCTCCGATTTTGGTAGAATTTTTTTTGTCTCAGAATCATGTCCCTAAAGAATTTTCTGGCTTATTTTTGAGCGTAGATAACGAATTTGTTAACTAGAGCTCATGAAAAATCCAAAGAAAAAAGTTATGACCAAAATCCAGAACAAAAATTTTTTGGGATTTTATTTTTATCTTTTTTCTTTCAATTAATCATAAGCTCTAGTTAGCAAATTCGTTTTCTACGCTCAAAACCAAGCCAGAAAATTCTATAGGGACATGATTCTGAGACAAAAAATGTTCGACCAGAATCGGAGCTAACTGGAAGATCGTAACATAAAATGTTATCAGTTGAGGGAGGTTAGAATAATGAATAAATTCGTAATGACCGTTCTGGACTCACATTCAGAGTTCTTACGTCCTTAATCTTTCCTTCCGAGTTGCCGAAGATCCAATTGAGCGGTTTAGCAAAAATCTGAAGAAGAAGAAAAACGTATACTTCCAAATCCAGCAGATATTTTCGTACTCACACCACTATTAGGTTCCCTTTCCAGCCTCTCCTTCTCCCTGCGTATAGTATCTAATGCCATTGGTCTCTCTCTCTGATTTGATTCTCTTCTTGCTCACATCGATGCTTTTCCAGCATCAGGTACAAAAGGCAGAGACCGAGGCCCACGATGAGAACAAATTGTCGAAAAGTCAATAGTCGCATTCTGCAATTATTGCTCCTGTGATTCTCGATATTATCCAGATGGAAAAGAAAATCGAAGCTTCGGCGTCAAGCAAAGGGGAAGTGAAATGAATCAAATGCAATGGCGAAATTTATGCTCAAAGGTCGGCGAAATGAGAAAGATCGACTTGAACCGATTAGAAGGAGAGAAAGAGACGAGAGAAGAGAGCATGTCCAGCTGACGCACAGAGAAGCAGACATTTGCTCTCGTCTTTCGCTTGCGTTCCGCATTTCACAATAGACGACAAGATAACGGGAGACTTTTGCGATTAATGGAGGTTTGATTATCAGAAACTGGCTATAAATATGGTTCATGGTTCGATTTGGCCCTCCTAGAATGCTCAAACACTATGATTCTCAACTCAACTTCTTCCTATAATATATGTTTTCGATGATTCCAATTCCTCATTCTAATAAGATGGGCGTCATTTCAAATGAATCTCATGAGAACCGGATCGCTCGGCACGATAAATTCTCGAGCACAGAGCATGGGTGAAGGCGTTGTTCTGGACTGATGAGGTCGTTCGACGACGTCATGAGGGCACGAATGCACAAATTGTTTCGCGATTTCCTTGTCCACCCTCACGGTGAAATTCCTTAGTCTGCAGGCGCCTGCCACATAATATCAAACAATCAGATAATGCATTCCGTTCATAAATTTTCATCATCTAGGAAGCGAATGTCCGAGGAACATTTTACAAAATATAAAACCTTGCGGTGTTCGCAAAGATGCTGCGCCGTGATAGAACCGGCGAGGGGATTTATGTGAGCGAATCTGGTATTCTGAGCGAGAGTAAGAAGATGAGGCAGGGTGACTTGGGGGAGGAATCTCTCCGCATGCAAGGAATCATTTCACAATCAATTCTTTTCAGTATCAATGCGAGAAATTACAGTGCTAACTCACTGCATAAATATGTGTCTCGTCAGCGGTGAAATAGATGAAGGAATTGATGCAGAGTGAGACTTCATCCTGAAGAGGGTAATAACATTTACAGATTAATTATCGGAACGACTACAGATTAATTATTGATCTGATTCATATATCAGGTACGCCTACTTTCCAATATATGTTTTGTCATCCTCATTCGTGAAACAATTCATCAGAATGCAAGTGGGTAATTATCTTGAGCAGTGTTTTTTGTTGGTGCTGGAGATGGGTTTTCTTCACTAGGAGACAAATATATTTAGAGACCACAGGGTGATATTTAAAATCGACAGCACGGACTCAATAGTATGCTCGATGTGTTGCGCTCGATCTCAACTAAATTTTTCCTCTTTGGAGTTTGTCTCTATCTAATCTCTCAGCCGAGTTCTCCCCCGAAAACCACGCGCGCGCAGACAAGGGAAAGGAGAGAGAAATGAGGCGAGAGAGAAAAGCTGCGGGGCCTCTCTCGCGAGTGTCTCTCTCCCTCCCCCCGCTCTCTCGCCCCACTCCTCCCGCGATCGAGCGGCAAATTGGAGAAAAATATTAAAATTTTTTTTAAAAATGCTTAAAATTCCTCTAGAATAAAAATGAAGGAAAGGGCAGGTGCGCAGCTGGGTACGATCACTAGAAACCCTTCAAATCGATACTCTGGACTATAAATCGTCAATTTTGACCTACTTATAGTTGACCGATCAAGCTGCGCATCACGTCGTTTCTGCAGGATCCTTAGACCTACAGAAAACGCTTTTGATTGTTTAATTTTATTGCGAACCCGACTTGCCAGACCTCTCGCCATGTTTGGGGCAACTCTCTATCCCCTCCAAGTGGGCGGAGCCTGTGGTCTCTAAATATATTTCCGACTATCTCCACGGTTCCTTGTTAGATTTGGGCGCATCAACCGTGCCTGGAGATGAGTACCGAGCGATGACCTCTGTCGCCTCTATTAGGATGTCGCGACCAAGTTCAACTCCGCCGAATATTCCAGCCCCTGAACAATGTGGTACCTCTGAACCGACCATGGCAACTCCCGAACGGGAACTCATGAGGAAAATAAACAGCTTCTGACTGAAATACATAGTTCTCAATCAACAGACATTGGGAATGTGTATACGATGAAGCGTACTAAAGCTAGACAGATATGAATGAACTGTCCAGTGCTTCATTATCATACATCCTATAGGAGAATCATTCACCGTTTCCTTGTAATATTTGGGATCGTTCTCCGTCGTGACAGGCGTTCCGTTGACTGTCTCTTCCACCATGTCACAAAAAGGGGCGCCGACGCTCGCGCCGATCGGGTCTATGCAATGTAACTTTAGGAAATTGCGGTGACGCTAGGATAACTCTCTACTTTCGAACACACGTCGTCTATTGGCGTACGAGTACTTTACGGTTAAGCCCTATAGTATGAGGCTGGCATCCATCAACGACGCGATTTTATAATTTCTCTTTGCACTTCGAGGAGAGGATGTCGGGATTCTCATTTTTCATTTCTCACTCGCGCGACCCGGCGCAGGTCGGAATTACCCGCCCCGAATTGCGAAGTCTACTTTGCAGTACCAAAATTTCTGAAGAATTGCATCTCACAATATTACATTGCACGATAGATCTTGAATGAAGCAGTTAAAAATACTGAGAAATTCGCACACGTAGTGACGCAGTTCTACGCACACTGGTATGTATTGTTTTCCCTATTGTTGTCCAATTCTTCGAAAGTAAATTGTCAAATCTTCGACACCTCCATTCTCACGGCAAAAGACGTTTTGTATTCCGCGAAATAGGCGGAGTCTGTGATTTTCTCACACGTTCTGTGCTTCCTGTTCCATTCAGTTCATTTCATTTACATTCAGTTGATGCTTTTCTTGCGGTCTTGTCGATCTTAACTATCACGCATATTGCATATGATCAACCGTTAACGGGTTTTTTTTAAAGTTCATTGTCCCTGAATAATCCGCATTTACAAGGAAACCCTTTTTTCTAGTCCCTTCACCAGATGCGGTACCTTCCATCTCCCATTCCGCTTCACGATCTCCTAACTATAGTCCATCACTCAATCATGGATCCGATTGCGATGGTACTAAATGCGATTCTCCTAGCGGCAATTGTGCTGAGATCGCCAAGGAATTTGAGGTACCGGATCATTTCATCTATTGTTTCATTGAAGTGAGTTTACTAAGATACTACTACTACTTATTATGCCTACAAATGAATAATAAAAATATAATAGATAAAATAAAATAAAAACAATTAAGATCCTACACGGTGCTTATCGCCGCCCTGACCTCGTTTCTTATTATGCCAGGTTGATATTTTGCATTCAAAAAGATTTTAAATAAATTCAGATTGCTTCTCTAATATGTTTCTAGCATAGTCGGTCAGGATAAAGCGATGCTATTATTCTTGAAAATGCCCAATTGCAGGTTGCTCCCTACACGACACGTGCTAGCCTACATCTACGCCGGACCTTGTGTGCACGTTTCTGGTGAGTTTAACATTTTTTTAAAGCCTTGAATGTATATTGCAAATGATCCTACAGAAAAAGCTCGTAAAATGATATAATGGACAAGATCTCAGGCCTGTTCTGCCACGTCCTCTACACTGTCAGTCTTTCAACCTTCTCCCAGTCAGAGTTCTTGATCGCTGCCTCATTCGCCTATTGATATTATGTGCTGAGCAGGTATTCGTTTTCCGGATTCATGAAAACGTCGCACTGCCTTACTCGGCAAATACCCAACAGCATAGACCAACTAACTTCGTATCGGAATCATGCAAATATCATTCGAGTGTGTGCCAACATTGTGGTCATAACGCTTGGAAAGTCCATCACAGTGAGATTGAAGTTAGATGTGTGGGCCACCACCGACTTTTGTATTAATGTGGATTTGGATGAACTTCATGAGGTCTACGTGCGTACAATGAAAGCTAACTAAGATTTCATGCCGACACCGAGCGTCCGTGCAGTATTGTTGCTGTGCTTGCTGATTTCGATTCCGAATCTAATTATACTGGCACGTAAATCCGGGTTATATTCATATTTGTCAAGACTATCACATTGTGATACATCATGTTTAAAATAGTCGTTAGACACAATTTATTCATTAAAATAGCGCCCTTATTCCAGGCAACATTCGCTTTCACTCTCGATGACGAGGCGGAAGTTCGAGCGCAGCTTAAAATAGTCCGACCCACGTACGAGCTCGACGACACAGTCACCGGTAAACAATCCCATAAAGACAATCTCAATGTGACTCGTTCATTCGCTTATCATAGGGTTGGTGTCTTATGCAATATCGCAAGACAGTTATAATCGGGATTGTACGCATGAGCATGTATGCTGAGGCACTCAGGCGCCAATTTGACTCATACAAATACACATATGAGGCCGTTTGCGTTACGCTCAACAAGTGCCGGGAACAGATAAAATATGACATAGGCAAAAGTTGGTCCTAGGTAACTTTCGATTCTGAATCGATTGGTGGAGCCCAATTTTCGATCTGAGGCTTCTGAATCCCGATACGGCACGACGTCATTTTTGCCTAAATTTGTTTCTGCGGTTTAACTGGTCCGAGAGGGGCAAAATTGGCCAAAATCCCGCGCACACGACCAGAATTTAATTCTCTACAAAATGGAAAAAAATGAGGGTCTATCTCTTTTCGTTTCCGAGAAAAGGTCTATTTTTGACACAGGAAGTGGGGGCCGAAAACCCATTACTACTAGAAAGAGCATGTTCTCCTGATAATTTTGGTATATGGGCTGAACGATTTTACCCTTTTGGAAATTTATATGCGAGACCATGAAATGACGAAACAAAAAAGTTAAAATTGAACAACTTTAAAAAACGCGAGTTGGCGACACAAAAATCGATGGGAAACCAGTTCCAAAAGGGTAAAATCGTTCAGCCCATATACCAAAATTATCAGGAGAACATGCTCTTTCTAGTAGTAATGGGGTTTCGGCCCCCACTTCCTGTGTCAAAAATAGACCTTTTCTCGGAAACGAAAAGAGATAGACCCTCATTTTTTTCCATTTTGTAGAGAATTAAATTCTGGTCGTGTGCGCGGGATTTTGGCCAATTTTGCCCCTCTCGGACCAGTTAAACCGCAGAAACAAATTTAGGCAAAAATGACGTCGTGCCGTATCGGGATTCAGAAGCCTCAGATCGAAAATTGGGCTCCACCAATCGATTCAGAATCGAAAGTTGCCCAACTGTCCAACTTTTGAGCCTATGTCATATTTTACCTGTTCCAGACCCCTGTTGTGGCATTGTTGATCCTATCGAAAACGGCCTCATATTGAGACATGGCTATAAGACACATACAATGATCTCAAGTGCAGAGATTCCCGTACTTTGAAGGCTCTGAAAGAGAGTGTAAATCATAATGTAATTTAGATAAATAAAATATTCAATAAAAAAAATTATATTATTACACAGGACATGCCTCTATATTCAAGCCACTAACGATGTTTACTATAGGCGCAGTCACAATGCCGATCGGGCCAATGTCAATCGTGATTTTCATCGTGAGAAAAATGGTATGCTTTGCAAGTCCTTGAACTATTTCGATAAGTCGGAAATACATTAATTGACAGTGCTAATAGAAGATTTTTAGGTGCTCGACAAACTCAAATCTTCCGCATCAAAAATGAGCGGGAGAACGGTGCAAATGCACTCTGCCTTGACTCGGGTTCGAGTTCTATTCCGAATGATGAGCTAAAAGACGCTAGCGAATAAAAAATAACTAAGACTCTAGTGAAAATTGAGTTAGCAGTACTGAGAAAAGGACATGTCAAATTCCAGGTGCTCACCTTCCAAGCCATCCTACCAGTTTTCATCAGTTTTGCCGTTGGCAGTTATGGACTGTGCCAGTTGGATATCGTGTGCTCACCGACACAAGAGCACTTTATTCTTGAGGTTCATTATTTATTTTATTATTGTATTAATATTATTTTTTGTACATTATTCTGGAGGTAGGCATCAGTTTGGCACACCAAAGTCCACAGAAGATTGAAAATGAAATAGAGAACTGCACAAATTCAGAGACATCTCATAATAATTACTAACCTTTCCACATTGCAGTCAGCCTCCTTCATTCCTCTCATCGCCCCGTTGATCACTCTAAATTTCGTGGCACCGTATAAACAGTGAATATGTGCGCATTTGGAAAAATAAATTCGTAATTTCTTCAGATTTGTAAAGAAGCTGTCGAAGCTCGAATTCGACCAGATTCGCAGTACATCGCAGGTTTCGACGAAGTTAGAAATGTTTCATTATTATAAAAAAAAATTGAATTAAAATTTAAATCATAAATTTGCAGGGAGATTTCCGTCTTCCACAGCAAGGTGGTGAGTCTGAGCTGATGTCAAAAGGGTCTAAGGACAATTCCATGCTTTTCTCTCTTTTGTCTTCATCTTGCCAGGGAATGTCACTTTCAGATGCAAAATCAAAGTTGTTCGACCTGATAAATCATTCAACCATTCGTGTGTTCTATTAGATTCCCCATGTACAGCCATGTTGGGTCTCACTGTGAACATGCGCTACGCGGAGTAACTCGGAGTAACTAAAAAAAAACGTGACTCCGAGTGACGCCTACTGACGCCTGGATTTTACTACCTCAAGAATTTATTTAATCACAACGATATTATGATATGATTTTCTTGTTAAGCGCGTTCTCCTCTATCGATCCATATACTTTATTAATTTTAAATAGTCTTTTATAATGCTACTATTAATTAAATTTTAATGAGGTATTTATCGCGCTCAGCGTGGAATACCGAGTTACTCCGCGTAACGCACGTTCACAATGAGACCCAACAGGACTGTACATCTCTTATCGTTATGTTTCTTGACAGAGCTCTTCTCCTTTTCTGACTCTTTTATGCTACCGAGATGAATGGATATCGCAGAAATATTGCGTTGATTAGTCAGTTTGTTGGTGAATCGTTCGAGTTTGAAATCGGCGGCTGATCCTGTTTCTTCCTTCGTTTCTCTTCTCTTCTGAAATCTCCATGGAATCTTCATCGACGATGACGTACCAGGATGCCGGGACTCGCCTGAAATTTATTAATTTTTTAAAGTTATTTGTTTTTTATTTAAATTATCGAAATAATTGATTAATTATTATCGAAAATCGATACATCCCCAATATTTATAGCACCAAAACCAAACAACGAGATCTTATCAGGTCAGTGCATGATTTGTAGTATAATATTTTACATTTATTTATAAATCTTAAAGAGTATCATTTCCGTTTTATCATGGCCACAACACACTGGTGACACGGCTCGTTAAAGCGTGAACTCAAATGCCGCAATCGCATGACCGCGCGAGTTCATTAGGGTGCGCTCCAATCCAGGGGTCAGTATTTAGTATTTTGATCTACCATAATAACAATCTAATCGGTCACTGCCTGCTCAAAACGTCTCGTGCACTTCACGTTGATAGATCAAAGTTCAATAATTGAAAAAGCCACATACACATGGATGATATACCTTATCACTCCGAGTTGTCGACGAAAAGAACGACATCTGATTGAGTCTAGGATGGATTTACCGATCTCTGATAAGTTCTCTCAATGCCGTTGTGTAACTTTGAAGACGTTATCATGGAAACTGAATGTCGGAAAGGCTCAAATTACATAACTTCCATTTTGGCGGCAGCGGCCATCCTTCAAAATGGTCCCATTTTTGAATGGGAGCACTCTCAAGCAAAAACAGCACATTGGCAGACGCCTAATGACATTCCACATTAGAGTTAACTAGTGCTAGACCTCACAAAACCTTAGGTTTCAAGAAAATGATCGGTAAATGAAAGTTCGGCAACGAGAGTGGTTCGCGCAAAGTAAAGCCAATCACTAGTGGCTCATCTAGACGTTAAACAGAGGTCACAATCGTGTTCCGCGAGGTCAAATGCATAGGAATTAACTATTGGGGTGTGTCAAAAGTTCTTACAATTCTTTTTCTTTACTTTATTTTATGTGTATTCGAAGGGACAATCTCAAAGATTTAATTGCGTTTATTAGAGGAAAAAAATACTATTTTGTTCCGCCTTCAGATTTCGGAAATGTTGCATAATTATGACTCAATAATGTGAAAAGTGGGTTTCGCGACCATAATTTCAAAAATCTGTAATTCAACAGAGGATGACGATGGGAAACCCAGATTAAATACACAGTAGGAGATGACGATATAGCCCCATTTAAAAATGATACAAGGGAGTTTTATAATTAGGCGACTGAGGTACAGTATCGGACATGTCACCGTCCAAAATTTCAAAGTGTTGTAACTTTTGAACCAGATAAGCAATCGGTTTGATGTTTTGGCAGGATACATTAGACCTATTGATGCATTGCCACCGATAGTGACGTCATGCTACGATTTCGCAATATTGCATAGTGATGATGCAATCATATATATGTTCTTCACTTGTGATTTTAAGGTCATTGGGATTTTTTCTAAGTCTTCTCTCTTTTTGTGATGATAGAAGGCCTCAGCATCTACCGATTAAAAAATAGTACTCATGGGGCGTTGTCGTACAGAAGCAGAACACAGGTTCAAAATAGGGTCCCGAAAAAAATAATTTCCATTCATTGACGTGCTAGAGACTCGTTCAAAGGCTCAAAATGACCCTTACAATAATTCCTGATTACCCACAAAGTTCGATATTGATATCTCTTAATTTGACCTCAGAGCACGAATTTTTCACTTTTTCAAATAATTGTTTTCTTCCTATTTTGGATGATCATAGTTCCAAGGCCGATTTTTGTTCAAATGTATTTTCAAGACAGGGTAGTTGCAAATCCATGGAATATCCGATTCCCAACTTTTTAGAGCATTTGGATAACTTTCTCACCCGCGGCAACCGAAAATCAGAGGTCAAAAGATTTTTTAAATCGGCTATGTTTCGACAATAATAAATTTTAACTTTTTTCATTAATGATATCATGGACTCTCATACCGAAATTCGTACTCAGCACACAAAAATATCCCAGAAAAAAATTTAGTCAGGAAGTTTTGAGAGAAACTTTTTTTCGACTAACGATCATGGTCATTTTTTGGGTTGAAATCGATTGACCTCTGATTTTCGGTTGCCGCGGGCGGGAAAGTTATCCAAATGCTCTAAAAAGTTGGGAATCGTATATTCCATGGATTTGCAACTACCGTGTCTAGAAAATACATTTGAACAAAAATCGGCCTTGGAACTATGATCATCCAAAATAGGAAGAAAACAATTATTTGAAAAAGTGAAAAATTCGTACCTTGAGGTCAAATTAAGAGATATCAATATCGAACTTTGTGGGTAATCAGGAATTATTGTAAGGGTCATTTTGAGCCTTTGAACGAGTCTCTAGCACGTCAATGAATGGAAATTATTTTTTTCGGGACCCTATTTGAACCTGTGTTCTGCTTCTGTACGACAACGCCCCATGAGTACTATTTTTTAATCGGTAGATGCTGAGGCCTTCTATCATCACAAAAAGAGAGAAGACTTAGAAAAATTCCCAATCACCTTAAAATCACAAGTGAAGAACATATATATGATTGCATCATCACTATGCAATATTGCGAAATCGTAGCATGACGTCACTATCGGTGGCGCATCAATAGGTCTAATGTGTCCTGCCAAAGCATCAAACCGATTGCTTATCTGGTTCAAAAGTTACAACACTTTGAAATTTTGGACGGTGACTTATGTCCGATACTATAGGTCACTTCTTTTCACTCTCAATCGTTTTCGAGAGGGTCGAATTTTTAGTTTTTAGTTTTTGCGAGCTTATGTGCTAATCGATATCCATTAAATAATAAGTATTATTACATTTAATTTTTATTGAATGGCTTCTAACTATTATTGTCGCGAAATTCGCGAATTTTTATTAAAATGTGTGGAGAACGGCGAGTTTCGTAATGATGATGCAATGAGTATTTCATATAAAGTGTAACGATATTGATGGTTGAAGTAATGAAACTAAAGAGCAGTGATAGATCCACCAATCGCCTCTTAGCAGGACTCGATTTATTTCTTGGCAGCTGGGAAAATATTTTTCGGAAATTTTTGTAAGAACTTTTGACACCCTAATAGTTTAAAAGTAAATAAATATATAGTTTTATCACAAATAAATAAACAATAATGAATTGAAGCGAAACAGTAAAGTAAGCTCCGCCCACAAGAATTTTGCCGCAACGCGTCACATTTTGCTTGGATCGGTGTGTCAACTTTATAGCGCTTATCGAGCCGTGGTGATGTCATTTCTGTTTTTCTGCTCTCTCCATTCTGCACACTCTCGTCTGCCTGATCGGCGAGAGAGTGTGCAGAGAGCCGAAATAGGATCTCTACAACCCACCTCTTCAGGAAACCCCTTCCGACAGTCGCCACTCTTCCTGTTCCTCCTTCAGTCAAGGCCAGGAAGGGCTCGCGCATGACAGGAAACTTAGCCAGCAGTCTGAAATAATTTATTTATGAGATAAATAAATAATAAATAATAAATAATAAACATACATTTTTAAAAAATCATTTCGAAATCATCTCATGACTTGTGTTGCCGGAACGAATAGTGCTCTACTCATTCAGTGTCTTTTACTAGACCGATGAATGTGCAGAATGGAGAGATCGATATTCAATCCCGCAGCCCTACTTTTAATCCAAACTGAGGAAATTTATTGACCTCGTGAAGATGGAGACATATCTCTCATCGTCGCTCGACTTGAGATGAGATGCGACGGAGAGGACATCTGTGAAATTCCAATTTCATAAAATGATCTTTGATCTTTCGGGAGAACGAGAGATTACACGAAATTATAACAGTCGGACTTCCATTTACCTTTTTTTTAAATACTCACCGTGCGTGAGCAACTGCTCAACGGCGAGTATGCTATCGATCTTCATCTGTGCAAGAGACCCGCAATACACGGAGTGAGAGGCGAGAATGAAAGGAGAATGAGAATGGTCGATCCCTTGCTTCAATTGGATTCGAATTTGCATTTGTTCAATTCACTCTGATTGATCGATAAAGTCATCATGGTAAACTCTTCTTTTCCTCATCTGACGAGAGAGTGTGCAGAATGCGGAGAGTCGAAAACCAAAACGACATAACACCTGTCGCTACCGACTCAATCCTGTTTCTAATGCTATTTTATTTCGAATATTACAAAATGAGCATTATCGTATCGTTATAAGTGCCATTAGTAAGGGATTTCTCTCAGAATTCGATCTTATCACAAATGTGAGTTGAGTTCACATCTATGCTGGGAGCAGTTTATTTTCTATCAATTCACTCAGAACTGCTATTTTTTTAAAGATTTACGATTTTACATTATCTATCATTATGGTTATTGACATTATGATAATTTTTTTCTCCCAATTATTTTTTTATTATTAAATCCCAGTAAATACACGGAATTTGCTTGACTTATGACGACGCACATGTCATGGGAATTCTGAAATATTGTTTCCTCAAAAGAATGACGTTTTCTGCAACCAATTTTGAGAAATATAGCACTTTTCACTTCATGTGAGAGTTTTCGAATGGAAGCTTGCATGGGAATCGAATACTAACCTAAACCCATTCATCAAGATCAATTATGCGAAGAGTTTCCGGAAATCATGAAATGGGATTCAGTTACAATATAGTTTCGAATTTATTCAAAAAAAGCATTCCATGACGCATTCCTTACTCCACATATGGTCCAGTAAAGGTGTTTTTATTTATCTGGGGAAATGATTGATGTGACGTAACACGGATTTTCTGTAATTTGGTAAGTCCGGGATGTCCGAGATCCCCCCTCTGAGTAGCACTATTGCGTGGACAGAGTTATGGTTGATGAAGGATGCCACTATCTTAATTCAGGGATGGTGAATCAGAATCTGCAATAAAATTCATACCGTACTTTGAAAAATGTAGAGAAAAATACACTTTAATATCCGGAAAATCGATTTTCAGACAAAACACATTGAAGATGACATTTTAAACCATACCCCTAGTTGAGATATTTGTAGATCTCGGAAAGACAAATCGACTGAAAACAAATCGGACTCTGTAGGTCAAAAACTGACCGAGTTAGAGCGTTTTGAAACGGTAGGTTACAGATCGGCTCAATATGCAAATTTGGTCAAATGAAGTGGATAGGCCTTTTCCCCGCCCTCACTTTAGTCAATAACAAAAGTTTCATGGAAATCGAAGACCCAAAATTTTTTTCTGTAGTAAAAGGTCTCGATTTTCCTACCAAATTACAGAAAATCCGTGGTAAGATCATTGATGTCAGATTCTCTCGTATCTCACTAGCGTCGCGCATTTCGCAATAGGCGACAAGATACAGGGGGACTTTTGTGTATGGAAGTATGAATATTTATAAACTAGCTCTAAATATGGAGTTCATGGTTCGATTCGGCCCTCCGAGATTGCTCAATCACAACGGTTCTTCCTATATTATCTTATCGATGATTCCGATTTCTCATTCTATTATTACTCTGTCTCATATTATTCTATATTCACTCTTATATGATATCGAAAACATACTACCGAGAATGGGTCAATGCTAAGCGAGACTGAGAATAGATATATTATTCCTGATGAAAGAGGAATAGTTTATCGAATAGAGAATCGACTCAGAACGAATTGACAATGCAGGATTTTGAATTCCACACGAATACATTGACTGCTCCACACATGGCCACGTGATTGTTGCTGTTCTTGAGGGGATTTGCTCCTCCGATGGAACCAGTGCACGACGACTGATGGATATCAGCCTCCCATCCATTCATAAATCCCTTCAATCATCTAACATATTGAATAGGACGATCGTAGTTTACCTTGAGCTCGAACCACCCATTCTCTGTCTTGTCGCAGTCCACGAGAAGCTGGACGAACCAGTAATCAGGACCGTATCTGAAAGGAGGAAGATATAACACCAATGACCCTCACACCCAGACAGGCCTAACAACGGCGCCAGTCGATACTCTGGTAGTTATCATCAAGGTGATGGATCGATAAACTGTTCAATATCACAGAGTAAGAAGGAATTAACTGACTTGTTGAGTGGTTGATAATCAACAGAAGTGGTATCATTGGTGGAATAAGCAAGGGGAGTTCCCGTCGCATGCGTGCCATCGTATGTCCCTGAATGGATGATGATTCTTTGATTGAGTGAGTAGTAGTGACGTCGTTTCGATTTTGAACTCTCTTCATTCTGCACAATCGTTCGTTTCTCTTACCGGAAAATGAGAACGCGAAATGAGGAGAGTCGGATACTTATTTTTCATCACTAGTAAACTGACCCTGTCTCTGTTCTTCTCCCTCGAAGTCGAGATAGTCATCTCCTTGACTCCATTGTCGATAGGTAGCGTACATCCATGGAGTCGTCGAATTGTGTATAATGGGGATGGAGCAGGGATCAGACGGCTGTTTGAAGGGACCAGTCGAACACTCTGAGATTGATCAATATATGGAACCATACTGAAATACGAACGATGGGCTTGAGCGGATCCTCCTCTGATGAAGATATTCTGGCCTGGTTGAGTCTTCTGAGAAGAATGTGATCAGAAGAGAGAGATTAAGAGGACTGACCTTCTGTAGGAAAATCGCGGTCTTCTGGTAGTTACCGTTAGGTGGATTGGGGATGGGAGGAGGACCACCGATTCGAGAGACTAGAGAAAAGGCTCTAGAGGAACGGGGAGGGATACGGACGGATGCCTTGCCTGCAAGAGTTATCCATCATGCCACTTGGATGAATAGAAGAGAAGGAGGATCTGCTCAAACCCATCATTCGAGTTTCAGTAAAGTACGATCTATTGATCAACTAAGAGTGTGTGACTGGTCCCTTCAAACAACCTTCCGATTCATTATCAATTCCCGTCATACACACACCCTTGTGAGATGCGATACTCCAGTAATCAAAATATTCTACCATTTCCATCCACAGTAATCGTTGCTCCTGTGCAACTCGATCCCTGCAGTTGTCCATCGTATTGATCACAGTACGAACCCGAAGGGAGAGTAGTATCGAATTGTCTGAATAAAATCTCCATTCATTCCGATTCTCTATCCCCTCACCTATTCCACTCCGAATCTCCATTGTTCATGGCAAAGAATCCACTCGATTCACGGGCGAAGGCTATTCTATTCGATTCAGTCACGATTTGAGTCGACGCTCGACCCTCAAAGTGGATTATAACAATCGCTTATCCACTTGTTATCTCACTAGACATTAGTTATGTCTCTTCATTCTGCACATTTTCTCGTTTCTCTATTCAGCGAGTGTGCAAAATGGATCCTCACTATCCTCACTTGGCATGCTGCTCTGAACTGGACCATCTGTCTGATCGTAGGCCATCGATGCTCACACACCCATCCAGAACGGGCATCGCAAGTGTTGTCAGGATTGAAGGTTGGCGATTTTGTATGAAAACGTAACTTTGTACTAGTGATGACAAATCGACATCCCACTTTCCTCAATTCGCACGTTCTCTCCGGTAAGAGCAACGAGAGAGCAGGCGAATTGAGGAGAGTCGGATGCCGATTTGTCATCACTAGTTTATATCATATCTACTTCAAAAGTGAAAAATTATCAAGATTTTGAAAAAATGGCTAAAGATACTGCGTATTTGCTGGCCGCTCCTTCATTCGGTGGTCCTTGATCGTGGAGTTTGAAATCGAAACTGCTCATAACCTCAAAGATCAAAGATCAAATCTACGAGGAGGCAATGACAACAGACCCTGGTATATCCATATGTCCACGCAAGCATGAATGCATTGCCCATTCGGTACTGATCGCCGTTTTTGTAGGTCAACTGTAATGAAGACAGATGAATACACAATTATCGAATAAGTAATGATACTGACCACATATGGATTGGCATCTCGCTGATTGTCGTGATTATCGATGAAATTGAGCACGTCGTGATCGTCCAGATTTCCGTATCCAAATCCAGGACCGAGTTTGGTGAGTCCACTCAACACATCATTTACCGCCAAAACTCAATTCACACATTTATTTCGTCACAATGATAAATTTCTCTCTTTATCTCTACTTTCTTTCTCTCGCCCCCACTCTGTATAACACGGATTTTCTCTAATTTTGAAGGAACGCTGACTACAGAAAAATATTTTGGGTCTCGGATTTCTTTGAAACTATTTTCATTGACTAAAGTGAGGGTGACGAGAACGCCAATCTACTTCATTTGGCCAAATTTGCATATTGAGCCGATCTGTGACCTACCATTTCGAAGCGCTCGATCTCGCTCAGTTTTTGACCAACAGAGCCCGCTTTTTTTCTCATCGACTCGTTTTCCCAAGATCTACAACTAAGTCTTCTTAGGATACGGTCTAAAATGCTGTCTTCGATGTGTTTACCATGAAAATTCAATTTTTCGGATATAAAAGCCAACATTTATCGAAATTTTCCTCTAAAGGATACGGATTTTATTTTAGAATCTGATTCCCCACTCCCAGATTGAGGTACTCTCATATTTCATTTGACCCAACTCTGTCCTCCCGATAGTGCTACTCAGTAGGTGGAAACAGGACTGCCGAAATTACACTCTGACCCCGTTACGAGTGTGATTTCATCTGCAAATAATGCAAATATGCTAATTAGGGTGGTCAATCGTTAGCTCTTGAGGAGATGAAGAGAAAAGGTCTGACAGTCCAAGTTCTCAAAGTCGGTCGTTTTTGAGTAATCAGGCAAAAACTTCATTTGCACAGGAAATGAGCGCGAGCCCCTCTTGCGGACCACTTCACTTGTTTTTGCGTGATAACTCAAAAACGACCGACTTTGAGAACTTGGACTACCAGACCTTTTCTCTTCATCTCCTCAAGAGCTATCGATTGACCACCCTAATTAGCATATTTGCATAATTTGCAGATGAAATCACACTCGAAACGGGGTCAGAGTGTAATTTCGGCTGTCCTGATTCAACCTACTGAGTAGCACTATCGGGAGGACAGAGTTGGGTCAAATGAAATATGAGAGTACCTCAATCCGGGAGTGGGGAATCAGATTCTAAAATAAAATCCGTATCCTTTAGAGGAAAATTTCGATAAAGGTTGACTTTTATAGCCGAAAAATTGAATTCTCATGGTAAACACATCGAAGACAGTATTTTAGACCGCATCCTAAGAAGACTTATTTGTAGATCTTGGGAAAACGAGTCGATGAGAAAAAACGCGGGGTCTGTAGGTCAAAAACGAGCGAGATCGAGCGCTCGAAATGGTAGGTCACAGATCGGCTCAATATGTAAATTTGGCCAAATGAAGAAGATGGGCGTTCTCATCACCCTCACTTTAGTCAATGAAAATAGTTTCAAAGAAATCCGAGACCCAAAATATTTTTCTGTAGTAAAAGGTCTAGATTTTCCTTCACAATTAGAGGAAATCCGTGATAATGCCGTGCTCAAAACTCCTTCTATCTCTCATCTCTCCATGCAATGAACTCACGCCACATCCGTTTGCTTCCAAATGGCGGATGCCACTGCTGCTCCAAAGTTGAAGTTCGTGTAGCGACCGATGGCAATGTACTCGGTCACCTAGAGGATACGGTTAGGGATACGGCAATAGAAAGAGAAAAAGCCTATTTTCAACCTCATTTTCTCAAACCCCGATGATTTAGGAGAGTGATATCATCATCTTTCCCTGTCTTCATCGGGATCACGTACATACATGTTCAATCTCGTCCAACTTCAGGCGTTGATATATTATAAATATTATAATTGAACCTTAATTGCCTCTCCTCCTCTATCGATCACTTCGTGAACGACGAATGGACGATGATTGGCACCGAAGATCTGGAATTATGACCGATTCAGAATTTATTACCTTGCACTCACTCAAATGATCGATCCCTCCTTACTCTTTTTTATGCCCCTATTCCACACGCATCCTTCCCTCATTTACATTTTTTCGTATATGCTCCCATCTCGTATATGTACTTGTTGCAGCACGTTCAGAGGTGTACGATAAATTGAACAAAACTCACATTAGCCTTGAGATTGGGGAGCTTCTCTAGAATCGCTTGAAGATCCTCAGGGTACATGTGTTTAGACGCATCCAACCTGAAGCAGAACAACAATTATTTTTTGAGACTAGAATGAACCCTAAGTAAGCATCAATCATCCATCCATTATCATCTTTCCCCGTGGTCAGATGTCAGTTAATCATAGGGGGATTATTGAGATAAGAGCGCACATTTCGACCCTTCTAACTAGTGATGAAAATAAGGCAACGCATCTCCTCATTTCGCGCACTTTCTCGCTGGTTATAGAAAAGAGAAAGAATGTAAATTGAGGAGAGGAGGAATCACTAATTTCCACCCATCTCACCTGAATCCAGCCACACCCAGATTGATCAGAGAAGACAAGTAGGCAGTAGTCTGCGATCGAGTCAATTATCCTATCTTTGGGGTAAAGAATAGTGCTGCCAAAACAATAACCCTAAATCTTTATTGGATTGGCTTCCAAAGAAGAAGAGTATTATGAGGAAATAAGGCAATGGAGATAGAAAGAGAGAGCAAGGGATAGTATCTCACCATACTGCGGACGTGAGACAGACGATGATTGAGATCGAGTAGACCAGAGAGACGGCAATTACGAACCTGAGAATAATCTCAATTAGGGATGTAGTTTTGGCTCTCTCCATTCTGCACACTATCTCGCCGGTTTGAGAAACGAGACAGCATGCAATGCGAGGAAAGTCATCCTTGACTTGCCAACCCTAGTCTCAACTCACATTATTGGCGTTATTCTGGTAGTCAGAGTCCTGTATGTCATGATGACAAATAGAATCGTGGAAATCACTACTACTGTATGGAACTGCCTGAAATCAGCGCATTGAATGAGAAAATAAATGAGTGTATCATACAGGGAACGATTCCTCTCCGTCTCTTCCATCGAATGAGGCCGTTCCACTAGATCCCCTTCCCGGGTCATCCGACTTCTGGCCGACTCCAACCATGTGATTGAGGACTCCGTCCACGATTATTCTAGAAGGAGGACTAGTGTGACTAGCAGAACAAAAAGGAGAAACGGTAAAAGCTATTCGACTGATCAGAGTATAATTGTATGTAATAGTGGTGAAAATTATTTTACGACTCTCCTCAGTTTTCATAATCTATCGTTGTTTTGTCCGGCGAGAGATCACGCAAAATGAGGAGAGTTGATATAGATTTGTCATCACTATTGTGATGGTTGATACTCACCTCACTCCGACTTTGTTGCATCGATCGACCATATTCTGGAATTGTGCCTCGGTTCCACTACGCGAGTTGAGTCGATAGGATACCGGTTGGTACCGTACCCACCTCAATTCAGATGGGATTCAGAATTATGCTGTGGAAGAGGTGGGGGGAACGGAGATTTGGAGAAAATTCGGGTGGATATAGTCGAGAAGAGAAAAGGGATTTTTGAATTCGCGGCTTTCCGCATTTTTATTTATTTTTCGGTTCCCAGAACAGTTAGAAACTATATTTTTTTTCAGAATTAAAAGGATGAACTAACCCCTGTCAGCAAGTTTCACGGGTAAGCTATCCTTTGCCAGAAAATCTTCTCAGACTTTTTTCACAGTCTGATAAGAGGGAACTGACCAGGGGACATCGTTGTTAGTGTATATCATGATGTGTTCGTTGGGAGGGGACACCTGGACTGCTCCGTATCCATTGAATTGAAGAAAATCCTCACATTCCTTGGCCACGTCATCCCATCTGAGTTATAATATTCAAGGGAGGAAAGGGGAAGAAAGAACGAACTTCCATTCAAAGAGATGAACCATCGTCTGCCGATCAAAAAGAGTATTTGAGGCATCGAATCTAGGCATAATCAGTTTTAATTATTACTAATATTATTAACTAATATTAATCAGCATAATAATTAATCACTGTTCGACATAAAAAGGAAATTCACTAACTCATAGGGATCGGCTGCAGCTGCTGCAGCCGCCAAGAATGCGACCAGTAAAGGGACTAGCATCTCCAATCACTGAATGGAGAGAGAAGGGGGATTAGTGACGGGAGTGGGAGATTGACTGATTAGAATTGTTTATCACGATCTATTCTGTCTGAGACGAGAAGAGACTATAGAGTAGAGATGATGGATAGGGATGAGTATCGAACTTTGTTGAGTTGAAAGCGAGAACGATGAGTAAATCTTGGATAAACGGGTTTGATTACAGCAGAACCTCAATGTGTTTACGTGAGAGAAGAGAATTCGCACTCAAAATATTTATAGTGAGAATCGCAAGAGTCTAGGACGAGAGATAGGCTCGCCCTCTATCTCGCTCTCTGCCAGGTTTCAGCACCTCTCCCACAGAGTCCGGTCTCTCTCGCACAAAATTTGTTTTATTTCGACCATGAACATCATTGTCCCCTTAACCCTCTCTCGTTACCTGAGCGATCATGCTCGCTTGGCACACAGCCAAACGCTCATAGCTTGGTTTAAACGAAATTAGGTTACATGGGAGTTTCGCAAGTGTGATTGGGTAGCGAATCCCCACAACCTCCCCTATAGAAGTCATCAAGCCAGATATCCGTGCCACTCCTCCTTTAACACTTATGGTGCCACACTTATGGTGCAGTCCAACGAATTTAGTAGAACACCCTGCAGACTACGGACTTGTAAGCGTGCGAATGCATTTGTTCCGGAAATTTCACAGGTCATTACAGTATTTATTGCAATATTCACACTCAAGGAGCAATTACTAATATAATGGAAGAGCAGAATATTATATTATATGTCATTAAACAAAAGCGAAGAACCTCAATCTGAGCCAAACTGAATGGAAACTGAGTATAATTTATTGCGTAAGAGTCAGCAAATTTGTGAACCACCAGTGCCCAGCAAGCGACTATTTTAATATTTACATCTTAGTTTCATCTCAATGAAATCGCACGAACACACTTTATTTTACACGATCAAGCATTTCATTTATGTAATAATACAACCTGGTCGTCTTTCTCCCTCTTTTTTCACCAAAATACATAGTGTCTATGAGGGAGTCGGCAATTATTCATTAGTCAACATCGGGTTTGCTTCATCAATGCACTCTTCCGTGTCAACTATAATGCTTTCGTTTACCAAACCTTATTCACTATTCATCAATGCTGACACACGTATCGGACATGTATGCGGAATGCTATTGTGTCTAGCACCGTTTATAGAGATTTCTTATACAGCACTTTTCCGACACGTATTGCATCATGATCAAAGCAAGTATTGATGGAAGTCAATAATGAGTCGGAGCATCGCGAAGACGGCAACTGAAAAAAAATTAAATGAGGAGCAGATATCATGATAAATTAGTATCGCAATCACTCACATAAGCATAGCCTTTTTTGGTTCACGAGGGATAATGTCCATGAATCCAAAGACTGCCATAAGCAGCCCGCTCGTCAATGCCTCCATGCAGGATAAGTCCAAGGTAGTTGAACCACACTCCTAAACGAAATAAGTTCTGAATAATCCCTTTCAATTTGAATATTTACCACTAATACTTTTTTACGACTAACCTCCCCTTACGAAGACGACAGGGTATGAGATCACACTGCCAATCGAAGCTCCTACTGAAAATTAAATGATTCGATCTTCACGAACATGAGACAAAACCACGTCTGGTTCCGTGAGAGAGAAGCATGAGTGATTTTGAGAATGAACATAGTATGTGTTAGAGTTGCAGGTTCGGTTTCGGTTCCGAACTATCACCGCGTACTCTCTCGCGTCGGATAGTTTGCAAAAGTTCTAATTTGTAGCGAACTATCCGACAATTGTCGGATAGTTCTTCTTGCTAGACACTCATGGCTTGGCAAAATTGTTTGCACAAGGTGGGCTTGGAACCCACAACCTCACGATCGTGCCAAAACAGCGCCTTATACCACTTTGCCATATATTTGAGAACCTCTGTGTGAGGGAGCGAGGGTCGGATAGTTCCACAAATGTCGGATAGCTCGTCACAAACTACAACTTTTCGAATTATTCGACGCGAGAGAGCATGCGGCATCTCAAAACCGACGCGCGCGCTCTAGGAGGGAGAGAGGGCGACCTATCCGATAACGATCCTGTGATCGGCGACAATTCCGCAACTTGAATTTTTTCAGCAAACGACATTTCCGCAACTCGACCAAGACGACATTTTCGCAACTCGTCATAATTTGATTTTTTTAGCCAACCTAGGATCCTGGCAGAGGTGTCAAAATAAAGAGGAAGTTATGCTGATCAGAATGACACCCCTGCCACGATCCTAAGGTATCGAATTATTTCGAGTTGCGGAAATGTCGTTTTGGTCGTGTTGCGGAAATGTCGTTTGCGGGAAAAATCAAGTTGCGGAAAAATAAAAGTTGCGGAACGAAGCCTCCATAGTACGTGTGAATAATACCGTCCTTATGCAAAAGTGTAGTCACTCACATTTGTAAAATTTAAATTATTCGGGAAGAGGTATCATTGGTGCGAAAAAGTAATAGGGATGTTGTCTCTCTCATTTGTTGACTGTTTTCACATCACTGACTTTTTTTTCATTATTCTCACCTTTTCGCAAGTCGAGCGGCTGAAAGCTTCACCCATTAGCGCTTTTCTGTTCAGGAAAGCCTCTGCACTTGTATTGCTTGCATCCCGGACAGCGCGGCCCTGTGGGACGGAACAATATACCAGTACGACTAGCAAGCTTACTATTTTGACGTGAATATCTGGAACCATGATAGCAACAGCAGCTGCGACGGCTAAAGCAACGAAGGCCTTCCAAGGAAACTGATTAGAAGTTCGATCCATTACTGAAACAAGATGCATCGGTGACCACAAATAACTTGAATAAAAGTAGATCGCGGAACAATAAAGCTCAAAAAAATATATTTTAAGAAAAGAATCCGAGAGGATGTTAAATTTTGCTATGAGAAGACATGCTGGGATCCAGAATGTAATAGGGGTTGTCGTCTGTGCGAAGGTCAACGAGAAAGAGAGAAAGAAAGAGTGGAAGATCGGAACTTGATAGAGAGACGAGAGGTTTAGCTGACGTTGCATAGAGAAGGAGGGAGAGACTCTCGAGGGAGAGAACCAGTGTAATCGTTATGCACTGATCCATTTGAATTCACGCTTGCTTTAAAACAGATTACACATTGCTGTGTATAGCATTAGTCATATGTCTGACAAAGCCCAACACCCTGTGCACGTATACTGTAGCATTCCGCCACTGCGCGTCAGCATTACACACGTATTCGTACTGAGTATCGACGCCCTGTTTACTGAGGACTTTCCTGCCCCAGTCAGTCTTGTTCTTGCTGAGCTAGCGTGCTGTCGTCATGCTAGTCTCTCCGTTAGTGTAGTCTAGTAGCCCGGCACGGCCCGTAGGTCCCAATGTAGCTGCCGGCGCTTACGCTCTTAACTAAGACCCATTCTCCTATTTACTAGCCACATTCTCTCCATTATTATTATTCCTTGCTATTGTAATAAACACCTTTCATTTACAACTAGCCCTTGCTATCCACACATACACATAGTCGTTGGGCTAGCAACCCAGCGACTTAACACACATCAATCTTTCAAGGTAATTTATGTTTATTATACAGTCCAATGCTCACATTCACAGAGCAAGATTTTGCATGTCTACTTTTATTATTGTTACCAACATGATCACTTTCATGAGTAAACATCAGCAAGAAGTCGCCACCAGAGTGCAACTGAAACATATAATTTTCTCCGAGCTTCATATTCCAAATAACTCTCTCGACTGGAAGTATGAACCCCGAATCGGAACGGACTCTACAGAGACGTAAGCAAGACGAGAAGAGTCAATCTCGATTTTTCATTACTATTTTAGAACATGAATCAAGCAAGAGAATTATACGTTCCACAAAAAACTGCTGCGCGATCTCTCAGTGCACGGTACAATCATACATGCACAAAAAGGACGTTTACAGTACAATGATGCAGTCACTGACATGCGGCAACTGCAAACAGCTGATACTGCTTATCCAATACGAAGGACGCGCCAGCAATGATCGTGGGCACGACTGAAATGAATTAGATTATCTTCTCAGAACGCTTTTTTTAAATGTTACACTGAAAAATTTCACTGAAACTATTTTTTTTAATAGTTTCTGTGGAATTTTTTTTTCCTAAGACATTCATTCACGTTATTTGCTATTATATGAAACGCTGTTCTGTTCTTATTTCCTGACTTTTAGCATCTTGTAAAAATTAATCACTTACTGATATCATACGATGGTTCGCCAATCAGATGATTCAAAGCCTTCCCAACGCAAACGCCTAGAAGACCTGTAGAGGAAATATTTCAGCTCCTTGAAGAATTTCATTGAAGTTTATTCACGGAAATACAATAGAAGAAATAAGGTAGTTGAGGAAAAAATAACAAATGTACCTCCAGAACATATTCCGGGTATTCCAAATGAGCGCATGCCCAAGAATACACCAACTGAAAATAACTATCACAACAGATATTTGTTTGTATTTTATGATCGCACAAAAAATGAGAAAATGTGCAAGGAGATTCGTGTAATGGCGAACTCTACCATGCCAAAAGGCTTTTTTTCGGCTGATATCGAAGCGAGATCGACTCTCCTGCATTTTATCGCTCTCGCGCAGGTCAGAAGAGCGAGAGAGCACGCGAATATGGAAGAGGTCGATCTCGAATGGGCATCACTAATACTCACTCGCGATCGATATTTCCCTGACAGCATATCCCAGTGATTGAATTGTAGTGTTGATCTGAGATGTTATTTCAGATAAATGTATTTGTTGTACAAAAAAAGAGATTCAATTTGAGAAAAACACCAACATTAGAGAGTATTGGGGGGGGGGGGGGTAGTCATATCTGATTTGGCTCTTCGGCTCTATTGTGCATACTCAATAGTCTCTCTGGCGAGATAGTGTGCGAAATGAAGAGAGTCAAATCGAAACGATATCTGATTTGGCTCTTTGGCTCTATTGTGCATACTCAATAGTCTCTCTGGCGAGATAGTGTGCGAAATGAAGAGAGTCAAATCGAAACGGCATCACTAGTGAGTACCTTCTCCTGGTTTGCCGGGTCGGCGAGAGCGATAAGAAAGATAACAGCGCCGATTACGATCAGCGATCGGTTGTCCATCGATTACTTCAAATACTCACGTGCATATACAACAATAAAGGTACGATTACAACGATAGTCGATGAGCTTGAAAGGATGCAAATGAAATTACAAATCTAAAAAGGATTATACTTTGAAGGAAATGAATACTTGCACACTCTCCAATCTGATCACCATCTCTCACTAGGAGAGAGAGAATAGGTTCGTCTCTATTCTATTTTGAAACTGATCGACACGATGAGAGCGAGCAAACAATGTTGCCATCGAGAGAAGCAGAGAATTAGACACGGATTGGTATCGACCTAGCGCTAATCTGAAAGTTCCCCCCTGAAAATTCTGTAATGGCTCACGTCAATTTCCCCAATTTCTCTTCCCATCTGAATCATGCTAAATTTCCGCTTCTATCAACACAAAGCTTCTCATTAGTCAGACATTGCGTCAACAATACATTGCTCGCCTCTCTTCTCTTCGTCGAACTTATTATCATAATTTCTTTCTTCCTCGTTTCCTGTTGTTTTATAATATGTTCGTTTTATTATCCAAGTTTGAGATAAAACAACGGCACCGCAATTTTGAGCTTGATATTTTCTTTATTCATTATTCTCTCATCATTATTCGTTCAATTCTGAGCTTTTGAAAGAGGTGTAGCTGGCGTTTCATTGAGTTGCAGGTTTAGTGTCTCTCGAGTGAGAGACCACTTGTAATCTCTAACTTATATGACGGAAACTATTTTCTTCTGAAAAGTTCTCCCTAGATAACAATTTCCCTGATTGGAAATTGACCGGTCAAAGCAAACAACATGGGCAGGCAGGGGGATTGCTTGGAAGATTTGGCAAGAATATAGGTTTTGTTCTCTGCGTCGAGGCGCATCGAACTGGCCTGGTGGCGAGGGGCTCAGATGACGTCAAAGTTGGGACACTCGCGATTTTCCATTTTCGACCCTTCAACTGACTGTCCCGCGTTCCCCCCTAGACCAAACCCCTTACATATGGATATTTTTTGAAAGCTCTCGACGAGATCTACAAGAAAAAAAAGACAGCTTAGCTGAGTATGGAAGCGGGGAGAGCGCTCTGAAGCGAGATATGGCCGGGCAAAGTGTTCGCTTTTGGCAAAATCGCGATTCAGGCGGATGCGAAATATATAAGCCGGGGTGGCAAATACTAGCGGATACAAATACTAGGTGGGGAAAATATCGAGGAATCGATGGCTGCTTTGTTTGAGTCGATTACTCCAAAGGCGGCTGAGCAGCATCCGTTTCCGTGAGGACTATCGAATGAAAAACGGCGTTTTTAGCCGAAATTCTCCGAGTTCGGTGAAATTGCTCGGATCTCCGCCGTGATAGGACCTAATGGTGATGACAGTCGGATAGAGGAACCCCTGACGGTTCGAACCGTGCTTTGGTTGAAGGGTTTTATTAAGCTTAAATCTTGTTACAGTGGAACGGCGAACGCCGAGGGCGTTACCCCTACATAAAAGAATCCATGATGACAAATCGCCTGGTCGAAGCAAGGGCAGACTGGAGCCTTGGAGGTTTGGGATAAGATTTAGCAAATGGCCGGACTATACCCAGAATGTCTTTGCGCATCGAATGCGCTTATCGACGTTTGGCCTGGACTTGGTCGGGTAGGTCAAAATCCAGTCCAAAGTGACCATACTTTGCGTTTTGCTCTGTAGCTTAAAAAGTACTGAACAGATCGTCTCGGGAGTAGTGCAAAGTCGATGCAACTTTTTGAGATGCACCTAGATGCTACTGCCGCGCACGATCTGCACGTTGAAACCGACTTTTCTCGGGTTTTTGAGTCAAAAAGTGCACTTTTTGTTGTCGAAATCGGCCGAATCGCTAAAAACGCGTTGGTTTAATATGGGTTAAATATGGTTGAATACTAGCACTAATCGGTTCGGGATTCAGAAAACGCTGGCGCATCTTTCTAAACTTGGTAGATTCTGGTAGCATCAAAAGCCGCTTTATAGTTTTTAGTTTTCAGAGGTACACTTTCCGGAAATTGAGGTTTTCGGGGATTAGCTGGCGGATAAATAGTCCTGGTGCTTCATGTTCAGGAAGAAAGTTGTAGAGCTCGCTGAGACGCGTCGAGGTGTGCTAGAGATTAAGGGTTGACTTATGATTGAAGCCTATCGCGGCCGGGAAAACCGAAATTTGGGGTTTCGAGATCGATCGTTTGATCTACTCCGTGCCGAACTGAACGAGAACTGGGCGGAATGGTGAGAGCTAATTAAAAAATTAAGCTAAGCATGTCCCCAGCTACCTTTTAATATGCTATACCGCGCGGTCGGACCAAACCGAGGCCAGGGGCATCCATTAGCGTGGGCGTGGTCTGGTGTGAAATAGCCTGCTTTTCTGCGTTTTTGAAAGGGTCTCATGTCTTCCTATGATCGTGCCATGACCAATGGACTATCAGAAGTTTACTTGGGTCATGTTAGATCAGCATTGACCAGTTCGTGGATCATGATAATATGTTTAAAGCGTGGCGCAGTGGGGTAAATATATGAACAGGGTGCTGAAAACCAAATCACGGGTTCGAACCCCGACCCGAACAAAAACTTTTGCTCGGCCTCGCAAGTGACAAGAACGTGTCCGGGGTGATCGGGAGCGTGTGTAATCATTGCGCAGGTGGTTAGAGCCTAGACTGGCGTGCATGACCACACGGGTTCGAATCCCCACAGGCGCAGTGTTTGCAATAATTTTCGCGTGCTCGGATCGTGCCCGGGTGTGGTCGGCAAGTATACTGGCTCCCGTTAACGTCGAATCCGAAGCACCCACCGCTCCGAAACCCAGATCATCAACCCGGATATCGCGCTTTCACTGTTTCTCGCCCGGGCTTCGGCTCAAGAGGGCAAATAGAGTACTCGATCGATAAGTGTCGATGGCGCAGGCGGCTTGGTATAGTGGAACGGCGAGGTCTGGCGTTCGCCTATACATAAAAGAATCCATGATGACAAATTCACAAATCGTTGCAAAAAGTTTTAGGCGCAGTGCTAAGTTTAGGAAATATGCGGGTCAGATGCAACTTGCGACGGCGCATCTTTTTCACGAAAAGTCAAAATTGGTCCGGAGCCGTTGAATAGGCGAAACACGGCTCTGAAAAGCCGGATGTAGTCATTTGGCCTTTTCTCGTAAAGATACCGCTACGGTTCCTGAAGAAACGTTTTTCCTCTCGTCATTTTAATGTTAGTCTCCAGCAAGCACGATTGAGGAAAATTAACTTTGAAAGCCAGGAGCGCGCGCCGAATATAGGACACTCGGTCAAAATCGATCAAAAATCGTCCAAATCGCTATTCAGGCGAGTGGCAAGTATATGGCAAATATTGGCAAGTACTAGCGGAGAGTATGGCCGGGTGCAGAAAACACTGGGGCATCTTTCTCAACTTGGTAGAACATGGTAGCACCAAAAGCCGCTGTTTGGCAACCGGTTTTCTGAGGTACACCTTCCGGATTTCGAGGTTTTCGAGAATTAGCGGGTCGGCAAAAAGTTCGATCGGTGCCGGAGATGAAGGGTTCCTATGATATTGCAGCCGATCACGGCCGGGTAAATACGGAATTTGCTGTTTCGCAATTCTTAATTTGGTCAATTTTCGAATCTGCAACTTTATAAACGAGAACCGAACGAAACCTAATCTTTTGCTCGGATTCGGCCTCACTCTGAAAGTATTTGAAATGTTCGGGAGTGAACGTAATCATGGCGCAGATGGTTAGCTGTTAGACCAGCGCCCATCACCCCCGGGTTCGAACCCCGCGGGGAACAACAACTTTTGCTCGGCCTCGCAAGTATCGAGAACGTGTCCGAGGTGGTCGGGAGCGTGCGTAATCATGGCGCAGGTGGTAAGAGCCTAGACTGGCGTTCATGACCCCCCGGGTTCGATGCCCGACCACTGCTAACCTTTTGCAAAGTGTCAGACCATGTGCGGGAAGAGTGCCTAGCACTCGGACACCCCCGGGTTCGACTCCCCTCCGGGGCACAATGTTTTGCAACATTTTTTTCGGCTAGAAAAATCAATTTTCGCGAATAAAAAATCACAAATTCCCAACAAAAACTCACGGTTTACCCGTAGCGAGCGCAGCTCGGCTAGTTCTCCTATAGATAAAAGAACGTTGAACGGCAAATTGGCCGGTCAAAATAGTGGGGTCGTGGTGAGGCGGAGGTGTGGGATAACCCTTGGGAACTACTAGGGTAGGTACTTGGGATGGTGCCGGATCGAATGGCACCATTGCCGAGCTGAACAGATGACGTTGGGTAGGTCAAAGATGACGTCAAAATTGGCACACTCGACTTTTTCAGTTTTTCGAGTGTTCAACTAACTGTCCAGCGTTCCCCCATGAACCAAACACCCTACATATGGGTCGTTTCTGAAAACTCTCAACGAGCGCTACAAGAAACAAAAGTCAGCCACTCTGAAGCGAGATATGGCCAGGTAAAGGTTTGGCGTTTGAAGCAATCGCTATTCAAGCGGTTGACATTCATAGAAGCGGGGGATGGACGGACTAATGGATGACAGTGGATTTCGCAAATTCAGGGTTATGTGTGTTTTTCGTTTGAATAAGTTTTCAATTTTCATGGCCCAGGTATGACCCAATAGATTCAGTTCTTCACTTCGTCTCCCCACTCACTTGTCCGTCTATCGCAAATTCAGATAACGTCGAAATGGCGAAGATATCATGTGAATGTTTAACTATTTTATCATAGCTTTGATGGTTTCATTCTAGAGTTTTCTCTGGGTCAACTTCATCCTTGTTCTTGCTCGCACGATGGCGCATAGGCAGCTCCGAGGCGTTGTCCGATCAAGAAGCCTCCGAAGCCTGCAATACAACTCTCTGAACAATTTCGCTCGAAGAATACTGGTTATCTAGCATGTTGCCTAATCAGTCTGCACACTTGTGCAGATTGAAGACATCCAAAAACCGAAAAGGCATCACTGCAGTACGCTAACAAGGGAACCGCAAAAGTACCCCGCGGTCCCGGTGAAATTTGTTGCCATAGGTCGAAAGATACCCCCAGGGGGTATAAAACCGTTTTGAAAAAAGACCGCACTTTGTTCCTAAGCACCTAAAAAGAGTCATGAAAAAATGATGGAAATTCGCTTGCGCGGTGCTCGGAATAGACTCAGAGTTTTGAGGGAATCAGGAATGTGTTCTCGTAGCGTAGTGGATAGTGCGCTATCTATTTCATTTTTGGGGTAAGCGAAGGGTACAGGTTCGAATCCTCTGGGTTCGAAAACGTTTTTGCAGCATTTTTCCTTTATTTTTATATTGCTCTCATTACATTTTGTTTTCCATCTCCGTGTATTTGCATAATTTCAAAATTTTGAATTCAAGATCATGAGAGGAATCGCCAGATTTTCGAGAGCCCTGCGGACTTAGGAAAAAATTTCCCCGATTCCTCTGCAAAATAAGTTAAATACTTCGAATTATGCTCTTTCAAACTGCGTTTGCAGATTTTAGATATCACGTCTCATCTTGGAGTACTGTTGGGTCAAATTAGGTACACTATGAAATTTTCGTGCAAATTCGCTTCAGGAAAACAGTCATACCTCGCTTCAAAATTATGCTAGAAACAATTCCTAAAAAGCGTTCGAATGGGGAGACAAAGGGAAACACATATCATGCTGATGATTTCATTCCTCATCCATGCGCTGGATCGGGGCCGTCGGTTTTTCAAAACAAGGTATATAACTTTACAAATACCGATTTCTACAACAGTGCATGGATGAGGAATGAAATCATCAACATGATATGTGTTTCACTATGTCTCCCCATTCGAACGCTTTTTAGGAATTGTCTCTAGCATAATTTTGAAGCGAGGTATGACTGTTTTCCTGAAGCAAATTTGCACGAAAATTTCATAGTGTACCTAATTTGAGCCAACAGTACTCCAAGATGAGACGTGATAACAAAAATCTGCAAACGCAGTTTGAAAGAGCATAATTCGAAGTATTTAACTTATTTTGCAGAGGAATCGGGGAAATTTTTTCCTAAGTCCGCAGGAATCTCGAAAATCTGGCGATTCCTCTCATGATCTTGAATTCAAAATTTTGAAATTATGCAAATACACGGAGATGGAAAACAAAATGTAATGAGAGCAATATAAAAATAAAGGAAAAATGCTGCAAAAACGTTTTCGAACCCAGAGGATTCGAACCTGTACCCTTCGCTTACCCCAAAAATGAAATAGATAGCGCACTATCCACTACGCTACGAGAACACATTCCTGATTCCCTCAAAACTCTGAGTCTATTCCGAGCACCGCGCAAGCGAATTTCCATCATTTTTTCATGACTCTTTTTTAGGTGCTTAGGAACAAAGTGCGGTCTTTTTTCAAAACGGTTTTATACCCCCTGGGGGTATCTTTCGACCTATGGCAACAAATTTCACCGGGACCGCGTGGTACTTTTGCGGTTCCCTTGTTAGCGTACTGCAGTGATGCCTTTTCGGTTTTTGGATGTCTTCAATCTGCACAAGTGTGCAGATTGAGCTGAGAACCGAAGAGGCATCACTTCAGCGTTATTTATGGTAAATTATCAGGAAAATACCAGAGAAAGAGGGGCGGTTTCAGCATCGCTCAGTGGTCGACCGCACGCGATGAGAGGAATGGGATGAAGTGAGAAGAGGATGAGAGAAGGGGAGAGAGACGGGAGAGAGGGGAGTGATGACGAGGCATTGACGACTTCATTGTCTTGCGAATTCAATTAAGCAGGTACATTTTGAACTGTTTTAAATTAAATATTTTTAAAATCCCACTCGAAATGAGGCTTTGGCAATGGGTTTTTGGACCGAATGTGTAAGGTTCTTGCAGATAAAAAATTATGTATTGTTTTGACAATCTTAGTATTGTCTTTCCAATTATATTTTGCATGAAACATACAACGAGTCCTTCAATGCCTCGTCATCTCTTATATTTATTTCTCCGTCCACTCATTTCCTTGCCTAATCTCAGATTTAAAGCAACGTGCTAACTCAATTCAATTTAAAACAGTTCAAAATGTACCTGCTTAATTGAATTCGCAAGACAATGAAGTCGTCAATGCCTCGTCATCACTCCCCTCTCTCCCGTCTGTCTCCCCTTCTCTCATCCTCTTCTCACTTCATCCCATTCCTCTCATCGCGTGCGGTCGACCACTGAGCGATGCTGAAACCGCCCCTCTTTCTCTGGTATTTTCCTGATAATTTACCATAAATAACGCTGAAGTATGCAGGTTCCTGCTCCAGCACCTCTTTCTCCGAGGTAGCGCCGATAGTCTGAACTATGATACATTACACCTACCGTCACAATGACTAACCTTCACTTGTTCAAGTACCGTAGCACTAGAGTATTCCTCCGCATGATAAGCTCACACTATATTTGTTCAGCATTGGGACAAGTACCGTAATCTTTCCGTCCTACCGCAATATGATTTCTACATTTTTTCCCTCTCAGGATCCCTCGCCTGCTCGGGCGTCACACTGCGTAAGGTGGAGCTGACCAGCGTCGCCTCCACACTCTACGTCAGTTTCCTCATTTTGTAGGGCTACCGTATCCTATCGTAATCCAAGCAACAGTAATCGTTCAACTACCGAGTGCTCCCGTATCCCGAATGGAAGATACCGTAATCTACCGTATTCTTCAGATCGACGAAGGCTCCAGTCTGCATCTCGTGGCCGACCAGAAGCTGCTGCCCGTTACCGAAGGCGAGGAGGTGCGGTTATTGATTGCGAAAACTTGTTTCGCAAATTGACATAACGTCATCGATTGTGAATCTGAAGAATCCGTTAGATGACGCCATCACGTTGTTCATTTACACGACATTTGACTACGAAGACGTCATTATTTTCTCCCCTTTGTGAATAAATTTATTCAACTATGAGACTGATGATGTCATCATCTTTTGTATCGTTGCGACTGTTGTCTCTCCATCGCCGATGACGTCATCTGAATCCCTCTGAGATGACATCTACATTTCAGTTGTACTGGCAGTCATCTGGCTCTCCTCTGCCCGAGTACCAGTCATTCCTTCCCTGCGCCGAGCAGGACCCCAATATCGTCGTGCACGAGAATGGAAGGGACGTCCTCATGATCAAGGTCGGTGACCTACCGTACCCAGCTATCGTAGCCCGCTACCGTATGTTCTACCTCGCGTAGAGGACGGGTACGGTAGGCTACGATTCATGCCCTATCATGGTCGAGCGGGAGAACGTCAGGGACTTACCGTATCCCCATCGTGAAAAGATACCGTACCCGTACTTCATTAGGTGCGGGTATGGCAGATTGCAGTAATGGCTCACTCTTGGATGCCTCATCTCCAGTAGACAACTACCGAACCATTATCGTACTATCACTTCAATCGATCCATCCTTTCCCCTTCAGTAAACACTTGCACAGTATTCCTACCTACCGTAGCCTACCGCACTCTTAGGTGGACGACACCTCGGCGTCTCAGCGACTGTTCGCGAGCAACGGCAAGAGCACGATCTCGGTGCAACTGAAGATCCACCGGAAGTGCGTTTGGCCTTTGATCTTTGATCTCTGACTTCTGATCTTTGATATCTTCAGGAGCATCAGTGCTACCGACGTCTCTGGCGCCCTGATGTGGATCGGCATCATCTGCGGTTGATTTTCGAAATCAAGTCCAAAAATCAACCTTATTTCAGGTTTCTTCCTCATCATGGTCGTTTTCGTGGTCGTCATGCGCGTCATGCGCCGTCCGACCGAAGCTGCTGCAGCTGACACGAAGGATGCAGCTCATGCTGCAGCGTCCGGGCAGTCGGAGGGAGCGACGAGGAAGGAGGTAATAATTTTTGTTGTTTGTTTATTTACTAAAAAGTTTTGCCTGAAAAGATTGTTCACTCATTTTTTTTTGAATAAGTTTCACTTGTTGTTTGAATAGGAAATTACCTGGAGAACCACGATTGTATGAAGGAGAGGATGCAAAATAAATAAATAAATGAATTTTAGACTGCGGAAGCCGCGAAGGAATCCGCGCCCGAGGAGCCGTTTGGGTACGTTTTTCGGTTTTTGATCTTTAATCTTCCCTCCACCTTTTCTCGTATTCAGCATTCAGATTGCGACTGCGGCGGTGGCTGCAAAACTAGGAGCTGCAGCTCCTCCTCCTCCTGCAGCAGCTGAAGCCACGCCGACCCTCCCGCCGGTGTCCGCCCTCTCCTAGACTGTTGCTTGCATCCGAAATGCACCCCCATTCGGATACATCTCTTGCTCTTGTAAGAAATTGTTTGTTAGACAACTGCACTTCCAGCAACTTCTTTGGCTGACTGTTGTTTGAAATGTACTAGTATTGACGAAAGTATAATAAATGTTATTGTAACTGTAATGACACGGTAACACACACCGGTACAGGATATGAATACATAATTAGCGGCGATGAAAATGTCAATCGTACATATGACGGTAAAAAAGAAATGCAATTTCGAAATTCGAATGGGTACAAGACTATATAGGGGATTAGAATATGCTGGAGCTCTTGGACCAATCATTTGACTCCTTGGCTTTCCAATATTCTCCCTTGAATACATGAATGGGTGATCCAGTCTTCTCATCTTGAATCTTCTCGAACCAGATTGGTTCTATTTCCTCGAGGTGTTCTCCTCTCTGGATTGCCTCTTTCACTTCTGCCTCTCTCCTTTTCCTCTTCACTCGTTGTTTCTCTTCTAGCTCTTGTTTCTTCTCATTTGCTTCATCCCAAATTCCATTTTCCATCAGTCTTTGATCAGGTCTCAATCGTGAATCGGTAGAAGCTACTCCCGTCTCTTCCTCGTTCAATTCAATCGCGAATCGGGTGAAGTGGTGCATGCGGTCGTTGCCCTCACTGGATAAGAAATTTTTTGAATTAAAAAATAATTAATTAAACCACTTAATATGGCTCACTATGGTTCATTCACAGTCCACAATCGAATGGGTGAATCAGTCTCCACCTTAGTCGCGTCTCCTTTACCCGTTGCCTTGATCACCTACAAATTAATCAACCGCAACAAAGTATTTCCCTATTACTAAGGTTTCATTGATGAAATAAATTTCGTGAAATCGCAACATCTCATCATTGCGACAGTTTGCACCTCACTTCACGGTGAACAATCAGAATTAACGATCTGGATTCAGCTCAGAATTCCAAAAGGAAGCAGGCGTTATGCGACTTTTTTGAAAAAAGAGCGGGACGGAGCACAATTGTAATAGGCTAATTGTTCCATCAAGAGAATCCAATCCATTATCTGAGATCAAAGATCGAAGATCATTCTGACCTTCAGCATATCCATATGATCATCCCACGTCCCTTGCATGACATACTTCACGTTGCCACTCGAATCTTTGACGAATCCGCTCACCTGAAGTTTTTCGTTCTAGCATTCATCAATCGCCAGTTATAATTTTACTAAATGGAACCCCTAGGTGTGCAAGGCGATATGATTTTTTAAACAATTTTGTTGCATCTCACAATTTTGTTGCATCAAACAATTTTGTTGCATCTCATTAGCTTACCTTTCTTGGTACATCTCTCCCGAAATACGAGTACTGTGCGAATTTGAGTGTGCATTTGTCTCCCGTCGTGTGATTGATGATCTCCATATCTCCGTGATTATCGATCCATAGCTTACCCAAGATGATATTGTGAACCGTAGTCGTGATCTACAATGTCCAATATTGTTGTTGCTTTATCAACGCTTATCAAATAGTTGCATTCAAGTTATTTAGACTCGAATAGAAAAGGCTACAACAATCGCCCCCCTCTCTTGTCCTTTCTCACCTTCTTATACGTGTAGTGGTGTCCACTGGCAGGGAAGGTAACATGCGTGTGGCCGTTTGGATGCACGGATAGATACTTCCCTCTCAAATACCCACACCGTTAGATCGACACATTCCTACATCTCCTTCCCTGCTGTCCCTCAATACAACTTCGGCTCACCTGAATTTACTGGTCATGGAGAAATCCTGAAACATGGTCCATCCTCGTCCCTCTGCATGATGAGCAGCTGCCGGAGGATGATGAGACACCTGCACGAATGATCTAGTGATGACAAATCAGCACTCTCCTCAAATCGTATGTTCTCTCATTTCTCTGACTTGTGAGAGAGCTTTTGAATAGAGGAGAGTCGGATACCGATATGTCATCACTGATTCCGACTTCATTTTGGACCAAGGCAAACAATCTATGTTCCTTCAATAACACCATCACCATTTTCAATGGTGAAAAATAAACGTATATCATGTGAATCATCGACTGATCACTGTCCAATATGCTCTACTCTTCTTTGACAACTGTTAACCGACCTGTTCGGTTACAGATCTCCATCCCAAGTCTTCCATCCGATCACATTCGTATGTCTCCCCCAGCAGGGGATTAAAGGGCTTCGTCGTTCGATTCCCTGCAATCAATCACAACATTATTCACTCCATCCAAACTCTCGTTCTACTTTCTTCTCTCTCCTCTCTTATCTCTTTCCTACCGGTTGTAGAATAGGAAGAGACAGCATATGCAGCCACACAACACATCTGCTCCAGTGGATCGGACTTGCTAGCTGCTTTCTGAATGGATAAGAGAGCTATGATGTTAGAAGTGGTGGATGAGATGGTAGGGGGAGGGGATGGGGTGGAGGGGAGGAGGGAGGGGGACAGACTTACATCGAGTAGTAGATGGGCGTATTCCAGATCCTCCGTGATTCTCTGCAGCATTGAGAGAGGCTCGGAGAAATTTACCTGAACCAAACCATGACTTCTTTCAAGCCTTGAATAATTCAAAAATCAGAATGAATCATCCACTGGTCAGAAGGAGAGATGAGATTGGACTAGATTGGACTGACCGGCAAGGGTATCTTGCTGAGGTCCTTGCCAATGCAATTCTTCATGATGGACCATAGATTGAGTGGATGATCGGGTCTCTCGGGAATGGATACACGTCGAGATAGACCACTCTTCATCTCAACGAATAAGAGGAATGACAATCAGAATGAGATTTAGACAATGAATGATCAAGACAAGATGGTAGAACACACGGGTAGATCAATAGACAAAGAAGAAGAACTGGTGATGGAGGAAAAGGGAAGCGATGAGAAGGAGGGAAATGATAGGATAGGGAATGCAAAGAACAAGAGGTGAAGAGGCAGTAAGGCGAAATGTCAGGATTTAATGAAGAAGAAAAGAGATAAATGCGATCGATCAGTGACTTGAGAATTATCAATCCATATCGTAATGCAAGTGAGAATTTATGGAAGAGGCAAGAAGTGGATGAATTATATTAAGAGAGAGGAGAATGAGGAGGAAAAAAATTTAAGTCTGGGAGCTAGCCGGCTAAACATAGTGCAGTGTTGCTCTCTGTTGCTCTCTGCATCTCTCCTCTCTCTCTCTCTCCCTCTCTCTCTCTCGCACACAACTCTCTCTCTCTCTCTCTCTCTCTCTATCCGAGAGATATGTGCGTGTGTGAGAGAGAGAAGAGAGGCAGAGTGACCGGGAAATGTTTTCTTGCTCTTTCTCTCTGCTCACTCTCCCTCACTCACAACTCACACAAACATTCACGTGGACGATAGTTTGCTTTGGAGGAATCTCCCCTTCTCATTTTCTCTTCCATATCTCTCTCTCTCTCTACCATTAGACACACACATCTCTTAGGACCTGATTTGTCTGTATCGCCCTCTGCTTTCTCTATCATCTCACAACATATCAAAATAGATCAAAATGCTCAATCACGATTCTCTCTGACGGTGGCATTGCATCCATCCTCCGTCTATGTTTGCGGTATTCATCTCATCGTGTTTTTCGGTGACTCTGCTCAATAAATGCTCAATATTTAGAACAACGTCGACTGGAACGAAGTATCTCTTCTAGTGATGACAGAGTAGCATTTCGCGCCGACTTAATGACGGCTTCATCCGGCAGACAATTTCTGTATAGACAATACAGTACATGCGTGCAGAATGTGAGCGGATTATTTTCAGCTGCATTATTCTCACCTTTTTATTCGTCTAGCCTGTTATCGAATTGCATTATCGGGAGATATGGAAAAAAATTTATTTAGATCAATTGAACTCATCAACAACTTAATAAGTCTTGAAAACAGAATCGTTTGTCTTATAAATTCCATACAATCAATCAGACTAATATCGTGATCGGCTCGTCTCCTTTCACAACTAATCTAGGTTCTCGTCCGCGGGCTAACAGGGACAGCCGGAGTCGTACCGTAGACGCGCTTGCATCCAAATTGTGATTGGAATACGACAATGATGACACTGAATGCAATATTAGCTCGAACAGGGCCCACACTCATTACCCGTCCAATGCGATTTCGAAATGCCATACAGCAGTACTACAGATGAATGAGGCGAATTGGGATTCACAGTTTGGCGCAACGAAAAAGAAGAAAACCATCACAGTCGACAATGGAAGGAGTTGGCAAACTCTGAAATCTGTAATATTATCAGGTTTCTAAAGCTTATTTCGCACCTGCATAAGTAAGCGCATCTCGGGAGCCACAGCCCTTTTACGGTCACTACCAGCGTACTAAAATGATATATTTGCAAAATAAAATTAGTACAGATTCAATACTTTACGATGCATAGAACGGAGCTTGAAGAAAGAAATAGAGTCCAAGAATATGATTGTTGAGCATTCGATGAGCACTACATAGTATTCGAAATATCTGCACTTTTTTTAAATGATCAATGTATAATAATAATAACAACGCGTGGGCGTTTTTGGTATGAGCAATCATATAAAATCTTTATGATGCGTCACTGCAAGCAAAAAAATCGATGTTCCCCTGTCGTAATAAAAATACATCACTAGTTTGACTGCAATCGCGACAACTACCCTTGCGTAACCAACAGAGATATCGTAATTCTCTCACGCTTCATAAAATGCCGTCCATGGAGTTGTCGCGAACATCCATCGCAAAGTGACTTTTGAGAAAACAACGAATAGATTCGGATCTACAAATCATTATAGTTCCGAGAACTATTTTAATTCGCACACCTAATAGTGGACCTCCCATCGATTGCAGGGTTGCAAGTAAGGCACTGATAATAATAGCACCATTATTTATTTTCGATGTTTTCTGAAGTGAGATGTTACTGATTAAAATATTAAGATAGATTCGGAACTGGATTTTCTTTGAATAAAAAAAGAAGAGAGAAGCGATTCACTGCCATAAGAACATGCAGTTTACATGTGAAGAAGTAGAGCGATTTCGAAATCTAAAATATTGTCATGAGTATTTGGTACATTATGAGAAAACATACGACACCGATAACCATCGCCACTCTGGATTCAAGAAGATATTCAGGTATGACTAAACACCAGAACGTGTTAAAAAATATGAGTAGGATGTCTGAAACCATCTGCACAGAAAAAAAACATACCATGTAGATTATATTAAGAGCTCTTCGATACTCGAAGTCCGTCAGAGGAATCATGAATGGAAAATGGGTGTCTCCCACTCTCACGTGTGAATAGAATTGTAATTGTAATCATCTGATAATATGTGAACGGTCGACCTGGTGAACCAGACAGGTACGTATGTACGTATGTACGTATGTGGTTAGTTTATGTGAGTATAACAGAAGATTTTAGACACCATCGTGATTTCTCATGTAGTGCGCACTGATTGGGTATTGTAGAGCAAATGTACCAGTAAACACTTAAATAGAAACATATCGGTTTACAGAGGAAATGCCAGAAAGACTATAGTGATCGCATATTTCTCCTATGTTAACAATTGGCTAACCGGAAAGATATATTTACAGATGCCTTCGTATAAAACAATCAGAGCACCCAGACAAGATTATAGAAGATCCAAAAACAATTGTCACATCAATGAACGGTGATATTTTTTCTCGAATCACGGAAGAACTCGTATGCAGTGATTACTTCGTAAGTATTGAGTACTATGATGTTTTATTAGTCATTTATTTGAGAAATTCTCTGGTAATATTTGACAACAAACAGATGATCAATTTCGGAATTAAGTGCAATTTTGTTGTAATCATCCTCACAAATTAATTTTCGCTGAATCATAGTTGTTGATGATCTCATTTTTCTCTTCTCCAAGTTCCATAGAGAATATGACCAGACCTGCAGCCGACTCCTCCACCTACAGTGAACATTTTTTTCTTCTTCTTTTGTGACTAACAATGGTCGTTTGTCGGTAGGTCATTATGACATACTGTTGTATTTTCTCCACCTGGCAATGTACAATCGTAAAAATGAAGTGGTTGAACAGGCACAAATTGCAATCGTCTCAAGTGTAAGTGTGCATGTGACACTCCTCATCTCGTTTACCGTGGTGAGTGGTCGCTCTCTCCCTCTCCTCCCATCGTTGTCTGCATCCAACCGGGGGAGATAG
This sequence comes from Pristionchus entomophagus, assembly GCA_036245825.1. Lineage (NCBI taxonomy): Eukaryota > Metazoa > Nematoda > Chromadorea > Rhabditida > Neodiplogasteridae > Pristionchus > Pristionchus entomophagus. The sequence goes on from BTSX01000001.1 coordinate 11,751,141, forward strand.
ACGTCACACCAATATTCTCATTGCGAAAGTTCATAGAGAGACAGAGCGTCATTATGTTCAGAGCCGCATGGGAATTCACAAGCGTTTGCGTCATTCTTTCAATAAAGACCCAGTCTCAACGGGGATGCTCGAATCCATTAAAACGACCGCTCGGTTATTTTCGACTGACATCGGTACAAGAATTTCGATTCCGTCCTCCATACTCTTAGGACCTAGGGTGCCTTGGACCTTGTTTACAATAATGGTATGGAAACTTGCCAGGCCTCGCAATGCGGTGCGCCAGGTGCTGGCACAGTCGAAATCTGCAATTGGCACATGTTTTCAGCTCAAAAATGATTTAGATAGCAATTTAAATATATAATGTAATGAGGGGAAATTCGTTTACAGTGTAGACATGTGAACTATTGTGTTGCTTCTATTGATTCACTGTAACCTTCTTCGCCTATTTCTAACTGATCGATAATTACGCTTGAAAGATTGAAGATGATCGACTAACCTCGATATTCGAATTCGTTCCATCGCATGTGAACGTCTTCACAGCGCACGACCCATCCGTGGTAGCTACGTCTACGGCCATCGCATGTGCAGCTTTTACCAAAACAGTGATGATGATCAGACTTTGGGCGCATGTCTTACAAGCTGGAATGAGTATATTTTGCAGAAAAAAATACGTGCATTTTCTTCGCTTCGCTTTATCACTGATATCACGAAGTTTGAGAGCAAACATTTCCTTTTTAGTTTAATCTGAGCTTAAGGTTAAATTTAAATGCTTTCGAGAATGAGGGAAAGACACACCGACAATCCCGGGAGTACTGGGAGTGACTTTCATGCAGCCATCAGCAGCATAGACGAGGATGGCAACGATAACAAGAGTCGAACTAAGCGCGGTATGCTTCATCACACGAATCGGCAAGAAATGAGCTCGATCGTGGGGGGGAGGAGGATAGGGATAATCAAGCCACCTATGAACTCTAAAGGGCGTTGACGGCACCGTTGACGGCGTCACCACGTTCACCGTTACGTGCAATCCGACTTGGGTGAACACCGGCATTGACATCACCCAAGTCGAGTGCGCATCTGACGCTACATAATCTCGCTAAAGAATTATACACTCAACTTTAATTATCTTAGGTTTCGATTACTTGACATATTTGCATGCAATAGTCATTATCGGTAATATCTTAAATGGGCTAAGGCTGTTTACGTGAAAGTTAAATATGCAGCTGGGATCTGCATGTGCTAGCCAATTTTAGTTAAACTTTCAAAATAGACACTGCGTTGTACAATGTTCATCACGTCGTGATAAATGTGTCATGTTCAACAGACATAACAATTTGATAACTTCTTGTCTAAGCAGTCTTTCTCTAAGAAGATAAATGATGAATAATGTGAGCCAGGAGAAGTTCTCGTTGACGTTCCTCGTGGGTTAGTCACTTCATGTTTTGGAGGAGCAACTGATATGAATTGAAAAATGAACCAGTAGAGGAAGTGTGTGTCAAATACATAGTTTCCTGGAAAGAGCGTGCTCAATGAACTCTTGATCCCCGCTCTTAGAAACGCAACAAGGCAATTCTCCTACCCTTCCATAGACGTCTTCGAGTCTAGTCACAACGTGTATACGTGCAGAGAGAGATGCTTCGACCGGAGGTCTACTTCTTCCTGCTCCCTTTTACAATAATCAGCCTCTTACTCTACTACCGTGTTCTACGAGAGGTATCGTGCGGTAGTATTTCCATCATCGTTATCTTTCATAAATTAAATTTAGATTAACCCCCAGCGGAGCTGCTCTAAGTATTCCTCATTTTTCTTCAAGATGTTGTGGAGTTTGGTAGGAATTTCTGATCTCATGAATAATTCTAATTATTATGTCAGGCTTTTTACGACATTATCTACGTTATTGCGTACTTTCTTATGGAAATTCCAATAGTTTCCAATTATCTTTTTTGATTCCGAGAACAATTTGATTGAGGACTGGCCCGAGCTTCACGGATTCTACTCGATTATTAATGGAACTATCATCCCACAGTTACATTACGCTTTTCTGTGGCAGTGCCATCTCGCGCAGGAACTTATCACGCGTCTTCTGAGAGATTGCAGGAAATCGACCCCCTTGAGGAACTATGCGCCTCAAGTTTCAGCAATCACCATGCCAAATTTATGTTAGAGTATGTTTGGGACGAGAAAAAGTTTGACGTCAAAGATTTGTCTCAGAACCGTCTTTTAGTCATTTTCCGGCTCTGGGACTGGCTCTATCGAATCTCAGCTCCCAAATAGCTACAAGGACGCCATTGAGCTTAAAATGTGCGGAAAAATAATCTAAGAAACTTTTATGTTGACGACAAAAAGCGATCGTGTGATCTTGATGTAGAAAAAAATGAAAAAGTGAGATGAAAATTAGAAAAAAAAATTTCCTCGAAATGTGACCCCACTAATTAGTACTTTTTGAGCCCAGATTTGAATTCTACGCACTCGACTTAGTCTTAGGATAAATAGTCTCAATGTGCCCAGGGGTGAGAAGAGGGTTATTACTGCCACGATAAAGGAAAAATCGCAAGTTTTGACAGATTATCAAGTACAACTTTTTTCATTTACGTTTTCATGAGCTCTGGTATTGAAATTCGGAATCAGCGCGCAAAAATACGTGAGAAAATCCAATAGACATATTCTTTCGGTATAATTTTTTTTTTGACTTTGGTCATTTTTAAAGGGACCCAGTAGCCTCAAACTTTAAATTTGAATTATTATTATTTTTTATATTTTCAATATCGACAGAAATGCCTGGATTAAAATCAATATTAAAATTTAAAATTAAATACAATTTTTCTTTATTTTTTAAATAGACTAAATAAAATCAGCGAGAATTTGAACGGGGTGGTGAACTCTGGCGAGGTTCACCTCACCATTTTGCGGTCACGATTTCCGTCCTTTTACTTTATTTTTCTTTCATGCCGTTTATTGATTTATTGACCATTTCGCTTACTTTTTTCTTATCAGAGTCTCACCTTAGGTCCACCACGATGGCGTGATGTGATATTTTACCACTATCGAGTAGCTGCGCTTGCGTCTGATCGTTTCCTCGCCACATCACCGTTATTTGCGTGACTGGTCACTCGATATCGTTGCGATAGCGCCCGTATTTTCTAGATGGCGCGTTCCGAATTGCCGCCTGCCCCGAAGCGCCGCGACTCCTCGTCCTCTTCTTCGGGTTCCAACTCGGCCAGCAGCAACAGCTCCAAGGGTAAGCGCCCAGGCACTAAGTAGGGCCGGTATTTTCGAAAATGGCGCTTCCTCGCTTGTTATTTGGCCAATTCACTGTTATGTTCGATTATTGCGGTACTTTATCCTGCTTAACATTAATATCGCAGAAGCTGTTCCTTCGAAGAAGGCGAGAATGTCCTCGTCGCTGTCCAGCAAGCGGAAAGCCTCGCCGCCGTCGCGATTCCGAGGTATTTTGGCCTCATTTCCTCATTTAGTCGAGTATTTTGCTATTTATATTATTTATATTTAAATATATAATTTAAATATTGATAGACGATCGTCGGCGCTCGCGTTCGCCTCGTCGAGACGGCAGAAGGGAGCGCGACAGGGATGAGAGGAGGCGCGATGATCGGTTTTTCGTTGCTTCGTTCGCTATTCTATCGTACCAAATAGGTTCAAAGCCAGGTGTAAATCTTTTGTAATCTGCCTACTGCGCTGTCCATGTGGTTGGTGGCCCTGTGTATATCAAATTATTCATATTCATATAATTTAAATATTAATTAATGATATTTAGTCATCGATTTCCTTCCTCGACGAGATCGAAGCTCCCCGCCACGTCGCTCGAGATCGCCCAGGTATTTACCTCGAATTTGTGTTTTATTTTCAACCAGTGGGGCACGAACTATCATCGAGCTCGAGGTTCGGGATTTTTGTGATGACAGTGAAACATAAGTTCAGCCGGGAATGATAATTGCAATATAGACAGCGGTTGAGAGTAGTTCCCTGATGCTGAACGTTCCGGTGAGACTCACTCGAGCTATGCTGATAATAAAATAATTACTAAATTATTAATTTAATTATTTTAGAAGGGGTTTCTCGACCCGTCGTGATCGATCGCCGAGAAGAGACAGAGGAGGCGACAAGGACAGAAGGGATCGATCGAGGTACAGGTACTGTACTTTCATACATAATATAATAATAATACACACTAAATAAAGAGTATAATACGCTTCGGTAGGGAATAGCCATTTCAATTGCCCCATCTTGCTTCTCGGTAGATCAAGGCTGCTCAATCGATTCCCCATGATATTTTGATCTGTATCGATCTCAATTGGTACCGTATCAGACTACTGTAATTGTATTCCTTTTTTGACGAGGACGCTGCGATATTATTAAATCCACCTAACCTGGTTTCGTCCAGTGACTGTGGCCCTTAACTGCCTGGATTGGATGTGCCGTTATACAATTGATTTAATAATATATATTTGTAAAGATATTAAAATGGCATTTAGATAAATATATTTGCAGAGATCGCCGCCGCTCGCCCGCACGCAACGAGCGCGGAGATGGATACGATTTGTAGAGGTACGGTAACTTTTATATACCATGAACGTCCTTGTCGTTTCCTCTGACTATAGCGAGAATGATGCTTTTAATTTCCGCTATCGCACAATACCAGGGGGTTTACTCTGCACCTTTCTTCCGACCTGTGCAGTTCAAGACATGTGTGTACTTCTCGGAATAGATAACTACCGTAATCCGAAGATGCATTGGGGTTATTTATTGCTTCTCAGAAGTCAAGCGCGAAGTGAAGGAGCAACCCGACTCGCCGCAGCAATCGCAGCTGATGAGAGCGAGAGACGCGAGGAGGTTTGGTATATCAACAGGTATCGATTGAGATAGTATTGTTAGAAAAAAAATGCATTTGTATGAGGTTACGGTAGCTACTAGTTTATCTATTGATAATTGTTTGCATGCTTATACCAAACTAGATTCTTTCGAGTTTCTTTCACTTGCTAAAGTCTGATGTTTCAGATAGCAAATCGTTGTCAATCATTATTTGTTACCGACTCATAGCTTCCGATATCACAATACTATAATTACAGATCTGATGAAGACTGACGGAAGGAAGGAACGACATAAGCAATTGTGAATCAATTTATAAAATTACAAGATAATCAATGCTAACAAAAGTGCATGTCCCCCTCGACCCTCTCTAAGCCCTCTTTTCGAAAGTGTTTGATTCTTCTTAATCAACATCTCTCCATTCCAGCTGGAGAAGTACACGGTGTGTGCTGGCCGAGCAGGCATCCGAATGGGTACGGTGCTTTATTGATTGATTCCTCCCTTGAGGTCACCCTTTCCTCTGCAGGTGAACTATTCGTGCCGGCGGAAGTGACTGATCCCAATGGAGCAGCCAATGGAGGAAATGGAGGTGAACAGGGAGGGAGGGGCCTAATGATGATGACATTTGAGGAGGGGCAGGGTCGTTCCTCAAGGGACTTCTCGCTGACGGTGGATCGACTCCTAGAGGGGACACGATGCCATTTGTGAGTTGAGAGAAGGGGGAAGGGAAGGGAGGGAGAGGGAATACAGTAGACGATGACTATCATGACTATCACTCGTTTCAGTGGCAGACAAGCCAGGTCCCTCTGGCACGAGTGGATCAGTGGCCATGCGGACTGTGGGAAGGACCATCCCAGGTACAGTACCCTTCCTCCTCCACCCTGGCACACCATATCATCGATCGATTTACGGTAGTCTTGGATCAAATGGATACGGAAGTAATCGATCGAAGGAATACAGTAGTGATTAGAAAGTGAATTCAGAATATGAACGAGCGATCGGAGAAGGTTGCGGCTGTGGATGCGACTGAGAATAAGAAGAATTGAGCGATGAATATGGCATCTCGATCAGCCAAATTAGTAGAGAAATTGGAGAAGAAGAAGTGGTATAACTTCTGATGAGACAAGAAGAAGAAGAATGTTTTTGTTGTATCTTCATATTGTTTCGCGTATTTAAAATTCGGTTGTTCTATCCATTATTTCGATAGTTTTCACGTTTTTAAGTATTATTGCCCGTTAGTAGTCTCGTGAGAATAAATATAATTATACATGCTCGACTGAAGTATCAATAATACAACTAACCCGAGAACAGCTCGTGGTAGGGAGTGGCATTCGTAGATCATGTTGCTCGTCACGCGGCCTATCATCGATTAGTAGGCCATCCATCTCGTCTAATTGCCCATTCCACTGATGGCTGTCGCTGTAAGAGATAGATCAACCTAGTAATATGCTATGCTCTTTTGTCTCTTTCGTGGCCTCCTCAGGGCGCAAGGGCTTTGCAATCCACCTCCTCAGTGCATTCTACAGTAAGATTGTGTTGTCTATGAAAGTGGTGCCTACTTCTTGGCGAGTGGCTGCTTGTCTCCTGATTTGGGGTGAAAGTGGATCAGGAGGGACACGAAGCTAAAAACCGCGGAATAAGGAGAAAAACTAGAACTAAGAAGTCTAGCAATAATGGCCAGTGCTTCGAACGACGTGTAGTTATACGATAAATTGTTAGATCAAATAGTATGTATCAATGAATAGTGACTCACGTCGACGGGCAGGGCATCCGTCTTGTATTCTTTGAAGTGGCGGAAGCAGAGACGTGCCCGGCCGCTGCCTCGTTGAATTCGCGCGCTTCGCTCGTCCACCTCCTTCATTTCTTCATCGAGAAGGTTAAGGCGAACCAGCCATTCCCTCCTCAGCGTGGCATCCGTCTGGAGCGAACGCAGTTGCGTGGCATAAAGCTTGCAGACGACGCACGGTTTAGTCGCCATCCAACTGGGAGAAAAAATAAGAGATAATTGCAAACTGTCAAGGTTCGTGAGGCAATCAAAGCGCATTATCGACCGGTCCCACGCCTTTTAGCTTGTAAGGACTGCCTAGAAATACAATTCAAAGCAGTATCAAGCGAAATACAACACAATAAATTGAAAATAATAAAAGGAAACCTAGCAAACGCTTCCGAAAATGCCCGAAGAACGGCGAAAAGTGAAAGTGAAGTAACAGCACGACATTCCGGGCCACTTCCAAAATCGAAATGCCTTGACTACCGTACTTTTTGGGATTCATAGGAAGAGCACACCACCCTGTCAAAGTGAACTATAATACGGTTTTACTTCTTTTTTGTGTTTAATAATTTTATTTAATTTTTTGTATTTATGCCATTGAAATAAAGGAGCATCAACGAGCAAATTGAGGCATACTTCATTTTTGGGTACTGGATCCCTTTAACCATGTGGTCCCCCCTTTGGTCCGATTTTGGTCAAAATGTTTTTGTATCAGAATCATGTCCCTATAGGATTTTCCTTCTTATTTTTGTACGTAGAAAACTAATTTGCTAACTAGAGCTCATCAAACATCGAAAGAAAAAAGTTATGCCATAAAGAAAATTTCAAAAAAATTTGCACATTGGTTATGGTGTCTGACTGAATCCAGCTATAACAGTGGTTCGAGCCCCACGATCGACCATGTTTTGCAAGATGGTAGAAGAAGGCTCGCGCCCCAACAACTAGTCCCCGCCATGCGCGCCCTGGCCAAGTGGTTATGGTGTCTGACTGAAGCCCGCTATAACAGTGGTTCGAGCCCCACGATCGACCATGTTTTGCAAGATGGTAGAAGAAGGCTCGAGCCTATAAAAATACAACACATTCGATTTGAAATTTTGGTTATGGTGTCTGACTGAAGCCCGCTATATCGCCGGTTCGAGCCCACGATCGACCATGCTCTGCTGAAGACGAAAACGATTTAAAAAAATTGATATAAAAATACAACACATTCAATTTGAAATTTTGCAATATTACAATATGCGATTTTTCCTTTATCGTGGCAGTAATAACCCTCTTCTCACCCCTGGGCACATTGAGTCTATTTATCCTTAGACTAAGTCGAGTGCGTAGAATTCAAATTTGGGCTCAAAAAGTACTAATTAGTGGGGTCACATTTCGAGGAGAGTTTTTTTCCTAATTTTCATCTCACTTTTTCATCTTTTTCAACATAAAGATCACAGATCGATTTTTGTCATCAACATAAAAGTTTCTTAGATTATTTTTCCGCACATTTTAAGCCCAAGGGCGTCCTTGTATCTATTTTGGGAGCTGAGATTCGATAGAGCCGGTCCCAGAGCCGGAAAATGACTAAAAGACGGTTCTGAGACAAATCGTCGACGTCAAACTTTTTCTCGTCTCCAACATACTCTAACATAAATTGGCATGGTGATTGCTGAAACTTGGGGCGCCTAGTTCCTAGGGGTCATGCAATCTCTCAGAAGACACGTGTTATATAATCTTTAATCACATTGAGCTTGATTTGAATGTTATATTTTCAGTTTTCTGGTGTGTCATCGATAGCGTTCACACGAATGCTTGTTCTGTGCCATCCCAATTCGAAAGCGACCCACGTAATGACGTCATTGTCCACAAGATGCGTTATTCTCCTCCACGGCACCTTACCGATGCTCTACGCAATGTGTGGTGTATTCGTAGTGTGCCTAAGATGACCATACTCTTCTTAGATATGTGGTGCTCTTCCAAGAGCATCGTCGGTATGAGTACGACGCGAATGCGGGAACGATTGCACGGAGCGGAGACGCATGGAGCATTGCGGTAATGGGCCATATTTTTGCAATTGACAGTCTGCAAACAACTAGGCATGTTTTATTGTATTTTGGTTTAGTTTTAGAATCAAAAAAATTGTGATGATCATAGATCCGAAAAAATACTTTTGAAAGATCTCGAAGTAAGCATAAAACACGTAAACTGTTCATATAATATGAATCATATTCAAAACTAAATGAAGATGTATGTTTGTTATTGATTTTTTCAGTTCAACTCCGATATTGTAATCTCAACTTCAATAACTTCCGCCGTTATGTCTTCAATTTTCTACATTCGGATTTTCGTCGTTTTGCGAAATCGGTACTTAAAAATACACAATATTCATTACTCTCCTTAATTTTAGACCATTTCGGTCTTGGAGTAGTGAGGTATCGTTATTGATAACTTCGTTTACAATGTTTGTCTCGCTATGCCTTATGTCTGCATACTTCGTCATAAACAAATACTCGCTGATTGCTGAAAATGTAAGCCCCCCCTCCCCCGAATGAGAGTTGCTATGTGAGACACTAGGAGGAAAAACCAAGTTCCCACTTGATTGAACCAAAAACCAACCAACTAAATTGAAGTGTGACATAAAAGAATCAATCGACAACAGGTTGCTTGCAGTGGTCAGTATTCTACACGAACCGATATTTCAGCTATGTCTTTTCTTTTTTCATCGCACTTGTGAATCCGTGGTGCTTATTCATTACAAACCGTGAGTGCACTTTCGTTGTACAGTAAGGATCAATGTCATTGCTTTCTTCATGTCAATTTTAATTGTTATTTTTCTGTTTTCATCGCGTCTCTGTCTTTCAGTTGAACATTTTTATCACATTTCAGCCCAGATTCGTGCATCGGTGCTTGGAAACCGAATTCGAGTGATATTCGCAACCGAAACATCGAATATGCAGCAGAATGCCGAAACTCGGCAGAGAATGACGAGCCAGAATTCACCAACGCAAAACAATGTCCATCTTGTATGACCTTCAATAGTGTTAATGTCTTAAATATGCAAACTTCAATATTTTTAAACGTTTAACAAATACACTGCATTATTTCCATGGACTACCTTTCTCAACTCCCTTCCTGCTTATCGTCAACAATGTGACTACTTTGGTACACTCTCGGATATTCCTATTACTAATCGTGTGTGGTGAGCAAGAAGGGAGGAGAGATAGAAAGGAGAAGAGAACAAAACAGCACGTGCGCGTGCTGAGCGTTCTCTGATAGATCTGAATGAACCTTGCGGAAAATTTGATCTGATTGAATCTTGATGAGGAATGAGACGGTAATCTCGTAGGGAGAGCAGAATGATACCGACTCGAATCAGTCCACATCAAAAGCCATCCATAAAAAATTTTCTATTTATTTTAACATATTCGTTTATTTATTAATTAAATAATATCATTGAAATATAAAACCAATTGGGAGAGGACGCGAGTGAGAGACTGTTTGCGATAGGGTTGCTGGATAACGAACAATTTCAATATTTTTAAAACCTGACCTCATTTGATTCATAATCGACTGAACTATGTCATTTGTTCGTGGGTCGACGCATTCTATGGGGACTCACTGTTGCGGTAGGCAATTAAGAGACCGGCTATTTTGGAGTATGGGCCGGACATCGATATCACCGATCCGGCCCAAACTTTTTCCCTGGATACCCCCATGGGTCCCCATCACCAAACGGGACACTATGTGGTCCAGATCATTGAAACATAAAAATGGCGAAATATCGAATTTTTGAAAACTCGAAAATCAGATAAAAAATAACCGAACGATCTGGGTCCAAAGTTAGTGTGGCAATATTATACACATGCCTAGGCAAAAAAAACACGTTATAAGTTGGTTCAAGATTTCGATCGCAAACTGGTTTTTTCAACTTTCGAAAATGGTTTTTCGAAAATGGTAATTTTTAAAAATCCATATGAAAAAACCGCATCACGGCTCTAACGTCATCTTGTAGAGCATTAATTTCTGCGTCGAATCAGCTAAATGCTTAATTTTTTGTGTTGACAGTTTGACCTGAAATTGATCGTCGAACAAGTTAGTATCATGAGAATTCTCAAAATGTTGAAAATTCTGATATTTTAATTCTAATAAAAAAAAGTTCAACATCGCACTCCGGCGATTATAGCATGTTGTAGAGCATTGAATTCTGCGTCGAATCAACTAAAAGAGATTAAAATATTTTTTAGCCCCTTTTCAGATCTATATACCTGAAAGAGGCAGTTGAAAAAAAAGTTTCCAGAACCTCATCAATATGGTACTCATTTTGAAGCCCACATCAAGTACTTCATTTTTTGCGTTGACAGTTTGACCTGAAATTAATTTTTAAACATGTTAGTACCTTGAAAATTTATAATATTCTGAAATTTTAATTTTAATTAGTTTTTTTTTAGTTTTATAAATTCGTGAGTTTTCAAGGTACTAACATGTAAAAAAAAAATTAATTTCAGGTTAAACTGTCAACGCAAAAAATGGAGTACGTGATGTAGGCCTCAAAATGAGTACCACATTGATGAGGTTCTGGAAACTTTTTTTCAACTGCTTCTTTCAGGTCTGTAGATCCGAAAGGGAGCTAAAATTCGCACTATACTTATAAAATCAGAATGTCTGTCTGTTTGTCCGTCCGTCCGTCCGTCTGTGTGTGTGTCACACTTTTCAAACCTCAATAACTCGCTTTCTAGGCATCGCCCGAGGACAAGTCCTTGACCAATCCAACCACCGTAAACTCCTTTTTCAAAATCGATAAAAATTTCATCATTATTGCGAAATATTTTTTGGTAAATATTTCCTCATCCTTAGGTAATAATCCGTTTTTCGCGCCTAATTCAGCTCAAATTCGTCCGTAAACACCGGGAACAGTGTCAATCGACTCAGAATCGTCAGCGCTTTTCACCGACACCAACTATTTCGCAATCGTCGATTTCGTCATCATTACGCAATAATCCGTTTTTCGCACCTAAATCAGCCTAAAATCGTTCACAAAGTTCAGGAACAGCGTCAATCGACTATGAATTGTTAGCGCTTTTCGCCGACAGCAACTATTTTGCAATCGTGGATTTCGTCATAATTACGCAATCGTCACGTTTCTGATCATAACTCGCTTCAAAATCATCGGACAGGCTCGGGAGAAGTGCCAATCGACCTCCCGTGCTTAGATTTCGCAATCTTGGATTTCGTCATCATTACGAAATCTTCACGTTTTCGTTCATAACTCGCTTCAAAAGCATCGGACAGGCTCGGGAGAAGTGCCTATCGACCTCCCGTGCTCAGATTTCGCAATCTTGGATTTCGTCATCATTACGAAATCTTCACATTTTCGTTCATAACTCGCTTCAAAAGCATCGGACAGGCTCGGGAGAAGTGCCTATCGACCTCCCGTGCTCAGATTTCGCAATCTTGGATTTCGTCATCATTACGAAATCTTCACATTTTCGCTCATAACTCGCTTCAAAAGTATCGGACAGGCTCGGGAGAAGTGCCAATCGACCTCCCGTGCTCAGATTTAGCAATCTTGGATTTCGTCATCATTACGAAATCTTCACAGGAGGAAGCGTGGAGGAAAAGTTGCGATGTAGCCACGGAGCGAAGCGGAGCGGCTACTAGTCCGGATTCTGCAGGATTCCCCCTCTGAGGATCGCAACAGGGAGTTCAGAGTTATGACTAATGGAATATGATACTACCTCAATTTGGGGGTGGAGAATTGTTTTCAAAAATAAAATTCGTGATCTCAAGAGGAAAATGTCGAGATAATTAGCACAATGTAGTTGAAAAAACACGTTATCGCATGAAACGGAACAAAGACGGTGTTTTCGCATGTGATCACCGTTGAGATAATTGTAGATCTTGGAAAGACGAGTCGATTGAAAAAAATCGGTCGCCTTAGGTCAAAAACTGACCGAGATCCAGCGTTTGAACGCGGTAGGTCACAGATCGGTTCAATATGCAAATTTGGCCAAATAAAGTGGATATGCATTCTCCCCGTCCTCACTTTAGTCAATAGCTTTCATAGAAAAGTTTCATAGAAATCAGAGGCGCAATTTTTTTTTCTGTACTAAAATGTGTCGATTTTCCTACCAAATTACAGAAAATCCGTGTTATAGACACTGACCTAGCAGTCCTGCAGTTCGTTACATTTTACCCTTTATATCACTAGAATGAGCTACCACGCAATTGAGTGTATAAAGCTCACTTGACATCGGGAAACTGCTGGAGCTCCTTTGCCATGGGAAAGTAAGTGCCATTTGAGTAGCAGACACCCTGAACTTCAGGCGTTGAAAGATACAAACATAGAAATATCAAAGACCTAGAAACCTCTATGAAATACTAACCGGTTTGTTGGCTGTTTGCGACCAGAGAGCCGTCATCAGCCAGTATAAGGAAGAGAAGTTCCTTTTCGCGATGATAATCTACAATCGCTTTAATTGCACTGCCAAATCTGCTCAGACTATCGAAATAAGTCAGTCATCTATTGACCTACTGCATCTATGTTATCTTTATACCTGATCATTGTCATCCATTGCCTGGACCTCTGGAGTGGCATGCATGAGATCGCAAAATAACACATAGGAACGTCTGAATGCATAATAATAATGTGAATAATCTACAATATCCTGATATATCAGCCCATATTAACGTTTTAATAACTAAATTTTCGATATACGTATAATAGTTAGACAGTGTTAAACTCATGAACATACTTGTAATCTCCCAGGATCTCATCTAGATTCGCAACGCGCTCTGCGGAAGAATCGAGCTGCAATTACAATATTTCTACATCATGGATTCAAATTTTATCATCCGTACACGTCCAATCCACTGTCGAATATTTGGGGGGGGGGGGGGGGGGGGGGTATATGCAGTTTCTAGTGGTCATCTTTGTTCTCGGGCAGACTAATTCTGGATGCTTGTATATCACAGCAAATTCAACACTCGCCGTCGAAGAGTGAGGCATCTAAAATAATTTCATAATGGCCGTCTAATTTCGGTTCTCTCGATTCCACACACTATCTTGCCGATCAATGTGCAGAATGAGGAGAAACGACATCACTTCATCATAAAGTCAGCTTTCCCTTCTCACAGTTCTTCCCATCGGTCACAAACTCGCTTAAAGCGACGAACGAGAATGTCGATTTCCTAAATATTATAAATATTCCGAGCATGAATGTGAAATGCCAATTATCGTACCTTCATCAACGCATTCCTATCATCCGCATCATCTGCACGATCGGACATCTGAAAGCAACCATCACCTTCACGGACAAGGGTCACCAATCTTGGATCATTTTATCTTGTGCAAGGACTCGGCGTGTTCGTCTTCCTTTCCTCTTTGGCTGTAACGAAAATATGTCCATTCATGCGTACCTTTATGTATTTTAACGAGGAAAGGATATCGACGTAAGCAATCGATCCAAAACGATAATATTTACATCCGTGGCTCTATTCGCGTGTCCTCATGTAACTGTCGGACAATGCGTACTCACTTTCCTTGCAGTTCCTTCTCATCCATCATTCCACTTCCGGTCTCTTCAATGGTCTTACGTTGTATCACTCCGTTTCGCACGCACTCATCCAGATCTCCTTGCACCGCACGCGGGTTCTTTCCCACTCTACAAACACATCTATATATGAAGCGTATGTCTATCTTTCTTTTGGCATGCCCAGCATGGCCGCCTGCCAACAGACAATCGAAGCTTATTTGAATCGCGAAACGCTGAACACCGCCAGTGGTTCCCCCCCCCCTGATGCAAGTGTTGTTCGCCTTGCACTTATAAATCAACGCAAAAAATGAATTACGTGATGTTGGCTTCAAAATGAGTACCACATTGATGAGGTTCTGGAAACTTTTTTTCAACTGCCTCTTTCAGGTCTGTAGATCCGAAAAGGGGCTAAAATTCGCACTATACTTATAAAATCAGATGTCTGTCTACAAGCAGCACGTCTTCACCCTCCATCGCGCACACTTCATCTATTAGACTGCTATCAGGCATACCCTCGTTCAGAATGAATCGAGTGTCTCGAGATAGCGCATCTTGTCTCTTGGTTGTGATACCGTAATTCCAAATGATTCTCTTTAGTGGTTTCTCAAACAGTTTGTCAGAATTGTCGATTAGTTTGAAGAGGAATTCTGTCTTTCCACAGCCAGTGGCACCTGCAATCACAAACACATCGTAGCATTTTCTTATAAGAAGAAAAGGAAACTAACCAACCTGTAATCAGCATAGTAAATGGGACACGAAATTTGAACCCACAGCACTCTGTCATTGTCGCGCGCAAGAATGAGCTCAGTTTTCATGTCTACATGAACCGTGAGCGGTCTGTTATCATTGTTCAGTGTGTAGTGCTAATTATTGTGGTTGTCGTTGCTGCCATCAAACTCTCCATTCGAAACGATAGTTGTTTCGACGTTTGGCTAAACCTTCTCACAAGTTCGCTCGCTCTAGTCGTTCCCTTCCCCCTTGGAGCGACTTTCGGTCAACATCACCAGCAGCAGAATGTCGGTCCACAACCACGAGGATGAATTTTTTCTGACTCTTCCAAGTAACGTATCTGGCCCGTCCAATTCAATCTCAAGTTGGGTCACAACACTGCCTCAGGCAATCCATCTCACAGGGCAATGGGAGGTTGGTTTGGCGGAGCTAATTTATACCAACTCTGCCTACACAGTCCCCGATCAACTGCCGTTTCAAATTCATTACCAAAATGGAAACGTCAAAGAGTACTATGTTCCCGAGGGCAACTATGACACGCTTGATAACCTAATTTCCACACTCGCGCGCGTGCTTGGCGCTAGGACGCATAGGAGAAAGAAGCGGCAAGTAGCGGCGGGAGAAGAGCCAGGCGAATTCGACGACCTACCACCAGGATTCACCGCTGAGGAGGATCAAAACTCGGCAATTACACCCATTAAAAAGGAGGGTAATGCCGCTGCAACGCCGTCAAGCGATGCCACACCCAAACCAAGAGAGACAAACAAGGATAAGAAAGATAAGAAAAAGGAGGATGAAATGAAAAAGGAAGATGAAAAGAAAAAGGAGGAGGAGAAGAAAAAGGAAAATGAGAAGAAAAAGGAAGATGAAAGGAAAAAGGAGGATGAGAAGAAAAAGGAGGATGAGAAGAAAAAGGAGGATGAGAAGAAAAAGGAGGGTGAAAAGAAAAGGGAGGATGAGAAGAAAAAGGAAGATGAGAAGAAAAGGGATGCGGAGAAGAAGAAGGAGGCGGACAAGAAAAAGGAGTCGAAGAAAGATCCGAACCCTGGATCTGCATTGCCCGACCAAAGTTACGTTGTTCAACCAGTCACAATTGACACTGCTGAAGAGGAGGATCTTGTGCCGGGAACGATTCCAGCAGCCGAGGAAAAGGTGGTACATGTGGTTAGAGTAGAGTATCCGGACAAACAAAAGCCCTTAACCATGAAAATCACAGATGGAAAATTCGTGAGCACTACTCTCGATGTACCGCAGGATGGAAAGCACATATTCCCTACCTGGGGCCGCGATGAGCCTATTCACAAACCACCGCCTGTCAAGAAGTTTAAGACAATCGAGTATCGTATGCCCAAGCCGAAGGCGTTGGCCAAAACCCGTGCACTCTCTCCACCATTTACTTCGGCTGGGATAATACCCAACTATGTGCCTCCAGTCGACAAGGCTAATGAGGAGGATGAGTTCAAGGATATAGAGGGACAGACGTTTGAAGAGGACAAGGAACATCCTAACCTCGACCCGATTGCTGAACCACCAAAGCCGAATCAAGGAGGAGGAAGAGGAGTAGTAGGAGGAGGAAAGGAGGATGATGAGGAGTTCAAGGACATAGAGGGGCAGACGTTTGAGGCGGATATTGAGAATGCGAACGTGGATCCTGTAAATCTGCCCGTCACCTTCTCGCACAACCCTCTCTCTAACCGAGTCTTGGTGGCGTTCGATTCTTCTCGAGTCAAGAAGGTGGTACTCTCACAGGGGCTAAAGTTTGTGCTGGGATTTGAAGAGGATACAATAACCTCAACCAAGCGCTCAAAGTACGCACCAACCACCCAGGCAGGCAGCAATACGCTCTACGTTTTTAGCGATATAGCAGCTTTCAGTGTGCTCGGTGACACGACGAGATCATGTTGACCAATCGTCAAGGGGTCCCACATGCTCGTCGACCTATCCGTGGGTACGGATTCTGATCGTGTTTCCGACAATGTACACCTCAATGTCGTCGAGTTCGCGTACGATAAACTCTGAGAAGCACCTCGGCTTCCACACGTCCACATCGGGGTACATCGCCTCGAGAATGTCCACGAGGCGCGTCAGAGAAACATTACCGAACATGTTAATGTGCAGATCGAGCCAATTGGTCAGTCCACTACTCATAGTTAGGTCGAACTTGATGCGATCCAGAGCAGACACTCCCATCCTTGAAGCAGAAGAAGAGGTTAGAGCAAGAGAGGGAACCGACCGAACAGCGCGCACGCAAATCAGAAGGAATGAGCCATTCTCCCCTTTTATACCCGTCGGGGATGGTGCGCCCTGCTCATGCTGCTGCCGCAATACGCTTCCTCTGCTCAATCAACCTCCCGCTTATTTGCGTCTCCGTTGTCATCATCGTATTCTGCTGTTTGAGAGTGATATGCACTCGTAGAAGTGAGAGTTGCAGGGTGGCACTTGCGCCTGTACACGCGAATGCGTCAAGTTTGCCCGAGACCGAGCTAAGCGCTCTCTGACCACCATCTAACCGCTTCACACTCCTTCGTCGAGCATCTTGGCTTTCAGCCCACCATGTTACCGTAATTGTATCTTCGTGTATTGGACTGTATAAACGTATGAACATCACTGGTTTCTCGTTGTTTTCTTCAAAAGAAAAAGAAAAAATCGCGCCGCATTTTCCCTAATTTCCCTAGTTCCCTACTCTCCCTAGGGCCCTAGGAATATCCTAGGAAAGCCCTAGGGTCCCTAGGGGGTTTTCTCTTCTTTTTTAATTTTCTTTTTCCCCTTGTCCCTCTTCTTTTCGTTTTTCTTCTCATTCTTACTCTGTGCACTCGTGCTGAGCGGTTATGTTCAAGATTGATGGTGATTCGGGCAAGGCGGTTCCTCCCGAGATTGACTACTTTACCGTACCACTGACCAATGTCGGAATCGAGACCAGTCGTGTGGTGGAGGTGTCTACGAGCAACAGTGTTAACACTGTGCCCTACGAGTTTCGCATCAACAATAGCAAGAATTTCCTCGATCGATTCGTGATCTGGCTGGCAACAGGCGGCCGGTTGACCACATCAACTATGCACCCATCAACCTCATCGGTCAGACGCTTTCTCGCCAAGTTCAAGTGTTCATCTCTGGAACGCAAGTGTACGATAGCGGAGTGCTCTACCCGTACAGAGCGTACATGCAGGGTGTGCTGGGTCACTCGAAAGGCTACAAGGAGAGCCAGCTAGGACTGGCCGGCTTCGCAATGGACGATGATCCTGCGGCACCCGAGGACCGTGGCTATGAGGTCCGCTGCCAGAGAGCCGACGGTGGTGAGACGATGGAGTTTATCGGGCCCATTAGCGCTGATATTTTCCAACAGCCCCGTGCCCTTCTGCCCTTCCTCGACTTTAAGCGTCAGCTCCTAGTGTGCGAACAAACCCTTTCAACTTTAGACCCTTTGGAGTGAGTGAGATTTTCCTGGACATGGGCACCGACACCCTTCCCCTGCGCAGTTGGAACATGAACTTTGAGCAGTACAATTGTGCGCGCGCCTATCTTGCTCTACAGGACACACTCGGCTTCACCAAGACCGGTGAGAGCAACGGACTCACGTTTGAGCACTTCAAGACCTTCTTCGGATTCGACATCTCGCCAAACGCGCAGGACTCGGACAGTCGTGATCTGCTCAAGCAGGGCGAGACGAGCCTGCGCATTCGCTTCAACGAGCCCGTGCTCGCGGGCGGTATCTACTGTGTGGTGCTCGCCGAGTTCAGCTCCGAGCGCGAGGTAGAGCAAAGCGGAGGTGGGGGAGGAGCAGGAACGAATGCAATTGGGACAGGAAGAGGAACAGCCGGCACACCTTGCAACTGCCGAGGTTGTGCTTGGTTTACGCGGCGTGGTGGTGCTCTTGCGGCAGGATGCTTGGACGCGCGTTTCTTATGAATCTTACCATGCTGAATGCGTGGCTGTTGTTGACCAATGGGTGGCTGATGTTGGCCAATCGGTGGCTGATGTAGACCAATCGGTGGTCGAATCGGCGCATTTTGCGCAATTGGCGCTGGTGGTGGAGGTGGTGGTGGTTGACCTGCGTAGCCATTAACTTGAGGAAAAGGTGGTGGCGAGGGAGATCTTGCTGCTCGCTGTTCCTGCTCGTAATCGTATCCTCCGATATCTTGCGGCTGTTGAAGAAAACGAGGTTTGAAAGTTAGTTTGAAATTGTGCACTCATTTGAGCAGATCCTCGTACAGCATTCGCTTTTCCAAGCTTGACAAGTTGGGCGCTTTAAGCACCTCAAGTAACTCATTCTCCATGCGGTCTAGTGTGGCCTCGTCCTTGTTTAGGGCAATCATTGGGACCAGTTTGTACTTGCTGGTGTGGTTCATTGTGGTTAATGGTGGTGTTAGAGAGAGGAAAGAAGAAGCAACAGTGCGGCGGGAAGTACAAAGGGTAGAATGGCACCACCGTGTTGCACTAGCTGACCTCTAGCGTGCTCTGCACGACGTACTCGGGCAATTTCCTTTACTATGGGCAGAACCTTTTCTATCTTCTTCTTTTCCTCGGCAGAAAGTGGAATTTTATGAAGATTGTGCAGATCCATGCGAAGAATCGTATGACCTCTTGATAAATGTGTTAAAACTGAAACTGAAACTGAAACTGTGCAGAATTTCGACAATACACGTGAGTTGTCCGGGAGTGGCAAAATGAACCAGATCGGGTTGTTGCGAGAGCGCTTCTAGAAACCGCCGGTTGGCACGAAGTTTGGAAGACATAATGACCTAAACCGCCATTGTTTGGGGTATTTGTGTGCGGTGCGCAGTGGCGAGGTAGTGCCTAAGAAACGCGTCATCGTAGCGTGTCGAGAGAAAGCGCGCGACCACTGTAGAGAATCGCTTGCCCCGAGCCAATTGGTACAGAACGTGCACTGCGTAACCACCGCAAGTAACTTCGTCAATGCGTTGATGAGGTGTGGAATTGTAGTGCACCGGAACATTTAGAGAGCGCGCCCTGCGCACAATCACTCTTGGCATGGTGCCAAACCTATCGAAAATGTAGGCGTTTCGGCGGCGAACATACACTGAAAACCAGTGCGATCCCGGTTCGTGGTTCTTATCCACTTTAACGATAAAGCAGTAGGGTGCGCGATGGCTTGAGGCTTTGGGCAGTTCATTGCTGGCAAAACAGCCGAGAAAGCAGTGCCTGGTGTAGGGATCCCGAGAGAGCAGACTGTTCAGTGTGAGTGAATCCATGCCAAATGAATTGTTGTTGTTGCCAGACTCGACAAACAGGAGAGGGAAAAGGGGGGAGAAGGGAGAAAAAGGGGTGAAAATAAGGGGAAACACACTCCTAGGGCCCCCTCTTCTAGGGTCCCCTCCTAGGGCCTAGGGATGGCGGTTTTTCTCATTGTTTCATGTGAGTGTTACTGTAATGGATTTTTTTTGCGTGAATATGGGCAGAGTGCGCGAGAGATCTCGCGCACCTGACCTGAGTTGAAGGCAGAAGAGAGGGATGGCGAGGGTAGAAGAAGAGGAAGAGGGGGATGGTTGTGTGGCGAGGGAGCACACAGCTGTTGGTGTGGGTTGCGCGCCCCCTGGCGTGGGTAGGCCAGTGCACCTATTGATTGGTGTCAAACTAGAGCACGCGGGGGTGGACAGTTGTGTGTGGGGGGGGTTAGGTGAGGGAAGTGCTCAGGGGTACTGTATGCATGTGTCTTTAGAGGATCAAAGATCAAATAAGATCAAAGCTCAGAGATCAAACTCTGCCGTTGGTTCAAGTGAGACAGGGGTGGCGCAAGTGAGCCAGGGGTGGCGCAAGTGAGCCAGGGGTGGCTCAAGTGAGCCATGCACAGCGGGCTTGGGTTACTGTAGTTGGCAGAGTGCCAAAGATCAAAGATCAAAGGGGGTGGTACCAGGAAGGTTGGGAGGAGGAGGAGGGAAGTGCCCCTCATTCTTTTCGAAAACCTTTGTAGGGCACGGTGTGTGTTTGTTTGCTTCCCGTCCTACTGTAATGTTTCTCTTGCGCGAGATGAGCCCCTCTTGACCTGACCCCTTGCAGGAACAGACGTGTTCGGACGCGTTCTACCTGCCAGCTGGGCACAATATGCGAGGGAATACTGTAGTCATGAAAAATGGGGGGGGGGGGAAATAATGACGTGTTTATTCGAATCAGAATTGAAAAATAAAATTTTGAGATCAAAGATCAAAAATTATAAAAAGTTCAAAGATCAAAGATCAAGGATCAATTCTGAAAGATCGACTTGGGTTACGGTAGTTGGCACAATGCCAAGGGGCGTGGCTTGGCTCGATGCCAAGAACACCTGTTCAAATCGCCCGCGGGCCAGAGATCAAAGAACAAACTGTAGGATCTAAGGGCCCATATGCTACTCATATCTCTTCAGCATTCCTGACAACGATCCCAGGCCGGTCCATCTTCACGATCTTTGTTTCTATAAATCTCCACGTGCCATCAATATCTCTTATCTGCACGTCTTATCCTCTCTTATCTGCACGTCGTCTCAATGGAAGATGGAAGGGGTGGGAAATGATCATAGAAGCAGTCCGATTGCAAGCTCATAACGCTTCATCGATCAAATAAAAATGTTTTTCAGGATGTTTTCTTATTCCTGTTGACCGCCAATGTCCAGATTCCCCCACGAACTATACAGTAATCGATTTATCGCGAGGGTATCAATACAATATTTGGAACAATGCCTTCGGTCCTTGTACGAACACCGAATATTGAGGAGATTCAACGGAAGAGATTATCGGTTTTGGTCTGCGGTCGGCAAGAAGAAAGAAAATAGTGCGTGGTGTGGTGCTGGTGCATGCGGCGGTGACCCGTATACGGTAGTAGGAAGACTAGAGTATTGATTGATTGGGGCGAAGTCTTGACGAGATCTTGCAAGGTGAGTGTGTAACAGCATCGCGTGTGTGCGAGGTGGGTTTTGGTCTGAGGTATACGGTGGTGGTGTGGCTGATAGTGTGAGCAACTATGGTGCGATTTCCTAGTGTGGTGTGGATACCGTAGTCCCACTACTGCTTCTGGAAGGCGTAAAGGGTTTCGAAGAGCGGCAGGTACTGCCCGTACGTCTTGACCATCTTCGGCCCGTTCGGCCACTTGCCTGGAATAGGAGAGGATTACGGTAGCCGGGAGTACTGTGACCTCGACATTCATCCGTTGATCTTTATGTAGAGACCACAGGCTCCGCCCACTTGGGAGGGATAGAGAATTGCCAAAAATCCGCAAGAGGTCCGACAACTCTAATTCTTAACCGATCAAACCGCTCTAAACAATTTTTGTGTGGATATCGACCTACTCTACAAAAGACGAGTGGAGCAGCCTGATCGATAAAATCTAAGTAGGTCAAAATTGGAAGAATTAGGTTGAGAAGAGAGGATTGAGGCACTTCCAATGAATGAAACACGCTGCTCCACTCGTAATTGATAAATTATATTCTAAAATTAATATTAGAATAAAAATTGAAGGGAAAAATTAAATCCTCGAATTTTCGGACATCGGCAAAAGTAAGAGTACGCGCGTATTCGAATTCCGACTTCCGTTGTTTATCTTGACAACTAGCAAAACTGCCTGCAACGGATGGGACTCGAACCGGAGGCTTCGGTCACGATGGCTTCGGTCTCGCGCTACCGATTGAGCCACAAGACCATGTGTTGGATCGTTTCACGTGCGCTACATGGTTGTGCGAAAGAGGATTAGGCGAATAATGCATAGTGGGGGCCTCGAGATCACCTTTTCAATTGTTTCTCAAGAACGAGTTGAGTAATCGACAAACGGCCAAAAGTATGATGTTTTTGGGTCCCAGAGGGGTACCTTGGCACTGGTTTTCGCCTGACTGAGTGAAATCGGCTCTCGACCCTGTAGTCTCTATCTTTATGGGTCGTATTTTGCGTTTTACTGACACCGGATATTAGCTCTCTATTCTGCACACTCTCAAGTAAATTTGACCAGCAAATGGTTGTGCGAAATTTCCGATGTACTACTGTAACGTCGTGATCTACCGTAACCTGTTCAAGTAGTATTGTATGAAATTACCGTAATCGGCACAGTAGCTGATGCGCATCAGCTTGTAGTAGTGGACGATCTTCTCCTCGCGCCAGATCGGACACTGACTGTAATGATACCGTAACCCTAATGGATTACTGTTGTATCACAAATTTACCGTAACTTTCTGCCTACTGTATCATCTATGTATTACCACAGCCCTTCAGTATCTAATCGTACACTAATCGTAACGATACCGTAATCAGATGGAGTACGGTAGCATATTTATCTACCATTACACTCTACCTACCGTAGCCACATCATCGATCGGATGCTTTCTCCACTCTGCACACTATCTGATTGGTATGGTCGGCGAGTGTGCAGAATGGAGAGAACTACTGTTCTATTAGGGAATATACTACTTTACCCCACTCCCCATTCCCCTATCTTCCATAACTACTGATCCACCGTACCTACCGTATCCCCTCTCCTCACCTGTACGTATCCGTGAACAGTTGTCGATCGGTGGTCTCATCAGCTGCTTGTGTGCAGTACTGCGACTGCTGCTTGCCGAGTTTTCGCACCATCTTCGAGAGGCGCTCCACCTGAGAAAGTCAGTTGCCGATCAGGGCAGCGAGTCTACCGTACCCACGCCCAAATAAGCTAACGATTGACGGTGTGATAACCATAACAATCATGCCCTTGACAGCCGCGAATCGAGGAAAATCTAGGGTGATATCAGCGGTAAGGTTCATCCTCGCTTCAAGTTTGAACCATTCTTCCTGGTTTGATAATGAACTGTTGCTTACCGAACATAATATTAATCAGTTATCGATCGACACGCATAATAATTTCGGATATCGATGAACTTTTAGTCTACAGTACCCATCTCAGTTAGCGATCGCAAGCTAACGCACCCGAATAAAATCAGTTTTCGATAGTTATCGATGTGTCACCGTATACCTGCTTCTCCATGCGGTGCACGACCTCTTCGGCGAGCTGGTGGCGGTTGGCTAGGCACTCCTCGACAGGTTCCGGGTCGTCCTCCTGATCAATATCGAATACGGTAAGCCAGAGTGTTCCGTGCAAGACCCAGGCTGCTCAGGATCGTATTCCTAGTGAACGATTATCGATTATAGTACCCACAAATTTATATAAGCCAGAATGATCAGGATCATCCCTTGAACAAACTATAACAGTAACCAAGTACTTTCCTTGCGAGACCAAGACAGGTCCGGATGGTCTTACAGTGCACTGTAGCCCGATTTTGTTTAGTGCATTGTTCTGAAGCCTCGTAAAGTGATGCACACTCTTGCATCTCCCAGACTGCTCTAGAAAAAATCCCATAATTCCTTCGCATATTGCGCCGTAAAAACCTTTCAATGTGCATCTTCCGTGCAAGATGCAGACAGCTCATGAGCCAGGGGAAAAGTCCCGTTTCGAGTGAATAGCGCCGTAAAACTTCTCGGAACTGCAGAGGCGGGCACGAGGCAGGTGTCTCGAAGAGAAGAAGAACCGAAGATAAGGGAGGGTCTCGGCTCTCTCCAATCCGCACACTCCCTCGTCACTCTGACCGGCGAGGGGGTGTGCCGAATGGAGAGAGCGGGGAATCCGAGCTGACACTTAGTGAGACAAACACACGTTCAGAAGAATGATGAGGGCTGACACTCGGAAGAAGGAAGATCAAAGGAAATACCGAGAGAAATTCCAATCCATTCTCCCAAAGTTCAGTCCAAAGAAATCCATTCCAAAGTCTGTTTTCCTTTGACTGGATATCTAGCTTCGACGAGATCTGGTTAACCTTTCAGCTTACGCTAACGGTAGCTCCACAGTAAGGGCTCTCTCCATTCTGCACACTCTCTTATTTCTCTGACCGGTAAGTAAGTGTACGAAATAGCGACTACTTAATCCTGCAACTCTGGTACAATTCAGATGAACTTGAACCAACCTCCATCCAAAGATTTCGATGAAAGATTTAGCATGAAGGCGAATTATTCTTTAACGCTCGCAAGCGAAAGTGGTTCTAAGATTACTAAGAATAGTGCGTCTCTCTTGCGTTTCAAAGCATAGATGCAAAGATGCTTACAGTACCCGCTACCGTACTCGCTACCGTACTCTGCATCGTCGCTTCTGAAGTCTGAGAGAGAGATCAGGGCTTCCCTTTACAGCGCGCTGTCTATTGGTCAGCTGTGAGTGAGAAGTGACCTCTATCTCGAATTTCATGAAATGATGAGATATCGAGAGGCGAAAGATGAGGGAAACCGGAAGTGGATCGCTCGTTTACTCGACGTCGAGGGTCTCTTCAATGATGGTCACTAGAGATGCCAAATCGGAATCCGACTCTCCTCATTTCGCGTGATCTCTCGTCTCTCTGACCGGGGGAGATAGTGTGCAGAATGGAGAGAGCAAAACCCGAATTGAAACACTAACTTGTGACACTTCGCCTATTTTCATCCGTGTGATCGTGGATTTGA
Source organism: Pristionchus entomophagus (assembly GCA_036245825.1). Taxonomy (NCBI): domain Eukaryota; kingdom Metazoa; phylum Nematoda; class Chromadorea; order Rhabditida; family Neodiplogasteridae; genus Pristionchus; species Pristionchus entomophagus. Next base: position 11,776,415 of record BTSX01000001.1, read on the forward strand.
TTGAGTTTCAGTCTTTTCATAACCAGCGATGAGAAAAAGATTCGCAATTAACGATTCGAAGCTATTCACTACTATTATGAGACCCCGGAGAGAAATGACTGGCACTATATTCGACTTTGGAACCCGAGCGGCTCGGGATGTTTTCGTGGTAATATCATTTCTGCTCTCTCCATTCTGCACACTCTCTCCTCTGTCTTACCGGCAAGAGAGTGTGCCTAAAGGAGAGACCCGAGACATAACATCCCACTGTTTTCGCATTGAGAGAGCTAAAACTGCGTCATAAGCTATGAGTCAGAGCTTTTGCTTCAAAGTTGACGAGTGTTTTTGCAGCGGGGGTTTTTGTTTCCACTGATCACTGCTCGTTTTTAAACTGTGATCAGACTAAACTTACTATACGACACCAGTTACTATTGATTTGTGGAATTCTAAGAATCGGAGATCGATTTTGGCATGTCAATTTTTGGGAGTATGCATAATGGAGAGAGATTATCCATCTCAAAGCAACCCCAGGCTCAGACCTCATCATCGACGGATACGACGTTTATTCGTTACTAATTTTATCGACCAAAGAATGCGACTAACCTCACGCCTCTTTTGGGATGGATTTTGGGATGAGTTTTAACCATTCCAAATGTGGTAGTACTGTACCTCATCATCAACGGAGACGCCCTCGATCAGCGGCAGATCCTCGTCGGTGACGGCGTCCGGGAACGGGCCCTCGGGCATCTTCTTCGCGATCCCCAGCTCGATCGCCGACTGAAAAGAAGGGATGCAGTAACCGCCAAGACATACAGTAATCCGCTGACTACCGTATATTCAGCAATACCCGATCGCAAACTGAAAAGGGGAGAGCTACAGTAACATACTTGAAATAGTGCAAAAAAGCAAAAAACGATTGTGGGTCGAGAGGTATCGACAGGGCTGATTGGGTGGATCTACTCGCAGACGCTATCCGGCCACTGTCAACGCGCGCAACCTTTTGCCTGCTCCCTTTCGGGCCTGAGCCATACGGTTGTCCTTATCCACCCGGCTGAGCAACCCTTCCGAGTCGCACACCCTAGTGACGCGTCGCTTGGCACGGACGTCCGGTCGTCGTAGACCGAACACCGACCAGGGATCCCTCCTTCACTCTCTCCACCACAATCTACGGCCTGGAAGCTGGCTCACAAGTGCCCGCCAAGACACTCCGAGGTCAGCAAAAGTTAGAGGGGGTGCATAAGGGTGAGGGGATCGCTTCATGTAGCCAGTCGGGTTTTCTCTCAAAAAGAATGCGCTAGGAATGAGAGCGCTAGGAATAGGAACCTGAATCTTCTGCAGCGCCACCTGGTCCATTGGGCTCAGGGTTGTGGTAATCGGGTCGTGGGTCCTGGAAGTTTGGTTCCTTGGTACTGAGATTTCACTCGAACCCGGTAATCCGAGGGTTTCTGTATGTGGTTTCTACTGGAATCGGTCTCTATTGCGACCAGGTCTTTGTTCCGAGAATCAAATGAGCTCTTCATTCTGCACACTCTCTCGTCACTATGATCAGCGAAAGAGCGTGCAAAATGGAGTGGGGTATTACTCGATCCTGGTTCTTCAGAATTCTACCGTAATCCAAACAATCCACTCCGGACGCAGACCAGAGCAACTCACTCCTCACTGGGTGCCATCGACGGTAGGCTCGTGTCTGGGCTTGAAGTGGGCACTGAAACGACAACACTTATTGCGTAGCGATGACGTCATTTCTCGCAACTGTCTAGTAATGACGCCAGATTTCATCCAGAGATGTCTTCTTAATTTTCATCCTTCTCGACTCTACACACTCTTTGTTTGTTTGACCCATCGAAATAGTGTGCAGAATGGAGAGAGCCGAACACTTCCCTATCTCTCACCATGCTCTTCTTCATTGGACGCTACAGTAGTCGTCATTTCCAGGTTGAGTACGGTATCCGAGACGTATTCCACCTGAGAGACAATACCGTAATCAGGTGTCTACCGTAACCCCGAGGCAATCCGCCACGGAGCTCTTCCGTCATAAGAATTGTTGCTGAATCGATCAGCGCGCTCTCCATTCTGCACACTCTATCGTCACTCTGACCGGTGAGGGAGTGTGCAGAATGGAGAGAGCTACGGTTCGATCATGGATCACTAGTTATCCGGAATCTACTGTAACCCAAACAATCCACTCCGGACCCACATACCTTCTTCCACTTGGCATCGTATTCGCTGACAACATTATTTGCCTGCTGTTGCTGTTCGGAGATCTCGTTGGGATCGGAAGTCACGGCATCTGAAGGAGTACGATAGCTATTTATCGATTATTTTACCGATTACACCCCCCCCAAATCCAACGTCCGAAATAAGGGTACTGAAACGATCGAGAAAATATTTCAAAACAGGTACTCTAAATGTACCAAATCGCGGGATATATATGAGAGATATTCTGAGATTTCGAACATATCGTACTTGGTGGGCAACCCGTGACAGATGATCATTTTGGGCGATTTTTGACTTTTTTGACTTCGAGCGAGTGTTGACTTATAAATTCCAATTTTTCTTTCTTATTTTTTGTCCACCCTTGTTTACTGGAATAGGTCTGGAATGTCCTGGTGAAATATTTCTCTAACATGGAGAAAACGAAAGCTAAAATGCAGTGATTACGGTAGTATGGAGTAGGTAGGTAAATCCTACCGTAATCCCTCGTTTATTTTCAATTTTCATATTTTTTTTCTCCAGTTTAGCAAACAAGGGTGGACAAAAAATAAGAAAGAAAAATCGGAATTTATAAGTCAACATTCGCTGGAAGTCAAAAAAGTCAAAAATTGCCCAAAATGATCATCTGTCACGGTTTGCCCACCAAGTACGATATGCGTGGAACTAGGGAAAAAGGTCGATTTGATGGATCGGCTTTATACTTCCACAGGTGGTAGTACTCGGTGAGTCAGGAAGGTAGACCACCTCGGGAGTGTCCGCGACGCGTCTGAAGCGCGGCAGAGCGCGCGAAATTTGAAACGCGCTTTTTCGATTTTCGCTCAGTTTCCATCCAGTCGATTCGAAATTGGTACTAATAGAATCCAATCTGCATGGAGAAAATTTCATATGTTGGGAACTAACTCAATAGATTTCATCATCATTGTGAAATTTAATTTTCAAAGTTTGAAAATTGTGTAAAAAATCGAGGAAAAAAAATCGGGAACTTTTTATTTCGGAATATAATCGAATTTATTTAATTATAAATATTAAGCAAGAAAAATCGAGGGAAAAAAATACCACAAGGCTCAAAATCGAGCAAAACTATTCTGGGTTACTGTAAGTATTTTCATTTCTTTCAATTTCCCGGGATCTGTGTAGACTCAGTTCTACGGTTGAATGCTATCTATGTTTTAAAATAACAGTTGAATAGTATAATCATAAGAAAGTTGGACTTTTTTTTGTAGATTTTTTTTTTGTAGATGAAATTTCTATTTACGATTGGAGATGGAGTTGAATTTTTCATCTACATATCTCGTTTTCTTTAGAATCCGGAGAAATCCGAATTTCTTGCTATCGATCAACTACACTGTATGTTACAATATTAAATACGGATTTGCGTATTGCTGCGTGCAAGGATAACCCAGAAAATTGAAAGAAATGAAAATTCTTACAGTAACCCATCATGGTTTTGTTCGATTTTGAGCCTTGTGGTATTTTTTTTCCTCGATTTTTCTTGCTTAATATTTATAATTAAATAAATTCGATTATATTCCGAAATAAACAGTTCCCGATTTTTTTTCCTCGATTTTTTAAATAATTTTCAAACTTTGAAAATTAAATATCACCATGATGATGAAATCGACTGAGTTAGTTCCCAACATATGAAATGTTCTCCATGCAGATTGGAATCTATTAGTACCAATTTCGAATCGACTGGAAGGAAACTGAGCGAAAATCGAAAAAGCGCGTTTCAAAATTCGCGCGCTCTGCCGCGCTTCAGACGCGTCACGGTCACTCCCGAGGTGGTCTACCTTCCTGACTCACCGAGTACTACCACCTGTGGAAGTATAAAGCCGATCCCTCAAATCGACCTTTTTCCCTAGTTCCACGCATATGCACATATATGTTCAAAATCTCAGAATGTCTCTCATATACTTCATAATGAATACTTCATAATCTGAAACAGTATCATGGCAATAATGGCTTGTACGATCCTCATTGAATAAAAAACAACTACGCTCTAATCAAAAATTATGTCTAGTGGTTGCGTTATACTCGTGATGAGTCATATCGAAAATATTCTCTCCATTCTGCACACTCTACGCCGAAGCGACGAGCAATAGTATGGAGACAGCAAGCATGTTTCTTGTATTATTTAATTGCCAGCGCTCTCTACGAATGCCGCACCCCCTGCTACAGTATCCACTCAAACTACCGTACCCTCCTGCTCCTGCGATGTGGCTGGCGTGGTCTCGCGCTTATCATCGTCCCGGACGTAAGGGGTGATCGGCGAGAGCGGCGGGGGCTCGATCACGGATTCCACCTGGGAGCCAGAAATTGCGCCAAATTCAAATTGGAAAATTCAAATTTCGATTTCAGCGGGAAACTCACGTGTGTCTGCGTGTTGTTTTCGTCGATGAGCCGAATCTCCAGCTGGCCCATCATCTGCGCCATCGCGGTGGGAAGCTCTGGGAGAACGGTAGTTAGTCAGCGAGGGAATACGGCAGAGATTACGGTATCTATCGATTAGCGCTGCCCCGGATAGTAGCTCTCTCTCTTCATTCTGCACACTCACACTCGCCTATCTATGGAACGAGGCTGCTAATCGATAAATCGATTACCGTCTCCCTGTCGAGACACTGCTACAGTATACCCTAGCTACCGTATCCTTCTGCTGAACCCTTTCGCACTACTGCAGAGATTGCATCTAGCTATTTGCGTCCTCTCTTTCGTCATTTCCGCCTCTTATTAGCGCTCGGGTGCGCAGGGAAAGCGCATGTACAAGAGATTCAGGGTGATTTCCGGAGCTGTCAAAAAGATTTTTTTTTCGAGAACGATTCTAGCAAATCACCGCTACTTCTCTCTCACCGTAGAACGCTCTCTAGTCTGCACACTTTCTCGCTGTTTATAGAGGCGAGAGAGTGTGCAGAAAGGAGAGAGCTACTATTCTCTCACCAAGCATTGTTGGAATGGATTTTGGATTGAACCACAATCAGTCCAAATCTGGGTACACGTCAATTCACCTGGCGGATTCTCAGTAGACGGCGCATCCTCGTCCCTCCTCTCCTCCTCTAGAGCCTCTTCGCTCCTCTCTTCGCTAGATGCTTCCTCTCGTCTCTGAAGCAAGAAAATACGGTACTTTCAGTACTTCTACCGTGTCTTATCGGTCGACTACAGTAACCTACAGTACCCCTATACAGTACCTCATCAATCCGCTGCGCGTCCGCAACGCGTCCATTGTGGTCCACTGGAGCCGGGGTCTCCTCGATTACGGTAGTCTCCTCGGTGGTCGATATCGATTGATCGTCGTGATGAGACTCGACAACCGTAGTCTGTGAGTATCGATTAGTTTTCGGCAACTCTCTCCATTCTGCACACTATCTCGACGTTCTGATTAGAGTGTGCAGAATGGAGAGAGGTGAAAGACACTAGTCTGAGATTATCGATTGATTTTCGAACTGGAGACAATGATCGACCTCGACCGCCTCCTCGTTGGATTCCGCCTCCTCCCTATGGTACTCGGTCGGAGGTACGGTAGTAATCGATTCCTCCGAATCTGCAAATAACTATCGTATCCTTTGCAGCTCTCTCCATTCTGCACACTCTTGATTCTCTGATAGTCTAGATGCTGAATGGAGAGCATACTATTCGATCAGGCAACACTGGGATACTGTAATCATTGCTTTCTAAGGTACGATATGACGAATGATCGATTTTTCTTTTCTTCTCGGAATTTAAATCTCGAAAATTGAACAGAGTCAGAAATTCATGATCTTTGATCTCTCACCCGAAGAGGAATCATCGCTGCCTCCGAACAGTGGCGACGAGGCCGCCAACGCCGCCATCAAGAACGCGTAGATCATCAGTGTCCTCATCGCAGCCGTAGCTAAGTGGCTAGCGTGTTCGCCTCTCGTGCAGCTGGTCGCGTGCTCGACGCCGGCCGGAACGTTTTTGCAAAAAAAAAAATCCGAGAGCTGCAATGCTCACGCGTCAGAATATCACAAGCGCAAGAAAAGAAGAGACTGACGAAAAGTGACTGAGAAGGAAGAAGAAGAAGAAGCAGAAAACACGGCCGGAACAAAACAAAAAGAAGAAGATTGCGAAGGCGGCTCAAAAATATAGTGAGAAGATGCCCATTTCTGTTTTGGCTCTCTCCATTCTGCACACTCCCTAGCCGGTTAGACATACGTGAGAGTGTGCAGAATGGAGTGAACTAAGGGAGGAGACACAAAGACTCGTCGTATTTTGCCCGGATTTGACTGATTGGAGCCGTTCCCTGGGGGCCGGGAAAGAGTTCGCCGTAGGTCAAAATAGTGAGACGCGCGTGCGACGTCACTGGGAAGATCCGGGATTTCTGTATATCTTACAGAGATAAGTCACGATATTTGAAACAGTATGCCGAAAGCATCGACGCGGAAATCTCGAGGCAAACGAGGAAATAACCGGGATTTTAGTCCTTTCTATGTACTGGTCCATGTTAAAACAAGGTTATTGCAAATATTGATGATTAGAGATTGCTGATTGGATAAGGAGAGAAAAAAGCCGTGGGTTGAGGAAACCCAGGAAACGCCCAGGGTTATAGCTGTAGTGACTCGTTTCCGGCTACCCAGCCCGCCCTCCCCTGACTTTTGGCTGCTCCGATTCACAAGTGCCACTTAGCCCCTGAGGCGATTAACGCAGAGGAAAGATGAGGGGGTCATAACATCCTCGAGCGAAGAGGAGGAATCCGAGCGGAGTAGTGAGGACAAGACTACCCTCCTCAATTCGCCTGATCACTCGGAGGTCAGAGACGCGAGAGAGTGTGCACAATGGAGAGACAGCTAAAATGACATGGCTACTACAGAGAAAAGAGGGATCCGGAGGCGCCGGAGCAAGCGGGTCTGATGGGCCCGACGAGAGCCAAGAGGTCGTCAAGTTACTCTAGAGGAGCAGGCAGGGAGAGCAGGAGGGGAGGGAAGACTGAGAGGATAGAAGCGTAAAACGAGGGGTGACGAGAGATCGTGCTGATCGGAGAGAGCAGACAGACGGCGAGAGACAAAGCGGATCGAGGAGAGGCGCAGAGAAAGAGAGGGAGGCGAGACAGTGTGTGGAAGTGAGAGACCAAGGGGCCTTGTGTCGACAGACGCACACGACCAGGTGACTTCGCCCCGACTATCCTCGATTCACGTGCTCTCTCGTCTTTTCTGACCTGCTAGAGATCAGGGTGAATGAATAGACTTACAGTAACCCATAAATTACCTACAGTAACCCATAAATTATTCTCCCATACAGGACAAAGAGAGCCAAATCTATCCATCAAGTACAGGAAAGTTCGGTTTTCCGCACTCTCCATTCAGCACACTCCTCCTCTGAATCTCCAAGAGTGTGCAAAATGGAGAGATCTCAAGCCGAAATATCCAGCCCAAAAAGTCGTCCAAGTCGAGTCCGGCAATTCAATGGGAAGAAAAAAAAGTCGGCATATCTCTAAAATCCGCCCATCTCGTAGATCTGTCAAAAATAGTGCACAAATGCCATCTCGAATTTGACTCTCTCCATTCTGCACACTCTATCGTCGGTCAGACAGATGAGTGTGCAGAATGGAGAGAGCTGTGATCAATCCGTCAAAGCTAGTGCACATGTTCTCGCTATGCTCGCGAGACACCTTCATCTCCCTAAGACATCTCACGTCTGCCCTCTCTCTAGAAAGATCAAAGATCAAAGGCTTCTTGTTCTTCAAAGTCCAAACTTTGACAGATGAAGACATGCCTTTCAACCACTACAGACCACTATCAATGCGTCAACGTAGTATCAATCCCAAAGCCTATCAGTCATCCCAAAAAAAGACTTTCCATCAAAGTACGTGTTTCCATCAGTGATGGTTTTATGAGAGCATAGAGCGCGGAAGCTCCTGCGCCCAACCATATTTTTTTACAATAAAGATCCGCGCTACTCCTGTCAAACTTTTTCTATGGCTTTTGACAGAAAGCCTTGCACCACTGACTCCAGTCCCTACCGTAATCACCGATCATGCACTGTTGGAATGGATTTGGACTGAACCACACCATACTGAGATCTGTATTCGGGTACACGGAAACGAGAGGAAATCGGTACAATCTGACCATCACACAGGGGGAAGTCTGTCAACACCAAATATATTATAGTAATATGGATACACTTCTAAAAAGGAACAAACTTAATCGGGGAGACACAATCACTAGGGGGGGATAATCACCGTCAGTCCTAGGGGGAAAGGGGAGCGAAGAGGAGTGAGAAACATCGGATGGGTCAGTCTCACACAGTGAAAGGTGAGAAGGGGAAGTGAAGGGGGAAGGGAGTCGAGAAGGATAGAGGGGGCAGAGAGGGGTGTATGATACTTGAGAATTATCGATCGATTGAGGGGGAAAGGAGGCGGTGCGACGGTAGGCCGATCGATCCATCAATCGATTCAGGCGCTCGTCGAGGCTCCCGGCTGCACCTCCTCCTCCTCGCTCTGAAGAGAGGTACTGTATCACTACCGTAATCGAGAAAACTAAGGCCACATACTACCGTATCCCGAAAATAAAAAAGTCAGTTATCGATCGCCCATCCGTCACCCTACCGTACCTTGCTGAGCTTCTCGAACATGCCCTTGAACTGCTTCTTCGCCTTCTGCTCGTACTCCCTCACCTTCGCCTTGCACATCAGAATCTGCTGCTGCGCCGCCTGCAATTATTTGTAAAATTAATAATATTAATTTATCAAATATCCCCGATAGATTGCGAGTGGACCATTTGAGTTTCAATCACTCAATGAAACACAGCAGAGAATGGTGCCCGCAATGTCAGTGAGGCTTTGATTTTTTTATTAAATGAATGATAAATACAAAACAAAGTATGTTTGAGCTTCTGCGTTTCATTCATGTTTTGAAGCAAGGAAATTATGGTTGCCTTCAACGAGGCGTTGCCTGTCGACCACGAGATATTTCATATCGACCTCTTCCGAGCCCCTACACTTCCACGCACCTACCGTATCCCACAGTAGCGCCCTCCTCCCTTCAACTACCGTAACCTACCCATTACCGTACCTTGTTGTCCGGCTCGATGTCCAGGATGGTCTCGAAGACGCGCTGCGCCGTCTCCGGCTCGTTCATCGTGAGCTGCGCCGTCGCCTTGCGGTACATCGCCTTCACGTTGCGCGAGGACAGCTCCAGCGCCTGATGAGGGATGCGTCAAATACAATTTTAAAATTATTTTTATTCATGGAAGAGACAGCAATCATACAATTTGATACCGTAAACGCCTGGCGATCGTGTCACCACATATTTTTGATCCACCGATCATACCGAAATGTATCCCGCATGCATAACTCAGTTCGCGATGGTCAGCGGCTACGGTAACTCCGTCAATCGATAACAGCCCTCCTCCTCACCTTGTCGCAGTACTGGACGCACTTGAGCTGCTCGTTCATCCGCGAGAACACCAGCGCGATGTTGAGGTAGGCCGCGAGCAGGAGCGCGTCGCGGTCCTGAGACGAAGAAGAGATGAAAAGGGGGTTTTAATCAGGGACAATAGTTGGATAGGGCACTGTAGGTCTAGTACAAGCCCGATTGCACAGATGCGGTAGCACCCATCAAGCCCGTACAAGTTTCAACAAACAACGACCCCGTGAGTCCCGGTTTCAGAGCTCCTACACCTTTCCGCCTAGAACCAAAATGCAATTTGATCCACAGTGCAAGTTGAAACAAACTCCCAAATGCCTCCTACTCTCTACTAGACATACTCCCAAATTTGTCTATCCGGAAAAATCAGCACCCTTCTCATCAGTAACATCATTCCTCGATCGATCGACCTACCGTATCCGCTCCCTACCCCTCACCTTCTTCTCCTCCGGGTCTCCGCTCTTCTCGTACTCGAGGATCTCCTCGATGCGCTTGTACTTGGCCAGCGCCAGCTTCTCCTTGCCCGCCGCGAGGAACGCCGTGCCGCGCTCCTGCAACGAAAGCATTGGGTTACGGTAGCAACCCATCAATCGATAACCAATCAGGCTACAGTAGTCACCAATCGAAATTAGGATGCCGTTCCTCTTAATCGAATAGTAGTAATCTCTCCAGCCCGCACGTTCTCTCAACGGCCAGGGTGTCGAGAGAGAGAGTGTGCAGAATGGAGAGAGCACTATGCGATCAAGTGACCGCCATTCGATAATCGTAGTGATTACGGTAGCCCTCTCGACAGGTACAGTACCTTGGCCTCCTTCGCGTGGCGGATCTTGTCCGAGGGGCTCATCTCCCACGTGGCCGGCACCTGCAGAGGCAAATCGATAATTACAGTAATACAGCAGACACGGATGGGTTGGGTCCTGCCCCGCAACCACTACCATATACGCATGTGAAAAATCAATAATTAGTGCGCCGTGTAATAACCATCAACAAGTATCATTTGAGTTTCATCACTATCACAATTTATTGGAAAGTCGTTAGCTAATTTATTCCTGCAATCTATTCTAGTCGAATTCATCAACTCGGTTCAGCACGGTTTCATCTCCCCTACAACCATCTCAAGTGGCGGCATCAGCCAATAGTTGAGACAAATTCGAAACCAAAAAATCGATTCGTCGGTGTTTCACGACTCCCATAAACACAACAATGAACGCCGTTAGCTAATTCAGTTTGGTCTGATCCTTCAAAGAAAAATATTTATAAAAAAAACTTGCTCAATACTTCCACAACCATCTCAATGAGCGGTATTAATTAATTTAGCCCAGAAATTCTCAAAATTCTAAACTAGCACCATCTGTTTTCGTCCATCCTCAACCATTCCTTTAAAAAAAAACTAATACCCCCTCCATACGTTTCACTGCTCGTACAGCCATTTCAAAGGTGATCTATAGCCAACTACATCCACTTTTCATCAGACATTCGAAACCCGCTTCATTCGTGTTCCACCCGTCCTACAAATGCCCCCCCCCCCCCCCGTACCTTGTCAAACTCCTTGAGGAAGATGGTGAACTGGAGCTCGGCGTTGGCGGGCAGGTTGAACTCCTCGGGCGGGCTGTTGCCGTACGTGAAGCGCGTGCCCTGCAATCAACAACAATCAGCTATCGTATCTCACGAAACTTTCCATCGTACCCCTTGCCGAATCGAAAACTGAGTCGATTTATAAATCGACTCAAAAAATACCCGAAATGTCGTTCACGGTTTGGCTCTCACCACTCAGCACACAATCCCTCATCTCTGATAGGGAGTGTGCCGATTGGAGAGGGCAGTGGTCGATCCGGCCGGCCACCGTATCCCGCCTACCGTACCCCCAGCCCGATCACCAACTGACCCTGATGGAGATGGTCGACTTCTCGCCCTTGGTGAAGCGACGCAGCGCCTTGTCCACGCCCTCGGGCAGGTTGTACTGTAAGAAGGTACGGTAATCATTGATTGATCTACTATTGAACTCGCTCTCCATTCTGCACACTCTCTCGCCTTGGTCAGACAGGCGAGAGAGCGTGCGGAACGGAGAGAGAAGCCTAGCCGGAGCAGGTTACGGTACCTCGGATCCCTCGCCGAGGATGAACGAGATGTCCTGGTCCATGAAGACGCGGCCCTCGTGACGACCCACGATGTGCACTGCAAATTCCGATAATAAGACGTTTTAAAAAATAATAAAAACAGAAAAAAGGCAATCATCCTGCCCTCAAAGGCACACTGATGACGTGGAAGAAGTCAAAGGAGAAGAGAAAACATTTGAATTCCCGCCATTGCGTATCTCAGCTCCCAGTGAAGCTAGCGACTTGAAACTTCGTTTTTGTGGTGGAAAGAGGATTTCTACCCATATTCCAAGTTTCAAGTCGCTAGCTTCACTGGGAGCTGAGATACGCAATGGCGAGAATTCAAATTTTTTCTCTTCTCCTCTGACTTTTTCCACGCCATGAGCCTGCAGGATGGAAACCGTGTTTTTTTTCGGCAATAATATGTTCCAAGCACCCTACATCGTAACTGCCCCATATCAATCAGGCGGGAATGGGTTTCATGAACCCTACAACAGACCGCACGTTGGGATTGGGGCGCGGCTCACCGACGAAAATAGGTTTCAAGCGCCCATATTAAGGAATCACAACCCGCCGCAAATCGGTTTCGTCCCCGCCCCCCAAACAAGGGGTCTCTACGATATGCAGAGGGGTTCCATTGGGGTTGATGTCGACTCATTCTACCGTCTCCCCATCGGCTTCCTACTCAACCTTCCCGGCGAAATTATGCTTCAACCGCTTCATAGCTCACCGCTGCACGTAGCCTCTACTGGTGCTACATAACCCGGCTACTATCGGTTTCACTCCCCCTACAACGCACCGCTGGATGTCAATGTCTCGTTTGGATTAGTGAACGACTCGCCCTCGACTCAGTTACCGTCTCCCAATCTGCTTCCTACCTAACCTTCCCGGCATTCCATAGGCTCCTACGTCCGATAATCCTATCCCTGTGGAGATGTGTTTCATTCATCGTCTCATGGGGATAATGACCCGCCAATTTAATTTGAGCTAAATCCAGGCGCAACTCGGTTTCAAGTGCCCAGTAACCAATAATCCTGACCCGGTGGAGATGTGTTTCATCGCCTTTATAGCTCACCGCTGCACGTCGACGTCTCATTGGGGTTGGTGAGCGGCTCGCCCTCGACGATCGTCTCACGCCGGATGCTGCCGTCCTTGTCGGGCGACACGTCCTCGCCCGCCCACGAGAACAGCTCCACCTGCAGCACAATAAAGGTGAAGGTACGGTCCAACCAGACCTTTTACTCCCCCTCTAGACCATTTTATAGAACTCGTTGTAACTCTGCCCTTTTTCTCCTCTTGTTATCTCTTTTATTACAACGAGGTGGATTTGGTACCGCGGCAGAATCAAGCGAATTTTACATCGACTAGCGAACACGCTGCTTGGACCCGTCAGTCAGGCCGACTGCTGGTTGAGTCTACGAAATGCCTTGCTGACTAGGCTTCTAGGACTCGTTACCTCCGCGCACTAATGATAATCATCTCTACCTGCGAAGCGAGCGGATCATCATCAGCTAGCTCCATCCTGCACACTAGTGATGATGACAAATTGGCAGATCCTCCTCTTTTCTCACGCTCTCTCATCGGTCAGAGATTCGAGAGTGTGTGAAATGAGGAGATTCGGATGCCCCGATTTCTCAATACTAACACCTATGATTCGACACAAAGTGACGAGAGTTCGCAAGGAGGAGAGAATCAACATGTGGTGCCCATTGCGCTCATAGTAAAAGGTAAAGCGAGAGAGAGAGAGAGAGAGAGAGAGAGAGAGAGAGAGAGAAGTTGGGCGCGCCTCTCGTGATTTCAAACCCACTAATGCATCAACACCAGCGATCTATTCGCCTCTTAGGGCGAGGGAGCTCCGCCTCCTTTCGCGCAAACTAGTCCAATTTCAGGACAAAGCCCAAATCCCGAATTGCGCTCCTCTCCTCCGTCTCCTACCTCGAAGTTGAGCGTGGCTCCTCCGGGGATCTTGGGCGGGCTGCCGGCGGCACCATACGCGTACTCGGCCTTGATGATGAAGTCCGCCTTCTCGCCCTGCCAATAATACATTTATTTTATTAATACAAATATATAAATAACGCCGTGCAATTATATTTCACCTCCATGGAAAACGTGTTTCGAAACGCACAGATCTTTGTTTCTCCTAGACCATTTTCACAAACAACCAGTTGCAGAACAGAAACAACATCTTGCTCCGATCGGCGAGGAAATTTGGAGGGTAAGCCCATCCATTCCAATCTTAGTCCAATTCCGGCGGGCTAAGTGCAAGTCCATTCCGCGCTAGCTCACCCTCTGCATGGTGGCGACGCCGACGTCCCATCCCTTGATGACCTGTCCCTTGCCCAGGACGAACTCGAAGTGTGCGCCGCGGTCGCGCGACGAGTCGAACTTGGTGCCGTCCGCCTGTAAATAGCCACCATTTGGCACTCTTTGGAGCAAGAAAATGCGGAAAACAACGTATTTTCTCGGTTTCTGGCACGAAATGGGACTGTGTCGAGTGAAAGAAGACTGGCATAGTAACTCAGAAAACGATAAATCGCCGGAAAAAAAACGATGGCAAACCGTACGTTCAGGGTGCCGACGTAGTGCACCTTGACGGTCGAGCCATGCTTGGGCTTCTCGTCAGAGGTGCCGGGCTGGAGAGTCTTCTTGAGCACTCCTCCGTTCTGAAAATGGCGGAAATGAGCGAATAACCGACGGAAAACGACGAACTAGAGCGAAATCGCCTTTTGGTTTTTTGGTTTTGGTTTGGAAACATCAAGAGATTGGCTGGAGCTTAGTCAGAACCGCCTTACACGGCTCTAACCCAGCAGAAACTGGCTAGATCCCGACCAAAGCAGCTCCAAACAGCGCGAAACCCATGAGAAAACGGTCTAATTTCAGCGGAAACCAGGCCAATTGACGTACCTTCTTCGGGGAGATGTCGATGTAGCCCTCGGGGATGTTCATTTTCTCAAGTGACGAAGCGAACGACGACTCAGCACACGTGGAGACTGACCGAAAGACTGTCGAGAAAGTTCTCGGTTCGCGAAATTTCGGCGGCGCAAAAATGAAAAATTTCTGCGGTTATCATCGAGTTGTAGCCGGAAATGCAAATGGAACGCGAAAATGCGCAGGGTACTGTAGCAAACTTCGTCAACCTGCTCTATCGCCTTCTGACTTTATTTCTTTTTCTCTCTCGTTCTTCCCCAATTCTTCTCGGAAACACTTCGGATTCACTGCAGAATGCATGAAACTAGGATATTCGCAATAAATTATTTAATCTATACTCAGCAAATATTCGATACAATTTAGCAAAACATGTTACAAAGATACGAATTTCAACAGTTAGGCAAAAATGTGCCAATGATCTAACCGTGAGCAACAATAGTAATTAAATACATCATCATTAGGGTGTGGAGGAAATAACCAGCCACTTAGTGATAAGGGAGGGGGTACAAGGAGACAGATAATATAAGATACGAGAAGAGTACGGTAGGTGGATGGTGGAATGGTAGATAGTGCTATAGTGAGTGGCACGAATCTATGGGGGGTACATTAGCAATCGATCGATTAATCGGGGGCACAACGGGAGAGGATCGATACATGATGAGGATACCGTAGATACATGGTAGAGAGTACTACGGAGGGAAGCATGGATGGATGGAAGAATGTACGGTAGAAATCGATCGGGCGAAACATGAGGGTACGGTAGATATAAAGTACAGTACTAAGGTAGGAGGCATGGTTTGATGGAAGAGGATATGATAACAATCGATCGAAAATGGGAAGTGAGACGGCAGGGTATCAATCGGGTACGGTAGGTGGCACGGAGGGGTACGGTAGGGGAAGATCGATTGATGGTGGGAGGGGAGGAGGCTCGCCTCACGTCTCCTTCTTCTTCGCCGCTCCGATGTGCGTCTGTGACATCTGAAAATATTTAATTATCTTAAATCATTAAATAATTAATAATTAAATTAAACAAATAATTAATTAATTAACTGACGTTGCGACCGAACTCGAGGGTCCTCTTGGACTCGTTGATGGTGGAGAGCTGGGGAGACAGCGACAGGATCACCTGCAATGATCATCATCCCCCTTCTTGTTATCACAATTCGTGCCCGGTTGCTTTCGAGTTGCACTATCTCTATGATATCAGCGTCGAATTGTGAGCAGTAGTGAAAGGATTACTTGGCACTTACAGCAAATTGTCACTAATTATATTTCATGCACCAATTCTGCACATAATGTGACCCGTTTCTTTCCCGTCTCACCATCCCAATGTTACCGGATCATCTTGTTGAGAGTGTTGTGAGTATGGCGCGAATGCACAATATAAATATCCTCCTCCGTGTACTACTTGTGCTAGTGGTGGCTCCCTACTAGTGATGCCGCATCGAATAGTCACTCTCTCCATTTTGCACACTCTCTAGCACACTCTCTGAATGGAGAGATTCCTGATCGATCCGTCAACAACAATACCCCCCAACTCGGCCGCTTCGCCATCCCTGCCACTAGTGATGTCGTTTCGACTCTCCTCATTCTGCACACTCTCTCGCCGGTCAGAGCGATGAGGGAGTGTGCAGAATGGAGTCATAATCCTGTCCTACCGCACTCCCTTCCCTCTTCTCTCACCTGACACTTGGATCCTCCCGACAGCGAATCCTGCAGCAGGGTCGTCAGCTTTGAGTTTCGATACGGGACGTGCGACTGCTGCAATCGATCGGCGGTTACCGTAGTCCGACCTACCGTGCCATTCATCGCTACCCTAATCGATCTATCATATCTACCGAACCTTGGCCAAGCATTCCCGTCTACGAAAATCCCCTCTCTTCCTCCCCGCCCTCCTACCGTACCTTGGTGAGGATCGAACGGATGCACGTCTGGAGATTGGAGAGCGCCGTGTTGATGTGCGTCATCTCATTGAATCTGCGAGCAGGAGATGAATCTCGGTTACCGTATCCCTCAATCAATCATACCGTACCCCCAACTACCATAATCACAGTCGTGATACCGAAAATCTCCATTTTGCACACTCTGTACTTTCTGTCCAGCCGGATAGAGTGCGGAAGTGTATACCGAAAATCATAATTATGAGCTAAGAGAGCTAATATTCGATTTGGCGACACTAATATATCAGGTTGATAAGAAAGTTCTTTTTCTTTAATTTAATTTGAACCTATCTAATTTGCTTGTTTAAAGCGCCAATATAGGATAGTTTAGGGGTACCCTGGGGCATTATCATTGCATATTTAAATCGAACCCCGCTCGCCTAGAAGAATAGAAAAAAAATTTTAACTGAAAATTTCAATAAATTATGATTTTCGGTATACACTTCCAATATATGCCTATTCAAAAGCTTGTAATCACTAAGTTCTACCCATCTAAGAAATGATAAAGCAAGAGTTGTTTATTCGATTAGCACCGAAATTTCCGGACTTTCGACTATATGGGAAAAATAGAGCATCAAGATGTATAGTTTTCGATCTACGAATCTAAAATTCCGTCATTTTCGGGATAGTCTGATCCTCTCCCAAATAATATTGTAGACTTACAAGGCATGGTACTTTGCTTTGCACCATATTTCGGATTTGTAAAATTATCAGATGGAGAAGACAGTGATTGAATTTGATTTTGATAAATTTCAGCACCACCTGATTTTGGTTTGGGCACATATCTGTTCTTTGCCTGAGTTGGCTCACCCCTTGCACTACCTCTATTATAATCACCAGTCATCATACTTTAGAAATGTGACACCAATTGGGCCCTGATACTCCTCCCCGCTGAGCACTGAGCTGAGAAAACAACGTATCTCTTGTTCGAATACCGCGACTTTTTCATTACATTAAGATCGTCTCACTGACCGGCCAGCCCTCATATAGAGTGCATTATAAAGAGCACACATGCCCTCATCGATCATGAAAAACCATTCGCTGATCGATCAATTGATAAGAATATTAGAGGTCAGAATCGATATCTGTAAAAAAAGAAAGAAACTTTCTTATTAACCTAAAACAAAAAGTACTCAATTGCTCCTTCCGGCTACCGTATCCCACCTTTTCCTCGCCTACCGTACCTCTCTCCGGTCGCTCCCGTCTCCTTGGCGCGCTCACTGCCCGCCAGGTCCACCAACTTCAACACGCAGTCGATGTTCGCTCCTGAATTAAAAAAAAATCTGAACTATAATCTAAAAACATGGTAGAAACCTCGATTTGTCAGGAGCCTTAAATTTACTAGCGAGGAGTTACTGGCGTATCCGGTTCTCTCCATTACGCACACTCTCCTGCCAATTAGACATATGAAAGAGTGCTGAATGGAGAGCCACTTCGCAAACACTAGGACACTACCGTTACCGTTCGATAAATTTAATTTGTATAATAAAACAAGATTTTTATCGCCCGCACTTTAACACACAGTTGTAACGATGAGCTGATCTCACCTCCTCCCCGAACCCTTATGATTTTCGTGCCTGATGAATCGAGGTTACTATGGCAAAAAAACGTGATCTAATGAATTTCTAATGATCTCGATGATGTTTCGTTACACAACACAATGGCAAACGCTTACTCGTACTTTCAGGAGAAAACGAAAGTCGTGCTAACCTAATGCCATAACAAGGTGACTCGGAGTTGTAACCACTCATTGAAGCAGCTATGATATTAGGTCGCCCAATTTTACTTTTCCCTTTTCTTCCAAATACTCACGAAACGAGCAGTTACAAACGATCAACACTCCGACCATTATCGGATTCCCCCGCGTCAATTCCTCTTTACCGATAATCGATTACTACTACCGTACCCCTCATTTATGGATCCATTCCTACCGTAACCCCGTCACTCACCGGTGGTCTTGTTGCGACCCTTGACGGAGAGAGCGAAGAGGGCATGGGATCGAGATGAGGTCTCGTTGCACTTGGTCGCCGCCGTCGAGCGGTTCGCGTCCGACTTTCGCAGAAGCGACGCCATCTGACATTTAATCAATAGTTAAATAACCAAAATAAATATTTTAAAAATTTCAAATGATTAAAAAATAAACAATTTAATTTTTTTCATTACTATTTAACCGAATATAGCAATACCGAATTGTCCGACTACCCAAATGTCTGGGAGGTGTTATCCTTTTTTTTTTTCTTCCTTTTTTTCATTATCCTTTTTTAAACAATATTCCCCCCAATCAATTATATATTAATATTATTGTATTCTAGTGATGACAAATCGGCATCCGACCTTCCTCAATTCGCGCCCTCTCTCGCCGGTCAGAGTCGCGAGAGAGCATGAGAATTGAGGAAAGTCGGGTTCTCCGATTTGTGATCACTATTGCTTTCCGATTCGTCACTAAGATTGACTCTCTTCATTACGCGCTCTCTCTCGCTTCTCTGAGCGATGAGAGAGGGTGCGATTTGAGAAAGGTCGGTTGCCAATTTGTCATCACTAGAATACAATAACATTAATTTTAATATTGTATGTTATCTTTTAATATTATTATTGTATCCCTCACCTGGCTCGCCTCGGTTATCGGCTCGACGGTGAGGGCGTCAACGACGAACTTGGCGTTGAGCTGCTTGATCTGCAATAAGGAAATATTTATTGATCCTTTTTCGCCTCTCTTCATTTTGCACACTATCTAGGGAAACGAGTGTGCGGAATAGAGAGAGCCAAAGCCGAAATGACATCCCTAGTCAGTGGCTACCGCACTCCTCCCCTCATCCTACCGTACCCCATCCCATCCCACACCCCTACCTCTCGTTTGGCTCTGGGCGGCGTGGAGAGCAGGTCGTAGCACTCGTTGTTGTACACCTTAACATTTCCGTTTATTATGCAAGTGTCGGTGAGGCTGACTCTCTCTCTCTCCATTTTGCACACTCCCTCGTCGATCAGACAAACGAGAATAGTGTGCAAAGTGGAAAGAGTAGTACTCGATTCGGAGTCACCGATCGATGAATACCCTTTCATCGACCGTCGAGAATCAGACGCTCTCCATTTTGCACACTCCCTCTTCTATCAGGGATAGGAGATACCGTAAGCCAGCCAATCGATAACTACCGTACCCCCCACCAATCGATAACTACCGTATACCTCGAGGAACGAGGCGGCGAAGTCGAACTGCCAGTCGAGGTCCTCGAGGCGATGGCGGTTGTCGAAGAGGAACTGGACGGCGCGAGGGATCAGACCCGCCTCCGCCTCCTCGCCTGTAATTAATTAATTATTTAAATTAATTAAGTGATAAAGTTTACTCGATCCCCTTGTGAATAGAAAACACTATCAACGGAAGATTTCAATATTTGAATTGTTTCATGAGAAAGAGCATACACGAAAAGCACAAAATAATTACACGGCCTCGGATTGTGATTCTCCTATAGTGATAGTGAAACATATGTTCCGCTACTTTCCTATAAAAATTAAGCACCGTAGGCTATTAAGAGATGATCACAGTGGGCCATTGCATGATCATCAGCACGTATTATACTGCCGTACTCTGCCCTTACAGTAACCCCTACCGTACTCCTCACCTCCTCTCATGGTGTGTGTCTTGCCGCTGCCTGTCTGGCCGTACGAGATGACTGAGACGTTGTAGCCGTGGAGGACGCTCTGAGAAGGAAAGGGCGGCTACCGTATACAACCCTCGAACCCCGTACCACACACCAGTCATCGCAATAAAGCCATTTGCCGATCGACCTACCGTATCCCTCATCCAGGCAACCGTAACCCACCATGATCAACTCCTTGACACCGTCGAAGAGGCGCTGCTGGCTGTAGGTCGGTCCATAGACGTGATTGAAGGAGAAGGGCATGATTTTGCCCATTTGCTGAAAAAGATAGAAAGATAAAACAAGGGCGGTACGCGGAGCTCTCTTGCTTCACGAAAGAAACAAAGCAGAGTGATTGAATTGGAAGTGCTCAGCACTTTGCCCATTTGCTTCGAACAAATTGCAAATTAACCAATTGCAATACTATTTTCATTTGTTGAATTAAAATAATTCAATAAAAAATTATTAGGCAAATTTTGCTTAAATTTTTTCCGCCTTCAACCACGTGTATCGCCACCGATAAACCGTTCCTTTCATGATAAGAGTGTGGCCGAAAAATTCCGGGTCACGCCGCCAAATCTGTAACTTTTGTTCGGTTTCCAGACCGTACTTCGATTAATCGCCACTAAACCCCGACACTTGAAAAATATTTGCAACACAAAAATACCAGGTTTAACTGCATCAGCACCAAATGTCTACAAAAGTTATTCACGATAAGGACAATGCAATGAGATTACACCTGTGCAGAGCGGATTGTCTTTCAAGGCGAGTCAAAACACCAAACAATCGGCACCAAAGTTTAGTAGTTTTCGAAAATATGTTTCGGCAAGAATAAATGTAAAATACACCCCTGCTTCGAAATACAACTTTAAATTATTTTTAAAAATATTTCGAAATACAAAATTAATATTAAATTAATAAAGTAATTACCGTACCTGCTCGACGGCGATGGTCGTCTCGTTCGGGTAGCTCAGGTGCGCCGTCGACTCGCCCTCCTCCTTCGCCAGCAGCGGACGCACCCGTACCGCCACGCGGATACGACCCTGAGCCATCCAATATTGATTTATTAATTTTTAAAAAAATTATTAATTAAAATCCAACCAGTACCAAATATTCTATCAGCAACATAATATTGGGTGCAACAACTATCCCGTGTCCCATGAGTGGCTATATTTGGAAAGGGTTCGCCAATCTAAGCACACCGCCATGCAATATGTATCGGGGTCCCGTCCGGATCTAATCATACAGTACCCTCGATTTGTATTGGGGGTCCCGTCTGGATCTTGCCCCTACCGTAACCTAACGTACCCTCGATTTGTATCGGGGTCCCGTCCGGATCTAATCCTACCGTACCCTCGATTTGTATTGGGGGTCCCGTCCGGATCTTGCCCCTACCGTAATCTACCGTACCCGGAGGTCGACGACGTCGTTGTGGAGGCTCCTCATTGCCTCGTCCTTGGCGATGGCCTCATTGCGCAGTCGGGCGATCGTGTGGGCAGCCTCGGCGCGGCTCGCAGCGTGCGCCTCCCTCTCGGCCTGCAATATAATAATATTAATTAAATTTTAGAAAATAAATAATTATATTTTTTAAATGCATATTCAGCAGCGATCCTCGGGACACTGTGCTATTGGGTTTCACACATTCTATGAACCAAGGAGACAACTAGCGTCTTCGATTCTCCAGTAACATAGTAATTCAGTGCTGCACAAGTCTGCCTAGAGCTATGCCTATCTGGCGCGGCGAAACATGAAACAACCAAGTGAAATCCAGCTAACAGAAGAAGAAAAACTCATGCATAAATTCGATGGTCTAAACAAATCCTACCTCGTGGTTTTCGGGCGCAAAAAAATGGTCTACCATGTAGTTTTCGATGAATCAAATCATTTTCGTAAACTACAACATTCCTGATGATCTCGGATTATGCTCTGTTTTATCTGTGATCCAAAGTGCGCAATTCGGGTAATCGTATCTTCATTCTGCACATTCTCTCAGCACTTGACCGGTCGAGAGTGCGTGAAATGAAGAGACGCTTACCCTTGAATTGCGCACGCTACTGTGATCCCCCCTCCCTCATCCCTCGCACCTCGAGTTCCTTCTGGACTTCCTCCTTCTTCCTTCGCTCCTCCTCCTTCTTCCTTCGCTCCTCCTCCTTCTGCATCTTCTGTTCCTCCTTTTCCCTTCGCTCGTCCAGTTTCTCCCTCCTCTCCTCATCCCTGTCTCTCCTCGCCTCCTGCAATATAATGTTAATAATGTTTTATTTAATAAAAAATATTATCAAAATTTACTCCGATAACAAGATGTTCCAGTGCTACAAAAATCTGGCTATAGCTAAACATTAGTGATGACAAATCGGCAGCTGACTCTGTCCACATTTCTCTGACGGCGGGAGATCGTGCGATTTGAGGAGAGTCGACGCAGATTTGTCATCATTACCAAACATACCTAGGTGTGGCGAAACATGAAGCAACCAATTTTTTCCCAAAATACCGAGTAACTCGGGAGGTCTTGAACACCTTGAATACCAATACCCCGAATCGAGAGGCACAACCAAAGTGTATTGAGGAGGGGGGGGGGGGTTCCGGATCGAACAACACTCTCTCCATTCAGCACACAATCTCGCCGGTCAGAGACACGAGAGAGTGTGCAGAATGGAGAGAGCATCCCTAATCCGTACCTCCAATTGGGCCTCGCTCTGCTCCAGCCTGTTCTCCGTCTGCTCGAGTCGTCGCTCGGCCGTCTCCACTCTCTTCTCGAGCGATTCCTGAATGTTCCCTTTTTTTTAAAATAAAATTTTAAATATTAAAAATCAGCAGCATAATGGGCATGGTGTCTGACTGGCATGCCGACGCAGGCAGGTTCGACTCCCGCCCGCAGGTGGTGTTTTGCAAGAGGTAGAGAAAGGCGCGCGCCCCAAGGTGATAAGACATTTCGGAGAAAAAAAATCGGAAAATCCAATTGGGAAAAAACTAAATGGGAAAAATCAAGTGGGAAAATCCACTTGGGAAAATCCATTTCGGAATAGGACATTTCGGAAATTTTTAGCCGCGACGCGACCGCGCTGCAGGAGCGCGCACACTCCTTCTATTGCTATTTTGCGCATGATTAAACGATTTTTTACTGCTCTTTATTTATCAAAAGCAGTTGAACTCAACCAGGACATGATGTTAGTGATAACAAAATTTGAAGAAAATGAATCTAAAATATTTCCGGAGAAAAATTTCCGAAATGTCTTTTTTCCGAAAAAAAAATTCCGAAATGGATTTTCCGGAAATTTTTTTCCGAAATGTCCTTTTCCGAGAAATATTTTCCCTAGTGGATTTTCCGAATTTTTTTCTCCGAGATGTCTTATCACCCGCCCCAACCACTAGTCTCCGACATGCGTTTCCGAATCCTCCCATTTGACAGTGCAATCATAGAGAGTTGGAGAGATGATTCCATCAACCAATTCTTGGCATTCTGACGAAGTGGGAATAAAATAAGTGCAGTATACGAATTCGTATGAAGCAGGAGAGCCCTTGAGCCCCCCCCCCCCCCCCCCCGACTATATCGAGTGAACACCACTGGCAGGGTTCAGCACTTTCTCAGGAGGTACGGTATCCATAATCGATAATCAAGTGGGTACGGTACCTTGCTCTTCTTCAGGTTCTCCTTCTCCTCGTCCACGAGAGGTGTGGCCGATGCGCCAGATGCGGTGCGCTGGCCTGCAATAATATCAATAGTAAGAAAACAAACAATCAATTGTATTAGAGATCAAACATCAACGATTAAGCAATCAATCAATAATTTTATTGAAGTTGCCTTTGCCACAATCAGAATATTAAAGTATTCTTATTCTGATAATATTCTTCGATGGAAATCTATACATTTATATAAAGCGCAAACATTTGTACGTCTGTATGTCCGGTTTGGGCGTCCTGCCAGCACACAATCTAATCTAATGAGATGCGCTGAACCCAGCCAGTGGTATTCCCCGTCGTAGTCGATTGAATGCCGCTCTTTTTTTTATTGCAATGCGCGAGAAGAGATTGGAGCAAGGACACTCCGCGAGTGCTCACTTCATCCATTCAGTGAGACCCAAAAGCGCCCAGTCTGTAACCCTCTAGCACCTTGACACCGGTAAAACAGAAAGATGCCTCGAGACGAGGCCGCATTCACCGGCGTGGTCTGTACTACCTTCCACCACCTTACCCATCCTTAGCCCTAGTCGCTAACCCCCCTACCCTTTCTTTCGTTAAGCATTCAGTCAAAATAAAACATGATGCTAAATTGGTATCAGACTCTTCTAAATTCGTGTACTCCCTCGGTTCTCTAACCTGCGAGAGAACACGCAAATTGAGGAGAGTCGATGGCCATTTGTCATCACTGTTTCTATATAAAGCGCAAAATTGTGTTTTCCGCTAGCGGTATCTACCGATGTAGCCGGGGGATGTCGCTATTTATCAGTAGTGATGTCGTTTTGGTTTTCCACTCTCTCGTTTCTCTTACCGACGAGAGTGTGCAGAATGGAGAGAGCGACAACCGAAAAGACATCACTATCGTGCAACTCACGGGAGGGGTAGGTGGTGGGCGGACGGAGGGCGGAGCCGGCGACGGTCGCCCGACCAGTCATCATCGATGACGACAGAGGTCGTGCCAGGCCTGCCAATTAAAATTAATTATTAATTTTATTTAAATAATATTAATATTAGGATTATGATAAGTGCAGATCTTGCAGTGTGGCCGGATCGAATAGTAGGTCTCTCTCCATTCAGCACACTCTTTCGCTGGTCAGACAAACGGGAGTGTGCTGAATGGAAAGAGCAACTATTCGCTCCGCTAGACTTGATCTGACTATTCATTCTGCAGCGACATCGCGAAAGTGTGTCAAATTGAGAAAGCCATTCATTCAATAAAATGGTGTCCTCAGACACAAATGAAGTATGCTTCAGTATGCTTCAGATTCACTTACGAGAAGTTGTGGCGGGCGTGGGTGCGACGGCGCCGCCGCTGCTGCCGGGGGGCGTGGCCGGTCGCGAGACCAGCGGACGCGCCTGAATCACGCGTCATTAGCGTGAGCCATACTGCACTTCAAGCACCCATACTAGAATTGTCATGATATGAAAGGCCGTAACCACCCAATCAGGCAAAGTTAGGAATGCAGAAAGCTCTTACTCTCTTCGCAGCCGCAGATGCCGCACTCGGGAGGCCGATCGACTTGCGCTTGATCCTCGCGGCTGTCGTACGAGCTGCAAAACGAGCCATGATCGTGAGAAATGCGCACAAAAACACAAGCCAGACACCTTACTCAGCGCGCTTTCCCGATTGAGCACCGTTGAAGAGAGTGGCACTCTCGACGACGACATCGTCGTCCTGCAAAGCTGTGATTTGACACTGACAAACAACACGGAAAATCGATAAATCGAACGGAAATCGAGTTTGAAATCGTGTCGCGGATCGCGAAATTTAAACGAAAACAATATTATCCCGCGCAAGTCTAAACTACGGTGGGTTCGATCAGTCACGCTTGTGATTCAAAGAATTTCCGATTTCACTCGTTCCAATTAACCGACAATAATTTCCCTTTGTTTGGAAAGCCTCTAGCGTTCATACACGCATTTTAAACAAATAAAAATTAAATATTCGGGGCTCCTTGGTCAGCGGAATATTCCGTTCCGAGGATTTCGTTGATGGACACTCAGCCAGTCGTGGGAAATTTCCGCGTTTGAACTGAAACGCGAAATCGCCGGGCTGACATGTTTTGACTCGTTTGCACTCCGTTGTACTTGGCCGTTGGTCGGTGTTTTGTATTTTCGCTATTCGTAACTTAGCTATTGCCCACTATCGCCGAGGTCTCTTTGTTCTTGTTTCGCCCTAACCCCTAAAATCACCCTAAAATAGCGTGTGTTTCCACACTTTCCCCATTTATGACGTGATGTTTTTCGCAGAGATGTCCGCTCAAATGGCTCAAGTCGACGTCGAGGTGGAGAACGAGGAGAACGCCGGCCTGGCCTGCCAGTCCATCATGTCCTTCGAGGTATGCTCTGATCTTTCTTGTGCGCACGTGCCCTGAGACCGGTCCGTAACCGACGGAACGGCCGGGTTGCACCTTCGAAAATCTGATCCGCCGAACTACCGTATACTCTAATTCAAACGTTAACAACTGCTATTACGAAATTAATGGAACGTGTTCTCTCGTGCTCTTTCTTCGTATTTTTGGATTGTCCTCGAATCTCTAACTCGAATCTCTGTTTCGACGGAGAATCAATTACTGGCAGTTGAAAGTTGTCGGTTTGTTACGCTTTCGATAAATGGCGCTGGAGACTCATTCTAAAATAACGGAAACTGAAAATAGTGGTAGATTTTTCTTCTTTCCAAGTTGCTTAGGCTTAGGTAAATCCGGCTCCGCTACAGAGATGGGGAGCCCAGCCACTGAGATGGGAAGCCTAACCACTGGGATTAGTGAATAAACAGCTCAATTGAGCAATAATCACGCTGCGAAATGTGGTTAGGTCTTCTCATTCGTAAAAAAGCACTGTGAACGGGGTGCTTCTGACTACATTGAGGGAGAACATAAAATGAGAAAGATTCGACAAAACTTCGATATATCGATGAGCAGAAATAATCATTGAAATTACATCCTGAATATTATTGAAGTTTCGTAAAATTTGGCTAAGTTAGACGTTTTCTATGATAAGTTGTCGAAGGTGCAACCTGGCCGTTCCGTCGGATAAGGTATCGTTGCCCTGAGGGCGTTTGGCAGTTTTGAAGCGAATCAAAGTTAAAATTTGTGGTCTCTATCGGTTTCTTTCGGAAACTCCATTCCGGATAAGCGACTTTTCTCTATTGTATCCCGACAAACCGTTTATCCGGAGAATGTGACGCCACTAGCTACTCAAATAACTTGCGAGTGCCAAAAATAATGCATCAGTTTGATCTATCAACCTCCAATTGTCAATTTAGCAACGAGGATTCACCAAGGGCGACCTGAACAAGCTCAAAGAGGCCGGCTTCCACACCGTTGAGTCGATTGCGTGAGTTTTATATTTTAAAAATTTTAATTTAGTTTAAATTTATTTACTTAATCAATTTAAATATAGATACGCGACGCGCAAGGAGCTCATCAACGTGAAGGGCATCTCCGAGCAGAAGGCGGAGAAACTGCAGGTACCATGCCGTTTTTGCCGGCCAACTCTGAAAGTTGCCCCCCAACTCGTATGCATCTTGGGCTTTATCTTTTCATTTAATACGCTATTTCGCTCGTTGTGCTCCAACTTGGCCCCAATGGCCATAATAATTTGAAAATTTAATTTATTTAATTGTGTAAATATTAAATGTTTCTCACAATCAGAACGAGTCGTACAAGCTGTGTGCGATGGGCTTCACCACGGGGTCGGAGATGCACGCGAGACGCTCGGAGATGGTGCAGATACGCACGGGTAGTCAGGTGAATTCTCGTTTCTTTTGGGACTTTACAACAAAGCTCCTCCCACTTTTAGACTGCCGCCGTTATACTGTTTAGATTTGTAGAGTAAAGATTTGCAAACCCTAACCTTTTCTCAGATGTTTGAAGTTTTCTCAGATGTTTGAAACACTAACAGTTCTGGAGCTTTGTTCCAGGCGCGCATATTTGATTGTCAATTTAATTTTTTAATTTAATTTATTTATAAAATTCTGCCATTTCCAGGCGCTGGACCAGTTGCTTGGTGGGGGCGTCGAGACGGGGTCGATCACGGAGCTGTTCGGGGAGTATCGTACGGGCAAGTCGCAGATATGCCACTCCCTCGCGGTTATCTGCCAGCTACCGGTTGGTTTTTATTGTATTTAATTTATTTATATTTAATTTTTAAAACATTTTGATAAACACCCTTAACAAAAATCTGCCTTGTTTGTGGGAAATTTATTAGTACTGTGGACTGGGAAACGAATCTTCAACGATTGTTCAATGCAAGTGCTCGTTTTGGACATTTGCTGATACACACATTTTGTGGGTCACTTATCTAGCACCCCTTTTCCGCGTATGGTGGGTTGCACGTGCAATTTTCGAGTTTAGAATGTCATATATTATTATTAAACATTTAAACATTGTTCTTAAAAAAATATATATTTATATATTTTTTAAAATTGATAATACTTTTTCTAGATCGACATGGGCGGCGCCGAGGGCAAGTGCATGTGGATCGACACGGAGAACACCTTCCGACCGGAGAGAATCGTCGCCTGTGCGCAGAGGTTTGTGCAATTAATTAATTAATTATTTATAAAAATTACAATTATCCACTTTGGTCGAAGCAGAAGATTTGTGAATCAAGGAATAATTGTAATCTCTTAGCGATCAGTCTTACAATCTGTGATATTCGTGCTTCTCTACGATTTCATCAAGCTCGAATTTTCGCCTATTCCAATGTATGGTGTGCTAGCGGAAGCAAACAATTTGCGTGTCTTTGATTCTTAGAAATTTCTCGGACATTACGTTGCTGATGCCGTTACGCTTTCCAGACAGTCGAGTTTCATTATTTAATTGGTACTAGAGTTCGGGGTTTTTTTTCTCTCCATTCTGCACACTCGCTGGCACTACAGATAAGACATAGTGTGCAGAATGGAGATAACAAACCGACTACCAGGGCTGGGATTTTCTGACAATTCGGGTCAGAAAACAGAAAATTTTTGTTGGATTTTTTCATCTATTTAAAAAAATGTTTTATGACTTTTATTCTCTGATCTTTTATTACTCTGCATGTATGATGTAGTTATTGCTAGAATCAACACGATACCAAGGGTATATGAAATTTCAAAGCGTTTCAAAAGTTGGCCTATTTGGTAACTTTTGATTTTGAATGAACTGTTTTCAGTTTTTCCATCAGAGCTTTCTGAATCTGTGTAAGGAACAAAGAGTGGGAAAGATTGAAAATTTACGAATTATTTTTTTTCTTTTTTTTGCGTTAAAAATGGTTCGGAAGGGGTCAGAATAAAAAAAAAGAAAAAAATATCGGGGTCCTGGCACTCTGATTTTCTGGTCATTTTCAGTATAGATTATTTTCTGACCAAAATGCGGAATATTTAATTAAAACGCTTTTTCGAATGTGGTTTTGAGCGAGGTCCCTATGTATTTCTCCGTTTTCTAGATAAAATCGTGTTTTGACACAAAAGTTTGGCGACTAAAACCCGTCATTGTTGGAAAGAGCAGAAATTTCGGATCATTTTTTCAAACTATGGGTTCAGGTTTCAAGTTTGGGTGAACTATGAGTTGATCATTTTTAAAGTCAAAACTCTAATTTTCTTTTGCTTTCATGAGCACAGATATAAAAAAATTTGAATCTATAACATGCACAAAATAAGCCAGGGAAATTGTTAATTAAATTATTTCGAGAATATCTGCTCATCTAATATTTATGATTGGCTCAAAAGATAGTTTCTGCTCTGCACGCTTTTATAACGCGCATTATTTGAGAATTCTGAATGATGAGAACTAATTGATGAAACGTAATAATTATTCGATACCTGCGTTTGACTGAAAATACCGATAAAGAAGTGTTTCTAGCAATTTTAGAAAATTTTCTGATATTTTCTGATTTTTCTGACTTTTCAAACAGAAAATTTTCTGATTTTCTGAATCAGAAAATAAATATTTTCTGTCCCAGCCCTGTACTCTACATCACCAATTGGTGTACAGGCCTTCTACTATCCCACCCGTCTATCATTTGGAGTCCAATATTATATTTAAATTATAAATATTTAAATTTTGGACTGATCTTCTGTTCCAGATTCGGCATGGATCCCTCCCACGTGCTGGACAACGTGGCGATCGCTCGATGCTACAACTCGGAGCACCAGGTACGGTGGATTCAGGGATGAAAGGAGATTAATCCGAGATTAAATCTGATTTAAATAAACATTTGAATAATAGTTTGTATTTCCAGTTCCACCTCGTGACTGCAGCGGCGGCAATGATGAGCGAGAGCCGATACGCGCTGCTGGTGCGAATATTATTATCAATATTTTCATTTTATTTTATTGAAAACGACTCACGTTTCACTACTGACCTTATCATGTAAGTATTCCTTTTGGGGGTATGACATTTACGCAACGGAGTAGAATTTTTTTGGTAGAACCATTGGACAAGCGATGCGGGTTTTATGTGATGGAAGAAGCTATGCTGATCACAAAGACTCATGATTTTAGGACTTCTACAAAATAAGTTATGAGTCATTATGACCCGTTGCGGAAATGTCACCCTCCCTTCCTTTTGGCGATACGCTGAAACATATCAGTGCCCACTTTGTGAAGCGGACACTTTCTCACATTTTGTTCGGTATCATCGAAGTCGATAACGTTGGAACGATGCGAGCACTCCGTTTTACCACTCCTAGAAACATGAATGCGCCCACTTTGTGAATTTGGTGGCACAATTGGCACAGGTGAGCGCAAGTGCCTAAATAGGCGCAAAGTTAATTTTTTTATCCGGTTAGACTGACGATCAACGATCGCACAATACACGTGCTGCTCTTGGCCAGTTCCTGAAACATGGATGTGCTGACTTTGTGCATCCGTGTCATCGTTGTCAAGGCTCGAGAGTTCTTTGAAAATAAAATAAAATATTTTTGAAAATATAAAGTAAATAGTTTTCTTCGCTGGCATGGCTTATCGCTACGCTGGTTAGCCGTATTTCGCAATCGAGAGGTTATTAAAAAAATTTAATATTATATTTTCCAGATCGTCGACTCTGCAACGGGACTCTTCCGTGCCGACTACAACGGCCGAGGCGAGCTGGCGAATAGACAGATGGCTCTCGGAAGGTGCGATAATTGAAATAAATTATTTAGCAATTAATGAAGTCAGATGTTATAATTTTCCTGCTCAAGTGGTGGGCTTGTAATTTTATATATTAGTAGAGCTGAAGAGGAAGTTGGATTAAGCTGTAGAACACGTGTTCACTGATTCCATTAACACGATTACTACTTTTGGTCATTGGCTGAAACATAATCGTGGGAAGGGGATGAATTTAGCAACCCGGTGGATACGGATTTCAACGTCTATCAATACTCCTTGCAGATTCATGCGCCAGCTCATGAAGCTCGCCGACCAATTCGGCATCGCGGTCGTGATCACGAATCAGGTTCGGATTATCGATTAATTGCTTCATGCTTTGGTTACGGTATCTTCGAAATCATTGATCGCTTGTTTCGAGATCTGGGTTACGGTATCCTCTAAACTCATAACGAAATTCATGCTTCCAGGTGGTGGCGAGCGTGGACGGCGGAGCGATGTATCAGGTGAGGGATCAGATTTTTAAAAATAAATAAATTAGTTTCATGGTTATTCGATGAAAATATCACATCTCCAAGCTTCTTGATGTATGAAAACAACAACAAAAATTTTGTCATTTGATGTATTCACATCACATGGCGCATGATATGCTAGTATTTTCTAGTTAAAAAATAAACAAATTAAATTTGCAGGCAGACTCGAAGAAGCCGATCGGCGGCCACATCGTGGCGCACGCGAGCACAACGAGGTGGGGTATTTGTTTAAATATTTATTTTAATAAATAATTAAAACTATTGAACAATGATTACCTTAGGAATTTATTTTCGGATATGGGCGCTCTCCATTCGGCACACTATTTCGGCGAGTAAAGATAGTGTGCTGAGTGGGGAGAGGTATCCGTAACTTTTCGGACTTGTGAATGTATGTAAATAATATTGAGCTTAAACATTTATATTGCAGACTCGGCCTGCGCAAGGGCAAGGGCGAGAACAGAGTGTGCAAGGTGAGTTCGGGTTACGGTATCCTGATAACTGTAATATCCGTTATCTACCGTAATTTCGTAATTTACCATATGCCTAGACTAGTGGATGGCAATTTCCTGTTTTTTCTTGTGCTATTGAAACCTAACTCGTTCATCCTCCTCTCCTTCCGTAGCTACAGTAACATCCTCACAACTTACCATATCCCCTCTTCGCAGGTGCACCAGTCTCCGAATCTGGGCGAGGGTGAGGCAACGTTCTCCATCACAGGAGCTGGAATCGACGATGCCAAGGACTGAGACTATCGATGTATCGATCGATCGATTCCTACTGCGTATAGATCGATCCCCAATTATTGTTGTTCCGTCCATATCGTGTTATGTATGACACAGAAGCGTAGCTTTACATGTTTCATAAAAACGTAAACTTTCGCATTCCCATTTTTGTAAATAGTGTTAATGTTGTTGTAGATTATTTTCGATCTCCATTGGAATACGGTGAATCTCGTGCTTATTGTGCGTTCCATTGATAAATGATGTTTTTCCTCCCAACGGTTTCTTGCATTCTCCCCCCATCGGTCCGTGTCCGATTTCGGTATCTGGCAGTGTTTCGAGAAATCTCGATGCCGTTGCTTACGTTTCTGCCTTTATTTATCCTGATTGGTGTGATCGAGCCAGCAATGACTCGTATGTCCATCGCTAGTCTATTTGACCGAGAGACAGAGAGCAGAGCATAGTCTTTAGCAATTACCAACCGTTTGATCCGTCAAATAGGATGGGAACTGCGACGAAAATTGGAACAGTTTGACCCACTCCTATTTAGGGGTCTTCAAATGAACCGTTTTTCCATTAAACATGTTACCTCAAGCTATGACAGAGTGTGCTGAGTAGAGAGCCTGTTGCTTCATTAGTTTCGCCTAAAAATTCTTTCTATTCTCCTTCGATTTCGGAACTCGACTATCCAAATTTCGCCGTCTCTTTTTCTCTGGTCTGCGAAAGAGCACATTGATTGGAGAGAGTAGAGCTCCGATTTGCCATCTCCAGTCCACCTGGTTACTCGGTGCTTCGCTCGTGTTACTTGTGCGGGCACTGGCTGACAATGGGAGGCTACTCGTTCATGGTCCTCCTTTCGTTCTCTAACTGGGGAGAGAGTGTGCATAATGGAGAGAGCCCCTCGATTTGCCAACCCTACCGTAATACTCTTCTTCTCTGCAGGATGCCACCCAAGAAGGCGTCGGGATCGAAGAAGGAAGCGAAGAAGGCGAATGTCCACTTCGAGAATAGGAAGGAGGAGGTGCTGGAGGAAGGTACGATTGGTTCAATATTTTATTTGTATCGATGAAACACTGATGAACTAGGACATTCGTGCCTCACTTTATCCGTTCTTCTACGTCGTTAAAAATGAATAAAACCTTGCGAGCAATTTTCTTGTTTCACTCGAAGATAAATCTAGAAGAGAAAATACGTACTCCAATTACATGTACCTTTCCGGCAAAATATTAGAAAACGCACCAGTAACTTTCGCGTTTCAGCGCACGCTCAAATTGTAACGACTACGTTCTTTGTGATTTTAATCGTATATTTTGTGGAAAAAATCTTTAAATTACTTTTTGCAGCACCTAACTTGCAGTCATTGTTCCCTGATTTTTCGTTAATTTTCTATTTTAAAATTATTTAAATTATTGCAGTGAGGGAGCGCGAGGAGCGAATGCGGGAGTGGATCGTGCAGCGAAAAGAGAAGATGCTGAGGGAACTGATGGAGGTTAGTGGAGGAGTCGAACAGTGCTCTCTCCATTCTGCACACTATCTCGCCGGTCAGGGAAACCAGAGAGTGTGCAGAATGGAGAGAGTTTGATTCTATTGTTCGATTCGGCAACTGTGCTGGAGATTTGGGGCGCTTCATACGCTATTCTTGAGATGAATGAAGGGTACACCAGGCAACTAGCCATTTTTTTGGAAGTTTAGTTTTACCGTTGACGAACAACCTGAATGTTCAGAGTCGCAATAGTTGTTTTTTTTAAAGGGTCGGATGTGCTTTTCAATACGATTCCTGCCGATTCCTCGAAATAAAATATTGTTCAAGTATCGAGTCGCTAGATTTATCTCAGGAACAAGGCAACATAACGATTCTGTTTCGTACTTGTGCCACTTGACTCGTGTCACTGTATGATTTGCAAATACGTTACTGCTGAAATTTCCGCAAATGAATAACCAAACACTAGGCGATTTTTTTCTTCGTATTTTGTCGGTTAAAGACCAACCTGTAGGTGTAGTGTTGCACGTGCTATACTGGACTAACAAGGGAATGGTAACAGGAGACCGTAAAATTAACGCTAGCGGCCTAGTGGACCTCAATCTGGACCACGGTAACATAAGAAAGCAGCTTTCAAAAAGTGCAAGAAAAATTTTTTGGGCGAGAATAATCGAGAAACATTTCTGACAGTGCTTGACACTACTCTCTGCTTGGTTCACATCCTCCTCTGTGAGTAGAGAGAGAGAGTGTCCTCCGTGTTCGATAGGATTGTTAGACCACCCGCATACCTACTGAGCCACGGAGGACACTCTCTCTCTACTCACAGAGGAGGATGTGAACCAAGCAGAGAGTAGAGTGTCAAGCACTGTCAGAAATGTTTCTCGATTATTCTCGCCCAAAAATTTTTTCTTGCACTTTTTGAAAGCTGATTTCTTTTGTTACCGTGGTCCAGATTGAGGTCCACTAGGCCGCTTGCAATAATTTTACGGTCACCTGTTACCATTTCCTTGTAAGCGTGTATGTGTTTGCCAGTGCGCGGAAGTTCTCTATCGTATAAAATAAATAATTATTTATATTAAAGGCGGTCGAGTCACTGGATCCGGCCCTGCTCAACATGACCGTGGGAGAGATGCTGTCGATGCCAGTGACGAGTGGAGGTGAGAATAAAGGGAGAGATCAAAGATCAGAGAGGGATAGAGATCAAGGATCAATCGATACTCTGTCCGTGCTATCAAATGACGCTTGTGGTGGTTCAGTGCTGCATAAGGGATACTATCACAAAAGATGTGCTTGGAGATGATAAACTATCGGCCTGGACGGGGAATTGGGAGAAATATCGACTCTAAAAACCCCATGGTGGCTCAGTGCAGCACAAGTGTTAATGCTAGTTTGAAAAATGTTAAACGGTGCTAAAATTGCATGAAACTGAATTTCATTCCTACATTTTGAGTCTTGACGAGTAGCTTGGTGATTTTGGGATTTGCCAGTGTATTTTAACCAGGTGTGGAGGTGTTGTGCGATATATCTAGCCCCCGCAATGTTTGAATGCTCTGTTCTGGCTTTTGTAATAAAAAAAGACAACCTGGTGATTAACCGCTGCATCATTGTGCCTTGAGTAGACGGAAGAGGATTATCACGATAATATCTGGGTACGACATTTACCTACCATCATTTCCATAACTTAGATTGTAGGAGTTCTATCAGCATTCCATGGGTGTTCCTGGTTGTATGCGATAATGGGAGCGATGCTGATCACAAAGACACCCATCACATGATGCTAGGACTCCTACAAATTAAGTTCTCGCCTGATGCAGAAATGTCATACCCCCGTTAATATGGGGGTGATTCGTTTCGAAAAAGGCAAAAAAAAAAAAATAATTTATCCCTTGCAGAAGATACGAAGGAGAACGACGAGCTGCGAACGGCGAGAGAGATGACAGTGGAGAATGGAAGGTCCAGGGTAAGGGGTTAATGATATTTATTTAGTTAATTAATTAAACTAATATAAATTAAGTAATTATTTTATTAATTAACTTAATTGCAGCCCGCCCAGATCCAGGAGACGGCGGTGCGACCACAGTACGTGTTTTTGTATTCACATTAAAAAATTTTTTTTAACGGATTGATTGAAAGAGTGAAAACAGAGACACTACCAAGTTGTGGAATCGGTGTTTCAATTCATCTTTAAGTCAGCTAGATCTGTGTGGAACTAATTTCGTGATGGCTTTTTTTCGCGCAATAAAATATTCCTTGACTGAGGGGCGCCTGTGGAGAACGTGTTTCAACCTCCCCTCATGTAACTGAGAACGAGGGGGGAATTCAATAGAGTTTATATCTCCTATGAAAATCACAAATCAATAATTTCAATCACTCAGGGCTAATCGTGTGATGGAATTGCGCACTCCGGCCGGAAACGCCTTCAAGATGCCCTCCCTCATCACACCACGCGTTGGAGGGTGAGAGACATTGATTGATTGATTGAGAGATTGAGGAGGGATGATGAAATAGACAGACTTGCACTCGTAGACAAATCAGTCGTTATTTTTGGAGTTATTGCATGCTTAATGCGCGGGCTTCTCTGATGGCGGTCAACAAACGAGGTTGTTTAGTGCCACATCAGTATCACTTGTGCAGGAATGTAGTGCGATGATGTGATGAGACTAGGAGGCGAAATAAAACTATTGAAATTAATGACAAACCACTCCTCATCGCGGTGGAGCTCACTTGATTAGGCTCTATTCCATCATTGATTTCCGTACTTATTTTTCCTTAAAAAAAACAGAAACGAATTGAGCGCTGTTCTGGCTTTGGTAGGACGACATGGTCGTTCTATGTCGCACCAATATTGTTTGAACGGGGTGGACACTGCGTGACAATAACATGAATAGGAAGTGTAAAAAAATGTTAAAGACAAATTACTGCTGTAGTTTGCAATAATTGATCTGATTACTGTAGTCACTATTGCGTGAAAACTACAGTATCGTTGCCTGACTACATCCTCCCCTGTCCTCCCCTGAATGCGGTATTCCAGTGGTTCCTGGCTACAGTACCCCTTCCCTGACTACAATAATCCTCTCCCTCTCTTTCTTCAGTGGTTCGCTGACGACGCGTGAGATTCGTCCGGACGAGGTAGCCTTCTCAGTGGCGGGATCTCCCCTCGTGATGGGAGAGAGGAGAGGAGGAGGAGGAAGAGGAGACGAGGAGGGATTCGATCAGTTCCATCAGGTGAGAAGAGAAGAGAGGGAAGGAAAAGAGGAAATACATTTTTATTTATTTAATAAAAGGGAAAAAAAATTGCTCGATTTCTTGGTGATAGGCCAAGATGTAAAAATTTTCCCGGAAAAAGCTCATCTCGTAAATTTTTAGACAAAGGATGTTTACGCCGATCCATTGTTTCGAAAATTTACGAGATGGGATTTTCCGAGAAATTTTTAACCACTCGATTTTTTGGGTTCCATACCTTCGCAATTGTTCAATCCCAATATCTCTCATTTTCGGTTACAATTGCTAGGGACCTGTGATATAGGGTTTCATCTACTCGTATAAATTCGAAGAATTACTATTGTTACCAGTGTGAATGGTATTCCTAGTGTCAAACCCATCTAAAATGCGCAAATGAGTGACCCGGTGGTCTCTCGTTCCATCATTCATTTTGCGATCTTCTTTAGCTGCTGCCAATAGTGTGATCTATTGCTGCCCATTAAAAATTATCTCATTACATTACCGGCTCACTCAATTGCACATGAAATGTGGTATAACCAGGGCACTTTCCGTTTCACAACATCTTAATCACCCATTCAAAATATCTCATCATTTCCAGTTGGTGGATGCAGAGAACAAAGTAGATTTATCAACTAGGATTTCCGTTGCATTTCTGCGCTCTCTCAGTGCTTCGCATTCTTTCGTCTTTCAGACCTGCTAGAGAGTGTGCAGAATGGAGAGAGCCATAACTAGATGACATATATTCTTAATCTCTCCCATTTCCAGTTGGTGAATACAGCCGAGGAGGCCCTCTCTCCGACGTCGCGTGAGATGGTCAAGAACATCAAAGCACTCATGCAGAGAAAAGCCATCGGAGATCCCGTCTGAGGGTGATTATCGATCGAATATCGTACCCTTACAGTACCCCCTTCCCAATAAGTGTTCCCCAGTTATCGATCGAGTCCTGTGCTCCTACTATCCCATCACATCCCATGTACAGTATCGTTCTAGTTGCCGATACTTTGTCTAACCATTCACTATGCGATGCATATCTTTCATAAGCTCATATGCATTGTCTCACATTTTACCGAATTGCTTTATCCACGACTTGGCCTCCTCTGTCTAATTGTCTGTAACTATTCGATCAATTATTGCGCATGACTTATCAAATGCCAATTCGATAAATGTATACTCCAAATGATTTTCGGTGTTTCAAATGATTATAAAAAGTCTAGAACTGACATCGTGCATACACTGATTCAGCCGTTAAAATCGGGTACATTTTTTTTGTTTTTCATTATTGAAACTATTTTCTTGTCATAATTGGACGCGTGATTCTCATAATAACTTCTGTAGTGAGCGAAACGAAAAGCGATCCCGTCAACACATCATACAATTTCATCGAATGACGTTTATTAATAGGATGTGAAGTAGTGATGTCGTTTCGATTTTCGACTCTCTTCGTTCTACACACACTCGTTTCTCTGATCGGCGAGATAGTGTGCAGAATGGAGAGAGCCAAATTGGAATTTACATCACTAATCTGAAGAGAATGGGATTAGCGAGAGCTGATCAGTCGGTACGAAACATAAAACTTTTGTGATGAAAATGTATTTTGCTGTCTGACGACAAGGAGGAAGAAGTTCAGATTTGTTGCGAAGTCCGATCGGCACTTTACGCCGAATATCGGACATATTGCACTAGTGTTAGGCGATCGGATGGTAGTTCTCTCTGCACACTCTCTCAAATCTCCATTTTCCTGTTCAATACTGATAAAGATTAATCCCTTTGTTCATTAGGACAACGATTTTTTTGTTTTTGTCAACAGCTATCTGATAGAAAAGAACATACTCAGACAGAAGCGGTATCTCGATGGGAATACAAACAAAGATTTAGAGGGAAAGGTCTAAGGCGTACGTTTCGAGCTCAGGTAAAGCGTGATGTTGATCATTGACTCATTGTTGGAAATGGCCAAGGAATCTCTGAAAATTCAGAGAGACTTGAAATTCTGAACACAGACACACCCTCAATTACGCATTCTCTCGCCAGTCATGACTGCCGAGAGAATGCGTAATGTAGGAACTATTAGGAACCCTTTCTAGGCCACCTACTTGGATCTCAGAGCGCCTGGATCCCTCGGTTGGTTACTAGGCTGCCTACTAGGAATACGGTATGATACCCCTCCTTACTACGCAGCCTACTAGGTAGGCAATACCAGAGGCAGAGAAACGAAGGATAGTTGAGAATGAGGAGTGTGCACTTTCGTTTGTTATTTGCAATCACCTCGCCAATTAATCATCGACTCTTGAATCTGAAAGGATGAAGAGTGCTCTTATTTGGCATATGTTTCACGCGGGTTTCACATCCGCTTTTCGAATATCATGAACGATTCACGGGAAGATTCCTTTTGAAAAATACTTCTTAATAGGAAAAATGAATTTCCGATCAGTGATGTTTGTCGTACTACTCCTACTACATCCGTAATGGTGCGAACAGTGTCGACGTCTAGACGATTCTTCTATGAGAGAAATCGTCTAGAGCGGTCGGTCTAGTCCAAAATGAAGGGAAGTCTCTCCCTATCTTTCTCTCAACTCATTTCGAGGGAGAGAAGCTCAATTTGCACGTGCTCGTACGTGCTGATCTCTAGAGGGAGAGACTCCCCTCATTTCGGACTAGACCGACCGCTCTAGACGATTTCTCTCCTAGAAGAATCGTCTAGACGTCGACACTGTTCGCACCATAATAGAGATGCCATTTCTGACACTCTCTCCAATCTGCACACTACCTCGTCTGTCGCGCGATGGCGAGATATTGTGGAAAAAGACAGAGAGCCTCCAGCCAACTATATCTGTAATATGATTCACCATGTCGAGAAACGCTACGAGAAATCGGAGAAATTTTCTGCAAATCGCTCCGGCTCCATCCTCATTAGTAGAATTTCGGATCAAAAGAACTCTCTCCATTCTGCACACTCATTCGTCTGTGAAACCGACTAGAGAGTGTGTGCAGAATGGAGAGAGAAAGCTACTACTAGATATGGCAACACGGCTCATTAGTGAGGATTTCACGCTAGAAAGATGAAAGGAGGCAAGCTCAAACATCCAGAGTCCAGAAGTGTGTGAACTAGGGATGTAATTTCGGTTTTAACTCTCTCCATTCTGCACACTAGCTCGCCGGTCTGAGAAACGAGAGTGTGTGCAGAATGGAGAGAGTCGAAAACCGAAACAACATCACTAGCGTGAATTTTCCTGCTGAGAGTTCTGCCGGTGTATCAATCGAGCTCTTAGAACAAGGTCAGAGCAAAGCGAGATAGTGTGGGAAGGAAGAGGGCCCCTCTCAATTTCGCACACTCTCTCACTTTACTGAGGCCGAGTACTATGAACAGTGCACTAGCTCTACCACGCCCGAACCCATTCCAATACTCATTTCTCATTAGTGTTGCCGAATCGAAACTCTCTCCATTCTGCACACTCTCTAGTTTCTCTGACCGGAGAGACAGTGTGCAGATTGGAGAGAGTACTATTCGAGCCGGCAACACTACTTTTGATCTACCTTCTCCTCCCTCCTGGTTTACATTTTTTTCTCTGTAAAATTCTCTGTTGGAATCCGTAGCGATGCGTGCAAATAAGAGCAAGTTGTGCTCATACAAAGCGCTGTCATTTTTATTCATACCCAGTAGTGTTGTTGCCGGAACGAATTGTAGCTCTCTGCATTTCGCCCTCTCTCTAGCGGGTCAGTGAAGCGTCCCCCCGTGTCCCATGACCTTATCACGCCTTGAGGGAGCAATAAACCAAATTGAATTTTTGAAAGTCGGGCAGAGGCGATTCTGAGATAGCGATTGTCTACATATTTTAGAACGCGGTCTCTGTTGTTTTGCAGGAAACGGGGCGAATAGTGACACAACAAATATAAAATAAAAATAATTCGAGCGTAACTTTTTAATTTCACATTTTGGTGAGCTCTGGTCTAAAAAATCGACTTCTACGAGTGAAAATGAGTCGGAAACAACTATATTTAGAGACCACAGGGTCGAAAGCCGATTTCACTCAGTCAGGCGAAAACCAGTGCCAAGGAACCCCTCTGGGATAGAATAACATCATACTTTTGGCCGTTTTCCGATGTCTCAACTCATTCTCGAGAAACAATCGAAAAGGTGATCGCGAGGCTCCCACTATGCATTACTCGCGTGATCCACTCTCGCACATCCATGTAGCGCATGTGAGACGAGCCAACATATGGTCTTGTGGCTCAATCGGTAGCGTGCTCGTTTGTCAAACCCGAAACATCTGGTTCGAGTCCCATCCTTTGCAGCTAGTTTTGCTAGTTGTCAAGATAAACAACGGAAGTCGGAATAGGAATACGCGCGTACTACTACTTTTGAACGTGAACGGCAATTCAGAGACACTTCTGATCTTTTTTCACCTTTAATATTTCTCAAAAAATCTAAAGAACGATCTGCGAGCGGCGCATCTGGGTACGAACACTAGAAACCAATATTTCCCCTATCCTCGACCCTTTACCATGAATTTTAACCTACTTAACGGTGATCAAGCACGATGCGCCTCAGGTCATTTGTGAAGGATCCTCAGACCTACAGAACGCGCTTTGATCGACCGATTTAGTTGAGAACTCGATTTGCCGGAGCTCTTGCGGATTTTTGGCAATTCTCTATCCCTCCCAAGTGGGCGGAGCCTGTGGTCTCTAACTATATTCAGATAGTTCTGAGTTTTCGACTTTTTGACCACAAAATGAAAATGTCATGAAGAAGTTGAAAATTATTTATTTAAAAATAATCTAACTATAAGTGATTCTGGTGCATTTTTGCACGAGGAATCCGAATTTCACAAATTTAATATGGTTTAGTACTTCCCCGAGGCGTGATAAGGCCAGGAGACACGGGGGGGGGGGGGGGGTCCGGGCATGCCCGGGGAGTCCAGTTTTCACATTGGGACCTGACCGGACTGTAAGCCCATAAAAATTAATCTCAGCCGACATTTAAAATTGCAGGGATTCAAATATTTCCTCCTCTCCTTGACCTTTTCTACATCATTAGTAGATTGTTAGTATCTTCTTTGTTTTGAAACCAGAGTGTGCAGAATGGGGAGAGAGAGCCAAAACTGTGCCTCTCACTGATTATGAGGAGGAAGTTACAGAAAAGAGTAGGTGGATGAGTAATTGCAGCGCCTCACGACGTCCTGCTGTCAAAATGCCAAGTGCGCATTCGTGGTGAGACCATCGCGCGCTCTCTTGCATTTGCATGCTCTCTCGCAATTCCCCTGACCGCTCTCTTTTCTCTCGCTCCGCCCATGTAAAACGCCGTGCATCTCATTATCTACGTCATTATATCACTATGACTGTTCAGTTTTCTCTCTCTCGCTGTTTTATTGAAACACAAGAAGTATAGAGGCTCGTTGCGAGCAGGATCTCTTGATAAAACCTTTCCTCTCACGAAGATGAATGTCAATGCGAGGGAACCATAGAGAAAGCGAGGGTCGGTAGGAAAAAGATATAGTGCCTATAGATTCCAGAAAAAATACACTTCCTGGTTGCATAGGGGAGTAGGTGGTAGCAGTATTCCATCTCTCTCTCTCAGTAATCACCGTCTTATTCTCTCTCTCCCGCACTAATCAGTAGACATAGAAGTTGAATATAGCTAATGGATGAGACCTTTCCTAGTCTAGTTTGTAGAGTCTGGAAGGTATTTGATGTGGACCTTCTCCATCTATCTCACAATTGTTAATAAAAGTCGACTTGGACTGGATCTGTTAGTAACTTCTCAAAGAGTTTGAAAGACCAAATTGTTCCTCTCATAAATGCGAGTGACTTTGAGGAGGAGAAAATTGTAGAAAAGAGTAGGAGGCCAGATAATACCAGTACCTTCTCTATCTCTCTCTCTCTCTCTCTCGCAGTAATCACCATCTTATTCTCTCTCTCTCTCTCCTTGTTTATCACGCCTGTCCACTTCCGTCGCTCCGTCGCAGTCGACTATTATGATATTTGCTCGCCGATATCCCGCGCTTTGGCATGGAC
Source organism: Pristionchus entomophagus (assembly GCA_036245825.1). NCBI lineage: Eukaryota > Metazoa > Nematoda > Chromadorea > Rhabditida > Neodiplogasteridae > Pristionchus > Pristionchus entomophagus. The sequence goes on from BTSX01000001.1 coordinate 11,819,289, forward strand.
TTGGACTGGATTTCCTCGACTTAGACTGGGTCTCATATACCCTTCTCGCTTTGGCTTGGACTGGATTGGGACTGATTCTCGCCTCTTCGAGACACCTTCGCCGAATAACGAGTAGGCTTGGTAGCTTGACTCTCCTCTTTTCCCGCGGTCTCTCACCGGAAATTAGTTGACTCATTCATGAACTACTAGACCTAGTCTAAGGTAGTTCCGAGCTTGCTTGAAGCTCTCAGGGCTAAGGAGTAGGGATGAAGAGTGCGCGCTAGTGTCACCTTGTCGAACATGGCTCTCTCCATTCTGCACACTATCTCACCGGTCAGAGAACATAGGGAGTGTGCAGAAAGGAGAGAGAGAATTTCGGTTCGATAACACTACCAGGGACGAATAGAGCTGACCATCGTCTTTCCTCGAACTAGGTTCTTTATTTTTTTCGGCCAGGTCGTAATGTGATGATTTTCTAAGAAATCGAAATGAAGTCGGCACCCTGTTCTTGTCTTTCTTTTTTTTGTTTTCAGTGAGAGAATGAGATGAGAGAGCCATTCAAGGCGCTGACCATTGATGTCGTCTCTCGGTTCTCTGCTCTCTCCATTCTGCACACTCTCTCGTCTATCTGACCGGCGAGAGAGTGTGCACGATGGAGAGAGTCAGAATCGAAACGACACTTCTAATGAGTAGTGATAATCCGCGGCATATTATCATTCTGCCGTGCCTCTTGAGACCAGGATTTTCGCTAGTGATGGCAAATCGGCATCCGACTCTCCTCAATTCGCGTGCTCTCTCGTTTTTCTGACTGGCGAGAGATATTGTGAAATGAGGAGAGTCGGCTGCCGATTTGCCACTAGTTTTCTCCGAATGAGAGTCTCTCAATACCTAGAGAGATGAGAGATATTGAGTAAAATGTAATAATTTATCCTTCGTTCTGACAATGCGTCAATCAATCTTTAATCCCCCTCAACAACTCATTATGCGTGGGTCGTCTCAGAGGGGATTCGAGAGCCTGACGAGAGAGTGTGCAGAATGGAGAGACGGTGAATCGTATTTAGAGCTCTTGGGGCGTGGTCTGAAGATCTGTTAGGTGTTCCCTGAAGCAGACGACTAATTGACAGCTGTGGCCCGTGAACCGTGCGGTCCTGCCAATTCCAAGCCATTCCAAGTCCAGGCTATTCTTAATCTGGGCTTGGAATGGCTGTATGTTGGTGACATGCACTCGTGTTCGCCCATTTTCCCACAGTCTTAAGTTCGTCATCGACTTGATATCTCGTATCCAGTAGTGATGTCGATTAGAGAGACCCGACTCTCCTCGTTTTGCCTGCTCTCTCGCCTTCTCTGATAGGAGAGAAAGCCGATATCACTATTTTCTCGGAAAATGTGCGTAACTGGTGCCTTTTATGGCGGGGAAACACGCATAACTCGGCGATTTGTTACGCTATTTTCAAAAATACCTATACGCATATTTTCTGGTTGCCAGAATCTGGCGGGAAAACGTGACAATTGCGAGTATCAAATTGTAGTCAAACCCGATGGGGGACGCAAAGCGTCCCTCATTTCGCGCGAAGCTCGTCCTAGCGAGCGGTCGTCGACGGCAAAGCCCGAGACGGCCGCGAGCCCGCCCGCGGCAGGCGATAGCGCCGTTAGGCGCTAGTCACCGTCTTATTTCATTCTATTCGTTCAACAAGTGATCCTAGCTCATTCACGGCTGAAGTTTCTCTCCTTCCTCAGCGTTTCAACAACCCAGTCTCGAGTGCCCGAACGCTGTTGTTGTCATAGGGCGCTTCCCCTCTCATTTTCCACCCGATTCCCCCCTCTTCTCTTTCCTCGCATTACGTTTTTCCACAGCATGAGATAGTATGCAGAATGGAGAGTCATAGTAATTTGCTCTGATTCCCGTCATTCGCGCCGCGACTCATGTCTCCGCGTGGAATTATGTGACCGATAACTTAATGAGAACAAAGTTCAGGGGAGTCAGAGCCATATTTCCTAACTGCCCCTTTCTTGGTCTAGTCTATCGAACGGCATAACTGATTGATGTACCTCGATATCTTCCCTAATGAGCACAAATTTAGTGAATTAGATGGCAAAATTGACACATGCCAGCTCGAAACTTGGTCGTATGGTCCAAATTTGAAAACTACAAACTACAGACTCGGGTCGACCCGCCGGCTGAAGCAGTGTGCCGAATGGAGAGTCATTCAATGTTGAGATACCCTAGTCTCTCTGAACTTTCCAAGAGGTTTCTCCGTCATTCCTAAACAATGAGCTGTGTGATCTCTATCAGGCCTCTCCTAGAATGATATTCGGTCTGTCAACACTTCTGCCGGGATCTCGTTGCGGCTTCCTGCTCCCCCTCTTCAGCACACTCTATAGCATCTCTTGCCGGTGAAGGAGTGTGCAGAATGGAGAGACTTTAAAACGTATTTCATTATCCGGCCACACTTCTGACTAGACACTTAACTGCGCCGCAACCTGGCGTCACATTGACGCACGGGGAGATTTATTGTGTATCACCTCCTTCGTCCCAGTCTTTCTTTTGCTTCTCGATCTCGCCTAGTAGAGAAATAAATACTGGTAATTCTTTCTTCATGTCACAGATTGCTTCATATTTTTCTATTTATAAGCGTTTGAGCGATATAGTTCGAAATACGGGTCGCTGTATCTTCAATTCATGATGGGTGACAATTCTGCAAACGTCATTTCCGCAACTCGACATAATTCGATTTCTAGCCACCCTAGGATCCTGGCAGAGATGTCATTTTGATAAGCATAACTTCCTCTTTATTTTGACACCTCTGCCAGGATCCTCGGTTGGCTAGAAATCAAATTATGTCGAGTTGCGGAAAAAATTCAAGTTGCGGAATTGTCACCCATCCTCATTTCACACACTCTCTCGCCACTTGACCGGTGAAGAGAGTGTGCGAATTGAATGTCGAACTCTAATGAGCGACGATGAGAATGGGTGAAATCAAGAGAACCTAACCTTCTTTCTCGTCTCGATCCCCTAGGTAATCCGTCTCCAGGCCTAACGCTGGCTCTTTAAAAAATCTCTCGCCTCGTTATGCGCATTATGTAGGGATAGACGTTCGAAGAATGAATTGTGTCGTTGTCCTATGTCTACTAGACTTTGAATCTAATCTATCTATTACGCAACTTATTCTTTGCTGTTTGAAATGTTTCAAAGCTGACAAGTTTCACTGGTCTTTCCTTCGCGTTCGGGTTAGAAAACGCGTGAGAATTCAACGCGCTGGTGTGATTTTCACTTAGCGCCTGCTTCGCATCGTCATATCGTCCCGACTATCGCTGGGTGCTTTCATCAGCTTTTCCGACGTGGAAATCTCGTTCTTTTTCATGACTTTCTATGCCTTTCCACCTGTTTCCTTCGGCTCTAGGCAGCATCATGCGTCCACTAATCGATACATGGCGTTTTGCTGGCAACGCGCCAAGTGAGCTTTCGTGGTGTGACCGTCGCGCAGTCTCTTGTATTTGCATGCTCTCTCGCCATTCCCATGACCGCTCTCTTTTCTCTCGCTCACCCCATGTAAAACGCCGTGCGATATTGCTTCCGCCACACCTGCTTATGAAGTCGATTCTCGGAAAATCAAGAATCTATGCGTTGTCTTCACGATTAATGTGCAATGTTGATGTAGCGTACGTCGTCTTCCAATACTGCCAATGCTCGCACATGCTTACATCTATGCGTTTAAAAGGATCTCCTTTTTCTGCGTAATGCGACCACTAGGGATGCGATTTCGGGTTTCGGTTCTCTCCATTCTGCACACTCTCTGATCGCTCTAACCGCCGAGATAGTGTGCAGAATGGAGAGAGCCAAAACCTTCCCTATTGCACACCTGCTTCGGAAATCTCGCTGGCCATGAAATTTCCGTCAGACCACGTATTTCAAAACACCTTTATCGTGTTTGAACACAAAATGTTATGATGTAGGTCACGTCCCCTTCCAATATCACCGATGCCCTTAGTTCGATGAAAACGTTCGAAAGGTTCTCCTATCCCCGGGAAGTGCGTGCACTAGTGATGACCAAACGCGAAAATTCTCTCCTCAATTCGCACGCTCTCTCACCGATCAGACAAAAGAAAGAGTACGCGGAATGAGGAGAGTCGGAATCGATATTGTCCCGGAAACACCTGCTTCGGAAGTCTAGATACCCTCGAATTTCTCATTCTGGTCACGTGTTCAAATGCGTTTCACCCGGTTCATTTAAATTGAAGCAATTGACAATGACGATTAGTTTCCCAGCGACTTTTCAATTATTAATATCATTATCAACAAGGAATGCCAGACGGTTGAAAGAGTTTTCCTATCACGCTTTTTTCTCGATTTTTTTAAATGAGTGTGCAGATTGGAGACAGTCATCCTGGCATATCATCTGTTTCTTCCAATATTGCACTGTTCGTGAGAGTGTACTATGGTGTCTAATCGAAACCGTAATCCCACCCCATTTAACCTGCTCTCTCATTTCTCTGACCGGCATTACAGCAAGTCGTTTCCGTTTCACCAGTGCACTTAGATACCAGACCAGGGTGGAGCAGATACCATACAGCTTGAAGAGGCTCTAAATTTTTTCTCCCTTACAAGTACACTGCTCTCGCACTTTGCGTCACTCTTTCCTGTAAAATGACGTGATGCGACTGTCCTCAATTCGCACGCTCTCTCGTCGGTCGGAGAAGTATGGTCTAGATTCGGCTTCACTATTCGCTCTCAGAGACCGGGGAAATCTATCCTGGTAATATCCCCATTTAGCTTCGTTCTATAGTCAGTGAAAGAACTGCCATTGTCGCCCCTACGGAGATCATTTTCTTGAGAGAAAACGCGATCCAAAGATCGAATCGCGCTCGCGAAAACGTGTAATGTGCCACGATTTCTGATTTTTTTTATAGGAAATCTTTTCAGTCAGCAATCAGGGCAGCTTAATAGAGTACTGAATGTAGACAGACTCTCCTCACTTCGAACGATATCTCGTGGGTCAGAGAAACGAGAGAACATGCGAATGGAGGATAGGTCTCGATTCGACATATCACTAGTGTGCTGAATGGTGATGCCACGACCTTTATCTTCCTAAACACCCACTCATGCCCTTTCCTCTACACCAAGTTTCATATTACTCTATGTGCGCTAATCATACCAAATCTATACCGACTCTCCTCATTTCGCCTGTTCTCTCGTATCTCTGATCGAAGAGAGAGCAAGCGAATTGAAGAGAGTCATCTCTTCTGGGATCATTAATGCATACATCAACCTTTCCTCGCTTTACCGTCCTTTTCATCCAAGTATAATCTGGCTTCAGCTTTCTCTCTCGTTTATCATCGGCGCTGCCTGTACTCTCCTCAATTTGCACTCTCTCTCGTTTCTCTGATTAGCTAGAGAGCAAAGATAATGGAGAGGCACAGGCACTTGTCATCATTATATGTGCATTTGGTATTGATTCGCCGTAACGAACTGTTTTTGTGTAGCAGATATCCGAAACTCGCGCGCTTTTGCTTAGAAACCCCTGAGAATTACGATTTTTTTCGCAGAAAAACGCGAGAATTTTATGTTTCATCGAATTGTGCCGACGTTTCGCCAGGTTTTTTTTCTAGAATAGAAAAAAACATGAGAGTTATCGCCAGTTCTGCTCGTAGTCCCGAAAGTTTGTTTTGTTTGCTTTTTTTGCAGTGATGTCATTTCGGTTTTCGACTTTTCAAATTCTGTTCACTATCTTGCCGGTCAGATAAACGAGATAGTGTGCAGAATGGAGAGCGCGGAGAACCGAAACTACATCCCTATTGCTCTTTGGTTGGTAGGCACGCAATTCATCTAGAATTTTACATGAATCAAGCTACAATATATGCCTTCGAAAGGTCGCTTTATTCAATTGTAGTGGTTAGAGATCAGTGATGCCGTATCAACGACCTTTTGCTGGCAACGCGCCAAGACAAATTCTTGTCGAGACATCTCTCGCACTCTCGCGCTCTCTCACTTTCGCATGCTATCTCGCCTTCCTCTCACCGTCTCTCTTGTTCTCGTTCTAAGCTAAACGCCATGGTATCGAACAGTGGTTCATTCTCTATTCGGCATAATCTTTCGAAAATATGCCGTTGCTCTTGAAGACCTCGCGTTCCTCGTAAAACGTCTCTCTGTTGAACGATATCTTGACTTTCTTCGAATTTTCTAGGAAAATTTCTATTGGTTTAGAAGACCCGTTCTCCGGTACTCTGCCAGCCTTTGTTCCATGACCTTCTCGTTTTTTCCTAGAAATTTGCTCGGACAGCGAGTCCTTTTGTGCCTCTCTTATATCCTTCTTCGCCTCTCTTCTAATGATGCCGGATCGAATCGTTGCTCTCTCCATTCTGCACACTATCTCGCCTGTCAAAGCAAAGAGAGAGCATGCGTTTTGAGGAGAATTTTCTCTGGCCAAAACACCTGCCCACTTCTCTCCCAATCCATCTCTGTTTCTGTTATCAGTGGCTAAACCTTGTAATTTCGAGATAACGTGCCGTCTCAAGACCTCTAATTTCCGGCAGCGGTTTCGAAGTTTCGAAGCTAGTTTTACCGAATTTCTTTCTCTGTTACAAACTTTGTTTCTAACCATCTCTTTATTCATACGGCTGTTTCTCGCAAAATAGATCAAAATTCGCTGTCTAGGGATAGCTTTGTTCATGGGGACGCCTACACTCGTCTGTTTTTGATCGCAATTCGCATATTGACAAGCGCTATTTGAGGACAGGTTCTGCAGTAGTGATGTCGTTCGGTTTTCGACTCTCTCCATTCTTCACACTCTCTCGTTTCTCTGATCGGCGAGATAATGGGTAGAATAAAGAGAGTCGCTAACCGACACGACATCACTATTCTGCAGCCACCGTCACGAGAAAAGATTTGCGAGGCACGATTTTCCTGGGATTGTAACTCACGCGTTTTGTTGTTTACCGCAGCCTGCTATTACTCATACTTACAACCTCGCGTCGCGTTATTTGTCCGTTTCTTCGAGATCAAAGATCAAAGATGAAGCATTTATGTTGTTTTCACCCTTGTTGTCGCGTTACTCGTCTCTTCCTACGAGATCAAAGATCAAAGATCAATCATTCAAGGTCAGGACACGTGGTGGCGTCATTCGCTCGGCGCTCACAGCTGCAATTTCGTTCCTCCTGAGATCACTCCACATGGGTGTGTGCAACAGCAGTGTGAGTATTTTGAAATTTTGAAATTATTTGATCTTTGATCTTTAATCTGCGGTCTTGACGAAACAGTAGCTTTCTCCATCACGCAAACACTCTAGAAAAAACATTTATTCCTATTAACACGCCCATATCGCGTTGAATTTTGTTGTATAAGATTCAAACCAAGAATAACTAGTCCATATTTTCTATCTTGAAAAACAGCGATCAAAACATGTTTTGCTAAGGAAGAAAGCAAACGTTCCAGTTAGGCGGCGGTCTCCCACAATTTTCTTCCCCTGAGGATGAGTTGAGCAAGAAAATCGATAAGGAGCTCGAGGATGAGAAGAAGATCAAGATTTTGAAGATTTTGCTGTTGGGTGAGTCGATATTATAGTTTTTTAATAGATAGGAAGGCTTTTTGGCATTTCAAATACCAGTAATTGCTCACTAACAATTTATTTCTCACGTTTGATATTTTCCAAAAAGTTATCTTAGATTTTAATTTTAAAAAACTCAAAAAAAGATTAAAAAAGAGATTAAAAAAGGACTACTATAACTACTACTACTATTATCCGGACTAATATCAATGGTTCATTATTGAATCCGCATCAACGTAATGGGAAAACAACTGTTCTTTTTAAAGACTACAAAGTGAACATAGTCGCGTTCTTAGAATGAGTTTTCAGACACACGACAAAGCAATGAATCATCCATTAGGCTAATGTACTGATCTTCTCGGTTAATTAATCAGTCCTTTGAGTGTGCTGGAGCCCGAGGCCTCTGGCATATTCATCAAACAAATAATTAATATTAATTAATTAATTAAATAACAACATTGCAGGTCCCGGGGAATCCGGCAAGTCGACTACGCTGAAACAAATGAAGTTCGTTGTATTTTTGCTCTATAAAGTCACAATGCACCCAAAACGCGTCAAATGTATTAGGTTGGTGCATAAGTCTTTGCCGATTTTGACCATGAAGTTCAGCCTCTAATATTTTGCTTGTTTTGAATCACTATTACCTGCCTCCATACCATTACTTTGGGCGATATTCGTTGATTATTTTCATATGATGGAATTGTGACAGCCTTACGGGATTAGCGAGAACTGGATATCTGACTAAAAATGAGATTTTCGAGAGATATAAAATTTTCTTCCATGAGGGTTTGCAAAGCTGCGAAACGTCTCATAGAAACCGCGTATGGTTCACTGAGAAGCCCTATACTAGTGCTTTCTAGTAGCAGAATCGGAATAGTTCTCGATGCAGAACAGCGATAGTACAGGCCGACAAATATGATTATCATCGAAAATTATCTGTTCACGCGATCGCATTTTCTCCCTCAAACATCCATGAGGCAGACCTGAACTGAAGTGATTTCGACTCACTTGTGAAGGGTCTATGTTATCATTATGAACATTCAAAATTGCTTCGCTTTTTGTTTAAAAAATAAGAGATTTTTCAAATTAGAGTTTTAGAACGAAAACGTCGTAAAATGTGGTTTTGGGTGTTTTCGAAATAAGCGTACTCTTCAAAAACTATTGAATTGAGAATTCTGTCAAAAATATCAGCAATAGGGCAAGGATTGATTGTTACTTTAATTGCGAAAGATCAGCCTTGCAATACCTAGGGGAGCCAGTGGATCACTGTAAGCACCTAATTGGATGTTCGTTTCTCGAGTTCGAACTTGTGGATAATGCGATTTTTCAAAGGATGTCTGAATCCTCTCACAAATATAATTGAGAACTATGCAGTAGAGCTACTTTACTTTTCTGGTATACTCATATATCTAGACCCTCTGACCCGATTACACAGCTTGATAAACTGAAATTTATCGCTAAGGCCGAATGCATTTCCATTTTAGATAAATATCTCAAGAAGGGATTTTGCGGCTGACAGCTTCTACTATCTTGAATGCATTATGTAATCATCAGACATTGCGACTGTGAACAGATTTTGGACCTGTCACCATTCTCCATGGAATGCTGATCTGGCAAAGTGTCCATGTAATTTTCGATTTCGCTAACAATGGCGGTATAATATGTCCGTCTCTTCGGTGTTACAGGCAAGTCATAGTGTGCGCTAAAGAGAGTGACCAAGCCCTTAACAATTATGAAATACCATAGGGTGATTGGGCAAATTCGAAAAGTTGGACAGGCAAGAATATCCAAGTGTCGAAATCGGCAAAGACTTATGCACCAACCTGATAGTAAATAAGCCCGCTTTGTACCTTGCTGGGTGCATGAAACTTGCTCGTCATAAGTGACTTAGTCGCCGCGACAATTTGTCGCGAAGTCGTTATCAAGGAATGATCAGACCAAACAGGCAACTAAGTAGTGAGGGATGCCTTCTAGTGATGAAAATTCGGTTTCTGCTTTTCTAATTCGTTCACATCCTCGTCTCTCTGAGAGATGAGAGACATCGCTTGTGCTTTCATCTATTGGCAGGGGAAATGCGTGAACAGCGGCTTGAAAACCATGTAAAGTGATATTTAACAATACAAAAAATATTCAAGAATCATCCACGCCGAGGGCTACTCGCCCACTGATCTAATGGCCAAGAGGGACGTCGTCTACCACAATCTGTTCAATGGCATAAAAGAGGCGATCAAAGAAGCGCAGAACCAGAATTTGCCCATGGAAGAGCCGTTGTTGGTTAGTATTCGTGATGACTAAACGAAATTTACGGTATTTTTCGCTTGATTTTTTCTTAGTATGAGTTGCAACCCAATACCTATCATTGCGCTTCTCAAGACCATAGTATTGGGTTGATAATTGGGGGAAATAATTGGGTGTTGTTTTGAAAGAATTATAAGCATGAGGGAAAATCTAGCGAATAAACTTGTTTAATTATTTAATTAATTAATAAAGTAAATTTGCAGGAGGACATTCGGAAGATCGAGAAGCACAGCGAGAAGATGCGCACTATGGACATCCATCCTATCCCGCACGAGGTCTTCCACGAAGTAGCGAGGCTGTTATGAAATTGAGACTCGCATGCACACAGCGGTGCAGTGTGTGGTGTAGGGCGAGAATTGCGAAACGTCGAAATTTTGATGTAGACTCAATTACACCCACATACACTGTGACAGTACAATCGTGTAGTGTCTGGTGTAGAAACGGCGATTAATAGCTTCGATGGATGCACATGCTCTGAGGTAGTTCAAGTGCTGTAGATTAGAGAGCAAAGAAGAATATAAATTCACCTGTTAAGTCATGACTTAGCGGAGACTAGCAAGTGATACTGTCTTGGTGCAGTGTGCGATGGTGGTTAGACGAATAGATAGGCGCACGATGTTCTAGGAACATTCCAAGATACATAGAATCGAATACAATTATATGTATACCAGCGGCATTCCCCCGCCTACGACGGGGGAATCCACTGGCAGACTCCGCGCTGCGCGCGTCCTCTGTCTTTATTTTTCTCCTGCTTCACACACTCTCCCACTCTATCCTCTCTCTGGAAGGTTCTGGAAGTTTCTATGACGTCGTGTTGTTTGTAGTCTGTAGCGTGAAGTGTATGTAGTGTGGAGTTTGGTCTTTGATCTTTGTAGTTTGATCTTTGATCTTAGATCGAGAACCCTGGGGGCGAGGAGGGGGCGGGGCAAAGTGGGCAGAGTTTGGACAGACGGGCCAACAGACGCTAGCGCTTTATATAGGAGTATGATACCGTTGTAGTTCCCCCGATCGCCGCTTCATGACAGTGCACGCAGTGTATTGATGATAGTGCGAGAAGATAAGCTAGGAAGCATCGTCACGGCTCTCCCGTTTGTTCGAGTTCTCTTCAATGACGAAATGTTGACGCATTTCCGCATCAGCTCTAGCTGCAAAAATAGTGGTAGTAATGCTTGGATGTTGCACGATCTCCTCCCACTATCATTTCTCAACATAGCGCTTCTTCTACTATAATTTCTTGATATTTTGAATGAAATAATCACTTTAATAATAATTAAATTTAGATAAGTCGTGCAATCGAGCGCGTCTACGAGTCCGCGCCCATCCAGTACATCATCTATCGATTGGTGAACACCCCAGTCGATGATGCTGGACGATAGTGAGTGGTTAATTAGTTTATTAATTAAATAAAAAACATTTTATTATTAATTAGACATGGCCTATAGGGTAATGGATTCTCGATCGAATCGGTTTCGGTTAGGTTTCAGACGAAAGATATCCGCAGAGAATTTGGACTGCTTCGATTACTCATAGGCTGGTTCTAATATAAATTGAAAAACATTCATTATAGATGCCAGTTGGCATGACTCTAAAAAGAATAGCGAGAAGTTTAAGTAGGAGAGATGCGAATTAGCTGCTGTCCATTTTCACAGAGCTTCAGGGAACATTGGCTCCATTTTTTCCCGGACCGAAGCATTTTCCGAATCGGTTTCGGATAGGTTTCGTGTACACCCTATCTGTAGAGATTTAAACAAGATCCAATCTCTGTTCGTCATCGTTTGAAAAGAATCAAAAGAGATTCCAGTAAGATCGAATCTAGTGAAATCACGGCGCAAGATTACCGAACTGGTGGTTGGCCAATTGAGCAAACCAGCTGCAGTCAGCGTCAATTAGTGATGCCAAATCGGCAAAAAACTTTCCCCTTTTCGCTTATTCTCTTGCCGGTCAGAAATACGAGAGAACACGCGAAATGGGAAAAGTTGGAGCCCGATTTATCATCAATAATATCCATTTCGTACTGTCGCAGATTGCAAGGACTCAATCATTATATGAGAGGAATCGCGAGAGATTCGAGAGTTTTGGGGTATTAGCGAAATAGACTTAGGAAATAGTTTCCCCGATTCCCCTGAAAAGTGAAACTTATGTACTTCGAATGATGCTCTATAAAACTGCGTTTGCCGCTTTTTGATATCAGGTCTCATCTCCGAGTATAGGTAGGTCAAATTAGGGACACTACAAAATTTAAACTATTTCCTAGGTCCGCAGGGCTCTCGAAAATCTGGCGATTCCTTTCATATTCTCGTGAAAAAACAGCACCGTATAAATTATCCTATACCTCTATGAGATGTGTTGACCAATATTTTCCGGGAAGCCTTCAAGAGTCGAAGGAATTATTTTTTCAAGATCAGTGAACCGAGGGACTATCGAAAATTTACCGAACACTGCAGATATAATCAGACTGAAATCTAAACCGTTTCAATAACACACAAATATGAAAGTTAGAACAAGCATAGCACAGGGCATCAATATGCCTGTGAATGTTCAGATTATATAATAAAAACTGTAATAATATTTAAATTAATTATAATTTCAGTTTCCTTGAGCAACTCAAACGAGTGACTGCAGCTGACTACCTTCCAACAGTGCAGGTAAATTTTGAAATGAAATAGAGTGAAAAGGTTTTTATATGGCTGGTAATATATCTTGCTATTCGTCTCAAATTTCGAGCGTAGGTATTTCAGGTTTCAGGTTTATTCATTCTAGGGATGTCTTTCCGGTTTTTTGCTCTCTCCATTTGCCACGCTATCCGGCGATGGAGCGTGCTGAACGGAGAGACGACCAGACCCCTAATATTCATTTTTGTGTTCAGGACGTGTTGAAGAGCCGAGTGGCGACGCAAGGATGTGTCCAGATGTCCTTCTTCATCAAGGATTTCACTTTCAAGTAAGCAGTACAACGGTAACGAAATTGATTGCAATTTCACTGCAAATAAAAATGCGTCTATTGGACCAAATTAGCGTCATAGAATTCGGCTGAGAATATTCATCTGAGGACTATTGAGTGGTTTAAACGGAGAAATATATTTATTTGAAAAAATAACATTTTTATTTAAATCGATTTCGAATTTCAGTGTTTACGACGTCGGCGGGCAGAGAAGTCAACGGAAAAAGTGAGTTTTTTCTGAAATTAATTTAATTTTTAAGATCCGACAATTTTCGAGAAGGAATTGAGAGTTGACCTTTGCTAGTGGCGCAATTTTTGATTATTTTTTCACTCTTCGAATAATTATGTATTGACATTAAGGAATAATTAAGGATATGTATTGACCACTCTAGAGATATGTTCCGGCTGAAGCTCATCCGAATCCGTGTCGTATTTTTGAAAACACAAAAAATGACCGCTGTCTCCGATTCCGTTTCAGCCGGATCATAATTTGGGAGAATTCGAATGTTTTTCGATTATTTCAAGCTTCTCAGTGTAAAAAAATCGAAATGAATCTTTTATGAAAAATTTTACTACTCAGATGGCTGCACATATTCGACAACGTGCACGCTGTTCTGTTCATCACTTCTCTCTCCGAATACAATCAGAAGCTAGTGGAGGATGGCACGACGGTGAGATATGCAGATAATCCAAATCGGAAGCGACTCTCTCGAATTCACAAAGATACTCCCAAATTTCCCCTGCAGACGAAAGAGCGTGGTGTTTTAGGAGAGTCGGATGTTCATTTGTCATGACTAAGAATAGTTGCACTGATAGAAGATACTGCAACGCTCCGTTTCTTTATCGCTCGTGACCCAGAGCGAGCCTGCATTGATAGAGTTGAAATGACTTCCATAGCTCCGATTAGTTCCTACCGTGATAGACGCAAAAAAATTACTATAAAGAGCCACTCTAGAGCAAAATACTCAAAATAGACAATGCGCGCACCATATCATCAAATATTTACATTCTATAAGAGTTCGCAAATACATAAACAACGGGATTTCCAGCAGTTCTTTGACAGAGAAAAACACACATAAAAATACGCATACTCTTTCTTTTGGTGCGCATTTGCGTAGATAAATTCGCGTTAGAAATATTCGTTCACAATTATATCGATGGATTATTTCCGATGTCAGAAGGAACACTGATGAGGTTCTTTCTACTGTTTATTTCGACCAGACCAGTTCTCTTCTGTAATGATTAATCCAAGCTTTTCTATTCATTTTTCATTTTATCTAGACCCCGAAGATCACTGCGAAAGCACTCTGAACTTGCACCGTACATAGGCATCCTATTGTTGAGCTCCACGCCCTGTCAATAATTTCTCCCAATTATGTTCACTTATCGTTCTTTTGACCGTGATCTCTATGAAGCTGAAAACAACAAAAAAAAGACTTCGTTAGACTGAACTGTAGTGATGTCCTTTCGATTTTGACTCTCTCCATTCTGCACACTCCATCTCCGGTCAGACTGACGAGATAGTGTGGCAAATGGAGAGAGCTAAAAACCGAAACAACATCCCCACTAGGGAACAGACGACGAGGACATTTCTGGTGCGCGAAAATAATCAAATATTTCCCGGTTCGTTCCCTTTTTTGAATCCACGTCATTCCGGAAAAAAACACCGCGTGGCTTTGAATGAACAAATGTGGATGATTTCTGGTTAGGAACAACGCTCGTTGTTCCTCCGACCGATGTACATGTCATCGTAACTTTCACAATTGGCCACGTATAGGGTTCAAACTAAGGGAGCAAACGTTTTATTTCGTAGGATTTCTGGTTCCGGTTTTTCATTTTCAAGCTGAAGCTTTCAGAATCGAATGCGGGAGTCGCTCGGGCTGTTCGGAAACATCTGTAAGAACGAGTACTTCAAGCAGACGGGTGAGGATTAGAGATGATAGGACGGAAACGACTCTCCCCTATCTGTTTGCTCTCTCGCCGGTCAGAGAAACTAGAGAGTGTGTAAGATGAGGAGAGTTGAGTTGAGATTTGTCATCACCAGTGAGCATATTTATTGGGGCCCTCTCCATCTACTCTTTTTTTCGACGGTGGCGATTACAGTAGACATTTCACCTGTTTTCTATTTCAAACTTCATGATCACTGTCCCTAAGTCCGAGAATGGTAACATATTGGGGCATGGTGTAGTCGAATGAGGCTCGAAAATGTAGCCACCACTCAAGCATAATTTCGACACGTAGCACATTCGTATAATCAGGTTACGTGAAATTGGCGAGCATCCGGTTTTAGCTTCTTGATAGTCTGATCTTTCCGAGAATGCACTTCCAATGAACGTATTAGTGTTTACTCCCAGATTACAATGTTCGAGAAAGGGAAGATTAGGAAACTGCCTAGAGAAATCAGAAGGAAATTGACAAAAGCACTGGATGTTTCGGGCCATTAGGTCGTGGGTGTCTCATCCGTTAGATTGATATAATGAACAAAGCATGAATCAGACCACCCTTTCAGCCATCATTCTCTTCCTGAACAAGAAGGATCTCTTCGAGGAGAAGATACGAAAGTACCCCATCACAGACTGCTTCCCTCGCTACAAGGGTAAGGTTCTTGATGAACTTAGGAACTAGGGTTGGCTAAACGATTGCGGGATTGCGGGCCCGCAATCCTCCCCCCGCCCAGAGAGCGCTCCTCCGCTCCCGCTCCGCCCGCCTCCGCCTCTTCTCTAAAACCCGCGCAGACTAGAGCGCGGCGGGTAGATGAAAGCATCTTCCCTCCTCGGATTGGGCGGGAGGAGGATTGCGGGCCCGCAATCGAGAGGCGAGAGAGACGCGCGATTGCGGGCCCGCAAAGCCCGAATAGCCAACCCTAATAGGAACCTTAGATGCTTAGTCAATATTGATGCCAAAAAACTTAGGGACCTTATATGTTTAGTCAATAGGGATGCCGAAACATAACTGGTACGACAACGGACTTGGACACCGGAACTTTTGTTTGGACGAGCCTATTAGCCATCAGAATGATTCTCTCTCGAACGAAAAACCGATCCGAAGTCTATCTGAAACCATCCATCCCCATCTGGCGTCAACTGCCTGACATGATAAATGTAAATGTAAATGTAAATGTAATTAGCCATCGTGAGAGTTGGTTCACTGCTAATTGCAAATTCCCAGTCAAATGCTACACATAAGTAAGCACAGATTCCAAAATCGGCACTGCCCACTCTCCCCTTCCATCTCCTTTTTACCCCTCTGGGAAGATCCGGGGGTATCATAGTAGTTCTCATTCAATTGCCCGCCGCAAGTCCGGCATTTAGCCCGAGGAGGGAAAGGAAGGAAGGACAAAATAGCGTCAGCGTTGTCCTAATGATTCTGACGCCAGAGGGGCGAGGACGAGAGAGCATCGCTCTCCCCCTTTCGCGGTGTCTCTCGTCGGTCAGACGGCGACGAGAGATCGCGCGAGACGGGGAGAGTTTTGGTGGGATAATGGTGTGCCAGGGACGGCTTTGTCCCTGCGCCGAGCACTTCCAACAACTCCACGACGCTGCGGTGCTAGAATTTCACTTCCGTTTGCCCCAAAAAGCAGCGACACAATGGATAGCGTGAACAGCCCCAGCCCCACTATTTATGGGTGATGTGGGGCTGTATCAGACCGGCTAATCTTCGAGCTTCAACGACTAAGATTAAATACGGCTTCTCACTATCTAATATGAGCTGTGTTCAGTGCATTTGCTAAGAGCGGACCCGCAAAGCAGGAGCTACAGGAAGATACCACTTGGCATTATCAGATGTATTTTCGAAATTGACCAACACGATAAGGAGGTTCATCACTTCTCTGCTGGGGGAGGCGAGAAGAAGCCTTGATTTTCGGTGCTTGTGGAACACGCTTAGGCATTTCTTGATTCTCTGCAGAGACTACAGGTGACTACGTCAGTGGATAGCTGAGTCTGCAATATGGCTGATACTTCATGACACAATGATCGGCCAAATTGAGCCTCGATGTCCCCAAACGGAACAAAAATAATTTGATGACGTCTTCGGGAGGTCGAAACTGTGTGCGAGAGAGTCGCGTGTGAAAGTGGCCGGCACTTTTTCGCTGGCTAATTGAAAGCTGATGAATGCGGTATGAAGGCTCCGGCGAAGTTGCGGTCGTCTAAGGTCAGAGTCCACTCTAAGGAGGACGAATAGAGAGCTCTTTCCCTTCTTCTGTCTTTCATATCTCTGAGCTGCGTCATCGTTCAGGGAATTATTCTTCTCATTCGTGAATGCTTCGCTGAAAACTTCCTCTTAGGCGGACTGAGAATCGCGCTTGTGATGACTAAGACAAATCTAATTTTCGATGTCTACGTTGCTATGACTCAACTCGAGAAAATTTCGTTGACGCTCGCTATTATAATGAAACACGGTTTGGGCGAAGGGAATATTAGGAAAACAGCATATTTTTACGAGATCCAGGTTTGGCTCCCATAGGATGAATGGGACGAGTCACTTGTAGGTCCTCTAATTTCGAGATCATTTAATTTCTTCAAAATAACAAGGGCTATGCTGGCAGGGAATCTGTGAAGTTAATCAGAGACAGAACCGTTCGATAAACAGATGAATACCCTCAGTAACTTTAGCCAGCAAGAGAAACGAAGATCAGCAAAAACATTATAGCGATCTTGAGCGAATTTTAGATGTATGTTTCAGTGACATCGTTGGGAATGAACCACTCATTGCCACTCATAGCCAGACAATGCACTATGCTATGTATCTACGGCATACTTCATTCAAGAATCAATATTCAGGCCCGCAAGCCTACAACGAGTCGCTCCAGCACATCACGAAGCGATTCCTGAGAGAGAACGGAAACCAGAAGCGTCAAGTGTACACGCATCTCACCTGTGCCACCGACACGCAACAAATTCAGGTGAATATGATGAGTTCACGACTCTTACCGTCATTTCTCGCTAGGTAGGGCCAGGAGTATCCAATCTCAGCTAAAATATATGGAATATATATATAAGAATAATAAATTTAATTGTTTTCCAGGTCGTAATCGACTCAGTCATCGATGTGATCATACAGCAAACTATGCAGAAGATTGGAATCCAGTAAATAACCGAATGCACTTTTAGTTGTCTACTTTTTCAAGCACTTTGAACAAACGTTGAACTATGATAGTGTTTCCCAGCTACAAACTACCCAGTTATCCACCCCTGTTCTTCTGTAGAGGCCAAACAGCCGACCGGTTCTCGATGAGCACAGTATCCGCATCCCTATCCAAACTTACACGAACATATCCGAATGGCCCCTTTGATTCGTTCCATTCCCCTCCTCATCTTGTCTGTTTTGCCCTTAAGTCCCTTGATAAATCTCATGATGTTCCTATGCGATTCGTCCGTTCTATTTCGGGTGCCTAATGACGGGAAAGGTCTGGTATTCTCGTAATCTTCTCAATGCCATCTCAAAGGACACAGGAATGTGCGTCTCCTCGCCTCAATTATTCTCCCGTCTCGCTATGGAAACCTTTCTCGGACGTTTCCGACCTCGTTGTGACGCAATCGTCTGTGAAAGCTCAACGACACGCACTCTCAGAATGTTATGTTTTTATACACCTTCAATAGTGTTGTGTTTGAGCGCATACACCGAGACAAGAAGATGATGGGGGAAGCAGGAGATGGATGGGGGATGGAATTCACGCCGGGTCGTGGGGGCTGAAAAACGGGCGAGTTTCCGGTTTGCGGTGGCGGCTAGCGCTCACTCATTGATATGTGAGGCGGGGGTCTATCGAATCTACAACAAGAATCGAGGGCGAAGGTCGCATCTATGGTACACAATCTAACAATACAAATACAATCATAATACATCATCGCTGCAACAATATGTGGATGGAGCAAGGCACCGGTTGGTACAACAGAGTGTAATAGAGACCAGGAAGGAGGAAACAGGGAAGGAGTGGTACCCGTGGATGATAAATTAAAAGCAATTGTAAGTTAGTGAGTGGGCCTATGGGTACGTTTCCGCCTACTCAGGGGTGACTCGGTAGTCGCTGAGTGGGAAGCAACGGAGGAGGAAGATAATGAGGAGGAGGAAGAAGAAGAGGAGGAAGAGGAAGGTCGCTCCTCGACAGCTTCCTCAACTGTAGTGTCCTCCTCTCGCCAGGAGTCTTGAAGCTCGTCGAGAATCGAGAAGTCGATTTTCTGTAATGAGGTGATTGCGATGGTGGTTGTATGTAGATTGCATATTGTTAGACTGCGGTCGATATCTGGTGTCTACTAATGTTCTACTGACGGAATACTCACCGGGTAATTCTTGTCTGCTTTGTCCATCTCTTCTTGACACTTCATGTGCTCCATGTAGGCTTTCTGCAAAGATCGAATATGAGAAGATACCAATTTCTAAGCCTTTTCAGCGACTATTTTCACACTTAAAGTCAGACCATCTGATGCAGAATACCAAAAATAACAATTTCGTTTCTTGTGTCCTTCAGAGAGTGAACTGAGAGATCTACGCGTGATGTTTTCCTAGTGATTACGCGAGCAAAGTCTCATTACATTTTTGACGGATGTATAAATGGGGTAGAGCTCCAGCTATATATTCGGTAATTGTCGAGGCAATGGAAATAGACATAATGGAATGAGGGTGGCTTGGGAAGGTCATGCGATAAAAATGTCATCATAGGCAACATCTAGGGTTGGACTAGGGACAAGGTGCTAGGGACTAGGGGCTAGGAACTAGAAACAAGAGAGTGAGGGGTCTAGTTGATCGAAAGTCGTTGTTTATGCACTACGCTCAGGGCATTATTTTTACCCAGAAAGGGAAACCCCACAACCTCGGGCACGTTCTTCAGAACTTTTCTTGGTAAATATTTGCCAACACGTGGCAATTCTTGAGCGTTTGGCCTGACTCAATCGGCCTAGGGTACATGCCATTTCCTCAACGGAATAATGATCGAGAAATAATTTGCCTCGGTGATGATTAACTTATAGTCGAAGAGGCACAGTCAACACCTACTCAACGATGCCCACGTTTTCATTACGATAATGCGATTTTGAGGGTGGCGAGAAAGTGAGATTCATCTTCTCCCCTCCCTTACTTGAGGGGACAGATGAATCCTAACAAATGGATGAGCGAGTGTAGCATACGTCATTCGCATTATGCATTCTCTCTCGCGGCGACCCAGAGTGCGCCATCAGAATAATTTGAGCAAAGTTCGGATTTTAGACATGCCGGTGTGTGCGCTGGTTTCATCAGAAGATCGTCTCTTGTTTATAGTCTTGAATAAATAATGAGAAAATTGGCGAATAACCAATGAGAAAAGAGAAATAATGAGCGTACAGAGTTCACATCATCTAATTTCAGGCATAATTGTGACCATGAATCACACAATTTTCAGTGATATCTATATATTTTTACCCCCTGAGAGTCATTGAAACATAAATAATTACCTTAATTAGCTTCTGGAGTTCGGCGATCGTTTCAACGTAAGCGGCCGTACACTGTAGCATACCACGGGTCATGTATTCCTGAATGAGCATATTGTACACGCTTTTCGACTTTAGCTATTCAATTCAAGATAGAGGAACCCTTCCATGAAGAAATCATGTTGTGATCTCTAGAAAATGTAGGTGAACATTGAATTTGTCCAGACTAAGAACCTCGTATTGTATCCAGAAATTACCGATCTCCGACTTACCTTCATCAAATTCTTCGGTGGTTCGGATTGCTGATCCTTCAGATGGAAGGCGCTAACGGTTTCGAGGCTGAGCATCGAGAGCGAGAAGAAGATAAACAGGAGCTCGGAAGGAGTGATTCGCGCCATCTGAAGATGATAACAGATAAGACGAAGAATAAACAATCGAACACTGCGATCAACAAATAAGGAAGTACTGGCGTAATTACACGACTAGAAGTTCATCGTCACCACGTCTCGAGGCATGGAAAACAATCTGGTCATTCGTTACTGCTAGAGTATGGAGTCTCAAACTACAGGACAAGTTCTCAGAGCATTCTCGGAGAATGTATCGCTCTCCTACTCGAGGCCATCATAGAAGAAGTGGACACCACCGAGTCTGAGAGGGAGGAGCGAGGGAGGAGCGAAGGGGGAGGGATCTCCGGCCAGGCGCTCTTACATACATTCATCCGGCGTGTGGTGTTAAAAGGGGGCGGAGCCAGCGGCGAAGTCTAGTCCAACCGTTCTACATGAATTGTCACGGACTTATGCCAAGGATGAACGGAGAACAGCGAGGAGATGCTGAGGAGGTGCAGTAATACCGACAATTTTCAAGGCAAAGCAAAGTTGATACTTAGATCTCAGGGCACCGAGAAGTAGCGATAATAGGTGCGTACGGGCGATGTTTCAATTGCTTGTGGTTGAGTCTAAAGAACGAGTACAGCTTTTTCCGAGGCGAGGAAATTTCTATGAAGATCGCAACTATGAGTCAATCAGCGACTTCTTCATTCTTCATTAACATGAAAATAAAGTCTTCCGCATTCCATCAAAAACAGTGTGTAGGTGTCTTTCCGGTGCGCTGAGGATGAGGTGGTCAATGATCGTTAGCGAATGAACGACCTTGGCTAATGCGTGCCGACGCTGTTTCCGTTACCTCCATTTCAGTCCTATACATCAGATGGGGCCACTACGACCCACCCATGAGAGCGCAAAGCTATTAATAGGAGAATGACAACACTATAGGTGACAAATCACGTCGTTTTCATAATCCTTCTATTGTCGTGCCGCCTTCATTATGCGCTCATCCGGTAATACTTCCGTGTGGTGTCGCATTGACGGATGTCTTAGACAGCAATAGAATCGACTCACTACGCCACCACCTGGCCGCTATTGTCGTCGTGTGTCGCATCTCGCTTATCCCCCATTGCTTATCCCGGATATGTCGCCAGGTGGCAATATGCGGGTGATGTCTGACAAAGACCTTCTTATGCCCGATGCAGCAGACACTAAGGGCATCGGCGACGACTGGTCTATTGCGTCATTATCTCTGTCATAGATCTATCAATGAAAGTATAACGGATGCTGGAAATAAAAGAGTACACTGACGAATATGATCTCAAATTGTGTGTAACGTCTCAAGGCATGACTCATTGTTACCTCTTTTTCGAGAAAGTCGGGGAAACAAAAGGCTCGCTTACGCTAGGGATACACTACAAATCCCATCGTTGACAAGCATACAATTGCCTGGTTTCTGAGAGCTGAACGCGTTTAACTCTACGGATACGACCACACTTAGGTTAGAATTACACTTCTGAGCAAACATCACGCCAGAGAATCAGGGATTGCTCGAGCAATCTCGATTGGTAGCCTATTCAATAACTTTCGGATGAAATCGACTACCGAAAATCTATGTCAATGCAAAATCACAAAACGAATTCGCTACTATCAATCTCCCATTCGGGAAATCGGGCGAAGGTTGGTCATCTATGCAAAACACCTGTGGATCCTGCAGACCCGATTTACTGCAGATTACTGAGCACCTAGTTATGCAGCAGCATATCTACTTACATCTATCAGCATACGGTTCCTCGGCTATAGCTCGTGGTGTAATGACACATCAGCTCGTGGGTTCGAATACCGAAACTTACATAAGTGTTTTGTCTATTTTGGTCCTACCAAACTTATATATTCCTACGGTAGCACCCAGGACAACTGATCGCCGGTCTCCTCCACTTTCAGCTGCGATATGTTTTTCGCTTCCATAACGATATAATAAACGTCTCTCCAGATCGTTTCCACCCGTCAGCAACATATGTAAACCCACGCACACAGCGCCAGACAAGGAGGAATGTGCCTCTTTCTCCTTACTTTGAACTATCCAAGAACAGACTCCACTCCCCCACCACCCTCACAAAGGAAAAAGAAGTTGCGATGGGTTACGCACGCTAGTCGATAATAACGTCATTTTAGTGTCTGCCTCGGCACAAAGGCGCGCGATATTTGAGCCCATTACGACCGTTTTACGAATCGTCAAGAGATGTTTGTGCTTTGGTACGAGGAAATGTTGGCTCAAAATTTCGCCCGCATACGCCGGCTGTTTTTCGGACGAGATTCGGCACTGATAGATGGCCAATCACCAATTGATCAGTGTGAACGATAGATTACGGTAAGTGCGGAGCCTGAACCGTCAAGCCAGACTTGGATGTGCTAACACGTAAGGCGGCTCAGCTAATCACCACTGATCATTGTGAATGCCAGATTACGGTAGGTTACGGCTGAAGTAAGGGTACGGAAATCTCAAGTTACCACCCGGACTGGGCTAGCTTGAGATTACTGCTATGCCAGTGATACAAGGATACGGTCGCTGTACCGAAGTGTGGTGTGCCTTGGGCCTCGCTTCATTATGCATGCGAGGTGTAGGTGTAATAGAGTTTTCGACAGGCGCGTGTTCCTCATAGCCAATTCAGCTCATTACTCGGAGGAGAAGGAAAAAGTGGGACAATTTGCCTAATGAGCGATGGAAACATCCAGTAAATCCCAAGTTCATCCCTAACTCATCCGACCATACATCCAAAACATCTGGAGCTTCCAAGGTATTTTCAGGAGATTTACCCGGATCACTGCTCTTCGAAGCGATCACATATATTATTTGAATTTAGATAAAAGGGATAGAAGGGTGGATCGAATTAGTAAGTGGGGGGGGGGGGGGGGGGGGATCGGAAGAAGGAAAATCTGCAAATGTGATTGCCCAAATCACAAGTACTTCCAAATTTTTTACACATATTACTAGCAAGCAAATACTGCTGAATCACTTGACGGAACTATCTAGTGGACAATCGGGGCTTCCTCAATCGTTTTCAGCGTATTTACGCTGAAAGGCACATCATACAACATCATACCGCTCGAATAGCCTTCCTGATAACTATGTGTCTATTCACGTCTTGGATTACAGAAGATTTCAAATCGTACATCACTGAGTGGCGTCGTCGACTAGAAATATTTCTCTAAACATCGAACAGTAGCGATCGTGCTGAGTGTGTTGAGCATAGTTACCCTTTGTTGAGGTCTCTGTTGATTTAATCTTGAAAGATGGAGGAGACTCCGTTTTCGTTTTTCCTTCTTAGATCCCAGCGAGATACCCGTAATCGCCACCACTCATAGATGCGAAAATATCGATCAGCTAGGGACTTCCACCAGCATGTTCGGATTATTTACGTTGAAGCGAAACATATCAAACAATCTCTATAATAAGTGCAATTCGCGCGAAGAAAAGGATCACCCAGAGGATAAATGGAACGTGTTTCAATCGATCTTCCCATTATTGAAGCGGTCACGAAAGGGCGGATTTCCGAGAATGCATTGTTAGTGATATGACGCTAAGTGAACTTTGCTACTAACCAATTTTGAGTTATGAAGAGATCCCAGCTTTGCTTCCGGTCCTCAAGCTACCGATACTCATTAACCGCGCAATACAACCAAATCTGAGGCTTTCGCCGCAATTTCTGAAGCTTTACCCTGTGTCAACGAGATTCTTCCTGAGAAGTTGCTTAGATGATGAAGAAGGAAATAGAAACGACATAGTCAAAACGACAGATTCGATAACATCGACGCACAAGCGTATCAACACCACTTAAAAACCCGGTACACACGGTCGCATAATCGCCATGCAATATGTAATAAACGTGCAGAAGCGGATTGTGACGGGGAAAGAAATACGAAAAAAGCAACACGTATTTGCACATGGTTATCATTACCGTTCTAGTTTACCGTTCTAAGGCTATTTTGCGATCTAGAGACGTCACACGGTGTTTCCTGGTTAGCAAAAGTTGTTGACTCTTCACAAAGGAGAACGGTAAAATCACTCAGTTTATGATTTACAAAATTCACAACGCATTTCCCATCTATTGAATATATGTTCTCATGCCCAGTGTTGTTGCTTCTGTGTGTAGGAAAGGATTCTAAAATAGATCTGTCCCATCCATATTCGTGCATCTTACGGTAAATTTGTTGCCCAGGAAGGAAGCTGCGACAATTTCTGATCCCATGTCATAACGAGCAGGAAATGCCAGACGCAACGGTATTTCCTCGTGAGATATGCGTCCACAGATTATGGCTGGTAATTGGATGTCTATATGCACAGTTCCGGATATATTCTCGTGGAAAATCACGAATGCTGAGCGGCATCATTTTTGTTCATTTCACTTTTTCGTCCTATCCCATATCCCCGGGACATGAAAGGGATAATTTAGAGAGCCGGTCAGGGCAAAATAGCCACTTATAAGTGACGCCAGAAGTGCTCGGACTAAGGGGAGAGGGAGACGCGCTAGCGCTAATTTAGCGCTTACTCTAGTACTCGACGAGTTCGTTATCACAACGCAAACAAGTCTGGGAATACACATGACATTCAATGAGGGGGATCGGATTCCAAATCCTGTTTTAGCGGTACTCCCTCACAGCGCGTCGACGCCGACCTTATCAAGGGAATCACGAGAAGCCTCAAGTTGTGTTTCAATCAGAGAGGGACGTGTAAGGATGATCCGAGAAGGATCAAGAAACTTCAAGAAAGAACAGAGCGGCCAATTTTCGAGTCAACGCGGCATTTTAAAACTTATTCTTGATTCAGTTCCATCATAGTTGTCGGAATGGGAGGAAATGTGAGGAAATTCTCGATAACTCCGGATACCACTTCATCAAGGAATCGTAGCATCTCACATCGAGAGATGAGGCAGGAAGTGGTTCCAGAAACACAGGGAACTACGGAATGAAAGAACTAGACCGAATCAAGCGGAGACTCGCTCTCTCGTGATGTGTCAAGCTGGGGCTCGAATCGGAAACCCAAATCAACCAAGGCCGTTTCCGGGTTTTAGCGCGATTAGCGAGATGAGTTGATCGATTAGTGCGCGCGCGGATTTAGGTCAACAACATCTTCGTATTATTTCGGGGAAAAGAGGCCGCTGGGGAAAATTAGAAGGGGAGAGAGCTCATGAGCCCAAGGCTTCCCAATTAATCTGAAGTCCGTCAGAGAGCCGGCAACGCCCTACGTAACAGCCACTAATAGGATGGAACCGTGAATAGGCGAAGCCGGGGGGGGGGGGTAGAACCGGCGATTAGGAAATCGGGAATTGGCGATAAAGAGATGTAAATTATATTGAGTGCGAGGGTGGGGGCACTTGGACTTTAAAATATGAATTGAATATTCGGTGAATCAATTACCCCTTTCGCATTATCAAGCGAAGCCAAAGCTAGTTACTTCAAATAAACTTCAATTCAAATCTACATACTTGGGAATGATTAGTTAACAGAGACCATCAATTAGTCTCTGGATCCAGACACAAAAGCCGTATTTTCTACCCAGACTTTGGATTTCTATGAATCAAAAGGCGGACAGTTTCGTAATCATTCCGACGATCATAAACAGTGTTATGTAGTTGTTTCGACTACAATGAACAGTGTTTTCGTGACCGACATCTCACTAATTGTTGCCGACAAACGTTAATCCGGGAAACGATGATAAACATTTGACCGGATTAGCCGTGTCTACGTAAATGAGATAAGTGGATGTTCAGGGGTTCAAGAGGATGTTTGGGAATGCGAAACACAGATTTTTACTTTTTGAAGATAAAATGTCAGACGGTAATTGAAAAGGGTTGATGACGCAGATAGGTAGCGGAAAGAAGAATCAGTCCCAAAGGAACAAGCAATATTATCAATTTAGACAAAACCGGAGGGCGATATTAAAATTTGACCGGATTAGCCGTGGCTACGTAAATGAGTTGAGTGTTCAGGGGTTAAAGCCGATGTTTGGTAATTCAAAACACAGACTTCACACAAAAACACTTGGGTTTAAGGAGGTATTGGGGGAAATTGTGATTATCAAACGCATAATCGATGCTGCGACTTTCGACAAGGCCGAGAGATAACAAACACTTGACGCGAATCTGACGCGTCTACGTAGATAATGTAGGTAAGTGACCAGATTCAGGAGGTTCATGAGTCTAGAAAACTCAACATAAGGGCGCTCATAAGCAAAAAATGTGCCGAATTTCTGTCGGTGAGTAAAGCGCTCCACACAAGCCTCTCCCTAGCTAATTCATCGTAAAGTCTGTCCTGAGAAACTCCACAACCTGAGCGATGTGGCTATGCCGCCTGTGGCGTACGGTTTGCTGCCGGTGTACGGTAGAATATCTGAATCTAGCCCGCAGTGTCATCATGAATTATCAAAGTGGAACATCCCTCTGCACATACTGAAATGGCTAGAGCGATAAATTAAAATATGAAGCGTCGCGACAACGTCGTAGGGATCTGGCGCATGTTTACGCCCTTCTCTGAATAACTTGTCACTAAAAATGCCATTTCAGAAATGAGTAGGATTCATCTGCGCAGTAATTTCCAGCCTCGAGCGCCGAGATCTCCTTTTTTCACCTATTACCTAGGCGGAGAGAAACACCCGCGCATACTTGGCTACATGTTTTCACACCAAAGTACCGATAAGAGCTACATCGAGACACGTACGCAGCTAAATTTGAGGAGATGTTCTATGATCTGTGAGCATATGAGTAAAGACTAGGTATTCGCGCTTCGTTTCATTCAAGACTCTGCCTACATAGGACATTCGTAGAACAAATGAAGCAGAGGGCAAAGAACAGCATATTTGTGAGTGTAAATAACAGCCTTGTTCTAATGAGAGTTCAATTTGTTTTCAATTAAGAACGCTTGAGAATGTCACGTAAGACGTTAGGCATTTCATGACTTTCTTAAAATTGTTCAATATTTCACAGAACAGGGCAACGTGGTCATAGACACTTCCTCATCGCCCATCGATCAAAGATGAGCATGATCAAACCTGAGTGGTGTGATTACTGCGGTTTCTGCAAACATGGTTTTTTTTCAAAGAAATTTAGGGGGATTCCCTGACGGATGAGCTTGCATCAAACGAACTAAATGGATGGTGATAAATGATGCTGCTAACTTATTTCATTTTTTTGGGATTTACTACGGTAGCTTATAGGATGAGGCTAAAGCATAACCGGTTGAATTGCAAACCCGAGTAACATAAAATGTGTGCTGGAATATCGGGGGTTTAGTTCGCGGTTCTCTTTGATTGGGCACAACCATCATAACCATAAGTGAGTCAGCGGACATGGTAGCTGTACAGGCGCGTGCAAGAGAAGACAAGACTTGGAGGTCACCTCTGTGACTCCTTAGCCAGAGGATCCACCAAGATATAATGGGTAAGGAGATTGTCAGAATTGCCCAAACGCACGAGCGATCTGTTGTACGGAACAGGTCTCTGATCATGCTCAGAAACACTCATTTTCAAGGCATAATCGGTAAGAAAATGCACCACGAGATCTCTGATATTGTAGTATCAGATAGGTTTCGTGCAGAATCAGCTATGTAAATATATCATTATATTGTGGCAATATCATTATACAGTGTTAATCATCATGCAGTGGTGGTGGTGATTTTTTTTCTAAACTGCAGACGCGCATTTGCGCCTGCGCCAGATTATTATTTATTGCTCCCTTCACATCGATGATCACTACAGTGAATAAAAAGGTGTGGGTGTCAAGAGCGACAATAATATGCGATTCACCAATCTGTCTTGCTTTTTTTCCTGAGCCCCTGCTACCGTATAGCTAAAGCGGCAACTTCTAGCGAAATAAGGGATACATGCATACCTATGCAACCCTGGCGGCGACCCGTTTTTGGACCATGTATATCAGTTCACGATAACCGGATTATGGTATTTTGGGTTACGGTAGAATGCGGAGTTAATTTAGTGCACTTTGGGATACGTTGACTACAGGAGGGTGACAAAAAAGTTGGCACCCCCCATGCATTCAACGTAGGAGGGGCCATGGTCCAAAAGTACCATATGCCAAAGTACACTTCAGTAACTCGAAATTCTACCGTAACCCAAGATACAGTAATCCGGTTATCGTGAACTGACTTTTTTTCGCAAAATGCGTTTAAAAGTCGGTTCTTTGGCACAGTTACTCTTATAACTCAGTTATTTTTGGTCGGAAGGCATCATACTTAATTTTATGTGAAAGATCAGAATCTGCTCTACAATTCGTATGACAAGAGCTAAGAAATACGTCGCACGGTAAATTGACTGTGATATTAAACGTCCGAAATGTTCGAGCTGATCTTTTTTTTAAAAATGTGTGCGTTAAAAATCACAGTAAATTTACCGTGCGTCGGATCTCTTAGCGCTTGTCATAGGAATTGTAGAGCAGATTCAGATCTTTCACTTAAAATTAAGTATGACGCTCTCCGACCAAAACTAACTGAGTTATAAGAGTAAATGTGCCAAAGAACCGACTTTAAAACGCATTTTGCGAAAAAAAAAGTCAGTTCACGATAACCGGATTACGGTATCTTGGGTTACGGTAGAATGTCGAGTTACTGTAGTATACTTTGGCATATGGTTCTTTTGGACCATGGCCCCTCCTACGTTGAATGCAGGGGGGTGCCAACTTTTTTGTCACCCCCCTGTAGTCAACGTATAGGTCATGGATTTGGTCATTTTTCGACCCCGAGCACCATATCCCAAAGTGCACTACTCCGAATTCTACCGTAACCCAAAATGCTGTAATCCGGTTATCGTAAACTGACTTATATGTCAAAACAAGAAGTCGCCGGCGGCGTGCACACCTATGGATACATGTCTTGGAACCAAACCGTGATAACCTATGCTGGATTGTACCCTAGATTTGAGCAGATTTTGAAGGCTACACGTTGTGCCAGCTTTCGGCATAGTGCGGGGTGAGATTGCTGATTACACTTTAGACAAGGCCGAAATAGGCAGGTTGAAAGGAGGACCGGGATGGAAAACTAATTCCATTCAACACAGCTGCTCTAATGCACGTGATAAGCGCCTGAATTCGCGTGAAACCGCGAAAATTTGTGGCGACCGGATGTTTCATCGAATCAGCGCTTACTAGAGAGATCCAAATCGATCCCGACTCTCCTCAAGCCGCGGTAGCTCTCGCCGCACAGAGCAACGAAAGAGCGTGCGAATTGAGGAGAGTAGGATTCGTCATCTCAAGCACGGGCGCATTCCGGGTGCTTATTGACACGCACATACGAAGAACGATGATGATGATGATGCGACGACAACTTATGATACGTGGTGATCCGTTCTCGAAAAAGCGCGGGACAATTGATCCCGGGAGATGGACATCGTGATAATTAGCGATGTCGAATCGACATCGACTCGTCTCATTTCTCTCGGCTCTTTTGCCAATCAAAGAAACGAGGGAGCATGCGAATTGAGATTACGGCCTTCAATATACAAGTCGAGCGTCAACTAGCGAGATAGTTTCAGCTCTCAGCCGTCACCATTATCCATACACCTTGTCTGCCTGACCGGCGAGAGGTGTGCGGAATAGGGAGAGCTGAGAACTGAAACGAACTCACTAGTAATGGTAACTAGTGGGTGAGATCTCTGAAGTCATGTTATTTACCTCATATTCTGATACACATTCTCGAAATAGGATTGATGAGCCGTTAGCCTAGTAAGACTAACACTTCCTTTGTCCCCGATAGGTGGGATGAAGAAAGGAGAATGATTTTCTCACCTGGCATAGGGACGAGGGATCATCTTGCGATTCTTCTTTCGCAATAGTCGTAGTCGTCGCGATCTGTGTCCCCATGAGCCAAACACGATGGAGATGTGTCGGGATCATTAGACTAGTAGATACTAGAGTATCCCTGCTCGACCGAGAAGTAGAATGAAATGTTTCTTGGCTAGGAAAAGCTCAATTTATGGAGATTGAACCCGTAAGCTGGATTCCCTAAAAAAAGGAGCACTTCGTAAATATCAGTGTTGAAGCCGCAAATTGTTTACATGCTAGGAATTTGAGACTATATCTAGCCAGCTGGAACCTTTGAGACAAAAAAGGTTGTGGTTTTTCGATCTAAAAAGTTGTGTATTTTTCAGTTACTACTGTGCACCTTTATTTGATTCTTCGAGAGTTAAAGGAAATATTTTGTGTTCTAGTATTATTCTCCTTCCATTCTTAGATCTCACCCTCATGTCCGCATGAACCCTCGAATCTATCACTATTCTTCTAGGTTAAATCCTGATGTAAAACGCCAAAGCACCACCAAGCTGTTTCCCACTTTAGGCCAGGGCTTCAGGATCAGGACTCTTCCCTATCAAATAAGATGACTCTCAAACCTGCCTAAAAGTGGAACACTAATCTAGATTTACCGGACCCGGCAATTAGGCGCGGCCGCTTTAGAGGCGCGCTTATCCATATGGCCCTATTGCCGCCTGACCTTTCTTTGTTTTCCTTCCCTCGGATTATTAGTAAATAACCGCTAAATGGTCCTGTGTAGAAACACAAAAAGGTCTGAGAGGATAATTGACAGTCGTGTCGCTCTTAGCGGTGCTCTTTGTGGCGAGACACTGACCGTATGAGTGAGGGAGGCTGAATGACTCTCATCATTGCGCACACTATCTCACCGGTCAGACACACGAGCGATGATGCAGAAGGAGGAGGGCGCTACATAGGAGTGCCCTCTGAGAGGCACGAGCGCACATTTCTTGAACGGAAGTGACCTCTCACCTCGCGTGAACATGCTTTCTTTGGCGCGTAGTCCCAACTCGGAGTCTATCATGTATCTCAAGTCATTCAAATTTTCAATCTGAAATATTTTCCTCCGACCACCAGAAATGCTCCCAGAATAACTATCTGAAATATCCGTCAGCCATTCGTCACGAACTATTATTGTTTACCGAGTTTTGAAGCGTAGCTCGATCTCCGATTTTCGAAATCGCGATCCCCTAATGACTCCCCAGTTCCCCGCTGTGTCATTTATAATAGGGGCGAGCAACGGATCCATGGTGGGATAAGTACAATGATAGGTCACCTACACATAGACGAACAAGGTGAGAGCAGAGCGATTGGTTGCAATTACTGACTCCCAACCCTCCATTCAATGGGCCTATTCAATAGGCGAGTCGGGATTCGAGGTCTCGCTCTCCATATCCTAATGGAGCTTGTTACTACACCACCACACCTTTCCTGTTCGGTCAATGGGAGATAGGAGGTAACGGAGATGAATTGCATTGATTTGGAGCAAAACATAGCGACTAGAAGAGTATAATTTAATTAATTAATTTCTAGGAATGATGTATCGTGTTTGCGCTTTTCTTGGAAGTGTTTGAACGTTTGAAAGGCCCCCCTTCTCTTTCTATAGTCAAGCCTGAAGAGTGGGTACTGTCCTCCCATCTTCAGCATACAGTACCCACTCTAACTGCATGTAATCAGGTGGCGATAATCCCTGATCAATACACTGCCACCACCTCCATTACTCAATCGGGGGGAGAAGCAGCGCTCGGCAAACTAATGTCTGCGCTCTCCTCACATCACATGCTCTCTCGCCCTCTCTAAACCTCGACACCGACCCCCCGGGACACCAGGTCGACACTTGATATCTGCTAGAGTCGATTCTCACCCACTCAGCATGATCTGCTACCAATTGTAAGACATGGAGATACGTTAGCAGATACGAGCAGAGGATGAATAAGGTAGAACTGGAACCATGCTGATCCATTTGAAAGGAATTGCCGGGTGATATCTTGAGAAATAGTTCCACTTTGAAACGCAGGCCCAAAATGCGGATTGTAGGTGGAATGTGACCTGAAAAGGGTTTGAATGGGTCCATTTTTGTTTCGTTTGATTAATCAGACGAAGAGATCCGAACATTAGAGTACTTGCGAGATTGCTTTCGCACACATGCTGAAACACATCCGACTCGTCTCACCAATTTAACTTTTTTTGCGATAGAAACCCCCCCCCCCCTCCCCCACCATGACTCTTCGCCCTCCTCTTTTCACTCGTATCAAATTTAGGATGTGAAGGGATGAATTCACTTGTGAAATGGGGGAAGAGAAGAGGAGGAAGGAGGAGAGAAAGGGAGACGGATGAATACACAAAGAGGTGTCAATATTGGATGAATACTCTCTCGCGGAATTGAAGCTATTCGCCGTGTCAAAGAGAGATGAGTAGGGTTGACTTTGACGCCTCGTTTCGCACGATCTCTCGCCTCTCTGACAGGCCAGATAGTGTGCGAAATGAGGAGAGTCGTCCTAATAACATTAGAGATGAGTGGAATGGATATTCATTTACCGTCACTGACTTTGTTCATCGAACGAAAAAAATAATATAAAAAAATTATCTCCTTACACAAAATTGAACTATTCTATTCAACTACATTATTCAATACTTCCGAATCATCGACGAAAGTTGATATCGTTTCACACAGTGAGTGATGCTTTCATATTCTCAGTCTGAAGTATATCCGAAATATTTATTAATTCTAAGTGAACAAACATATCAATATCCGAAGCCTGGCACATGGGAATATGGAAGTTGCCAAATATATTCTCAATTAATTGGGACGACTTAATCCCTAGGCATCATACATAGACAAGAAAAAACTATTTGAAATTTCAAATGGGTCTGACATCTCAGATCCCCGACCCTAACCTCTAATTGTTTCTGCACCGTTTAGCTACCAGACGGGACCACTCAGCAGGAGAGACAACCTCTGTGCCTCCTCGATTCGCACGCTCTCTCGCCTTTGCTCTCTCATTTTACCCTTGTCTCTCGCCCCTTCTCTGCCCCTCTAGTGCCAACAAGTAGTAGTGATACACACACAGTCGGGTCAAGCACATCTCTCAATTGGTGAGTATCGAGTCATTGAGAAGCAATGAGAGAGAAGGAGAAAGACAGAGAGATGGAATGGTTGCTCTCACTCCGTATGGTGTACTACTGCATTGAATGAACCAACCCTTCGCCATCCCCCCAGATACATGATGTTTAATATCCCAAGTCTATTTTCAAGAAGACGAAAGCTGACTTGCAACTTTATTACAGTAATAACACTTTAATTAGGTGTTGTCATACATTGAAAATACGCGAGACGGACAATTACGGAGCAAAGTGCGGAGATCAATGGCGGGTTTGTGTTTTGTTTTCATCTGTTTTCGAGAAACCTAAGATAATATTGACTGTGTGTGCTTGCGTGTGATTCGGAACCCTACTTGAAACTTGCTGAGGTTGGGAGAGCGGGGAGTGACTTTGAACAATGGGGAGGGAACAAGGAAAGTGTGTGGATGGAGTGTAGCACCGGTGGGGATGGGGCAAAGTTCTGGGAAGTGGAAGATCAAAGATCAACGATCACTGATCGCTAGCTAGAGGACGTTGTCGGATGGGGGAAGGGTCGTCGGTGTTGGACGTCGTCGGGGACTGGTCGGACGTCGTGCCCGACGAGGCAGCTGAGGCCGGAGAGGCTGAGTGCCTTTCCGCCTCCTCTTTGCTTCCCGCACTGCTCGTCTTCATGTTGAGGATCTCATCGATCATCAGCCGACTCCTCTTAGGGGTAGTAGTAGAGGTCGCAGGTGTGATCGGCGGCGTGGGCAGCCTGCCTGCTGAGGTCGGCGAGGCGGCAGAAGCTGCAGCCGCCGCTGCAGCCGCATTGGCAGCAGCCAGCTGCTGCAGCTGCGGAAGCATACCGAACAGCCCACCGGCGCCTCCTCCAGCCATGCCCATCATCATCTGCAGCAGCATGGGGTTGAAGGCGGAGCCTTCAGCGCCAGGGCCGGCTCCCAGAAGACCGAGGGCTCCGGCGAAGGGCGGTAGGCTGCCGGGAGCGGGTCGGCGGCCAAGCAAAGACGTCGTCGAGAGGTCGGCGACGGGATCGTCGTGCGGCGAGGGCGAGTCGGTGGTGGAGTCGTCGAAGTCGTCATCTTCATCGTCAGATGAGAGTCCGACGCTGCCGCCCACCTTCTTCAGCTCCACTCCGGTGACGTTGCACCTGAAAAAGGTAACGTAAGAGATGATTGTGGTTACTACGTATTTTCTTTTCCTCGGAATCCCTGTTTACTCTTCAAACTATGCTATTGTGACACAAAGTATTCCACTGATTGTAACCACAGTGCTTCCCGGGTACATTACGGTAGCGCTTTACGGTAGTAGTCCCCTCCCTCTCCCTGCTCAACCCCGTGTGTCTGCTAAAGTGGCTCCATTGCTCTCGTGTCTTCTTTCTCTCATCGTGTAAACGAGAGGAGGCAAACACAAGCGATCTAGAGGAGAGAAGAAGCTCATCATCATCATTCCTATCCATCGTCTTCCCCCCTCACAGATCAAACAGATGATAGGGTGGTTGCGACGAGAGGAAAGAAAGAGGGAGGTACACGATACGCTTGATCTACCGTATCCCTACAAACATCCGGATCAGAGGAAGAGGGATCACTAACTGCCCGGGTAATCGCTCCCCTCTGCACTCTATCTGTGTGTAATTGACACACTATTGTGGATATAGAGTGGATAAAGGAAGAATTGCTTTAGTTTGTACTAACAGTGAAAGATCGATAAAATCCCTCACTATCTCATGCCCAAGTAGATCAACGCTTACTTGTTCTTCGCTGCAGCTGCCCGGTCGCGTTGTCGACGGTTCTTGAACCAGTTGCCGACCTTGAAACGGGTTGTTGGTTTGGGGTCAGGCACCAAAAAAGTGGTACGGTACCAAAAGAACCAGCACGGTACCTGCATAGCCGTTAACCCAGTCGCATTTGCCAGTTCCTTCTTCTTGCTCGGATTCGGGTACGGATCCTTGAGGTACCATTCTCGCAGCAGGGATCGCGTCCTTTCCTGGAAGGCCGGGGTTAAGAACCGTCAAATACAGAGGTCCAGAAGAAAGAACCGTCTATTAATCTTTCTCACCTTGAAGCAGTGCGTCTTCTGCTCGCCGTCCCAGATGGTGCGCGGCATTGGGAACTTCTTCCTCACACGGTACTTATCCACGGGGCCGAGGGGTCTGCAATTTGCCGATTCTAATTCCCGGTCTTGATTGCGGATCCCCGTTCCTGGTTCCAGCCCTGGTTCCGGCTGCGCCCCGGGGGTTCATGTACATTATCATAATCGGGTGTGCGCTCTTGAGTACACCACTTAGCCGTGGTCCCATCAATTAGTCACACCAATCTGTCACAAATCTGCGTTGTGGGAAGTGGTTATGGGAGAGAGGCTTAGGATCCCGCCTGAGGTCGAAAGCCGCCCCTGTTTCCTCCTCCTCTCTCAATAGAGAAGCCCAGTCGTCGCTCTGCCTATTAATTAGCGCGCATTAGTCGGCCGGGGGTGAGTCGTATGTCAACCAGAGAGAGATAGTGTGTGGGAGGAGGAGAGGTGGGAGACGGGCAGAGAGGTATTTGACACTTCCTCTCCCCCTCTATGGATGCGTCGTTTACCGCCAAAGGAGTGAGCCCTTTCCCCGTCTGTCCAGGTGTAAGAGTCAGAAGGGGCTAAAGGACACGGTGTGAATTGACCCCCAAAGATGAAACAACCGGCAACACTATGAGGCTATGAGGCAATGACCTAATAATGAGCAGGCTCGGGGGCTACTGTATGACTAAGATAGGATACGGTAGACTGGATCCCGGATTATTTGCTTCCCCCACCCTCCTCTCCTTCTCCCGCTCACTATGTAATCGAGCCGGCTCGCTTGCTCGCTAGCCCCGCCCCTTCCCCCTTTCGCTCTGGAAAGCGATACTACGGTATCTTAGGATCTCTTGAGGGAGTGGAGCTAGACTATCCATTGAAAGATATGTTACTGTAGCTTAGGATTTTAGAGGTACCAAAACCACCAAGAATAATGGGTACCAGACTAGAACCAGACTACCACAACCCCGGCCCATACTCACCTTCCTCGGGCCTTCTCCGCTTCCTGGTAGTGCGCTTCCTGCCACAGCATCTGCAGCTTTGCGTGACAGGCGGGCGCGAACTTGTGTGAGGCAAGGATCGCCTGGAATGGGATTGGTCTTTGATCTCTGACGGAACCAGGAACCAGATCGGTACCAGGACGGTGCCAGCACCCACCTTCATCTCGGCGAACATGCCCATGTGAAAGTAGACGATGGCTCGGGACCGCAGTACCGGCTCTTGGTTGGCGACCTGAAATCTGCCAATAGAGGTCGTTTTCAACTTAAAACAGCACTACGAGGTGTCCAAACACTGCGTGAACAAAAAGTTTTGCTAGGAAAAAGCAACGAAAGGTTTGATAGTATACCTCCTCGGCGACGTCTCTGGGAAGGGCGTAGAGGAACTTGGCTAGCGAGTCGACGTCACCTGACTCCTCGAGCATCTCGCAACGCTTCGATACCTAAAATTAATATTAGGTTAAAAAATATTGAAATCTTGATTTCAGGCTGTATCCCCTCAGATTCGTCGTCAAAACAGCCTCCCAAATAGGCTCAATTCGCGCTATTATTGTGAAGAGGTGTATTGAAAGCGTCTCTCTTGACTAGGATCGTTATCCCCCTTCTTCTTTCCTTCTTTCCCTTCTCAGTCACAGCGCGGACAAAGGCATCTCTACCCTATTTCCGCTTCGTCTTTTTCGCCAATCGCATTTCGAAAGCATGAAAGGCGATGCCTCCGGAGAAATCGAGAGCCGGGAAGTGAGAGCCGTAGAATAGCGCGCCGGGATTCCCCTCAGCACCAAGGCGCTAAACAGTACTAACTATCTCTCATCTCGAAAGGGTGAGACATGAGGTTGTTTTCGTCATCCATCTTGTCTCCCACTCTTCTTACTATCATCACAATTTATGAGAGACGAGGAGTGGGAATCTCAAGATTTCTTCCGGGGGTGGGTAAACAAGTATATAGATAGTGCCTGTTACCGTACACTATATCACTTACCGAAGCCCCAACCCTGACTACCGTATACCTATCAATTGCGTGACCCTGAGCGACTATCAGGCAAAACATCGGCTGTATCCATTCCAAATCATTCCAAATGTTCACTTGGCTGGGTTCTGATGGGATTAGACCCGCGCCGATCACAGGGAGAAAGAGAGAGAGAGAGAGGAGTCGATATGGGAGGATTGATTGGGAAGAGATAGGCCTATCACTCTCTACTACTGATCATTCGAAACTATAGCGACTCTATTAACCAGAGGTCGCAATAAAGGTCCCTTCTTTTCAATATCAAAGCTATGAACCTATAGATAAGCTTTGGGCGAACATCCCTAGAACTAGATGAAGATAGGCCTATCAAGGATGAGATGAAACGATGATACAAGAGATGGGGAAGCGGAAATTCGATGAGGAAGCGCCGTCTAACGAGACACGAGAAGGGGCAAGCGAGCCCCCTCTTGATTGCAAACGAGGCTAATAAAGATTCTCGAAACGAGACTCACTTGATCCGCGCTCACGTTGGCGCCCGAGGATCCCGGCGCCGCCACAGAGTCGGACGAGGAGGACGGAGGTCGCGGCACGAGGGGTGCGCCCGGCGCCAGTCCGGCCACGACCAGCTGTGGCTGCTGGATTGCAGCAGCAGCTGCGGCGGCCGCCTGCTGCGCCAGCAGGGCGGGGAACCCGCCCGGGAACTGCATCGCCAGCATCCACATCTTCTGCAGCTCCGCGGGCATCGTGGGGAAAACGCCTTGCTGTGGCAGCATTGAGACGGGGCTGGCGGAGCCGGAGGGGCCTCCGGCCCCTTCCGGGTCCAGAACCACCTCCTCTTCCGTCATCTCAGGAGGGAGGAGGGAAGGATGGATTACCGTAACCGAGAGCAGTGGTTGTAGACACACACTAGTCGAGACTGATCCGGCGAGTAAGAAGAGATGAGAAGGGGGCGGGGCGAGGGCGTAGTGATACCTAGAAGGGAGGGGGAGCGGGGCGGGGCGCGTTGCTCTCATTGGACGCGGGACAATGGAGGAGCTGGCTCCGCCCACTATTTCGCCCGGGAGAGGCGCGATGATGATAGGGAGAGAGGGAGGAACTACTTTCTATTGATTGATCGAACGACTGGTTCCGACCCCAGTGTGTTTTGCACCTCGCTTTGGGTGCTTTCTCATGCCGCCTTCAGTGGAGTTCTCTAAGCCCCTAGCGTCTAGGAAACGATACCGTAATCCACCCCTTCTCTCTTCTCTCCGTGATATTTGCCATGTGATGCGCGTCGCTCTATGCCCCCTCCCTCTCCTCTTCTCTCCCGCACCGGAAACCAGAGCCAGATATGCTATCTTATCCATTATGGCGCATCAGCCAGATATATTCACATTCCCCCGATTATGATGCGACGATTCGTATCAGTCGCCTGCTCCAGCGCACGTAGTACACCACGCTATCGCACAACCAGATTGGGGGAGGAAGGGTGGAGAAAAGTCGGCCCACTAATGGCCCCCACTAACCCGTGTGCATTATCGCATTATCACAGATACTGTATCGCCTCGATTTGCGACTAATGGAGAGGGGTGATCTACCCGGGGTCAGGTTACGGTAGTCATAAGCCATATAATAGTCCTCACCCTCTCGAGGATCGACTAGTGGGTGATAAACGAAGGGGAGGGACGAGGAGCGGATCGATCTCTCACTCAATTACATGTTTGCTCAGATCAGGAGGAGAAGATTCATCGGCTAGAGCGGGCGAGAGAACATGCGATATTGAGAGGGCGCAGAGGAGCTATGAAATCAGGGGCAATAGGAGAAGGGGGATGAGTCGATGGGCTAGGTGACATTTCGGATGCCGTTAGGGGGGGACGAAAGGGGGAGGAAATGTCGCGTTTTGAGGAGAGAAACGCGATGATGATACATCCATTGCAAGAAAGAGAAAGAGGGGGCTAACCTCATAGGGATCGGAATGACTCAAACTTGCGGTATCCTCTCAACGTTTTTAGGTATGCGGTTCTGTAAAACATGCTCATCTGATTCTTCGAACCCCCCTATCCCACATCATCTTTTCAAGAATGCGCAAAACGACTCATTCCGTGCATTCAATCAACTCTAGAAATGATTGATAAGGCACATTATGATGACCGTTGATGCTCTCACTTTTCGAGATATTAATTGGAGAGATATTTTGAGATATTATTTGGTCGTATCCGTGCCAGTGGGCAGAAGTGCAAGGTCGGGCATGAGGTGCGAACGCGCGCGGCGACCGAAAGACCAGTCCAAGTACAAAATATATCCAGTCCAACCCTGCCAGCGGGCAGCAACTCGCCTGGCTGCTAAAAATTTAATGTTTTCTCTCCTCGAGAATCATGGTTGTGCTAGGGAGCCCGTGAGGTGTGATGGGACCGAGGATTATTTGTCGACGAAGGCAATGAACTTAGTCCAAACCCCAGTCGAAGGCGTTCAACCTTGGTGCTTGAAATCAGGGATCTTTGTCAGGGACCATGGACGCAGTCATGATGGTCCTTTGTATTTGTCTCCAGCCCACAATCACGGGCACCCTCCATTTCGAGAACCATAGCTACCCTAGGCTGGTGCCAGGAAGCCATTGGATCCGGAGATACCCCGGGGTTGCACCAGGGACCTGTGCAGGTGTCAGATCGAGGCAGAGCATATTTATCTACATGGTCATCTCCCCTAATCCGAGCTTATTACTATTGCCTGATCACTCTGGATCTCTCGCAATCCCTCGCTCTCTCGCCCCTCTCTAACCTGACTTGGAAATACAAGCTAGGAGGGGGGATAAGCGACTCCCCCCTCTCCACTTCTCCCTATTCCATTAAGCATCTGTCTCCGATGATGCCTTCTCCTTCTTCTTCTGGGTGAATTGCGTAACACAAGGCATGTTACCCGGGCCTGAAAGGAGAAGGCCTGAGAGCCACTCCGGATACTAATCTAAGCGACATCCGGAGAAGGGAATACTAGTGAAATCAGAGATCCCGAGACGAGAATAGGCAGGGATACGGTAGTCGAGAAGAAGGGGGTAGATCGCCTACGGTAAGCGATACCCCTCTCCCCCCCCCCCCCCTTCTGGAGGCCCCGCCCCTTCTCTGTTGGTAATGGATCTCTGTTAGAATTGATAGGGGTATCGTAGTGGGCTTTCACACGATACCGTTTCCGGGTGGGCGGATTACGCAACAGATCTGAGTAGGTTGGGACAGCAGTGTTCGGTATATTGCTGACAACCTTGACCATTGGAGTGGACAGAGGGGGCGAAGGGGAGAGGGGTAGAACTAATCCACTCTCACTCGGCGCATCGACTGATGGTGTAGTATCACTTAGTGATGACAAATTTGAGCCCAACTTTCCTCATTCCGCCTGCTCGCTCGTTTCGACGATTCGCGAAGGAATACGCGGATTGAGGAGAGTAATTTCCGCTTTGACATCGCTAATGTAGCTCTTTCGCCACTACGGCGAGATAGTGTGCGAAATGGAGAGAGCGTTTCTTGACGAGCCGAGAGCCGCATCGATGTGTTGTCTCTTGATAGTGTAGATCACAGGGATCTCGGGAGGGAGGATACGGTATCTGCTTGCTTAGGATCCGCTCTCATCTTTTTGCTCTCCTTTCTTCTCCCTCCAGATCGAAAGAGAATCTGCGGGGAAAGAGAAACCAGGGAAGTTTCGAGGTGTCATTGCACTTTCTGGATTTATCAATGGGGTTCTCCATTATAACGTCGGTTAGCCAAAAAACGCAATCAATGAGCTACTAGTTTAGTAGGGCGAGTCACTCCATGCACTTTGCAGCTGAGAGTGCGGTAAATTCTAGTTCCTCCGTTACATTTCGCATTGATGACCACTCTAAATGGGTTGAGTGAGTGATGTCTTCTAATGGTGGTGTACATCCATGTCTTGTCTCTCCCCTTCTCGACCTTTTTTGCTCCCCTCTCAGGTATCGCTATTAGCTTCCATTTAGAAGGGAAGAAAGAGAGGGGGGGGAGTCAATTGACATGGAGGGAGAGAGATACCGTAGTCTTGTTACACAACTGAGAGTGTCTGTTACAGTATACTTGCGAGTACGGTAGGTTGTGTTGGGTAGGTCAAAGTTCTCAGTTTGCCTCTCGCTTCTCATTGGACTACTCTCCACTTACATGAGGGGTATGCCTAAAGAGCCCCTCACTCTCTAAAAGCATGAATGAATGAATGGGAGTGGAGTAGAGGTTGATTGCACTGGGGCACAAAGGGAGAAGGGGTCGTTGAGAGGGGGCTCGGATTCTGAATCGGGCCGAGGTTGAGTGGGTGCACTTTCCTGCGGGGACTGACGTGATTTTCAGCTCAATCCATTCTGCACACTGAACCGTTTGAGTGCCGGCATCTAATACATGAACAATGTGACGCCATCTAATAATCATCCATTTCCCGTCTACACTTTTCATAATATTGAATCACCCCTAAGGGAGAGGATAGGGCGGGGTAGCGCAACACCCCCATGCGAAATGAGATTTCACAGCTGCATATTCTCTCGTCAGAATAATGCCATCTGGTGGGTCCCAGGATTAGAGTGCAAAACACGGGGAGTCATCTCTACATTCCGCTCGATATTCTCATCGATTCGAGAGAATCCCGCAGGACCGGGTATTCCGGATTCACCAGATCTGATGCCAGGACTAGTTACTGTAGGCGATACTGTATCGATCGTCCGTCTGATCTCGTTGGTACCTCCACCGCCGCCGCCGATCAGCCTTCTGTTTGGCCAACACAAGAGTGAGTGAAGTGATACACTAATCTCCCGTGATCACTACTCAATGATTTCCCCTTCCCTCACTCGACCTAGCCTCCCCCTCTCGTTGCTCTAAGTACAAGGGTAAATGTCATTCTTCACGATACCCTAGCTCCTTCTCAGCTTTAGTGTGTGTGTGTATCAGTACACTGTTTGTGTTCGAACAGATTCGATGACATCTAGCTACCGTAACCTGGATGGTCTCTTTTCTCCGGTTCTGCGCGAGCAAAAAGCGGATGTGTTCTGCGCTGGTAACTGGCAAAAAGTCAGTGGAGAACCGTATTGGGTATCGTGTCTCTGCCTGTCTGCGCTCTCTCCAATCCGCCTTGTATCTCGCCTCGTATCACTGATTTCTCTCTTCCCCACTCCATTTCACTGATAGGATTACTGTGGTGGCGGGGGCGAATTGGAGGGCGATTAGCGGAAAGGGAGAAGAGGGGGCGAGTGATAGGGAAGGGAATCAATTGCATCGGGGAAGTGATACCATACTGTAGTCGTGGGATACGGTAGGTCTTGGCCCTCATTCTGCGTTTACCTTCTCCAATACCCTCTACTTCGCCTTTATCTCGACAGTAATCCTCTCAGTGAAATGGATACTGTAAGGAGGATATTGTATTATCGGAATACGGTAGTATTGGGCAATCCAGATAGCAATCGTTGTTGAAATCGACACTAATCCTGCACCACGTAACTGTGGCAGATGCACAGCGAAACAGTTAGATAAGCGGGGGATTAACTTCCAAGGACACGGTTTGTGTTTACTGAACAGGGATCGAATAGGTTTCAAAGGCTATAGATTCGGTTGAATAATCACTATTTATCGATCATACATACATACTTATTGCACTTGTTTGTTGGTACAATCACGAACCTCTTTTCCCTCTCTCCATACCGGTCTCTCCTCAATCACAGAAGAGGGGAGACCGGGAGCAATGGAGAGGGGGGCTCATGGGGGGGCACACGCGACAAGGAAATGGAACACCGGGGAAGAGCATAGCATTGTCGTGGTGGTGTGGGAAAAGTTACCGGAACCAGGTTTTGGCCAATGAGCCGAAGAATACAAACAGGGGGGAATGTGGGCACAAATCGAGGGCCTAACTTACACGGAGTGGGTCTAGAATGACAGAAGGAGAAGGACGAGGGAGCAAAGGGATACTACTGTTCCGGCTGCAGATGTCGTCGAAGGGTCGTCGGCGACGGATCGCGTGCTGCGCGAGGGCGCCGGCTCGTCGGACGGGTCGGAGGAGGAGCTGTCGGATCTGTCGGTCGCATCGGTGTCTGCAGCAGGCGTCGCGGTCGGTCGCAGCTGGTCGGGCAGCTTCAGTCTGAAGAGCAAATATCAGAAATCTACTTCAAAAAACATCTTTAGTGTAAGAGATCAGAGATCAAAGATCAAGCTCACCGATGGTTGTACGTGATGAGCAGGTCCAGGATCACGCCGTTCGTCCAGCCGAAACCGTCCTGCAGAGATCAAAGATCATACTACAAACAAAGGATGTGGCATTAGGCGAATTCTTACTGATAAACGAGGAAGTGTGCAAAATGGAGAAAACACAAAAGACATACCTAGTGACTACAAAATTCAAAGATCATAGTTCAAACCTGCACGTCGTACTCTCCTCCCGATCCGGGCTTTGGCACGTTACCGATGACGTTGTACTGCAAATAATCCACTTTCTATATTTTCATTCTTTGTTCCCTTATTTTCGGGTGCGAGAATTGAGCTTCATTTGCTGGATAAGATTCGTCGGGGATATATTCGATACGAGTTCGAATTTGATGTCTTAAACAATCTCTACATAGTTCAAGATAACCCAATGTCATCATCCGATCACTAATGTACTTATGATCTCATCGCAGCTCTGACGTAATTAAAATTATTATTATTATAGTAATATCAAAAGTATGCAGTGAATACTTCAATCTGCTTCTCTCCCCTCTGCGAAATGCCAAGACACTGCTCTCGGCATTATTATGGAGATTTGGAGTCGTGAGAATGGGGAAGATTTGCCCCATTTCCGCCTACTCCTTCACTTTCTCCCGAATCAAGGATTACGTCACTTCTTCCCTACTCAAGCTTCCCTTATTGCTTGAATATCTATGAATCACTACTATTATCTTCCTCATAGGCTTCAAATAGACTTGGAGATTGGAGAATAGCGCCTGTGATTCGAATGGAAAGGAGAGAGGCAGAGAGCTACTCTATCGCCAGAGACACTAATTAATTGGACAGACGGGCCCTTTAGCCACCTCTTCTCTCTCTCGATGTCACTTCTCACTAGGCGAGAGGAGGCAATTGAAGCCCCCCACTGAAAGCCGAGATTTCCAGCGACAGATTGCCTACCGTATCTCTCTTGGAGGGTGGTGTGCCTTTCAATTAAGCAACTACCGTACTAGATACCAC
This sequence comes from Pristionchus entomophagus, assembly GCA_036245825.1. NCBI lineage: Eukaryota > Metazoa > Nematoda > Chromadorea > Rhabditida > Neodiplogasteridae > Pristionchus > Pristionchus entomophagus. The sequence continues at coordinate 11,863,840 of BTSX01000001.1, forward strand.
GGGTATTACGACAGAGTATGTGATGTGAATTTCCTTGGCATGGTGGGAGAAAAGTGCGGCCAACGTAAATGAAGATTGCTTTACAAGGGTATCGGACTAGGATAGTGCGACTACCGTACCCATGTCTTTCACCGAAGTACGGTAGGGCGCGGTAAGTGACCTCTCCTCCTAAGGAAGTGATCAATCGAGACGAGTGGAAAATGCCGAAACGCGGTAAGTTGTGTGCGTGTCGGCTCCCTAACCTCGACCATATTTCCTTCTCTTTCTCACTCTCTCGTCCTCACACAGTATCTCGCTCTCTATAACCGACGAGATAGTGAGCTAAATGGAGAGAGTTTCGACCCTCTTAGCCACTCTTTTGATGGGTTCTCGATACAAGGGAAGGAAGGCACTTGACTGAATGATGATGAGAGGGAGCGATTGATGATGATACAAATTGGCGATCGATCTTACGGGGATGAGTTCAGTTTGCAATTGATAGGATACGGTAGCTTTGCATCCAGTTACCACCGTTTATCCTTGTAATATCCTCTATTGTCAAGAGCCACTGTTCAATTGTCTACAGTACCATCCGCCTCTCCGGTAGCCAACCGATCCGGTTGGTCCGCTGATTCCAGCCTCACTTAGAGGGGGATAATGGACTCTAAGGCCGTTCTCATGTCCCCGGTCCGTTTCACGCTCGGTTAGGCCCGAATAGAGTGGGATCTCTATTAGGGATAACAATACGGCCGTGACAATCAGAGGCATGAGAGAGTGTGCAGAATGGAGAGAGCAGTGATCGCTATCTCTGCTGACACCCGTGTGTGACCTGTTAATCACTCTGATAATCGAGAGATTATCACTGCCCCTGATCTTATCAGATCCATGAGACAATGGGAATTGAGTGACGGAACCGGGTGGGGAACCATCTAGAAGAGGGACCAGGTATTGTAATCTGGTAAGTGATCCATTTCTCGAATTGGTTGAAGATATTTTTTAAAAGGCTTTAATGAGAGGCTTCAGAGCCTTAGCAATCGGAGTGAATCAAGCATTAGTTCCGGGTCGTGGGATAAGACATTTCCCTAACAGTCCGGATACCCGGTGATCTAGTATCCGAGTAATCTGATATTATTCATCTCTCTGATGTGATATTGATGAAAAACTTCAATGAGATATCTCAGAACATGAGTCAGTGAGGCAAGCTTATGTTCCGGGATGGGGGGGCTTCACTTCTCGCACAATTCGAAGGACTGGACTCTCTTCTTTTTCAGTTGAGTCTCACTGTTGTTATCATGCTTCAGCCTTGTGACAACTGCGGCACAGTGTCTCCTTTTAAGAAATTCAGCAGAAAATCGGGTTCAGCGTTATTTGAGTTCAAAGTCACAGCGTTTGCTCACTGGAAAGATAAGTGAGCCATCGCGTATTGCACCCACACGTATAATCGCCCTACACGTTTCAAGGGCTTCAGCTCACAGCATGGGGCGGCAAGGTGCGACTATTATCCGCGCCATTCACTCTCCTCTCGACTCTTAGTATCTCCACCCGACAATGAACCTGGACAATGGACTCGTAGCGACACTTCTTGGGTACTTTGACTGGGAATTGAGAGCACTAAACGTTTCGTGATCAGTGGACTTCGCTTTTGCAAACGGATTCGGACTTTAGTGTTATGAACAATGGTTTGGGACTATCTTAGACCTCATTCTAGTTGAGGGAAGCCTCAACAACCTACCTACCCATCTTTTCAGTCTATCGCCCGTATTAAGATCTAGAAAACAGTTAGAATGAGTCATCTCAATTAGTCATCCTGAGCCAGCAAGCCATTAGCGGATCATCTCTCAGCAAACAATGACCAATATCTACAGTTGTACTGCCGGTCGGTGGCATTCTCCATTCAGCACACACCCTAGTCGCTCGGACCGACGAGGCAGTGTGCAGAATGGAGAGAGCATTGAGCACTCCTCCTATCTTCGGTCCCGATCTACACCTGTATCTAATCGCTTATCTGGCTTCTCCCCCTATTGTTGCGTGTATTATGACAACCTGCTACTGGTCTGTCGAGATAGTGTGCGGAATGGAGAGAGTGCAGAGACAATGGGGAGAGATCAGGGCGAATGGAGAGAGCGATAAGTCGGATATAGCGATTAGTGCGGCGATTAGGTGATAGACAGATGTTGGGTCATAGCGCGCATCCTGAGTCAATCAGGTATCCTGACAGTCAGGGGATTTGGAATTCAGATTAGTTTCACTGTTGTTACTTTAAACTGGAGGGGTTGTTGCAGTCGATAATTGGTAATTATTCCTCTATAAAAATTTCTCTCCTCCCCTCCAAGCATAAGATAGCAACTCCGAACTCACGACACAACTTCTTCCAAGCCCTTCTTCCTGGCTCTACTCAACCACCTCACAGCTTTCCGATACAACTGTACCAGAGGGAATGGACCCAACCTCCTAACAAAGCGGCACCACCTCCCCGCTTATCCACACACAAGAGGTGTGAACTTCCGCCGGAGGGTATGAGATGCTCGTGCCCGGAAAGAGCGGAGCTAGAGGGACTAATTTGCACCACCACTTCTCACCCCATTTGGAGGGGTTTGTTTGTCTTGTTGGGGAATCTGAGTCGTGTCCTACGATCACTTGAGTGAGTGAGCAACTTGAAGAAGAAGCAGTGTACATTACCAACAAGCGATCAGAGAGGTGGAATGACTGAGAACAGGAGGGGGGGGGGCACAAATGGATTGGAAAATAAATTCCAAAATCAATGAAAGGGGATGAGGGAGAAAATAAGTGTGGGACGAAATCTCTCACTCATTTCCCACTAGGCACTGGAAACAGTGCACGAGATTTAAAGAGCGTAACTCGTGTTTTGAATTATGGCTGACAATAGAACTTCTCTGAACCGGACCTTGTAGTGCGCCAATGAGGATCGAAATGTGGATTCCTGGTACTTTCATGGTTCCGATGGTCTGGTACCGAAAGGACCACTGCCTCAGGATCGATGTCGAGTGTATCAAACACGGTACCTAATAATGAAAGTGGTTTGAACCGAGTTGGTTCCTGGTTTTGGAACCGAAAGGATAGGTATCGAGTGACAGGCACCGGGTGCAATACGGCCCTAGAAGTATTGCGTGAATTGACATGACTCCCTCGCACCTGTCGCGCTTCCTCTATACGCCTATTTGCCGACCCTCTCATCAGCTAATTAAGCGACAACTAATTAGTGGGAAGACTCTGGTGTTACGGTAGGCGGATTACGGTAGGTGTGATCTACCGATCAGAGTCAAGTGTTGTGAAAGTTGTTCCCGAGAGTAAGTGACTCAATCACTGACTGACTCAATGACTACCGTATCCCTTCTCTCTTCTTTCTCGCAACTAACTCACCTCACCGCGATTCCCGACTAATTTCGGCCACTTACTCTCACTCAAGATTACAAATGGGAGAGGAGAGGAGAGAAGGGGAATGGAATACTCTTGACAAATTGAATAAGAGATAGGCCCCGACAAATGGACATTACTCTCACTAAGGAGGGAAAAGAAGAGGAGATGAGAGGGGAAGAGTCGGCATCGCTATTGGAAGGAGAAAGATCTGTGAAGGAAGAGTTGAGATTGGGGGAAATGTCCACTTCCTGGTCTTGTTTATCTTACTATAGTAGACTACTACTTTTTCTTGGTTCTTTGACCAATGAGAGAGCCGGACGAGAGAGTGACTTATTATTATTATGAGTTGAAGGACCAGACTGCGCAATCACAAGTGTGACCTAGCTTCCGACACAATGCGACAGCTTGCCGCTTCCGGAGCTCATAATCCAATGCTTGCTGAGTGAGGACTCGGAGGCAATGGAGTTAGAGGGATACGGTAGGATCCCCCTCTCCTCTCTTATTCCCGGGAAGGGAGCCTACTTGTAATGTAAATCTTTGGACGCGATTCGATAGAGAATGCCGCATAAATTTCGGGCGCGGGTGAGAGCCGGGGATTGGGCCCAAATTGAGCCGTCGTGTTTACTGAGAAGTCTCCATCCAGACTACGGTAGTCTGGAGAGATGGAGAGGGACTCGAGAAGAGATATTGAAGATACTCCTTCGCAAGACATTGAAAAGAGAAGAAGAAAGGGAGTGGAATAATAGCGTGATAGGCAAGGGTCCTTATGGAGAATGAGCGAGGGGGGTGAATAGATAGAATGGATGAGAGGGGGTGGAAGACGAGGAGCAATGAGAGGGACAGACGCTTAGGGGAAGATCGCGAAATAAAAAATAAATGAGAAATAAGCTAACCTTCTCCCACATGTGCCCGGTCTCAGCGAACACTTTGTAGTTGCCGAACACCCATTTCTCGGCGATTTTGAAGGCCTGAAAATTAACAATTTATGCTAAATTACACAAATCCAGCAACCAAACTCTTTTACTAAGTTTCAAGTGTTTCATTATGTATTCAAAAATTCTGGTACCGTCATTGAGTGGTTCAGAAAAAATGCGATGAGTGCCAGGAGCTCTTCTCAATCTGGTCTCCATCGAATTTCTCAGCATTTCGATAATTCAAAAATAAATTTCAAAAATTAAAAAATCATAAAATAAATTAACCTTATCCTGCATCTGTGCGTTCTCGCTCTTTCTCAATCCCTCGATGATCATGTGGTTCAGATTGGAAAAACCTGAGAATATTAATTTAATTTGTATTTTCTTCATACAGATCTCAAACAGATATCGTCGCTATCCGGTTCCGCCGATTTTCACAGTCTGTGAAAGGTCGTTTTGTTTTTTGAGGTCGTTTTTTTCTCACAGACAAGGAAGTGTTCAAAATGGAGACACGCACCCGTTACATCTCACTTACCATTGGGGAAATCCCACTGTTCGGAGCTGTTTGCGTTCATCGACGTGGGCACTCCTCCTGGGTAGTTGAAGACGCCCGACTCCTGCAACCATCGATGATCTTTGATCTTTGACCATTCTTAGATGTTTCACACGGTGAATATGCCAAAATCGCTGTGCCTCACAACATCTGATTTAAAAGATCCATTGAAACTCATCGGAAAAATGCAAATATGCGGAAGACAAAAATTAATTATCTCGATTTCTTGGCCAATTAACCAATCAATGAAAGATAATGAGCATATTTTGTTAACCGTGATCTACCTGGTCTATCTCTATCTCACGTTTTCGTTATCTCTAGAGGTTTGCTTACATTCATGAGCTTGAAGAGACTCTCCGACTTGGCCTGATTGAGGGAGTGATAGCAGCCTTCAAGTAAATACTTTATTATCGAAAAGGCGATAAGAAATCATACAGTAATATGGGGTTTCTTCTTTGCTCTTGTCAGTCACAGTCACTCAAATATGCACATTATAATTCATAAAGAGGAACCTGTGAAGAGCGGAACAGCGATCGATGCGTAGAACTCCAGGTTATGCCCTTTCGTGCGCAAATTGTAGTCGAACCTGCATAGAACATTCTGGCTTAAATAAAGCCATCTTACTATCTTCAGTGATCAAAATTAGGATGATTTCACATTCTAGCATCGTATTTTTCCCTTATTTAAGTCGCATACCAACTGCCGCCGAACTGACATCCCTATTTGTCACCAAGCGCAACAATTGCACTAACGAATGCTAGAGTGGACCCGACTGGCCACACGACCTCTAACAGATGAGAAAGTGAGCAGAATGGAGAGGGTTGGTGCTCACCAGCTGCCGGCGGTGTTGTTGTAGAAGACGTGATGGATTGTGTCGCGGAAGTCGGCGCGCTTGTTGCGGTAGTACTCCGACTGCGTCTTGTTGCCTGACAATATTGATTTTCGTATTTTTTCCTTCAATAGCCATTTTTTATCGCTTCTCAAGCAATTGCATGTTGTCATTTGGGTTGCAAAAGTTAAACTAACACTTATTTCGACCTCAAGGTTCTTTAGAATGGATTACTCGCTCGTTATCTCGTACTTCCTAATGTTTCCGCTTTATAGGCAAATATCGGGTTGAGGAATAAGTAACGCTCGTTTTTCCAATTTCAGATTATGACCTCTCCCGTCTTTCTAAATTGTGCAATTATATTCCGGTTTTTGATGATCGATAAGGGCTTGTATACTCTCTTTAGCGCACACTATATCATATATCTCCGATCATTTAGGCGATCACAATGGCTGGCTCAATTCAAAGTTGTCGCACCTCACCCTGAGATTTTGACAGGTCAGCACTGAGGGAAGAAGAATTATTGAGCCACAATTAAGCTGCAGTAGTAAAGTATCATGGTTATAAATTACACTGATGATATTCAGAGGAATATCCAAGTAAAGGCCTGTGTGAGATATGCGCCTAACGAGAGTGTAGGATTTTCAGTTACTGACCGAAAGAAGTTTTGCTAGCCGCGTTTTCTTAGCAATAGATCTAAAGACCTCAATTATGCTTGAATGTGGAGTACCTTTCCTGTTGAAAATATGGACGAATTTTGCTAAGTGTGGAGCATTCTCTTTATGAGTTAAATTGCTCGTAAGTCCGATATAGAAAAACAAGCCTCGAAATCGACATTTATTGCTATTTCCTGTAAACCGTACTAATTGAATATAAGGCCTTAGATGGTTAAATGGACGAGCAACTTTTGCACTATCATCCACCAAGTGGCCACAATTATAGAATGGCTACTATGTCTTGGGTATGGTTTAATCCAAAGTCCTCAAAACACGCATTTCTTTTGATTCCGTCACAAAATAATATTTTTGGAAAACTGTTATTTTTCAAATAGGAGCATAAGTAGCACCAAATTTTTATAGTGATAATATAGCTCCATAGTGAGTGACTGGAGCGCACTAGTGTACAGGCCAGCACCTTCGATCCTCAAGGTAGACAAATAAGTTAAGTGAACTGCAATTTTTCACGAACGTTCCCCTTGAAACGTCTATAAAAATACAACAATGAATCGAGCACCATTCTCACTTCACCATGAAAGAGGTGTAGTATCGGGCTGCTCACCTGAGAATGTGTGAATTTACCGAACAGTTTCCACGTTAAATTACACAATTTCGAAAAAAATCTAAAATTTTCGAAATTATCAGGTACATTGAAATCTAAATTTCTCTCCTACACAGGAAGCGTGATATTTCTAATAATAACAACTATGATACTCGAGCATACCCTGAAAAAATGCTATAAAGTCAGCTCGTTTAGATTTGATTGGCGGGAGATATATGAGCCCAAACACGATGCTCAAAAACGAGCGTTACTTATTCCTCAACCCAATATCTTCGTTTCTAATAGCTGAACATTCGTTTTGTCAATTAGACATTCGTAATTGAACCTCACCCGTCCTCTCATACAGATACTCGAGAATGTCCATGTTCCAGCACTGGAAAGCGTTCAGATCCACTGGCAGGACTGTCGTAGTCTCGATGTCTAGGAGAATCCCGCTCTCCTGGAATAGAAAATGAAATGAGGCATCGGAGAGCGTTGTCTCGTTTTCACACACACTTTCATAATAGCTGAAAATCGTTGAATTCTAGTCGATTTGTCAAGCATAAGAGAAAAAGCAAGAATCAGCAAATCAGTAGATATTGCTTCTCAAACCTAAGCAAATCTTCAGAGATTGTGGAATGAACAAACTTTGAACCATCTCGTGGAGAAGTCCCAACCCGACTCGGCAGCCGATGCAATATCCTGAGAAGAGATCAATGATTAAATTTATAGTTTTCGCTCGCTAGTCAAGTCTGATCGAGCAGATCTAAAAGTGTTCAGCTGTGAATAATGCGTTTTCTGCTACAGATAAAGAGATGAATTGATTAGATGAAAGATCAAAGACGATCGATTACAGATCAATCCTACTCACCCTCCAAAATCTTTGGCGATCGTTCTTGTTGATGTTCTGGGCGGAGAGGATGTCCTCACGATAGGACTCGGGTCGGGGAACATTGGCTTCCGTTCTGAGAGAGATCAAAGATCAGCTACTGGAGAAAGTCGCTTTTGTCTCCCAACAATGATAATCGTTGATAAACGGTGAAATTTAGGCTGTAAATTGGTTTCGTTTCGCTCCAAGTACGCTTCACTAAGCCTATAAAGTCTCCCTGCTTGATCCGGCAATAATGGTTTCGATCGTCCTTTTTTTTCAAACAAAGATAAAATATGAAAATAAATTACGAACCGGTACTGGTAGACGGTGAAATTGCCGGTGTTGACTCGGACGTCGATCTGAATTAGAGATTAATCTTTTATCTACGTATCGGATTACTGGCTTATCATTCGATCTGTTGAAAACAATTCACAATACTCAAGTCAGGTGAATCGTGTGTCATAGCAAAATGTTTTTTACACTACCGCCGAAAATGATCAGTGAATCCAGCGAATAAATGTTACTTCTGAAACCTAGCCAAATATCGCGAGGATACAGAACAGATAGGAATAGAAAAGCACCTTCAGTGGTTTACGATAAATAATAAATATAAATAAATAGTCTCGACTTCCCCACTCACCATCCTCTTATCGTTCCAGAAGTCTTGCTCCATCTCCATGTAGGGCAGCATCTTGCGGACGAACGCCTGCGATTACGTCAGTACGTTCAAGTTTGTTGATAACATGCACAGCGAGCTCTCATTCTTGCACTGTATCATTTGCGGTCTATCCCCGTGTGAAATGAAGTAGTCTTCCATCGATCGTAGAGTTTGGAAAAATAAATAGAATGTAACCTTATCATGTGTGCTCTCGTAGTACTCGTACACCATAGCAGAGAACATCGGTGGTTGAGATCTGAATTATGATAGAGTTTTTAAAATTAATATTTTAATTTTTAAATAAGAATGTAAACCTTTTGAGATAGTAGATACGGCCTCCGTTCGGCACGAACCCGTATCTGGAAAGCGAGAAGTAGGCCTAGGACTGATAGGCGAGACAGTGTGCAAAATGGAGAGCGCAAAATCCGAAATCGCAACCTTACTGACCTGTCGATCATACTGGCCAGATTCTCGATCATTTTCTGCACCGTCGTATACATTTCCGAGGCGATTAGACCCTGAATTCTAATATTTACTCAATGATCTTTGATCTCTATGAATTTCTAGTGTCTTCATTCGCTCTATTTGTCCTTATATTATTCCAAAGATCAAAGATCAATCTCATACCTTGACGATCCAGTAGGCGTCCCAGTAGTAGAATTCTCTGAATCTTCCTCCGGGCGCGATAAATTCGTGTTCGAGCCAGATCAGAGAGTACCGCTCCTTGTGGTCCTCGATGTCCTCGTGGATCTGTGATTTAAATAAATAATTTTAATATTATTAAATTAAATTTAAAGATAAAAATGTATCTATATATCCTATGTTTTTAAGAGACCCTCTGGGATATAGTGATACATCTCTGCACATGCTCACGGATGGCTAAAAACTCGATTCCTCAAATACTTTTTTCTTGAAGTAAGGGTCCTTAATGCTGATCGACGGCACTACTAGCTAAGGTCACAGGTCTAATTTGGTGGTCTTACAGTGACCTACAGTTTTTGAGGTCCAAAAAATAATTTGAGAAATTAATATCGAATAGTGGTTTTTATGACCTATTTTTGCTCGTAGAAAACGAATTTCCATACTAGAGCTCATGAGATTGAGAAAGAAAAAAGTTATCTTCGAAAAAGCATATTTTTCCATCCAAATGTGGACGTTTCATGTCATAACTAATTTATAAAAAATATGGTTTTGAGTGGTTAACATTTTCAATAACTACATCATGTGGTAAGTAATTGGTGATAATTGCAGATTTTTAGAAATAAGGCCTCATCTTTACTTTCTGGCCTGAACTGAACACATCAAGGTGCCTCCTGAGATTGAAATAACCAAAAAAGTTTTACTATGTGGACTATAAGTTTCGCTCAAAAAGCGAAAATGATCGCTATGGCATTAGGATCATATTTTGTGTTGACCGTATAAACTCATTCTTACGGAATCTCGCGGAAACAATCAAAGTCGAAAAATCACTCTTCAGAAATCTGAGAAGTTCAGATCTGAATAATTTTATTTTAGACGCTATTTCATATGAATTTACAACTAGGAATAACTTAATAGAGCTAGATCATAATTTCCAGAAAGTTATAGGCGAATTGGATGAACTTAAAAATTCGCAAAATTTTGAAAATCCTATTTTAGTCGAAAAATTATGTTCTTCTCAGACTTCCTCCCAAGAGCCCAGATCATCAAACTGACCCATTATAGAGTTGCTAAACTGATTAGACCACTGTTAGAGCGTCTATACTCAACTTATCCAGATCCGAACTTTTCAGATTTCTAATGAGTGATTTTTCGACTTCGATTGTTTCCGCGAGATTCCGTAAGAATGATTTTATACAGTCAACACAAAATATGATCCTATTGCCATAGCGATCATTTTCGCTTTTTGACCGAAACTTATAGTAGTTATTGAAAATGCTAACCACCCAAAACCATATTTTTTATAAATTAGTTATGCCATGATACGTCTCCATTTGGATCGAAAAATGTGATTTTTCGCAGATAACTTTTTTCTTTCTCAATCCCATGAGCTCTAGTATGGAAATTCGTTTTCTACGAGCAAAAATACGTCAGAAAAACTACTATTCGATATTAATTTCTCAAATTTATTTTTCGACCCCAAAAACTGTAGGTAAGACCACCAAATTAGACCTGTGACCTTAGCTAGTAGTGCCGTCGATCAGCACTAAGGACCCTTACTTCAAGAAAAAAATATGGGAGGAATCGAGTTTTTAGCCATCCGTAGACCCTTTCCACTATATCCCGGAGGGTGTCTTAACAACTAATAATAAAAGAGAAACGACCTTCTTGCACAGAGTTTTCCAGATACCGTGTAGACTGAGCGCCCATTCCCTGTAATTTCATAAGTACACTTGATTATTTTTTAAACACTCATTTTCATTTCCCGATCATACTAGGAAGATTTACGGCATTTTCCTCAAAGAAATAGCCTCATGAGCTTCATTGTTTGCCTACACGATGGTTCTTGTGTTGCATAAAAAACAATTCGCAATCCGAATAGTGATGATAAATCGGTATCCGACTCTCCTCTCTCCGCGGGCTATCTACCCTCTGTAACCGAAATAGATCACCCAAAATGAGGAGATTCGGATGCATATTTCACTAAATCCGACCTCAGATCGGGGTCCTGGATGCCCATGATCTTCTGCGGCTGAGGATGCCAGTCGATGGGCACGCAGGGGGCCAGTTCCGAACCCGGCGGGCTGAAATAGCGACATGTTTCTGCCTTGATCTAGATGTTCCATATCGTTTACGACAACATAATCAGTCTCGGCGCATTCTCATTTTCTCATTGAAAGGTTAGTATCGACGTTACCAAAGAAGAAAGTGATCACTGGAATAAGAATCTAGCACTCGTTCCCTCTCTCGTTTTCTCCCTTCTCCCTCGTTCTCTGACTCTGTGACCTCATCACATTCTGAACATGATCCCAGCTTGTTTGCGGGCAAGCTTGGTGCCCGCGCCTCACTCTCTCCATTCTGCACACTCTCTGATTTGTCTGATCGCCGAGATTGCATGTGAGATGGAGAGATGTATTACTCATCAATCCCTCTGTTATCTTCCTTCCCGTCATGAAACTAAAGTTCAGCGCTCATTTGACAGCCGCTGCTGTTCTTTGAGGATTTCTGTCTCAACGCACGGAACGCGTGCACATTAGCGGTTACAAATCGGCATCAGAATCTCCTCATTGTGCATGTTCTGTCGTTTCTCTGATCGACGAGAGAGCATGCCAATTGAGGAGGGACGACCAGGCATCAATAGTGCACACCTCAATCACCTTGGAAAGGGTCTCTCCATATCAAATACAATCTCGGTGATCAGACAGGGCGAGATATCGTGCGGATTTGAGAGAGTGAGATCAGCCAGAAGGCTTACTCTCTCTATTCCGCACACTTCCTCGCCGGTTAGCCAGATCTAGAGAGTGTGCAGGATGGAGAGAGTGAGGCGCAAGTGATTGCCAGGCTTGCCCGCAAACAAGCGGGGATCATGTTCAGAATGTGATGAGGTCACGGGGTCAGAGGCCGGAAAAGCAGGAAGAAAAAGAGAGATGAGAGAACGGGTGCTAGAAACATGAATCTCTACCTTATTTTGTACCATATTGAAAGCATTGAAATCAATTATCAAATGGTTTAGAGCCGTTTTGATATGGTTTTCCTCAAGAATCAATGGATTTTGATGTCAAGAATGAATAAACATCGTTAATTTTGTGTGCCCTGTAGTATGTAGAAATGTGAGTGTCCTCGCATTCGTTCTCATAAACAGTGTGGGCGTCATGTGGCAAGTGTAAGGACCAGCGATCAGATATGCAGACGTGCTTGTTGTCAGGCAGCGTCTAGTCTCTTTACTCTCTTAACCCTCTTTATGACGCCATTTCTCTTCCAACAAGGGATGTGTTTTCAGCTCTCTCCTTTTGTTCGCTCTCTCGTGACTCTGAGCATCAAGGTAATGTTTCTTGCCGGACCGCAGAGTCCTTATTATGCATAATATGCACACATTCAAGAAGGTCGGAACGAATGGAGTCTGGAAGGAAACGCCACTGCAGAACTTTCGAATCAAGATATTTCAACTGTGAAACAACATGATAGAGGCAATATTGATACCGAATGGAACCGGACTCTCCTCAATTCGCGCGCAATCTCATTTCTTTAACGTACGAGAGAGCCGAGAGAACTGAGAAAAGTGTTTTGTTTCTCGATGTGGCATCACTAATTCTGAAATTTCTCTGGCTCACCTGAAGTATTCATTCACAAAATCCAGAAGTTCATCGCGATTGATCTTGTCGACGGTGACGTTGAATTGTTCATGGAAGAGATCGTTGACGTACTCGGGAAAGAGAGAGATCATCAGAAAGATCAAAAACGAAGAAATCAAAGATCATAAAAAAGCAACTACCTGATCCAAACAAACAGCCAAAGTAACACTAATTTCTTTACTTTTCTTCACAAAAATAGGCGATTTGCTTAGGTTTCACAAGTGATATGAATTCTGAGATTTAACTTGGGCGTTGATAAAGATTTAAAAAATATATATTGAAGTCTCAAGAAGCCGAGGATTTCTATGATATTGAAAACAACGCACAAAGCTCGCACAACATTTCGAAATACGTGTCACGATTTCTCCATTGCGTAAATTGGCACCGAATTATGCGGGTTTCAATCCGATCATCACACTCTACCGTAACGGTCGGCTAAAGCCATTCTCTTCAATCGCCGTGTTATCTCGCCTTCCAGAGAAGAGAATCAAAAGAGCGTGTAAAAAGGAGACAGCAAAACTCACTCGGATCCTCCTTCAACGGCATATCCACGAATGTTTTGGAGTCGTTGAAGAGGGAGTGCACGTTGACTGCCTCGAGGAGAGGACCCGAGCAGTAGATGAACCTGAGAAGGAAGGCGCTCAGGGATCAAACTACAGCCTGTTTACAGTTTTATTTCTATGAATAATGTCGACAATTAGGTCAAACTCTGTAAATTTCAAAAATAATATGAAAACAAATTTAATTAAATTTATTGAGACTTATAAAATAGAGACTTATAGAATGGAAGACTCACCAATTATCCGCATTGGTCTCGTCGCAGACGTTCACCGTCGGCTCCGTTCCTCCACCGCCCGGAGACGTAGGCCGCCGAGGGTCGCCCTCGTCGGTGTTCACCTGAAAGATCATGGATGGCACCGTGAGAAGTACGGTAATCGATCGATGACGGCCACAGGTCAAAGATACTGTAGCATTAATCGATCGATTCGAGTTCAGACAATCGATCGGTAAAGGCTACATTAGCGGGTTGCTGAAAGAGCAGGGAGGATGGGAGAAGGTGTGTGGAAGGAAGACCGTGAAGCGGCCCCTGAAGGAGCAGCTATGTGACCAGAGTTCGCAGTGATTTCCTAACTGCCGTAGCAGTTGGGTTGGCCATTGAGAGACATTCATTTTGTTCACAGAGTCAATTTGCGAAATGAAGAAACTAATTTATCTAATGCCTCCAATTTTTGGCGATATAATTCGAATAATTAATTTATAAATGAGTTACCAGAGGCACGAACGCATCTACAACGAGGTCTTCTGCGTAGGTGATGAGGAAGGCTGCAGAGAGCGTGTATATCTGCAGTAACCTCATCTGAAAGAGCACGGTGAATATATTGGAGAAGAAGAAAGGCGAGTGAACGACAGTATTTCGATTGCGAAAAAAATCGAATGAGCGAAACGAAGAAATTTCTCTACTATCACGCTTACAGCAGTCAACAAGTGGCTGAGGAAATGAGGAGATAATGGACTTACTAGGTTGCGGATATCGGATAAATCTCTGATGAACAAATTGTCTCAAGATTATCTAATGAGAGAATGATTCTACATCTGACAAGCAGCTTTTCTAGTACTCCGCAGTCCTACCTGGGCAAAAATAAGAGAACCTAAGTGCAAAATTATCGAAACTAACAGAGCGATCCACGTGTGAATTACCCGACAATAAGCGAGCCCTCCTCCTTCTCTCCCAGCTGATTTCCTGTGTCTGCCCCCTACTCTCTCTTGAGTGACAAATGACAGGATATGAGGACAGGAGGAGGGGGAGGGAGAGAAAGAGAGACACGAAGCGAAGTGATAGGGATAGAGAGAGAGAGGAAAGTGAGACCAAGAACTATACGACACTCACGTTCCTAGAGGTCTTGAGGGGATAATACATTTCACAAGTGAAGAGCACGTGGACTGATGATATTGACAAGATTTAAAAAACTGAATAGCTAGGTTGAAGTCGTAGCGATCACTCCCAAAGGCCACGAGGAAATATTTAACACATGTTTTTTTTCGCATGTGGAATGAGGCTACATTCGGATTAGGTCAGCCGGCTTTTAAAAAAAAAAGAATATTTTCACATTGAAGGTGCCAAAGATTGGAACGGATCACTGCCACACCTGATAGCACTAATCCTCTTAGATGTATGGTCAATATACCTCGAAAATTACTGTAGAAATCGGAGATTGACGATCAAGACTGGTCAGGGGTAGTCCGCCGAAACAGATGCATCACAGGCCAAAAAGTGATCTATATGCTCTTCGAAGGTGACAGAATCTGCGGCTCTCAAGCAGTGGTTCTTATCTATTTTCTCTGTCGCAAACACGTGCAGTTAATGGAGATAAGAAAGCCACTAAGGAGGAATGCGAAAGCCGATTAGGGCGCATTGTTCTGGAGCAAAAGTGTACAGCCACATCGGCAAAAAAAACAAGAAGACGAGCAAAAATAGATCGGATGATCCCCTTCGGATGCGAACTAACTGCATTACAACAGAAAAATATTCGATATTTTTCACATAATGTACGAAGAATGCTGACAAAATGTCAGCGTTCTCAGTATGAAAAGTATGAAAATGTGAATTAGTTGGTTCTCAGTCCGCATAAAACGAGTTCAAAGTACAATTCGTAGGTTGTTCATTCTGCTCGTTCTTTGGTGTTAAGGCGAACACACAATGAACTTACTATCAACATTCCAAACACGAATAGTCTAAAACACAATCTAATCATATAAAATCAGAAAGCGCCCATAGACTGGAGATCCAGCCCGATCGACTAGAGTGAGGAGGGAGGAGAGAAAGAGAGAAGAAAGGGATAAGAGGAGGAAAACGTGAGCTTCGCTGAGCCAGAGATCAGTTGTTTTTCGCTCTGAGCCCCCTCCCCTCTTCGTCTGGTTGAAACCGGAAATCGGCCCAGTCTCGAAAATATATTTATTGATGATGTTTGCAGGGTTTCACGATTAATTCACAAAGATAATAGTTCACAAAGTGATAAAAGGCTATCGGGTCTGTTTTATCAGCAGAAAACAAGCAAATATTATCAGGATAAGGGCAGGTGAATTGTGTCATTACAAGTCAGCAAGCAACAATGATAATGAAAAAGATGGCAATATGGGAATAAATAGAGAGAGAAAACAAGTTTAGATTAGAAGTTGATCCTTCACGGAATCATCAGAAGATGCTGTTCAAAAGTCCGGATTAGTAGTTGTGCAAAAAATTAAAGAACGTTGAGTGCGCTTGCTCTCTCTCTGTTAAGTGCGCCTGACAGAGCTTTTATCGTTCGTTTGTTCGAAGTCGGAAAAAACAAAGATACTCTCTGCCCATTCGATTTACCCATGCCTGACTCAGAATTGACATGGTTCTACGCGTTGGTGCTAAATAAAATACACAAATTTAAATATACATACCGACGATATTCCGGGCCTGGCCGTATTTTCGGGGTGATAGGTCAGACTTGGAAATATTTATATCTCAAGTCTCAGAGCTTATATCACATATGTATAAGCAATATGTGTGATACATGCTCAGACACGTTATGTGTAGAAATCGTTTTGTTTTCTTCCCCCAGTCAATAAACGGTAGTCCATTTGCTCGCACACTTTCCTCGCATAAATGCGGCGCACTCGGTGCACACTTGTATGTATTCTCTCTCGTGATGAGAGTTCGAAATACGGGTCGCCGTCTCTCCATTGCGCACACTATCTCATCTGTCTGACCGGCGAGACAGTGGGCAGAGTAGCAAAGGTTAGTGTCGTGCGATCGCGTATAAAGAGAACGCGCGTAGTGATTGCCACAATCAACTGCCCATCCTATTTTGTATCGCGTCTTGAGACAATATTCGATTTATTTTGAATCCGATCGACTGTCACGCGAACAGCTTCTCAGATAAACAAATATTCGATATCTTCCTTAGCCCTTTGTTGATTGGATTATATAGTGATTGGGCCAGTTTTCAGTAAAACTCTGTAATCGTATGTAGTTGCGCGAATGCGAGAAACTATACTGTAGGGTCTCCGAATCTTGTTTCTCACGACTGGCGAGTGTTCAGAATTGAATGAGAACATTCGATCCGACAACATTAATATCCTGAAACATACTTAATCGGGGTAGAATTTCATGACGAACGCGCCTGTTTATTCACTTTCTTATTATTATTTTCAAATATAATATTTAAAATTCCGGATGCGGCTGCTGGTGTCGTTACTACTGTTTGTTTCGTTGTCGGATGCGTTCAAGATCCTCGTGTACAACTCTAAACATGCTCATTCTCACTCGAATTTCCTCGGATCGATCGCGGACACACTCGTGGACGCCAGCCATAATGTGGTGAGTGTATTTTGTTATTGTTTTTTTGTTATTTTAAATCATAATATTTGTAAATATTATCAATTCTCTGAGTCCAATACGATACAAAGACAAAAGGAAAACGGATGGTGTACTCATTTCATTTCATGTATATTTTTGAACAACATGTTTAGAACCGTTTTTATGTCATGCTCAGTTTGAGTCATAATCTTTATTTCTCGCGAATATGTTAAGAGACCACCTCCGTTATTTTCGACCATTTTCGACCACCCCCGGTCACGTTGCCCCCGGAATGAAAACAGCAGGCCCATACTAGAGTATGTTGGGTATATTAATTCTGTATTTCACAAAACTTAATTTACATCATGATGCTGGCAGGCCGCTGGCAGAAAAGTTAAAATATATGTAAAATTTTCAAAAAATCATATCTTCCCAACCGAATAAAATTGGTTAGATTATTCATTTTTGTTATTAATATGGTGCCTCATGTCACTATGTAAGGCGTTCTGATCCAATTTTGCACGTATTGAAAATCAATATTTCAAATAGTTTTTTTTTTAGTTTTTCCGTTAGAAATTTCCTATTTTTGAAAACAGCGTATCCTCACCATGTGTATATTGTGGACCTCACATACATGCATCAGAATAATGAAAAGAGTGACTCATCATTTCTGGCCAAAATGAAATATATTCGAATTAAGTTGCTCGAGTGAGAATTTCTTCCTCTATGCTGAATTTTCGTGCAAAACATTATAATTTCCACACCAACCAACATTTGTAGATCGTTTGTTCTATCTACAAAATCAAATTTTCCAGAAACGTTCAGAATGCGGTTTTTTCGACATCAATCAACTCTATAAATTGAAAAACATTAGTTGGTGTGGAAATTATAATGTTTTGCACGAAAATTCAGCATAGAGGAAGAAATTCGTGTTCGAACCACTCACTCGAGCAACTTAATTCGAATATATTTCATTTTGGCCAGAAATGATGAGCCACTCTTTTCATTATTCTGATGCATGTATGTGAGGTCCACAATATACACATGGTGAGGATACGCTGTTTTCAAAAATAGGAAATTTTTAACGGAAAAACTAAAAAAAAAACTATTTGAAATATTGATTTTCAATACGTGCAAAATTGGATCAGAACGCCTTACATAGTGACATGAGGCACCATATTAATAACAAAAATGAATAATCTAACCAATTTTATTCGGTTGGGAAGATATGATTTTTTGAAAATTTTACATATATTTTAACTTTTCTGCCAGCGGCCTGCCAGCATCATGATGTAAATTAAGTTTTGTGAAATACAGAATTAATATACCCAACATACTCTAGTATGGGCCTGCTGTTTTCATTCCGGGGGCAACGTGACCGGGGGTGGTCGAAAATGGTCGAAAATAACGGAGTTGTCGTCTTAATCAGAAAATTTTGCAGATGAAGTTTAACCAATTTTTATTTTAATTCAATTTAAATTAATAAATTAAGACATCACTGATTCCGGTGATCGATCCCTCGCTGAAGGATGGCACTGAGAGATCGAGTATAATCCGGGTGGACCCGGACTCTACTCTTCTCAAAACGTAAGCTCTTCTCTCGATTTTAAAGTTTACATTTCATTTATATGTTAGAGATTTTGTCGGGCTGTAGCTCAATAATGTGATACGAAACCTACGGCCAGGATGTTCTTAATCATAGAATTTGTACGGAAGGAGACAGAATACACTGATATTTTTTTGATTCTACAACATAAAATGGGAATTTTTGGGAACATATTCCACTTAATTGCGCTAGTGTACAATTATTTTTTTCTGGTTGATGCAGATCAGAAAAAAAAATTAATAAAAAATTGATCATAACTTCAGAACAAAGGCTGAAGACCATTTCAACGTCTTCGACGTCAACATGTTCAATCCAATCAATCCCTTCTTCGTGAGTTTCCCTGAACGTCTTATTAATTTTTAATCTTAAAATTAATGAAATAAAAAATTACGAAAAAAAAATCCAATGAACAAATTCAGGACGGACCGATGATAGCGGATAAATTTGTGCGCGCATGCAAGAAAGTGCTCTCAGAGCCCGGATTGATTGAGAAGCTCAAGGCAAAGAACTACGATGTGTTCATCACTGAGAATTTCGATGTCTGTGGAACAGGCAAGTTTTAAAATTATAATATCATTAAAATATTAAAATATTACAATATGACTAGGTGGGATAATATTCGACCTGATAAGAACCAAAAATATTTCACATTCCAGTATTTTATGATGTTCAATGTTGTACTGAGAACCGGTTGAGAAAATATTGCGAGACTCATTGTGGGTTGTCATCCGACGGTGATCATCCGGCCTAATTGAGCTTTCATCGATTTTTCGATGACGACCAAGAGTTCTTCAAACTCCAGCACTAACCCATGCGATCGCGCCCAAAGCGATGGTCGGTTCATTCTCGTCGGCATTGACGGGAGCACACTTCGCTGAGTTTGGTGTCCCCGAGGCGATTAGCTACCGACCTGGTCTGTTTAAATTTTATTTTGATATAACTTAATTTTAAAATAATTTAGACCACAGGAAATCATTAGAGTCAAAAAACGTGTTACTCTGATTTTTTTTTGTGCAACTGATTTTTTTTATCCTTTCGTCAGATTTCCGGACATTCCGTGAGGATTTACGATTCAGACCTCCATACGCATACCATGGGGGCATGTTGGGTGCTTGTTTACAAAAATGGCCAAATTTGGGCGCCGAGTCAACAAAGCGGCGCGCCAGGTGCGCGCGAAGTTTGAAAATCGATTTTTCATAATTTCTCAGCCGGACAAGCTAGATTCAAAATTTCTTTTGCATAATCATAGTCGAGAGTGCATGGAAACACTATTGAGATCTGATTCAGGTCGATTCCAAATCAGTTTTCGGGACTTCAAAAATTGGTTTTTCGCCATAACGACCCACTTTTCGCGAGGGGGGGAATTAGCCACCTATCACACAATGAAGCCCATGCAATTCTACGCCCAATGGTATATAGTGCAGAAAATTTCATTAAACCTCCACCTCGAAAAAATGGACATGAAACCTAAAAAACCTCGATTTCGGAAGAAAAAAATTGATATATTTTTTCTTTCTTGTTTTCATGAGCTCTACTATCGATTTTCGAACTCTGCGCACACAACTAAGTCAGAAACACCTATAGTCAGATTTTTCTGAAAATTATTTTTTTTTCGACTTTTCATGACCCATCATGAGGTCATGGTCAATTTGGATCTAGAGGTCAAAATCTGAGTATGTCGGAGTTTAATGTTACCTTATATGACTTAGTGTGTAGAGTTCGAATTTGCAAACTAGAGTTCTCGAAAGCTCGTAAGAAAAAAGATATCCTCGAATTACTGTGTTTTCTCTGATAATATTGAAGTTTTCGCGAACGGGTAAATAGTCACTCACCACAAAATGAAGCAATTCTGCGTCGAACGTTATAAGATTCAAAACATTTCACTAAACCAGACACGGTGAAAACTTAACCGGAATACTGAAAACCTGCAATTTTCAGAAATTCGATTTGTAATATTTTCTCAGAATCATAATAGAATTGCTTAGTATGCGTGGAAACACCACGCATATTGAACTCTCTTATTCAATTTAGCATTTTTCTGTTCCAAACTATCGATATGGTTGCAGAATTTCTCGGTTGTGGAATCTATTCCATGCATTATATTTTCAATTCTTCAGATCTGCTGATCATCGACCATTCGACCACTTGTTTTCTCACTTGCAAAAATGACGAGAAAGAAAGGACACTAATGCTGCTTGATCGCGTCCACATCCGCAGTTGCGATAGCCATAGTTAGGGATCTCTTCATGATTCGGCCAATCGCTGATAGAACTTGCAGATGATTGTTAAATTTGAATAATATATACATAATAAAAAAATATTTAATTTATTAAGCAAGAACAATCGTCAAAGGCGGCCTACATATTCACAAACTCAGAGCCGTTGATCGATTTCGCGGCTCCGACTATGACTAGAGTCGTTAATATTCCCGGAATTGGAGCGAAACCGCCGAAACCCCTGGACAAAGTTAGAAATTATGATTAGTATTATCTATGCTTTTTGCTGCGATAAATAACCGAATAATTAATTAGATAATTAATTAATTAGGTATATGATCGGTCCATTACTGAATAAGTGCGACATCATTCAGTTCTGGTCGGAAGTGCTTCTTCGACGCTAAAGGACCGTACTTTTCTCGTTCGGATCGATCGTCAAGAGCACCCAACTAAGGACGGAGATGAAGATGGCCGTACTCGAGGTCATTTAGAAATAATGCCAAAAATACCATTAAATATTCGTTTAAAATGTTTGCCCGACGGCGCAACGGGCATTCGCATTATTTTCGAACTTTTTCGATGTAGATGTATCTGGTGTGAATTAATGTTTATATATATATTTTAAATTATAACGGGAATGACTTCCTTCCAGACGATGAGCCAATTCTCGGAAGTTATGTTCATTTGGAAGTATGAGTCATACTGTATGACAGTCCGGAGGATGAATTCGGAACGGAGCACGCATCGAAACTGGCCAATCTCGTGTTGACGAAGTGGATGCCGCAACTGGACATTCTTGGTGGGATTTAAAATGAATTAATCAATATTAAAATAAATTAATAATTACCGATCCCCTCTCTCAACCTGAGATCTTCACTCGAACATAAACAAAATTACAATTTGGAGTTGAAAAAATGCTCGAAATTCATTGTTGTGGTCTGAACCTGTACCAGAAGTCCTATTTGCGAAATAAATTATTTAATTAATAATTGCTCAGCACATCCTCGCTTGGCGGCGTTCATCACTCACGGCGGTATGGGATCGGTGCAAGAGACGGCGTTGCGAGGAGTGCCTGGTACGTAGGGATGTAAAACTGAAAACTAAATCTATATAAATGTCGAAAAATTGACAAAGAAATCAAGAAAATTCAATAACAAATATACTTGTTCTTTGTCTTTCAAGACCCACCTTGGTAAATATTGAATAGTGTTGTTCCCAATGCATTTGGGTTTCGGGATATATTGGAATTTGTTTTGACATCCATGCTGCTATGCTCTTTGCTTCAACGAATGTACGAGGTCTCTATTCTGAAAGAACTATCGACAGGGACCATAATAGAGTAAAAAGTATCCCTTTATGAAAATTTAAAGCTCTTGCAAATGATGTT
Organism: Pristionchus entomophagus; assembly: GCA_036245825.1. Taxonomy (NCBI): domain Eukaryota; kingdom Metazoa; phylum Nematoda; class Chromadorea; order Rhabditida; family Neodiplogasteridae; genus Pristionchus; species Pristionchus entomophagus. The sequence continues at coordinate 11,886,086 of BTSX01000001.1, forward strand.
TCGGCTTTGACTCAGTCCATTCTGCACACTATCTCTCCGTGTTATCTCTCCGGTCGAAAAAGAGAGAGTCTAAAACCATAAATCTCGCAGGCATCTTCATTCCGATCTTTGGCGATCAGATGAGAAACTCTGGAATGATCGAAGTACAATGGATTCGGAAAAGTGAGTGATGGAAGGACTACAATGAAGTATTGAGCCAATTTCTAACGCGTTTCGCTTCGTTAAACACCCTCGCCTGTAGGGCAACTGGGGCAAAAACGAATATTTCGCTAATCGATTGTAAATCTGCAGGTTTTCGACAAACGCGACCTCAATAATGCCGACAAGTTCACCGCATTGGTCAGAGAGGTGCTCGGGAACAGAAAGTATGATTAAATTTTTATTTAATTACATTTAATAATTAATTATTTGACCGTAATCGATTTTTGATTACGTCAGATACCGCGAAAACGCCCAGCGAATCTCCAAAATGTTCGCCGCGAAACCGTTCACATCCAAGCAACTTCTGATCAAGCACGTCGAGTTTGCAGCTGAGTTCGGTATGTTTCCCTTAAACTTCGAACCCTGCTCCCCACCCTTCAATGGGGTGGAGAAAAGATGGGGGAAACGAGTTCCAGAACACGAACCAGTTCGGATTGGATCAATACTGAATGGAGAGAGCTAAAACCGAAATTACTTGCTTATAAACAATAGTTCTGTTCAGGAGCCTCCTCCGCCCTCCGTCCTCAGTCGGTTGACATGACCCTCATCGAGTACCACAATCTGGACGTCATTCTCATCGCACTCCTGGTCTCCCTTGCAGGAGCGTATCTCGCAATTAGACTTACACTAGTAGCAAAGAGAAATATCTCCCATTCAAAAGTCAAAACTGATTAAGAACTAGCAATAAAGTATATTTCTTTCATAAACTTTGATTACTTCATAATCTGATTTGAATACTAGTCAGTACTCTGCGTTGCTTTTTTACTCTGTCAAAGTGCCCGATAAAAAGTGGTTTTATGTAGTCCAGAAGAGATTATGATACATAGAAGTATGACAAGTTTTTCGAAATGCAAGCCTTTTCATCTCCTCCGAAGATGACACATAGTGATGCCGACTCCGGACCTCAATTCGAGGGATTACTCGTCGGTCAGAGAAACGATAGATCGTGTGAAATGGGGAGAGTCAGGTTCCGATTTTCCATCAATAGTTGCATTCTTTCAACTTTCTCGCGATCGTAATGGATAGACGGAGGGAGTAGATGAGTAAGCGGATGAAAAATAAGTTACAAGAGCTGCGCAATGTGTGATTTGATGAACTACTCATTGGCATGGTTTTCAGAGAAAAAAAAGCATCGTTGGGGTAGGTGCAAAAACTCGTCGAAAGTCTCCTCCTGAGAGGGATGAGGCTCTATCGAGCCGTTTTTATCAGCAGAAAAACAACAGAACGGAAAAATGATCACGAAAAAATGGCAATAAAATCATGCTAATTCAATTCGGCCAGTGTAACAAGTGATGATATGCAGAAGAACAAATATCGCTCATATGATTAGACTAGTAGGTGTGCTAAACAAAATGAAAGACCCATGGGTACTTGGGTACTAGAAAACGATGAAAATTCAATTGAAAATGGTCAAATTTCAGTAATATTGGATGATTTCAGTCGACAAATTGTCTGAATCGATATTCTACTCAGTAGATCTCATTCGATTCATGATCGCGATAGCGCATTTGGATCTCGCGTTGCTGAAATGATTATCATTTTATATTGTTTTTAATTTTGCCAAAGGTGAGAAATGATTTTTCGAACCGGTTGAGTTTCACGCACGATGTTTGATGTTTGAATTTGGGAAATATTCACTTCGACTAATCAAAAAATATACTAATTTGGTCATCGGATTTTCGAGATCAAACAGTAGCCATCTTTTCTTTCTCGCGCTCTCTCGACGGTCGGAGCCATTACAGAGTGTGCAGAATGGAGAGCGAGAGATAACTCACCATCTCCATGCTCCTCCATAAGACGTCCTGTGGCAGACCGTAGTAAAAACCGGCTCTGAAAATGATATTATCTTTTATTTAATAAATTACTTAATTAAGATAAATAAGATTCGAACCTATCAGCATTCTCAGCATGCGCTCCCGTTGGATCACTCATCTGATTCACACACGAACAACGCAGAATGCAGCCTGTGAGATCGTAGATTAATGAACGTATTATACTTTAATGTCGAGAAAAGAAAAATTGAAAGTATTCAAGCATCTGACGCTTATCACAAGAAATAAATCAATCGTCAAAATCTCTATCGATTTCTATTGCAACAAGTCCAACTCCTGCTTCCAACCAAGTCCAAGGTCGCACCTGTGATCAATCCGGCTACAGTCGCAGACACGAAGACGATAATGATGGCGAGGGCTTGGAAGAGCGCCTGGCATTTGATAATATTCACTTGAATGGCAGCAATATGTGAAGAAAAATCGCCAATTCGTTTGCTCAGAACAGTTGACACAACTGATACGTTCTACATGTTTTCTCAGGATTCAGAAACGTGTTTGATTTACTTTCAAATATCCTCAAGAGTTATTACATTCAACCATGTTCCCAAGGTGTTCATTATACGGTGAAGCGTATTCGAAACTTATCGTTTTCTACAGACATTTAACGATGCTCGCAATGATTCGTTTCGCTTTCGTCGTTGAAATAAAAGATCAAAATGAGCAAATTTCTACTTCGACCGCCGAAATTCGGATAATGTTATATTTCGGTATTTTGGAGTATTTTCTGCTAGATTTTTTTTATGAGAAAATGAATTAACATAACCAACCTGATCGTATTTATCCCTGTCTCCTTGCTTCTCTCCTCCGGCAAAATACGGGTAGATTTGATACAAACTGAAGAGGCTCAGGCCTGATTTATCGTCAGAACAGTAGTATTTATGATAATAAACCAGCCCAATATCAACATAATATCATCTTACCTATCACCGTAATATGAAGGATCGTAGACCAAAACGATGATGATACTGCACACCTGAGGATGATTTTTGAGAACGTTTATTTTTGAAGAATTAATTGTGTTTCAAATCCGTTTCAAAGTGCGACGGATTGACGAAGTTAGTTGATTTGTTCACCGCCTCCAAAAAAAAATTCAAGTACATCGTGCTTACAAAATTATCCGCTTCTTCATGATGTCTTTATTTATCGGCAATATCTTCTCCCTAATTTTAATTATCCCAACTCATTAGTGATGTCGCTTCGGTTTTCGACTCCCTTCATTCTACACACTTTCGTTTCTCTGACCGCGGAAATAGTGTGAAGAATAGAGAGAGAACCAAAACCGAAATATTATCTCTACAACTCACCCCCGACAAGATACCCGGCAGTCCATGCAGATTGTGCACTCCGCAGGTGTCAGTCACCCCCAGGAACGACTTTCGGAGGCGGGGCTAGAAATAAAAAAGATAAAATTTCGAACTGAACTCCGCACTTCCGAATGAGAAATATGCGTTTTGCAACGGATAATTCTGCTTGTTGTGCATTTCGCACTCATTTCCCCGAATTTTCTGTAAACGGTAGTCTAGAGCAAATAGGGGATGTAATGTCAGAGTGAATGTGCCAAATTCAAATCGAGTCGTAAAATTATCATACTATTTACATGTGAAACCTCATGGTTTCTTGGATTTATCACTATGCACCAATTGTCAGCCCTATTCACTAGGAGACAACAAAGATCAATTACCACCTGTAGGTGGGTGTGGCCGAAGACGGAGATTATCGCGGCGATTCCGCCGATCAGCAGAGAGTGCCACGGCTGGAGGATCGCGTTGGCAACCGAACCTGCGAGGCGGTGAGAATTGATCTTTGATATTTGATTTTCGGAAACAGTTAGATCATGAGCAGTTAGTGTTGCTCGATGGAACAGTGCCCTCTCCATTCGGCACACAGACTCGCCGGTGAGAGCGATGAACGAGCGTGGAGAATGGATAGAGTTACTATTAGAATGCGTTGGAAACGCGTTAGTAAATTAATGAATTAATCAGTTATTTCTATTTTTCTTAATTAAAGTTTATCTCAGAGCCAGATCAGATTCGAAACTTGTTGAGTTTCACGATAAAGATAATAGCTTGTAAATATCTACGAAACTTTAGTGGATAGTTCGTTTGTCGCCAAAAAAAAATCATTATTAGAGCTTCAAGAACTGCGTCGCGGTTTCTATAAAACTTCATACGAAACCCTTTTTTAAAGATAAATTATTGATTAATTAATTATCACCAATGGCTACGCCACCCGCAAGTGTCGATGACTGGATGTGGATCATGTTGAAGCGACCCTGAAATACCAATGGATCCAATCATTGTTCCGGTCGGCTTACGATCTGATCACAATGAAGCTGTACAAAAATGGGTTCAATTGCAAATAATTTAACATTTTAATATTAAAATTCATAATAGGAGACGGGCAAGTGTCTGATAGCTCTAATGTTCACCTGTCGATCAGTCAGCGACGTCAGCATGAATGTAATCACAGTGCACGAAGTCATGGAGAGATACGTGTTGATAACGGCACGAATCCTGCAGTGAATATTTAATCTATTAAAATATTCAGAAATTTTTGAGAGAAATAAAGGCTTTCGAAGCCTGTGAAATAGGCGAACAAATACAGTCAAATGGTAAAATGTTTCCGAATTGCGAGAGCATACTTTTGAAGAATTTTTTTTCCGAAGAAACCACGAGAACACCATTGGGTTCCAGAGATCACCAATAACCACTCAATTGAAGAATGTTTTAAATGCCAAAAATAAAAGAAACAATTACCTCGCATCCTCTGGTTCTTGAACGGCAGCGTTGAAGGAGGGGAAGAAGATCCAGAGGAAGAGGGTACCTGCGATAGTGGAGAAAATGATGATTTTCAGTGATCTTTTCAATTCCATTATCAAATGCTTCAGCGAAAATATGGGGGAAAGATTTGTTAAGCGATTAGTTGTGTTTCATGCTCGGCTCATTTAGTTATCTTGTCTTCTTAGAGTAGTTGTTCCATGATCGATTTGAGAAAAAAAATTTAAAAAAGCGCAAATTACCTATTCTTTTCAGGTTCATTCCAGATCATTCCAATTAGAGTTTGGAAAACAAACAGCTATTTGCCTTAGTTGTTTACAAATAGCTGTTTATTCCAAGCTGTTTACAAAACCGCTATTTGGATTGAGTTGTTTTTCAAATAGTTGTTTACTTGGCAAATAGCCGATTCATTTCTCATGATGTCGGATGATACGAGTGGTAAACAATTCGCGAGTTAGAAACGAGTAAACAACTGGCGATTTGTTTACGCTCGTGAGTTCGACTCGCTAGTAGTCGAAAATAAACAGCTATTTGCTTCATTTTTGACAAATAGCTGTTTACGAAAAGCTGATAAGAAAACAGCTACAGTATCGGACATAAGTCACCGTCCAAAATTTCAAAGTGTTGTAACTTTTGAACCAGATAAGCAATCGGTTTGATGTTTTGGCAGGATACATTAGACCTATTGATGCATTGCCACCGATAGTGACGTCATGCTACGATTTCGCAATATTGCATAGTGATTATGCAATCATATATATGTTCTTCACTTGTGATTTTAAGGTCATTGGGATTTTTTTCTAAGTCTTCTCTCTTTTTGTGATGATAGAAGGCCTCAGCATCTACCGATTAAAAAATAGTAAACAGGTTTAGCAGAAAACAGGTTCAAAATAGGGTCCCGAAAAAAATAATTTCCATTCATTGACGTGCTAGAGACTCGTTCAAAGGCTCAAAATGACCCTTACAATAATTCCTGATTACACACAAAGTTCGATATTGATATCTCTTAATTTGACAGGGTTGTTGCAAATCCATGGAATATACGATTCCCAACTTTTTAGAGCATTTGGATAACTTTCTCACCCGCGGCAACCGAAAATCAGAGGTCAAAAGATTTTTAAAATCGGCTATGTTTCGACATAATAAATTTTAACTTTTTTCATTAATGATATCATGGACTCTCATACCGAAATTCGTACTCAGCACACAAAAATATCCCAGAAAAAAATTTAGTCAGGAAGTTTTGAGAGAAACTTTTTTTCGACTAATGATGGGGGTATCATGGTCATTTTTTGGGTTGAAATCGATTGACCTCTGATTTTCGATTGCCGCGGGCGGGAAAGTTATCCAAATGCTCTAAAAAGTTGGGAATCGTATATTCCATGGATTTGCAACTACCCTGTCTAGAAAATACATTTGAACAAAAATCGGCCTTGGAACTATGATCATCCAAAATAGGAAGAAAACAATTATTTGAAAAAGTGAAAAATTCGTGCCCTGAGGTCAAATTAAGAGATATCAATATCGAACTTTGTGGGTAATCAGGAATTATTGTAAGGGTCATTTTGAGCCTTTGAACGAGTCTCTAGCACGTCAATTAATGGAAATTATTTTTTTCGGGACCCTATTTTGAACCTGTGTTCTGCTTCTGTACGACAACGCCCCATGAGTACTATTTTTTAATCGGTAGATGCTAAGGCCTTCTATCATCACAAAAAGAGAGAAGACTTAGAAAAAATCCCAATGACCTTAAAATCACAAGTGAAGAACATATATATGATTGCATCATCACTATGCAATATTGCGAAATCGTAGCATGACGTCACTATCGGTGGCGCATCAATAGGTCTAATGTGTCCTGCCAAAGCATCAAACCGATTGCTTATCTGGTTCAAAAGTTACAACATTTTGAAATTTTGGACGGTGACTTATGTCCGATACTGTGTTTCGATTGAGTTGTTTTCCATATAACTGTTTACTAGGCAAATATAAACAAAACAACATCAATCTATAAACAAATAGCTGTCTACAAGTTGAACCAAATAGCTGTTTGCTGTCAAACTGTTGTTTTCGACAATCTAATTCCGACATCTTACCGATCATTGAGAACAGCTCCGAATGATCAATCCCGTCCTCGCTGTTGTCATCAAACGCGTCCTCTCCGACAACGCGAATAGTGCCCCTCTTGGAGATCATTCGGACCTGGAGAGTTGAGTTGATTAGGACTGCAAAATAATGTGTTCGATTCGGGATACAGAACATTCCGAGCTCAGAAGAGTTCTCGAGTCTTCGTCAAAGATCGTCTTCATTCGTCAGTCGGACAACTTTTGAAGTATCGCACGGAAAGAATATGAGCGGAGTACCTTTCTCGCCGTCCTCGACACCGCCAGTCCGAAGTAGGCACCGAAGGCGTGGATCACGAGCGAGCGACCGCCGTCATTGCACTGAATAAAATAGACAAGTATCGAAGCTCGAATTTCAAGCGTCCTAACCGTTAGGACATAACGCTTCTTTGCTTGGACTGAATCGACAGTTCTTACGTATCCAAAAAAACTAATTTAAATCTAAAAACTAATTTAAATCTTTGATCTCCAAAAATCGATAATTTAAAATTTGAGATTTCGGTATCATGTGACATATCATTCGAAAGAGCATGAAAAGTTATGCTAGATGATAGGAGGAAACTTGATTTGAGCTATTCCAACGCCAGTTACGACGCAAAATGGGAAAAATTCGGTCACTTTTGGTAAACATCGATATGGTTGCCCAGGATGATATGATTTGTACATCCCTATTTTGAGATATTTTGTGTATTTTTCAATGCAGAAAACGATGATTCTCTTCGCGGGGCCGATTTTCACGGCCGTTGTATCAAAATCGTCAGTTATCCGTGCCTACTCACATACTCGAACTGTCGATTTTGACAGTTTTTCGAGTATAACTGTTTTCATTTTTTGTTTCATGAGCTGTAGTATAGATATTTGGAATCAGCACGAAAAACACGCCAGAAAATCCTATAGTCATATTTTTTCGAGGTGAAAATTATTTCGACTTTGACCGGTTCTCACCATATTTTTCGGATTTCGAAATTTCATGAGCTCTAGTTAGCAGATTCGGTTTCTACGTGCGAAAATACGACAGAAACACATACAGAGACATCATTGTGTGAATTCGACTTATCGACTCAAATACGAACCAAAGGGGGGACCACATGGTGAGAACCAGTCAAAGTCGAAATAATTTTCACCTCGAAAAAATATTTCTATAGGAGTTTCTGGCGTGTTTTTGCGTGCTGATTCCAAATATCTATACTGCGGCTCATGAAACAAAAAATGAAAAAAGTTATACTCGAAAAACTGTCAAAATCGACAGTTCGAGTATGTGAGTAGGCACGGATAACTGACGATTTTGATACAACGGCCGTGAAAATCGGCCCCGCAAAGAGAATCATCGTTGTTTTCTGCATTGAAAAATACACAAAATATCTCAAAATAGGGATGTACAAATCATATCATCATGGGCAACCATATCGATGTTTACCAAAAGTGACCGAATTTTTCACATGTTGCGTCGTAACTGGCGCTGGAATAGCTCAAATCAACTTTCCTTTCAACATCTAGCATAACTTTTGATGCTCTTTCGAATGATATGTCTCATGATACCGAAATCTCAAATTTTAAATTATCGATTTTTGGAGATCAAAGATCAAAATTTTTTCGACTCAAAGTGGTTACACATCCAAAGTATGAACCTCGTACGACCATTTTCAAAAACTGTGCCACTTTCTCCCCATTTCCCTGCACTATTACAGAGAACGCGTTTTAATGATCTCTAATTTCTCACATGCATCACTGTGATGATCAGATACTCGACCGCCGTGCAGACTGCTGTCTCGATGAAGCCCATCACGACGAATTGCATCGGGGTGAATCTGGAGAGAGTAGAGAGATCAAAGATCAGATTTGAAAGATCAAAGATCATGTGGTTGAGGTGTGAGATTGAACACTTTGGTAGATCTAGGTAAGAATTAGGTTCGTGCAACACGCCAAGCCACTACGTACAAAGAGATAAAGAATCGCAGATTCAAAGCAATTGAATAACTGATGCATTTTGAAGAGAATGTCTAGAAGACCCGAGTTCAAAGATCAGTCGGAGGTTGGCGAGTGGCTAAAGATCAAAGATCATTCTCACCGCCCGATCAGCGCTCCCATCGAGATGAGGATGGGCGTGCATGAGAGATCGGCTATCATGATTCTGGAATAGTTTACTAATTCTTTATTTTTAAAATTATATTTTTATATAATGATAATATATCTCGATTATAATATAGTAACTGATTGCGTCACAAGTATGTTTCAGCGTGTATTCAAAGTATCGGCACTGATTAATGATACTGACTCTAACTTTTAAAAAATTAAATGCTCTTCTGAAAATTGCTCACTCCTCGATGGATATGGTGAAGCTCCACGATTCCCGGAATTCTTGAGAGAGGAAACCCCTGGGAATTGAATGTCTTAATGGCTCATCGAATAGCTGTTCTCTCTATTCTGCAGAACCGACGAGAGAGTTTGGATAGTTATACCCGATCGACATTTCGCACTCGAAGCTGTGTTTAAGCAGTTTCACTTATCTTAAACTCTTATATTACCTCAACAACATCGCCCATTGCGAAACGAACGCGCACAGTAGAAGATTCATGGAGACGGCAGCGAAACCGTAGCTGGAAGAGGTAGTACATATTTCATTTAAATTATTAATTTATTTATTAATAATTAATTCAACGTTCAGATATGGTCAATTGGGATGCCGTAGATTATTTGTTTTTTTTACTATTTGGGATGACTGGACAGTTCCAACTTTTACTGACTTTTCGATTTGATTCTTCGTTCTAACATTTTGGACTTTCCGAACGATCATCGCAGTCATCTAATCCGATATTTTCTCGTCCAGAAAGAAGAAATAGTTGAATAGCGTATGATGACGTAAGTTCAAACTCAGTATCATTTCTTTTTGGGTTGAGTTTCACGAGCATCGTATCAATTACGAAGCTCTGCATTAAATAATTTGGCTGAATTAGCGAGTTTAAATGCATTCAATTCCATTGTTCAGTTTCAAGTGAGATAGCGCTCCATGAAAAAAGGAAAATTAAACCGTTTGAGAAAAGCCATGAGGAATCCGAAGCCAACGAGCGACATGACGTGAATGTCTTGGAACACTGAAATAAATGAGTAATCATTTAACTTCGTCTATTGAAATTATTTCTACGAAATTCACAAAGAAACGTGCGTGCTGGTCTCGTATGGCCCAAGAATTGGAGTAATAAACGATTTCCTACACTTTTGTGATAGCATTACAAGCTACAATGTGGTATAATTTTGATTCAGTCCATTGCAAAGATCAAGGATCAAAGACCAATCTCACATGGATAATCTGTGTTCACGTAAACCTTGCTCTTGTTGTCGGGCAACGCATGCTCATTGAAGTGAGCGCATAGCGAGAAGGCCAGGATGAACATTATCTAAAATATTGAAATTTTTGAATATACAAAAAATATTCAAAATAACTCCTGTTTCTGCCTAATTCTATCCTGTTTTCATCAAAGATGTGCGAAATGTCAAAGTGATCCAACGAGCTTGCGACATTTAGCGATTGCTTGAGAATCAGATGGGCAATCAGGAGAGTTTAATTAAACAAAAACATATTATTTTTTTAATGTTTTTGTGAACCTGAAAGATGCATAGTGCCACCGGAAACTGCCGGCGTTGGTAGAGCGACGGCATCTGTAGATTTCAATTAAATAATTTTAAAATGATTTACAGCAAAAAAAATTGTTCATGAGAACACCGACGACTTGGAACGAGTTAACAGACAGTGAGCGAGAACGAATCAGTCGGAAATTAACGTGTTAGGCAATAGTATACTTGCGAAGAGTTATGGTTTTTAATGTTCGGCTACGAATCGCCAACGCAACGAATGCTGATCTCTCTCGTGTAAATAGCAGCCAGGTCAAACATAATACATTGCGGATGAGAAACTGCGACACGGAAGCGAAATTGCGGAATACGATGTCGCAATCGAGATCAAAGAGATTGAGAGAAAGAGAGGACAAAACACGGTTTTCAGCTTTAAATTTGTTCCAAGCCGTGTTCTAAACATTAATCAAAGACAATCCTCCGGTTCGATCTGCTGAAACAAACCATGAAACGGATTAGGAACTGTGGTTACGAAATCGTTAGCCTGAGATGAAGAGAGTGGACAGGACGAAAAAGGGAATGCGGCAAGATCAAGGGAGGCGAAGGGAGAGAATGGGAGAGAACGTGCACTCTCTCATCCCACCACCAACAATCTCTCTATCTGTTCAATGCAGTAGCCAATCAATTGACGACACGATATTCTCAGATAATCAGTGAGCAAATGAGAGCGGAGGTTTAAGTGGAAAGATAGAAAAGTAACGAATGCTACGAACTGAACATCAGGCAAAGAATGAATTGACGAAATTGTGAAGGTTTTGATGCAAAAGCACCCAAAGAACTGTCAATAGCACAACCACAGAGATTATGAACGAGGAAGAAATGCGAGCAAACGTTGATAGCAATATCCAAGGATCGTTTCAGCAATGGTGATCAAACACATTGTGCTTTTGACGTCAGAAAAGCATTAGCGTTACCACATCTAATAGTCGCACTTTCCATCCAGGCCGCTTTCTCTCTTTTCTGGCTAACCGACGAGATAGTCTGTAGAATAGAGAGAACTTTCACGACAGATAAGCGCCATAGATGAAGCAGGAGCGCGAAACTTTAGTGAAATTGTTTTAGGTTTCATCTCTCTCCATTTTGCACACTCTACCATTGACCATGCAGTGGAAAGTAAGCGCACCATCGAGATATCTGAAAAGACGACATCGCCAGATCGATAAATAATTCAGAAAAACGTGTGAAATCTAACAGAAGGTTGAACAGAAGAAAGACAAAAATCGAGGAGCGCTAAGCAATTCACTTAGATGGGGTATCTCCCACATGCGTTCCCTAATACCCTCTATCCCACTATCTCTCTCCATCTCTATCTCCATCTATCCATCGCTCCCGTGCATTTATCAGCCAAGGCCATTCGGTAGCGTTGCGCCGGATCGAATTCTCGCTCTCTCCATTCAACACACTCTCTCGTCGCTCTGGCCTACCAGAGAGGGTGTGCAGAATGGAGAGCGCGCACTATTCGCCTATCAGGTGGTCAGTTGATCGAACACATCCGGAATGTGTGTGACGTAAAGGCGGGAAATGATCTATGAAATGTGATTTTTTTTCCGTGAAATTCTTGGACTTTTGGACGGCAATGAATACAAATTAGCAGTTTGTGTTTCTCAGAGAAGAAGCATATTACGCAAACTTTGAACAATATTTGATCGGCAATATCTCAGGAATAAATTCTCGAGATTTATCCTTGAGTTGAGTGCATAATTCAGAAATTCTAAGAAATTGTGAGAAAAAGAAGCGATTTGAGGAAGAATAATCGCGAGAATTAATATTTCGATTACGAGTTTATCGGTATGCGATCTCAAGTGCGACTACAAATCTTCCTTCCTTGAATATTCATCTGTAGTTAGTGTATAATCTTCTGTACAGAATGTAAAGACAGATTCTCCATTCTGACAGCTCTAGTCTTTCATTCTATTCCGTCCATGGGGAAATTATGTATGGTGTAAATATTCTATTTTATTTTATTTTTTTATTTTTTAATTAATTAATTATTTAATAATCTTCTCACCTCTCGTCGATGGCCGCTCCCAGCTGCGCCGTGTGGGAGATCGGATTCGTGACTGTAGTTTACTAGACTCTTACATTGTCGTTGCTCCAGAGTAGATCCTATTATTCCATGCTACTCCGATCGATTATCTCTTTATTCACTTAACACCTTGTATACTCGTCGTATTGTGATTGATATTGTCTTAGCTCTCAAAGTTTTTGCCCATTTTGTTGACTTAGAACCTACACATTTCTACACATATCGTGCAATTAGTAGACGTAATGGTTCGTTTGTCCTTCATATACCCCCATTCAAGAGAGAGAATCTCAAAGTATCTTTTTCTCACAGAACCGCTCGATTATTAAATAAATTGCATCTGATTTGTAACCCCAAATTGTCAATCCCCGTTATTAAGGTTCACTTATTTAAACACCCTGACTTACCTCGTGTTTTAGGAATAGAAGTTTCGAATCTTTGAGCTGCCCTCCAATCCATCCCCATCCAATCCCGTCTCCTTTTCCCTTCCATCTTTCGATCTACCTCGTCAAGTCATACACTTATATCCAGTCAGACATACGCTGGATAAGCGGACTCCTCCATCCGTTTACGAGACTCCCTCTCCTCGATACTCGAATTGTGTGACTCCATGAGAAGATCGATCCCACCCCCTCCCCTCCCCCCCTCCCCTCCCCTCCCCTCCCCTCCCCTCCCCTCCCCTCCCCTCCCCTCCCCTCCCCTCCCCTCCCCTCCCCTCCCCTCCCCTCCCCTCCCCTCCCCTCCCCTCCCTTACCCCGTCTTCTTTTTACACGCATCCTTCCCTTTGTTGTATTCTTACTAACTTTATATTTCCTCGTACATACTGTACTTGTTGAAGCACCTTCAGTGGTGTACGATAAATAAATAAAATTAAATAAATAGTCAGAAGTCGGAACTGCTGCGAGAACTCGGGTCGGGCATTGAGAACACTCAATGGGAATGGATTACGAATAGACTAGGAATGGATTTAGGATGAATTAGGGATGGATTAGGGATGAACTAGGAATGGATTTGGGATGAATTAGGAATGGATGAGTATTGAGGAGGAATTGGACTTGACTTTTCAAGGGATGAATCGGGAATGCTCACTCTCTGAAGATGCTGGCTGCGTATCCGTCGCGAGGAGAGTCCAACGAGGCAAAGTATCTAGCCGAGGAGATCCAGCCTTTAAAAAATTGTTGGTAGCTCAAATAGTGGCTCTCTCCATTCTGCACACTCTCTCGTTTCCCTGATGAGAGAGAGAGAGTGCAGAATCAAGAGAGCAATGTTTGATTCAGCACCCGCAACAGAATTCGATTTTAGTTCATTCCAAATCCACTCCAACCCTCTCCGCTCACCCCTTCCCATCACTCTCTGCAGCTCACTCCCACCAGCCTGCAGCCCGTACAGCAGGAATCGGATGGAGATATAATGGCCTGGATTTTTTATTAATAATTTATTGTTATTTAATTTTGCAGCAGAATTTTCTAATATATTTTTTAATATGAGGCCGTTTGTGTTAGGATCAACAAGGGTTCAAGGGTGTTCTGGAAAATCAAAAAAAACCCGATATGCTCAAAAGTTCGTCCTAGGGGTAACTTTTGATTCTGAATCGATTGGCGTTTTCCGTTTTTCGATCAGAAGCTTCTGAATTCCGGTACGACGCGACGTCGATTTGGCCAAATTCGTGTTCTACGATTAAAATTGCCCCGGAAAGGGTCAAAATTGTCACAAATCTCGCGTACCCGACCAGAATTTGAAGCTCTACAAAATGAAAAAAAAATTGAGGCGCTATCTTTTTTTTTAAAAAAAACGCGAGTTGGCGGCACTAAAAGTGATGTAGTTTGGTTCTCCAGAAGTCAAATGCTTAACTCATATAAGAAAAATGATCAGAAAAACAAGCTCTTTATTCTGATACCGACAACTCGCATGTAAACGTTTGTGTCAAAAATCGATTTTTTTCTCGAATACTAGAAAAGATAGCGCCTCAATTTTTTTTTCATTTTGTAGAGCTTCAAATTCTGGTCGGGTGCGCGAAATTTGTAACAATTTTGACCCTTTCCGGGGCAATTTTAATCGTAGAACACGAATTTGGCCAAATCGACGTCGCGTCGTACTAGGATTCAGAAGCTTCTGATCGAAAAACGGAAAACGCCATTCGATTCAGAATCAAAAGTTACACCTACAACGAACTTTTGAGCATATCGGATTTTTTTGATGTTCCAGCCTCTTGTTGAGCCTAACGCAAACGGCCTCATGTATATTTTTAATACAAATTTTGTCATTTATTTTTTAATTAAATTAATTATCAATTAAAATTAATATTCACGATCATCCGCGCGTTCGTTCCCGTATTGGACCCGATTGAAGATGGACTCGAGCAGCATTGTATCCTGAATAAGGATCGTTCTCAATGTTTTTAAAGAGTTTTTAGATCGAATAATTTATATTCGCGAATTTCTTTGCATATACACACTCATTCATCCTTTTAAAAAAACGTGAAACAAATTATACAATGTTAGTCGCGAATATAAATTATTGGAGGGGTGACAATCCCGCAAACGACATTTCCGCAAATAGAATTTGTTCCGCAAACGCCTTTTCCGCAAATAATTTTATTTCCGCAAACGACATTTCCGCAAAAAAAAAAAATTCCGCATACGACATTTCCGCAAGTAATTTTTTCCCCGCAACTACCGTAATCTTTGTATTTTCATTTCAGTTTACGATTGTGGAGCGAAGAAATCAGTTATTTTCAATTTCTTTCTGTTTTTCCTATACTTTCTCGTGTTTTAACACTTGCGGAAATGTTATAACACGAGAAAGTATAGGAAAAACAGAAAAATAAATTATTTCTTCTTTGGACAATCGTGAAATGAAATTCAAACTCAATGATTACGGTAGTTGCGGAAAAAAAATTACTTGCGGAAATGTCGTTTGCGGAGTTGTCGCAAATGCCCATTTGCGGAAATGTCGTTTGCGGAAAAAAATGTATTTGCGGAAATGTCGTTTGCGGAATTGTCGGAAATGCCCAGTTGCGGAAATGTCGTTGCGGAATTGTCGGAAATGCCCAGTTGCGGAAATGTCGTTGCGGAATTGTCGCCCCTCCAAATTATTTGATATATCTACACTAATCTCTTGGCATGGATCTCTGTTCGATCCATTCCAAAAATCGGTTAAAATAAGCCTACCGTATCGATCTCCCACATGCAATCATGATGGAAGAACGGGCCCCAGTAGAGGTCGAACAGACTCATTGTCATCTGTATTTTAGGTAATTGAACTTTGATATCTGGGAAGTGACATATTTAGTCTGAAAAAAAAACTAGTTATTTGCCATTATCATTCCATTTATTATGTGCCACTGGAGGTGCTCCGACTACAAAATAAACGAAAGAAAAGACAAGAATATTATCGATGCGAACGCGAGAAGCAGAGATCGAATCACTAATTGCGGTATCTTGCATCTTCCCACTCGCACTGCCAAAGATGGTGTGCAGAATGGAGAGATCTGCTTTTCGATCCGCTCGAACTCGATGGCAACGGACCCAGACTCTCCTCATTTCACGTGCTCTCTCGTTTCTCTGATCAGCGAGAAAACGGTCGATATGAGGAGAGCCGATTCCGATTTGCCATCCACTACACCATGAAATTTTGCCGCCAAAAATGGCTTCAAACATTCACGGCAATACCATGTATCTTTGACGGCTACTGCTTCCGTCACAATTGCTGACATCTTGCCAATTTCCTTCTATTTCTCTCTGCTATCTTTCCCTCGCCCTCCCTCTGTGGAACGCCGTGTACTCTGGTATTGTTCCACTATTAGTCTACTAGCTAGCTCTGCTAATAGTACAATACTCTCTTCATTTCCCATGCTCTCTGGACTTTCACTATTAGCACTGCAAATATCGAATTTTCAGCACTATTAGCAGTGCTAATAATGAAAGTCGGGAGAGCCTAATAGTGGAACAATACCAGAGTACAACTCACGTATGCCCTTCTGAGGTCGTCCCTCCATCGCCGTTTCAGATACTGTCGATCCGTGGCTCTCGATCGGCGTAGAAGTCGGGAGAGGCATGTCGAGTAGAGAATGTCATGACGTCTTGGTTGCCCACGATCATCGTGATAAGATCGGGAGATAGCTTCAGATATCTTAGCTCGCTTGACAGCTTCACATATCTTAGTTCGCTTAAGCTTAGATTGTGTGTTGCCAGGACGACCATACCAAAAACGGACCGGACGCCCATTCCGGACAAACAGACACACAGACGTTTGCGCTTTATATATAGAGGCGCGAAGCGCCGAACACCGCCAGTGGTTTTCCCACCGGAGAATTATATTAAAATATCGGAAATACGACGGGAAAGTAAGATAAAAAAAAGTAGTTTTAATTTTGTTGAAATATAATTTTAAATGGAAATGGTGCCAAATTTTATATCCCGCTATGTTTTTATCTCACAATCAGTTTCAAATTGTTACAATACGAAGTTTCTCTAATTTATTTCATATCAAGCATTGCAATTTATGCCAATAGCGATGACTAGTAATGTCGTTTCGGTATTCGAATCTCTCAATTCTGCATACTCCCTCTCCGGTCAGAAAGACGAGATAGTGTGCAGAATGGAGAGAGCTAAACCCGAAATAACATCCCTAGCGATGATCTATACAACACTCACACTCGAATCAGCCCATCGAAGAGCGGCGACATGACGTCTTGGTTGCCCACGATCATCGTGATAAGATCGGGATGGACCTAAATATTTAAAAAATAATTTATTTTTATGTCATGTTTGCCATTGCGAGGGGAAATCACCAATGGAAATAAATTGAAATAATCTAATTATTTAATTTTTTACAATAAATTGTATTTAATTCATTTATTTACCGCCGGCAGAACCAATCCGAGAACCGCGATTATTGCCGCACTCTCGAGACCTGTCAACAATATTCGTTCTGCATGGGGGGAAGGGGGCGAGAACAGTTGGTTTCTGTAATTTCCATTCCGCGCTCATCCCGCCGACAGGAAATGTGCCCGAGTAGTATTAATTTCACATTTTAACAAGACTAGTGATCAGGCGAGAGAAATCATCAAGAACGGCCACGCACCCTCCAACAGCCTCCGGTCCCTCTCCCTTCTCGCTTGATCGCATTGCAATCCTGCGCGAAGATCGGCCAGAAACCGGCAGCACAAGCTCGCGATGCGGTCGCACCTCTGGAAGAGGCGCGTTAGTAGGAATGTGATAGTGTGAGGAACGATGAGTTCAGATCACTACTAGTGAGTAATTCCCCTTGAGCCGTATTCGACCCCTCTCACAATACGGTTAACCGTCCCCTCTAGCAGGGAAGACGGATGACCCGTGGAGAGTGAGGAGGGAAAGAGTCCCTCGCGAGTCATCCGTCTCCGACCCCCAGAGGGGACGGTTATCCTGGAGTCATTTTCGCAACCCTAGTCACTAGTGACGCCATGTCGGAACTCTTCACAACTGGAGTGGTCTACCGCCGGTCAGAGGAAAAAGAGGTCACGGGAATTGAAGAGTGTCGGTTATAATTTGACATTATTAATGCTCATATGCGGGGTTTTAGTTTATTATGAAATCATATCTACCGCTCCTCCTGCATTGATCCTCTTCAGAAGAAGGTTGAGCACTGTCAGTGAGAGAATGCGGGCTTCCATATTGGGATTCTGAAAAATTGCGTTGTTGATATCTTTGGATAGCAGGCTTGGTTGGACTAGGCGGTGAGTCGAATTGGTGAATCAATAAAGAAAAATTGCGAGTCAATAATCAGAATCCCATTTTTTTCGGCACCTGTTAGCGGTGAACGTCTGTTTCTGTCGTATGGAATAGGGATGAGTAAACGAAATATATTTCGTTATTTCGAATCGATTTCCCCTTGTATTACTCATAGCGAAACTTTCGAATCGCGGTATGAACGCCTCGAAACACATTCGAAATTACTATGGAATGCTATGGAATGAAAGATCAAAGATCACCTCTTCGAGAATAGATACGGCGACGTCGATTGACCAGTTCCAGATCGTAAAATTCTTCGTGAGTTTGGCTTTGATCAATTCGATCTCCAATTCGAGAAGCGAACAGAGGACGCTGAAGCGAGAGAGAGAGAGAGAGAGAGAGATTAAAGATCAAGGATCAAATTTGAAAGATCAAAGATCAAATATAAAAGATCAAAGATCAAATATGAAAGATCAAAGATCAAGGATCAAATAGGAAAGATCAAAGATCAAATACGAAAGATCAAAGAAGTCTCACTCGTGGTCGCGCTCATTTACAGTAAGCCAATAGCACTCGTCAACGATGTAATGCAGTGTCTGTGAAATTTGGCTGTGGACTGGATTTTGGAATGGTTTTGGACGGGACTTTGGAAATATTTTTCGCTGGATGTTGGAATGAACTTGGACTGGACCTTATATCGGAGGCAGGTGCGCGCCCCGTTCTTCCGTTTGAGTGCGGGCGAGTAGGTCGATGCCATCAGCGACGGCACGTCTGCATTAGTTGTGATAAAACAGAAACGACTCTACTCGATTCGAGTGTTCTCTCCCCGGTAAGAGAAACGAGAAAGAGCCCAGTTCCGATTTTCCATCACTAGTTTGGATTAGTATTGGCTATTCTGGCTATTCGGCAGTCGTAGCGATTTCGCTACCTCACCCCTCGCCTATTTCGAAATAACCTAGGGGGAGGGGAAGTTGTGAAATCGCTACGGCGTTCGAAGAGTCAGTGCTGACAAAATAAAAGAAAATACGATCGAAATCGTACAAAAAATCAATAATCGACCTGTCGAGTGCAGTCAAGGAAGGGGAGCTGAGTGTCTTCAGGCGAAGCACCATTTTATCGATCTGGCCATTTCTCGAGTTACAGTATCCCTACCGTATCCCCAGAAATACGCTTACATCGTCATTTCTCGAAGCTCGTCGATTTTCCTGCTTTCGACACGCGGATACGGTAGGAATGGGCTTCTCTCTAGAACAGAGGCAGGGCGTATACTTTATTTGTATTTAATTAGGTTTAAAATGGCAAAAATCACCTCGGCCGCGCCGGTCGACCGCACATTGCGAGTGGTTGTGAGTAGAGTGAGTGAGGAATGGAGGGGGCGAGAAAGAAGGGAGATGGATGCAAAATAGATCGTGGAAAAATAATGAAATAGAGAAAAATACTAATATTGAAATCACGCCCAATGAACATCCGAGAAAACAGGTAAGAAGGTGGGAACTATTGAAGCATAGGCTCTCCTCAATTCAGACACTCTCTCGCCTGCCAGTGAGAGAGACGAGAGAGCCCGCGACCCCCCCCCCCCCCCTACCATTTACAGATCGTGCTGAGACCCACTATTTGATGAATCCCCGTCCGATGCTCGCGACTGGTCCCGTTCCTCCCTCAGTGAGGACGAGGAAGCGCTCGCGCATCACGGATAACTTCCGGAGCAGTCTGGAATCGGCGGAAGATCAAAGATCACATACCAAAGATCAAATATGAAAGATCACAGATCAATTGACAATTGAAGGCGATGTTGTCTCGGAGAATTGGAATGAGTTTCAGACACAATTAGAAACGTAATGGTAGGAGGATCTGGTACAGAGAAATTTGCAATTAGATGACGTCCTTATTCAGAATTTTAGAAACACAACGAATCTCTCGAAGACCGACGCGTCACGATCCACTGTACTCAACTTGAGCGCCCCCTCCACCGTTAGAAAGCCTGCATTGTTTGATCTTTGATCTTTCCTACGCTATTTCATAGCTCTTCACCCTTTCCGGTGGCACCGCCCTAGATAAAGTATGAAATTATATTACAACAAACATGAAATTGATCCTTTTCTGTGATCTCGGAAAGGTTTCGATTGATCTTTGATCTTTCCTTCCGTCCTCACCATCTATGGTCTATAGATAGGCTCACCATAGACAAGGTCATTTTGGTCAGACTCCCTTTGTCAATTGTGTTATTTGCCCATTTAATCGATCACTAAATAGCACATATTTTCTGCATATGCATATTTGCACACCTTATTTCATTATTTCCTCCCTCTCTCCCTCGTCCATTCACCAATCACTCTCTCCCCTCCTTCTCATCTTGGGCGGTCACTTCTTCTCAAAATGTGCTCATCGAGACAGGTAAACAACCCCATCCTTCGCCTTCCCAAACTGACGCTGAATGTGTATTCAGGCGGCCCAACTCGAATACAAGACGCATGCAGCGACGCTGCTCAAACAGTCCACTACCGTACCAAAAGAGGTATACTGTAGCCAACACTTCTATCTCTGCGGGGCCCCACTCAGATACAGTACTCTCTCAGGAGACTGCAGTCAAGTACTTCGCCGATCTATTCCAATTGAATCCCGAACCGCCCTCGTACTTCGATAAGAATCTGGTCAGTTGTGGCTACCGTAGTCGAGGGGTTACTGTACGCCTCTGCAGCTCGACGTCTTCGTTCGAGTCGCGACCGAGAAGCGGCGAAATACGGCGTCTCGGTAGACTACCGTACTCTAGACAGCACACACCACATCACCATCCGAATGTTGATGGCCATTATCCGGCTCTCCTCATTCCACGTAGTCACTCATCGGATAGAGAGACGAGAGCGAGGAGAGGCCCATCTCGATTCTAATTCAGAAAGCACGCGACTTCCGCCCTGGCAATTCTGATGCGCGCCTGCTGTTCATCTCTCACACACGCTCTTCTCGATAAGGTATACGGTAGATCAGGTTGGGGTAAGGTAGCCTACAGTATCCCTACCATCTCAGGGTGCCCTCGCCTTGATCGTGCAGTATATTCGCCTCGCCAGAACAGACGCGAAGTGAGCGAGCGATTGGGGCAAAGATCAGAGATCAAAGATCAAAGATCAAACCATGAGAATGTTGAGGATTCGGGAGGAGTGTCTGTCTAGTGCGTTGGCTGTGACGCAGTGCTGCGCCAAATGCCGAGACGTGATTCGGGAAGCCAATGTGCCCAAGATCTGCGCCAAGGTGGGATACGGTAGGCGCCGATTACGGTATCCCCTGATGAATCGACCTCACAGGGCATTATCGATTACCGCTTCGAGACGCTGAATACGTGCCGCGACGTGCTCTCTATCTTCCTCGAAGCGATCACCGTCAGGAAGAGCGATGACAAACGGGAGCTCCCGGTCAGTCGTCGGCTACAGTAATCTCCTGCCATCGATTGCTGAGCTACAGTAATCACTAAGCTATAACAATCCTATCATCGATTGCTAAGCTACAGTACCTCCTGTCCTCGATTTCGAAGCTACAGTAACCTCATGTCATAGATCGCTATGCTACCGTAATCTCCTGCAATCAATTGACAAGCTACAGTAATCTCCTCCCGCTTCTTAGGCTGATCACTGGATCATCACTGCTATCGCACGGGCGGTGGACCGATTCCCGCTGGATGTGGATATTCTACAGGTATACGGTATCGCCACACCATCGATGAATAACTGGGGGGTTTGGACTGGATAAGGTTTTGGACTGATTCAGACTGGTCGGCTCTGTACGGGTTTATGGGGTTTCTGAAACTTTATGGGTTCCTACAAAGTTTATGGGTTCCTGAAAAACTGGACTGGATCTCACCACACAATGCGCGTGTTTCCCGTGGCCACGGCGCAGATGACGTGGTCGACGAGCCGGGGTGCGTCCAAAATCCAGCCGAAATCAACGACGTACCCAGGGTGGGAGAGGACGCGCAGACCGGTCGGCTCTGTACGGGTTTATGGGGTTTCTGAAACTTTACGGGTTCCTCGAAAGTTTATGGGTTCCTGAAAAACTTTATGGGTCCCAGAAAAACTTTATGGGTTCCTGAAAAACTTTATGGGTTCCATGAAAAACGAAAATGTCACGTAAAAACTTTATGGGTCCCAGAAAAACTTTATGGGTTAGTGAAAAACTTTGTGGGTTCCATGAAATGGATTATGTATCTCGTTACAACTGATGTATCCGGCTATTTTTTTGACAAATAAGATTCCATTTCCTGTTTTTCTACCATAATTGTAAAAAATACATTTGTGCCCCTTTTATTTCTGTTTAAAATTTAGCCAGACCATTTCTCAACACAATTTCATATTAGGTTAATCGATTCTGATTTTCTTAAGATACGATTTTTGAGCTGGAAAGCGCTGGAATGCTCGATTTGGAAATTTTCCAAGCATAACAAATTTCTTTCGCGATCTAATGAGCTATGCAATTTTTCGAGAATAACATTTTTCTTCCACAGTTCCGTGGGCTCTAAAATACTGATACTGAACCGTTTTCTTCGAGTGGAACTACATCATAAACTTTTATGGTGAGAAAGTTCTCAGACACTTTTTTTTTCTTCACTCGAACCATGAATTTTCTGATCGTGACCGTGATACCGGGGTCATGGTAGAATCGAAAAAAAATAATTCTGAAAAATCCGACTGTATTTTATTCTGACGTATTTTCGCTCGTAGATTCCGAATATCGACATTGCAACTCATAAAAACATTAAAAGTTCATGAAAAAAGTTATGCTCGAAAAACTGTGAAAATTGATCATTTTACCTCAGCCCGGCGCTTTCCAGCTCAAAAATCGTTTCTTAAGAAAATCAGAATCGATAAACCTAATATGAGATTGTGTGGAGAAATGGTCTGGCTACATTTTAAGCAGAAATAAAAGAGGCACAAATGTATTTCTACTTCAATTATGGTCGAAAAACTGCAAATTGAGAGGTCAAAATCGACTTTGCAATCATGCGGAGTTCGATCGGGGTGGTTTATTTTTCATCATTGGTCATGTATAGTACAACGCAAAAGATATTTTGAGTCTAGCTTATCGCGTTCAAAAAATTTTTTTTTTGATTTTCAAAATTTCATACTAATTATTTCCCTACTGACAGCCTATACCAGCAATTCCATAGTACCATGTGCAATACCGGGTCAAGGGGTCCACATGCACGAAGTATGGGCCCCTGATTCTCTTTCCGGGGGGACGTGTCCGGGGGGTGGCGAATATGGTCTCGAATTACCGATCCGCTCTCTTAAATGCTAAATACTACAATCGAGTGTAATAAAATACAACAATATTTTTGGTAGCTGGATGGTTGATTGGTTAAGCGAGGGTTCGTTCCCTAATAAGTTATTTGCTATTTCAAGGGCATGATACAGGAAATGGAATCTTATTTGTCAAAAAAAAAACTAGCCGGTACATCAGTTGTAACGAGATACATAATGCATTTCATGGAACCCAAAAAGTTTTTCTGGGACCCATAAAGTTTTTCAGGAACCCATAAAGTTTCAGAAACCCCATAAACCCGTACAGAGCCGACCGGTCTGCGCGTCCTCTCCCATCCTGGGTACGTCGTTGATTTCGGCTGGATTTTGGACGCACCCCGGCTCGTCGACCACGTCATCTGCGCCGTGGCCACGGGAAACACGCGCATTGTGTGGTGAGATCCAGTCCAAGGGCTTCCCCGATCCAGTCCAAACCCCTCCATCCATTCCAGCCCCGCCAACGTGTGCCTCAACGAGATCGTTCACAGTACGTGAGAGGGATACGGTAGCCAACGCGTATGAGGGATACGGTAGCTACAATATCCAAGCACATCTATCATTCCGACCGTATCCCATATATCCAGGGAACGACCACAACCTTGATCGACTGCTTGCGTGGCCGGAATTCCTAGCGGCGATGGTAGAAGGGACTCTACCAAGGAAGCAGTGGAGGGGAGGCATCCTAGGACGAATCGCTCATCTCCGCCCCGCCCTTTGCCTGGTACGGTATACAGTATACAGTAATCGATATAGTTTCGATCGGTACGGTATCGATTCTATCGATCGATAGATATGGTACAGTACACGCACGCATTCTGGCACGGTATCGATCAATTGGTCAGTAATCCTCATACTCAGTCCGATGAGATCGTCGGACGCCTGGTGCATCTCCTCCCGAAGGACAAAGTGCGAGAGGTAACTACCGTAATCCGGTGCGCCGCCGAAAAATCAATAATCAGGGCGGCTTCTGGCTTCTCGCCAACCACTGGGTACGCCTACTTGCGTCGGGCAATCCAGGGGATCTGGCGCACTTCCTCGGATTCGGTTAGTGTCACAGTATGCCGCTTTCTCACTGAATACGGTAACACGGTATATCAATGAGTACGGTAGGCAAGAATTCTACATTTTTCAGGGGTACTCGAGAAGATGGTGTCGCTCTTCACTCTCGACGCGATCTGGTACGATGCAGCCCGAAAGTTCCACAAGATGAGAGAGGTGATTAAGAGATCGCTTGCCGATCTTTGGTCTTTGATCTTTATCAATCTCAGGTGATTACACGCATAAGGAGTTCTGGGGAGTTGTCGAGAAGGTACCTATCCTCGAACCTATTGTGGGATTCTATTTCCCCTCCTTAAAGAAGGAGTGGCACGAATATTTACTCGCCCAAACTGACAACGTGAGAGTGTAGAGAACGCTCACCCGATCAGAAAACCTTCTTGTCCGATGTGTCAAAAACGCTTCCCAAGCCCGCTAGTGAATTTACAAGTTTCCCTGATCGCTCAGGCAATATTGAGCATACTGTAGGATTTTCTCCATTGATTGATTCATGGTAACGATCGAAAAAGAATGAAGAAACAACCGGCATAGGGCGGGAGTCGAACCACCAACCTTCCGTTCTTGAGACACGCTCACATCCAAAGAGCTGTGAGAGCTGTTGGATGGAGGATTATGCAGGCTGCCTATCATTAGCGCGCACTAGCCACAACAAAAAAGAGCTGCACCTAACTCTACTTGATAATTATGAAGGATAAAATGAGTGAGGAATAATAGACAACAAATCAAGAGTGCAAATGAATTGGTCAACAATAGGCAAACAAAGCGACTGATGTTATGGTAGATCGGATCGGTTTTAAACCGCTCCTCTTTCCTATTCGTTCGTTTTGCGACTGTAATCCTTAACATATTGCTGTTTTTTCCTTGATAATGATAGAAGCCGAACCATGACTCGCTACAGTACTCTCTGATGTCGCCCATATTCACTCGGCTTATGATATCCCTGTGCCCAATGCGAGTAAAACAACTGATTGACAAAACAAAGATTTATCATATTTACAATAAACATACAATATATGCGACAACTCACTTACAGTACTCCTACCTTCAATAAAACTACATTCCCCAACCACAATCTTTCTTTCTCTGGGTTCTTTATTTTCTTCTATTTCTTCTTTCTCTCATTTCGTCGAGAGTATCCCTCCCGGTGGCCACAACGTCTGAAATAAAACAGATACTTTCAAGTTTCAAACTATATTTGTCAAGGTGTGCTCATGATCGGGTCATTGCAGTTGCCTAAACTTGGAGCTAATTTGTTGAACAGGCTATTTCAATAAATCCCTAACTAATGTGAGAACAAGCGTTTATATCAGGTATATGCGACTGTTTGGCACCTACCAGCTTTGGGTTGTGACAATATTGCAGCCAGAATGCACGTCAACTACCCCATCTATTATCGTGCAAAAAACAGACCAAGGGAATCGATCCCGTCTTGAGTGAAAAACAAGGAAAACAACTCACTTTTTGGTTGATGTCCCGCCCGTTCTGGACAATCTCCTCCGCTATCCCTTCTTCTCCCATGGCAGATGGCGAGAACTGCAAGAGGGAAAGATGTTGGTGGATCAGGGATCAACGACGAAAAACGAAAAAAAAGTTTCTTACAAGGATAACAAGTGGCGCAAGTTACTGAACGCGATAATAAGCGACAACTGAGGCACGAAATCGGTGACTGTCAAAGTAAAGGTAGCAATAACTCGCGTAACATCCATTTCGCAGTTGAAATATCGATACATGAGCGCAGCTGGTTAATGAACTACGGACATTCAGCATGCAAAAGATCGCATAAATGAACGGAAGGGGTGTAAACGCGCAGGGGCAAGGCGAAAGATAGCGAAGAACAGTTACTGATCGTGGAGCTAGTTGGAGGGGTGGAAGAGGTGATAAGCTAGTACGTACTCGATAATACGTGAGCTGTAATGAAACACAATGCGAAGATCAATGCAAACGACGACAGATTCGAATGGAAGTGACTAGAACAGAGGATTGAGAGGAATACCAACGAAACATCATCGATTATCAGTTCGCAGCTGGACTAACGGTGTTTCCAGCATTTAGAAAGGATTTATACTGAAAATGGCAGCGGTTTGGCACGAATAATAACTACTTTAACGTGGTACAACTCGATAAATAATAGCATTCGGGTCATTCGGGTGCCGCTACTTTTTACAAGAGCGATTCGCGAGCGATATAGAGGATGAGCAGGCGCCAGAACACGTCCAGGGGATTGAAATGCATCGTCAGCAAGTGTTGGCATACTTTTCAAATATATAGAACACGCGAAAACAACCAAGAACACGAGAAAATCGAGCGCAAAAATTGACGCCGTTTGACCAGCGACTTACAGTATATTTACGTTCGCGATTCGGCATTTTCGTGGTGAGAGTCGCTAGCCTCGATTCGAGTCACCGGTTCTTTATGAACCCTTTATTGCGTTTTGCAGAACCATGCATCGACACTTCACCGAGAAATTGTATTGTATATGGGTTATTTGGGGGGAAAACCGTTATATTGTAGTTATTTATAATTATTTTTACCAATATATATAATTATTTTCCCAGGCGGGCGGGGGTCTGCCGCTTCTCCAGTTTTCCATTCCCGGAAAGAAGACAAGAGCAGGAGACTATGTCCTGATTGATGAAGATGCAATGGACATTTGATTCCTGACCCAATAAGTGCTACTCGGGAAACTCTTGTGATAAAAATTTACTCGGAAAACTCTTGTGATGAACATTTATCAATCAGAATTATATTTAATTAGCCATTGAAAGCAAATAATGAGATGATCAAAGAAGGGAAACCGTAGTAGGATAAGAATTAGTGTTCAAACATAGAAAAGTCAGTGCATTTTTTGTTAGTGAGACACCGTCTGTGCGACAACATGGACATGAAGATGAATCGTCACTGAATAATGTATGCAATGCATAGCTCGAAATACGTGTCCCGATTTTTCCATTTGGCAAACTATCTCATCTCTCTGATCGGAACAGTGTGAAGAAAAGAGAGAGCAAAAACTGAATCCCTAATGTGAACCTTCGTTTCTATTCTATCTTTTCTCAGGCAACACGACCACTTCGGCACACAACTCAACTTCTTGCAATACTACTGCCTAGACGTTTTCGCTTTCCTCTATGCCATTCTCCTTTTTTCCTCAGCCTCCGGAAATGTTTCAGATTAAACAAGAGTAAAGTTGAATAGATATCAATCTCTAAATATTCCAAATCTTTCACTTTTCTGTCGTCTGATAAACTAATTGCATTCATAGCATTTCTTCTTCCCAAGTGCATAAAGAACTGAAGAAGTTCCATTGGTAAAATTTATCGCTCACGAAACTGTATTGCTACAAAACAGCAAATCTACATGAACAAAACAAAACAATTGATGTCTATTATAATCTGGAGTCTTGAGAAGAAATTGTCTTGTCAGAAAACACGCGTTGACGTACTGAAAAACATAGTAATTAGCCGCATTATTTTTAGAATAATTCCAAGCCACTCCAAATCATTCCAAGCCACTCCAAGTCCATTCCAAATTCACCTTGTATTAGCGTCTCCCTCCCGATCGACGGCCCATGTCCGATCGCCTCCTATCCCTGCAAGAAATGCTATTGGTTTGCATTCATTCTGGTAATTCAAAATGTATTCAACAATAATATTTTAAATAATATTAATAATCATAAATTAAAAACTAACAGGTAGTTCTTGACGATTTGCGTCATCACCTCGAAGACGTCTCGCTCGTCTTGAGGCGGAGTCGCCTTGAAGTGGACCATCCAGAAGTCTGAATTAGGCCATTTATCGATTGACCGATTACCGTACCCATTCTCCCTGCTACCACGATACAACGTGGTGCGTAACCAGGACCGAGCATGGTAGCCGCCAGTTGGTTCCTGTTTTTCTTGATACCAACTCTTAGTTCCACTTACTGGAGAGGACGCGGACGCTCGACTCGGGCAGCACGTGCAGGCCGACGGTGCTGCGAGTGCAGCCTGCCGTCACTTTCAGAGACGCACCGGGGTTACTGTAGATCTGGAAGAGATCAAAGATCAGTCAATCGATTGTGATTGTGAGTGCAAGGACCAGTCATAGCTGTGGAGATAAGAATATCGATCAAAGATCGTTTGAAAGCAGTCGTCCTCTTATCCACTCGTTTTCACATACTATTTTTTATAGATGCTGAAGTCAGTAATCGGAACAAGAGCGAAAAGAACCAGGGCGGGGACTTATCATTCTAGAACTGGTCATTTCAGAACTATGTTAATTTATAGCACGTTATGTTGTGCGTACTGTAGAGTTCTAAAATGACCAGTTCTTAAACAATACACCCCAACCAGAACCCGGTTTCAGCACCCGCAGACACCAAACCCCCTGAACTAACAGGGACATGGCAGAAGCGTCAACGACAAAACCTCCAAACTTTATCAAGCAGCCCGGAATGATGCTAGAGACTTCGGGTTGGCTTCTTCTGATAGCTGATGAAAAGGGCTATCACCCGTTAAGTCTCCGATAAGTCAACGAGTAACATCGTTTTCGGCATTTGGCGATATTGTCGTCGGCGCTTCTGTCATGCCCCCAACTGACCCCAGACACAGCACCACCGCCACTTGCGATGTCGTTTCGGCCGACTCTCTTCATTCAGCACACTCTCTCATTTCTCTGATCTACGGGATAGTGTGTACAATAGAGTGCCAAACCCGAAATTACATCCACACCCTCCGGCAACTGACCGCGTGCATAACGTGTTTGACGAAGCTGTTGATGCTGGTGCGCGCGTCTGTCGTCAGGCTGGAGTAGCCGGGCATGAGCTGATACAGATCCACCAGCACCGGATGCTGCAAATGCCAATTGGTTAATCGTATTGTTAATTGATAATACAATTAAACGATAGGTATTTGTCAACATCAAACTATTTGTAAGATGCGCAAAAATGCCAACCATTTTGCGTTGCATTCAAACTAGGAACCATCTTCATTTTTCATTCTTCCCCAATCCTCATATCAAATAAACGATCCATTAATTTGCTCTATTTTTCATCATTTGTTCACGTGCCCACCTTCTTGTCTCTTCCGGGGAACTGGAAGATGGCCGGATATCTGCCAACGTGGGCCATGACCGAGTCCCAATCGAAGCGAGCCACGCCTTTGATGCTGATCTTCTGAAAATGAGAAAGATCAAAGATCATCCTAGAATTAAAAATGTATGATTCAATACGATGGGGGTAGATTCCGTTATTGCCAAACACTCCTCAATTAATCCGTTCATACAGTATCTTATATCTATATCGTACCATTCTATTCATCAGTCTCACCTCTAGTGATGACAAATCGGCATCGACTTTCCTCATTTTGGTTGATCTCTCGTCGGTTAGAGAGGCAAAATTGAGGAGAGTAGGATGCCGATTTTACATCATTACTCCCCTCCCTTCTCTCCTCACCTCTGGCTTGAATCCTTCTCTCACCAACTGCACGATCATGCCGAGGAGAGCAGAGGAGAAATCAATGATGAACTGTAATGCTTCAGTGATCAAAGATCAAAATAAACGTATCCAAGTTCAAAGATGACGTCAAACAGTCGATGAACATTTAACATGATCATTCAACTACAAAACTCGAAGAACATCGCATAGATCAAAGATCAATCCGGCATCCAACCTGTCTCTGATCGCCCTCGAAGACGTCAATTCCCTGCAGCAATCGGGCTACGTCGGGATTCTGGGGGCGGTATCTCGTCTGCAGCTGCAGCTCCGCCGCCTCGCCCGGCTTGACGCCGACGTCCGTCTGAAGATAGCTGTTTACTTTTCCAAGAATTAGGCAGTCATCAGCAATTCGTGGTCCGAGGCTCTCATTATGAAAGGGTAGAGACTAGTGATGACAAATCTGAACTAGACTCTCCTCTTTTCGCGTGCTCTCTCGTTGGTTAGAAGGGCGAGAGATCATGCGAATTGTGGAGAGTCGTTTCCGGTTTGCCATCACTAGTATAGACGGTCAAAGTTCACAACAGCGATCCAAAGCCCAAATCTACCGTAGGCCAGCAGCGATCGAACCTGGTTGACGTCGTCGTGTCGTGCAGCCGCTGCTGCCGCATCACCATCGAGGCCGTTCCAGTTGTCGCCCTGCAAAGATCAAAGGTTAGAGAGATCAAAGATTAATGATCACACCTCAAAGTCGTCGTCGACCTCCTCCTTGACGTGGGCGAAAGCCGGCGACTGTGGCTGGGCCACCTGTGAATGGAATGACGTCATCACTAGGCAATCTCTTGTCTCATCATCCTACTGTTGCCTTATTGAATAGTAGCTCTCTCCATTCTGCACACTATCTCGCAGGTCAGAGAAACTGGAGTGTGCAGAATGGAGAAAGGGTCATTACAGTCATCATCCCAATGCAATTGATGACAGAATCACAACGCTAGTAAGTCAGTCTGATGTCGCATCTTGTGTTTTAGCAATCACTTCATCACTACTACGCAATATACTCTGGTGTGCGTCCCTTGCTTGGAGTCAATGTCCCCCAAGTTGCATCCAGGCTTGGGGACGTACACCAACGTACCATCATATAGCCATTAGGCATACATGTCCAAACCGCTGGCGTGCGCAGTGCCTGACATGTCAGGGGGGGGGGGGGGGTTTGACTTTTTCAAAATGTCTCCAATCGTTCCCAAACTTCACCTACGGTACCCTACTGAAACATACCCCACCCAATGTTGGGGCTGTGTGCACCCATGTAGGGGGGGGGGGTCATGGGTATATGACTTTTTACAAAATGTCTCCAATCGTTCCCAAACTTCACCTACGGTACCCTACTGTAACATACCCCACCCAATGTTGGGGCTGTGTGCACCCATGTAGGGGGGGGGGGGGTCATGGGTATATGACTTTTTTACAAAATGTCTCCAGTCACTCCCAAACTTCACCTACGGTACCCTACTGTAACATACCCCACCCAATGTTGGGGCTGTGTGCACCCATGTAGGGGGGGTGTCATGGGTATATGACTTTTTACAAAATGTCTCCAATTACTCCCAAACTTCACCTACGGTACCCTACTGTAACATACAGTAATCTACCGTAGCCCTGACTACGGCTATCACGAACTGACTTTTTTTCAAAATCGTTTTTAAAATTCGGTTCTTTGCTCCAATATGTATGGCTTGTCAAGCATTTTTAAAATTTTTATTTTACAAATCATAATCATGGCCGAGTGGCTAACGCGCTGGCGTTGAAAACCGGATGTGGGGGGTTCGAGTCCCGACCTAGCCAAACATCTTTGCCAAGCTTCGGGAAGTCTGAAAAAATGATACCGTAACCCGAAATACCATATCCAGTTGCACATCGCGAACTGACTTTTTTCAAAATCGTTTTGAAAATTCGGTTCTTTGCTCCATTATGGATATCTTGTCGAGCATTTTTCAAATTTAAATTTTACAAATGAAAATCATGGCCGAGTGGCTAACGCAATTGCACTGAAAAACAAATATTGGGAGTTCGAGTCCCGACCTCGTTAAACATCCTTGCCATGCTTCTGGAAGTATTAAAGATGATACCGTAACCCAAAATACAGTAACCAGTTGCATATCGCGAATTTACTTTTTCCAAAATTATTTTTTTGTCATAATTTGTTTTTTCTTTACATGAGCAACTCAGCAAGCAAATTATTTATACCACTTTACATCCACAAATAATGGCTCAGTGGCTAACGCGGGTGAGGACACGTTTTGGAAGCTATCATTTTGAAAACGTTTGATAAAAATGGTCATAACTTAGTTGCTTTTGGTCGGAGAACTTCAGTTGTAATTTTAATGGAAAAAGCATACTCTGCTTTACAAATAATATAACAGGATCTACGAGTTCCGACGCCCCGGAAATTAGTTAGAATTTTCTCCGTCCGAGCTCATCCATGTTCAGGACTGTTCGGACGTTAAAAATCAAACTACTTTCCATTACTTCGGAGCTCTGAGCACTTGTCATATGATTTGTAGAGCAGAGTCTGCTCTTTCGAATAAGCATACGGATGAAGCTCACCGACCAAAACGTTACAGTAGGGTACCGTAGGTGAAGTTTGGGAACGATTGGAGACATTTTGAAAAAGTCAAAAACCCATGACCCCCGGTACATGGGTGCGCAGTGCCTGACATGCCAGGCACTGCGCAAAAACCCCCTCGCCGCCAGTGCTGGACACCTATGGCCATTAGGTAATCATTTTTCCATCATTATTAACGCCTTTAGTCATTGTTACCAGTTTTAAAAGAAAATCAACCGGCCAGTTAGGAAGGAATACACTAGAACTGTTTTACGTGGAATAAAGAATCCCGTCTACAGCAGTAGAGCCATTGCAACATCTCTACGCAGCCCCGCCTACTCACATTCTCGAGAGAAGGATGCGAGTCGAAGAACGGCTGCTGGTCGACCCACAGCTGCACGGCAACGGCCGACAGCTTCGCCCAAAATAAATTATAAATTATAAAACATAATTCGTCTGTTCTTTGATCAAATAATGGTCGGAGAACAGACTGCAGGGAGCTCGAGAATATGCAAAACATCGTGAGACACTTCAGCCACACAGAACTTTGACAGCCTTTCCGCTTGTTAGATACTACCTACTCCTTCTACCAACTAGTGATGCTGAATCGAAGCCGACTCTCCTCATTCCGCGTGATCTATCGCCAGTTAGAGAAACCAGCGATCACTTGAGGAGAGACGGTCTCGGATAGTGATGACAAATCGGCATCGACTCTCCTCTTTTTGCGTGTTCTCTAGTCGGTCAGAGATACGAGAGATCAGGCGAAATGAGGAGTCGGATGCCGATTTGCCATCCCTAAGTTCCACCAACCTGCTGCTGCTCGTTGAATCCGAGCTGTGCCGCGCGCTCCATCTGCCGCTGCAGCATCATCGGCAGCGCCGCCGGCTCCGGCCGACCCGGCTGTACGTCCAACAGGACGGGCAGGTAGCCGCCCGACGCGTCGCACTGAGATTACTAAAGATTACCAAACCATAATGTCTGTCTGTGTGTGACGTTGTTTGTCCGCTTGAATGCTTGTCACGCTTTCGTTTTTTGCTCATAACTCGCTTTAAACTCATCGCCCGAGGACAAGTCCTTGACCATTCGAACCCTCTCGGAGAGCTTTTCAAAAATCGATATCAATTTCATCATCATTACGCAATATTTCATCATCCTTACGCACTAATCCGTTTTTAGCGCCTAATTCAGCTCAAAATCGTCCGTAAAGATCGGGAACAGTATCAATTGACTCAGAATCGTCAGCGCTTTTCACCGACAGCAAATATTTCGCAATCTTCGATTTCGTTATCATTACGAAATCTTAACGTTTTCGCTTATAACTCGCTTCAAAATCATCGGAGAGCCTAGGGAGAAGTGCCAAACGACGTCCCGTGCTCGCATTTCGCAATCTTTGATTTCGTCACCATAACGAAATCTTCAGATTTTCGCTCATAACTGGCTTCAAAATCATCTGAGAGCCTCGGGCGAAGTGCCAATTGACATTTTAAGATCATTTATAAGTTTTTTTTAGGATACTTCGGCCATACCGTTGCAAAAAGCTCGTGAGGCTGAGAGCGTGGAGGAAAAGTTGCGATGTAGCCACGGAGCGAAGCGGAGTGGCTGCATCTCAACTTTTCCGGAGCGCTTGAAGCCTCACGAGCTTTTTGCAACGGCATACGCCCCACTCGCAAGCAAGCGGTGCTTGGATAACGTGTATAGTGGCCTAACGTTGCTAAAAATAAACGTGATTTCGTGATTTTGCCTATGCTTTGGCCATACCGTTGTGAAAAGCTCGTGATGCTGAGAGCGTGGAGGAAAAGTTGCGATGTAGCCACGGAGCGAAGCGGAGTGGCTACATCGCAACTTTTCCGGAGCGCTCGAAGCCTCACGAGCTTTTTGCAACGATATACGCCCCACTCGCAAGCAAGCGGTGCATGGTTAACCTGTGCGACCCGGCTTACAACGTAGCAGCCGCAGGCTGCTAGTTTATATTAGAGATGG
Source organism: Pristionchus entomophagus (assembly GCA_036245825.1). NCBI lineage: Eukaryota > Metazoa > Nematoda > Chromadorea > Rhabditida > Neodiplogasteridae > Pristionchus > Pristionchus entomophagus. Next base: position 11,920,715 of record BTSX01000001.1, read on the forward strand.
CAAATCGGTATCGACCTTCCTCTTTTCGCATGATCTCTCGTCTCTCTAACCAACGATAGATCGCGCAAATTAAGGAGGATCGATGCCGATTCGCCATCGCTAATATGTATTTATTTACATATGTGCGATTTCAATGAAATAACGGTGTAACATATTTGGCAAGGAATGAGACAATTAGAAATTTAACACTCAATTAGTTACGATTGGCGACGGAATGGGGCGATGTTCGCAACAGATCAAAGATCAGCAAGAAATTATTGCGCAAAGTTCAGAGCAAAATCTCCTCCTAGCCTAATCTTTGCTTCTCTATGGGCCGAGCACATAAAGAGCTCAGAAAAAAAAAACTTAGTAGTTTAGCAATCAGAGCATTAGCGACAGAATAACCGTGCACCACTTTGATCTTTGATCTCTGATCTTAAGACTCGGCACTCACCGGCTTCGGAGTGGGAGCGATGAATGCGGCCGTGGGGTTGGACTGGTCGTACTGCGCCTGCTGCAAGACCCCGCATCCCGACGACTGGCCGCCGTACTGCAACATACACTTTTTTTGAACCGTAAATGCCCGACGAATTGTAGATCCCTGCTCTTCTTTGGAGGCCCAGATCGGCCCAGAATAGAAACTCACTCACTCACTCACCCAGACCGTTATAACAGCATGACACGGGATAACAGAAATAAAAAAAAGAGAGTGAATCGAGGATCGACTATTTTGTACCAATCTGGGTTCTTCTAATGAAGAGCCCAGATCTCTCATATGATCTCTACGATGATACTGGTGTACACGACCACCGATAGACGAGAAGCAATCAAGATTAAGATGTTCAGCATGTTGGAGATGATGGGTTATGATCTCCAATTTGTGATCTCTGTGAAATTGTCTCCTATCCCTGATCTTTGATCTCTAATCGCTCTTACCGGTTTCGGCGAGGGCGCGATGAGGGCGGATGGGTCGTGCCGCACCGGCTGCAGCTGCTGCAGGTAGTACTCCAGCTCCTGTACGATGGATGGCTGCCGCCGCGGCTGCGAGTACGCGGCGGGGGGAGGCTGAAAGAGACGAGTTGCTGGGGGTATGGCACCACAAAGACACCCATTCCATGATTCTAGGACTCTTCTCTCCAATCCCTAATCTTTGATCTCTAATCGGCACTGGCATTTCAGTTCTCGATCGGCGATAGTCAGACTACCGTATGCTCACCGGCCAGGCTCCGGTCGTCGGGTCGAATTGCAGATTGATGCCGGCCGATGCCTGATCGAAGGGCGCGAGAGGAGGTGCGAACTGAAACGAGGGGAATAATCGATCTCGCAGCGTACGGTAACTAATATACTAGACCACAGTAAGCTAGGCTGTAAGATACGGTAGCCAACAGTCAATCGATTGAGGGAGTGGTTTGATAAGATGCGGTCACTGTCCGCTTGGAGTACGTAGGATATGGTAACTGAGAGACTATCGATTCGTGAGATGGGACTGACAGGGAAAAGCTTTCGTCTCGTATCATCTTTCATGGCAGTTGAAACATCGGTCGCATACGATACTCCTATTCAGCTAAGTGCCTATGCACACCATTCTAAGAGGGAAGGGCGAGAAATAGAGAGCAGAAAGAAAGAGAGAAATTCGCAATATACCGGCCTTGTGCCGGGAGCCATAACCGCCAAAAAGACATGGTTTTGTCGCTAATGTTTGAATACTCTTTTGGTGGTGACATGTCGTGCCTACGAATCGGCCTACAGATCGACGCTCAGTCACCGTATCCTACCGTAGATGTGTTCTCCAAGCAATATGCGGATAGTTACCGTATCCTATCGTAACTCCGCTCTCAATCGATTAGCTCTGATTAGTTCATCGCTATCCTTCACCATGTGATCGCCGGCTCCGTAGTTGGCGGGTGGTGGTGGATTGGTCCAGTAGTAGCTGCTCGACTGATTCTGCAAAGAGATCAGTGTACGGTAGTTAACACCACCAATCGATTAAAGAAGAAGAACGGTAAGATACGGTAACTGTCCGCTTATTGATTGGGGAGCGCCGGCGAGAAAGCGATCTTACAGTACGCCTTACAGTAGTCCTTGGATCTCCAACGCTGTCATCAACTAGCGGTGAGTGCTCTCTCTCCAATGCGCACACTATCTCGTGGGTCACATGTTTGCCCCCCTTGACCTACCGGATCGTGGCCGAACTGCGTCGTGTAGTGTATCTCTGGGCCGTAGCCGAGTGGCTGCATCGGCGGGTACTGAATGGCATAGGGGTTACGGTAGCTGCTCCCCTTGGTTACGTAATCACGCTAAGCAGACTATCCCATGGCTACAGAAGTGTTGAATAGGATATTCCTGTCAGTTGGTTCCCCAATCCGAACTGGTTCGTGTGCGACGAACTGGTTCGAGCCTATTCCCTCACTCTCATTCCCCCCTCTCTGTCTCCAGGCGTTCGGTCGGACGTAACGTTAAGAAATTCGCGATTAGGAACTCTCGATGAGTGAACGGTTCCTAACCGTACCCTCACCCCTTAGTTCCGGTATCTCACAGAGTACGGTATCTATCTTCCAGTGACCTACCGTATCGTGGTAGTTCGGGAAGGTCTGCTGGCCGTGGTAGGCGAGTGACTGGTCGAACGGCGGGAGGTACTGTAATCGGGTACCGTATTGTTGGCATCGCGCCAAGATATATTCGCGGCGAGATCTCTACCGAATGCTCTAACATTATCTATTGATCTAGCTTGTTCAGGCTCGTTTCCAAGCAAAAATCCTCACAAAAACGCAAGTACTTGGTTCGAGAGAAACAATCGCAAGGAATTGTCTCGACATCTCTCCACCTCACCCCTCCTTGTTCTCCTCCGAAGTTGTTGTAGCCGGTGAAATCCGGCCCGTCCAGATACTGCTGCTGCGGCAGCCCTGACGCATCCTGCAATCGATTATCGATTATATAAGTAGTACGGTAGGATACGGTAGCTCTATCGTATAGAGGAGGAGTACGGTAGAACATGAGCGCCATTTTGAGCGCTTTGCAGTCAGATTTGGCCGAGAGGAGAGGTCGATGCTAAGAATGCCGTTGACTGGTTTTTAGCCCTTTCTATTCCGCACACTGAATCGTCTTTAAACCCCGCGAGAGGGTGTGCAAAATAGAGAGCCAAGAGCGAAAAGACATCGTGCAGCAAGCTCACCTGTTGCTGCTGCATTCGCTGCGGCGCCGAGTCGAGACGCGGCGCGAAGAACTGAAGTTAACAAGATTTGAGAGAGGAGTACGGTAACACTATCGATCGAGGGGGGAGGACTACGGTAACTCACGAGGACGGCGTCGCAAGAGTCCACGGGCGCAGCGGTGGGCTGCTGCAGCCGCTGCAGCTGCGCGTCGGAGGCCATTGGTGGTCGCAGGGAGGGGCGAGGGAACCGCTCGCGAGCGATAGAGAGGCTGTGAATGGCACGTGTTTGACTCGATCAGGGACCAGCTAGTATGTAAGTCGGGGCACAATGGAGGGAAATTAACCGATTGGTATGCAAATGCGATCGTACTTTGTGAAAATTGTGCTGAATGGAGAGAGATGAACACGGGAACGACATCCCTCACCTCTCCGTGTTTCTTCTCCCTCGACGAGTGTCGACGCATCAGAAGGCAGCCGGTGATGTCACGTTGAGCTGCGGAAAGAATATTTATTGAGAAAACAATAACCCTGTTGCCTATTCCATGAATTTGCTTGTTAGAAACATTTCGAATCAGCACAAATTCTCGTCGGGTACATCTATGTTTCATCGTGCCCATATCTCAACATGGTCTGCCTATACCCAATGCATCTCTCCTGCTGGGCGATTCATACAAAAAATTAAATACATCAGGTTGGGGATTTCTCAACCGACCGTGTCGTCTCAGACATACTGTAGTTACATTAATTACAAAAATATCACAATATGATAAATCAATCGACAACTGACATTTTATTGCCGGATCATTCCAAAGGTAGAGGCGTAGAGAGAAGTGCACACCGCGGTCTCTAGGGAAATATAATCGATAAAAATTACGGTAGATTATCGATCAACGAACGAAATGAGTTGCAATGTCTCTCCGGCACACCATTACTTACTGCATTTATCGATTGCATTCACAATGGCATACGGTAGGTTCGAAATGAAAAGAAAAGATCTCGAATATTATTACGGCATATCTACTGACAATGAATCTAGCTCAGATATTAAACGAAATGTGAACGGAGATACAAACGAAGAATTGGACACTCACCAGTTTGGTCGGTGGTCTAGTAGAAACTACTAAGAGACGAGCTTCGAACAAGATTTTGAGGCAATTGCAAAAATTTCATAAATTTTCGTAAAGCGAACGTTATCTTGTTAGAACCTCGATTGAAACACTACATAGTGTTAGGAGAACGAAAATTAAATCAATAAAGAGGAGACGAAATGAGGGAAATACTTACAAATGGACAGGAAATGATACTACTACAGCACAGTCAATTACATAATACAGAACGAAAATGAAGCGCATATAATCAGAAATCAATAATTGATTTCTTGCAGAAAATAACTGTAGGAACCGGTCAGATAATGGAAAGAAAGTCTAGCCAATTGACAACTCGAACAAGAAAGAATACTGACACGGAGCTACCGGTATGGGAAATGGATAAGTGAAAGCACAACGCCGTCAGGGAAAGGGGTGGGAGGTACTGTACAATCTGAGACCGGAGATTAGGGGTTATGGTAGAGGTGAGGGGAATGGAAGGAGGGAAACGGTATCTACCGTATCACTGCTTTATGGAAGGGAAGAATATTGGTCGCGACAGACCGTGCACCGGACGTGCTGACTCCGCCTCTAGTCGCTTGCCGAGGTCCTGCAACAACAGAGGTTACCGTAATCTCTGACTATCGATTGACTACCGTAATCCTTGAATCGATCAATATCGCACCCTGGCCGCCGCCTCCATCACCTCGCGGCACCTGGCGTCCATGATTCCGGCGTCCCGCAGCGCTTCCTCCGCACCCGGTCGCATCCCACCTGGAACGGGGGAGGATTACGGTAATTGTTAAGTCGCTGGGTTGCTAGCCAGACGACTATGTGGTAGGTGGTAAGCAAGGGCTAGTTGTAATGGAAAGGTATTTATTACAATAGCAAGGGAATATTAATAATGGAGAGATATGGCTAGTTAATAGGAGAATGGGTCTTAGTTAGGAGCGTAAGCGCCGGCAGCTACATTGGGACCTACGGGCCGTGCCGGGCTACTAGACTACACTAACAGAGAGACTAGCATGACGACAGCACGCTAGCTCAACGAGAACAAGACAAACTTGACGGACAGGAAAGTCCTCAGTAAACAGGGCGTCGATAGTCAGTAAGAATACGTGTGTAATGCTGACGCGCAGTGGCGGGGATATGAATGCTACAGTATACGTGCACAGGGTGTTGGGCTGTGTCAGACATGACTAATGCTATTCACAGCAGTAATTATTGATCATACTAATCGAATATTATTAGTTAGAAGAGGCATAGTTCTTGATATCGACTACATGTCGAGAGTGAGAATCTTGAAAGACAAGTGAAACATCGAACAAGCAAGCTTCGTGAAGCGCAGACTTGAAATGCCAAATTGTAAACGACTTTCCTCAATCACGCTTCTCACAGGACAGACAAAAGAGAGCAGGCGAAATGACGAGTGTTCGGTTCCGATCTGTCATGCCCTAACATGAAACACGGATCGAGCAGGGAAGGAGCATGCACATACCCTAGAAGATGCCAAATTGTAAACGACGCGAAGAATGGAGTGGGGTCGTCGGAGGCAAGATCGGGATCGGGCGGAGCTAAACATGGAAGGGACGGGGGCAAGTTCATGCAATTATCAGCGGTGTTTGGTTGTTATTGTATTAAAATCGGAGCCACTCATGGAATATTATTCGACAATGGAACACCAATGTGCCATGCATCAGCGCGCCATAATGTTGCCGGTTCGAATAGTAGTAACTCTCTCCATTTTGCACACTTTCTTGATATTTCTTTTCACGAGTGTGCAGAATAGAGAGGGTCTGGCGTTTGATCCGGCAACACTAGTTGAAGACTACACGAAGAAGCACCAAAGCACCGTGCACATCACCGTTATTGTCTCGTGCAGGGGACACCACATTCACATTCCATGCATTGCCTAGTGATGACGCAATCGTCCCTCCCTCCTCACAAGTGATGCCCTTTCGAGACCGACTCTCGTCAATTCGCATGTTATCTCGACAGTCAGAGATACGAGAGAGCACGCGAATTGAGGAGAGTGGGATTCCGACCTCACCTTTTCTCGTGAGCGTCGATCGATGGAGGGTGGCCGAATGCGACCGGTCCCTCTCGCCACAGAAGCCAGTAGAAGAGGGGGACTGCAATTCATGAAAATAAATAATAATTGATAATAATAACAATCATTATTTTAAAAAAATAATATACAACAATTACTCGTAAAATTGAGAGCCACCGAAACGCGCGTCATGATGAGCGTGCAACGAAATGCTAATGTTAATGAGGCGCGCATATTTTCTTTAGAAAAAGAAACCCCGTGGATTCTCTGCTTCTCAAATGCTATACAGCACTGAAAATGCATTATCGCGCAATGAAGAGTTCGCATTCGGAGATAGGGATAACGTATTAAATTTTGTAATCTAAATTTTATTCTAATTTCTTAAATATAAAAATAAAAGGATCATGCCCCACCTCTCCGTGTTTCCTCTCCCTCGAGTGGCGTCGCATCAGAAGGCAGCAGATGACGTCACGCTGCCACTCGTACAGCTCAAGATGGAATTAGTGTTGACTATCGAGAAGGAGTGAAATCATTTCGACACACCTCGCATAAGTGAAGTCTATCCTTTGAAACACCAATAATGAAGGCCAATTGTTTCAGACAGGGATGTTTTAGAAGATAGCGATCAAACCATTTACCCATGCAATTTGTCATTACCTTTGAAACACAAACAACAGTGGTACAATTCCATAATGCAACTCAATTTTCATCTTCTAGGGCCTTGGGACTATTGCGAAAAACATTTATCAACCTACCGTACCATGATCCACTGTGAAGCCATCGATACCAATCCACAACGCCACCTTATCCTAGCCTTCCTGCACTTGCCTTGTGCAACCGTACTCTTATCCGAGTCCTAGTGGATCCCTACTACCGTGCCCTGATGCTGTGCTACCGTACCTTGCTCCACTGCGTGCACTCTCCCACCGTCTCGCGCAGCAGCAACGTCCGGATGTTCTCGGTTACTTCGTCCTGAAAGGAAAATCAATAATCGATCAATAAACGATTATCGAATCAATCAATACTCAACACACTAGATATGCGGGATCGAACAGTGGCTCTCTCCACTTTGCACACTCGCTGGTTTCTCCACTTTGCACAATCGACGAGATAATGTGCAGAATGGAGATAGTGCTATCCGATCTGGCAACCCTACAAAACACCTATGGGAGTCTTGCTTCACGTCACTTTCGTAAGCATTGGTGCTTGGCTGTTTGCGAATTTATCAATAGAAATAAGTAATGTTAAAATAATTAATAAATTTAAAATGAATAAAAAGGTTTCACCATCTCGATCGTCGTCGCTGACGTCATCTGCAGCAGAAGCACGACGACGCGTCGCAGCTCCGAGTACTCGTGCAGCACCTGCGGCAGGCGAATCATTATCACTGGGCTGTAACAGAAATTTACGAGGACGAGGGGATTTTTCTTTTTTTCCCTCAAGCAGTCACATTCGTGTTTCACTGGTTCCACTTGAGAACGAATATTCTCCATTGCACAATGCACTGGAGTCTTCCATTCTAATTGCCAAAAAAACTATATCAATTTCTTCGAGCAAATTGCCTGTGTACCTTATCCATCAATAATCACCCAATCAATTACCGCATCCTTTATTCTAGCCCTACCGTACCCTGAACCCTCAATCAATCGATATCAATTACTACCGTAACCAGAAAAATCGATATTGTTACCGTACCCTGCAGGCCTGAACCAATACGGTCGCCCAGTCTTCATCGTACTCGACGGACGGGTGGAGATGGTGCATGATGGAGAAGACGGTGTGGAAGCACACTGACGAGATCTGCAATAGTAACATTTATTTAATTAATTAATTTAATAAAACACTAATAGCAGTTCTATGATGAAGAAAAAATCCAGAAGTATTATCAAACCCTTCAGCTGATCGTTCAAAGCATGATAGAGAAGCGAAATATCACCCGGTGCTAATTTCTATCGCCGGAATTTTAAAAGCATTTCTAATCTAAAGTTAAAAATCGCGTAATTATCTCTTATTTTTTCTACACAGGGGAAGTGCGCAAATACAGTACACTCGTTTCCAATTTATCATCACTAAATCATTGAGAAGTGACAGACAATTTATTTACAAGTTACATAAAAGTAGATGATTCTATGCTTCGCAAATGCTACTCAATACGGCAAAATCAAAGGCATCCAATTACTTTCGCATTGCTGCTGCGCAATACACAAAACACTCACGGGTTTCCGATTTGATATTATTAATCCAGTCTAATCCAGCCTAAGGACGAGCCCAATCCATTCCAAGTAGATCACTACTCAAACCACTCACGGGAGTTTCCGCCACGTCCATCGCCCTGAGCAGCCCGCACAGCTCGTCCACTTCGTCGTAGAACTACAATTAATATTAGTTTTTAAAATATTAATATATTGGGTTGAGGAATAAGTAACGCTCGTTTTTGAGCATCGTGTTTGGGCTCATATATCTCCCGCCAATCAAATCTAAACGAGCTGACTTTATAGCCTTTTTTCAGGGTATGCTCGAGTATCATAGCCGTTATTATTAGAAATATCACGCTTCCTGTGTAGGAGAGAAATTTAGATTTCAATATACCTGATATTTTTCGAAAATTTTAGATTTTTTTCGAAATTGTGTAATTTAACGTGGAAACTGTTCGGTAAATTCACACATTCTCAGGTGAGCAGCCCGATACTACACCTCTTTCATGGTGAAGTGAGAATGGTGCTCGATTCATTGTTGTATTTTTATAGACGTTTCAAGGGGAACGTTCGTGAAAAATTGCAGTTCACTTAACTTATTTGTCTACCTTGAGGATCGAAGGTGCTGGCCTATACACTAGTGCGCTCCAGTCACTCACTATGGAGCTATATTATCACTATAAACATTTGGTGCTACTTATGCTCCTATTTGAAAAATAACAGTTTTCCAAAAATATTATTTTGTGACGGAATCAAAAGAAATGCGTGTTTTGAGGACTTTGGATTAAACCATACCCAAGACATAGTAGCCATTCTATAATTGTGGCCACTTGGTGGATGATAGTGCAAAAGTTGCTCGTCCATTTAACCATCTAAGGCCTTACATTCAATTAGTACGGTTTACAGGAAATAGCAATAAATGTCGATTTCGAGGCTTGTTTTTCTATATCGGACTTACGAGCAATTTAACTCATAAAGAGAATGCTCCACACTTAGCAAAATTCGTCCATATTTTCAACAGGAAAGGTACTCCACATTCAAGCATAATTGAGGTCTTTAGATCTATTGCTAAGAAAACGCGGCTAGCAAAACTTCTTTCGGTCAGTAACTGAAAATCCTACACTCTCGTTAGGCGCATATCTCACACAGGCCTTTACTTGGATATTCCTCTGAATATCATCAGTGTAATGTATAACCATGATACTTTACTACTGCAGCTTAATTGTGGCTCAATGATTCTTCTTCCCTCAGTGCTGACCTGTCAAAATCTCAGGGTGAGGTGCGACAACTTTGAATTGAGCCAGCCATTGTGATCGCCTAAATGATCGGAGATATATGATATAGTGTGCGCTAAAGAGAGTATCCAAGCCCTTATCGATCATCAAAAACCGGAATATAATTGCACAATTTAGAAAGACGGGAGAGGTCATAATCTGAAATTGGAAAAACGAGCGTTACTTATTCCTCAACCCGATAATTAATTATTTATAAAATGCAAAATAACCAGGGTGCTAGACTCGGTTTGTCCACGTCTAGCAATTTCGCGCTTGAACAAAGCGCATTGTCAAAAATTCAGTTCAGTAATAGAACTGATTCAACGTTAGTATCACCGAAATTGCGCTCGTCAATAAATATTCGCCCAATATACCGAGGAAATTGAAGAAGCGCTCATGAAAGAACCCGGTGACTAGCAGTTTCAAGAACGAGCAAAGATCACTTCCAACTGTCTCGTGCAGTTATGTCATACTTGCCATGTATACAATAAATCACTTAAATCGCCGTCATCAAACGTTCGACCATTCGCAGCAGGAAGGAATATTCGCAGCATCGGAAATGGAATCCCGGTGGCTCGCAATTTTAAGTTCGAACAAAGTGCACTGCCAACAACCCAGTTCAATTCTTCCTGGTTCTTGTTTTAAAAAAAATACCTTCAATCGACATCATCAAGTAATATACCCGGAAGTTTACAGTTCCATATTCCGCATAACACCAGACCTAATTGTTTTATGGATAATTTATGGTCGGAATACAACACAAAAAACTCACCACTCTCCGTCGGTCCCTGGTCGTGTCGATTTCGATGCGCATCCACTCGGCGAGAGAGGGTTGCAGCTGCTGCAGCTGTTGCAGCTCCGACTCCGCCCCTTCTGCTGCAGCGTATGCGGGCGCGTAGCCGCACGACTCCCTGATAAGAATTTTCCGAATGAAATGATTGCAATTGGATTGACGCCCATCAAAGTGGAGCTTCATCGACTGAAAACGCGATCCACCACCGGGTTTCAATTGTCATAGAGGAATCAAGGCGGAATTAATTGGTACCGCGCAACATAAACATGGGAAATCGATAGTGCTACCGTGACCTCCCAATCGATAGAGCTACAGTACCCCAATTAGATCGCCAACTGACATTTCATGGAGTCGCTGGGCGCACTCCTCGTACCCATCCCATGGATCCTCCTGGTCGTCCGGGTCTCCTAAGGATAAAATTATTAATATTAAATTAACATAAATACATTTAAAAAAATACACAGTCATTCGTGAATATAATTCATGCGATCTAACAACCCTACTGCACACTATCTAGTTTTTCTGACGGGCAAGAGTGTGCAGATTGAGGAGAGTAGGGGGTTCATCCTTACCTATGGAGAAGCGCATGGCACGCAGCGAGCGCATCGCCATCTCGGCCTCGGTCGCGGCGAGTCCTGCGAGGAATTGAGAGATTACGGTACGCAAATCAATTGGGAAATTACGGTAGGAATATCGATTTAGAGATTATGGACGCTCCTACTGTTGACTGGATATGTTGGTTGAAATGTGAAACCATGAAAGCATTAAAACAGGTACACCTACTAATGCCAAATACCCGGATTATCGATTAGTCAACGAGAATAAATCGATTGAAAGGAAAACGACTCACTGAATGCCCTATCATAGTCACTCTCGTCTTCGATCGTCCTTTCGGCCTGGAAAGAGCGATGAGTATCGATTGATCAGATCAGTTATCTCTCCATCTCATTTAGTATGCTAGTCGATAACAAGTCATTAGCACTCTCCATTTGCCCACTATCCAGCCAGACTTATGTGAAGAATTGAGAGAGCTAGAGGTGAAACGATATTCCTTCTGTTCAGGTAGATTGTTCAGCCTAGAAGTCAGCGTAACTGCGCAAGGCGCGATGGAACCGTTGAACGCATCGATTTACCCAATCACTCACACTTTTGCTCTTCTTCGAAGCGAACTGCTTAATAGCGTCGAAGCCGGCCTTGAATAGTTGCGAGCCGCGTCTCTGAAGGAATATCGATTGATTTTAGAAGCAAATAAGAAAAACACGTGGATCGCATACGTGCAAAAACATAATGAAAACAAGAAAGCTGGCTGACCGTTTTTCTCTTGGCCTTTTCTCCCTTGCTTCCGCTAGCATCGTCACCGAACGCTGCCGATTCTGAAGAGAGTTATAAATAATACCGAAAATAAATTAAAGATTCAAATAAAGAAGCAAATCCCGAGGCAACCACTCGGGATAACTAAAGCCACGTCATCTACTCGGGAAGAGAAGAAGATAGGGACTCACCGGCTCCCAGGCAGGGCAGCGCGTCGCACTGTGCAGTCTGCAGCTCGATCTTGCTGCTGCGCGGCTTGCTGTTGCTGCTGGCGCCGGCAGTCGGGGAGCACTGACTCGGTTTCTGATTACGCGGCGAGAAGAGCGACCTTCTCGCGGGTCGCGTCGACGAAGCCGCGACGCGAATGGGCGTGCGCTGAGGCTCCAGCGCCATCTATAAAGACAAAGCATTGATTAATACAATCAATAAATTAACCAATAAATCAATAATGAAGAGCGCCAACGTGGATTTGAACGGGCATACAGTACGCGTTGGTGTGCTCGAGGATGTGGTGCGGTGTCACGCAAGTGATCGATACCGTAATCAGAGTTTGTTTTTCATTTTTATTAAAGGTATAATTTATTTCAACATGTATTTTATCACTCGGGAATTAGTTTTAAATTAAGCAAAATAATCAGTGATGGATTGCAAAAGGCTTTGGGCCATTATCACAGTATGGAAGAATCAATCGAGAAAAATCGATAATCGGATTTGATGAATCAGATGTCCTCATCGCCCATGTAATTCCGGACCAGCTGACTAGCTGAACTCGTTGGTATCGATAAGTGCATTCCTATCGACGTCAACCTGTTAATTATGGGTGTAAATGAGGCTTCGCTCTCTCCATTCTGCACACTTTCTCGATCATCGTCCGGTATACCATTTGAGGTCGATCCCTATGCGCATAGGAGAGCGAGATAGTCTAAGGATGTGAGAACTGACTTCTTTTCTTTTCATCACATTTTCCTTTCCTCTGGGATTTATTGAACGACGTGGCATTTAGTACGTCTAGCGAGCAAAAGAGTGTGCAGAATGGAGAGAGCCGAGAGATCTACTCTACCATTTATTGATGATAATAAATACCGTACCCCACTGAGTCGAAGTGATCTACCTCATTGAAAATCTTCTCAATTATTGTGTTATTGGTGATTTCGCCAAACTCGCGCATAATGACTTGGAAATGCCGTAAACTCCTTGAAAACTTCCCTCGTTGATTTCAGGAACATCATACGCTCTTCGCCCTTAATCAACGGCCATGTCTAGCACCGCACACCGCAACCTGGACATTGTTATCACCATCAGCATATTGACCAGTATACTCTTGGTTCTTCTGGCCAACGTTGTTCTAAGATTTGCGCGCAACTTCGTCATTAGGAAACTAAAAGTAGACTGATATTTTGGTTAATAAAAAAGCGAATTATATAGTGTTTACGGACGGAAAAAATTGATCAGATATCTTTATTGCTACATTATTCATATAAATTTACGCGCATCAGCGAAAATGAATCGGAGAAAAGTGGAGTGGACAACAATCACAGAAACACTCAAAAATTGTGGGATGTATCAGATATCTTCATCATTCATGTAGTTTCGAACCATATAGGAGAACTCATCCGCATCTATCATTCCATTTCCATCAATGTCCACCTATAAATCGATAGCCATCACTCGATTACCGTATCCCGTTAAACATGTGCAATTGACCTACCTCATTGAATATCTCTTCAATGATAGTGCTATCGGTGATGTCTCCGAACTCGCGAAGTACATATTGAAAGTCTCTCTTTGAGATACTCCCGTTCTCAGACTGGAATAAGTTATTGATTGATGCTACATCAACCACAGTATTCTACAGTAATCTCACCCGATCGAAGACTGAAAAGCACTGCTGGATGACGTCATTCCACGATGTTTTCTTCTCGTAGAGACGTCGCATGACCAGAAAAAATTGATAATCAATAAAGCCCAATGTACGGTAACTGCTGATTACGGTACCTCGCAGAACTCGTCGAAATCGATCTCGTGGTTGCCTCGCTGGTCAACCTGCAATGCAAAATTATCAGTTTCTTGAAATTATTGCTCGTCTCATTGAAACAGTTGATTTCAGAGTAAGCTATATCCCCCATTGTTTCGCGTCATTCCGGCTGTACCCTTTGGCTTTTTCGATTTTGCACACTACACACTACTTACTTGTGTGAGCAATATTGATTTTTTTGTTTGTTTCAACCAGAAGAGACAGATGGATTGAAACACTCGTGAAATTTCGCTAATGAGCTCCACATGAAACACATTTGATATTTTGAGTGCAATTCAATTCCCCCTCCCTGCAGAGCCAGGTTTTCCATCGATCTACTGTAACCCAATCAATCGCGTCGGGGCTCACCTCATCGATGATCTTGTTCAACTCGTCCGTTGTCTGTTCCAATCCGAGATTCGTCATCGCAGCCTCCAATTCTTCCAGCCCGATGGCTCCGGATCGATCTGGCGATGGGATGAGCGATTGCTTCGCGCCTTTGGACTGGATTTTGGACTCAACATTGGACTTAGTCATGTCTCACGAACTAGACTCGCTCCCTCAGGAGCCGGCGGTATCTATGAGAGGCGAGAAGTCGCCTGTTCTCAGTGTTCCGTTGCCTTTCTCGCTCTATCAATTTTGCCTTGTCTCTCGCTCGCTCTGCTGTCTGGTCTCTAGCGTTTTCTCATAGTCTCTCACCCCGGTTGAAGGCGGCAAAAAATGCATGGCAACCGTGGTAAAATGGGTAAATATTTCCAGGTAATTGATCTCTCTCACTTTCGCATGCTATCTCGTAACTGCTCTGACTTCACCAAGAACTAGTATTGCCATGTCGGTTCTGGCTCTCTCCATTCTGCACACTATCTCACCGTTCAGAGAAACAATAGAGTGTGCTAAATGGAGAGAGCCAGAAACCGAGACGATATCATCTAAGAACTAAAACTCTCAAGATCCTACGGATATTTTTGGCTAAGGCGCTGTTCCTTTCTTACATTCTAAGGGAACCATCTCATTTCCTGTTTCAGCAATGGAATTAGTCAGAAATTGAAAGGGACGACCTAATTATGGTGGAATTTGGAAGCGTCCGAGAACAAATTGGCTCGAAGGAACGGCTGGTCCCCCGAAGATTTTTTTCTATTCCGCACGGACGCGGAACATCCGTACCACTCGGCTACCGTAACCTCGCAAACAATCGCTGCGAGACCCTCACCGGTGTCGAACATGTTGAACACCTGGCGGTACTCCTGCAGCTCCTCCTCCGTGTATCTGAAATAAGATGTTTTATTTATTTATAAAAATTTGTATTATTTTCAAAAATAACTTAAATAACGCTTACCCATCCAGTTTATGGTTGAGTAAAGGTGCATTCTGTGCGTTAGCAGAGATATCGCCCCTGTCCGAGTGGAGTTTGAGCTGAAAAGGCACTGTTTATAAAAGGGGTTGTTTTCGGATATGTTTCAATATTTTTCAGTAGGAATTCATCTGTTTTGGTTTGAGACACTTACCAATTTCTTATCGTTTCCTTCATAGAACAAAAATTAATAATGAATTCTGCACACTAATCGATGTCGATTCGTTTTTCGACTCTCTTCATTCTGCACACTCTCTCGTTTTTCTTACCGGCGAGATAGTATGCATAATGGAGAGGGCCAAAACCGAAATCGCATCCCTAGTTTCTTTGGATAGCAGCTAAGGAGATTGTGTGTACAATCAGGAGCGATTCACACAACATTCCATACTACCTTTAGAAAGATGAGGAAAGAGTGATAAGGGAGATAATGTGGTGGAATTTAGCGAAATCTTCGATAGAAGTGCAACATTGCAAAGCGAATAATTGCAGAAATTGGGATTAATTAGATAGATCCCACATTCTTTTACATTTTTTTTGCAACTCGAGTTTTCAGAGCTGATACGTTCACACTCGTTCTGGCTAGCAGATTCAACGCATTCTAGTCTTAATTTTCAGAACCTTCCATCACCATTCTCTCTCTCAATCTAGTGCTCCGTGGACTCTTCCCTTTCTCTGCGATAACGAGATTCATTTCCTATCTTCTCCTCAAAGTGGGGGAGTGCTAGAGTAGGACAGAGAGGCTCAATAACAAGTTAGAAAATAGCATTGTTGTCGAATAGAAGTTCTCTCCAGCACACTCTTTAGTTTCTCTTACCGGCGAGATAGTGTGCAGAACAATAGAAAAGCACACGTGGGATAATGATAGCTGAAGCCTTGTATGTTATGAACAAAATCGCACGCTAAAGATAGGAGAGGGATGATGATATCTTCTTCTAGAAATTGGATTTCGTTATAGCTTCGTACTATGTAATTTTCACACTCTTATTTACCGAGAAAATCCAGCGGAAGCTTACCATTCCTTTGCGAACTTTTTCCCAAGTAGTGTTTCCTCGTGGAATAGTGCTCTCTCCATTCTGCACACTATATCATCTGTCAGAGAAACGTGTGCGAAATCGAGAGAATTTTCAAATCTCAAATATTATTACAAATCAGGTTCCTAACCAAAAATATAATTTCCGTTCGCAGTTCTCTAAATTCAGTGCGGTCTCTCATTTATCTGACCGGCGAGCGAGTGTGCAGAATGGAGAGAGCAAGAGCCGAAACTACCTGACTAATACCTTGGGACTCACATCTCCATGCTACTCGGTCCTCTTGGACTCATCTTTGCAATGATTTTTGGACTCATCTTTGGACTCACCTTTGGACTCACATTTCCATGCGAGTCTTTCCTCGCCGACGAGATTATCCTCGAGAACGGCGATGGAATGCGAAGAAGCGGAGAGGACGCGCGAGTCGGTGAGCGAGGAATGGTGAGCACTACGGTAGGAAGTGGATACGGTAGTATTATGGTTGATCGAAGTAATACGGTAGAATTACGATATATAGTTATCGATCGGTAATGCCAAATCAGAGACAAGGATGCGCACTTACTGCCAATGGACGAGTACGGTATGTTGACGGTATCGCTATTGATGTATTACTACTGAGTGCTTGTCATCGGACTAGGGAAGAAAGGGGATTCCGATGCGTGATCCCATGGGAGAGAGAGACAAGGGGCGGAGAGAGGCGCGAAATGACAGAGAATAGGCGCGGAGACCTAAAGGTAGGGGTTTTGTTTCGAGTTTCGACTTTCTTCATTCTGCACACTCTCTCGTTTCTCTGACAGGCGAGATAGACAGAATGGAGAGAGTCAAAACCGAAATTACATCACTAGGGATAAGGGTAGAGACAAGCGAACTCTGGTGCCTGCTGTTATCGCGGGACTTGGTTTACTCACGATCTACGGAAATAGATTGAAGCCGAGGTAAAAGTCAGCTGTTGATAGTCGTTATGATTGTGCAGAATGTTGAGAACAAATGATGAAAATGACTGAATGACATGGTTCAAATAACGCGAGTCGCGTGCACCTAATGACCAAGAAAAATAAAAGGAAAAGTAGTAAAATGAGCTGATTTGCCTCTCAACAAGATGCTACCAGAGATTTTCAGAAATTCGAGTTCTCCTCAACCAAAATGCGAACTCAAGCAAGCCTAGAACGATGAAAAATGTAATGGAGATTGGGAAGAAAGGAGAGGGAATCTCATCGAAAACGAATTACGGCAGCCCTTCATCCTTTTCTCAAGTCAGCTAGTAGCTACAAATCTCTGTTTATGCTCCTAGAAACGCGCACACTATTGAATGCCGAGTATTCCTGCTAAGTACAAAATCGCATGGGAAAGAATCACAAGGCAAACGCGTCGCAAAGAGTAAGATACGACAAGATAAATGAATCCCTAGTAGGGAGGCGTGAAAATAAGCACTGATTAGATGTAAACTACGGCTTGCACGAATATTTGCAAATACCAGAAAGTGTCCTCACAAGTAGTTTCGAAAAGATGTAGTCATCTCACCGGCAAAAGCGAAAATGAAGAGCGCTACTATTCGATCCAGTATTTCCTTTTTTGCTATCTCACAATTATTATTTACAACCGGATATGTTATCGTGCCGAGGATTTTGCCGAGGAGAATTTTGCCGAGGAGAAGTTTACACAGCGGTAATCAACTTGCGCGCGTAATAGAAGCGACAAAGAGGGATTCTGCTAGCAGATACATCATACACCAAGACGATTAACTGAGCAATACTAAAAAAAATTGAGAGAAATAGAGCCTGAGATCATTTGCTGAATCAATCAGGCACTTGCTTTCAAACACCGAGAACTCTAAAGATTGATTGGTGAAGAGAACACATGCGCCCAGGACTCAAAGAAGTTCGCGAAAGAAAATGAGTAGCAATGAGCCGAGAGGAATCGAATCTGTCAATTTCAGGAATGGATGAGGGAGAAAGTTTACATTTCGAGGTTGTTTTGTGAAATTCTCAGAAGGTCTTTTTTCAAGGAGCATCTGCAACTAAACTGTACGGGTGAAAGTTCTGCGATAGGTTGCGATACTCGAATCATTGCGATTAGTTTGAGACAATCTTTGAAATGAGATGAACACATTAGATGTTTCACTCGATTTCAAGATTTTGACAGCTAAAACATAATTTTGAGGAAATTTAATACTGACTCTGATGGCATCTATCATCGATCCTCTCTGTGGATGATTCGATCCCCTCAAGTGCTGAACTGGAATGAATATGGTTGCAATAAACTTGTCAATCCGAAGTATAGGGTATAGAAAGAATATTTCAATAAAGTTGATCGAAATTTCGAATATTCTAAAAAAACAAATGAAAAAAATAATTAAGCCACATAACCTCGATTACCAGCCATTACACCATTTGAAGAACCTGAGTTGGAGTTGATTGAATCTCCCCTGATCTGAAAAAATGAGAGATTTCTTATAAAAGCAGTTCACGGGGATATAATTTGAAGAGTTTTGTTCCAGGAGACGGTTTAAAAATATCGAAACCTTTTGCTTGAGCGACGGCTTATGCGTGCGTGCTGAGTGTGACATTTGTGAACTGAAAAGTGTTAAAGATGCACATTACGAAGAAAAAAGTGATCAATACATTATAAATAATTCAATCAATAACAACAAACGGAGAAAAAAAGCGAAATAGCCAAATTCTCGGTGCAAAGTGACGAATTATAGCTTGCGAAAATAGAGAGGGGACTTAGACAGGGAAGAAATACGTTTTCTTTCGTAGGCTATTCAAGCGTAGAACGATTGATGAGAGGGAGGCCAGAGACTTTTTATGGGTGCTCATGAATACTTATGCCCATTCGACTCTCCTTGATTGACTCGCTCTCTCGCTTGTCAGAGAAACGAGAAAGCGAACGAATTGAGGAGGGACTGGTCTCGGCATCACTAATGAATACAACAGATGGGAGTAACAAAACTAACTCGATTATTATCGTATTAGTGCGGAAAAACGATGAATATAATAGACGCATTCAGATAGCTAATAATCAGTGGTGACTATTCGGAACATGTCTCTCTTCAATTGGCGAACTCTCTCGTGCTGAGAATGCAAATTGAGGACCCGAGTATGCAAAAATTTTTCATTTACCCTCTACGTACCCTCAGCGAGTCAGAAAGTATAGTAGAAACAGTGAGAGAAATAGTGAGAGTGAAAAAAAAGAATAGAGAGAAGGCTAATCCATAAAAGACCCCCGTTCGATTGCAGTAAGTAGTTCTCTTCCATCTTTTCTAAGCCTCACATAGCATCTGTCTAGCAAATAAGCCCCAAATAACTGCAGTCTAGCTTTTGCGGTGGCAGAAACGGCCTTATTTCGGGTGGAGGTGGGGTGAATCCCCACAGCAATTATTATAGAGAAGTCTTGTAGTTTTATGCTTTCTTCATCCGAAAGCGGAAAGATTTGTGTGCGGGGAGGCAGAAAAAAGAGAAATCAGCACAATAAGCAATTGATATGAGAGGAATGAAAGCCTTTCGCTAAGAAGCCAAATATTAGTTTTCTCGTAAATTGAACAGAGATGGGATCTCTGATTTCAGACGAGGGAACATCGATGATAACTTGTGTTGTAAGGGAGTAAACAAGATAGAATATCTTCTTCCATCCAATGGGTGAGATTGAGTTTCTTTCCAGAAAGTGAGAAAGCAGAGATGAAGAAAGGCGCTATGGGAACACATGAGACCAGTGGATGGAATTCGACAACTATAGAACGGTTGAGAATAAGCCCCATTCGATGAAGCCCCATTCTTATCACAACCTCCAATCAGCAAAATTAGATACGGATCTAACAAGGCTCATGAAAGCAGAAATTAAGGGTTTCTCAAGAATTCTCACTTGTTGTAGGCGTAACTAGAGTGTATGGAATTTCGCGAATTACAAATAAGGTTGCACAGATAATAAGTGTCAAAAGGCAACCAAACGTTGACGACGCTCGAATATTACGAAAAGGTATCAATCATCCCCGCCCAATTTGTAGTCGAAAGCAGTGATGTCGTTTCGGTGTTCAGTTCTCTCCATTCTGCACACTCCCTCGTCGATTAGACGCGAGAGAGTGTTTTGACTGGAGAGAGATGAGAACCGAAACGTCGTCACTAGTCCTAAGTGCTTATTGGGGAGAAGACAATCAGTTGAAAGTACTGCAAAGGAAACAATGAGCAATAATAAACAAAAATATAAGTTTAAAAATGGTAAAATATAAATTTACGAGCAATTTTGTAACAAGACGATAATCGAGCTATATCGGTGTCAACTGATGATAATGAGGAAGATTCACAATAACAAGCATTAATTGCGAAAAATCTCACGAGATCTTCTGTATTTTCTCTCCATTGTATCACAAACCAATGAACAGATATCATACCTTACAATTGCAAGGGTTCAATGAAAGTTTCGAGACTCTGAAACTCTCATAAATCTCAAGCTTGTGAATCTGTGAAAATTTCGAGAAAAAAAGAGCTTTATCGCACTGGTTTAATTCCAAGAGTGGGGCAAATGCCTGCTGAAGTCGTCTGAATTATTACTGAACTATGAACAATCAGCACAATAAAGTCGTGAGAAGGTCTGGAAATGAACATGATAAGTGTCTGCCAGGCCGAGTGACAATCCTTACATTTAAATGTGCATAAAACGCAGCATTTACAGAATTGCTTGAAGGCACAGCTGGGCCAGAAGGCATGTTGTAATGGTCATATTATGGTTGGCGGAATTCGAAAGATATAGAGAACGCCATCAAACAGTTCCCCTTACTTCTTTTCAAGTTTTGTTTGCAATTTTAATCTATTGGTGTCCTCCAAATGTCGATCGATTTTCTGTGTCTTCCGAGAAAAGCAATTGAGCGTATCTGTTCATTCTTGGATAAAAAATCGCTTCTGCGACTTAGACAGGTGAATGTTATAAGATGTAATCATTTATATTGTTTTTTCCCTTACAGATGTCGAAGAAAACGAAAGAATTGGTTGAAATTGCGATTATCTATACCCAAAAATCGGTAGTCCAAATATTTTTGGCGAAATTTATTACCAATGATCACTTGAGTAAAATTGCTCGGCTAAATCTCATGAAACAAACATTATCTATACGTTAGCAACCCATAGTGCAAACATCAGTATCTGATCTAACAGACAAGTTAAACTCGTTATCCTTTTGAACAACCCCTCCTGCCCTGCCCCTCACCAAACATGAAGGTGTGTCCGTTAAGTGAGAAAAAGCAATGGCTTACACGCACATGTGATATCTCAACAAGTGAAAACAAAACAAATCATTAGTTCGCACATTCATTCATTTATTCATTAAAATAAAATGAAGTTACAGAACCATTTAGACGAAGTGACGTTTCGCGTAGACATTTTCGCCATAAATCCGCGTAAATATATGCTGTATCGAAGCTGTGTCCATTCTGACCTCAAAAGGAGTGGATTGGGCAAACTCCTGTTGGATAATGAATATTCCGTGAGTTTCCAAGTTTTTCTGTCTATGATCTTATTCATGCAGCTTGCCTCCGGAACAATGTCGAGCTTGTCGGAAGTGAATAACTTCGTGGGGTACACGCAGTTTGAAATCATTGGGATCGATATTTCGGGAAATATACCGGAGATGCTTCGTATTTACGCAAGTTTGCTTGACAGCAAAAGTATTCATGAGGCTTGCATCGCAACTCGGATACCCGAAAAAATCGATTTGTGAGTTTTCCTACCACCATCAAATGTTGAACATTTGAATTTAAGCACCCCTTATTTTGATTTAATCAAGTAAATGCGACCTCAACGTTTCCATTTCTCGCAAAACGTGCTCACAGAAGGTGAGATAGACCAGAATTAAATGGAAGATCAAAAATATAACGTATTCTTTGCAGAGTATGTCGAAAATATGATGCAGGCCGCTGAATTTGCGAAATCAGTGAAAATTTTCGCGCGCCAACCTGTGTCTTTGTCTGTCGTTCGTCAGATATTGAAGATGAAATGCGAATCACTCGAAATTAATAATTATTTAGAAAGCTGTTCACCAAACACAATAAATAGATTGCTTCAGGTGAAGTGCTATTTTATCCAATTGGGATAGTATTTTCAAGAGCAAATAATACACTTGAATTGTTTCAGTTGATTCTTCATAATAATTTTAAAATATCTTTCAAAGCTCATATAAATGCGAATTTTCTGTCAATGAATTATCAAGTAGGCTTATTCAATGTGGAAATAACGTGGTCACCTTTCTTCGAAAATCGGATTGAAATCAAGCATTTGGAGATGAATTGAAGCAACACAGATTTAAATCCCATTCACGATTCGTTTAAAGCAGTCTTGTTTTTGCACTTCAATCACAGTGAGACAATTCGTACTAACAATATTACGATCAAAATAATTTCTTTAACATTTTTTTCACTGATACAAATATTTTTTATGATGTTTCTCACAGTTCTTTTTTCAGTTTTTTTTATATATAGCCAACGAGCAACGAGAGAATGGAAGGAACCACAAATGAGACATTTTTCTGATGTGGTGTAGAAGTCAGCTTCGAGTTGAACGGCGCACTGAACACCAGGCTTAATAAGTGAAAAGTGAATGTTGTAGCAGAGAGAGTTGAAGGTTCATAGACTCGATCAATTCCATCGCATTGAGTATAAAAAAAAGGAAGAAAGGGAAGGGGATGAGATCTGTTGGATTATCTGTTGGCATATTTCTGAAAAAGTGGAATTTCGGGGGAGGACTAGGTAGTAGGATGCTGGAAGTCATCGGGAGATAAAGAGTACCCTCAAGTTCAAAAATTTAGCAGTAAACAGCAAAGAAAGGGGATAATTCCAGGCCTTCTTCCGATTTCCTGCGATCTCTAGGTCATTATTCCACTTTCCCTTTCCTCCCTCCAGCCCCTCCTAATACCGTAATGATCCTTCCCGGCCTGTCAGTATGGTGATTAGCGGCTCTATCCGCTTCCCTTTCACTCTCTCCCCCAGTTCTCTAGTTTTCAGCGCAGAATCGGAAAGTCAGGGTAGATACGCTGGTGCTAGTGATGTGGCTTCGGGTTTCTGCACTCTTCATTCTGCACGCTCTCTCGTATGTGTGTCGAAAGGAGAGAATAAATATAGTCTTTGGATAGGCCATTCGAGTTGGACTCGTCTAATCTGACAATGTGACTATGGCTCGTCCAGTCTTACAATGTAACCATGGCTCGCTGATCGCACCACTCTGATAATTAGATAATCCATGAAAAAGAAAAGTAAAATGCTTACGTTTATTATCGTAGGTTCAGCTCCAAACATCTTCTCTAGAGCAAACATCAACCAATCAAGAGTCATTGTCAAAGTCGTTGTAGCAATGAGATTGATTCCCGATGAATCGATCTGACTATTGTTAAGAAACACTCGTCCACTTTCTTTCCGCGCTTTGTTACTCTCTATCAAACTATCTTATCAGCACCTTCTCCTGTGACAATAATCTTTCTGTCACGTTTCAAACTAGTTAATCGTGCAGAGTATAGAGTCGAAGAGAAGAAATTGAGGGAGTGATAAGAAAGAAACTGTCCGGCAATGAAAGAATGAAGATTGATTGCAAAGAGGTTATCTCTTGCGGAAAAGTGAACGAACTGTATGAAGTTACATCGAAATATATGACCAGTGGATCATGATGAAAAGCGTGATATTTTGCATCGCATGTGGACCAGGGTGACAACCACCACGGCGATATGCATTGGGATTGCTGGACTCCGAGAGAGATCTTACAACGAAAGCCACTTTTGAACTATACGGAGTGATCACGAGACTGATTTTGAGTTATGCGAGATACCGTAATCGACTATTATCGTTCCTTATCTCACTTTACTATATCGTATTACTGATTACATACATCATACATTTCCTAAACATCTATTCGTGGTATTTTTTCCATTAATGGTACAGAATAAATCTTATCAAAATAGTCCGTGCATGAACAATACAAGTTGGATAGTATCATTCAATGTTTCTAACAAAGTCCGGTTTCGTTTAAGTATGTGATTGTGCTAATTTCGAAAGAAAAGTGCACGAGAAAATTTCGAAAGAACTCTCCTTTCTCTCTCTGTGCTCTCTCTTCTTTCCTCAGTAACCCCGAGAACGAAAAACAGTGAAATAACTTTGACGCTTCAAACCTTTTCTCTACGGATCAGGATCTTATAAATCCGATCACTCGCAGACTACTGCATGGATAGACTATGAAAAGTTCTTTTCGCTCCTTCCCTTCTTGAAGAGTGAGAGCGAACGATAAAAACGTCCATTCACCTAACAATTTTTGAGCACTCGCGATCTTTCGTTCCTTGATAGGGCACACTTATTCAACACGGGTTTACTCTCACTGCGGCATCGAATACGTGCGCTTATCGTATCCAAACCTTTCTTATCAATGGCGCCATCCTCGTTTATGTGAAAGAGCCGATCAATTTTATCGATTGTGCGTTTCCAATGGATGAGATGTCACGCTTTTAAAGAAGGTGAGGCACAAACGCGTATGCAAATCGCAGAGCCGAGAGGCGCGCGCCGATTTGCATGCGCGGTCTCTTCATTGTCCCCTTAGCCTGAGCGATCAGGCCCGCTTGGCACATGGCCAAACGCTCATAGCTAGGTTTATAAAAAAATGGTTACATGGGAGTTTCGCAAGTGTGATCGGGTAAGGAACCCCCACAACCTCCTCTATTTAAATCATCAAGCCAGATATTCGTGCCACCCCTCCTTTTAATCATTCTGGAACTATTCTCATTGAATTCGCTTATTATCAAGTCAATGCGTTCGCGTAAGAATTTCTTTTGTCTTTTGAAACTAATCCAGCCCCATACCCTCATTTTGATCGAGGTCTCGTTTTCATAGCTTTTCGAGTTTTCCTGTAGGCATTCAGCTGGGAGAAATGGGCGCTCGCTGCTCGACGAGCAAATCATTTTCGATCCCTCGTTTCATTTCGGACAGAGTGATCCTCACCTAATGATCTCTCCTCGATCATTTTCACTAAGGAGCACAACCAAATTTGTCTCTTAATTTTGAATCGATTTCCCCTCTCAATCCTTTACGAAAATTTCGAATAGCGATCAGACAGCCTCGAAACGCATGAAATTTCGAAATTACAAAGTTTCGTCATAGAAAATTCTCTCCTTTTGTTCAGAATTTCGAAATCAAGCGCAGCAACATTTTCACATATTTCAAAAGTGTGTCTTGCATAGATTTCTGGGGCTTCACCGACAGTTTTGCGAATTTTACTTGGCAGAGCAATGTTCGATTTGAGATTATAGGAGCTTGTGTGCCCGTATCAGTGACAATGGTCCTTACCACGTTTCTGTGATCTCTTTTTTTCTGTTTCCACTCTCGTTTTTGAAACGTGTTGCATTAAAATGTTGGCTGAAGTTACTTCGCTTTGCTTGCGGTCCTGTGATTATAGCTGCTGAAGATAACACGTTGTACTATTTTTAATTTTGAATGTAACATTTCAGACATGTCGTCAAACGGGAACGGTAATTTTGAACAGCTAATAACAACTGAGCGAAGAATAGAGCTATCCAATGGATGGATCAAAGTCGGAGAGGTAAGCTATTTGGGAGAAAAAATGGCCCAACAACACTTGAAGAATATTTTACATACTATTTCTGACCGAAGAAAGCAGCAAAATATAAAAAGGAAACAACAAAACAAAGTCATCGAATAATCGTTATATTATTCTAACAAGTTGAAAACAAAATCTAAGCTCTAGCGTTTCAGGTGCAGTACGATCCACATAACTTGCTGGGCAGTGGCGGACATGGGACAGTGTTCGGGTATTGGCAAAAATTAGCAAATCATGATAAATTCTTCTCCTTACAGAGGCATTCATGGCGGTCGCGATGTTGCCGTGAAAAAAGTTCGAGCAGATCCCAACGTTGACCGAGAAGTGAAGCATTTGCTTGCATGTGAAGCTTCGCACCCCAATGTCATTCGATACCACACCATGGTAGGTTGTAATGGGATCAATCGGGAACCAAATGCCATTCAATCATTTTCAGGTTGCCGATGACGCGTCTCGTTATCTAGTTTTCGAGAAGTGTGTTGGCAATCTGTATGACTACATTGTGAAAAAGGTAAGGAGGTTGCGTAGCGATTTGTTTTGCGATCATAAACGGGTGCAGGCTGGAAATGTGTATTGTGGTGTTGCTGGTATTTGGAGTGCGACGCATGAACCGACCAACGATATTCAGACTCCCTCGCTTGACATCAAGCCTATGGAGATTCTCCGTCAGACGACAGAAGGTCTAGCCCATCTTCATAGAAACAACATCGGTGAGCATTCGGAAGGCATCCCATCAGCAATGTTTGGCTATTTCAGTCCACCGTGATTTGAAGCCGCAGAATGTGCTCTTCTCTACGAGCTGCGGAGAAGCGAGAGCACTGATCTCTGATTTTGGTCTCAGCAAAGAAGTGGATCCCCAACGGTAATTAGTCGTAGAAGCGAAAATATAATTATAGTCTATTTTCAGGGGCAGCGTTTCTATGAGAATTGGGTTCGAAGGCACGATGATATGGATGGCTCCAGAAGCAATCCAGAAGAAGATGAATGACAGAAATGCAGAAGAAACGGTTAGTTGAAGTTCAATAATTAATAATATTGTCTTATGTACAGTCATATCCGATGGATATTTTTTCCCTCGGATGTATTTTCTACTTCGTGCTGACTGAGGGATCTCATCCCTTTGGAGATCTCAAAAGGAATAACGTCCTTACATTCGTCAACAACATCACCGCTAAGAAATACTCACCGAAAGACGTGTATTCTGAAGGTACACTATTGCATATCTTGAATCTATAAATGCGCTACTCGCCTCTATATCAGCATTAGGGAATAAAGATTTTATGTCTCTACTGTATTTGGCATCCCTTCTCTATCATTTCAGCGTGTCTCTCATACCATGAACTCATACCTCATCTCTCATACCATGAAATCGCACTGTCCTATCGTCTAATCGAACTCTCCCTCTCGCACTCGCCAATTGAACGGCCCACAGCAACGGCAATTCTCAAACTTCCTTACTTCTGGGACACCGAGAGTACACTGGAATTCTTCGGAAATGTCAGTATTTTTCTAATATCAGTAAACTTCCCTGAAATTATTAAAACATTGAGACGAAATATATGCAAAGAAAATCAAAAGTGCGAGCATAAATGGTCGATCAATTTCATAATTTTTTTCGTTGGCTTTGAGACATTCTTGGACAAATATAGAGAGGTAGAACAAACGGAGTACTGTCAAATTGTCGAATAGATCTTTCCTTTTCATAAACAGATTTCTAGAAGGTGTTGTATAAAGTATTGCGAGATAATAGTGCAAAGATAATTTGATTCAATCGTATAAAAGAAATTTTTTTGTATAGGTATCGGAAAAGTTGAATACGGCTGAGGGAACGTTGCTGGAGCGAATTGAGGAGAATCCTATGGACATCTTCAATGGCAGCTGGACTAGTCAGATCTGTGATCCAGTGATGGGAGGTTCGGAATTGGTTATACTAATGTGACGATTAAAATCTCAACGACAAGAGTTAGCATGTATTATATGGTTTCGAATTTTTGATTCTTCACAGTGCGTATGGTCGAGGTTTCCTTCAATGAATTACCTTTACTGTTTTGTTTCTGGAAGGAAACAATGGAGGTACGGTTGTTTCAAAGTATTGGCAACAATGTAGCTTCTCTTGCAGCACTAAGCCAAGACGGAAAATGGACCTACGATGGACAGTCAGTAAAACAGCTACTACGAGCTATGAGAAATATGAAATCCCACTACAGGTCCTATGATTCAGTCTTGATCATACATATCTTCGTTTTTCGGATTAACATATATTATATTTCTACAACCTTGTCTTAATTTTAGGCAACTCAAAGGGGAGGCACTTGCCGCACTTCTCTACCCAGATAGTTTTTTTCACTACTTCACCAGTCGATTCCCCGAGGTGAATGAAATGTCCTCCGTCGACCACTCTCACAAGCTTCACGAACTCCTGGAACGGCTCTTAATTAATGTTCTTTATTTGATATTTATAATCAGCCTGTCAGGCCAAAATAAAATAATTTCAGCTGCTTCGCTATACGTACGAGGCGATGGAATGGTGCTCGATGGATCCGATATTCAAACATCGTTACTCGGATGAGGTGAGCGAAGGAGTATCAAAAAGTTTTTAGTAATTATAATACAACTAAGTATTTTAAAGGAGGGATGGCACGAATATCTGGCTAGATGAGTTAGATAGGGAAGGTTGTGGGGATCCGTTACTCAATCACACTCGCGAAACTCCCATTCCACTAATTTTCATTTGAACCGAGTAATGCATAATTGGCTGTGTGCCAAGCGGGCCTGATCGCTCAGGCACTAATCGGAGAGGGAGAGAGGATAATGAGAGAGCGTGCATGCAAATTGGCCCCCGCCTCTCGGCTCTGCGATTTGTGCTTCATCGCTTTTGAGTGTGTTGCCTGTGCTTCACCCTCCCAGCGAATAAAACGAAATTTGCTCCTCTTTTTTGGATCACGTTTCTCCAATTCTAGCGCTCTCGTAGTTTCTTCTGGCTTGCGCCTGCTCTCGTGGTATTACAGGCGAAAATTCCTATTAGGCGGTTAATTCGGGGGGAGGAGAGTGCCCGATAACTCATTTGCTAAAACACCGTTAGTGTTAAATATGGAAAAAGAAACGTTGCAGGTTCGAATTCGAGTGAAGACGATGCATGACGAGATCGAGGTTGACTGTTTTGAAATACTATATCAGAGATCTTCTAAGCTACGAGAAGTGGCTGAATACAAAGATTTTCAAACCGCTCCGATCTCCTCCAAACTTTGCATGGTGATGTACCATTGGTCGATAGTTTTTCAGCGATAGGCAGGAGACCTTATATTTCGAAATGCATAAATTCCGGTTCCGGCTTTTTCGAAAACTCAAAAATCGCATTTTCATTCAAAGTTGACTAAAAACCTCGATCAAAAAACCAAAATGATCCTCTCTGCAAATAAAACAACTTTGTTGTTGATGACAAATCTGCCCGACAAGAGGAAAATGGTTTAAAATTTAAAAGTTCATTTTCGGATTCGAAAAATTCGACTTGGCAAAATTTTTTAAATATGCATTCCGCGAGATCTCTTCAGATTCAAAATCTACGCACTGTTTTGACAGTGGTTTATGTTGGAAGTTTCTCGATTGACCCAGTTACTCATCCCCAAATTTGCCGCCGAATGCCTGAAATTGTACGTTTTAACAGAGAAAATCGGTTTTTCAGACACAATTTCTTTTATTTCGCATTTCCGCGATCTCCAATACGAAAATTTGAATTCTACGAGCAAAAACACGCCAGAAAATTCTATTGCCAGCAATTTTTGAGACTATGATATTTTTTCAATTCTGGTGAGGTCATTTTGAAGCTAAATTTTGGTACGAAAATCATAATTTCAGAGAAGATCATTTTAGTTTTTTGATCGAGGTTTTTAGTCAACTTTGAATGAAAATGAGATTTTGTGCATTTTCGAAAAAGCCGAAACCGGCATTTAGGCATTTCGAAATATACGGTCTCCTGCCTATCGCTGAAAAACTATTGACCCATGGTACATCATCATGCAAAGTTTGGAGGAGATCGGAGATGTTTGAAAATCTTTGTATCCAAGGGTTCCGGGATTCATGCAAAATATCAGAAGATCTCTGATATATTAACAAATACAATTTATTCAGATATTTGAATTATTATTTAAATGTTCATATTCAAATACTTTTTCGTCATAAAAAAATCTCACAGCTTTCAACGTCTTCGAAGGAGAATAATGTTTCGACTCCTCGAAATTACAATGTGACATTTTATTGATATATTTTAGATAGCGAAGAGAGATCAACGTCTTCCTTCAACGCCAACTCAACAAGAAAACCAGAATGATCACAACCCCAATCACAAGACACGGATGTGCACTCGGCCATTGAAAGATAATGGGAAGTGTCGGATGGGTGATAGATGCACGTTTGCTCACAACATTGTGGAACAACGTGAAGCAAAGCGCAAGATCAAGAAGTGGTACAAGACGACGCTGTGCAAAGACTTCACGCCGTTAGGTGGAGTTTGTCCTCGTACTCCCGACGAGGCGTGTGACTACATCCACCCCAACGACCCCGAGTATGCGGATTGGAAAGAATCGGAAAGAAGATTGGAAGAAGAAAGACGACTCAGGGAGGAGAAGGAAAAGGTAAGATGAGAAAGTTACAAAAATATAAAATAAATGCTGAAATCAAGCTTTAAAAATCAAAAAAAAAATTGCTGCAAATTATGCAAAAATGTTCATTTCAGATGGAGAGAGAAAAGAGAGAGAAAGAAGAAGAGGAAAAGCGAATCAGTGAGGAGAAGGAAAAGGTAAGAACATAAAGCTACAAAAAATGGATGATATCAAGCTTTAAAATTAATTTGCTGCAAATTATGCAAAAATGTTCATTTCAGATGGAGAGAGAGAAGAGGGAGAAAGAAGAAGAGGAAAAGCAAATCAGGGAGGAGAAGGAAAAGGTGAAAGAAAGTCACAGTAGCAAAGAAATAGATAATATGAAGCTTTAAATATCATTTGCTGTTAATTATTCAACAAATACTATTCATTTCAGATGGAGAGAGAGAAGAGAGAGAAAGAAGAAGCGGAAAGGCTACTCAAGGAAGAGAAGGAAAAGGTAAGAGAGAATTCTGAGTATTTCTTGAAAATAATAAGTTTGTCCAATATTTCTTGAAAATAATAGGTTTGTCCAAAAGTCTTGACCGATTTTGGGGAGTGATATTCGAGTTCGTATATTTCGCTTACCTCATATCTCAACGACCAAGCTTCATAGCAGAACTCACATAGCAGAACCTTTTAGGGGTTTACTTAAAGGGATCCAGTGTTGAAATATTTATAAATTTAAATAATTATTATATTTTGGATATAAATTGAAACGATTGTTACGAAATAAATGCAAAATTTCAAAAATTTATAAAAATAATTACGATAATCAAAAGAGGCATTGAAAATATTGTAATTCGAATTGGAAGCGTGATTCTGTAATATTACGGTAAGTTTTCGAGTCATTTCAAGTTTTCTGCGGCGTTTCGGCGTAATTTCGCGTTTTCTCCTGTTTCGCGTTCCCAATCAATTTTGCTTATTTATTTTAATATTTTGATGTGCTTATAATGTTATAAATGTGCGTAGTCGCTTCTTCATCGTTTTCTGCGTATTTGCGGTCCCTTTGATTGCTAAATGTCGATGGTTTGACTGATACACGTCGTTGTAGTTGCCATGTTCTTCCTTCTCGCGTTGGACCACGAAGTCTCCCTCCACCCAAAGTATTTCGGCGCTAATTTAAACAAGGTCATTAAGTCCAAGCTCTTCGCAGAGGTAAGTAGTCTTTCTAAATCAAGGTCTTGTAGTTATGACATATTATTTCTGGCTGACAAGTTGCACCTATACGAATATTTTCTGCAAATTAAAACATTAGAGTGCTGTTTATTGCAAACTCTGCTTCAGGCTGAGGGTACGTGTACAGGAAAGCACGGCTTTGTGATCGCAGTGACTACTATTGACACCATCGGACACGGGATTATTCAGCCAGGTCAGTTGCATCTCTCTTGCCTACCTCCATTTGATTGCAGTGAATGCAATAAATACGCATCGTGTTGATTTGCGTCTCTTTTTAAGTTATATCTAATTTAAATATCCAGACATGTGTTTTGTCTTGTGAATACCTTGTGAATTACAGGTCGAGGCTTCGTGATCTATCCGGTAGTACAAGGCTGTCGTTTTCGGACCATTCAAAGGGCAAGTCATGGATGCTGTAGTCAATCAGGTATGTTTCCTTATTAGCCTATATTTTATACTATTCATTTGTTTATTGTGAAATCTGAGTTGTGTGTCAATTGTCGAGCGAATCAATACTGGTATGAAATGATTATAGGTGAACGACAAGGGAATCTTCTGCGATGTCGGTCCTCTCTCGTGTTTCATCTCTCGCCATTGCATCCCTCCCGATATGGAATTTGACTCCAATGGAAATGTGCCCTGCTACCAGGTGATCTTTTGTGTCAGTGGTGTAATAATGGTACTTGTATACTTGGCTGGAAGGCCCATTTTGCACGTATCCCCTTGCTGGTTTACCCCTGCAAGGGGAGGGGGGGGGGATGGTCCTCCCGCTAGGGGAGGACCACAGTCCACGGGGGCCCATTATCCCCGCACTCTCCTCGAGAGAGGAGAGTTTCAGACTGGCTGGAGAAGGCTGGGGAGCCGCTTTTTTATAGGAGATGGACGGGGAATGGAAATGAGAAATGGGAGAGTGCGAGGATACAAGATACGCTAATCCATTTCAATTCGTTATCGTCCCATCTAATTGCATTCCCACTGCTTTTTCCTCGCGTTCGCACGTCAAACCAACCGACCCAGCATCGGCGAAGTGAGAGAAATGAGAACGATTGGCGCCGGGGAGAGCAAATGAACACATGCAAAATGGCCTTCCAGCCAAGTATAAAAATGCCGAAATAATTTGGGGAAAGATATCGGCACTTTTCGGCGAAGGGCATAATTCATTTTAATTTTAACTTTGTAAAGCTGCTAATTATATTAAAACCTTCCTAAAAATAAATTACCATGTTTAATTTCAGACGGTGGACGAGTCAGTTGTCACGAAGGGATACGATGAGATCAGAGTCAAGTTAATCGGCACACGAGTCAGTTTTCCTTATTAGAGTCTTCAATATATGGACTCCTCGTCTTATCGATAGTATGGAGTACCATACTCCCTCATTTATCGATTCTCAGACCATCTACCAAGTGCTCAACTTCGCAATGGTCGTCTCCTCTGCCCTCATGATCTGGAAGGGTGCGTATTGGTTCATAAATTGTTTTTCCCATGTTGATTTGGTGCGGCTGATAAGTTCCGAAGTTGAAGGGTTCTATAATTTTCCCTCGAATTGTATTGTTTAGTTTATTGTGAATCTATACTGATCAGTATTAGATACGGTCGAATGCATACTCAATCTCTTTCTCTTCAGGTCTGATGGTGGTCACTGGGAGTGAATCTCCCATCGTCGTCGTTCTCTCCGGAAGTATGGAACCCGCTTGTTACAGGTACTCGTAAATATTTTTGGAATATGTTTCAGTTTTCTCATTCCTTTTCTCGTACTTGTTGTATATGAACTGGTGCTACAATTAACAAATTACCTCAAATACTATTTTTTTAAAAATTAATTTTCTTATCAGAGGAGATCTGCTCGTGCTGACTAACACCCACTCCGACACCATCCGCACTGGAGATATTACCGTATTCAAGATCGAGGGAAGAGATATTCCCATCGTTCACAGAGTCATCAAGGTGGGAATAATTATGATTAGTTGTTGAGAGATGCATTCGTTATACCATTATTGGACGCGTTTATCTCTACTACTGTGTGTCTCATTGTCAGATATACGAAGTAATGAGCTAATACCTCCACGATTGGCTAATATTACTGCATACCGCATTGGATTTCACTATTGGACCAGAACCTATCGCTTTGCAGGTTCACGAAGAGGATCTGGACAACACGAAGGTTCGAAGAAGGGAGACATTTCAACTAACCGATTCCGTATTGCATGGGTAATTTTTTTGCAAACTAGTGATGACAAATCAGTAACTCTCCTGAATTCGCGCGTTCTCTCGCTTCTCTAACTGACGAGGGATCACACTAAATGGGGAGAGCCGGTGCCGATTTGTTATCAGTGGTTGACATATTGAACCGTTTGGTGAGACAGTGATGATTCAGGTAGAGATAGATAGTTTACCTCTCTCAGTGCCTTCTTGATGAGTTTGACAATGTGCCAAAAATCGAGATAATGAGCGATGGACTTGAAGTCCTCTCTCATCATCTTGGATATCTTGGCATCATTGTCCGTGCAGATGCTATTGATCTAAAAAAAATCGATCATGAGATATGTGACAACACTGACTGCTGAACCCGTCCAATCCGCGTCTCACTCCCTCTTTCTCCATTTTGCAGCTGGCTCCATCTGAAATGCCTCCCCTCTATGATCAATCCACGCATGAGCAACCATTACCGATTCCTCTCTCGTTCTTCTCCATGTTCACCACCGATAGGACGTAGTTTGTCTCGATGTCCACAAACGTCACTGTGCAATTAGTCGCGCAGAATCCGGGGGAGTCATATCTCCCATCCACAGCGAGATTGACACCTCGATTCTGAAAATAATTATGCGATAATCTGGTTTTCAGTTTTCGAAAGTGTAACTTTGATAATCAATGTGATACTGTAGGTCTCAAGTGATACAGTATCAAATTATTAATTTAATCAATTTGCATGCCGAGCGACTGGCGAGGTCGTTGATCAATGACGACTAAGGATGGAGATTGAAGGGAAAGAGGTATGACACTTTTTCAATAGTATTATATATGGATATGAATAAGATACTGACTGTACTGGCCGCTCTCACAATGTCCTCCACCCTCTTCAAGTGGTTTTGGTGGACGATATCGTGGTACTTGAACATGGAAGAGCGAGTCCCAGTACCTTTCCCATGTCGAGCAGTCTCTGAAAACTTATCCGGATTAGGGTAGTTTTATAACCATTCCTTCCTGGTGATTTTAATCCTCAATCGTTATGTATAGTTGGGATGTCACTTCTACACAATCACACGTGTTTGTTATTGCGAGGAGTGACTGCTCTGAATTGAGAATGCATACGAATAGTACTAACCGGTATCGGAAGGCCTGTCGTATGTACCGATGAGGTTAGCTTCAGGTTTCCCTCATAGTAACCCTCCATCGTTGGCTGGGATGACCATTTGATGGTTCTCGCGCAGACCAGGCAATACCATTCCACGACTAGTGCGGATACCACAGTCCAAGACTTGAAGGTGCCAGACTCTATCTCCTTGTTGCCACATTCGGTGCAGCGAGTGAATAAGGAGAGGAGGCACTGTTTGGAGACTAGGAAGTAGTCATAGGCTTCCTCAACAGTGGGGGCTTCAGACTGAACACCGGTATCCGATGTCTCCTCGGTGTAGGTCGTCTCTTGAGACGCGTTGTAGGACTGAATGTAGATATTAATTATTCACACATCCTCTTTTTTCTCCGAACACGATAGTCTAACTAATTCAACTTTATTTCAGATCAGCTTGCCGAAGCACACAAGAGGGATGATAGAAGAAGATAATTGACGTGCCTACCGTATTCCCTCCCTACCGTATCCCCTTCCTACCGTACCCCTCAATACAGTATCCCTCTTATCCATTCCTTCCGTACTGTATCCCTCCTATGTTATCCCTCTCCTTATACAATTGTAGTTCTTTCTCTCGTTTATTGCTAACTATTGCATATTGTATATAATATTACGAAATGCTTCGGGAAGATTATTGTTTTGTGCACTTGATTAGTTTTTCGGGTGCGTTTCGTGTAAGTATAAAAGCGTCGATCGAGGTAGAAGTAAAGTACAACAAACAATGGATCGGTAGGTCTGGAGTGGTGGCCCGTCCAGATCGTCGTCTCCACCAGGCAAGTCAGCCATGCCATCCAGCAGATCTGGGCCTACCGTATCCGAATGGCTGACTACGGTATCCGTCGATCTCTCTCTCTGTAATGGATAGATCAACCTAGTGATATGATGTTCATTCTCTTGTTTCTCTCATTGCCTCTTCATGGCGAATGTATTGTGCTTTTTGCCTCCACAGGGCATTCTATCATCTTATGACTGTCTTCTCTGTGGATATAGTGATGCCTACTTCTTGGCGGTTGATGGCATTCTTGGGGAGACTTGGCGGAAGATGAAGAGGGAGGCGACGCTAAAAACGGTATTGTGTGAGAGAGAAAGCTAGTAACTCGTATCACGAAGTCTCACAAGAGTTATCACTAACACGAACGACGGGCGTAATTTAGGCCCTAAGAGCAAGCAGTAAGTGTGAATCAATAATAGGAACTCACATCGATGGGGAGTTGGTCCTTGTCGTCGTGGAAATGTCGATGGCAGAGGCGAGCTCGCTTGCCTTCCGTCTGCAGCCGAATGCACTTATCCTCTAGTGCGTTGTTCTCCTCCTCGTTGAGGTTGAGACGGAGCAGCCATTCCTTCCTCCGTGCTTCTATCTTCGGTATCGTCCGTGGACGAGAAGTGCGTAGACAACAGACGTCGCATTCGACGGTAGCCATGATACTGGGAGCAAATAGAAGCGATAAACATGAACGAAAACGGTTGCAACTCAGTCAAAGCGTATTTTGGACCGATTCCCAACAGTTTAAACGGCTTGTTCGGTGACGAAATACAATTGAAAGCAGTATAAAGCGAAATACAACACAGATAACTGAAAAAATAAAGATAAAGCTAGCTGAAGCTTCTGAAAAGTGTCGTAAGCGTCGAAAACGAAAAGCGAGGAACAGCACGACATTTTCCTAATTTTTGCAATCAATGCGCCTCCATTACCGTAATCGTGATATTTCTCGCTGCACCTAACGAAAATTAACTATTACCCGGCTTTCTCCTGTTTTCTCTTTAAATAAATTTTTTTTTTTTTGCTTTCGCCATTGAATTCAAGGTGCCTGGCAGGACATTTTAAGGCATACTTCATTTTTGGGTAGTGGATCCCTTTAACCCGTATCCCCATATCATTGAATATTCTCATGCTTCTTCGATGCTTGAAAAAATATGCTTGAGAAAAATTAAAGTGGTCATAAAAATAAAAATAAATTTATAGTGATTGTATATCGCGGAGGATTTTTCCTACCAAGCCACATTATACCATGCGATAGTCGAAGACTTGCTCTCTCAGATACTGCAATGAGGGAAGCCCTCAGTCTAATTTAGCCGCAATAATTCCTCATTGATAATCGACCTTTCATATTAAGTTCGGCTCGTACGACCATTTTTCCTACTTTTGAAAACATAGATCCGAAACGACACACAATTGCAATCTATAAGGCCACTAAGGTGGTATATTATAGTTAAATCAGAAAAAAAGGCCGCTTCTCATCCTCTTCCAGAGATATTCTATGTAGGGACCACAAAGTGGATCGCTAACTTCGCGGAATCAGGTCAAAAGTAGCCTCAATGTTACCGTCAGGATCTCAATGTAATTTTTGCTTTCGGAAGTTTGTCGATAACTCTTCTCCGAAGCCCGTGAGAGCTTTAGGGGGCGCGCGCGTCTCCCCCCCCCCAGCTAGAGAGGAGGGAGAGGCGAGACGAGAGATAAAGGGGCGGAGTTTCCCTCGCAAGCATACCTGTCCACGCCGCCGGCGAGTGGGCGTGTAGGACCCCTGCCTGTCAACAGACAGGGGTCCTTCACGACCCTCGCCGCCAGTCCTGGACAGGTATGCTCGCAAGTGTCTCTCTCCCTCCCCCTATCTCGTCGCTCACCTCCCGCGCTCATATTTAATTCGAGCACAAATTCAGGAAAATTATTAAAAATACAATTTTGTGCTTAAAATTCCTCTAAAATAAAAACTAATCGAAAAATCAAAGGCCATACATTTTGCATGCACTGGAAATGCCCTAATCACCCTATTCGCAACTTTATTATCGATTTTGACCGACACAAACAAGTCTGTCAAAGTTTGGCCCTGAACCACTGTACGTAGGGCGGTAATAGTTACTGATCAATCTATGTATTGGGGGAGTGATTTGGTTGCGAATGAGGGTTGTGCTTCCTCGATCTCGCGTTTGAGGGGAATTGTATCGGGAAAGAGGGCGAGACTTGTGGCCCCTAATTATATGATCAAACATTCCGCTTGGAGCAAAAAAAAATCGAAACCCGCGACTTGCGGTGTTTATGGTGGCAGCCATCCCCACAAGAACTTGCAATCTCCAATTTCTAAACAATTTATGAATGATAGGGGAAGGGTTGCTTGTTTGGTTAACCGTGAAAGATGGGGTGCACAAGCGTCATGGAGGACAAGGGAATATCTAAAGTGCGAGTTTCAATGAACGAATGTCAACCCGGAATTCACCGACAGCTCAGTTCGAAACATGATAGTTGGATTCCCTCGTAAATAGCATTGTGATCTAACCAAGAAGCAAGGCGCTTCTCATTGCAATGTATTTGAGATTTCTAGTCCAGTTGTCCCGACTTCCTTCAAAGTTTTCCCGAGATCAGGGTAATATAAACTAGTTTTGACCAAAGGTATCATCATCAGGTTTGATTTCAAGAGCATGTCTTGAGCAAGTTTCACGGGTTTCAACGATCATATTGTGCGCCAAATAGATTACCCAAGCCCTCATCGATTATAAAAAAAAAACCAAGAAAAAATCGCCAAAGAGACGAATAATGTATGGCAAATTCAAATATCAGCATTCGGTAAACTTATTGAAACAGCTTGTTGTGACAAAAACATCCGGAACAGAATAAAGATATACAATGATATGATATATTTTAGATAGCGAAGAGAGATCAACGTCTTCCTTCAACGCCAACTCAACAAGAAAACCAGAATGATCACAACCCCAATCACAAGACACGGATGTGCACTCGGCCATTGAAAGATAATGGGAAGTGTCGGATGGGCGATAAATGCACGTTCGCTCACAACATTGTGGAACAACGTGAAGCAAAGCGCAAGATCAAGAAGTGGTACAAGACGACGCTGTGCAAAGACTTCACGCCGTTAGGTGGAGTTTGTCCTCGTACTCCCGACGAGGCGTGT
This sequence comes from Pristionchus entomophagus, assembly GCA_036245825.1. Taxonomy (NCBI): domain Eukaryota; kingdom Metazoa; phylum Nematoda; class Chromadorea; order Rhabditida; family Neodiplogasteridae; genus Pristionchus; species Pristionchus entomophagus. Next base: position 11,959,592 of record BTSX01000001.1, read on the forward strand.
GACTACATCCACCCCAACGACCCCGAGTATGCGGATTGGAAAGAATCGGAAAGAAGATTGGAAGAAGAAAGACGACTCAGAGAGGAGAAGGAAAAGGTAAGAAGAGAAAGAAACAAAAATAATAATAAATAAATGGATGATATCAGGCTTTAAATATCATTTGCTGTAAATTATGCAAAAATGTTCATTTCAGATGGAGAGAGAGAAGAGAGAGAATGAAGAAGAAGAAAGACGACTCAGGGAGGAGAAAGAAAAGGTAAAATCAAGCAACAAAAGTAGCAAAGAAATGGATATTGTGATGCTTTAAATATCATTTGCTGTAAATTATGCAAAAATGTTCATTTCAGATGGAGAGAGAGAAGAGAGAGAAAGAAGAAGAAGAAAGACGACTCAGAGATGAGAAGGAAAAGGTAAGAAGAGAAAGAAACAAAAATAATAATAAATAAATGGATGATATCAGGCTTTAAATATCATTTGCTGTAAATTATGCAAAAATGTTCATTTCAGATGGAGAGAGAGAAGAGAGAGAATGAAGAAGAAGAAAGACGACTCAGGGAGGAGAAAGAAAAGGTAAAATCAAGCAACAAAAGTAGCAAAGAAATGGATATTGTGATGCTTTAAATATCATTTGCTGTAAATTATGCAAAAATGTTCATTTCAGATGGAGAGAGAGAAGAGAGAGAAAGAAGAAGAAGAAAGACGACTCAGGGAGGAGAAAGAAAAGGTAAAATCAAGCAAAAAAAGTAGCAAAGAAATGGATATTGTGATGCTTTAAATATCATTTGCTGTAAATTAAGCAAAAATGTTCATTTCAGATGGAGAGAGAGAAGAGAGAGAAAGAAGAAGAAGAAAGACGACTCAGGGAGGAGAAGGAAAAGGTAAGAAGAGAAAGCTACAAAAATAAAAATATAAATGGATGATATCAGGCTTTAAATATCATTTGCTGTTAATTATTCAACAAATACTGTTCATTTCAGATGGAGAGAGAGAAGAGGGAGAAAGAAGAAGAGGAAAAGCGACTCAGGGAGGTGAAGGAAAAGGTAATGTGATGTTAAAAAACACTGAAAAGATAGGAACTTCGATCATGTGGCTGTTAAAAAATCAGACAAATATCTAGGGACGGCAGCGGTGTAAACAGATGATCGAAACAATAGACAAATAGCTGCGCAAATGGAAGCTTGAGCGCATCACATGTCAGTCCTCTGATCAGTATATTGTGAACTGACTTTTCTTAAATTTATTTGTAAGACGTTGATAAGTCAAGTTCTTGTTGTGTATGAGTTGCACTGCCGCGAAAAATATTAACAAGAGTACAAGAAAGCTATAATAATTATATTATAGGTCGGAATTAGAGTCAACTGCTTAAATTACGGTAGTTCCTCGTGTCACGAATTTGCCCGGGACTTTAAAATTACGCGCAGATACTAAAAATCTGCGCGCGATTCGTCCCTTATTTTTAATGAGCAATTAGGTAGGCCCTGTAAGAATAACATATCAAAAAAGATCGGACGAATCGCGCGCAGTTTTTGAGTAATTGTGTCAAAACCATTTTCTTGTCGTGAAAATGCTCGACTGTCGCGGCTGATATTTCGTGAAATATTCTTCTAGCATTATTTTCATTTTGATAACTATTTTTCGCGCTGCAGAATCTATCGATGGTGTGAAAAGCTAGACCAGACAATAATTTTTAAAAACACCCAATTTATTCGTTGCCTCGTGCGGCTTCAAAGTTGCGTATTCCCTCTTCATGACATGCTTCATGTGCTTTCACTCTGTCCTTTTATTAATTCCAATCAACGAAACAGCTTGAAAAATTATAGAAATTTTTTTAAAATGATTCAGAAAAATATTAAAGGATTTGAAAGCCAAACTACGGTTGTTTGACGGGAAAGTGTCGGAGGGTGTAGCCAAATATTCCGTACTGAAATATTCCGGCTGCGGTCCCTACAAAGATAAGACTTGGAAAAGAACCGATCTTTGATTTGAATTCCCGCACTTTTCGTTTTTCGCTATTATCTCGGCTCTCGAGTTAGTTAGAGATTTAAAATTTCGGCTAGTTGTTCCCTCTCGTATGGGAAAAAAGTATTCCGAATTTAAAGTACCTGGCTTTATTTTCATCCAGGAGATACTTGAAATAATAAAAAAATGCGGGAATTTCACTGATTGGATTACGTCTCACCTCTATGAAAGGCACGAATTTCTCTTATCGAATTCAGTCGAGCGCTCTCCTGTGTAGAGGAGAGTGCGGGGAGCCTTGCCCACGATGACTGAGTCCTCACCTAGAGGGAGGAATTAGGGGGAGGGGGAGGGAATGGTGAACGTGAGAATGGGGGGAGGGGTATATATACTTAATATGAAAGGTCGATTAATGTAATATTTAAAACATATTTCAGATGGCGAATGAAGAGCAACGTCTCCACTCAATGCAGACTCTCCACGAAAATAACAATATTAAGACACGAATGTGCACTCGGCCAGTGAATGCGATTGGACTGTGTTGGAAGGGCGATAGATGCACGTTCGCTCACAACTATGCGGAGCAACGTGAAGCAAAGCGCAAGACCAAGCATTGGTATAAGACGAGATTGTGCGTTAATTTCACGCCGTCGGGCGGTATGTGCCCTCGCATTCCCGACGAGTTGTGTGACTACATCCACCCCACCGACCCCGAGTATACACATTTCAAGTGAATTAGTTTGGAATGGTCTTCCAGGAAATCACAATCACAACCACATCAATTGAATATTTGACACTTTCTCACATAACAAAGTCATTAGTCTTATAATTCTTATTCTTTATTACATCCCACGGAATATAATTAAGTTTATATTGATTTTATTTGACTTTTGTTTGTGAATGTAATAGTGACCATTGAAAATATTGATTTAGTATTTGATTGTATGCAATTTTCTTTCAAAAAATATAATTTTTTAATGGATTTAGAAAATATTTTCAACACTTAAAATATAAATACCTTTCAAGTTGTATCGATAAATATATTATATATTGGTACTCACAAATACCTAAACAAAATTCGTGTAATTCCTAAATTTGTAGAAGAGAAAACAATTGTAAAACATATTATTTATTGTATTATCACTCGCTTTTGATGGCTACAAGAGCAAGAATTCCAAGATGTCAAATATCTGCATGGCATATGAGGCCGCTTGCATTAGGATCAACAAGCTCTGCGGATTCTGATTGCTACGTCCTAACGTCGATTTGGTCAAAATCTTGACCTGCTATAAAAATTGCTCCTAGAAGGGCTTCGATTTGACTTCAAATTTGGCGTGTCCGACCAGAATTGTTTTCTCCTTTTAAAAAAAAAAAAAAAAAATGACAAAATGAAGAAAAAATCGAGGCTCAATCTTTTTTCGTTTTTGAGTTATGGTAGATTTTTCACAATCGGAATTGTCCCACTGATTCCTCCTCTATCCATCGACTAGATAAATGTTAATTCCCACGTTAATAACGGTGTATGGCAAGAACAGTATCTAGAATCATAGTGAATGTGCCACAATATTAAATACTTCATCATATGAGAGGAAACTCCAGAGTTTCGAGAGCCCTGCGGACTTAGGAAAAAGTTTTTCGGATTCCGCTGAAAAGAAAACCTTAGTTCATCAAATGATGCTGTTCATCAAATGATGCTCTTTCAAACTGCGTTTGCCGATTTTCGATATTTGGTCACATCTTCGAGTATTCTGAGGTCAAAGTAGGGACACTACGAAATTTACGACTAAAATTGCCTCGGGGAAAGAGCCATAACTCGCTTTAAAATAATGCTAGAAACGAATAGAAAAAATAATTCGAATGAGGAGGCAAAGGGGAACATTTCTTATGTTGATGATGTCATTCGTCGCAAGTGCGCTGGATCGGGGTGGTCGGTTTTTCAAAAACATAATGTAACTTTCCTAATCGGAATTACCGCAACAATCCCCGCAGAGTGATTTTAGAAAAAAACATGTACCAAACACCACCTCTTTAAACAGAAAGATCGGAGGTTAGGAAAAAAACCAGCACTTTTGTCCAAAAATCATGCGATTTTAACAAATTTTCGTAGTTTTTCAAGCATAACTTTTTTCATTCATGTTTTCATGAGCTCTCATATCGACATTCGGAAGCAGCGAGCAAAAATACACTAAAATTTCCTATAGTCATATATATTGGAGATAAAATTGTTTTCGACTCTGACCACTTTTTAATCATGTGGTCTTTTTGGTCCGATTTTGGTCGAAATTTTTTTGTCTCAGATTCATGTCCCTATAGGAATTTCTGGAGTATTTCTGAGCCTATAGAGACATGATTCTGAGACAAAAATTTTTCGGCCAAAATCGGACCAAAGGGGACCACACGGTGAAAAAGTGGGCAGAGTCGAAAACAATTACTAAAGGGTATCAATTTCGATATCAATTTCGTCATCACTACGCAACATTTCGTCATCCTTACGCAATACGTGTCGACTCAATTGACTCAGAATCGTCAGCGCTTTTCACAGACAGCAACTATTTCGCAATATTCGATTTCTTCATCATTACGAAATCTTCACATTTTCGCTCATAACTCGCTTCAAAATCATCGCACAGCCTCGGGAGAAGTGCCAATCAACTCAGCAAAACCAGCACGTCACCTACAGCAAATATTTCGCAATCTTCGATTTCGTCATCATTACGAAATCTTCACGTTTTTGCTCATAACTTGCTTCAAAATCATCGGACAGGCTCGGGAGAAGTTCCAATCAACTTCCCGTGCTCAGATTTATTTCCAAAATGTATGACTATACGAAATTTTAGTGTATTTTTCCACGCTGATTTCGAATTTCGATATGAGAGCTCATGAAAACATGAATGCAAAAAGTTATGCTTGAAAAACTACGAAAATTTGTTAAAACGCACGATTTTTGGATAAAAGTGCGGGTTTTTTTTCCTAACCTCAGATCTTTCTGATTAAAGAGGTGGTGTTTGGTACATGGTTTTTCTCAAATCACTCTGCGGGGATTGTTGCGGTAATTCCGATTAGGAAAGGTACATTATTTTTTGAAAAATCGACCCCGATCCAGCGCATGTACATGGAATGACATCATCAGCATGAGAAATGTTCCCCTTTGCCTCTTCATTCGAATTATTTTTTCTATTCGTCTCTAGCTTAATTTTAAAGCGAGTTATGACTCTTTTACTGAGGCAATTTTGGTCCTAAATTTCGCAGTGTTCCTACTTTGACCCAAGAAAACTCGAAGATGAGACCCGATATCGAAAATCGGCAATTTCATCTTGAAAGAGCATCATTTGAAGTACTTAAGAGCCGTTCCACGGTTTAGTGAAGCTTTTGAGAGGGGTCGACGGAGGACTTTTTTGCAACCCCTGCCAATAAGTTCAGGGTGAAGTCCCCATACATAGAGCTGATAGCTGGCCCAATATGCGATGTTGGGGTGCACTTTCCGAAAAATGCCAGACATGTCCCAAAAAAAGTCCGAAATTTCATCTCAGAAGAAAATAGGTTCTTATAGATGTTTCAGGGGTTATTTTTGATGAAAATAACGAAAAACATAGTTTGAAAGCGCAAAGACATCGATATATGTTCGTGGAAAAATGCCAGACATGTCCCAAAAAAAGTCCGAAATTTCATCTCAGAAGAAAATAGGTTCTTATAGATGTTTCAGGGGTTATTTTTGATGAAAATAAGGAAAACCTAGTTTGGAAGCGCAAAGACATCGATATATCGATCCATTGGCGTCTGATACAGTATACGGTATCGATCCATTGGCGTCTGATACAGTATACGGTATCGATCCATAGGCCCCTGATACAGTATACGGTATCGAACCATTGGCGCTTGATACAGTATACAGTATCGATCCATTGGCGCTTGATACAGTATACGGTATCGATCCATTGCCCATTAGGCCAGGGCGGCCTACCGCAGGGAACGCTTGACGGAGACTGCAGGCGGGAGACTGCGGGCATCACCTGCGGGCGGGAGTCGAACCTGCCTGCGTCGGCATGCCAGTCAGACACCATGCCCATTAGGCCAGGGCGGCCTACCGCAGGGACCTGCGGGCGGGAGTCGAGCCTGCCTGCGTCGGCATGCCAGTCAGACACCATGCCCATTACAGTATACGGTATAATGGGCATGGTGTCTGACTGGCATGCCGACGCCCGCAGTCTCCGTCAAGCGTTCCCTGCGGTAGGCCGCCCTGGCCTAATGGGCAATGAATCGATACTGTATCAAGCGCCAATGGATCGATACTGTATACTGTATCAAGCGCCAATGGTTCGATACCGTATACTGTATGCTGTAATGCTGTAACGCTGAAAAGTAAACCTTAAAAGGTTTACTTTTCAGCGGAATCGGGGAATCATTTTCCTAAGTCCGCTAATACCCCAAAACTCTCGAATCTCTCGCGATTCCTCTCGTATATTCTTTTCAATATCACTCACAACTTTCATGAAGTTCATGAAGTCCCAGCTGGGCCAGAAGGTATATGTCGAAAATATGATGCAAGCCACTGCAATTGTGAAATCAGTGAAACTTTTTGCATACAAAATCGAACAAGAAACGCTGCTGATATTTCAACAGTTACTGAAGATGAGATGTGAAAAACTCTCCATTGATTTTTCCTCAAGGGATTTCATTATGCCACCTAATACAATAGAGTGTCTACACCAGGTGATTGATATTTTATTCAAAAAAAATGTTTTTCACGATATATTTTAACGAAATATTTAAAATAATGTTTCAGCTGTTTCTTCACAATGATATTAAACTATCTTTCACGACGTGTACAAATACAGAGCTAATGGATTCTCAAATCGGCTTATTCAATGTAAAAACAATCAACGATTCACTATTTGGAAGACGTATCATGATCAAGCATTTGGAGATGAATTGAAGTGGCAATCTCATGAATGATTTATCTTTTAAAACCTTTTATATTCTTCAATTATAGTTAACTAAGTTGTATTGAAAATAATTCGTGTTTTAAGAAGGGGGAGCTGAGTGATTCCTGTCATGATGACGAAGTAGACATAAATTCTAATTTGTGCAACAAAAAAATCTCTGATTACGTTTTTTTATATTTCAATATTATTTTAAACATTGCCTTTTTTCGCTGATAAAATACATATTTTGTGAAAATCTTTACTGAATGATTTTGATAGGATTACGTCATATTAGCAAAAAATACTCTCTTTAAAAATCGGGAAATGGATCATGTAACGGGTTATAGTGGAGTGAACTGCAAATGCGATATCTTCAGCTGAGGAGTAGTTCTGAAATCATGTTCGAGTTGAACTATGCACTGAAAACCGAAAGATACGAGTGAGATCGGAAATCGGAATGCAGGTACCGGGTGAAAATGTGATACTATTGACAATTTCACGATATCTGATTGGTATTCTTCCGGAGGAAAAAAATTAATGAATAAATGCATAGAACATAAGGTGCCGTGAAGAGGCCGGATAATTAAACAATAACGAAAACGTGCAAGATATGGCATGGATCTCTCGTGTTCACTCTCAAGACCCATTCCTGTGAAGTTTTTCCCCTTTTGTTCCTCCTCATCTCGTATTCATGATATTTTCTGCGAAGGACAATTTAGTCATCGTCTAGGCCTGAAAAAACAACATAATGATGTTGGAAGTAGTCTGCAATTTAAAATGTTAAAAGACCCTCAAGTTCAAAAAGCTAGCAGTAAACAGCAAAGAAAGGGGATAATTCCAGGCCTTCTTCCGATTTCCTGCGATCTCTAGGTCATTATTCCACTTTCCCTTTCCTCCCTCCAGCCCCTCCTAATACCGTAATGATCCTTCCCGGCCTGTCAGTATTGTGATTAGCGGCTCTATCCGCTTCCCTTTCACTCTATCCCCCAGTTCTCTAGTTTTCAGCGCAGAATCGGAAAGTCAGGGTAGATACGCTGGTGCTAGTGATGTGGCTTCGGGTTTCTGCACTCTCCATTCTGCACGCTCTCTCGTCTGTCTGACCAGAGAGGAGAGAGTAAAAAATTACATATTTTGCGCAGCCGCGATTTTCTCGCGATTCGACATTCTGAAGCCCCCTGATTTGCCGTTGTTTGTTCATCTTTTGAGCATTTCGTTCAGTTCTCTGATTCCACTGTTGATTAGAGCCCACAGCGTTGCTCCATTCCCATGGCCGCTTTTCCCACCTCTTTTCAATCCCCCCAATTGGCGTTTTCTCCTTAGTTTCTATTAGAAATTTCGCTCTAATCGCCCAGTAATCGAGCGCCTAACGAAATCTCCACGGACCATACTAGTTTTCCCCGAACTGCACCCACTCTTTCTTTACTCTTTGACGATCAGATTATCTTTTGGAAACTCCTGCCCGCAATAGGAAATCATTCTCCATTCATCGTCCGTACTTTCAATGAGCCAAAACTTCGATTCCCACCATAACTTGCCGAAGATCCCACTCGAAACCTATCATTCTCCGCTCCGTCTTCCTTTCCTTGCCAACCCGTCCGGTAGACTGGTGAAAAAGCGGGCGCAAGAACCCCCTGGTTCATAATGAGATTTCCCACTCCCCCATCCCCTGTACTAAACCAGCCTTCCAGCCTCACATGAACGTATGCTTTGCTACTAGGGATGTAAATTCGTGTCTGATTCTCTCCTTTCTGCACACTCTCTTGATCATTAGAGAAACGAGAGTTGGTGCAATTTGAAGAGAGCCGAAATGCTAAATGACATCCCTTTCTGCTACTGCCTCTCTTCTATGTACTTTTGCCAAATCATAAAATCCCTGAATCATCTCGTTTTATGACCGAGTCTCTTCCTTTTGACTGCTTTTATCTCGAATTACGACATTCATCGTCTCACCGAATGGTGAAATTTCGCGGTTGATCACCGCGTGGTTGTTGAGCCTAGGGAGGATTACGGGCTTATCAAAAGAAAAACTGTTCGCTCCCTCCCTCTACCTACTCAAATCTTTATCCAATTCTGACGCGACGGCGGATCTCCTTCTCCCCGTATTGCACTTTCGCTGTGTTCGCTTACTCTGGCATTGATTGGTCTTTCAATTTGGATCGCATATCTTTGGTACATTATCAAAAATGTGAGTCGAAGATCGCTACCTTATTTTCTCATCACTCTATTCAACAATATTGTCCACATTCGTTCAGACGTGAGCGCATTTATCTTCTGATCCTGAGTCCGAATCCTTCCTCGATACCGCTATTGAAGATGACTCTCGGCCCGTCACTCCGACGGGCCTTCTGTGTCTCATTGGTCGCAGCGCTGCTCACAGTTACTGGAGTGAAATCGCAGGTACTTTTTCGATTGTTGACTACTTCAACTCACTCATTCTTTATTTCTACTGCTTTCTGCCAATCATTCGGTTTTTTCTTTCATGATCTAGGGTCGGTTCACAAGTAGCTGTTTTGCTCGGCGCAGCTCTATACCCAGTTCTAACGCGAGCGCATCGCAAATCTATCGGTCTAAACAACCAATCAATACGACCTCAATGATAAGTCCACCCTAATATATCGACGCAAACACTTTTCCATCGATCGGATTTAAACCACCTGTTTGGTAACCAATCGATTTGACCGGTTCCCAAAATCCGCTCGACGTTCTCCCGCACCAAACAAGGATCATCTCGTATCTCGTTACGAATAGGCGAGACAAGGGATCAAACAGCTCTTGCTCTCGCCGTTTCACACTTTCGATGGCGTTTCCGTTCTGTCTCTCCTCGTTTCTCTATAATTCTCTCACCGATTAGTCAGACGAAATAGTGTGATGAATGGAGAAAGCTGCAAACTGAAAAGATATCCCTTTTCACACCTATTTCGATGGTTGGAGAGGTCGAGAGTGCGTAGTGTCAGGTGTTCACCTTGTCTAGTGGTTCGTTGCTGGTATACACAGTTCTAAATCTCTGGCTCCGAAATGGTCTCGCTTTCGGAACAGAACACAGCGCCCACCAGTAATTGTGACAAAGATCGCTCGAATGAGAGTCGCAGCGATGTCTTGATCTAACGTCAAAATCTCACAAAGCATAAGTATAGGGGAAAATGTAGTTCCAGGATACTCGGTACCGATTTTTTTTAGGAATAAAGTCGAAATTAGGTGAGCAATATATTTTTTTTCAGTGTCTTCCAACGGGCGATTGGGGTGACTGGGGTGCGTGGGGAAAGTGCGCACCTGGATGGTATAACTCGACTTCAGGCGTTTCGACAAGGTATTACTGTAACGCTCATTCTAGATTCTACCTTGATCACTAGTTTCTAGAGAGGGAGCAAAATGTAGAGCGCGTTCTTACTTCCGGTGTGTTGTCCGGGCGTGTTTCAGAGGGGGATAGTCTTTGAGTAACACTCATCGTAATTGATCTAGCCGACTTTCTTATCGTACAATATGAAATATGACATCTTTCAGGATACGAACCTGTGTGGCACTACCCGTTGGCTGCATCCAAACCGGATCTATCTCATGCCCGTGAGTTTAATTGTAATGTGCAACAAAGCCGTCCGCGAAAGTAATTTAGATACGTCTATTGGCACATTTGCGTCCTATTTAGTATCGAGTTCGACAGCTTTCCCACTATTCAGCACTAAATAATTTTAGAAATTCTTGAGACTTCCGCTGTGATATAGTCGCAGAGGGGACGAAGTCCGCCTTCGAAAAGCAATTTTTACGTTTGCAGCGGAAACTACTCGCAAGTGCAGTGGTGCGCCTACACTACCACTACCACTACCACATCGACGACCACTACTTTGCCAACGACCGCCTCAACGACAACGACCATCAGAACGACGACCGTGCGAGCGACGACGACGAGACCGACGACCGTCATGGCTACGACGTCCGTCCAGATGACGTCCACCGTCGACCCGACGACCACTGAAGGTTCTGAAGTAGTCGAACTGTGTTGTCTTCATGTTATAAGATAGTTGGAGTGAGTGTAGTGGGTTTGGCTATGGAACATGAAGAATAGATTTCCTCGGAGTCATCCGTGTTCCTGAAGGTTCTGGTTTGTGGGGCGAGGCGCAGATGGCGGACTACCGGGCGATCATTCGGATGAGAGTCGCCAGTGGTGGGTCACGTGATGGGAGAGGTGGCGGTGAGGGAGGTGAAGGTGTTGTTGAGCAAACAATTGATAAAAATGGTGGCGGTGATCATTGCTAATGCGTTTGGTGGTGAATGAACATAGGCTTGAAATCGAGTGATCCTTGCCATTTCAGAGTTCGACACCACGGTGCGGTCGACGGTCGAGGCCAGCACTGAAGCTGCGACTGATGCGACAACGACTGATGATCCGACCACGGACGCTGCCACTGACGCTACCATGACTGGGGATACGGAGGAGGCCACTGCAGCGACCACTCAGGAGGCCACCGATGCCACGAGTGAGGCGGCGAGCGAGGGAACGACTGATGCAGGCAGCACTGAAGAGCCAACGGATGCTACTTCGGAAGCGTAAGTTCGCATTGACTGAGTCGTCAATTTGACTCGAAGTGCTAGATCGGGTTATCACCGTCATAGATGCATTTGACCAAATTTATTGACGCTTTCATATATGTTTGGTTTCAAATGCACTCGCTTTCTATGATGGTGACTATCTGACCTCGAGCGTTTCTTTCATTGCGTGAGTGATGTGCATGTGCAGGACTGTTGCTGCAACGAGTGATGTTGTGACCACCAGCAAACCCATTGAAACTACCCTAGACCCAACCACTGCTGAGACCACATTGATAGCAGAAACTACTGCGCATCAAACCAATCAGCCGACTGAGTCTCCCATTGATCCTACCACTGTTCCTTCTGAGACCACTCCTGCAATAGAGACAACACCTGCCCCAACCAGCAAGACTACTGAACCTCCCATTGATCCAAAAACGGATGAAGCGAAAACCCGTTCTGAAGAGGATACAACGCGAGCTGTAACGTCGACGTCAATTGATGGTCCTCCTCTCTCCACTACGACTCAAGCAGAGAATTCACCTACTGGAGAAATTGTTGACGCCTCAACAAACAAGCATACTGAATCTCCTTTCGATTCTACCACAGTTGCCTCCGACACCACTCCTGAGGCATGGACCAGTCCATCGCCAAGTAACAAGCCTACTGAAGCTTCCGTTGACCCTAGTTCGGCTCCAGCAGAGACAACTCCAGATGGAGAAACTACTCTTGCTACAACCGATGATCCTTCAACCGCAGCAGTTGAAACCTCATCGGTCTCGGAAACCGATGAAACGTCGACCAATCCTACACCTCCAGTTGACCCTTCTACTGCGTCAGCAGAAATCACGTCAGATACCGGTACCGATGTGGCCTCAACCAGCAAACCCACCCAGCTCACTACTGCTGTCACCGATGGCGCCGACACAACTATTATAACGTCTACGGAGCAGATGTGAGTGCTCTCGACAAACAATAGGAGTTTGCATGAATCCGTGTTCAATGTGTCTCTGTTCAAAATTTTATATTGATCAGGATGTCAAAACAGCAATATTTGAACACAACAGTCGGAAAACGTTTCTGAAAACGTTCAGGTTATCACCGACGCCAGCGGATTCCAGTACTGAGCTTGAAACTGCACCGCCCGAGGCCACAACCATTCCACCAACAACGGAAGCGTCTGAGACTTACCCTGACATCGAGACTACTCTCAAGCCGACAAACCCACCTCTTTCCACCCTTGACACATCAGAAGCGGCGACCAACGGTGTTGGAACTTCCGAGAACCCAACTACCCAGCCCCAGAAATCCACAGATGAAGGTAGCGCTGCAACTGATGATTCAACGACCACTATGCAATCAACAAACCTGCCCGTTGCTACCACCGAGGCACCTACCACATCTGGTGACTTCGATACCACTCAACCCCCGACAAACCCGCCCCTTGCCACCTCTGAACCCCCATCAGCCACAACGACCGAGGATTCCGATAACTCATCATCAAACCCACCTCCCACCCCCGTTGACCCTCTCACTACTGTGCAGCCTGCGGTTGGGTATGTCTCGTGCTTGCTTGTGAATGTTCAGTGCAACAAATGTAGATTGGTTGTAAGAATGAAGATTATGTCGTAAAATTATATGACTTCGTATTCTGACAGTTTTAATCATAACATCCTGATGTCATCCATCCAGGTCGACCACTGACGTTGCCACGGAGACAACCACTGGTGAGGAGGAGGAGACGGGGCCCACTGAGCGTGAGAATCCGATTGAATCTTTGAAAATATTTTGCAAAGTGTTGTGGGTGCTAGGTCGAATGAGAACTACTATCTCTGCCCTCATCTCTTTTAATCGCACCCTGAAGTTCTCTTCCGACGTAGCCTCGTGTTGTATTTCACCTTGGAAGCACGAAATCGTTGAGTAAACTTTGAGTAAATCACGAAACTTTGCAGCTCAGCCATCCTCCTCCTGCCAACAGTGCGCCAATCTGCAGCAGCTTCCAGTGAGAGCCGGTGATGGGCGAGCGATCTCAGTCGTCGACCACTCGTTCCCGACAGAGGGCGCCTGTAGACTGGCAGAAGTGACATGCGTGGCCAGAGATGTGAGTATACAGTACGACAAATGAACATCTTTCATAATTAGTCAGATAAGGAAAGCCCACGTCATCCTTCTGGTGATGATCACAATTGAAAACAATTGGAAATAAATGCTGAGATTCAATTCCAGGACGAAACCGCAGTGATCGAGAACGACTCTGGAACCACTCTAGCTTCCGGGCATTTACCGGTAAAGGCGCGTGCAAGGTGTAACAACCAGGCTGCGTGGTCCGTCAATGGCCAGATCCTGTCAGGATATCGCTGCTTCAGTCGAGCAGGTTTGTCGGCTTACCATCATGGGTTATTGTTGAATCCCCTAATTATGTATTTAAGAATTCGAGTTTCAAAAAAAGAGTTTGAGTAGAACTAATTTGTATGAATGTACAAATCAAGTTACCAAAACAATTTAAGTCCCAGACTCCGGCGCGACCGATTCGACTGAAGTGACTGAAGACGTGACTGAATCAGTCACTGCAACCGAGGAGACGACAACCAAAGCAGGCACCACACTGTCGACCGTGCCCGCTCGTAAGTGAACTTAGTATTGACAAAGGAAATATTAAGAGTGAAACCTTCATCATTATTGCATACAATACAGAGTGTGGGTATAACTGAGAGACACGATTCATAGAAGAGTCCGATGTTTTAGCCGTCTGCACGACCTGCTCGAATCTTCCCGTTGACTTCACGACGTCGATGAGAGACGGCACGACGATTCTCGACCATCGCATCAAGGGAGGCTGCAGTCTGGTGTCGATCTCTTGCTATGATCCTGAAGTGGGCAGTTACAGTTTTTGCGAAAAAGCACGGCACTTTACATTATCAATCCAATATGTGCATAATTTATTGGAGAAATTATTTCTCTGATTTAAACTGTCATTGCAGGGACTCTCCAACGCCACGCTCTCCTACAACATGTCGCCCAACGACGTTCTCTCGGAAGGAATAAGGGTCAGCAAAAATACTGATACTGATTATACGATTCTCTTTAGGCCAACGCGTCTCTCCGCTGTGACCGGACTGGTAAATGGCGTGAACCGACGAAGAATGACGAAGTTGCCGGTGTGACTTGCTCAGTGGCCTCGAGTGAGTACATCGTTATTCTTGAGTCGTTTTCATGGAACTTCAGATCGATACGAGAATGTGAATTGAGAATACTAACTCATCTCAGGATAACTATCACTGTTTTTTTCCAGAATGCGGTGCGTGCTCCGATCTACAGATCACGATGCTCGCGCAAGTCAATCGATCGCTCGAAGACGCGTCCTCCGTGCTGAACATGTACACGCTGGATGATTGTGACCACGCAATTTTCACATGCCGCCCTTCTGAAGTGAGTAGAATTACCCAGTTTTCAAGAGCAGATAATGTGGTCTTCTCTTGTCAATAAATATTTTGAAAGAAAAGCTATCAAGGACTTGCCAATTAGTATTCTATTCAGGCCACCTCAAGCCGCCTCGTGCGTGCCATCTTCAACGGCGGCCAGCGCGGAGAAGCGCCCACTGCCTCGTACACCTCTTCCATCTCTTGCTCCTACGATGGAGTGTGGGTGGAGACGGGCACGAGCAAGACGATCGACTCCATCAGTTGCATCTATCAGGGTGAGATTCAGGAGAAGGCCATCGCACAATTCAAGGAAATTATTCACATGATGTGTTGTTTCACGAAAGTCAGAAGTTAATAACGACTGAATGATGATGATTACGTCATAGAAAGCAATGATTCATTCAGCTCTTCCTCCCACCACAACGACCAGCTCCACAACGACTAGGCCTCGTAGGTCTCAGTCAGGTTCCGGAAGTGAAATATAATTTCAGAAACAACGACGACTTCGACATCCACCACGACAACAATGCCAACGTCGACCACGATGTTCCCTGGAAGTAAGTATATAGTGTGTCCTTGTAAGCAACCTTCGTTGCGGTTTTCAAATTGTTTAATAAAGACAGAGCATTTGAAATTGAGAATTTCAGTCTAGGACTATAATAACCAAAATATGACAATTATCTAATCAGATACATGCTTAAAATTCCATTCATTCAAAAGACTTTTAAGGAACAGTGATGAATCAGTAATCTATTTATTTTCAGTCGACCCGTCCAACCCCTGCATGAACTGCTCTCATCTCATGGTCAGTGTGCCCGGTCAGAGGGAGGGAGCAACGACGTGTCAGCACAAGCTGGACAAGTGTCTTACTGTAGCAGTGTACTGCCAACCACAACAGGTAAGTAGGATCAAATAATTTTTCATTATATTGATTTGAGAGTTATGGAACTATTGCTGTTCTCTGAATATAGTTGTAATTGCTTCAGAATTGACGACTTCTGCGTTACAAAACTGCCATAATACAATAAGACTTCGATAATTCGACTAATTCAATTCATGATCGAGATAACTCCGGAGATTATGCTTTATTAATTCCAGAAGGGTGACACCGTTGACTTCTTCGTCAACGGCCAGTCGCTGGGATGGCGAGGAGCGACCTTCAACCGCACTTTTGACTGCAATCTGAAGTCCCAGTGGGTGGACCAGGCGTCCGGCACAGTCATCGACAACGTCGCCTGCACAGTAGTTGAAAGTAAGCGTACACTACGCCGGCATTCGATTCTCCATATTTTGCGAGATTTCTATGTTTTCTAAACGGCAAGAGTGCCCATCACTAGAATTTTTGATCATTGCAATTATATTACAATGCGCTCAAATACGTTTATTTGCCATTTCAGGTGCCACAACCATACGACAAAGAGAACCTACTACGCCCATGCCTGAGATCACAGTCACCTCACAGACGATCACCATTGTTGAGACGGACGGAACGACGAGTGGTGGCGAAACGGAAATGAGCGAGTCACCAACGGACGGAACTTTTGAGACAGTTACTGGAATGAGCAGAGAAGCAACTACCGAGGAGGCCACTGAGGAAACGGAAGCTGGAGAGAGCACTACAGTCAGTGCTGGAGGCGGAAGCACGGAGGCAGCTACCGATGGCACTACCGAAGTCACTGAGGAGTCAACTGATCTACCGTCTTCGGTGAATACAACCAGAACAGTTACCGTTACTGTGCCTGTAACAACATCCACGTCGAGCACCTCTTCTGCAACACCGACTAGTACCACTACGAGAGGGCCAGTCTCGAGCATCACGGTGCCAGTAATTACATTGCCAGTGATAACAACCACCTCGACTACCTCATCAACAACGACGTCCACAACAACCTCGGCACCGACGACGTCAACTACCACCATCAGAACCACCACCACGACCAGATTGCCCTCATCGACGACCACTGTAATGAGAGAGCAACCTGATACAACACTCGCCATTTCATCGACGACATCAACACTGCCACCAACGACGACAACGGCTCCGCGAACGACGACGACGGTATTTTCAGGACAGTGCGGATCTTGCCCGAATTTGGTGGCGGCACCGCTGACGAACCTCGCCGCGAACGAGTACAATGGCATGCTGGTGAGCGATTTATTGCTGATATCTCGGTTGTGACTCGTATTCGATTCATGCCTTTGAGGTGCTCGATCACTCGTTCTCCAACTCAACGATCTGCAGGACCGTGTCCGTGGAATGCATTGCCAACTCGGTATATCGATTGTTTGATTTTTTTTTTACAAATGTTAGATATATAAAAAGAAAATCGAGTTTACAGAACTCCCACGCTGCTGCTATCTTGGTGAACGGTGCAATTGGGCTGAGGCAAGCAAACGGTCAAGTGACGAGCAGACTGGCCTGCTCTAGCAACGGCCAGTGGTCGACGATCCTGCCGGGTTTGTGAATTTGAACTGCTTAATGATGTTATTGGTTAGTTATCTCTACTCTCAACATCATCCGCAATTATCATTGCAGGAACAGAAACTTCCTTCACAGTGACGAGTGCCAGTTGCAGAGCTACAATCACTGCCAGTGGTGAGAAGAATTGTTGATTCATGATTTACCAGTGCATTAATTCATTGCACACGAAATAGATAACACATCATTTTCAAACGTTTACATAGACGATAGCAGATGTTTATTTTTCTTGTTTCAGGATCCACCACGACAACTACCCTGCAGCCGAACGCACCTTCCACTACCACTACCACTATGGCACCTACAACGACCACCACGGCAGTTGGGGCGTGTGAGTGTCGTATATGATACAAGTTATCTCAAACTCTCTTCATTTCGCGTTCTCTCCATGCACATTGAGGAGAGGTGTCTCGATTAGGCATAGAGTATAAAACGCCTCGATAAAAACTAAACGTGTTATTCCATCCCGCATTAGTCTCAGGCGTTGTGTGTGCGTTTTCGTTGAAGTCTTTAGAATTGTCAAATGTGCCACATTTCAGTGCGATGCTCAACGTGCGCTGATCTAGAGGTGATCCGCATTGATCAGACTGGTTTCGCTAACGGATTGTCTACTATTGTGAGAGGAGTGGATGGTAGTGGATGCCGCACTGCTGACTTCACATGCAACACGATTCAGGTTAGCCCCAGCTACTTAATCGGTATGATATCACGTGAGAAATACTTCTTGAAAAAAGATTTGGATGCGATTTGCGATATAAAAAAATAACCAAGCATGCTTCTGATAAATATTCTGATTTTTCTTCAGGCTGGCGACACCGCCGTGGTGTTCAACGGTCCGACCACTATCATGGCCAAGAATCCCACGATCCAGAACATCGCCCTAACCTGCAGCAATCAAGCGACTTGGATGGTCGCCACCACTACAGTGACTCAGATCGGATGCGCGTATGAGCAGCAAACTGCGAATCCGCCGACGACCCCCTCGACGTCTACGTCTACTAGCACGAGCACAACGACGACGGCTCCGACCACGACATCGACGACTCCAACAACCCCAACAACGACTCCAACAACAACCACCACGACAACCAGAGCGCCTTCAACGTCGACAACTACGACCCTCGCACCCACTACGCCCTCGACCAGCACGACTACTCTAGCCCCAACAACAACCACTACCACGACTACCCGAGCACCTTCAACCTCAACAACCACCCTCGCGACTACTACCACTACTACCACTTTAGCCCCAACGACAACGACCACCCTAGCTCCAACAACCTCGACGACCCTGGCTCCAACCACAACGACTTCAACGTCGACCAGCACTACGACAACGACTACTGCTCCGACTACGACGACGTCATCAACAAGCACATCGACAACGACGACACTAGCGCCCACTACTAGCACGACTACAGGACCAAGCTCGACGACGAGCGTGTCGACTGCGAATCCGGGTATGTGATCACGTGTGCACATCTCAGAATTACAAATCCGTTTTGCTATGCGACAATGGATGGCATAATTTTTGATAGTAGCGAAGTTGAGTAGGATAATTCTTTTTGACACTTGTAGCGCTGTGTGATAGCTGCGCCAACATCAAGGCCTCGGCTCTTCCCTCGATCGCTGACAATCAATACTACGGTATCCTCGTGGTTGATCACTTCATCGCGATTGATTCGTGCCGAGTGGTCATCATCCGATGCAGAGCGCAGAATGTGAGTTATCGGTGTTATATGATTGATGTGATATGAATTGACGGTATTTTTTAGCCACTCGATACGGCAACGATCGTGTTGAACGGAGCGACAACAGCGGCTACTGCAGGTAAGGAAAGAATCGATTAGAAAATAATCTGGAAGGATCATGTTATACATTCCGATACTTTTAGTCTCGCAAGTCTCATCCTCGCTGACGTGCAACAACCAGGGACAGTTCCTGCGATTGGCCGTGCAGATAACATCAGCTAGCTGCGTCGTTACTCGTTAGTAATTTCCAGCATATTCTGCTCTCAATTCGTATACATTGACTTCGAGAGAGTGGGGCGTGTGAATATTTTTCATTTTGCTCTCAGGAAACGCCGCCGGCCTGACACCGACTCCGGGAATTACCACGACTACATTGTCCACTCCAACGACGACCGCTCCTGGATCAGGTAATTGAAATTTTCATCACCAAAATTATGAATAAGAAATGAAAAATACTATTTTTATAGCGGCATGCGGTAACTGCGATCGCGCTTCAGTTGCTTCCTCTGCTACAGACTACACTGCTGGTGAGAATCAGCATCACATGTCCGAAACTGTCTTGTCACTAGAGTTGCTGTTCTGTATGAAAAATTATTGTGAATTTAAATTAACCTTGAACGATCGTGATCCAAAAGAATAAAGATATAAGATAGAAACACTAGCGACGATAAGATGGTCGATCAATTGATGCGTGACATGATCTCCTCTTCAGGCTTCCTTACTCTCGACTACCGCTACGTCGGCCAGTGCATCGTCGTGACGATGATCTGCGAGCCGATGACGGTGAGAGAAACCGAACTCTAGATATTGATATCAAATGCTCATCATCCCCTGCGCTAACTAGAAAACAATGAGAGCAAAAGCGGTGTATCTGTATAATTTTGATCTTCTTTACAGACCGGTCAATCCGTCTCGCTCATCAACCACGACGGCACTACACTGGCGACGCAGGCCGGCAGCCTCACCACCAGCCTGACATGCTCGGACACTGGAGTATGGGTCGTGGAAGGTGAGGAACCGGAGTTGCTTCGCGCATTGTTACAATAATACAATTTGTGCAGATACCGATACTGAACCTTGAAAATTCACACTTCTGCGCGTTTTTTTTGTCAATAGCACTGTTGTTTGCGCAGAGAGAGAGGAGCGAACAAGATCAGCAATCACACCAAATGATTCAGGAACGCCAATCACCGTTAGCGGCATGCGCTGTACCATCGTGCAACCGCCCTCGTCGACGACAACCACCACCACCCTCGCTCCTAATCCTGTATGTTCTTCATGATCTTCCGTTATCGATTATCATATATCATGTGATTTTTACTTCATTGTGCTCTGAACTAAAAATGTCAAGTTGAACTAAACGCGCTCACCCGATCTTGAATTTCCAATTGCCTATGAGGCCGTTTGCGTAATAGTCGAACAAAAATAAATCCGTGGAACAGTGATTTTTCGAAAATATGTGTAAATGGGTTATCTAATGTGCTAATCATCGTGGTATGCTTCATTTTGCACCATCTCGATCGGTTGAGCCAGGCTGCATCATTGCTTCAAACAAATAACGATTTTCACGTTGCTCAGGTTCCAATGAACCAAATGTTTTGAAAATTTGCGAGGACATGTATTCGACCATGGGGAATCCAACCATCATATTCCTGATTTCTCAAATGTGCCATTTCACTTTTTCATCTACATTTTTCGAAAATGAGGGCGTAGTGGAAGCCGCTACTGGAATCAGAAGATCCGCCTCATCACCAGGGTCATTTTTTCATATAAATAGTATGGTGTTTGAAGAGGGCGAAATCAGAGAAATCTTCTATTTTTTAACTCAATTTTGACTATATTTCGAGCGATTAACGTTCTGATTGAGGAATGAATTGAGTTTCAATCCAGTTTCGCTCTTTTTCCTTTGTGCTACGGAATGAAACACATTACATTCTTCACTTAAAGAGCGAAATGAGCGGTTTGGAATGAAAATACAGACACAAAACAATATATTTCACTGATTTCCCCCTCTTCAAACACCATACTATTTATAAGAAAAGTGATCCCCATGATGAGGCGGATCTTCTGATACAAGTTTCGGCTTCCACTACGTCCTCATATTCGAAAAATGTAGATCAAAAAGAGAAATGGCACATTTGAGAAATCAAGAATATGATGGTTGGATTCCCCAACGTCAAGTATATGAGGCCGTTTGCGGTAGGATCAACAAGAGTTCAACGGGAGTCGAGAACAGGTAGAAAATTCGATTTGCCGAAAAGTTGGCCCTAGGAGTAATTTTCGATTCTGAATCGACCTGTGGAGTCCGTTTTTCGATCAGAGCCTTCTGAATCCCGTTACGACACGACGTCAATTTGGTGAAAATTTGTTTCTGCGATAAAAACTGGTCCGGGAAGAGCGAAATCGGCCAAAATCCCACGTTCCCAAAACAGAATTTAAAGTTCTACAAAATGAAACTTTAAACGAAGCTCTATCTTCATCCGTTCTCAAGTTATGATCCTTTTTTGACAGAGTCAAATGCGTGGGGGACGACCTAATGCACTAGAAAGAGAATCTTTTGCTGATAATTTTGGTATATGGGGTGAAGTATTTGACTTCTATGTAAGTGTTTTACACGGTATTTTGTGCGGCCAACTTTTTGAGGTTTTTCGAGAATAAATTTATTCTTTCGTAGTTACATGATCTCTACTATGAAAATTCGGTTTCTACGTGCGAAAATACACCGTATATGGTATACGCACATATTTTTACGATTATGACTTTTTGGATCCAAAAATGGATCTCGATGATGACGTCGGAGTCGAAAAAGTCAAATTTTCCAAAATGCCTCATTATAAGACTTTCTGGTGTATTTTCCCACGTAGAAACCGAATTTTTATAGTAGAGATCACGAAACTACGAAAGAAAAAAGTTATTCTCGAAAGACCTCAAAAAATGCAAGTTGGCTGCACAAAATGCTGTGTAAAACCACTTACATAGAAGTCAAATGCTTCACCCCATATACCAAAATGATCAGCAGAAGATTCTCTTTCTAGTGCATTAGGTCGTCTCCCACGCATTTGCCTCTGTCAAAAAAACGATCATAACTTGAGAACGGATGAAGATAGAGCTTTGTTTAAAGTTTCATTTTGTATAACTTTTAATTCTGGTCGGTAACGTGAGATTTTGGCCGATTTCGCTCTTCCCGGACCAGTTTTTATCGCAGAAACAAATTTTCACCAAATTGACGTCGTGTCGTAACGGGATTCAGAAGGCTCTGATCGAAAAACGGACTCCACAGGTCGATTCAGAATCGAAAATTACTCCTAGGGCCAACTTTTGGGATTTTCTACCTGTTCTCGACCCTTGTTGATCCTACCGCAAACGGCCTCATATGTCCTCTCAAATTTTCAAAACATTTGGTTCATTGGAACCTGAGCAACGTGAAAATCGTTATTTGAAGCACTGATGCAGCCTGGCTCAACCGATCGAGATGGTGCAAAATGAAGCATACCACGATGATTAGCACCTTCGAGAACCCATTTTCAGAAATTATCGAAAAATCACTGTTCCACACCTTGTTCGACTATTACGCAAACCGCCTCCTTTTCGAGGAAAATATGATATTTTGAGTACTTTACCCAACCTTGTTCTATCGAATATTCTCAGGGCGACTGCGCTACCACGCTGTGGGCGGACTGGCACGAGTGGTCGTCGTGCAGTGATTCTTGTGGAGCATGTGGAACGCATCAGGTGAGTGCTAATGATGAAGAAACAGAGCTATACGCTCCTATTCTCTCTGGCAAGCGAGAGAGAACGGAAAAAGTGGTTTCCTTTCTTGAAATCACTAGTGAGCACTAGAGATACATATATCATGGAAAACCTTTATTTCCCAATAGTATCTATATAAGGCGACAAAACTTCGTTTCAGAGATTCCGAGCGTGTCAGAAGCCGGT
This sequence comes from Pristionchus entomophagus, assembly GCA_036245825.1. Lineage (NCBI taxonomy): Eukaryota > Metazoa > Nematoda > Chromadorea > Rhabditida > Neodiplogasteridae > Pristionchus > Pristionchus entomophagus. The sequence goes on from BTSX01000001.1 coordinate 11,982,582, forward strand.
GGCCGGTTCTAGCTGCACTTGTGCTGGGTGAGAAACGCCTAATATGTTGTATTGTAGGACCACAAACATTGGTGTCTTCAATTATAAATATTCTGTATCCTAAATGATCGTTCGACACACAAATAGTTGGAACGGATGAAAACAGTGTCGCAATAACAGTGTTTCCATTGTTTTCCATTGTCCGCGACCAGGCCAATTAGGCTTTATGTATCACGTTGATTTTTTTATTTTCTCTACGCTATGCGCAGTCCGGAGCATTACTCACATAGCATAACTCACTCTTTGCAGTTCTGCGTACGAGAAGGGATTCTGCAACATGGACGTGTGTCGCTACCCGCGTCCCTCTTCCTGCTGCAATGGCTACACGCCCTTCTCAGAGACGACCACAGGCCGTTTCGTCTGCGCACCCACCAGGTTCTGTATTTGTGCAATACTTACAACGTGAATTGCAAAACGGACTCGGCAGGCCAGCTTTTCTTTCAGCTTGAAATGCCGTGTTTTCATCACTAGTACTAATACGGACTAGATTATGGGAGAGTGAAATGCGATTTATACGATCATACTTTAACCTTCAATGCGACGCTACCTTCCAATATTCACTATGTTCATCGATTGAGTAAATCACGTTTCAGACGATAAGAGGGCACACAAGCCAACGCCACCGACCCGCACACGAGTACTCAATGGCGACAGTTGTATTGTATGATTCGATAGAGAACCACCACACCTAATAAATGCATTGTTGATTGGCTTGTTTTGGAACATGTGCTCCTTTATATGTATTAAAATACAATACTGTTTTCATCCATTACAAATTTTTTATCGTGTATAATCTCACAATAGTGACTCACAATAAACATTTGCCCAAAAGCCGCTCAACTGATAAGAGCAAGCGCGCGTGCTATCATAACGCAGAGAGGGTTTCCGAGCGAAGGAAAGATAAGGTTATGAAAGGGAGATGTTTACTTTCAGTTGAGAGGTGAAACACTAGGCGATAGGTTCACTCTTTTTTCACATTTCCTTCGCGTAGTTTCAGCAATATATGTTTTCGATTGTTTTTTTTAACCTTTCGCTACAGATTCACCAGAACTCATGACGGATCTCAACGGGTATCAAGTATGGCTGTCAAATCAAAAGGTAAACACGATTTTGAAATCAAAGTAATTAATATTCAAGGGAAAACCTGCGTTTATAAATAACTATTGGAGTGCTTTGCTCGCTCATGAAATGGACCAAAACAAGGAATCAGATACTTTCAAGGTAAGGCATCTTTCTCGATTCTTCATTATCGTTCACAACACAGATCCCCTATTTCATTGTGGAAGAAGAACTCATGAAAGAGGATAAAAACATGAACGTTCCGAATAAGGAGAAAGCATACTATTCGTCGGCTTTGATGTGAGTATTATGTATTTTTGTACAATCATAAAATCATTTTTTTCTTCAGAAATTGGATTGTTCATCTACTCAAACCGTACAATGATAGAGCAACGTGGGTTTGACACCATTTTCGCAACTATCATAATTCATGACCAAGTTGGATCCTTCCTCTTGCGCTCTTTGAAGCGTTTACAAAATGTATTTATATTTTTTAGAAACAAAAATACCGATTCAGTGTGCACAACTACGAGGAAGTTCTACGCGACTTCCTCGATATGGAATGCGTTCTTCCCACTGGAATTGACCATCCACTAACTATGTCCACTTCTTTCCATTTCCTACCAACCGAATGCAAGAGTTGGATTTTCTACATGCTTCAGACTCACAACAAGGTTTCGAATTGCATTCTTCAGCATTCATGAATCGAGTGTAAACTTCCACAGTTACAGGCTCCAAGTGCTCTCAAAGCACTCTATACGGACACTAAGCTAGGCAATGTCTACTACCTCTTTCCCGACTGTCGGTTGTATGTGCATATCACAAAATCAGACATCATGTAAGTTACCCACATAAACAATTAAATCTGAAAAAATAATAATAAACAAATTTTGAGCACTCTTCCGATCGGGGAAGATCGTCTACTTCAGCCGTGGGGATCGGTAAGCACATTCAGGAACCTATTTATTGTATTTCATGTCAAGAAGGGGCAGATAACGTTTTTTTGTGCGCCCATGTTCGCGCCGATTGAGCATTTTTTTTGTTCTCGAGAAAAATCCAGAGTGCAACACCTCTCAGTGCTGATTCTTTCCTTTCTCAGCTCTATCGCTTCGTTCATATGCAACAATGGATTATGCTCTGTGAAGACAAGGACGGATGGGATGTCGTGTGGAAGGCGTTCATGTCGTTCGTTTTTGCAGCATATCTCCTAATTTATATTATTTATTTATATGTTCTTATTTGTTGTATTTATTTATCATACTCCAACCACTGAGGTGCTTTAACAAGGAAACGGGATGGTAATTCGCTTGAAATTGATAACCCTTTAAGCTACAAACAAAATAATGCTTATGGAGCTATTCGTCGATCAATAGAGAGCGAATTGTATATGCTGAATTTGTGCATGGTTAGAATATCTTTCGAGAATTATGTAAATAACAATTTTCAACTTAGAATCAGAGATACCATCAGCGAACAGAATTCGACGATTTCTTGAACTCATTGGCACCAATTCTGAGACCTGGAGAAGCGAAGACTGAAATGGTGAGGAGTCACACCTAAACGTGCTAATACATTCCTTTACAGGTAATCAGCTCAAATGTTCATACTGCTGCAGACGACTCGGATAATGAATCTTTCACATCTTGTAAGCTACACTTCCTCGTGGCAAATTCGATTTCGAATCAGGATTTCGAAATTTTAAAAACGTCCATGCTATTATTTGCAGGTATGGAAGCGTTGGACGTGAAAGAGCGCAACCTATCGACAATAGAGGTTCCTTATCGCATTGATTGTTTGGACTTATCAACGTAGAAATGTGATCAGAGTGTTTCTTGATACTAACTAGAGATGACAAAGCGAACTCGGCATGACGGCGTCGACTATGGTTGATGCCGGCATCGCCGTAGAAAATGCCGCTTTGAAGCCGGCATGAAATGCTGTTTTTCCATCACTAATCATAACATTCAGAAAATGCGTGCTCATTAAATCAACCATCAATTATCATCGCAGGCCAGAAAGAAGCCTCATGCGAGACTGATCACCCGCCGGTGCTGGCATTTCCCGCAATGTCGCACAAAGCAGTGTGAATACACACATCCGAGGACCCGCTGCAAGTACGTTTTAATATTTATTTTGTATTAGTTTACTATTTTACAAGCACATATATTCGATAGGAACCTCCCCAACTGTCGAAATGGTTGGAAGTGCACGTATCTGCATGATTACTGCCCGAGAGATGCGTATTGCGAAGAACCAAACTGCCCCAACGAGCACAAGCATGTTAGTCCACAGGAAAGATCATAATTCGATGATTTTGTTGTCTTTCAGAGTCCACCGACGTTCTTTCGTGTTCGGAGGGATATGGACACCACGGTGTGGCCATGTTGTGATCCCCCGATTCTAATGAAATAACAAGTTCAGAATCGACCAGTTGCCTCAGGTCCACCTCTTCAGAACACGACGTCAGATCAGAGCGCGAAGCTGACGAATGAGCCGCCGGTGAGCTTCACTTACGTGAAATATTATAATAATTTATAGTATTATAGTATTATGATACTATTCTAATAAAGACATACATTTCTTCGGAAAGATGTGATATCGTGACTGGAAAAGTGTCACCAATAGCTACTTTTTTGTTCGAAATGAAATGCATTTGATCGATCCACATTAGGGATCTCGTTTTGGGTTTTGCTCTCCCCTTTTCACACACTATCTCGCTTGTCAGGTAGACAAGAGAGTGTGCACAATGAAGAGAGCCAAAAACCGAAAAACATCACTAATCTGCTCTTCAGAGACCGCAGCCTGCTGCTGCGAGCAATAAAGGGCCAAAGGACACGAAGAGAAGATGCCATTACTATCCACAGTGCACCAAGGAGACAAACAAATACTGCAAATTCTGGCACCCTTCGAAGATGTGCACGTAAGTTGCTATGTTTTTGATGCCATTAGCTATTACCGACTTCCTTCTCTGTCTAATCAACCGTTCGAGGTTTCGAATGACGAATGACAAATGATCACCATTTTTGCTTGAAATTGTAGCTCATTTTCAGGTATTTCGCTTCCGGAAAGAAGTGCGCTGGTTCGCGGTGCCTATTCAAGCACGGTACATGCGCAACCGACGGCGAGTGCAGGGATTTGAAATGTGCATACGAACACTTCAAGGTGAATATGTGCATGTTGCACAGTTTATTCTGTAATTTGTCATATTTTATAAACTAAAGTAGTACCAATATGGCAGATTCCCTATTTTCAGAGCCCGCCCGTGCTCGTGCGTATGAATGCCGAGAAGAGGGTAAGATGAATATAATATATAGAGGTTGAATCCTCAAACTGGAAATCAAATTCAGAACAATGGGTCGCTGTCTCGCGCAACCTCAGTCAGCAATCTCTCGGTGATTAGTGGCAGATCCAGAAGGAAGAGCGTCGCTTTCGATGATGATTCCGATGACGAATCTGTTCGAGCGAAATCGATCAAGACGGTACGTACATATTTGTACATGAGAATTTGTGAACGGTATTGGTGCAGAAAAACGCATGAGGAACTAGTTGTTGTTCAAATGAAAACTGATGGTATCTCATAGAAAAGATCAGAAACCTTATTGTAACTCGATAGTTGTTCAGAACTCGACCGCTGATCAGTCAACGGAGAAATCGATGGAGAAACCCGATCGGGAAAGATGCTATTTCCGTACTCGGTGCAATAGAAGAGATACATGCGAGTACGAGCATCCCAGTAAGAAGTGCCCGTGAGTTTTTTCATCTCCAAACACACTTACTCGTCACGGTGTTTCCCTTCGTTACTAGTTTCTTAGATCTCCACTGAAGTTTTTTTTCTGACTTACCTAAGATGGTTATCAGCCAAATTTCATTCGCATAAAACACCAAAGTCAATTTTTAAAATGTACATAATTAACGACTATAAACTGCAGAGCTTTTCCCCGATGTCCGAACGGCGGCCTCTGTATCTTCCTTCATGAAGTGTGCAAGAACGATGGCGTCTGTGGAAAGGAGAACTGTGACTACGAACACAATGAAGTGAGGATTAATCGCTTCAAACGACGCTTCCAATAGGCTAGAATGACTAGCGTGACTGAGAAAAGAAAAAAAAGCTAATGAAAATGGTTGACCAGTTTTCAGCCTCACGAACTTGACAACAAATGGTGCAGGAACAAATCTCGCTGCAAGAAACTCGGATGCAAGTTCATTCATCCGAAGGTAATCTCTATTAAGTTATTGTAGAAACGTTCTAAGCTATTTTCTATTTTTAACATTAAAAAACGCGGAATCATTCAGCTCACAACAATTGCATAGATCGTTATTTCTCGAAGAGCTGACTCCATTCCAGGAGTGCATTGGTCCCTGCCCGACGCCAGATGAGTGTTGGATGTACCACCGCCCGGTCCCTCCTCCACCCCGTCAGAATTCCGGAGCCGGCTTCCTGCGACCGGGTTACGGACCGGGTCCTAGCTTTCCGGGAGGCGCCGGTTACGGGCCTATGCAACAGCAATTCGGACCACCACCACCAGCCTGCATGCGATATGGATACGGGCCGGACTCCGGCTACCGTCCCACCGGACCAGGATATCCACAGGGACCCGGAGTGCCTCCGATGCATGGATATGGTAGTCCCGGCCCTGCACCATACGGTCCCGGGTACACTCGAGGACCGGGTGGAACCAGCCCGGTGCCAAGTCCACGAACCAACGTGCCTCATCGCCCCACCACTCCTGGCCCAAGTCCTTTACCTCCGTCAGATGAAGATCACAGCAATCGTGATGGAGAGAAGCCACGAAAAAGAGAGAAGGTGTCGGATCGATTCTAGATTCTAGTCGGAAGTGTCGACTTTTGAAATATTGTTCCACTGGCTTTCCATGGATTTCTTCATATTTTTTTGTTTTTATATCATATTCAATAAATGGGATGGATAACACAGATCTTAATATTAGTTGAAGCACAACATATTTATCGAGTAATGAAGATACGTTTGCAGCGAAACAAGACAATACAATATTATCATGATAAATACTCAGAATCTAGTCACTTCAGACCGGGCCTTTCCACCCAGGAACGACTGTTCGGCAGAGCTCAACTGCTCGTAGGATGGCGGAGGTGACTGAGCAGGAATGGTGGATCCAGACGTGGTCGGTCTGGGTTGCTGGTCCGGTCTGGTCAGCCCGAAACCTTCCAGTGGTGATGGGTACCCTTGACTCGGTCCATAACCCGGAAAACCCGGTCCGTAGGGCCCGGGTTGTGCATATCCAGCAGGGACACCGTAGTTACCGTACCCGAACTGCGGTTCTGCACCATAACCTGTCGGATAGCCGGTGTTCGGTCCATAGCCACCCGGAACCATCACTGGTCTCACAGGGTATCCAGGGCCCGGACCATAGCCAGGTGCGAAGCTTTGAGGAGCATGCATGAAGTTCGGACCGTAGCCGAAGAGTGGCATTGGGCCATAACCTGGTCCTGTTGGGTAGCCTGGTCCCTGGTAGCCGGGGTCCTGTTGGAACGGAGTGACGGGTAGGGGAATGGCTGGACGAGCTGCAGCAGCTGCCGAAGGCTTGGGTCGGTGGTACATCCAGCAGTCGCCGGGCGTCGGGCAGCGACCCACGCATTCCTGAGCAGTAAAATTGATCGATGAATTGATTGTTTAGCTTAGAATACGGTAGATTTCTGCTTAGCAATAGTAAACCGAATAATTGGATCGAAAGACGATCCGCAGATCGATTGATTTTATTGATTTTATTTTGATGATTCTTTCTGATTGTAACTGGGTAAGACGCACTTTGGGATGCAGGAACTTGCAGTCGACTCTCTCACAGAGCGATCCATTCTTGCACCAAGGGTTATCGACTTCATGAGGCTGCAATTAGAAGTGTTAAGAGACGAATCGCGAGAGAATCGAGAGTATTGAGGACCCCGCGGCATTAGAAAATTAGTATCTCCAATCTTGCTGAAAAATATAATTTACGTAATTCAAATGGTGCTCTATCAAACTACGTTTGCAGAATTTTAATATCGGATCTCTTCTCCGATTATTGGTAGGTCAAAGTGGAGACTCTTTTGAATTTTTGATAATTTCACTATTTTTCACTGCAGGAAAACGACCATAAATTGCTTAAAAATCGAGCTAGAGAAAATTCCAAAAAAGCATTCGAATGAGAAAGCAGTCGGTAACATTTCTTATGTTAGTCTTGTCATTCCATGTCTCCGCGCCGGAGCGGGGCGGTTGGTTTTTCAAAAAAAGTTAAAAAGTGCTATAACTTTCAAATCGGCGGTCATGTGTCCGAAAAAGTGCCGATTTTGAGTGTTTTTCGAGCACAACTTTTTTCTTTTATCGTTTGATGAGCTCTCGTATAAAAATTCGGAATCAGCGCGTAAAAATACGCCAGGAATTCCTATGGTCATATATTTTAGAGATAACATTTTTTTCGACACTGACCACTTTTTCATCATGTGGCCTTTGGTCACCCTTTGGTCCAATTTTGGTCGGAAAACTTTTGTCTCAGAACTATGTCCATATAGGAATTTCCGGCTTATTTTTGAGCGTAGTAAACGAATTTGCTAACTAGAGATCATAAAACCTCGAAATAAAAAAGTTATCACTAAAATACATAAGAAATTTTTTCAAAGTATTTTCATTAGAGCATAACTTTTTTTATTTCGAGGTTTCATGAGCTCTAGTTAGCAAATTCGTTTACTACGCTCAAAAATAAGCCGGAAATTCCTATAGGGACATAATTCTGAGACAAAAGTTTTCCCACCAAAATTGGACCAAAGGGCGTTTCTCTACCTGGGGCAATGGGCATGGTGTCTGACTGGCATGGCGACGCAGGCAGGTTCGACTCCCGCCCGCAGGTGATGTTTTGCAAGAGGTGGAGAATGGGCATGGTGTCTGACTGGGCATGGTGTCTGACTGGCATGCCGACGCAGGCAGGTTCGACTCCCGCCCGCAGGTTATGTTTTGCAAGAGGTAGAGAAAGGCGCGCGCCCCAACCACTAGTCTCCGTCAAGCAAAGGCCACATGGTGAAAAAGTGGTAAGTGTCGAAAAAAATTTTATCTCTAAAATATATGACCATAGGAATTCCTGGCGTATTTTTACGCGCTGATTCCGAATTTTTATACAAGAGCTCATCAAACGATAAAAGAAAAAAGTTGTGCTCGAAAAACACTCAAAATCGGCACTTTTTCGGACACATGACCGCCGATTTTTTTTCTCTATACTCCGATTCTTCTGATTTTTGGATCTGGAGTAGGTACATGTTTGTTCTAAAATCACCCTCGCGGGAATTTTGGGGAAATCACTTCTAAGAAAGTTATAGCACTTTTTAACTTTTTTTGAAAAACCAACGGCCCCGCTCCGGCGCGGAGACATGGAATGACAAGACTAACATAAGAAATGTTACCGACTGCTTTCTCATTCGAATGCTTTTTTGGAATTTTCTCTAGCTCGATTTTTAAGCAATTTATGGTCGTTTTCCTACAGTGAAAAATAGTGAAATTATCAAAAATTCAAAAGAGTCCCCACTTTGACCTACCAATACTCGGAGAAGAAATCCGATATCAAAATTCTGCAAACGTAGTTTGATAGAGCACCATTTGAATTACGTAAATTATATTTTTCAGCAAGATTGGAGATACTAATTTTCTAATGCCGCGGGGCTCTCGGATATCTCGCGATTCGTCTCTTAAATCCTCCAAATTTTCTGATATCATTCTTCCCAATTTTTAGATACTAGACCAACTCATTCCGCATGGTCGCTAAGTTTACAATATTGAAAACAAAAAAAGATCATCATATCATCCTCACCAGATTGTGCTCGCTGTCGCAGTTCCTCCTGCTACAGACTCCGTCCTTCTCACACACTCCGTGCAGATACAAACACGCCCCTCCGTTGGGGCACTTCGGAAAGGCTCTACAACAAGGTTTTCATGATATAATTATTTTTTTGTCCTGATATAAATCCGGACAAAATAGCTATTATATAATTGGATCAATTAATCCAGTTTTTGTTTCACTTTTGAAAAACTGGGAGAAAGGAATGGGCAGGCCCCTCAACTAAACTTCATCATGAGCAATAACTAACGGGCACTTCTCCGTAGGATGGGCGAACTCGCAATGCTTATTCTTGCATCGAGGAAAGAAGCTGCATCGTTCCTTGGAAGTAACCGTTGTTGAACGAAGGATTCCGACCGGCTTCTGGTTGTTTGATCCCTACATGAATATTTTTTTTTCGTTAAAAATATTATTATTTGATAAATGTTCGTCAACATGTGAAGATGAACATAAGTTAGTCGATTTTTTTCGTTGAAAATTTTATTTATTTTTTGAACAAACCTTCCTTGAAGGAGTTGTGATGATACATTCGCCATCAGAATCATCCGCAAATGTGACGCTCTTTCGGCGGGATCTCACACTGATATTGCTCATCGAATTTGAGCGAGACAGCGGCGCATTGCTCTGAAAAGAGTTGCTATATTCAGGAAGATTTTCTGATCTCACTTCAACCATTGAGAGATTGCTGAAGGAAGTTGCGCGAGACAGAGAGCCATTGCTCTGAAACTAATTTAGATTCCAGCGTGATCACTAGGGTTGACAATTCAAGGATCCTTGCAAATCCTTGCGAAGAGTTCACAATGGCATGTAAATCGCTCATTCCTTGCGCAAGGAATGGGGTGAGCTGCATTCCTTCCGCAAGGAATCGGCTATAAAAACATCATTCCAAGCCGTTTTTCGTTCTGAAAGGTAAATATTTTGCATAATTAGTCAACCTGACACATCACAAGCATCATTTACAAGCATTCCCAAGATACAAAGCATTCCTTCCTCTAGTTCCCTCTCTGGTACCTCGCCTTCCCCCTCTATTCTAGACCTTCCCTGACCTTCCCCCTCCTTCCTACTCTAGTATCTCGTCTTCCCCCTCTATTCAAGACCTTCCCTGACCTACCCCCTCCTTCCTCCTCTGAAATATCAGCGTCCTCCCCTGCTACGCAAGCATCCCTTGATCTACCGTGCACCTAGCTGTTCCTACTCTTCATTTCTCTCAGAGGAGGAAGGAGGAAGGAAGATCAGGGGAAGGCGAAAATAGAGGAGGAAGGTGAAATTTCAGAGGAGGAAGGAGGTGGTAGGTCAGGAAAGGTCGAGAACAGAGGGGGAAGGCGAGATACTAGAGTAGGAAGGAGGGGGTAGGTCAGGGAAGATCTAGAATAAAAGGGGAAGGCGAGGTACCCGAGGGGGAACTAGAGGAAGGAATGCTTTGTATCTTAGGAATGCTTTTAAATGGTTCTTGTGATGTGTCAGATTGACTAATTATGCAAATTATTCACTTTACAGAACGAAAAACGGCTTCGAATGATGTTTTTATAGCCGATTCATTGCGCAAGGAATCGAATTCCTTGCGGAAGGAATGCAGCTCACACCATTCCTTGCGCAAGGAATGAGCGATTTGCATCTCCTTGCGCAATGAATTTCTAAGCGATTTGCATGCCCATTCCTTCCTCGTTCCTTCATTCCTTGAATTGTCAACCCTAGTGATCACTCGGTCTGGGGCTCACCTTCATCCTATCCATTGTGAGGTCGCTAATTGAAGCAGTACGAGCCATGAATCCCTGTTTCTGAGAAAAAAATACTGATTTTATTTTCTAAATGTGCAAAAATGTTAGTACATCTACCTTCTTAGCTGGAGCAACTCATATTTGTCCATATTTTGTTGATAAAAAAAGTGAAAAGATGTCGAGGGAAATCATTGTGCTAGTAATGCCTCATATCATAAATTACAATGCGAAGGGATGGAAAGATCTAGGACCGAAATTTCCAACCGCGCCTTCTATCAGAATCTTCTTTTACCAACCCATTTGCTATTGTTATTACCTGTTTAGCGGCATACCTGCGCACCACGACTGGGGAGCTCTGTAAAAATGTATATTCGAAGTAGCAACGATTAAGTCAAACCTTATAGTGCTCATAGATGCACTTCAGATCATCGCATTCACCGTCTACCGGGCAGGGACCGTGCTTGAACAGACACCACTGACCAGGGCACTTCAAGCCCGCGGCTAGTTTCCTGGAGTTAGGAGAGAATCATATTGGTTTTGTACGACTTGAACAAAAAAATGATTCTCATAATTTCTAAGAAATCGTTTCAAAAGGTAGATACTCCTGTCCCATTCAACGCCACAAATTCGTGATGAGCTAGTAACACATATTTTGGAAGAGATGTTAGATACACCTAACGTAGCAGACAACTGTGCTTGGTAGATGAAAATGCATAAGGGAGTTCATAAAAAATATAAGCTTACCTGCAATTCTGCGTTGGATGGAAGTGTGCGCATGTGCCCTCTTTCTTGCACTGTGGAAAATTCTGGCATCTCTTCCTTTTCTGCTGAGTAAAACCAGCCTTATCGATTGCAGGAGTAATTGATGCCTGCGAAACACGTGTAAAATTAATTTCTGTACCATATGTAATATTGCAAAATTATTGCTTTCAGTTTGGTGACATCTTACCACAAATATACCACTGAAGTTTCGCGAATAAGTACGTTATACGTTATAAGTAGATTTCATTGTCGCGAATAAATTCGAGTTCATGCGAACTGTGCTGTGAATAACAATTGTAACTCACCGGGTCTATCTTGTCCAACTCAGAAGACGATTTCCTCATAGTCGGAGGGACGAGAGCAATTGGTCGGGGAATCAAAATCTTTTGTTTCTCAGGAAATCACGAATTTAAAACTAACCCATTCTTCTGGTTCTCTCGCCATGCGATAGTAGGTGGTGATGCTCTGGAATGTGACTGTTGAAAAGTTATTTTTATTTTTATTTTTGAAAAATAAATAAAGACTACAGTACCGCCCAAAGTATGGCCCCACATTTCAAATCGCTGTAACTTTTTTTGGAATTGAGATAGAGACTCACGGTTTGAAGCATTCTATAGCAAAAAAATTCAAGAATAACATGATGCTGTTGCATTGGATCGTGCTCTAGATCTCATTTTTCAGCCCTCATAATCCGGAGGCAATTGAAATCATTGTGGACATAGCTCACCAACATTTTTTGTAGCCTCTCAAACGTACTGTTTGGAAAGTACAATCATAGAGGTGTACGATGAATATTACGATCCGTTGAACGCACTTGATCAAGCACCCCAGCTGGATTTCCCAAGAGCTTCGAAATTCGGATAAAAAATCATAATTTGTGTTCTGGTAGGGCTACAGTACCCAAAATTGATAGGATATGTCAGTATATACTAAGACATCACTGGCTGAAATTTGGGCCCGATCAGACAATTTTGGCGAGAAAAAGTTTTCTATAAAATTCAATTTTGGGTCCCTAGATACTCCACAGCCACTGTCGATAAAAATCAACCAATTTAAAATTTGCTATCCTAGTGCATCAGTGAACACATTGAATAACTTTCGGGAAAGTTATGGATCGAGAACTTTGGTAGAAAACATTATAGGAAAACCTTGCTACGATATCAAAAGATGCGTCAAAACTGTTTTAGTGATACAACTGCGCTCAAAATTTGCTTGGAGTGTCAGGAAAAGGCTGTTTACAATTAGAGCATTGTAGTGAACATTCTACGACATTTCGTTTTTGAGTGCGCTCAACGGATCGTAATATGCATCGTGCACCTCTATGGTTGTACTTTCTAAACACTACGTTTGAGATGCTACAAAAAATGTTGGTGAGTTATGTCCATAATTATCTCAATTGCCTCCGGATTATGAGGGCTGAAAAATGAGATCTAGAGCAGGATCCAATTCAACAGCATCATGCTGTTCTGGAATGTTTTTGCTATAGAATGCTTCAAAGCGTGAGTCTCTATCTCAATTCCTAAAAAAGTTACAGCGATTTGAAATGTGGGGCCATACTTTTGGGCGGTACTGTACATTAAGATGTTCGTAAGCGCAGTTTGGTTCCTCGCAAGCAGCGTCATTCGGGCAGAATTCGTGCAGAAACAGACACTCCCAGCCACGCGGACAGTTCGGAAACTTGCTGAAAGCATCTCCATCAATCGCATTCGATAAATCAAAGATCTCACGTGCACGGGTTCCTCGGATGCACGTATTTGCAGCGGTCGAACAGAGGACATTGCGGGAAGTTCCAGCACTTGCCCATCATTTGATTCGAAATCTTCTTAGGTTTCGCCTGAAAAAAAAATGAGAACTATCGTCTTGAAAAATCAGATCACAAACCTCAGTCGGCTTAGTAGGAATCATGGGCTCTTCTACAACAATAGATTCCAGATCTGTAAAATATAATAATTTTTACCAAGATTGTGTGAATCAAAAATAGATGTGTTTCCAATGTGTATCGCAACAGCTATTATCAAGGGCGTTATTGTTCGATAATTGTTGCTCAGATAACGCTCACTTGTTTTGATTTCATTTACATTCTCCTCTTCAGTGCTCGCTGCAATTTGTTTCTAAAACAATCGGATTAGTTCTGGAAACAATAAATACATGAGCCACAAGAACAAACTCACCTTCGGCAGTACCCTTCTGGCTTTAGGAATAGGGGCCAGTTTGATCAAAACCTCTTCGAAATCTCTTCTCTGTTCATCTTTCTTCATCTGATATTGAGTTAGATGTGAAACCATCAAAATGAAAGATGCGTACAATGTTTGTATTTAAAGCGAACAACTTCACAGGCATCTCCGCGCGAAGTGCATAGAACAGATGACTTAGTTTGAAACTGCAATTTTTTGATGATAATATCGTGACTAGCAAAACTGGAAACGTACGATAAAAATAACTTCCACATCGCATTCCATTCGTCTTCGTTTTCACACAGGAGAAAGCATGGTTGAGAATGGACGAATCGATAAAGCTATGAGGCTTTTCTTTTATTTAAAAGCGAATAAATTGCTTACCGAGCCCCAAGGTTCTTTGCTCAGTCGCTCCTCATCGATTGAAAGACTGCTGCAATTTCGAAATTCAGGTACAAACTACAAATTTATCTCACGTTTGCTGCCTTTGTGCAAGGTGCACGTACATACGACAATCCGGCACGATATAGTAGTAATTGCCAAGTGGATCTTTCAAAATCTTGCGAGGAATACTGGGAGACTAAAATAACGTTCGTTTTATTGAATAATGAATAGAAACTCACTTTGTCGTAAACCCTGAGTGAATAGAAAATCCACAGTTTGCATTCCGTCGGTAGGTTGTGGAATGAAGTTGAGATGTTGAGCGGATTCGAAACACGAGAGGGTAGAGTTTTATCGATGAAATCGCGAAGAACTTCTTCGTAGTTGAGTACGCTGAATTGATTTACATGGATCCACAACATTTTTTTTAGGGAACTGCTGCTGGTATGCAACAATATCGGCCTTATTTCTGTTCAAGACTCAATGCGAGTGACAAACAAGAGGAAACGGCAAGATAAAACAAATATGGAATAGCTCACTTTGCTTGCATCTTGCGAGCATTGAGCAGATAAATTAGCCAGTGTCTGAATGAATTTTGATATAAAAATTTGAAAATAAAGAGTTCCACCTCAGAGCATTAGAAATGTGAGCATTTTCTAGGTTCACATTATTATCCTCTTTGGTTAGCTCCTCTTCAACAATGAAGTAAGGAATCTGAATTATTTTATAAGCTTGGAATTCCGCTATATCAAACCTTGAAACTGTCGTCCAGTTTATTCTCCTCTAGTTCATGAGCGAGAGCAGCACACCAGTAATTATTTACAAAATGATGTTTTATCTAAAATACAGATTACTGCAATTCGATTATAATCACATGCCTGGCGTTCGGCCAACCATTGTTGGTATGCAACGATGTCGCCCATGTTTATGTTCGAGCCTCAGTGAGATGAGAACGAAGAGAGAAAACTGATAGTATCAATAGAGACGAATGATCAGAACTATCGTTATCTTTCCTTTGATCGAAAACCCTCTCCGCTTTACGTTAGAACGCAAGCTTTCTCTTATCAGTCAAAGCGCCTTAGCGTGAATGTTTGTGAGGTTACACGGCACCATACCTGATCAATTGAATGTGACTCATGCATAAAATGAATGAATTGAGTGTGATTCATGATGTAAAAGGTAGATTCTGTTCACGCAAGCGAAGAACATATTATTATAGAAAGCAACGGATAACATCATACCGTAGAGAAAATCTTGATCCACCTCCTTTACAGTGGTTACGGTCAATGATTAGAACTCATTACTGACGTCAACGACGCTTCCGCTTGTTGGCTATGTTTTAACGAGTCAATGACGATCGACGGTTGCGAGCTGAAGGGCGACCTCCTGCGCCCTAGTGTGTAGTGCATTCTGCCCCATACGTTTGTTAGATACAACAAAAAGACCGACGACGAGCTGGTCGAAATGCACTCCTGCATAAAATCTTATTAAATTGTTTTGAAAATAGTGACTGGATAATTTCGAAACGTTTTACGTCTGATCCACATCACTTCCTTGAGTAAGAAATTGGATAACTTTGAGAAACAACAAAGATCTTTGATTTTTTTAAAACTCAATGCTCAAACTGAAGAGACAGGAAGTAGTCATTATGTTCAATTTCAAAGAGCGATTTTATTAATCGGATGTGTCGGAGATCCAATGTGCTATAGATAGTTTATATCGTGAACAACAGGTTTTGATACATATTGGGGCGACTTTTGATGAATAGGGCGTGGACAAACATCCATGAAGTTTTATTATCAAAAGCGTTATACACATTTACACATCCACATGGACATTCAAGCAAAGAAGACAAGTCAGCTGCTTCGCAGTGTTAAAAAAAACAATTTAGAAACACATTAGTATAACAAATGATATCACAATATTAAAGATTGTTAGTGTCTTGAGGAATCGCGGTCTTTCGCAGCCAGCCTTTCTCGTTCTGCCGCACTCAAGCCCGTGTAGGGAAGCGGAGGACAAGGGCCAGGCGTGGTGGGACGAGGTGGGGCAGGTCGTGGTAGTTCACCAGGTCTCGGGCCGTAACCACCAGGCGGGAAGCCAGGCGCCTCCCCGAATCCTCCGGGTCCCATGTGCGGTACCGTAGCGAACCCAGGTCCATAGCCCGGTCCTGGTGGGAATCCGGGACCGGGTCTGCAGCTGAAGTCCGGATCGTAGCCGTAGCGGATACCGGCAGGTGGAGGAGGAAAGGGTGACATATGGTCAAAACCCGGTCCAGCAGGGAAGCCGGGAGCGAAACCGGATCTGTTTCCCGGTCCCTGAGCCGGACGAGCGGGAGCCGGTTTATGGTACATCCAGCAGTCGTCCGGCGTAGGGCAGCGACCCACGCACTCCTGTAAATGGAAAATAATATTCTTCCTGATGACCGATTGCAGTCTTTCAACTTTTGTATGAGAACTCTAGTTCACTTCAGCTAAAGTATTCCAACATGAACAACACTATTTAGAATGATCCCTTTATCTTTGCGCACCTTGGGATGAATGAACCAGCAGCCGACTCTCTTGCATCGCGACCCGTTCTTGCACCAATTCTTGCTGATTGGGTGCGGCTGCAATTTCGAAGTTAGGCAATTCCGGGTGGTAACTTCAATTAAGCATACTGCACAGAATTTTTTGGAGGGATTCATGTAAATATCCTCACTAGAATATGCTTGTAGTCGCAGTTCTCCTTTCCGCATACACCGTCGTTCGCGCACACATCGTGCTCGAATATGCACACGCCGCCGTTAGGGCACTTCGGAAACGCACTAAAACAAGATTTTGTTATTTTGGGAAGTATTTCAATGTTGAATCTTCTGATCTAGCTAGTATCGTATGATCTCTATCACCGGTTTGAGAATCGATACTGCATCATCTGATTTCTAAGCGAGAATGAAGATACCTCTCCACTGTTTTTTCTATGCAATGATGGACATTTTTTATACTGTTTACTTGTAGAAGTTTCAAAAAAGAACTCACGGGCATTTCTTTACGAGATGTGAGAATTCGCATCCCTGTTTAGTGCATCTAGCCCCGAATCTGCACATCCGAGTGTTTCCGCCTGACTGGCGAAAAATCCCAGTCGCATTCTGTAAATTATCGGGCATACTCAGTAGGGTTGCCGGTTCGGTTTCGGTTTCGAACTATTCGAGCGCGCGCCAGCCCCATACTCTCTCGCCTCGATTAGTTCGAGCCAGACGGTTAGACAGTCGAATAGTTCGACATTTGTCGAACTATTCGACCTCCTCCCACTCGCCTCGAGAGGGGAGAGGAAAGAGCGCGCGCTTTTGCCAATTGCGAGTGTCCGGGAGTGGAAAATAGAGAGGAAGGCTAATTCCCCTCAATACGTAGATGCGAATTGAAATTAGTTTCATGTAGAGAAAACACAGCCTAGAATTTAACCTAGAAGTTCATCAGAGAACAGGCAGCTGAGAAAAATATACTTTTCAGAGGCACTATGGACATTTTGAGGCCTAATCGCATAAAATCGAGAGGGGGGTTAATTCGCCGCACAATCTACTGAATAATGGATTATAGTACCATAAGCAGAAAACGCAGGGCTATCGAGCCATTTAAACTAGAAGTTCATCAGAGCAAAGGCAGCTGAGAAAAGTCTACTTTTCAGAGGTACTATGACAATTTTTTGGCACAAATCGCATCTAATCGAGAAGAGGGCTAATTCTCCGTGGAAGGACGGTCTAAGCTGATACCGCCATTTTCAAGAGTGATGTTTCCGGTGATTTTGGAAAAAAAAGGGTCCTGGGGGCTTAGAATGAACTGTATAACCATTTTAATGCTCAATCCGTGAAATGTGTTGCAAAAAAATCCATTCCCACCACGTGCAAACACTTTTTCAGACCACTATGGGCTCAGGATGGATCTTGGATACTTCATGCTAGCCCCTCATGACTTGGCAAAAGTGATTACACATGGCGGGATTCGAACCCCACCCTCACGATCTACTCAAAACGGCGCCTTAGAACACTTAGCCATCGATTTCAGAGCCTCTGCGCGAGGTGGGGGGGGGGGCGAGAGTCGAATAGTTCGACCGTCTAACCGTCCGGCTCGAACTATTCGAGGCGAGAGAATACGGGGGCCGAACTATTCGACGCACGCATGCGCGAGGAGAGAGAGAGAGGTCAAACTATTCGAAACTGAACCTGCAACCGTAATACTCAGTAATGATCGCACCTTCTTAGTATTAGAAGATACGAGGGAGTCATCGTCAGAATCTTCGAAGGTCTTAAAATCGTCTTGGAAAATGACGCTCTTGCGGCTGCGATTTGACCTTCCACTGCACGTCGAGAGGTTGCCCACTGAGTTGGCTCGAGAAAGCGTTCCTTTGTTCCCATTCTGAAATAAATCCAAACTCAAAACATGAAAATACGCAAATTCAACCGTATTCGCGGATTACTTCGAATCTTTAGCAAATTGTTTACACAAGAGGGATGGTTAGTTTAACACGTGTATCACGATATTTGAGAGCAGCCCCGGAACAATTTGCAAAATATTGGCCTGATCTCATTCATATAATTATGGGAGAATACCTAGGGAACAAGGTTTCGAACAATACCGGTGATATGTCCCAGGACCGGCTTTTAGGAAATATCCGGTCGCAGATCCGGCTCTAGTGTATCTCAGCTCCTAGATAAACTGGAGAGCTGGCGAAAAGCTCAAAAAACGCATAAAAATCAGATAAAATACTTTTATGGCAATTGCGAGGCGATCGAACAATCATTGAAAAAGTTGTGATTGAAAATTGAACGTCTGACACATAAAATAAATAGTATCGGTATTTAAAAACCAAAACACAGGGATTTTTATTACAGAATATAAATGAGCAAGTATCCTAGTATGTGATAAACATCTAGAAAGGAAAGAATTGTATCCCTCGGAACCATGTTATCTGTGATTGAATGTGCCGAACTCACGTTTTCGGCAGTTTATCAAGCATAACTGTTTTCCTTCATGCTTTCATGAGCTCTAGTGACGAAATTCGGATTCTACGCGAGAAAATACATGAGAAAAACCTATAGTCATATAATTTCGAAGCGAAAATTTTTCAACATTTTCATGACCCCGGGTCATGGTGATTTTTGGGTCAAAAAGTCGTAATCTCAAAAATAACTTACAATATGTGTATCTTGCGTATTTGCGCACGTAGAAACCGAATTTTCACACTAGAGCTCACCAAACCGTGAAAGAAAAAAGTTAAGAGCACAACAATGATTTCTTTTGGATTTTCGAGTATAACTTTTTTCTTTCACGGTTTGGTGAGCTCTAGTGTAAAAATTCGGTTTCTACGTGCGAAAATACGCAAAAAACACATATCGTAATACATTTTTGAAATTTCGACTTTTTGACCCACAAATCACCATGAAGTCATGAAAATGTTGAAAAATTTTCGCGGCAAAATTATCTGACTATAGGTTTTTCTGATGTATTTTCTCGCGTAGAATCCGAATTTCGTCACTAGAGCTCATGAAAGCATGAAGGAAAAAAGTTATGCTTGATAAACTGCCGAAAACGTGAGTTCGGCACATTCAATCACAGATAACATGGTTCCGAGGGATACCGTTCTTTCCTTTCTAGATTTTTATCACATACTAGGTTACTTGCTCATTTATAATCTGTAATAAAACTCATTGTGTTTTGGTTTTCAAATACCGATACTATTTATTTTATGTGTCAGACGTTCAATTTTCAATCACAACTTTTTCAATGATTGTTCGATCGCCTCGCAATTGCCATAAAAGTTTTTTATCTGATTTTTCTGAGTATTTTGAGCTTTTCGCCAGCTCTCCAGCTTATCTGAAAGCTGAGGTACACTAGAGCCGGAACTGCGACCGGATATTTCCTAAAAGCCGGTCCTGGGACATATCACCGGTATTGTTCGAATCGTAGTCCTCAAGGTATTCTCTCATAATAGTCTGAATGAGATGCAAATTGTTCCGTGAGGGGCTGTTTTTGCTCGTGCCTATCGTGATTTGCGTGTTAAAGTATAGTGTATAGCTCAAGTATTGATTAATTAAAAATTGACTGTAATTAGTACCTGCTTAAAGTCGGGTGCGTACTTGCTGCCCTGGACGGGCGCTCCTTCGGGACCAGTCACATTCGAGGCCTCGGGACCGTTCGAGCCCTCAACCACATCGAAGAACACCTGACAAGATACAATATTATGTTACTCTATCTCTTATAAAGTCAAAATGTCTGTCTGTCAGTTCGTCCGTCCGTCCGTCTGTGTGTGTGTCACACTTTTCAAACCTCAATAACTCGCTTTCTAGGCATCGCCCGAGGACAAGTCCTTGACCAATCGAACCACCGTAAACTCCTTTTTCAAAATCGATAAAAATTTCATCATTATTGCGAAATATTTTTTGGTGAAATATTTCATCATCTTTAGGTAATAATCCGTTTTTCGCGCCTAATTCAGCTCAAATTCGTCCGTAAACACCGGGAACAGTGTCAATCGACTCAGAATCGTCAGCGCTTTTATCCTAAAGCAAATATTTCGCAATCTTGGATTTCGTCATCATTACGAAATCTTCACGTTTTCGCTTATAACTCGCTTCAATATCATCGGAGAGCTTCGGGGGAAGTGTCAATCGACTCAGAATCGTCAGCGCTTTCCACCTAAAGCAAATATTTCGCAATCGTCAATTTCGTCATCATTACGAAATCTTCACGTTTTCGCTTATAACTCGCTTCAATATCATCGGAGATCTTCGGGGGAAGTGTCAATCGACTCAGAATCGTCAGCGCTTTCCACCGAGAGCAACTATTTCACAATCTTGGATTTCATCATCATTACGAAATCTTCACGTTTTCGCTCATAACTCGCTTCAATATCATCGGAGAGCTTCGGGGGAAGTGTCAATCGACTCAGAATCGTCAGCGCTTTCCACCTAAAGCAAATATTTCGCAATCGTCAATTTCGTCATCATTACGAAATCTTCACGTTTTCGCTTATAACTCGCTTCAATATCATCGGAGATCTTCGGGGGAAGTGTCAATCGACTCAGAATCGTCAGCGCTTTCCACCGAGAGCAACTATTTCACAATCTTGGATTTCATCATCATTACGAAATCTTCACGTTTTCGCTCATAACTCGCTTCAAAACCATCGGACAGGCTCGGGAGAAGTGCCAATCGACCTTCCGTGCTCAGATTTCGCAATCTTGGATTTTGTCATCATTACGAAATCTTCACGTTTTCGCTCATAACTCGCTTCAAAATCATCGGACAGGCTCGGGAGAAGTGCCAATCGACCTCCCGTGCTCAGATTCGCTATCTTGGATTTCGTCATCATTACGAAATCTTCACATTTTCGCTCATAACTCGCTTCAAAATCATCGGACAGGCTCGGGAGAAGTGCCAATCGACCTCCCGTGCTCAGATTTGAGCGCTCGAAGCCTCACGAGCTTTTTGCAACGGTATACGCCCCACTCGCAAGCAAGCGGTGCTTGGCTAATGTGTATAGCGGCCTAAAGTTGCTAAAATAAACATGATTTTGTGATTTTGTCTATGCTCTGGCCATACGGTTGTGAAAAGCTCGTGAGGCTGAGACCGTGGAGGAAAAGTTGCGATGTAGCCACGGAGCGAAACGGAGTGGCTACATCGCAACTTTTCCGGAGCGCACGAAGCCTCACGAGCTTTTTGCAACGGTATACGCCCCGCTCGCAAGCAAGCGGTGTTTGATTAACCTTTGCTTACGACCCGGCGTACAACGTAGCAGCCGCAGGCTGCTAGTTACGTTTATAAATACATATTAAATAACAATTTAATATAATAGAAATATGGACCTCCTCTCCATCTCCGAGGGAACGAAGGTGCTTCTTGGGATTGTTGTTCGTGATGGCCGACTGGTGAACGAAGAGATCCTGAATATCGATCGATCAATTTCCGTACTCAATTCCAGATACCGTACCTCATTGGTGTCCTCGCGGCTGATGAAACCGAAGCCGTTCTTGACGTTGAACCACTTGACGATTCCTTTGACGCCCTTCTTGATCAACTGAAACATTCAATTTTCAGACAAATATTGATTTAACTCAGAACACATCAACGCGCCTGTTATTTCAGGACAATTGTGAAAATGTCATGCCAAAAGGTCAAATTAAGAGCGTTATCAAATTATCAAAGTTTGGAGACCATCAGGGAAAAAATCAATGTGAGGTTTTGGACGACTCGCTAGCATTTCTGAAAAGAAAAATCCATTTATGAGCCATTGCGTAAACAAGGTTCGATGGAGGAACAACTTAAAGCGTTTTTTCTAGGTAGCCCTTCGACTTATCTAAATACTCAGAAATATTGGTGAGCACAAAATCCACTCCAGAATTTCGATTTTTCAAAAAAAGTAATGCTTGATTGCGTCATCACTACATAACAACCGGAGGGGCGACAATTCCGCAACGACATTTCCGCAACTGGGCATTTCCGACAATTTCGCAAACGACGTTTCCGCAAACGGGCATTTGCGACAACTCCGCAAACTACATTTCCGCAAGTAATTTTTTTGCCGCAATTACCGTACTCTTTGAGTTTTAAATTCAGTTTACAATTTCCCAAAGAAGAAATCAGTTTTTTTCTGTTTTTCCTATACTTTCTCGTGTTAAAACATTTCCGCAAGTGTTAAAACACGAGAAAGGATAGGAAAAACAGAAATAAAGTGAAAATAACTTCGTTCTGCAGTCGTAAATTGAAATGAAAATTCAAAGATTATTGTAGTAGCGGAAAAAAAATTACTTAAAAAATACGAAAAAATCGGTTGCGGAAAAGGTTTTTTTTTCTCCTAACGCTCGATGGGGTGTGATATGACATATGAGATATTCCAAAGTTTGAGCCAGAAATGTTTCATGAGTCAATAGTTATGAAATAAATAAAAATGTTTGTTCGTACACGCTATGAGGAAAACACCTTACCTTCTTTTGCTGAGGAGTGCTGCTGACTTGACCGGTCCCACGAGTCGATGCTGGTATCTGATGGATATTGATGACCGCAATCAACTTAGACTTGGCACCAACATGATGATTTTGTTGCCAATCTTACCGAGTGCTCTTCACTCGTCCGCTGAGAACTCTGGTCAGATTCATTTCTCGCCAGAGGCGTCACTGAAGCAACGGGTCGGGGGATCTGAATTTCTCAATTGATTATTATTATTTTTCTTTATTAACGCACATCGGTCGTTGGTGGTCTGCGGATGCGATAGTACGTTGGGGCGCTCTAAAATATTGTCACATGTGACGCTATCATCGCCTGAAAACGCACATGTATGTGCTCGTATGCGCAGTTTGGCTCCGTGCAATTGTCATCGTTAGGGCAGAATTCGTGCAGCCAGATACACTCCCAACCACGGGGACAGTTCGGGAATTTTCTGGAAAAAATCTGTCTTTGATAATTATTTGATTTAGGAAATTGCTACTAAAATAGCATTTTCGAATGAAAGACTCACGAGCATGGAAATTTGGGATGTACGTACGGACATCTGTTCTCAAGAGGACACTGGGGAAACTGCCAGCACTTCTCGATTCTCTTCTTCGATTGAGCTTTTGGTTTCACCTTTAATGATACAATAAACTATAGAATGTAACTAAATAAGAAACCTCGGTAGGTGTAGTCGGTGTGACTTCCTTCACGATGGGTTCCTGAACGACGACGGCTTCAAGACCTGAAGAACATGTTGTCGATTTTTGAACAGATCAGAGAGTGAATTGTGTGACGATACGAATATCGATAAGGACGCTTAATTTGTTTTCACCAAATTTCAAAATTCAAATGTCAATGAAACTCAATCACCCACCGGTTTTGAGAGCTTCAACCTCAGAAATGATATCAGCACTACCAACCGCTACGTTCTTTTTCTGGAATATGTCTGACTGAATGAATTGAAACGTGGGATTGTTTAGTCGTGTGTTTATAAGATTTTTGTAGAAGAAAATATATCGGTTACCTTCAGCTTCTTAATTTTTGCTGTTTTCTCAACGGGAGCAAGTTTGCTGATGGTTTCTTCGAAATCCTGGCGCTCTCCGTCTCTCATTATCTGCATGATATTTTTATTGAATAATTCAGAGTTATTTCGAGTGACTCACCAGAATTACATTGAGCTTGATCAATTCGACCGTCATGGTAGGATGAATAGCATAATAAAGATTGTTTAGTTTGAAACTGCAAAGAAGTATTAGACTTGTGATTTGAGCCAAATACTAACGACATAAATGCCTTCCACACGGGATTCCATTGGTTTTCGTTTTCACACAGCAGAATGCAAGGCTGAGAAAGAACGAAGCGATAGAGCTGAAATAGTTAAATATCGACTGAACTGATGCGCTCGATGGACTCACAGATCCCCACGGATGATACTTTAGATTTTCGTAGTCGATGGAATGACTGAAAATGATTCCTTGAAATAATGAATACGAGTGCAATTCCTACTTGATTGTTGGTCCGTTGAGGCGCACATAGAGCCGACAGTCGGGAACGATATGGTAGGTATTGCCCCGTTGGTCCTTCGTCATTGTTCGAAGACTGCGGTTATTAGACTGAAAAGTTACGTTAAAAAAACAATAATTGTCCATTCGAAACGGATTCTCGTCAATCCGCGATCTTTATTGCTTAGTAGAGCAACGAGGTAGCAAGCGAATTGAGGAAAGTCCGTCCATCCGACATCACTAGCAAATAGTATGCCTGTCACCTTCCCGTGGTTCCGTAGCGTGTAGAAAATCCACAGTTTGCACTCGGTCGGGAGATTGTGGAATGACGTGGAGGGAGTGAGCGGATTACACACACCCGACGGAAGAACATTCTCTTCTAGTTCAAAGAAATCACGCAGCATTTCTTCGTAGTTTGATACACTGAATTGAGACATTTGATGACAAAAAAAACTATGACATTATTACTTTGTATCCTCCTTGAGTGTCTTGAGTAGGTGCACGACCCAGTGTCTGCAATATGAGAAGGTTGGATTTATTTTGCAAATATATTAAACTTGTGTACTTCTGTGCAATATTGTTATTGGATATTACAGAATTGTGATGAACAACTGACCTCAGGGCATTGGATATGTAAGCCTCCTTCTGGTTCTCTAGTTTTTCATTGTTATCTTCTTTCGTGAGCTCCTCTTCGACGATGAAGTAAGGAATCTGAAATAATCAAAATGTGGACGTGTCAAGGGACTACAAAATGTGCCTTGAAGCTCTCCGATAAGTTGCTTTCTGCCATGTCATATGCGAGCATGGCACACCAATAATTGTTGATGAAAACAGGTTGATGCTGAAAGACATTGTTGATTTCAGTTCAAATATCACGACTTACTTTCTGTTTTGCCAACCATTGTTGATATCCAGCGAGATCCGCCATCTTTTTGGACGAGTCACACAAAAGTGATTGAGCGCTGGGTTGAAAGCGCCAATAGAGTCGAATGATCAGAACTGTCCTTATCTTTCCTTTGATCGCAAACCCTCTGCTCTATGATAGCACGCACTCCTTTTCTTATCAATGTATTAGCGCCTTTTTAAATGTTTGCGAGGTTACGCGGTGTCAAACCTCTGGATTATGTGACTCATAACTTCGATCAAACACACCTTATTTTATTAGTTTGCTTGCAAGCAACGGTCTCTTATCATACAATATGATACTATACATAATCGAATTGTGCGGAGGATAAAGTACATCTACCATTCAAGGATTATTGAGGTCAACGTCGCTCGTTCTTCTGATTTCTGCTTCTGTTACGACGAGCAGAAGGCGATCGCCGATTCCGGGATTTAGAGCGACCAGCTGCAGGTGCTGCAGATGCCGCAGGAGCTACTCCGGTGGCTGCTGCAGCTACACCCGGAGGATGGTACATCCAGCAAGTTCCGGGAGAAGAGCAGGGCGCCTTGCACTCCTGCAATATTTCAAAAAATTACGGAAAACGTGATGCAACAATTTCGAAATTACGCTAATAATGTATGCGTTAGATTGCGATGACACAACCGTGAGATAAGAAGACCAAACGTCCTAGGTGTGATGCACATCACTTTCAATAATGGAATTTATCTCAAATGACGTGCCTTGGGATGAAGGAAGTCACACCTCTGCTTCTTGCAAACTGATCCGTTCCTACACCAGAGTTTTCCGATTGAGCGTCGCTGAAATCGAATATATTAATGTTATTCCAAGTCGTAGATAATTGAGAGAAAATATTGAAAACTTGCCACATAATGTTCGTGATTGCAGTTCAGCTTCACGCAAACGCCATCTTTTGGGCAAGTTTTGTGCACGTAGAGGCAAGCTCCGCCGTACGGACAGTTAGGGAAGGCTCTGAAGAATGTTTGGTCGTATTTTTTTATTATTATAAAATTCGCACCTCTCTAACGTGATGTGGTTGACTCACTTGCAATTCTCCTTTGGATGAATGTAGGCGCACTTCTTGTTCTCGCAGCCCGGAAAGAACCGACAACGTTGCTCCAGCGGTTTTGTGACCTGACAGATATTTTGTTCACAAAGTGAAATACAATCAGGAAAAATACAACAGTACACTCACCGGGCTCTCATCCTCATCCGAGTATTCAGCCGAGTTCGAGAGGTACGATCGGTTTCGACTGTCTACAAAGAGGTGAATCATCGATTGCATCTTGGGAACTAATACCGTAATCCGGGGAGCTATCGCGACGTGATCTCTCATATGCAGCACGAGACATGCTCCTGCGTCTGCTCATCGAGCGATTATAACGCTGTCGCGGCTCCCGTTGCCGTTGGGCGACCGGGGGACTCTGTGAAAACGTATATTTAAGCAGTTTTGTTTGCGTTCTAATGGCAATCATTCCCGGAGTGATTAGAATTCCAGATGCATTGACAGTATGGATGCAATCTTGGTTTTGGCTCTCTCCATTCTGCACCCTATCTCGCCGGTCCGAGAAACGAAAGAGCGTGCAAAATGAAGAGAGATGAAACTCGAAACGACATCACTAAATGATAGTTCATCCATAGTTCACCTTGTAATGTTCATGAGGGCACTCATCATCCTCGCAGTATCCATCCTCTGGGCAGTCTCCGTGCAGATAGACACAGAGCCGACCCTGGACGCACACGCTCTCGATGAACTTTCTGAAAATACAATATTTATTCTCTGGCACTCAGTTTGGTAAATGAGTTGTTTACCTGCACTCCTTCACTGGATGTACGAATCCGCACTTCTCCGCAGAGGTTCGACAGCTGGAAAGTTGTTTATAAAGTACTCTTCTTCCGTGAAGAAACCTACTTCGGGAAATGCTGACATCTGATGTTTTTCTTGTTGGGTCCAGCCTGCAATGAGCTGTAATTGTGCACAATTCGGGATGAAATACACGATCACTCCAATTGTTTTCAAATGGGAACCGAGTTGCATACCCTCGACTGCCTCTTTGTTCTCAGCACGACTGGTGGGCTCTGTAAGGATTGGATATGATTTATTTTATATTTTTTAAATACCAAAACCTGGTGCCAAACCCAAAGTGATTACTCAGTTGCTCACCTTGTAGTGTTCATGGATGCAGTTCTCATCATCGCAATCGCCATCGATCGGGCAGGGACCGTGGAGGAAGAGACAAGCGAGACCGGGGCAAGAACGGTGCTCGAAGAAATTACTGGAAGGGGGTTGGGTCTTTGGAAAGAGCAGTGGTTCGGATTATTAGAGTTGCAAGAGCGATTCTGGCAAGAAAGGCATAGGGAATTGAGAGAAGATGAGATCAGAAAATATCAGGTGAGCTTGCAACAATTTCAGCAGAAAGCGCGTTCCATCTTTCGATAATCATAGTCGCAAGAATGAGACTTTGGAGGTACGAAGGGTAGTGAGATATGCAAATTATGGGATTTACGAAAGGTACGGGCAACTTTTGATAATAAATTGAAAACTTGCTTGCAATCATCGGTCGGGTGGATGGCCTCGCATCTGTTCTTCTTTCTACACTGAGGGAAGTAGGGACATTTCGTGTTCCAATCAGCCACTGACATCTCTGCTAGCGCATCACGAGTCGCGTCTGTGGGCGAAGCGAGAGACTGCAATCAAGGAACGTTTAGTATCAGTCGCGTGAGGCGATAGTTATCTCTTCTCTCTATCTCTCACTCTCAGATAGAGAGAAGAGCATGCATAGCGTAAGACTGTACAATTGTGCATGGAAAGAGAATCTCATATTGATATGTAACAGAGTATACCAACAAGGACAATCCATGCGCTAGTAGAGAAAGCGTCTGAAGGCTCAAAGATTAAAGAGTTTCTCACTTGTCTCAGCGGTGGCTCTGGCGTTTCTGAAGCGACGGTCGGCGAAATGAAAAGGAAAAACATCTCGCGGGCAAGCCATGCATCAGACTGAAACGAATCGCCGTTGCTAGGAATTTGTAGTCAGGCGAGAAATTCCCGCTCAAGGGAAACTCTTTCCCTCAGCTGATGTTTCGTATGCATGCGACTAATGCGATTGAGGGCAAATATTTTGAAGTAAACAAATATGGATATGGTTTACCCACCAATGCTTTCTTTCGTTGTTTCAATGATGCTGCCAATATGCTGTTCACTGAGATAATGATGCCTTGCTGGCCGTATCTTCAAATAAGTATTATATTACTTTAGAATGTAAAAATATCGTTAACAGTTCTCTTTCTATAAGAATATAAATAACAACTGACATTCGAAGATCTCTCTCAACTAGTGCCCATTGTTCGTCAGTTTCGGACATCAGATTGAATTTGAATCGAAGAGTGTGTTGGTAGAGCTGTAATCAAGTATTTAACGCCCTAAGTTGTTTACTACACTCACTGGGAACCAAGTCTGATTTTGAAACCAAACATCCGTTGTTGGAATATCACTGAAAATATGATTCGCTAAAATATAATCTCTAAAACCTAATTACTTTCCAACTTTGACATAGACGTAGACTCGACCATCGGGCAAAACGTAAAACATGTTCCTCTCGGTGTCGATTCCGATCTCACTGACATTAGAAGACGGGAGCTGAAGAGAAACTAGGTATTCAGAGATCAAAATCATCAATATTAGGGAGTAAAATCTAACCTTTGCCACTCTCCGAAGCGTGTCGATAATGTAGATCTTACAAACGCTCGGAAGACAATGGAACGATGTAGAAAGTGTGAGAGGATTAGTCACTCCTTCAGGCAGAATTCCGCCCAGATTGAGCGTAGAGCGAAGAATGTCTTCGTAGTTTGATACACTGAGTATATGTGGAATTAGACACCAAAAGCTGTCGCTTTATGACACTGTTCGATTAATTCCTCTTCCTTACTCCCTCTCCCACTCTTAACATTCCTCACTTGAATGGTTGGAAACATAGGGCGCAAAGCTATAGGAATTCCGAAAGTATTTCGATAATTTAAAAAAATCTTACGTCACTCGCTTCTCAGTTCTGACCTTTCGTAGTAGATGAATTATCAAGTACCTAAAAGATTTGCAAACTAATTTGAAACGATTGCGGTTTCAGGCTGGCTCAGGTTGATGAATCGATGATGTAAAAAAATATATATTTCGTATGATATTTCGTGTTTTGAAAGAAAAACATACTTTATTGAGATTGAGATAGTTGCTCTATCAGCCTGAAGTGAAACATTGAGGTCCTCCCTCCCTAGTTCCTCCTCTAGTAAAGAAAGCGGAATCTGCGAATGGCTCATAAACAAATGATTGGAAAAAATTCAACTGGCTAGTTATGAGTGAGCAAAGTAAAAACACCCGACTACCGGAAACTCCTGATCCAATTTGTGATTATCGTTCATATTGAGGAAAAGCACAGCTGAGAAGTAGTTGTTGACAAAGCCGGGTTTGTACTGGAATTTGTTTTAACATCCTTACTGCTTTCAAAAAATCATCCTTTTATATTTAGAGGACGGACGAGAGGCATTGAACTAATTAACAGAAAATGTTTACTTGATAGTTGGCAATCCACTGACGATATGATTCATTCATTGCTGAGAAAGCAGAAAAGTTCGTTCCGTTTCTTGTGAGCGCAAGAAAATAAATAGATAACGGGGATGGATGGAAAGTGATAACAGGGTCGATGGGGTGTTAGGACGGAGAAACGATTGGTATGATCCACCCGTCGTTTCTCTAGAAGAGAGCTTATCAGTGACTAATCTTCGCTCGATCTGCGATGTTTCTTGTCTTTCAAGCGCGATTCAATAAAGATATCGTGAATAATGGGGGGCTAACTGGTCTAAAACGACAATATAGGAGACAAAGCACACACAGACAAACCGCATTTCTTTAATCGTGAGTGTTTTCGATTTGCGGAAATACGACCTACATACAGTCGCGCGCATGAGTCACCGTACACTTTAAATTTCTTTGATAACTTTTGACTCACGATAGATTTATGGGTCAACCTCTGACATGTCATAGCATACCCACCGAGTGTTAGGTATATGCCATAGGGATATCACAGAACTCACTGGTTGTTGCACAGTGAAGACGCAATCAATCGAGACTTTTAAAAAAAATTCATGAATGGATTTTTCCCTGAACACCAAACTTTCTGATATTTTAGATAAGTCGAAGGGCTACCCATAAAATGTTTTTCAAGTTCCTGCTCTATCGCACTTTGGCTACAGAATTGCTCAAAGATGTTTCCCGAAAAAATAAAATTTTCTTCATAGACGTGCTAGAAACTCATTCAAAAGCTCAAAATGGTCCTTTCCACAATTCCTGATGACTCCCGAAGTTTGATAACGATAGCTCGAAATTTGACTTCAAGGCACGAAAAAAAACTTTTTTTTTTTTTTTAGAATTTTTCACTTTTTCACATGCCCCAACTTTTGGTGTTTCCAGTTATGAGGGTGATTTTCGTTCAAAGGTCTTTCCAAGATACGATGGTAGCATATCCATGGATTATACGATTCCCAACTTTTTAGAACATTTGGATAACTTTCCCGCCCACGGCAACCGACAATCCGAGGTCATACGATTTATGGCATATACCTAACACTCGGTGGGTATGCTATGACATGTCAGAGGTTGACCCAAAAGTTATCAAAGAAATTTAAAGTGTACGGTGACTTATGCGCGCGACTCTAAGTTTTTTCGTTGATTTCGGCAAAAATACATAGGATGAAAGAATCGGCTACCACAATGGCATTCAAATGGTCGGGATTAAGGGAACAATGATAGTAGTTTTCTCAGTTGGAGGAGGGTTGCACTACGAACTCACTGGTTTCGACGGCTAGTTTTTAATTTAGACTCTCCCGTAGTCAAAAAGCAGGTGCGTTTTTCACATGAGGCGAAGCACGCTAGCTAGCTAACCACACGACTTTTTTCGAAGAGACTTGGCAATATCTTCACTTCCATATTTGATGTCCATGCTCTCTTCCAGTGAGACTCTTACGCTAACAGGTGTGCATATTTATAAATCAGCAACAAAAATCTGAAAGATAATTTAGCTTCAGTTGCCGAGGCTTTGGTGAGTATCGCCTATTTGTTTCTAATAATTGTGATATCGACCTCACGATTATCCGTCCTAAACACTTCGTTCTACGTAATTTTCGCAGTCACTGGTTTGTTAGGCAATAGATGAGTAGATTCGAATCATATTTAGGAGTGTCTGCTATTTTGAATGATGTTGTCATAATCGCACTAAGAATGATTAATCAAGTATTCGTTCTCGGTCCAGAATTTGGTAATTCTGTGTTCATAGCGGGGTTCAATGATGAAATCGGCTCAGCCAGCAATTATCTCACATATTTCAGTCATATTTTTGTATTCGCACATTCAGCTCAGAAAGCGATGCAAATAATCAATAGATTCACTGCACTCCTCTTCCCCGTCAGATACGACGAAGTATGTTCCCTACCGATTCCATCTACGTCATCAAGAACAGGATTACATCATCACGCCTAATTTTATTTAATCGTTTGTAGATCTGGTCATCCCGGCGCATATGTGTTGCAATGACAATGAGCTATGTCTTCCCTGCAATATTGTTCAGCTTCATAATTATCAATCAGGTGAGATTATTTTTAATTTTGATTATCCTGCAACTCATAAAAACACACGAAAGCGTGTTTTCAGGAGGCCAAGTACACTGACATCGGTGGAGGGAGATTGAAGTATTCCGGCATGGGAAAGACAACTCAAGAAGTGTGTCAGACACTGAATATTATCGGGTTGAGGAATAAGTAACGCTCGTTTTTGAATTTTTTTTCACTTTATCATAAAAACTTTACAAAGCACGATAGAATCTAAAAATATTCTCCATGCGCATCGATGACCTTCTGCCATCTACCAGGCAGCTTGTAGATGCCCTCGTGATAGAAGGACTGGGGCTGGTTCTTGAAATAGTTGGTCAGTACGGTCTGGATAGTGGCTCGGTCTTTGAAGCTCTGTCCCTTGAGGAAACGCTGGAGGTCTGAGAAGAGGTGGTAATCGGAGGGGGCAAGGTCGGGTGAGTAGGGAGGGTGGTGGAGGACAGCCCAGCCATAGCCCGCCAGCTCAGCCTTGGTCTTTCTTGCGACATGCGGGCGGGCGTTGTCGTGCTGAAAGTAGATTCGAGCGTCCTTCCCGCGTGTTTGTTCGACAGCGAGTCTCAGCTTCGGTAGCTGAAGAGTGTAGACCTCTGCCGTGATAGTCGTCCCCTCGGGTAGGAGTTCCCAGAACTCCACTCCCCGCACTGACCACCAGATGCACAACATCACTTTTTTGGGGTGCAAATCGGGTTTGGGGACATCTGCTGGCTTTTGGTCCTCTCCGACCCACTGTCTCATGCGCTCATGGTTGTCGTAGAGCACCCACTTTTCATCACCTGTGATGACATTGTCCAGCCAATCAAACCGGCGATGCAGAGTGAGAAGAGTCGAAGCCATGTCCACTCGGCGATCCTTGTCATAGTCGGTCAGGTCATGGGGGATCTTCTCCCGAGTTTCCACTTCTTTCCAATCGCGTGAAGTCCATTCACGGCAGTTTTTTGGTCGACCCCAAGGAAGTCAGCAAGATCGCGCGTAGTGAGATACGGGTCAGCCTCCACCTCAGAACGCAATCGATCGAGGTCCAACTCCATGGGTCGACCGGGTCGGTCTTCATCTTCGAGGGAAAAGTCGTGTTTCTCGAATTTGCTCCAGTTGTTCATGAATGGCGGGCGGTTTCAAGCCAGATAGAAAGAGAAAGAGCATCACGTTCCGAATGTGAATTCGGTCGGGGACGAAATTGTGCGGCATTCTCGCCTGGGAGACTAGGGAGAACTGAATCGAAAACATGTGTGGAATGCCCCCTCTCTCCAGTGTAAACAGGGTGGCAGACGGCAACAACAAAAGAGCGAGCACGAGGGTTCTAAAGTCAGAGAGAAAAAACGAGCGTTACTTATTCTTCAACCCAACACTTGTTGAAAACACTTATTTCAGATTTCGAAATGTATCATTGCTGCAGTTCACGTATTGTTTGTAATTGTGACGCTTCCTATGAATGTGCTGCTACTTTTGAGGATGAAAAGACTGAGAAAAGAAAATGTAGGCAAACACTCAGAAAAGCTCTCATTGCTAGAAAGCTCTCATTGCTAAAAGCACTCACTCTATGATACGAATCCTTTCAGGTTATTCTGTTCAACAAGGAGCGGATCTATCTGTATTACGTTCTCATTATCACGGTTGCATATCTGTTCGCAGGAGCGCATCAGGTGTTTCAATGAGTTTATTACGAACTGATTTCGGTGAGTTGAAAAGCACCTGCTATTTCGGCGCTTTCAGATACTCTGGCTCTTAGCAACTGAGAACATGCCGCTGGCAATCACGGCTCAGCATACTATAAGTCCCTGAATGTGTAGATTACAACAGCACGAGACCTCAGTTTCGTCAGTGCCACATTAAATTCTGTGGAAAAAGTAAAGGAGAAGAGGAAGTATCTAAATTCCCGCAATTTCGTATCTCAAACCCCATTGAAGCATCGAGTATGGGTTGTAAACTCCATTTGCACTCCAAAAATGAAGTTGCAAGTCGCTATCTTCACGGGGAGCTGAGATATAAAATGAAGGGAATTCAAATATTCCATTTTCTCCTTCACTGTTTCGACAGCATTTGTTCAGTACGCGTATCCCAACGCGATCACTACTTTCATCCCACCAATCGCTCTCGTCCTCATGTCAAAGCAAGTCCGGAATGCAATCAGACTATTCGTTGGTCGGAAACATTCAGAATCCAGCATAGTGGATTCTGCTTCCAATTTTCACAACGTTACGACGGTGAACGTTATGTGAACGCTTCTCGCATCGCAAAAAAACAAGAACGTTACAACCAGTTGTTCGCATTGGTTGTATTTTTCGATTGCTCACATTGTGCATTTAAAATGGTTGAACATACAGGAGCTGAGGGTCCATTTGATTGCGCCTCTGATAAATATCGTATGTTTCTCATCATCAATATGAGAACACATAAATGCGGACTTTTCGCATGAAGCAGTTAAAGCATTTTATGGTCGATTCGGAATCTTGGATTATCAATGATCAGAGAAATTAGTGAGATGTAACTAATTGGAAACATATGGGGGCTGAAAAGGAACACTCAAAATAAGACGTAAGTCATTCATCACGTGGAAACTGTGACATCTTTGATGGAAATTGATGGTCTACACAAGGAAATTGGACGGAGGAGAAGGGAGTAGAGGGCACGGCGATAGTATTTGAAACCAATTATGAGAATGAAGTAGTATACATAAGGATACAATGTGAAGAGAACTGAAATAACACAATATTAGTTGTTTATTTTTCAATAGTGAAATCACTGACCAATTGTAAGAAGAGTGAATAAGATGAGAAGACCAGAAGTTGAAACGAGTGAAGGAAGAAGAAAGGGGATGAATATGAAGATTCCTGAAGTTAGACCTATTCAGAATCACGCCTCCATTAGAATATCCGTACCCGTCGGGAGAAAAAAGAATGCCAATGGTGTGAGATCAACAAAAATGAGAAGATGTGATAGTTGTTCGAGTATATCGAAGGTACGAGGAGAAAGAGATGGACGTAGCTGTTGAGATGTAATGGAAGATTATAGAATACATCTCACCTCTTCTAATTCCGTATACACACTTTTGGTCAGGAACAAAAGAACGAAAGCATAGAATAAAATGAAGAAGAGAAAGGTTCCAGCGAGAATCTAGGATTAATTGATCATAAATCATTTCGCAATATAACATACTTCGAGAGTTCCATACTTGCTCCTGAGATTAATCATAGCGTAGTTTTCTCTGAGATAATTGAAGATTCCATCGACAAGTAAGGGATCCTCAAATTCAACACTTCTCATGGAATTCAATGCAAGTGATGGACCCAATTGATCAATGTGACTGAGACGCGATTACCTTATCTACGTCAATTGAGAAGAAAATAGTGGCAGATACAATGAGTACAATAACTAGAACAAATAGGCAATAGAAGATCATTCGGCGAGGAATCGAGAGATTACGGAAAACTTCGAAGAAGATATTCTTTTGTCTGAATTAAATTTCGTTCGAAACTGTTATCAGACGCAACAGGTTATGGTTTTTGTAAAGATAAAGATTAATTTTTAAATGTTCTGTTTTCATATGTCAAGATTTTATCGATCAACTAATGAGAGGTAGACGCTGACTTGAATTGCTCCATCGTCTCTATGTAATGATTGAATGAATTAGTAATTGCAACACAGGAGAGAAAAGACAGATTTCCACACCTGAGAATAGACACACATAATACTTTCTTCATCTGATTGTCATTTTAAGGTTACTGAACTGACCACACAACGAATAGAATGGAAAAGGTCTGCACTCCGAAAATGCGGAAGGGACCAGTGAACATGAAGACCTCAACAAATACATTTCTTTCACAAACAGAAACAAATTAATTTATTTTGCTCTAATTTCTGCAAGTTTGATAGTTCCGCTCAGAATGACTTTCGTCTCGTCTAACCTTGTGAGGATAGAGAGGGAATGGTTGAATCAAACAGAAGAGAAGGGAATTAATGAAGCATCCGCTCAATTGGACAAGCAACATCACTTTTTTGCTAGAAAACTCTTCAGGGGTGTGTCTTAAATATATAATCCAATTCTCTGGCGAGAATTGGGATGTTGGGTTTCTGAAAGAAACACTATACCCTGCGTGAATTTGGGCCGCCCTTCACCTTATACCTGTATTCAATAAAAGCTAATGAATCACACACGAGTGTTCCTGTTCTGTTCTCCATAGACTATAAACCTTAACTCAATTAAAATGAAGAAAGCACGTATGTCAGTCGCAATAAAAGTGGTGGAATCACTGAATAATCAGGAACCAAATTCGAGCCTGTCGTTTCGAGCCCACAGATAGACTATTAAAAATGATAAACTAAAACAGTAGCATTTCAGTTGAAACTCACGTTATAATCTTTCAAAAAATTCAAAAGAAAAATGATCAATGCATAATTGAATGTAAACAAGTTTTAATCTAGTGCTGTCAAATGTGCACAGTGTTACAATGAACGATTTCTAAAAAAAACTATGTTTTTACTCTTTGTTTAGTCTGTTGTAATATATGGTCTTCTGACTTACGCATGTGAGAAACAACAGGCTCGAATTTGGTTCCTGATTATTCAGTGATTCCACCACTTTTATTGCGACTGACATACGTGATTTCTTCATTTTAATTGAGTTAAGGTTTATAGTCTATGGAGAACAGAACAGGAACACTCGTGCGTGATTCATTAGCTTTTATTGAATACAGGTATAAGGTGAAGGGCGGCCCAAATTCATGCAGGGAATAGTGTTTCTCTCAGAAACCCAACATCCCAATTCTCGCCAGAGAATTGGATTTCGTCACTTTTATTGATGCGCAGCAATTGAGATTTAATTATGAGCAAGGGGGGCTCTGCCCCCTTGAACCCCCCTCCCCCCCCCACCGTGTTTGTGCCTTGCACTTTATATAAACCATATCTCTTTGTTCTCCATGCCACATTTCTGACGCCGTGGAGGCTAGTATCATGCTACCCCACTTGACGGATCTTTATGTTATCAACGAAACATGGTCCCTACCTGGTAACTATCTGAAACCATAGTGATACCAACCTTTTAGAGCCTGATTACATCTGGAAACAACCATGACCAACTCCGGAACAAGCTGTGAGAATGTCCTGCTAACCGGGTTTCTACTTGCTACCAGCTTGGTCCCAACTTGATTCCATCTTGGTACAGTCGTGGTTATGCTCATCGACAAGAATGATATCCTACTCAACCTGTTTCAACACGACCAACGAAGCATGGATCTGGAATGGTTCCGACCTGCTTCAATCCCAGCACAATCCTGTAAAGCCCATAGCTAATCCGGCACCACCCATAATCGACCCCTGCGCTCAATCATATTCTAACTCGTGCACTCTCCTTCCATCGCAACTCCCAATCAAGTTGATAACATGCTTACTTGCCTATCGTATCGTTTCTTATCTCGCAGGGACTAAAAGCGTTTCTTAACTCGTGGGGACTAATCGAACGACACCCAACTCGACCTATATTATCGTGACCAGTTAAACATGATTTCTACTTGGTACTCGTCTGGAACCGACCTGTAACCGAACTCGCCATTTGCGATTGTGAACCCAACTGCAACTAGCCCAAATCGATTTCGGAACAATCTCTGAGAATGATCTGCCGACCTTGGTACCACCATGGTTCCGACCCAGAACCAATCGAGTATCGAGTATTGTTTAATTCCCGTCTTGAAACTATATCCTCTTTATCGAACACACTCCGAGCAATGACTAGCACAACACCACGCACGCTTCTACTCACTCTTGTAGCGCTCCTAGTTTTTTTGAACCAACTAATGGCGTGGTATAATGGTAAAATATATTGTGCGTCACTCCGAAGGTCGTGGGTTGAACCCCCCTCTGCGGAAAGTCGCTTATCCCACCGATCTTTTTTTTGCAATTTCTAACCCATATTAGGCAAGAACCACCTTCCCGATTCACTTTAACATAGTTTTCTAGTATATTTCGACAAGCCGGATAGAATGGCGGGGGTTGGACAGCAGCCCGATGCCATTGAAGGTATATTTGGTAACAAAAACATGTTTTTCGACTTCAGACGACAGCACACCAGCGCAGGATTGATGAAATTGGTTCATTCGAAGAAGTGAACCTTAGATTTGACCCAAAAGCTTATGGACAGGTTTTCGTGAGCTTGTGGCAATTGCAGGGAGATGATGGAAAATAAGCGGACGTGGTAAAATTGGCCCTATCGAGGTACCCATAACTTTGCTCCCAGATGAGCTAACTACACCAAATTTCGAGTACAACATCTCCAGACCATGGGCACAACGTGTACTAAGTTTCGTGAGCTTGGACACACTTTGAAAATTTCGCCTCCGGCTGCCCTCCAAGGGGCCTAAAATATTAAGGGGGAATTCTGGGGTGAGACCCAAATTACGCCGGCGCTACGCGCCGGCGTCAATGTAGGATATTTAAAGAGAAAGCCAATTTAAATGCACTCACTTCGCCACAACGAATGACAGTATTAGACAGATCGCCAATGATATTCCGCCCACCACCAATTGAATGGTGTGATTCCAGTCTGCCAATGGGGAGAGAATAGACAACGTAGAATTAAAGGAGACGACATCCATAGAATATGACGACCTTCTGACTGCTTTCCCTCTAAGGAAAGCACGGCTTCCCTCTCTCACTTCAACTCCGGTCTAATGAGGTTGGCGAAACGCGTGATGAGAAGTGTGATGGAATCGGTGTGAGGAGGATGAAATGGAGTGAAATGAGCATAGAAATGGACGAGATCGCAATTAGAGAAGTGAAAGAGTTGTAGTGGATGATCACTACTTTTCAAGGAACTTTTTATATCAAATTGCGCAAGTCTCGCGGAAGCTGAGGGATGTACTACAGTGTTACTAGAGAAATCCGGCAAGGAATGCACAAGATCGTGAATGAAATTTATTTCATTCCTCGCCCGTGAAGCGCGATTTGAGGTTATAAATTGAAATGAATCCGACAAAAGTAAAGATTGCAAAAATCGGAGATAATTTAACCGACACTATTTATACGAAAAAATTTCCTCTAGGCGAGGCGCATTCAACTATTCTAAATTCAACTTCCACTACCTCCTCATATTCGAATAGTGTAGGTCATAATCTGTTATTTATTTTTATTTTTTAGAAAACCTGCTTGACACTGTTGGATTCCCCATGGCCGATTCCATGTGCTCTCAAATTTCCAAAACATTTGGCTTACAAGAACATGAGAAACTGAAAAATCGAGATTTGTAGCCGGGATGCAGCCTGGCTGCACCGACTTGGTGCAAAATGAAGTGGACCATGATGGATAGCTTCCTTGAGAACCTCTTTCCCCAGTTTTTCGAAAAATCGATGTACCAACTATCATAAGTGTATGATTAGGGGCCACAATGTGGATACCAGAATTTGTAGAATATGGTCGCAACTAGGCTCAATGTGACCGTCAGGGTTTCAATATAATTTTTGCTTTTGGACGTATGTCGATAGCTCTTCTCTCAAGCCTAGGAGAGCGTTAGAAACGCGCGCGACTCCCCCAGCCAGAGAGGGGATAGAGGCGAGAGAGGGGAGAGAGGCCTCTCTCGCGTGTGTCTCTCTCCCTCCTCCCGCTCTCTCGCCGCGCTCCTCCCGCTCTTCTAACGCTCTCGAGCACAATTCGGGGAAATAATTAAATATCCAATTTTGTGCTTAAAATTCTTCTAAAATACTAATGAAAAAAACCCACTCTGGAAAAGACTAAATAAGCACATTCGGAGTGTTTTTCTTGATCTTTGACCTATTCAAAAATGTCCGACCCGAGGTCTACAGAGCTCAATTGATAGGGGAAGGTCATCGCTTCATGACAAATGTTTGGGCGAGTGATTTGGTTGCGTAGTTAAGTTGTGCTCTCTCGATCTCGTTTTCGAGGGAAATAGGGTGGACCAAAAGTGGGAGGAGCTTGTGGTTCCTATGTATGATTGAATATTACGCGACCGGCCTCATAATGATCACATCTGCCACACTTTTTATGATACGACACTGTTCCTTTCGATAATATTGCATAGAAAGTATGTTTGATCTTCACAGGTCACAAAATTCATCAAAATTGATTGACACGGGCTAACCAGTCAAACATTTTCGCAAGTGACGATTACACTGATAAGGGTGAGCGCGCATGAGAGGGCTTTAGGTCGAAGGAAAGATAATCATTCGACTTTATTGACGCTTTCAACCCATCTCCTAATCGTTTTTTAAAAATATTCGTCAAAAAAGATGGCGGATCTCGCTGGGTATCAACTATGGTTGGCCAAACAGCAAGTAAGTCGTGATATTCGAATAGAAATAAATAATTCATTTTAGCATCAATATCTATTCATCAACAATTACTGGTGTGCCATGCTCGCTTATGACATGACAGATAACAATTCATCAGAAAGCTTCAAGGTGCGAAATTTCATTCGATGGTTTCTTTACTTTCTAAAAACTATAGATCCCTTATTTCATCGTTGAAGAGGAGCTCCTGAAAGAGAACAACAATGTGAATCTAGAGAATCAGAAGGATGCATACATATCCAACGCCTTGAGGTACAGTATCGGACATAAGTCACCGTCCAAAATTTCAAAGTGTTGTAACTTTTGAACCAGATAAGCAATAGGTTTGATGTTTTGGCGGATACATTAGACCTATTGATGCATTGCCACCGATAGTGACGTCATGCTACGATTTCGCAATATTGCATAGTGATGATGCAATCATATATATGTTCTTCACTTGTGATTTTAAGGTCATTGGGATTTTTTTCTAAGTCTTCTCTCTTTTTGTGATGATAGAAGGCCTCAGCATCTACCGATTAAAAAATAGTACTCATGGGGCGTTGTCGTACAGAAGCAGAAAACAGGTTCAAAATAGGGTCCCGAAAAAAATAATTTCCATTCATTGACGTGCTAGAGACTCGTTCAAAGGCTCAAAATGACCCTTACAATAATTCCTGATTACCCACAAAGTTCGATATTGATATCTCTTAATTTGACCTCAGGGCACGAATTTTTCACTTTTTCAAATAATTGTTTTCTTCCTATTTTGGATGATCATAGTTCCAAGGCCGATTTTTGTTCAAATGTATTTTCTAGACAGGATAGTTGCAAATCCATGGAATATACGATTCCCAACTTTTTAGAGCATTTGGATAACTTTCTCACCCGCGGCAACCGAAAATCAGAGGTCAAAAGATTTAAAAAATCGGCTATGTTTCGACATAATAAATTTTAACTTTTTTCATTAATGATATCATGGACTCTCATACCGAAATTCGTACTCACCACACAAAAATATCCCAGAAAAAAATTTAGTCAGGAAGTTTTGAGAGAAACTTTTTTTCGACTAATGATGGGGGTATCATGGTCATTTTTTGGGTTGAAATCGATTGACCTCTGATTTTCGATTGCCGCGGGTGAGAAAGTTATCCAAATGCTCTAAAAAGTTGGGAATCGTATATTCCATGGATTTGCAATTACCCTGTCTAGAAAATACATTTGAACAAAAATCGGCCTTGGAACTATGATCATCCAAAATAGGAAGAAAACAATTATTTGAAAAAGTGAAAAATTCGTGCCCTGAGGTCAAATTAAGAGATATCAATATCGAACTTTGTGGGTAATCAGGAATTATTGTAAGGGTCATTTTGAGCCTTTGAACGAGTCTCTAGCACGTCAATGAATGGAAATTATTTTTTTCGG
Source organism: Pristionchus entomophagus (assembly GCA_036245825.1). Classification (NCBI taxonomy): domain Eukaryota; kingdom Metazoa; phylum Nematoda; class Chromadorea; order Rhabditida; family Neodiplogasteridae; genus Pristionchus; species Pristionchus entomophagus. The sequence goes on from BTSX01000001.1 coordinate 12,024,262, forward strand.
GACCCTATTTTGAACCTGTTTTCTGCTTCTGTACGACAACGCCCCATGAGTACTATTTTTTAATCGGTAGATGCTGAGGCCTTCTATCATCACAAAAAGAGAGAAGACTTAGAAAAAAATCCCAATGACCTTAAAATCACAAGTGAAGAACATATATATGATTGCATCATCACTATGCAATATTGCGAAATCGTAGCATGACGTCACTATCGGTGGCAATGCATCAATAGGTCTAATGTATCCGCCAAAACATCAAACCTATTGCTTATCTGGTTCAAAAGTTACAACACTTTGAAATTTTGGACGGTGACTTATGTCCGATACTGTACGTCTTTCATCTCAATTATTGCAAATCTAATTTATTTTTTTCATAAAATTATCTAAAATTAATGCAGTTGTAATATCTATATTGCATACTTTCAAACTAGCGTATCCTTGGTCGAGATAGTTCCAATCTCAAATATTACAGACACTGGCTTGTTCACCTACTCAACGAATTCAATAAGGAAACTAAGTAAATTTTCCACACCTTTCATGTCCACAAATAAATCAGTTTAGTGTGACCAATTACGAAGAAGTTCTTCGTGATTTCTTCCAGCAAGTAGACAATATCCTTCCGTCGGGTGTGTCTAATCCCCTCAGTCCCTCCACTTCATTCCACAATCTCCCAACTGAGTGCAAACTGTGGATTCTCTACACGCTAAGAAACCACGGAAAGGTGACAGGCACACTATTTACTAGCGAATTGACTGACTCTTCTCAATTCGTAATTCCTTATCTCTCTTATAGGCGATAGAGCGCATTGATTGACTAATATTTACTTTAAACCCGTTCGTTTCAGTCTAATAAACGCAGTCTTCGAACAATAACGAAGGACCAACTGGGCAATACCTACCATATCGTCCCCGACTGTCGATTGTATGTGCGGATCACCCGAACAGAAAATAAGTAGGTCATTCCAGAACGTTTGTTCAAAAATTGCCCCTTCTACGGTTTCGGGCCCAGACAATTCTGCGATCCTTTTTATCTTCCTACCTTATCGAAATTTCCATTCCATTCCATCTCTCTCATTCCACTGTCGCAATCAGAGCCCGAAACCAAACAAGTTTAAAAAAAAATAGTTTCAGTCCTCCAATCGATTACGAGAATGTGAAGTATCATCCGTGGGGATCTGTAAGCACATCAATTGGATCAGTCGATAATAACCCATTTCAGCTCTATCGATTCGTTCTTTCCCAGCCTTGCATTCTGCTCTGCGAAAATGAGAACCAATGGGATCCCGTGTGGAAGGCATTTATGTCGTTCGTTTCTAACTCGACGCACAATTTCAAGTTTTTCTTGCAGCTTTAAACTAAACAATCTTTATTATGCTATTCGTCCGACTATGACGGTCGAATTGAGTAAGCTGAATGCAGTCATTGTGAGTCGCTCGGAATCATTCGACATACAGCTGTGATATATTTTAGATGATGAGAGATGGACTGCGACTTGATTTTGAAGAAACCATGAGCAAGATGGCTCCCGTTCAGAAAGCTCCGAAAAAGAAGAGGCAGAAGGTATCCAATATTTTCTGATGCCAAACAGTCTCCCATTTCAATTTACTCATTCGGACATATTCCAGAAAAAGAAGGTAGCAGTTGCTAGTGCTGTAATCATTTCTGAGGTTGACGCTCTCAAAATTGGTTGGTGAAAGATTTGAATTGATATTTTAATGCCAAAATTTGGTGCGAATGATGCGTCTTTATCGATATTCGTCTCATCACGTCACTTTCTGATCTGTTTATCAACCTCTTCAAAAATTGACAACATGTTCTTCAGATATTGAAGCCGTCATCGTTAATGATCCTCTCGTGAGCAATATCTTATTGCCCACTCCTACAGAGGTGTATATTTGTTTCGTTTCGATTGCTCATTTGTCTCAGGTCAAACCGAAACCACAATCGAATAAGAGCAGCGAGAAATGCTGGCAATTTCCGCAATGTCCTCTCGAGAACACATGTCCATATGTGCATCCTAAATTCCCGTGCTCGTGAGTTTTCACTTTTAAGAGACCGGCTCAATTATTTTTCAACTAGGTCCGGACATCCGCCAGGACGTTCGATTCAGCCCTTCATATCACTATCATAGAACAGTGTTGTGACCTTGTTTACAAAAATAAGGAAATTGGCGCCCCTATTTCCTAACGCGGCCCGCCAGGTAAGCGCGGAGGTACAAAATCGACTAAAAACGTGATATTCATATTTCCTTAACGGAACAAGTTAGAGATGAAATTATTTTTTCATCATGTTGGTCAACTCCAAACTGCAAAATAACTAAGGGAAATTTTATTTGATGATGATATTAAAAGTATTTTTTGAAGATTTTAATTATTTTTCGTAATTTTCACAGGCTTGCTTCAATTTCCGCCATTATTCAGATACTGTCCAATGTAGTGCATTCATCACTGAACATCACATAGCGTATAATTGAAAAATCGGCTTTACCTACCTATGTTTTAAATGCGATCGAAACCGAAAAACCCTCGATTTCATCAACTTTTCGAGCATAACTTTTTTCTTTCTTCTTTTCATGAGCTCTAGTTAGAAAATTCGGAATCTACGCTCAAAGATAAGTCAGAATAAATAAAAGTCTGATATTTTCAAAACAATATTTTTTAAACCTTTTCATGACCCCGGGGTCATGATCAATTTTTCGTCGAAAAATCGAAATGTCAGAACAAAATGACTATATGAATTTGTGACTTATTTTTGAACGTAGAAATCGATTTTGCATACTAGAGCTCACCAAAATGCGAAAGAAAAAAGTTACGTACAAAAATCCAAAAAAGTTACAGTTTTTTGAGCATAACTTTTTTCATTCTTATTTTGGTGAGCTCTAGTATCGAAATTCGACTTCTACATGCAGAAATACCTCAGAAAAACCTATAGTCACATGGTTCTGAGATTTTGACTTTTTTGACCCTTGATAACCGGGTCATGAAAAAGCTGAAAAAAATTTGCATAAGCGCTCTCTCACAAAAAGTGTATCTGACGGATGGTTGTGCGAAGAGTGTGAATTTTTGATCTAGAGCTCATGACATCAGGACAGGAAAAAGTTCTGCTCGTAAATATTGGTAAAAGACCATGACCGGTATCGAGGGTCAAAACATCAAAATCTCACAAACCATGTGACTATAGGTTTTCTGACGTATTTCTGCATGTAGAAGCCGAATTTCGATACTAGAGCTCACCAAAATAAGAATGAAAAAAGTTATGGCAAAAAAACTGCAACTATTTGGATTTTTGTACGTAACTTTTTCTTTCGAATTTTGGTGAGCTCTAGTATGCAAAATCGTTATCTACATGCAAAAATACGTCTGAAACTCCTATGAGCATATTTTTCTGAGATTTCGATTTTTTGACCAAAAAAAGGCCATGAACCCGGGGTCATGAAAAAGTTGAAAAATTTTTGTCACGAAAAAATCTGACTTTTATTTATTCTGACGTATCTTTGAGCGTAGATTCCGAATTTACTAACTAGAGCTCATGAAAAGAAGAAAGAAAAAAGTTATGCTCGAAAAGTTGATGAAATCGAGGGTTTTTCGGATTCGATCGCATTTAAAACATAGATAGGTAAAGCCGATTTTTCAAGTATACGCTTTGTGATGTTCAGTGATACATTGGACAGTATGTGAATAATGGCGGAAATTGAAGCAAGCCTGTGAAAATTACGAAAAAATAATTAAAATCTTCAAAAAATACTTTTAATATCATCATCAAATAAAATTCCCCTTAGTTATTATGCAGTTTGGAGTTGACCAACATGATGAAAAAATAATTTCATCTCTAACTTGTTCCGTTAAGGAAATATGAATATCACGTTTTTAGTCGATTTTGTACCTCCGCGCTTACCTGGCGGGCCGCATTAGGAAATAGGGGCGCCAATTTCCTTATTTTTGTAAACAAGGTCACAACACTGTTCTATGATAATGATATGAAGGGCTGAATCGAAAGTCCTGGCGGATGTCCGCGAAAGCGCCGAAATGGTAAAAAAATAACGGAGCCGGTTTCATAAATAATCATTAACAGCCTTTGAAAAAATGAACTGATATTTCGGCATAGATGATTTCTTTATTTTTCGGTTATCGGGAATTTTCCAGGAAGTTTCCGAACTGCCCCCATGGTTGGAAGTGTATCTGGTTACACGAATTCTGCCCGAATGACGCAAATTGTGCGGAACCAAATTGCGCCTATGAGCATATAAATGTTAGTTTCAGACGATGATGATGTACATCAATAATTTTAAAACAATTCAGAGCACACCAACCTATCATCGCATCCCGAGACAACCAATTACGGCGGTGTGTTCATTAAAATTAATTGAATTAATTGCATAATTAAGAGCCCTCGGCCAGTCGCTTCAGTTACGGCTCTCGCTAGAAATGTTTCAGAGCAGAGTACTCCACAGACGGCTGAAGATGCCTCGGTGAGAATTAAAGCAATATCGTCGATAGAGTACATGCGATTGGCTTCGTAAATTGTCACGTAGTCAATTAATTTTTAAAGAAAAATCCTTTTCCTTCAGCGACCAGCATCGACTCCGGTTACTCGGCAATACATCAGTACATCTGACCAGAGAAAGATGCGATGTCAATATTTTCCACAGTGCAAGAAGAACCCGTGCACATACATTCATCCGACTTTGAAATGCAGGCAACTGTGGAAAAAGATCATCCGGATCACCTATCCAAGATTTGGAAAAAAAAATAGATTCGAAATGTTCAGCGCAATGACCGATTTGAATCGTTGAGGAAATTTGCGGAAGGCAAGAAGTGCGGTGGCCGGTACTGTTTCGGCCTGCACGGAATCTGCCCAAAGGATGGCTCTTGTGACGATTGGAAGTGTGTCTACGAGCACGAGAAGGTATCAGTATACTTGAGACTATAGACTTATTAGCATACTTGCAGAGTCTACCCATCTTTCTGCGAAAACGGTCTACACAATCAGCAACGACGGTTGACTTTGTGGCTTTTTCTGTCTAGAGTGTGGACTTATTTCAGAACCAGAGCAAGGGCACGCTGTCTCGAGCCAACTCAGTGAGCAACCTCTCCACATGTAGCGGGAGATCCTACAGAAGTCGGAAGAGCGTCACTTTCGAAGATGATTCGGACACTGATTCCCTCGTGTCTGCTAACACTAAGAAGGTGAGACCATCAACATTATTGAAACTTAGAAATGATGATTATAAAAACTTGTTTTTGAATAATACAATTGATTAGTGTGGATACAGAATACAATGTATGGTATTTATAGAACTCTACCGATCTGAAGCCGGTGGGCATTCTTCGTCCACCAGGCGGACAAACTCGTGCAAGCAGATCCGGCGCTAGTTGCACTAAACAGGGATGCAAGTTGTCACATATCGTGAAGAAATGCCCGTGAGTTCTCCATTCGAGGATGAAACTGTGTTTCAATACGATATCATGGTACAAATCATTCTAGAAAAATTTATTTTAGAACTCTGTTCTTTCTAAGTAATTAGTCACTTCAGAGCACATTATTTTGACGTCCTGTCTAATTATATAATGACTAATTATAAAATGATAAACCCCCACAACAACGAGCTAAATTTGTGAAATAAGGGGTGTATTGGTCTCCGTGAAGTCACTCATTTTCAGTGTGTTCCCTCGTTGCCCTAACGGTGGCCTGTGCATATTCGAGCACGAGTTGTGCGCAAATGATGGCGTCTGCAGCAAGGAGAACTGCGACTATAAGCATATTCTGGTGAACCTATTTTGTTTTGATCTGGAATCCCTCCTCAGAATTCCAAACTGTAACGGTGCCTAAAATTCTCACCTTGAATAGCATAACTTCATTATTCCAGCTGCACCCGATCAGCAAGAAATGGTGCACTAGTGGGTCGCGCTGCAAGAGAGTCGGCTGCTGGTTCATTCATCCCAAGGTTCACAATAATTTCAACAAATGGTCATTTACGTTATCATTGCTCCTGCTGAATCACTATAAATGACGATCCGCAGTTTTAAAAAAAGACTCAAACGCATACAAATGTCCAATTAATTACACCCGGTCCTAATACGAATATTGCATATCATTTACAGGAGTGTGTGGGTCGCTGTCCGACGCCGGACGACTGCTGGATGTACCATAACCCGGCTCCAGCCCGCCCGCCCACAGGACCGGGAAAAAGATCTGGTTTCGCCCCTGGTCCCGGCTTCCCTGTTGAGCCGGGCTATCTTCCGATGCCACCTTTCCTTCCTCGACCTGCCGGTATCAACTACGGCTATGGTCCGGACTTCGGGTACCGACCCGGTCCTGTATTCCCACCGGGACCGGGTTATGGATTCGCTCCGGCACCGCACATGGGACCTGGAGGCTTCTGGCAAGCGCCTGACTTCCCACCTGGTGGTTACGGCCTGAGACCTGGAGAGCCACCACGAGCTGCCCCACCTCGTTCGACCGGCCCCTCTTCTCCGCCTCCCTACACGGGGTTGAGTGCGGCAGAAAGGGAAAGGCTGGCTGCGAAGGCTCGCGATTCCACTAGATTGTAAGACAACCAACCGTTTTCGGTCATCATTAATTCGATTTGTTATTTTTTTTCTTCATTATCGTATTCATTACGCTCCATAAATATCGTAGATATGAAAACATGCGATGAACAAATTTTTTTTAAATTGTCACAAACCTGCGCAGGAATTGCGCAATGCCCAAACGAGGGAGCAAAGCAATTAGCTGTTAGGACTTTTTGATGTTACTTTTATTCGATTTGATGTCACTTCTCGATATGTCATTACCATTGTACATTGTATTTTATGTACACATTTAAGGAGCATGAAAAACAGGATGCGACAGAGCGTTGAACAGTATGCAAATTACGAATAAATTGTGAGCATTACAATAAGACAGCAACGCAACTAAGAATGAACTAATCAGTCTTGTAGGCCTCGCATTTTGCGGAGTTCTTCGTCGTGCGAATGAACGGACAGCTCTGCAAGGATAACTGTTAGCCGGTTTTTGGACACGGAAACGTTTTCCTATCTAAGAACTTATTCGAATCGATCGCGAATAACCTTTGTTTTTATCATTTTCGACGTTCCGTACGGTCAATTCTAGTCATTACGTATATTGTAGCTCCCTCAATTCCGAAAAACCTCTAGTCTGTCTAACTGACAAAAAAGTTCACAGAATTTAAAAAAAAATCCATACCGGATCCGGACAGAGAAGAGGCTCTCCGTTATCCGTGAGGTTCGCAGCTGTTTTGCCTGAAACATATTATGAGAATTGTTTAATTTAGCTTTTTTTTTTTACAGTTTTAGAGTGACAAGCTAGATGAGTTTCATCTTCACTATTGCACATTTTCCTACTGTCAGGCATACCCCTCATATCATTGACACTTGTGTCGTTTTGCACCTTTCACCCTTAGCGCAATACGCACCTCCGATGGGCTGTAGCATGTTATTCCACAGGTTCTTGCCAACGATAGCATGGCCGTAGGCTGCGAAGTGGAAGCAGTCGGGCGCGAAGAAGTCCATGTTGTACGAGCCATCGGGCTGAAAAGTGGAATTCGGTACACTTCAATTTCCTGAACAAAATTTTGTGAACAACAATCCTTAATGTTTCTGTTTGTTGCTATCGTGTACAATTCAAGAAAACGACCCTGAAAATGTTCTGACAAGCAGTAAGACTCACATTCTTGCTGAGGTCCGTGATGGTCTCGAGGTATGGCTCGATCACGAGAGTGAAGTCGTCGGTGGTGTCGAACTCGCCCGAATCCTGCAGATCCTGCATCGTGTCCTGAAACGAAGAAAGTTTAGTCCAAAAAAGCCCAAAAATGAAGAAATTCTTGTCCTGTATATTTTCCTATGATCCAGAAGTCATCGGAGAAGATTAGATAAAAGAATGATTAATGATCGCATGGAGTGTTTGTTGTGCACAGCTATTATCTTGTGTAAGTGCACGTGCATTTCGAAATTCGCATAATTTGCACGAACCATGTATTCATGGCAGATATTGCTGAGCGCCGCGTCCGAGATAGTCTGGTTCTGCTCGCACTTGCACTCGAATCTGAGGATATCAACAATTGTAATATTTTACAAAATCATGAAAACGTTTTCGCACTACACTTGTGTCAGTGGGAAAAGTTTTACCAAACCGTTCTCGCATAAAAAAATCTGAATTGAGTAAAAGGAGAAATTGTCCGACTGACGTATGGATCTCCTCGCAGACATGCTGAGTCCTGTCCAGCTTTCTCAGCAATGCAATGTCGATCATTCCAGTGAGCACGACAATGGTCCTGAAACATTGAAAATTTTGAATAATAAAAAAATACGTTCCATTTCAGCGTTCACACCTTGTCAAAGTGAGAGAGTTAAGTTACAGAGGCTTCAAGAATCTTGCAATTTTTTCACTAAAAACTAATTGTAACTGCTACAGAAATGTGTTCTCAAATCCAAAAAAATAACGTTTTATTTTTCCAGCAACAGGCACTAATCAAACTGACTTTGGCATGTTGGCCTTCAGATACTGCACTCCCTTACGGATCTTGTTCGTAAAATCTTCGCCGCTCACTCCGTCCTGAATCAGGGAAAGCTGTGGTTATGGTAGCCATAATACGGTGATCTGGTTACCGTACTGAGGAGAATAACAGTAGGATAACGTTCGAAATAGTGTCACGGTTTGCCAGTTCGATTCACACAATCAAAGAATATGGCACAAAATGACGAACATGATCAGTATTTCGAATACTATGAGGTAAACAGGTGGTCCGATCAGATTTATTGGAGAACAAAATTTTTTGGTAAAAATATGCAACCGCACATTGAATTTGCACCAGCCACAGATGTCGTTTCCTCCAATGAAAATGTGCACCATCTTCCATTGGTTGAAGAAATCGATCTGAAGCATGTTCGAAAATCACTCATCACAAGTCATACTCTCCTCATTCTCCCCACTATATCATCTGTCTGACCGGCGAGAGCACAGACAGAGTAGGGAGTAATGATGACAAAACATAAACGATTCTCATATTTTTGCGTCGTTACTCGTGGATCGGAGAGATTAGAAAGCAGGCGAGTGTCGCCTATTTGTCATCACTAATGGAGAGTGGTGGCACACACCACTATCGATATTGTGTTGGCGATAAACATTCAAAGATCAGAGATATACCTCCGGATGTTCCTTCATTCTCCTCACGAGGTCCTCTGCTTGCTCCTCCATCTTACTCGAGTGCGCGCCGGGAATACCAGCGTTGAGGTGCGCCGTCTGAAAAGTCGCTTCATTGGCTTTTTCAGGATTACGCAGATGAATTCAATTGCCTTCTCATTTCCCACACTGTCTAGCAAACAGATCAACCTAACCACTTTTGTTCGAAGTAAAACAAAAAAAGAAGCAAAACGTTCCGTCAAGAACAAGCTAGAAAAAATTCAAATAAAAAAGCTAGTTTACCTCCCAGACATTCGCGGATCCCGTCCGGATCGAGTACCCGAAGACGTTCGGGTTGTATTTCTTCAGAATGTCTGCAATCATAATTTGAAAATGTGTTCCAGATAAACGCCGGATGATGATGACCGATGCAAGATTAGGTGGAATGATAATTGAATAAATTTGTTCATATCGGCTTACTCGCAATAGTAATGTGCTCATCGAGTGTGTTATCTCCGCCGATCGGCCATGAGAGACCTGGAAAAATATAAGAATGCATTTAAATTAATTGGATAATGATAGTTGGAAATACGAGAAGGAAGAGAAACAAAAGAGTTTGCAGAGTGAGGAGAGCAACAGATCTATTGGGGTGTTCCGAAAGTTCGTTTAAACAATTTTGAAGAATATTTTTCTCAACTGCGAAGAAATAAATGGGGTTCTGCTAACCGGCGATGATTGGAGCTATCAATGCGCTTTAGTTTAAATACTTGAGCCAGTGCGATCACTACACTTTCCGAGAAATATGCTCTTAAGACCCGACCTCACTAAAACCACCTATTGTGAATTTCTCTTTAGCGGTGAGGCAAAAATCTGGTTATTGTCTCCGGTGAATGGAGAGAAGACAATATGCAATTTGACTGCTCTCCCAACCTTCCGAAAGACATTGCATCATAATTACGAAACTCGCCATTTTCCACACATTTTTATAAAAATTCGCGGATTCCGCGACAAAAATAGTTAGAAGCTATTCAGTAAAAATTAATATTAATAATACTAATTATTTAAAGGAAATCGATTGACAAATAAGCTCGCAAAAATTTAAAATTTAAAATTCGACCCTCTGGAAAAAGCTTGAGAGTGAAAAGAATTGACCTACTTCTGTCGCCTAATTAGAAAACTCCCTTGTATCATTTTTAAATGGCACCCCATCATCATCTCTTGCTGTAGTTTCAATCTGGAATTATCATCTTCATCCTCTGTCGAATTAGAGATTTTTGAAATTAGGGGCGCGAAAACCACTTTTCAGACTATTGCGTGATAATTATGCAACATTTCTGAAATCTGAAGACGGATCAAAATCGTATTTTTCTACCTCTACTAAACACATGAAAGTCGTTGATATTGTACCTTGGAATATACATGAAATAAAATAGGGAACTATTTTAAACGAACTTTCGGAACACCCCAATATTTGGCAACACTAATTGATATCACTTTACAAGCTGATTCATTTCAATCATATATTTGATTGCGTATTTGCTGAGCTTGCTCGGCAATGACGAGTGCACTCATACACGATTCTAATTATTACCTCTGAATTGGATAGCGATAGCCAGTACATCCTCGCCCTCTGCACCAGCACCATTTGCGGCCTGAACTGGTTCATCAGTATGGAAATAATCAACAGTAGCCCTGCTTTTCTAACATTTTTTTCTTATTTTTCTTTTTTTGATAGCACATCACGAACATTATAATTTTCTACTTCATTTTCCGCTTGCAATCATCGCTCTTCTCTTACAAGTCGTATCATCTATAGCGAAGAATCCTTATCGCCACACGGCTACAAACACAAGTGGTTTCCCGGCGTGTTTGATCTGGCTTATCAGCTAGATTGGTAATTAAAAGGCTATCTCTCTCAATTCACCATACACTCTCCTAGCTCTAACCGGTTAGAGACAGCGCAAAGACGAATCGATGAGCTATCCATGATGTTTTCGGGTAACGATCAATCACGGAATGCGAGCGAGCAAGAGATCGAATGTTCAGTGAAAACATTCGAAACTATTTTTATAGGAAAAATATGCTATCAATCACAACAAAACCCGGAAATATTTGACTGCCTCAGACAGCATTCATGCTTACCATTTCCACGAGAAAAGACAATTAACCCTCTCTCCTCATTCGTAATCTCTAACCGGACAGATAAATGAAAAGAAAATGATATTTTGTGTCCCGATTTGCAACCTCCTCATAGTTTGAGACAAACACCAATGATGTCACGTTTGTGCGTTTAACGTTTTTTTCTAGCATACAGTATCGGAAATAAGTCACCGTCCAAAAATTAAAAGTTTCGTAACTTTTGAAATAGATGAGATATCTTTCTGATATTCTGGCAGTTGGTAGTAAGTGTACTCCTACATACGCTCAATATGCCCTACCATAGCGCGATTTCGCAATATTGCATGGTGATGACGCAAACTTTCATTGGTTGTTCAGCGCGGATTATTTGCTCTATGAATTTTTCCCCAGCCTTTTTATTTCATTTGGTGATAGAAGACCTCATTACCTTTCCGATAAACATAAGTACTCATGGGAGTGTACTGCACAGAGGCATTGGACTGTCTCAAAAATAGGTCCTGAAAAAAAGGATTTTCGTTCATAGACATGCTAGAGACTCGTTCAAAAGCTCAACATGATCCTTACCACAATTCCTGATGATCCCCAAAGTTTGATGAGGATAGCTCTTAATTTACCCCCAGGGCACGAATTTTTCACTTTTTTACATAACTTTTTTCTCCCTATTTTGGACGATCACACTTCCAAGGCCGATTTTTGTTCAAATATCTTTCCTGGACATGTTAGTTGAAAATCTATGGAATATACGATTCCCAACTTTTTCGAGCATCTGGATAACTTTCCCGCCAGCGGCAACCGAAAATCCGAGGTAAATCGATTTTCAACCCAAAAATGACCATGATACCCCCATCATTAGTCGAAAAAAAATTTCTCTCAGAACTTCCTGACTAATTTTTTTCTGGTATATTTTTAAGTGCTGAATCTGAAGTTCGATATGAGAGCCCATGATATCATTAATGAAAAAAGTTAAAATTCTTTATGTCGAAAAATAACCGATTTTGAAAATAGGTTGACCTCGGATTTTCGGTTGCAGCGGGTGGGAAAGTTATCCAAATGCTCTAAAAAGTTGTGAATCGCATATTCCATGGATTTGAAACTAACATGTCCAGGAAAGACATTTGAAAAAAAATTGGCCTTGGAACTGTGATCATCCAAAATAGGGAGAAAAAATAATGAAAAATTATAATGTAAAAAGTGAAAAATTCGTGCACTGGCGGCAAATTAAGAGTTATCCTCATCAAACTTTGGGGATCATCAGGAATTGTGGTAAGGATCATGTTGAGCTTTTGAACGAGTCTCTAGCACGTCTATGAACGAAAATCCATTTTTTCAGGACCTATTTTTGAGACAGTCCAATGCCTCTGTACAGTACACTCCCATGAGTACTTATGTTTATCGGAAAGATAATGAGGTCTTCTATCACCACTTAAAATAAAAAGTGAGAAAAAAATTAATAGAGCAAATAATCCGCGCTGAACAACCATTGAAAGTTAGCGTCATCACCAAGTAATATTGCGAAATCGCACTATGGCATGGCATATTGAGCATATGTAGGAGTACACTTACTACCAACTGCCAGAATATCAGAAAGATATCTCATCTATTTCAAAAGTTACGAAACTTTTAATTTTTGGACGGTGACTTATTTCCGATACTGTACGTCTCCCCAATTACAATTACACAATTAAGTCTCCAATTGCAAATCAGTAGCGCGAATAGAATTACCCGAAGTTAGGAGCGATAGGCTCAAAGTTGTCATTCTTACCGTCAGCGAGTCTCCCATAGCAGCGATGATGTCAATGTCGGCGGGCCGCAGCGAGTGAACCGACTTTGGCATGGTCTTAGACCTGCATTTTATTATTAAAAATAAATACTTGAAAATAAATACTACAAAAAAATGGCCACCGTTACGTCATTTCGAAAACTGTCGAAGTTAGGTTTAACTTTTTTTTAAAAAAATTTCTTCTGCACGGTCTTCGATCTGATCGGAACTATTTAAAATGCAAATATGGGTCGTCGTCTTTTCACTTGTATCAAATGCTCACTACTTGACTCTAAGATCGGAGCCAGTATTTATGGGATGTCAAAACAAAACACAGTGTTCCCCAAAGAAGTCTAAGAAAAACATCAGAAAAGTGACAGATTGACTTCCGATCAGTACATTACCAATTTAAGGGAGTTAGTTCCGCACTGGGGTTCCCTTTTTGAATTTGTTTTCGATGCAAGCCTTTTGCGCTCCGATTTGGGAAGAGATCATTGTTCGTACCTTCTCATCAAATCCGCGTCACACGAATATCCCGGCGCTCCGAGGTCGCGATACGCCAGTACCACTACTGCAGCGAAGAAGCATAGGAATAACACTGAAAGACATTCGATTGAAAATCAATACCCATTTTTTTCTCATTCCTGACACTGTCTCAAGTAATCGAGATTACCTAAAGCAAAGTATCGAGGAAATACAAAGTTAAATTTTTTTGTTTTTATTTATTTATCGTTCATCACTGAAGGTGGATCAACAAGTGCAAGATGTACGAGATGGGAGAATTGAAATAAATAATAATCAAACTTACATTGTTTCATTGTGTGGCAGATGCTGGCAGCTCGCTTATCAGAGGCTGTTTCGCTGTTTTTGCTCCGGTATTATCAAGGGCCATGCTTGAGTCGTAAACTCTTCTGCCTCTGGACTCGAGAAACATCACTCTCTCTCATTGCTACATGGTCTCATGCGTGCTCTAAACTGCAAACAGTATGGATAATGTGACGATTTTATGATTCTCCTGGTGAAATGAGGCCACTCATTCTCGTAGTTTGTTGAGAAGACAGCATGGCAAGAAAGCAATACACGTGGTTATCAGACCTCTGAAAACACTGAGATCAGAGCGATCTTGTTTTCACAGCGAACGGGCGAGTCAAAAGTCCATCGCAAGATTTAGGAAGATCATGAAATAGGATGGATTCAAAAGAACTAGAGTAAAATTTTGCCAACTGACTTATTTATTTTTATTACGCTGCACACGTAAACATTAGTGAATGTAACCGCCTGCTCGGTGGTGGCGAATCCCATCTTCCGTGGAATGTTCTTTCATACTTTTTATTCGGATAATATGAACAGTCTGTGGATGTTTCTTTATAACGTGAGAGTCAATCCAGAGATCTCTGTCAGTTTCTCTCCTCTGCAACTTCCCCACTTTCCCTTCGTCTCTCATCTTTGATGCACTGACTCCCTCTTATAACTGGGATAAGAACGAGAGACAAACATGTTGCATGAGATTAGAACACATACCGAGAGATCTTCGCATGATTACAGAGAGGAGAGTCAAAGGTGTTTGTATGACTATTTTGATCATTTTATGGTTACAAGTCCATTTGATATCAAGAAACAATTAACATTCGAAATTAAGACAAAACAATATCAGACTGCTGACCAAGTCTTTACACGATTGAGTTTAAATGCCTCAAAAGTTGGATGGATCCTAATCCATCGATGGATAGAACTTTCTCTGGAAAATGTTTACCTGTAGGGAGGGTCCCACTAGGACTACAGCATTGGGAAGAAAGGGGAGTCACAGTTGGCTTCCGTAACAAAGAAACCTGAAAGATAGCGAGCAGGATTTAATTCTGAAAATTCCATAAGACTTTTTGAAAGTTGTTGTCTAGCCACATCCTTGAACCTCTTCTTCTCTCTTTGATCTTGCGGAGGTGGATGAGGATCGAGAGAGGGGACAAACCACAAGATAACAAAAGACTATTCGTCCCCCACTCACTTCCCCTGCTCTTTTTCTTGTCTCTCCCGCCACCAAAGCGCTTATCCGAATACTTTCAGATATTATACGAACGAAGAGAATCATTCAATTCATTGAAAGGGAAGAAGGAAAGGAGGAGGAATGATCATAAGCCCACTAGTTTGCTTATTCAATCTCTCATTCCACCTGTTGTTGAACTGATTTATTGATCTCTAGGAATTTAATGATTACCAAACATTAGATTTATCATGTGTGCTCACATCTATGAGGAAATATGGTAGTATGTCCTTCAATGCCCTTTTCATCAATGAAACGAATGATCTTTGATCTCAGAGGCGAACGGAGGTCTCATCCTCATCAGTACCATCTCCGTCCACTCCCTTCAGTTTCACTGCCAGAATCTTCCTTCAATCGGTAAATCGTAAATCTTTCCCCCTTTCCATCGCAATCAATTTCCGTCCCAACTTGAATCCGTGGAAGAGTTATCGGAAAACGATAATCCCAATTATGAAGATGAGGGAGGATCCGTCAGAGGAAATGGCACTGGTCAGAACTTTATGCTGTTATCGTCATTCATTTTTCACAAACATGAGATTTTGTCGCGCATCCTGATGCGCTGGTTTGAGACTCTTTGGAGGCGTTTATTTGAATCGCACTATCTTTATAATCATTTCTCAACTTTATACAGTAGCCCTCAAAAGTATTAGCACACGTGATGTTTCCGCTATAACTGTTGAAACATTTGAGCTGAATGCTTGATTCAATTTAATAAATTTGTTGGAGGATCGTTCAAGTTATTGCGGGCTTATGAAATTATCTCGGTTTAGCGTAGTGATGGTGCATTAAATCGATTGAAGGATTGACGGATCGATACATGGAGATGGGCTACATGGGATCGTCCGCTCTGCTTTTCCCTCCCGAACACTATCTGAAGTGAGATTGTTTATGAGTCCATCGTGGACAAACACAAGCCATTGCCGAGCAGGCTCCAAAGACAAAGTATGGAAGTGGCATAGGTGCTCAGGTAGTTTTGAAGGTTAGAGTTTTTGCCCCGTAAGCGGAAGAACTACTTTGGATTCGCGTCATGGTACAATATCTTTTATGTCGTGCAAACTGATATTAATTTTGGCTGGGTGAAAAGCAGACCTCCTGGATCAACTAGAGCATCTTCGATACACTCATCAGTGCATGCATCAGTCAGAAGTTCCATCAGACAAAGGTGGAGATGTTGAAACAATGGCGCTAGGCCGGATGAGAACTTATTTTATAATACCGTCTCTGCCGTATTATCTTTCTCTTCCTCTCAAGTTTTCATCCGACTTAGTGCATAAAAAAAGATGCAGACTGAGAATATTGCAGTAAGCAATTGGCTGCTCGAATTTGGGAACCAATCAAGTGGATCTTATCAAAGATGAAGTTACTTATTATTATAGTTATTTATTCAATTATCGGAGCCAATCTGTTCATGTGGTTAGAGGTGAGACAGAAAAGGAGACTGTCAGAGAACATAGATCATAACAGGCTCCGACAGATCTTGCCGAGAAAGAAGACGCTTATCATGCGAGACTGATTGCGCGGGAGAATTTATACTTGAGGTTGGTTTACACATGATTGAAATAACCTATTCAGAGATTGAAATGTTGATTCAGTTTGAAGCAAATTCACAACGACAATTCGGAATGGAGATACGACGAGTTTAGAAAGGCCATTATCGAGTACGAAGAGGAAATAGGATTAGATGAACCTATGGTGAGATTATCCATTCTAAATCATTCCTCTCAATAGAGACGATTTTATTTCACATAGCAAGCAAACAGTCTCGGTGCTTGGGAAGTATAGTGGTTAGAGTACCTGCCGTTCCTACCTAACCCACTCTGAAACTTTTCCTTTAGATAAATGCGCTGAAACTCAAAGATAACACTCTGTCGTAGGTCGAAACCGCCTGGACGTTCTGGATGTCTTTCCTCTACGCGGGCACTATCTACACAACGATAGGTAATTCCACCTGTTCTCGATTCGTCTTGAATATTGAAGTTCATCTTTGCAGGATACGGTAACATAGCATGTAAGACGGTGGCGGGTCGATGTGCGACCATGGTCTACGCCATATTTGGCATTCCCATCATGATCATCATCCTTGGCGATCTCGGTAACAACGCGGAGTTTGCATTGTAATGAAAACATGTGCCATTCGAGGTTCATTCCTTCTCATTTTGGTCAAGCGAATCTCCACGTTTGGAGATGATATGCGGAGATTTATGGGTATGCATCTACGATCACAATCAAATAAATGTTTTTTTAGGAGGACGTTCTCTATCAGTGTCCACGCTCGATATTGTAAGGGAGATTGCATAGTGATTACGTAATACTGATATCTCAGGATGGGAAAACGTCTATCGTTGAAGAAGGAATTGTAGATGGAGAAGATGGATTACAGAGTGATCTTTGATCTTTGACATACCTAGTGTTCCATTGAGGTCCAGAATCAGATCAGAATCACAATCGATCAGATCCGCCAGTCTTATCGACTTTAATCGCAACGGTCGGTCTTCTTCTGATTAAAAGGACGAAAGCTTCTTCAGGTCGCATGGATACTTCTCTCTGCAGCTGTTTTCTGTTTGTGGGAAGACTGGGACTTCTTCACGAGTGTCTACTTCTTTGTAATCTCTTTGACGACTATTGGTGAGGGCCGGGATACAGTATTTGCGGACGGTTTCCGATCCCAGACTCTTCACAATATTTGGTTATCTTTAGGTCTGGGTGACGTAACTCCAGCACATCCTGAATACATGATAGCCACGTTTGGAGTGGTTTTGACTGGATTGGCGATGGTGACCGGTGAGAGAGATCGGCAACTCCCTCTTCTGCGATGAAACTTTTTTAATACTAAGATCTGTCAGTATTACATCTTCTAAATGCAATGTACCTTACACATTATATCGTAAAATGAAGAAGAATGACAAGGACGGGATAAAGGAAATAATTTATTCCAGTATTTATCGACGTGGTCAAAGAGAAGATCGAATTGATGTACATGGCTCTGCTAGAGAAACAACTGGAGGTTAGCCTTTGATCTCTCTATCTCCCAATCTCTCATTCAGTTGTACATGAAAGCAGTGGACACGGGAGATCCTGCGGCGACAGAGCAAATGATGGAACAACTACAAGTGACTGCTTCCCTCTCCCTGACATCTGATCTTTGATCTTTCAGTCGAAATCAAAGTATCTCTTCCCTCTCATGAGCAAGCGTTCGGGCAATAAAGTGATGGAGCAATTCAAGAGCGACGCGAGGGAGAAGGGAATAGAGGTACATCTTCAATCTGAAACGAGAGCCAATCAGTGACACAGTTAACTGTGTTTCTTCTACATATTGCCAGATAATGAGAGAAGATTAGTAGCAGAACATGTTTCTCGTGCACACGAGACGTTTCGAGGGAATTCCTCATCATCAACTAGTCATGAAAAGGGGTGAAAGTAATGACTCAGATTCCCTCCGTGCTCACTGACATCAATCCGGATACTGGTTTACCCGCATTCACGTGGGGGAATAAGGTAGATGACAGGAGAGAGGGATAGAAAGGGGAAGGCAAATGCGCATTCAGGAAGACTTCAAGGATATGATTGAACAAGCAGATGAGAGGAGGGAGAAGGAAGAGCAGAAGGAGATACAAATCCAACAGAAAATCGAGGTGGTAAAGAACATCTTCCACGCAATCTTTACTTCTTTAGGCTAGAAAGTCAGGTCGCACTCACATGGCTTCTACGATTAATCTAGAGGTAGATTAGTACGTTTGAAATTTTACGTGTCTTATCTGCTTAACCACTTTCTCTGTTATCAGCGTGCACAATCCCAATCGTTGGTGGCCACAGTGGAAGCTGCAGGACAAACATCAGTAAGTCTTTTTCTTCATCGAACTCAGAGAAGAGGACTTCGTACGCATCGATACATATTTTTTTTACAATTAGGTAGACGTGGATGTGCTTGATCACTTCTCATTCGGTGCACAATTCGCTCCATCAAATTCCGACTGCGAGTGTCAAACTGAGGAGTGTGAGTGCAATGATGAAGAGATACAGGTATGAATAAAATCTGGAAGAAGACGAAAAGCGAGAGGTGGATGGAATGTGAACCATGACTTGTTAGTTAGCGGCAACCAGTATACCTGCCAGTTCTCTTAGAATGCTTACAATCATTTCACAGAAATTGCGTCAATATTTTATAAAGGTTGGTTCGGCTCTTCCTGAATGCTTCTCATTCGGTGCCCAAGTCGTTCCTTCAACATCCGACTACGAAGGCCAAACTGACGTGTGTGAGAGTATAGAAGAGGGGATCCAGGTGAAAAATGCTTACCAAGTAATTTCTCCAGTTTTTTTTCAGGCAAGCACATTGACAGCAAATGTCTACACTCAGATGGATAGATCAGAAACCAGCACAGCAGTTCAAGCTGTGCCTTTGTGAGATACCGTAACCCAGGCATTCTCCCACCTTCCCTCAATTTCAGATTAGCAACTACGGAAATTCAAACAGAAGTTTCTGGAGATTTGAATAAACGAGAGGGCGAAGGGAGCGGAAAAGAGGAGGTAGGGATGAGGAAGTGGAAGGGGATGGGGGACCGAGTAAAAGGAGCAGATGCGTTCCTGATGAAGAGAACTGCCGATTAGAGACAACAACGATAAACTTCATGTTAATGAGGAGACTACTAATGATGCAATCGAAAAGATCAATTGCAGCTAAAAGATAAACGACCAGCTTTGGAACAGCTCATCAAACTGTTCGAGAAGGAAAAAAAAGCAGGACAAGAATCGAAGACAGATACGGTACTCGCAGTGTAAAAAAAAACGAAAAATATTGATCGATTTCAGGATGAATTACAGGAAGGAACTAGTCGAAATATGAGAAAATTTCATGAAAGGTGAGTAATTGATAGTGTGATCATTTTGAAGATTATCCTTTTCAGAACTGCATCGTCCAGTTCTTCATTATCTTCAAAAAGCGAAAGCGGAAAGGCGAAAAGGAAAGATTGAGAACAATGATGAGAAATCGCTCCATCTCAATTTCGGACCTGATTTGTATGATGAACTACCGAAAAGGAGTGATTCGAAAACATATGAGTATTATAGGTATTAGATCTGTTGAGTCTTGTATTATTGTAATTTGACTCATTGTGTAATCAAACGATATTCTGATGCAGTTAAAAATACATATATTTATCGAGATAAGGGGGCGTCGGATTTGGGTCGTTCTTCTCACTTCAAGACATCATCACTTGTGCTAATGATGCCCGTCGGCGCAGCATCCTCTGCGAATCTTCGGGTCCCAGTCATCGCAGATGACGTCCTTCGAAGCGAATTTAGTCTCGCATTCGGTGTTGCTGCCGCAGCCTGCAAATATAATGGTGATTCATTACATATTAATTCGAAATAAAGTAGGGGTTTTCCACTCGAGTTGTGAAAGTAAACGTGTACTCGCTAAAATGCGCAAAGTAATACTCGTTTTCTGAGCCATTTGAGTACGATTTTTTGGGACAAGTGGCTGGATTAATCTAGAACGAGTGCTCGTCTCTCGACAAAAGGACAATTTCGGGAGTATTCATATATCTTCTCGACTATAATGGTAGCAATTTGAGACAAATAGTGTTTTAATGTCAAACGAGCAGTCTTTTATAAACTCTAATTCTGACCGAGTAAGTCCGGATAGCCGTAGCAGTCTGGAGCGGCAGTCGAAAACACGAGTGCAATCACGGCGAGAAAGCAGAGTGCAAAGAGGATAAAACGCATCGGGTCTGATTGCATGAAATTATAGGAGAAAGAAAGTTCATATCTTCAATTTACTACTGTGGTTGAAAATCTTCTTTTTTCAAATCGATAAATTAACGGTTAAATCGAGTGTAACGCCAAAATTATGATAAAGAAACCAACAATTTGATCCGTAGAAAAGAAGAAAAAGAACAAGGCGATCAACTTTATCGGCTCGAGCGATCGTAAAAGTGATAAGCCGGAGCATGACTTGGAGTGTCAGACATCAAGAAGGTGATAATAGCAGAATGGAAATGATGATATTAGCCCTTAGTAGTCTAATGAAGCAAGTGATTGAAATTAATAATTTAAAAAAAACAATCGGTGAGCGCGATCACGACGAGAAAGCTGAGAGCGAAGATGAGAAAACCCATAAAAAGATGATGTTAACTCATTGTTATTACGATGTCCCTCTCAGTGTGTGAAAATCTATTTATGCAACATTATCGAACATTAGTAATAGGAGTAGGAAGAATACCTTCAAAAAGTTTTCCACTGGATTTTAATCATGTGCAGGTTCTAGATGAAGATGTAAACAAGTTGTGAAAGTCCAAAATCCGTAGACGAAGTAATAAATTGGCTTCCACTCACAATACATGTCAAAAGTATTTTCTTCACCAATTCGACCAGAGTGCCTGTAAGTATGCTGTTTTACTTTTTTCGCAGAATAATGAGAAAACAATTAAAATTGTTGCATGTTGTTACTAGTTATGCGAATCAGAAACCGTCTAAAAACAGTCACGTGCTTTCAACGTGGTAAGAAAAAAACCACACAATTTAGAAAAGGGCTGTATCCAAGTTGTCGCTCACCACCACAATATATTAAAACCATCCATAGCGAGGTTTGGGATAAGCATAAACGGATTCCAAGCAATGATATTGATGAAAGTGAGGATGTGATGACACATCATCTCTACTCGAATAACCTACAATAATTTTTTTTTAAATTTAAAATTAATTTAATTTAATCGCATGAACTATGCTAGTTGTAATCAAATTGTAACTTGCTTTGAGTGATGTTGATATCTCCCTGAATGTCGATTGCCGATTCTGAAAATAAAGTCGTAGGAACGAGCAATATTAAATATGCTAATCATATTAAACAAAAAACATCGCACTTCGGGAGGCGAGATATACCTCTGAACGAAGAATCCAACGATCAAAAAATATGCAATAGGAAGAACGTTTATCCAGAAAGACAATTTCTGTAATGATACATTATTCAAATATGCGAAGATACGAAACAAATTCAATATTTTACTTTCTCCATCGTCCATGCAACCATTGATGCAGTAGAATTGAAGTCGTTTTGAGCAATGTTGATAGCCATTGCCAGTATCTATCAGTCGCTGAGAAAAAATATAGGGAAACAATTCATAATGATTTAAGCATTTTTGACAAGGTATTTTGGCGCGCTTTGCAGTGTCACGATGCCATAAAAAAAATGCCGTTGGCTATAGCTGACAGGAACATCTTCATGTTGTTTGAAAACTCACACAATATTCTCGAAACAAAGGAAGTTGTGCGTTTTACTCCGGGAGAAATAATAAACACAATCATCAGCCGAATCGAATAATAGTGGGCGTAATAATAAATAACATAAGAGAGGAATCGCGAGAGTTTCGAGAGCCCTGCGGACGTAGGAGAAAGTTCCCTCGATTCCGCTGAAAAGTGAAATTTAAGTACATCGAATGATGCTCTTTCAAACTGCGTTTGCCGATTTTTGATATCAGGTCTTATCTTCGAGTATAGGTAGGTCAAAGTAGAGACACTAAGAAATTTACTACCAAAATTGACTCACGAAAACAGCCATAACTTGCTTTAAAATAAAGCTAGAGACAATTCCAAAAAAAGAATTCGAATCGGGGGGCAGTGGGGAACATTTCTTATGTTGATGATTTCATTCCTTGCCGATGCGCTGGATCGAGGCCGTTGGGTTTTCAAAAAAGTGATGAAACTTTCCTAATACCGATTTCTGTAACAAGCGCCAAAAAGTGATTGGAGAAAAACCATGTACTTAACACCACCTCCAATATCAAAAAGATTGAAGGTGCGGATAAAAATGATCTGGGACTTTTGTCCGAAAAACCTGCGATTTTCGCATTTTAGGTTTTTCAAGCATAACTTTTTTCATTCATGTTTTCATGAGCTCTCGTATTGAAATTCGGAATCAGTGTGCAAAAATACACCAAAATCTCCTATAGTCATATATTTTATAGATACATTTTTTTTCGACTCTGTCTACTTTTTCACCATGTTTTTCACCCCCTTAGGTCCGTTTTGGTCGAAAAATTGTTGTCTCAGAATCATCTCCCTATAGGAATTTCTGGCTAATTTTTCAGCGTAGAAAACGAATTTGCTAACTAGAGCTCATGAAACCTCGAAATAAAAAAAGTTATGACCAAAATCCGGAACAAATTTTTTTTGGTATTTTCTTTGAAACATAACTTTTTTCTTTCGACGTTTCCTGAGCTCTAGTTAGCAAATTCGTTTTCTACGCTCAAAAATAAGCCAGAAATTCCTATAGGGAGATGATTCTGAGACAACAATTTTTCGACCAAAATCGGACCTAAGGGGGGACCACATGGTGAAAAAGTAGACAGAGTCGAAAAAAATTTTATCTCGAAAAAATATTTCCATAACATTTTCTGGTGTATTTTCTTGCGCTGATTCCGAATTTCGATGCTAGATCTCATGAAATCGTAAATGAAAAACGTTATGCTTGAAAAACCTCGAAAAAATGCGAAAATCGCAGGTTTTTCGGACAAAAGTCCCAGACCATTTTTATCCGCACCTTCAATCTTTTTGATATTGGAGGTGGTGTTAAGTACATGGTTTTTCTCCAATCACTTTTTGGCGCTTGTTACAGAAATCGGTATTAGGAAAGTTTCATCACTTTTTTGAAAACCCAACGGCCTCGATCCAGCGCATCGGCAAGGAATGAAATCATCAACATAAGAAATGTTCCCCACTGCCCCCCGATTCGAATTCTTTTTTTGGAATTGTCTCTAGCTTTATTTTAAAGCAAGGTATGGCTGTTTTCGTGAGTCAAATTTGGTCGTAAATTTCTTAGTGTCCCTACTTTGACCTACCTATACGAAGACGAGACCTGATATCGAAAATCGGCAAACGCAGTTTGAAAGAGCATCATTCGATGTACTTAAATTTCACTTTTCAGCGGAATCGAGGGAACTTTTTCCTACGTCCACTACTACCCCGAAACTCTCGAATCTCTCGCGATTCCTCTCATAACACCAGAATCACGACCCGGAAGAGCAAAAACAGCCTCTCCCGGAAATTGTTTTTTCAAACTGTTCTGAAACCTTCCATACAATGATGGTTGGATACCCTGTGGACAAGTTTTCGAACGATCCCGGGTATGTGTCCCAGAGCCGGCTTTTAGGAATTCCGGTCGCGGTTCCGGTTCAAGCATATCTCAGCTCCCCGTTTAGCTAGAAAGCTGGCGAAAAGCTTAAAGAATGCAGAAAAATATTTCAAACAACTTTTCTGACAAGAGTGAACAGATTGGACAAAAACTAAAAAAGTTGCGATCGAAAAACTGTTGTGAAATTCATGAAAAAAATGTTCACTAGGAAGCGTGAGGAAAACACAGATTTT
Source organism: Pristionchus entomophagus (assembly GCA_036245825.1). Classification (NCBI taxonomy): domain Eukaryota; kingdom Metazoa; phylum Nematoda; class Chromadorea; order Rhabditida; family Neodiplogasteridae; genus Pristionchus; species Pristionchus entomophagus. The sequence continues at coordinate 12,048,692 of BTSX01000001.1, forward strand.
TATTACAGATTAAAAAGGTCTAGTCAAGCAATCTAATTGAAAAAAAATCGTGGAGATCGGGTGTTGTTGTATTTTTCAATAGCCCGAAGATGATCGATTTTGACGGTTTTTCAAGTTTATCTTTTTTCTTTCATAATTTCACGAGTTGTAATGCCGATATTCGAATTCTACGCGCGAAAATACGTCAGAAACACCTATTGTCATATTATTCTGAGACAAAAAATTTCAAATTTTTCATACCAAAAAGTCGAGATCTCAGAATCACCCGACTAAAGGTATTTCTGGCGTATTTTCGCCCGTAGAAGCCGATTTTTCATGTTAGAGCTCACCAAATTCCGAATAAAAAAAGTTATACACGAATATGTTCGAATTTTTAGGTTTTCTGGGTATAACTTTTTTCAGTCGTAATTTGGTGAGATCTAACATGAAAAATCGGCTTCTACGGGCGAAAATACGCCAGAAATACCTTTAGTCGGGTGATTCTGAGATTTCGACTTTTTTGGCCCAAAAATGACCATGACCATGACCATGAAAAAAAAAACCTTTTTTTTTGACCTTTTTTTTTCATGACCATGGTCATGAAAAATTTGAAATTTTTTTTGTCTCAGAATAACATGAAAATAGGTGTTTCTGACGTATTTTCGCGCGTAGAATTCGAATAAAATTATGAAAGAAAAAAGATAAACTTGAAAAACCGTCAAAATCGATCATCTTCGGGCTATTGAAAAATACAACAACACCCGATCTCCTCGATTTTTTTTCAATTAGATTGGTTGACTAGACCTTTTTTAATCTGTAATAAAAATCTGTGTTTTCCTCACGCTTCCTAGTTTTTTCATGAATTTCACAACAGTTTTTCGATCGCAACTTTTTTAGTTTTTGTCCAATCTGTTCACTCTTGTCAGAAAAGTTGTTTGAAATATTTTTCTGCATTCTTTAAGCTTTTCGCCAGCTTTCTAGCTGAACGGGGAGCTGAGATATGCTTGAACCGGAACCGCGACCGGAATTCCTAAAAGCCGGCTCTGGGACACATACCCGGGATCGTTCGAAAACTTGTCCACAGGGTATCCAACCATCATTGTATGGAAGGTTTCAGAACAGTTTGAAAAAAAAATTCCGGGACTGCTCTCCCGGCTCCTGATACCGGTGATAAGCGTTATTCTCCCATCTAATCAATTGTGAAAAATAAATACACAGCTGTTCCACATAAAAACAAAAAAATACACACCGGTCTTTAGCAAGAAATATAACTGATTTTTACACATTTGGTAAAGTGAAAATAATTTAGAAAAAGTTATTTTTTGATGTCTTGTCTGAATGAATTGGTTTTTTGAAAGTGAATGGATTTCCATGATTGGAGCATCGAAATCGTAGAATAATAGTGGCTCAATCAAGCGCAGCATAGAAGGAATTGTTTCGTGCAGTACCAAGTGAAAAATGTATAAGTGATCAATACTTTCGGAACACCCCAATACTTCATAAAATTTAATTAAAATTTGCGTTTCAAAAGTCGATTTTCAATTAATGAATTATATGGATCGATAGAGGAGAACGCACTGAACAAGAAAATCATAATTTCGCTGTGATTAAATAAATTCTTGAGGTAGTAAAATCCAGGCGCCAGTAGGTGTCACTCGGAGTCACGCCGAGTTACTCCGAGGTACTCCGCGTAGCGCATGTTCACAGTGAGACCCAACAGGACTGTATGTCATCCCCATTTTCGACTACCGATTGACGTATCTTTTTTTCCAGAGTTTAATTTACAACGTTTTTTCTAGAATTTCTAAACGAAAAACCAGACGAACAACGGATCGTTACGTTAGGTCCGTCTTTTATGATTTTATTAATCAGATCCAATCAGTTCGAAAGATATACTCGTACAAATTTTTTGATCGAAGTTTTCTTCAAACTGACTAGCTCCTGGCAAAGACTCATGATTTATTATGTTTTATCATTCTTGCACATATCAATAGCAAATATCATTGAACACAACAAATGAACAAAAACAACCAATTTCTATCTCCTCCAAGAAAGGTCTCTTCTTCTCGCGCCTTCATACCACATTTCAAGATGACAAGACTCCCAATCAGTCCACACATACATCGACCCAGCTGACACCCTCCGGTTGCCCACTCCTCTTCCAATTCGAGCAAATAGGTACACTTTTTTGACCAATGACGGAAGTTCCTGAACAGAAATTTAGCTTCAGATGTATCTTTGTCTACTTTCTATGTTTCTATGCTACGTGGCAAAGCTATCGCCGTTTATTCATCGGTCCGCAACGGACAAAAACTCACTCGAACTAGCTGATTCACTTCCTCCTCATTGAGAGTCACGTTCTCCAGCTGAAGATGGCTGCAGCGTTTCGAGAAAATTTCCAGAATAAGTGCCACGGGATTCTTCAGACGGAAACCGAAGCTACCATGCAGAATGAGCTCCTCGAATTGATCAGCAATGATCAGCTTTTCTGAAAGTATTCATAGCATGTTTGAAATCATTAAATCAAATTTATCACTGAGATGATATTTTTTCCTCACTAAAAATAATTAATTTCTTTACGTATTGAATTGTCAATGTTTTACCAGCTCCTACTCAAAACAGATTACCTTTCATTGACCGGTCAACTCCCATGTTAGCGGTGGTGAGTTGAAGATGTTCAACAGCTTTATGCGACAAGTCCCTACAATTCGAATGATTAGAGCTTTAATTTTTTTTAATGGAACTGAAACAGTCAACTGCGTTTTCTAGTGAGCACTCAATCCTAGTTAGCGCGTTATTATCATAGCTGCTCACCAGATGTTCTTCCTGAACCCTTTCGCGTTTAGACACCGCATTGTTACTGTTAGACCATCCAAGAATGAGGTGAACAGGGAAACGAAATTGTCGTCGTGTGAGTTGAACTCGAATCGGTCGATCACGCATCCTTGGATATTCTTCCGAAGGTAGATCAGAAACTCGGCGAAGTCGTGTCGGGGCATTTTTACAACGAGACTCTGCAAAAAAACTGAATTATGAACTCTTCACTGAAAACAAAAAAAACGATAACAATCCTTCAGCTCGGAAATATATATATTTTTAAAATCGAACGAGATACGATAATTCTTTCCGACTATTGTGGCCTCGAGGACTGAAGAGAGCATGCAAAATTTGGAATGATTTTTGAACGGAATCACCTGAATATTGTATTGCCAAAAGGTCCTTTCCCAATCAGTTCTCCACTGCCATCTTCTGATCGATTTCATGTATGGGATCAAGCATAAAGGCGCATTGAGAGGACTGTCCAGGTATAGTCGGAGGCTGGGTTCCTTATCCTGTGGGGAATATCACGCGTGCCGCATTAGTGTCGAATAAACTCTGGCACAAAAAATCGAATGTGGGTTGAAACCATTTTTGGATAGCCTATAGTGTCCCTAACAAAATAGCGTCGAGCTTTGTGGCCTAGGGCCGATTTTAAGGGCAAGGTAGGTCATTCAACATTTTGAAAACCGAAAAATGCGATTTTCGGATGGATGTGGTGCCTCCCAGTGAGGTCTAAGAGATTGGTCGTCAACAGAGAAAATGTGCCTAAGGTCATCACAAATATCCCTGAATAATTGGTTCCTCGATATTTGCATTTGCATTTTTGTAAATCGTTTAAAACGATTAATTCAATTCACAAGAAAATATCCAAGGCAATGATAATCTCTTGTTCCCGTCCTGAGCGGTCGCTCTCTCTTTCTCTCCCGGATTAGGCAAATCCACCCCTCCCTCGTCTCTCTCCTCTCCTCAGTCGCCCGACTTCTCGCCAACTGATCTACCCCTGGTCATCGCTAGTCGGGAAGTGGGAAGCCGACGATTTGGTGGTCGTATCCCACCTGGCCAGGTACGGTAGTTTACTCAAGCTTCACCCCCTCGCGCGATGGGAACCCCGGTCAAACAAGTGAACAAACCTCCCCTTCCCGCGGCAGCTCGCGGTCCCACTTTCGATCCCTCGAGATATGCCACACAGGAGAGTGTAGATTGCCTGACGAAGAAGGTTGACCAGATGATGGAGATGATGAGCGAGCTGTTGTCCCTCCACAAGGCTGCTCCTCCCTCCCTTCCCCCTCCCTCTTCCCTCCCTTCCATCACGCCCGCTGTTGATATGGTGCATGCCGTATACGAGTCTTGCACGCTTGACATGGTGCATGCCGTATACGAGTCTTGCACGAGTGACAAAGCGGAGTATGAGGAGAAGGAAAGTCGTGCAGTGGTGATTGGAATGACTGAGAAGTCTGACCTCGCCCAGGGACTCATCTCGGATCAGAAACTCGTGGCCGATCTTGTCAAGTACTGTGATTCGGAGAAGGTTCAGAAGGCATTCACTGATCAGCTGATCAAGCACAAAAGACACCCCACGGACCGCCCTCCCGGAAAGCGCCCCCTCAAGATCGAGTGTCCCTCCAAGGAGATCCGCGACCTTCTCCTCTCTGGAATTCGCGGAAAGACCGGACGGCCGACCCCCTTCACTGGCACTCTCGCCTTTATCAGGAAGGATCTCACCCCGACTCAGTTGAAGATGGAGCGGGATGCTCGCGATGAAGCAAGACAGAGGAACGTGGAAGCTGGGCAGATTGTGTGTGGAGTACGCGACTTCTCGCTCTACCACTACCGTACCCCTCGCCCATTCCCCTCGACCTACGGACGCGCTAGGGATACCAATACGAACCCATCTGCCGATCTCGTTCGTTCAGGCTCCGCTCCTCCATCGTCTGGCTCTGTCTCCACTGATGCCACTGTTCTCTCTTCGGCCTCTGGTGCCTCTGCCCTCTCTGATGCGACTACCGTACACCCTCCGTCGAACCACATCAACATCAACAGTAGACGCTAGGTACGCGGCAGCAAGGGCACCCCCATTCCCCTATTGTCTCTTTCGTTACCTTCCTCCTCTCTTTCCCCTCTCCTAGTCAATCAATCGATATCCTCATTTGCATCTCCCCATCGTAAAGTGCATGCGCGCTCATCTAGTACACGTCTGCTTAGCCCCCAATCTGTCTCTCTTTACTATGCTAATGCACGTTCTATTCGATGCAAGTCGCCCCAGCTTTCCTTTATACTCTCTTCCTCTCTTTATCGTGTTATTTGCATATCCGAAACATGGCTCGATCTTTCTGATAGCGACTCCTTTCTAGTTTGTGGTTTTCCTGAGTATTTTCCTCTTCGATGCGAACGCATAATGACTGACGATTACGGTAGAGGCCGTGGCGTCGCTTGCTTAGTTCACAACTCACTTAGCCCCGTGCTCATTTCCTCTTTTTCCTCTACCCTTCTTGAATCCTGTATTGTAGATTTAAATGTACTTTTCACTTCCTCATTCCCCTTTAGAAAAATTAGGATTATCACAGTTTATCGTTCTCCCTCCTCACCCAACGAGCACTCTTGTTTCACTCCTCTCTCATCTAGAAACGCATATTTCCATTGACTTTCCTTGCGTTATTCTTGGAGATTTCAATTTCCCTAGCATCGATTGGACTACCCTTTCCTCTCTTGTCCACAATGATCTTCTCCATTTCATTTCCGACAACCATTTCACCCAACATGTACATTTTCCTTCTAGACTTCAAAATTATCTTTCAATTCAATTCAATTCAATTATTTATCCACCAGGGGGGTATCATGAGATTGGAACAGTGGAGATCTTCATTAGTGCTTTGGTGGAGGTCCGTCGTCTTGATGGCGAATCGGTGGTTGGGGGAGGGGGGAGGCTTCGGGAGGAGCAGCAGGTCAGAAACAACATCAGAGTCGCAAAAGCGATTCTTCAGAGAAAGATATAGAGGGAATAGAGAGAATATGAGATCGGAATATATGAGGCGAGCTTGTAACTATTTCAGCATCTAGCACGTTCCTTCTTTCGATAACCCTAATCACAAAACTTGAGTGAGACTTGGGAGGTACGAAGGGCAGTGAAATGCGCAAATTATGGGATCTACGAAGAGAACGAGTAAGAGGGGCTTTTCTGAATAAGTTGGAGTGGTCATACGAATAGAATCCATGAATCGACTTATAAAGGAAGAGAATATCTGAGATAAATCTCCGATGTTCAAGAGTTTGAAGTGAAAGAAAGGATATTCTATCGGGATACAAGGAATAGGAATTTTGGCAACGCGCAAAAAGACGACGCGAGAAATTTCGCTGTACATCTTCGATTTGATTGGCAAGTATTACGGTGTGGGGAGACCAAACAACAGAACCATATTCGAGAAGTGGTCTGATGAAAGTGGTAAAAGCGCGATTGTACAAGTGGGGGTCAGGAGAGAAGAAACATTTGAACATGATATTGATTTTAGCTCTCGCTTTCGATACCATTTTAGAGATATGATCAGTAAACTTGAGAGAGGTTCATGATGATGCCGAGGTCTTTTATGAAAGGTGAGGAGGACAGTGGAATGCCATTGATCGTATAAAGAGTACGCGGTGAGAGAGATCCGTAGTGGACAACAGAACACTTGGTCTCGTTGAGGGACAGATTCCACTCAATGGACCACTCGAATACAGAATCAATAGCACGTTGTAAAATGTGGGAATGAAGTGGGACCTTTGCATAGATTTTGAGATCGTCTGCATAGATACCGTACTTAACCTCAGAAGGCAAAACTTTAGAGAGATCGTTAATGAATAAGATGAAAAGAATCGGACCGATGCATGATCCTTGCGGGACTCCAGAGGTTACTGTAGTGGGATCAGATAAAGTGTTACCTATGAGGACGTGTTGAGATCTTTTAGAGAGGTAGTTTGCAAGCCAGGAAATAACGTGTTGAGATCTTTTAGAGAGGTAGTTTGCAAGCCAGGAAATAATATGTGCGGAAAAACCAATCTTGGAAAGTTTTTGGAGTAGGAGCCTGTGGTCAATACTATCGAAAGCTTTTTTGAAGTCGAAGTAAATGGGATCAAAGGAAGAATTCTGAGATTTGAAAAATAAGTAATCTGAATGGGTTTGTACAAGCAGAGTGCAGGTAGAGCGGCTACTCCGAAAACCAGATTGGTTCGGGTCCAAGAGATTATTCCCATTCAGATACCCATTAATTTCAGAAATCAGAATTTTCTCGAAAATTCGTAATGTTGCTCCGTCTACCCCACTCAGTGACGATCTTTCTGTGACTTTTGACCTATGTATCCCTCTCCCTCCTCCTAAACAACATGTTACTTCTCGTCTTTACAAATTTGCCGATTGGGTCTCAATCAATTCGTTTATTTTCTCCCATGATTGGACGCTTGCTTTCAGTAGATTAGATGTCCAACAGTCATACGAATATTTCGTTTCTTTTATCAATGATCTTCTCGATACCTTTGTTACCCTTTCCAAACCTTCTCCTTTTTCTAGATACCCCAAATCCCTCAAGATTCGAGTAGAAACTTGTCTCGTATCGCTCCCAATAGCTACGCCTCATATAAAATGACCGATAGATTTAACTCCGCTCTAAACCGTTTCCACTGTCGAGAATCGCTAACTCCTCTAATCCTAAGCTTTTCTACAGTTATTGTAATAGTAAACTCAATGCACCCAAGATCACACCATCTGGCATTGTTGATTCTGATGGATCCCTCTTGTTGTCGAATAATCTAAAATGTATTGCCTTCGATAGATTCTTTTGTTCTGTTTTCACCCATCCTCAATCATCCCCACTTCCCCAGCCTTCTCCCTCTCTTACTTTTGACATACCGTCTGTTTCAGAACTAGATATTATTTACGCTCTAAGCAAACTTTCTCCTAAGATTAACGTCACACCTGATCATATTCCGAGTATTGTTCTTTCTAAATGTCGATCAACCATCATTTCTCCTCTCCTTATAATTTTCAATAAGTCTCTCCTCACATCACAAGTCCCCTCTCTCTGGAAACACGCACTTGTTAAACCGATCCCAAAGAAATCTAGCAACTCTATTTCCGACCTTCGTCCAATATCCCTTACGTCTTCTGTTTGTAAAGTCTTTGAGAAAATTATCATCGACAAAATCAACACTTTTCTTGACCAAAACAATCTTTTTGATCCCCATCAGACCGGTTTTCGTAATTGTCGATCTACCTCCACCAATCTTGCGGAGACTTACTCTCATTACCTTCGTATATTTAAGAAAGGCTTTCCTTTCGACACTGTTTACATAGATTTCCGCAAAGCTTTCGATTCCATTGATCACAGATTACTATTGCATAAATTGACTAATCTAGGGCTTTCTGTTCACCTTGTGTCTTGGATCCATTCTTAGCTTTCGAACAGGACTCAGTCCGTATTTATTGATTCGTCTTTTTCTCCCCCTTCATTCGTTAGATCAGGCGTGCCCCAAGGCAGTTGTATCGGTCCACTCCTTTTCATCCTTTTCATTAATGATCTTTGCTCTCAATTCCCTAAATCTATTTATTACTCTGTATATGCCGATGACCTCTTTTTTGATTGTTTGCTGAAGCCCCGTTACATTCCGATGTTTTACAATCTGCTTTAGACACTTGCTGACTGGTCTTCGCAATGGAATTTTGGAATTTCTGAAACTAAATGTCACATTATGCATTATGGTTGCCACAATCCCCGTAGGCTATTTACTATCAATAATGTTGTCCTTACTGAGCCTAGCAATTGCATTATCAAAGATCTAGGTGTGCAGTTTTCCCCTTCCCTTTCTTTCTCAGCTCATATCTCTAAAATTATTGCTAGTGCTCGTTCTAAATCTAACCTCCTCTTTAAATCCTTTCGTAGTAACTGCCCAAACCTGTATCTGAAGTCTTTTACAACTTTTTTTCTTCTCAATATTGAATATTGTTCTATTATCTGGAACCCCGTATACAGTGTAGATATGACTAGAGAGCTTGAAATAGTTCAGAGAGACTTTACACGTAGGCTTTATTACCGCTGTTCTCTACCGCCTGTTCCATATAGAACCAGGCTTCGTGATTTGAATCTATATACATTAGAACGCCGTAGATTCATTATAGATATCTCATTTCTCCAATCCGTTGTCAATAATCGATATTCTATGGATGCATCCTCCCTGCTTACTTGTACACCTCTCGCTCGCACTCTCCGCAATTGTCATAATCTTCGTATCTCATTTCCATTTATTCCTCATAACTCTTTTTCCAGCCTTGCCTCTAGAACCATTCTTATCTGGAATTCCCTCCCACCCGAAATTGTTAATTCTTCACAAAACGCTTTTCGTTACTACATTCGCTCTCAACCCCCCTCATTCTACCCCGACTCAATTATTTGCAATTGGCTTGATCTTTAATCTTTCCTCGCCCCCCCCCCCCCCCCCAACCCTTGCTGCCCAGCAAATAACCGATTCGACTCCATCGACGGACCTCCGTTTATTGCACTCTTATGATACTTTCTTGTCCAATTCCCCTCATTTTTAGATTTTCCCGACTTCTCATTTCGCGTTCTTTCGCGCGGCAAATCTCATTTCGCCCTCTCATTCCCCGTCGCATGGTGCTGTGTGAGCGGAAATGTACTGTCGCTAATTTTCCTCAATGTCTATGACCATTTCAAGCATCACATGCATTCGTTTTTGAAAATTAATGAATATTTCGGTTCATAAAATCAGCGATGACTTCTGATGTATTCTTCTATGAGGATCGTTTTACCTTCACCCTTCTATTACCAATACGAGAAGTACTCCGTGATTGTAGCGCAGCTGTTTCTAATAGTGGGAGAGCACTGATCCAGGAGAATCTACAAGACGGAGATGCTCTGTTCACTCTCGATCTCTGTATGAAAGTGGAACCAAGAAAGGCGATGTGAGGTTTTAACTTATCATTTGTTCTTCGGTGTCCCCGGTGCTCGGTGCTCAGATTCTCGGTGCTCACGAAGAGGATTTCATAAGGAACATCCTCGAAGAAGATAGAGACGAAATTTTCCTCTGAAGCTATTTTTTCCTAGGAATGTAATTGTTTAATTGATAAATATAATTGCATGTGATAATTGAGATAATTTGAATGGCGGAAACAACAACACACTTGATCACACGGACTATGGGAAAGGGCTAAATAGCCCCTGCGCTCGATTCACAGTGAGCGCGGAATGAGAAGGCGAACAATGACAGAGACATGAAATGAGACGGCGAAATGAGATTTGCCGCGCGAAAGAACGCGAAATGAGAAGTCGGGAAAATCTAAAAATGAGGTTTTGGCATGTTGGGCACTAAAATAATGTAGGGGTTCTGATAACCATTCGATTCGTCTCGTCGAGCTTGATCGAAGGAACTCATCATTGCCTTGGATATTTTCTTGTTGATTGAATTAATCGTTTTAAACGATTTACAAAAATGCAAATGCAAATATCGAGGAACCAATTATTCAGGGATATTTGTGATGACCTTAGGCACATTTTCTCTGTTGACGACCAATCTCTTAGACCTCACTGGGAGGCACCACATCCATCCGAAAATCGCATTTTTCGGTTTTCAAAATTTTGAATGACCTACCTTGCCCTTAAAATCGGCCCTATGCCACAAAGCTCGACGCTATCTTGTTAGGGACCCTATAGGCTATCCAAAAGTGCATAGGAACATATGGGTTAAAAAATGTGCCAACCACCCCCTGATTTTAGTGGATTATTAGGTGACACGCGTGATATATTGATCATAATTGATTAGAAAATATATGGGGAAACACCTACCATCTTAAGGAAAAGTGATAAAGGTTTGCATGGTACGGGAAAAAATGGAAGCAATACCTCACCTTTGCTTCCGTGAAATACAATCCGCGAATTGCAGTTATTCTGCCTGCTTGTCTATCAACGATTTCCTTCGTCAAACGACACACCTGGAGGGAATTGAAATTGTGTTGCGATGAAACATCGGAAACTAACCTTCCTGAGGGTAAGCACATCTCCATAGTCAACATGCTCGAGCACTGCGGTGATAATTTCTTTGCGAATTGCAGTTATAACTGGAGCATCTTGGTCCACGATTTGCTTTGCCAATCGGCACACCTGAATGGGACAATATTTTCGATTAGAAAAAAAGAAACAAACCTTCCTGATGGTCAGTAAATCCCTATAGTCGACGTACTTCAGCACTTTGGTGATCATTTCAAGTGGAAGGCCGAATAGACCAACATTTTCGTCCATTATCTTGAACGATACGTTTGAGCGCGATTTTTTAATGTTATTTAAATACGAATGAGAAGAGATGAAATGAAGTGGAAACGGCAAGCACGATCGGAGCAAGAAAGAGCAAGTTCGTTAGGACACGAAAAGAGCGCGGTTGTGTAACATTGCAAAACATGTAATATCAGAGAGAGAAAATGCATATAATCAGAGAGTCCGTTTCGTACGTGATTTTGCGTGCTCTAGAGCGAAATGGTGAGTCATTGACGATGACAAGCACATTGACACATACCCTTTTCATCGTTTCACTTCGTTGTTCCCTCGCTCTTCTACCAAAGTCCTCTTATCGTCATTTCTTGCAGCATTTTCCTCGGCAATAAAATAAAAGCAGTGTGTGGCTTTGTGTGTCTTTCGTGTGCGCATAATGGATCGATGCTACAGTTTGAGGATGACAAATACACCAACGGGGCACACTTTTATCATTTCACTTTGTTATACCCTAACGCTTTTCCCATTTTCCCGCATCGCATCATTTTAAGGCACTTTTTCCCCGCATCTCCATTTCTCACATCACGAAATATCAAACTTTGATAGTTTCCTTCATCATTCTCTGAATTAAACTGGTTGGAGTATCACAATTTTGATCAATATCACCCGTTTTATCAACATCATCCTTCCTGTCACCCTCCCGAGGCGATACTAGGGTTGGTCATTCAAGGATTGACTCTGACTGGCGAAAGAGCATGCAAAATGAGGAGAGTCATCCTTAAATTGTCAGCTCTAGTCGATAGCTGTTGCACTTGGGATTGCTAGAAGATATTAGAAAGCAGTGAAAAACTATACGAAATAGAGTGAGTACGAATTTGGTCCAGCCACGAATCTCTTTTCTCTTGAATTTCATCAATCGTATCTTCGACAATTTCTCGTTGATTTCAAATTGTTCAAATTGGTGATGATTCAGCGCAATCGTTGATGATATTTTCGATTTGCCACTCGGAATTCTAAAGGACATAGTAAAAAGGACATAGTAAATCATGTCGACTACAAAGGACTATTGGAACTAAGGAAGGTTTATATTTTTTACCAAATACAATTTATCTTTCGAGGTGTGCCGGATGATCAAGGAAATTGTGGAAAACGTCTGCGAAATAACAAGCATTACACGTTTGAGTTTTTGTGTCAACAACTATAAGAAATATTGCTCATTCACTCACATGTTGTTGAAATATGTAATGATTGTTTAACAGTTTATTTTATTTTTTGGAACAGTTTTTTTTGTTGCAGCTTGAAGGTGATCTGTACGTTATTCTGGAAGGTTCAAAGCCTCCTTTATCGCTCTTTCCATTCCACACTTCCTTCAGGCGGTGGCATGATGGAGACATACAAGTAATATTTTTTCCAATTTTTCTATTCGACTGCAATATTTATTTCAGTGTATAGTCCAAGTGTCCAAGCAAGAGTTTCCCGAATTTCTCGAACGTTTTCACGACACGATTCTGCCGTGCCGGATTGAGTCCTTCAGATACTAGTCGGTTGACGAGTTTTAAACTATTGCATCATTCACGGAAGTGAAAGAGTGTTGCTTGACCACGAATGGATTCGAGGAGAAAGGGCCGGTTGCTCATCTGATTGGCACTAAAATCTCGCTGCTGATTCACGTTGTTTTCACTGTACACAGTCTCAATGAAGTTATTTCGTAGGGAATGGGCGTTCGAAACGATAACAAGACTGAAGATAAATACGGTAAAGATGAGAGTAACTCGTTCGATGAAAGGTATTGAAATATCGAGTTCTTCAAATACTCGACCTGACACATCTCACTTGAGCTAGGGTTTGTTGAGAGTAGGCTGTTCGGTTACTTGTCTCTTCATTTCGTGCTCTCCGGTCGAATGTATTGATAGTGCGCAGAATGATGAGACGATTAGTCGAATTGCTCACTCTAAGAAAATCTTCTTCTTTTCTCAGACAATCTCAAAATGGCTGATTCGGTACATGGTCTTATACTAGAAGATAATCATCAATCAACAGTGGAAAATCCCGTTTCTTTAGCACTTTCGATACTCTCTAATCGCTGTAATCATCACGAATTGGAGGCTGCCTGGCTAAATGAAGACGAGATCAGTCAATTAATCAATGTGATACCTCACTCTCACCCATTTCCGCATATTTTCTCATCAGTCACTGTCTAATATGTTCTAGTCACCTAATCCGAAATATGTATCTTTTGGAGAATCTGTTTATCTCTGGCGAATGTTGAACAGGATCTATTGATCGATCTATCAAACGCGAAACATTTTTAAAAAAATATTTTGATACGAAGATTTCAGGCGATTCCTCAAATGGGAAAGCGGATTTACTTTTACACCGCGGTGGCTGAGGGAGTACCAACTAGAGAATTCGCTATTGAATCAATGAATGTTCACGTAACTACTGAGCTTCTAGAAATATGGCATGCTGGAGTGAGAAATCGAGATCTCTTGAACTGAGTGGCAATTAATCACTGGCAGTTTTTCTTTTTCGTATTTCAGTTGCATTATCTTTGTAAATAACGGCAATATTTATTGTTTATCATTCTCGGCGGCGATGAATAAACAGCAAATCTGCAGCTGTAAATGGATCTATATTTCATAATTAGATCGCCTGTGCGATGGGCATAACAGATATGGGGACAAGGGATGAAAGTGCAAAGCGAAAAAAGAGTATGATGGCAGTTGAGGTAGAACGGCATCAATGAGATTGAATTACAACAATACAAAATCATAATTTTTGTGACCTTGAGTGGACAACAAGAGAAATAATGTGGTAATACAACGACAAAGTTATAGAAAGAGTGTAGACATGTGTTTCTCACGCTCAAACTCTCCCCCTCTAACTATCCGAATAAATAAATAACTAAATATAATATTTCACAATCCGAATATGACACACCAAATGCACACGAAAGCACACACTGATGGCATCAGTCTGATGTCCTCGGTTGCTGAGGGTTCAGTTTTATCTCTCACTTGAAACCACGATATCACACAGCCGCGCCATTTTTGTGTCTCCAAGTATATCGCATTCGCATTTATCGCGCGGCTTCAGCGCACAGTTGGCCCTTTGTCATTCGAATGGCGATCCAACAATTTTCAAATCAATGAAGTAGTAACGAAGCCGATACCATCGGTCGAGTCGTTTCCTCGAAATAATAATTATTTTGTTTAATTTTGCTTCATAGCAATGGCGATCGAATTGCTCGAATTGCCCCTAGAAATGATCACTGAAATCGTCCATTACGTCGATTACAAAGGGTTACTGGCACTCAGTAAGGTATGTTACTTTTCTGATAAGAGAGGAATCGCCAGATTTTCGAGAGCCCTGCGGACGTAGGAAATAGTTTTTCCGATTCCGCTGAAAAGTGAAATTGACGTACTTCGAATGATGCTCTTTCAAACTGCGTTTGCCGATTTTCGATATCAAGTCTCATCTTCGAGAACAGGTAGGTCAAATTAGGGACACTACTAAATTTACGACCAAAAATGCCTCAGGAAAACAGCCATAACTCGCTTTAAAACTATGCTAGGGACAATTTCATAAACGCGTTCGAATGAAGAGGCTACATTCGATATGTTGGTAAAGTCATTCCTCGTCTATTCGCTGGATCGGGGCGGTCGGTTATTCAAAAAAGGTATGTAACTTTCCAAATACTGATCTCCTCAACAAGCGCGGAAAAGTCATTTGAGAAAAAACTAGTACCAAACACCACCTCTTAAATCAGTATGATCGGAAGTGCGGAAAAAAATGGGCGCGCACTTTTGTACGAAAAACCTGCGATTTTTGCGAATTTTCGTAGTTTTTAAAGAATAACTTTTTTCATTCATGTTTTCATGTGCTCGTATATCGAAATTCGGAATCAGCGCGAGAAAATACTACAGAAAATCCTATATACAGTCCAGTCAGATTCCCACATGAAAATCTAACACCCCGGACATCCCCGGGTGTCCCCCCGTGTCCCCTCGCCTTTTTACGGCTCGGGTAGGAAATAAAGTGAATAGAATATGTGAAATTCGGGTTACTGAGGTGTTCAGCTATTGATTCGTGCCAAAATACAATTTAAAAATATTCACAATTTCCAGGAAATATTTTTTTAAAATTTCGCATCACAGTTGCGCTCCGCGGACAATACCGTACTTAAGCCCTCATTTTGCGATAGTCTTCAATTTCGTCGCTTCGCAAGGCTTCAACTCTTTTTTATTGGTTTTATAGCGTGTATTTGTTGTTTGGCCACTTAATGTTATAGGTCACAAGATCGCCCGCCTTGAATACCATGATTTTAGCAAGAATCCATGTCCGTATTCGATGCGCGTCGCTTTATTTTCGACAAATTCCATATTTGATCTACCCCTCTTCAAAATTATTGCCCGTTTATCACGCATTCGGTATGTTTTGATCGCTCTAATTCCTATACCATCAGATCACCCGAATCGCCGGCCATAATTGAAATGCAAATATCGTCCATTTCCAGTCAGGTGAGAGGTTGATCCATGTTTCTTTCCCATTGGAATACAGTGTTTGGCTTGTGGTCCCCTTATCAGGACCAGAGCACGATGAGGAATATTAACTATTTATCGAACTAAAGAATAATATGTATAAGGACAACAACGGAAGTAAGGTGAGTCAATCATATTTGCTTCTGAATTTGAATTACAATTTAAACGGTAAACTAGGATCGTGACAATTAAAACAAGTTAACTTCTGAATTAGGGTACCAATGTGAAATTGAAACTAGGATCGTGACGTTTAAAAAGTTAGCTTCTGAATTTGGAATACGTACTGTGGCCCAATAAGTACCGTAATCTTCTGAAATAGTCTTGTCGTAATATAAATAGCAGAAATAAATAAATTCTGTTATTTAGAGTGGTATTTTTTTCAGGGCGTTTACTGTTTCATAAATGAATAAAAAATCTGCCAGCTAATTTGTGTTTCACCGCTACTATTTAATATTTATTTTTGTTCTTCAGTAGGAATGATGGGGCCGCGTGCGTCCTTTCCCCCTCTTCCCTTCACTCTCGTCCTTCTTCTTCTGGAACAAGGGCCTCGAGCCATCAGATATGTTTCTGTTCCTTATTATGACTTTTGCTTAAAAACATGACTAATTTTGTTACTGAAAAATGGCTAAATTTTGGAAAGATTTTAATTCTCACTTTCGCTGAATTAAAAGAGGACTGGAACATTATTTTATTGTAAAATATGAAGATGCTTTGTGAAGAAATCTCAGGTTTTTCGTCTTCTCTCCTCAATGGGACTACAGCCAACGGCTCAAATCAGGTTTGTGTTTTACAAACGAGGAATATTTAAGTTTGATGAATCAGAATATAAAGCGGAAAAATAAAAATGGAATGGAAGTAATTCGATACGATGAGGTAGCCTAGGCGCTGCTTCAATAATTCACGAACTAGAATTTCGCTGTCACTATTGATTTACTGATTGCGAAAATCGGACTTGCTGAATATAAATTTGATTGTATGGTTGATCAACACTAAAGTTATCCGTCATATTCGGCTACCGATATTACCGTACCTGCTCACAATAGCTTATTCTCGCATTCTATACGGTAGCATATATTAAATGACTACTAATATCTTTCATATTTTTGATAAATTATAATTATTGGTATGCAGGACCTTGGAATCAAGCGATCAGACTGCCCGAAACGGCCACGAGTCGTTCCAGTGAGAGTAGCCAAAGGGACTGAAGATTAAACCCGTGCTTCTCGCTAAGATCAAGGCGCGTGAGGCCAATTTAATGGAAGGACTTGAGGCGTCAGTAATCCCATTGGTCTCGAATGTTTATATTGTTGTTTCTGTTTGTTATTGTGAGCTGATTCAGCTAGCTCAAGCCTGTTGCGTCCATTTCATTGATTGTTTTAAGTGCAATCGTATTGCAATTCCAACCATGTTGACTTTACTAACCAGCTTAGGTCCGATATCAGTTTACGTGACCTTTATTCTCATCATAATACTCATTTTACTACCATGCCCGTTCATTTATTGAATTGATAAAAAAAATTTTAATAAGATCAAATGGCTATTGAATATTACGGTTGCCTTTCCGTTATACGTAATTTCCGAACGTAATCTGCCTTTCATGATACAAACAGACGTGCGGTAGATCAACGCTAAAGTAAGACTAGCCTACCGTACTCCGCTACTTATTTACCGTATCAACCTACAGATCTACATTACCAGCCTATTGAAACCCTTTGTTTAATAATGTTGTATTTAGTTCCAGGAACGTTTAGTGATTCATTTTAAAATATAAATTATTTCCTTTTTTTTTTTTAAACAATACTAATTTGCCCAGACACGTATCGTTGCTCTCAACGCCCATCAATTCCTGAAGAACGGTGGATACGCCGTCATTTCCATCAAGGCCAAATTTGCATCGATTCGATTGCAGAGCCCGATGCTCGTGGTTATGGTAAATTTGCATTGTCATTATTAATTTGTTTTGAATATTTTCTCCTTTAAATATTCTGAAAGATTATAATTATGCAAAGCACTTCTTTTGATTGTGTAACTAATTCCTCATTTCATTTCCCTATCAGATCACTCTCGGAAGCGGTTCAGTCAACGATGTTCATGTTTTATCCCCTTCTTCGTCTGTGATAGTCAGGTGAATATCTTTCCAATGGGCAATGCGGGATGTGAAGGCGGTGTTGCCTTGGTGCTGACTTCTTCAGCACCTTCCGCTCTTCGGCTTCACCGACCGGTACTTTACTAATATAATGCGGAGTCGTCATAGCTACAGGTGAGCAAATTTTATTCAAATTTTTACGAGTCAGCTTCTAAGACAATAGGTGACATACTTTCTTAATTGGACGATTGACGAAACGATGCTTATTTACAACATTGGTCAACTAGATTAATAAAATCTAGTACAAATTCAATTTAGTAAATCTTCTGGGACAATGGTTGATAACAGGTGATTTCTGTTATAAAGACGGCGGGTGAAAACATGTGAAACTTCTAAATTTCGAAAGCAATATTTTAAAAAAAAATCTTCTGCAAAGGGAACAATATTTTCAAAGTGCAATTTCTTCTAGATGTATTAATGATAAATTAGGAATTAGAATCATCATCCGAGTCATCAATAATGGCTCTGATCCTTCTCTGGTGGATTAATTGAATCTTCGGCTCCTTTTCTTTCCAAGTGGTGGACGAATTACGACGGCGAACGATGTTATCGTCGAAGCTTGAAAGAATGAATAATTTTGCTATTTTATCAGATTGACTCACTAAGCAATCGATTCTGTCCATGCCTTTCTAGCTTCGTCCTCTGAATCATGGCGCAAAGTGAAGAATACCTAAATAAAAAATTAAACAGGTCAGTAATAAAATGTCGAAATGTTACTCACATCTTTTGCGTAGATCATTCTCTCTTTGTCTCTTTTACTCGAAGGCTCATGAGTCTGGGGATCTTGATAGAAGAGAGCATCGAGAATGAGTCTCAGGAATCTTGCATTGTTAGGCGTCGATCGGGACAGATCGGCAATCTCGTCCCTTTCCATATACTCTACTCCGCGATCTATAATTTTTTATTGTTATAGGAAAAATACGAGGTAACTCACATCTCGTAACGGGTTTAGCAGTCGTATTTCTTACCATGAATTCGACATATCTTTCGATATTCTTGATGCTATTCTCGATCGTACTCATTCTCTTCTCCAGCTTTTGTCTCTTTAAATAATTATTATGAATATGTTTAACAACGTGGTAATGAGTTCACCTTTTTCCGCTCACTCTTGCAACCACTGCATGAGGCATGGCTAGCCGAATGAAGAGAGGAGTGAGAAGGAGCGACGGAGGAACGAGCGGCAGAAGACGTGGGTGTAGATACTCGGCGCGCTAATTAATAATTTGATATTGAATAGAATGTTCGAATATCAAACCTTTCGAAGCAGGAGCGTTTCCGTTTCTATTCTTTCTCTGTGTCTGCGTCATATTGAGTCCTCAAAAAAAATATAATAAATTCAGGAATCATCCGCTCACTGGAATTTGAAGCGATGTTCTGAGAAACGACACCGGAAGTTCCTACAAATAAATTATACGTTCTTTGAAAATTCGAAAGAGAACTTTTGTCTTATTTCGTGTTGTCATTTACTCACATAAATAAGAAACTGTCTTGTGTTTTAATCTTTTCTAATATGCTAATTATCTTAAGAGCTTTGATTGACTTACCTCGCTTTCTTGTTGGAGATTGGAATGGAGAGGGCTGTGCGTGATCGAAAAATTCAAAAAAAAAATTTTCTACACCGCTTCAATGGAAGAAGTAATTAAAACACACAACATATCAGTCGAATCGTAGTAAGACCATGAATCGAATGATTTGTTATATATTGATACTTCTACATCCATTGAAGCGGTAGTGATAATTTTTTTCTCGAATTTCGCAATCTTGCACAGCCCTGCTCCACACATCGTTATGTAATGCTTTCGTCTCGGGGGCGATGAGTCCTCTGACGGCTTTCGTTCTCACGAATTTCCTATGACGAATGAGGATGAGAAGCGTGAGGGGAGCGAGGAGGCAGTAGTATGGCATCACCTACGGATAATAGCACATTTTTCGTGTAAAATTTTTGTTTATTGTTTCTACGTGTAAATGCACTTATGTGATCTTTCTCATCTCTCCATTCTCCGTCTGTCTTTCCACACACTTTCTCAGTGACCTGCTCAAAGCGTTCTAACGTTGGTAACGTCAGAGTGTCGTGGTATCTCTAGATCGCATAATTTTCTATTACGGAGTTTTGCTTGTGATGCTGAAAAAACTGACATTTACAGCTGCATTGAAGAACGTGTACTGAGTCGGTGTCAGTGTCAGACGAAGGGAGGGCGCCCGATAATAAACGACTAGAAACGAGGATTTGATTCAACATAGAAGTATAATCTCACCGGTAAATATTACGTAGTTGATGGTGTGAATGATATTGACCGGAAGAAACTGCTTGATAGCGATAATATTCTGCTTGCGATGAAATGTCTTCTCTACATTGTACTCTGTCCTTCTGAAATTGCCGATTGATAAGAAATCACCACTAATGGCTTACTCTTTCTTCAGCATGTTTTTGTTGTATCCCCAGAGAGCCAGAGTAGCACAAACATTCACGATATCTGACCCGAGCATGACGTAGAGATTCGAATTCAAAACCTTATTTTTGTGGTTGACAAACAGCTATTCAAATGAGGAAAAAAACCATTCTAGCAGTTGTACCGAATGCGCTACAGTAAGGAATGAAGCCATCCAGAGGCTCTCTGTGAAATGCTATGCATCCAAAAATAGCCGAGTAGAGAATCTGCAGATCGGCCCGATACCGCGAACGATACGGTAATGGACCGAAACCACAATGCATACCCTTGCCGTGATTTTCTGAATCCTATAACTGTAATTGAACGTAGATTGAAATCGTTGAGCGGTTATCCCAGCCTGCAGAACGCAGAATCCGGGCACTGCTGATGTGTAAATCATCCGGAAAATGCATAATTTCTGCAAATTTCGGAACTTTTGATATGAAAACAAACAGTCGGGCAACCTTATTGATCTGAGCATGGCATGGTTCCGAGGCAGTGTAGCGAGAAGCTAAGTGGAGCATCTGAAGAATCCGTCTCTACTGGTGATGGCAAATCGGCCGAGACTCTCATCAATTTGTATGATATCTCGTCGATCAGTGAAACGAGAGGGCATGGAAATTCAGGAGAGTAGGATGCCGATTTGTCATCACTAATCTCTACATTCGAGAAGGAAGTCACCTGAAGTACTGCCACTGCTCCACCATAGATAGTGCAAAAGATGTAGAAAGCAATTATCAATTCCTGAATGAATCATAACAAGCTGCTTCATATCCGACACTAACCTTTGTTGACGATTCGAACAGCGATTTATGGACGTATTTGCGAGCAGTGTACATACAGATAATTACTGAAGCGAACGAGAAGAGCAACTGTACAAGAAAGATGTATTTTGCATGTTTTTCCTCAAAATTATTTAAAATCGAAAAAAAATATAACTGACATGCACCCAATACAGTACATGCATGTAGGCACTGTAGTAGAGTTGCTCGGCGAGTTCGCATTGGGCTTCCATTGGAGACGCTATCGAGAGGGAAGTTCCTTTCGGGAGATTTTACTCGTCCTTACTCGGAATAGCGAGGAGATAACAAGCCAAGAAATCGAAGCCTACACAATGAATGGCGTGTTGTTGAAAGAGACGAATGTACCAAGACTCACTAAATGTCGAGTGAACATTGGTTAACAACTAACAATTGTAAGAAACACCGAGAAACACTGAGAGAAAAAAACTACATTGAAAAAACTATCAGAAAAAAACTACATTGAAAAGGCTATGAGGCGTGAAAGAAAAACGAAAAATCGAATCACGCGCGCGAATTCAAACTCCAAACGTGGATTTTTCGGCTCAGAGACGAGCTACAACGCTTAAATTTTGGATTTCCATTATCGTTCAAGGGACCAATAGGGCTATCGTCTCAGCTTCCCCGAAAAAATATTGCTGCCACTCCTTCTTTAACCCAACAATATTCGCTCTTGTTGAAAATTATTTTATCACGTCATTGAATATTTAATATTGAATGATCGCTAGTGCAAAGTATCACAGAATTATTTCATACATACACGACGAATATATAAAAACGAATCCGAACCGGTTCGAGTCCGTCCCCTCTCTTCCCTCTCACTGTCTTCAGGTCATTGCTTATTTATCATGCATCTCAACAAAAACAGATGAAAATTATTTGGGATATACATACATATTTCTGTCTAAAAACAGTTAATTTTCTGTTATTCAAAAGAAGACAAGTAATAGCAGTTAAACTGCATTTATAAAGAATATTAAGTAAACGATTTAAAATTATCGAGATATTTTCCGTCTCCTCATTCCATCGTACCACATCTCCACTTCTCCTGTGCTGTGTTCGATAACGATATCTACGTTCATTGATCCAGTGACAAATGTGCGTTTCGGAACTCCCTTATCCACTCTTGCATAGAAGTAAACCTTCTTTCCGAGCAGCGGGAGTTCCTATAAGTGTTGGAATGAAAAGCCGTAATATGAAAAAAAAAAAATATATTGAAATTTGTCACTCACCCGAGCTAAACGGTTTATCTCGTCTTCCGTCAACCAAGCACTTCCCAATTCCAGATGAAAACAGCGTTTCGATAAAATAGCGAGAAACTTGTGCGAAGTGATCTTTGTAGAGGATGAGACCATCAACCACATCCGCCGTTCGCAACTTCGCTGAAGAAAGTTTCGCTAGACAGCTCAGGGTAAGAAACTGGGACGAGAAACTGGATAAATTCTTCATTATTTCACCATTTCCAGTTTACTTGAGACACGAGAAAGGATAGATGTAGATGAAGAAAGGATAGAAAGGATAGACTATTACATTTTTATCATGATATGATCATAATAGTGACCAAAGGATGAGACCGCGCACGTTTCACGCTTAACTATTCTCCGGTTTTGCGTACTGGAATCGCATTTTCGCATATTTGAATATATTATATTTATTTATTCTTTTGCTAAATTGCTTCTAAAGAGGTGCCACGCCCAGCGCACAAAGGAAATCGAATTAACGGATAGCGTAAACAAATAATTTGTGAATTCGTCATTACCGGAACAGTTTATTCCCCGGAACAAATTTTTGTAAATTTGTAATATCAATGCTTGCACGTTTTTCACTCATGCGTGGAATGAATACTCACGCGAATTTAAAATCTTTATTATAGAAAATCCCGATTCACAAATATATGAGGCCGTTTGCCTAATTTTCGAGCAAAATCTGAGGAGTTTGGCACAGTGAAAAAATAACCTATACGAAAGTTGTCCTCTAGGGTAACTTTCAATTCTGAATCGACTGGCGTTTTCCGTTTTTCGATCAGATGCTCCAGAATCCCGGTACGACGCGACGTAAATTTTTCAAAATTTGTTTTCTGCGTTAAAAACTGATCCGGGAAGAGAAAAATAGGCCGAAATCTCACGTACCCGACCAGAATTTAATTCTCTACAAAATGAAATGTTGGATAAGGCTCTATCTTTTTTCGATTTCGAGTTATGGTCGTTTTCTGACCCTAACATTTGTTAGCTTATCTACAAGCATACTTTGTAGAGAATTCTTTTCTAATCATTTGTATATATAGGATGAGGCATATTTCTCGGGTCCAAGTGGTTTCCCATTCGATTATGTGACGCGAACTCGCGTTTTTTGGAGTTTTTCTAGCACAACTTTTTTCTTTCAAAGTTTTAGGATCTCTAACATAGAAATTTGGTTTCTACGTGCGAAAATAGGCCAGAATCTCTTTATTTCAGATGAATCTGAGAATATTACTTTTTTTGACCCGAAAATCGACCTCGACGACGACGTCGAGGTGTCGAAAATTTTTTTTTCTCAAAAATACATGACTAAAGGAGTTTCTAGCGTATTTTCGAATTTCTATGAAACCGAATTTCTATGTTAGAGATCCTAAAACTAGAGACCACAGGATCGAGAGCCGATTTCAATCAGTCAGGCGAAAAGTAGTGCCAACCTACCCCTCTGGGACCGAATAACATCATACTTTTGGCCGTTTGTCAATATCTCAACTCATTGGCGAGAAAATATTGAAAAGGTGCTCTCGACGCTCCCACTATGCATTACTCGCCTGATCCACGCTCGCACAATCATGTAGCGCACGTAAGACCAGCAAACCCATGGTCTTGTGGCTCAACCGGTAGCGCGCTAGTTTATAAAACCCGAAACCTCAGGTTCGAGTCCCATCCTTTGCAGCCAGTTTTGCTAGCTGTCAAGATAAACAACGGAAGTCGGAATACGAATACGCGCGTAGTCTAACTTTTGCCGAGGTTGTACAATTCGAGGATTTAATTTTTCCCCTATATTTTTATTCTAAAATCAATATAAAAATATAATTCATAAATTACGAGTGGAGCAGCGTGTTTCATTCACTGGAAGTGCCTCAATTCCCTCACATCGACCCTATTCATCGATTTTTGAGATAGTTAGACTTGACCGATCAGGCTGCTCCACTCGTCATTTGTGAAGACTACTGAGAGCTACAGAAAACGTTTTTGATTGGCTCAATTGATTGAGAACTGGATGTGTACAAGCTCTTGCGGATTTTTGGCAAATCTCTATCCCTCCCAAGTGGGCGGAGCCTGTAGTCTCTACCTAAAACTTTGAAAGACAAAAGTTGTGCTAGAAAAACTCAAAAAAACGCGAGTTCGCGTTACATAATCGAATGGGAAACCACTTGGACCCGAGAAATATGCCTCATCCCATATATAAAAATTTTTTTTAAAATTTACGTCGCGTCGTACCGGGATTCTGGAGCATCTGATCGAAAAACGGAAAACGCCAGTCGATTCAGAATTGAAAGTTACCATAGAGGAAAACTTTCGAGTATAGGCTATTTTTTTCACTTTTTTACCTTGCTCGAAAATTAGGCAAACGGCCTCATATCCTATTGTCTATGTTTATCAAAGGAATAACGCGATGAATTTCTACCTTCCATCGATGAATGAACGCCCATTCTCGCAGATTTGAGTCCTAACCTCGTGATTGTCTTGACTGCTTGTTGCCTGAAATATGATCTTTTCATGTATTTGAGTCCAACAAATATGAGCATTTACTGATCAGATTATCGAGAGAGAAAAACGCAAAATATTTTTGTCCTTCATTTTTCAACAAGAATACATAGATTCAGATTAACGATTTGAGAATATCAGAAAAAAATCACCATTCTGTATACACATCGAGACAACTCTTGTTCACTGTAAGGCCTTCCAAAAATGACTCGAACAGAGACACATAAAGTTCGTCTTGCGAATTGAAAACAAGCGAGTCGATCGTACATTGCGGGATTTTGCTACGAATATCTTCCAGCAAGTTTGAAACTTGTTCCTTCTGTACCGACACGTCAATTTTCTGCAATCATTCACCTTTGACACCTAAGATTCAGCTTGAACAGACTCGCCTTACATGTGCCTTTCGTATCGACTGTCCATACCCATTCCTTAGTAATGTCACTGTAAAGAGCAAAGGGCGGTCTGGAGCCATCGAGAGTGAGACAAATACTCCCAGTATTGTATAGCTGAAGTGTTTGTTTATTAGATTTTGAAGAAAAATAGAGAAAAAATAAAATATATCGCTTACTCGGCCATTTGCGAAATATAAATGATGAATAAAAGTTATCTTGCACAATTCATCCACGATCTCCTTTGTTAGTTGGCACACCTGAACAGAGAATGGTGACAGGGCAAAAAAATAGTGTATCCGAATCGATTAGTGAACTATCGCATTTCTACACTGTCAGAGAAATAGAATAGTGCAGACTCGCGAATATTCGACAGGGCATCATTGGTAAGAATAACAGTACAGTAGGTGATAGTGATGTCGTTTCGATTTTCGACTCTCCTCATTCGTCACACTCTCTCGTGTCTTTGACCGGAGAGATAGTTTGCGGAAAGGAGATAACCAAAACAGAAACCATCCTTAGTAGACGAACCTCTCTAAGCGCAAGTAGTCCTTTGTAGTCCACATGATTTACTATTTCAGTGACCATTTCAAAAGGCAATTCGAGAAGTTCGATCGCCATTTTTCTGAATATGTTCGTAAAATAGTCAAATCATAGCGTGCACAAAATGCCATCAATGAACTTCAAAAAAGTGCATCACAAGAAACTACACAGTTGTCCGTTTTTTTGTAATTTACTCGCGTGAAATTAAAAGACAAAAATTAACAATTGTGCAATATCTGCCAATAAGTGAGGGCAAGGGTTGTGATGCCGCGTGGCAAGCGCACTCAAATGCGAGAGATGCGAGGGTGGGGGATAGAGAAAGAGAGCGGGATAGTTAGAGAGAACCGATTTTTCGCCTTTCGACTCAGCGAGTGCTTATCAATCACACTACGTCTCACACCAGAGAACGATTCCTTTGTGTGATGGATCACTCTCAATCTCTCACCATCGCTCCATGTTTCACGCCAGATTAGGGCTTGATGCCTTTGAGAGACAAAGAGGAAACCCAACACGGAATCGGGAGCTTTCAGATTTCATTTGCGGTTATGAGATGCTGAACCGAGGCGAGAAAACTAAAAATTTTTGCGCTACCGGCCTCATGTGACATTCTCAATTAACGTCACGTTAAAAATGCAAATATAGCATCTCCATTAGTGGCAGCCGCGTGTCCTCTGACCTTCGGGCCAATGTGTTCGCTCTACTGATGAAGACTTGGCTCTCTCCCCAGGAGTTCATTGACCTGCATTTGAATCTTTGTGAACTGTACAATGATGGATCTTCAATCACAATCTCTAATATGAATCCAGACGAAATGGATATAGCACGAAATCATGCATCTCGGCTTGCTCTAGGAAGAGTCAACGTTCACTTGTTCTCTGATGCTCTTTGTTTTCCCCGGACTTCAACGAAGGGCTGATTTTGTACAGGACGGAGATAATTCCAATCATTTCTGATTTGATTTTCAATCCCTATTTGATCAAGACTCTCATCAATTATAAGTTTGATGTGGAATCAGCATTCGCAAATTTGGCAATTTTGTTTCATCGATTTAAAGAAATCGGAAATACCGATCTTGAGCGAGGATTATACCAACATTGTTATTTGATCTTCGAGGAAATGATCCAGAATGGACGACCTGGTCTGAAATCTGAGTACACACTTGAGGATTGATTATGCTTCTCATTCAGTTTACTCGTTTTTATTGTAATGCAAGTATTTTTCATGTTCACATTGCAATACATGAAAATGTTTTTTATTCCAAAACTATGGATCAAATCAAAATACCGATTTTTTGTTCTTGTATCACAAGATATGCACTCGGTCAATAACTCTCTCTGAAGTCTTCGGTATTGAGAAATAGTTCTGATTTCTTTCTAATAAATGATCCCAAAACAATCTGCATCCTAAAAACGGTTATTTTTTTTAAAAATATGCGCACTTTTCCCACAACGTATTTTTGCACTACTACACCAAGATGTAGTAAGTGTTGCAGCTCGGAAATCCGATGTTTTTATGATCCTAAAGGTTTAGTTTTACGCTTTCCACCTTTGTTTCAATCTCAAAACTCGCCGCACATCGAAGTCTCTTTAGAGATCAAAGAGTCGGTAGATAATGTAATACAGTATTTTTAACAATGTTTATATGCATGTAGTTCTCTGGTGCTCATCGCATGATAGATACGGATGATCGCGAATCAAGTTACATGAAAATGGTGAACTATTTTCAAGTTTCATACAACCGAATTTTACGGATAAACGATAATAACATTTGTGCAAGTGGGAAACTGCTATTATTGTGAAGGATCGAATATCTGATTTATGCTTATTTTATTGACTTTTTTGATTTATGATATGAATCATTGGTTACAAAATACTCTGCACATTTCATCATTTGTTTGTCACTGGAGTTGGTTGATTCCACATAGAATTGAGTTGATGGAAGTACATCTGCAATGCTCCCCATATATTTTTATCTGTTCTCTGCTAGGGTTGACTGATCGAATACCGAAATGCCATTCGAAACGCGAATACACTCGCTGCGCAATTAAAGGAAATCAATTCAAAGTCCATACGAAACCTCTGCTTTCATTGCGCAATGAGAGGGATAATCAAATCGAAGATTGCGAAATTCGATGAAAATATGTTTCTCGATTCGATAGTTTCGAATTCGCATTCGTTTCGTTAACCCTAGTTGCTGCTCCTCACATCTTTGTGGAATTCTTTTCTCTCGGGTGCGATGAGTCCTCTGACGGCTTTGGTTCTCTCGAATTTCCCTTTGCGAATGAGGACGAGAAGCGTGAGTGGGGCCATTAAGCAGTAGTACGGCATCACCTGAAATTTTTGTGTATGTGAGGCCGTTTGCGTTAGGATCAACAACGGCACAATGGGGGTCTGGAACAGGTAAAAACTAACCTATGTTGCCCAAAGGGGTAGTTTTTGATTCTTGAATCGACTGATGAAGCCCGTTTTTCGATCTGAGCCTTCTGAATCCAGGTACGACCCGACGTCGATTTGGTCAAAATCGGTTTCTGCTATAAAAACTGGTCCGGAAAGGGCTAAATTGGCTGAAATTCCGCGCCGGCGATCAGAATTTAATTCTCTATAAACTAAAAAAAACATTTAGGAGCTATCTTTTCTGGTTTTCGAAAAAAGTCGATTTTTGACAATCGCGAGGGGGGCCAAAAACCTATTGTCATTTTGAAGAGCACATTCTCCTGATCATTTTGGTATATAAGGTTAAGCATTTGACTTCTGGTAAAGTGGTTTCCCATCACTTTTAGTGACAAAAACTTTCGATTTTTGCAGTTTTTTTTTTACTTGAAAAAATACGCCAGAAACTTCTATAGTCATGTATTTTTGAAAAAATAATTTTTTCGACTTCTGACGTCGTCGTCGAGGTCGATTTTCGAGAAAAAAAAATATTTTTCCAAAAAAAAACATGACTATAGAAGTTTCTGGCGTATTTTTTTTTTTACGTAGAAACCGAATTTCTATGTTAGAGATCCTGAAAACGCGAAAGAAAAAAGTTGTACTCGAAAAACTGCAAAAATCGCATGTTTTTGTCACTAAAAGTGATGGGAAACCACTTTACCAGAAGTCAAATGCTTAACCTCAAGTACCAAAATGATCAGGAGAATGTGCTCTTCTGAATGACCATGGTTTTTGGCCCCCCTCGCAATAGTCAAAAATCTACTTTTTCTCGATAACCAAAAAAGATAGCTCCTAAATGTTTTTTTTAGTTTATAGAGAATAAAATTCATATTGCGTACGCGGAATTTCGGCCAATTCGGCCCTTTCCGGACCAGTTTTTATCGCAGAAACCGATTTTGGCCATATTGACGTCGTGCCGTACCGGGATTCAGAAGGCTCAGATCGAAAAACGTGCTTCATCAGTCGATTCAGAATCAAAAACTACCCCTTGGGCCAACTTTTTAGCATAGGTTAGTTTTTACCTGTTCCAACCACTTGTTGACCCTAACGCAAACGGCCTCATATATGTGTTTTTGTACTGATGTAAACATGCAGAAAGAAAATATCACTTTTCTGACAACCCAGTCATAAAACACAAATAAATAGTCCGAATGAAAACCATTCTAGTACCTCTAGACACGCTATTTTGACATCTCTAGTTCGCCTAAAGTCCTATTATCGAGACTTTTGTAATTCAGAAATAACTGACATTTACAGCTCCATTGAGGAAGATGTACTGAGCCGGAGTCAGTGTCGGTCGAATAGAGGCTGCCATAGAATACATGACTGGAAACGAGGGTTTGATTTATAACATAGAAGTATAATCTCACCGGCAAATATTACGTAGTTGAATTTGTGAAAGAAATTAACAGGAAGAAACTGCTTGATAGCGATAATATTCTGCTTGCGATGGAATGTCTTCTCTAGATTGTACTCTGTCCTTCTGAACTTGCGGATTCATATGCAGTCAATACGAATGGCTTACTCTGACTTCATCATGTTTTTGTTGTATCTCCAGAGAGCCAGAGTAGCAAAAATATTCACTATATCCAACCCTGCCATTCCATACAGATTCGACACCAATACCTGTTTTTTGTGTTTGACAAACAACGATTCAAACAACGAAAAATACCGTTTGAGATGTTGTAGCGAATGCGCTACAGTAGGGACTAAACCCATCCATAGGCTCTCTGTTGTAAGATATAAATCCGAAAATAGCGCAGTAGAAAGTCTGTAGATAAACCTCACCACCGCGAACGATAATGGACTAACCGAAACCACGATGCACACCCTCGCCATGATTTTCTGAACCAGATAACTGTAATTAAACGTAGATGCAAATCGTTGAGCGGTTATTCCAGTCTGAATGATACAGAATCCCGATATTGACGGTGTAGCAATCATCCGAAGAATGCACAATTTCTGTAACTTGCGGTACTTGAGATATGACAACAATTAGTCGTGCAACCTTCAGAATCTGAGCATGGCAGGGTGTAGAAGCAGTGTAGCGAGACGCTAAGTGGAGCATCTGAACAATCCAACTCTTCTAGGGTTGGCAATTTGGAATGTCGTAGCGGCGCTGCTTTGTCCCCCACGCGAATATTGCGAAATTCCGTGAGGGAGAGGTAGCGGCGTCGCTAGGACATGTCGAAATGCCAACCCTAGTCTCAACATTTGCGAAGTATTTCACCTGAAGTACTGCCACTACTCCACTATGGACAATGCAAAAGATGTAGAGAGCAATTATCAATTCCTGAAGGAATCTGCTTCGTATCAGATAGTGATGATAAATCGGTATTTGACTCTCCTCGTTTCGCATGATCCCTCGTCGGTCAGAGACGCGAGAGATCAGGCGAATCAAGCAGAGTTGAATGCCGATTGGCACTGACCTTGGTTGACGATTCGAACAACGATTTATGTACGTACTTGCGAGCAGTGTACATGCAGAGAATTATTGAGGCAACTGCATGATCGAAATTATATAAAATATAATGAAAATAACTGGCATGCACCCATTGCAGTACGTGCAGGTTGACGCTGTAGTAGAGTTGCTCTGCGAGTTCACACTGAGCTTCCATTGAGTGATGAAGAAGTGACGAAGAAGAAGAAGAAGAATAAGAAGACAGGAAAGTAACTTCTTCCGCGAGATTGTGCTCGTCCTTACTCACAGAATAACGGGGAATAACGTACCCCGAGATCGAAGACTACACAATGGATAGCGTGTTATTGAAAGAACTGAAGCGAGAGGTAACTCTATGGGAAGGATGATTCATGCACTTTTCCGAAATGTCGGGTGAAGTTTGTTTCAACACAAAAAAAACATGAATTCTTGACTTTATTCTTGGAGATCACATATCAGAATAACTCGAGGGGGACGAGAGAGTGTGGGAATCGAGAGAGCGCTCATGCATGGGAACCGAGGGAAAGGGAGATACTCTCGTTTACTGACCAACTTCCTTCGCTTGATGTTAGCTCATTCATTTCTCTGACCCAAGATTTGGCTGAAAATATAGGGTTAGAATCCTCTAGTCACGACCGATCGGTATCACTAGGTTGCTAAGAATACTTTGGCCTCTTTAAAAAAGTATTGTTGAAATCATCAAAAATGAACCAGATAGGCGTGTTCGCCATGCAATTCTACCCCGGACAACATTTTCACCTAAAATTATAACTAGTATGAGGAAGAGGAAAGACAATGAGAGACCAAATTAGGAGAGACAGACGCAAGAGAATGAGAAGACATAAGAACCTCACCACTGCTCCTGTCCTAGGCTTGGACCCCTCCACTGGCGGAACTTGCTGCAGCAGTATTTGACTTCTGGCTGATCGGAGTGAGAGCGGAGAGGACGGAATTGGTAGTATTCTGGGCAGTCGATTCATTGAGAGAGCTTGCATCGAGAGAGGGAAATTCGATGTTTTCATTTTGCTCTGGCTGGTGTCCACGAGGCGGTCGAGTCTGGTAACCGAGGGGCTGAGGGCGGGGCGTACCGGTGAATTTGATCATTTTCTCATCGCGAACTCCAAACTGGAGTGAGCCTGCCTTGCAGTTGTTTTTCCATGCATCGATTCTGGCTTGTCTTTCGAGTTCCAATTCGAAGGGGCATAGGTCGCGTCTGATGAACTTTCCAGAGGTCTTGGTTACGGTAGATGGGTGGTTAGAGCGAACAAGGGTCAGGAAGTGGTCTCGTGTCTTCGCAGAGTCAAACTTGATCTTCAGAATACGATTCTTCCGATCACCTCTAGTCTCCGGGTGACGTTTGTGGCTAATGTGTCCATCCGAGAGAGCCTTGGTCAGCGTGGCGTCGTTGAGTTCCTTGCACAACTCTTCGAGTGACTTCTGATCCGCAGCGGATGTGTCAATCGGGGAGGGACACTCAGGAAGTCCGACCCAGACCGCGCGACACGCCTTCTCAGCGTAGACAGTGAAGCGAGTCCAGCAGAGCTATCACCTTGATGACGGGGTCGGTGGGGCAAGAAGCCATCTTGGTCGTGGCTGCCTTGGCTGCAGCTGATGGAGTGGCCATGGCGAGGGGCGAGAGAGAGGAAGAAGAAGGGGAGGAGAGAGAGAGGAGGAGGGAGTGAACCGCTCAGGACGAGAGAAAAGGAAGGGAATGGACTAATCGACTCATCTATTTGCAGTCTCTAATTTGGTACCTTTCCTCTAAAATGAAGTATCGTGAAATGGAAAACCACGAACCTTTCCTGCTGTAATATCATAAAATATGTAATATCCCATCGAAGCTGCTGCATGTAATCGTCGGTTTTGGGCAGAGACATGGTCGAATAGCGGAGAAGACGGAATAGAGAGAGTGAACAGTAAATGAGGAGGAACATTTCTCTCCCGTAGAAATAAGGAAACACACTTCCAGTCTGAAATAGACGCGGACCTGTGGCTATGCTTGATCACAGACACGCCATCCCCACAGCACATCATTGCGAGGGAGTTCATAAATATTACTCAAGTATTGCCACAGGGCAGGCGTCTTCTTTCAGAACGGACGTAAGCTTCCGAATAAGCTCGATATACACCATCGATGGACTCTTTTTCACATATTCTTGCTTTCTTCCGTATTGTTCACTCGTTCACTCGTTCACCCCTTCTTCTTCCTCTCTCTCGCCCCTCGCCATGGCCAATCCATCAGCTGCAGCCAAGGCAGCCACGACCAAGATGGCTTCTCGCCCCACCGACCCCGTCATCAAGGTGATAGCTCTGCTGGAGTCGCTTCACGCGAAGATCGACGCCTTTCCCAAATGTGAGTGTAATACTCTGCGTCAGGAGCTAGCTGAGGTGAAGAAGCTCGTAAGCACCCCCTCTACCGTAACCCCCGCTGCACCTTCCTCCGACTTCACCTACTCGGTCGTCAAGAAGGCTGTCAAATGAAAACATCGAATCTCCCTCTCTCGATGCAAGCTCTCTCAATGAATCGACTGCCCAGAATACTACCAATTCCGTCCTCTCCGCTCTCACTCCGATCAGCCAGAAGTCAAATACTGCTGCAGCAAGTTCCGCCAGTGGAGGGGTCCAAGCCTAGGACAGGAGCAGTGGTGAGGTTCTTATGTCTTCTCATTCTCTTGCGTCTGTCTCTCCTAATTTGGTCTCTCATTGTCTTTCCTCTTCCTCATACTCTTCCAATACTTCTCCTTTACCTAATTCTTCAAACATCGAGCTTTTTGTTACAAACGCACGTTCCATCAGGCGAAAATCGCATTTACTCAATTTCGTTAAATCTCTGAGTTATAGCCTTATTCTGATCAGTGAGACTTGGTTGTGCGAGGACGATAGTGATGCGTATCTTTTGGGTTCTAACGATGATTTCGTGGCTTTCCGAAAAGATCGTCCAACTAATGCCGAAAAATCTCGAGGCTGCGGTGTGGCTATTCTTTGTATATCGTTAGTAACGTGAGACCTTCCCTTCCATTCGCTGACCATACCAGTATATCGTTTTCCCTTGGTATCCCCTCTCCCCCTCCACGCGAGTTCATCCCCTCTAGACATCTAGCCGACTGGAACTCGATTAATTATCATATCTCTTCCCATGATTGGACCCTCGCTTTATCATTCCTTGATGTAGACAACGCTTTCAGTTACTTCACTGAAGCTGCTAACTCTCTCCTGGACGCTTTTGTGCCCAAATCTACCCCCTCTCCCTTCTCCCGTTATCCTCGCCATTTGAAAATCCTTTATGGTAAATCGAAGAGAGCAACGTCCTTTGCACGTAACAGTGTCCTTGCCCTCACGCTTACTAAACGATTCGAAAGAGCTTTGAGAGCGCATCTAGTGAAAATTGAATCTCGCATTGATGAATCCAAAAATCCCAAAGCTTTCTTTAGTCTCTGTAACACTCGCCTTAAAGCATGTAAATCAGCTCCTCCCGGTATCATTGATGTTGACGGTACTCAATTACTATCCTGTAGAGACAAAGCCTCTGCATTCTCTAAATACTGTGCCTCTGTTTCCACCTCACCTCTGCAATCACCCCTTCCTTCTCATTCTCCCCCTCTCAACACCCCACTTTTTGACCTACCATTTATTAGTATTTCCCAAATTCTCATTGCAATAAGTTCATTAGCCCCTAAATGCAACCTCTCTCCCGATTCTTTACCCAATATCTTTTATTCCAAGTGTAAATTCTAAAAGTAAATTCTAAAAGTAGTGTAAATTCGAGGGTTGTCAATTGTGGAGTCGTAGGTCGTTTCGAGTTCAACTCGGACCATCGCCTTGTCCGGATGTGTCTATCCCTCCCCGACCAGGTGAAGCACAAAAGATGCAGGGAGAGGCTTGATCTCGACCGAGTCTCTTTTACTGCCAACGCGAATCTCCTCGCGTCAGTGCCTCTCACCCGTCCCGCCTCTGCTGCCGAAGCCTACGATACGGTCCGGGCATTCACTGAGACCGCAGCAAGCGACTGTTGGAGAGTGCGAAGAGTCCCGCCCTGGATATCTCCTGCAACCCGGAACCTCCTAGCGGCGCGCCACAAGATGCAATCCAACCCCCAGGGAACCGTCGCCTACTCCACCGCGTGCAAAGCAGCCCGACTGAGTCTCTCCGATGACATCCGGAAACGAAAGGAGTCGCAAGCTCGTCATGCTGCGACTATGGGAAGGAGCATAGTGAAAGTGATGCTAAGCCTCCAATCCTCTAAGAAGCGTCTTCAAGTCCCTGACCCTGCTA
The DNA here is from genome assembly GCA_036245825.1 of Pristionchus entomophagus. Taxonomy (NCBI): domain Eukaryota; kingdom Metazoa; phylum Nematoda; class Chromadorea; order Rhabditida; family Neodiplogasteridae; genus Pristionchus; species Pristionchus entomophagus. The sequence goes on from BTSX01000001.1 coordinate 12,083,451, forward strand.
CTGGTGCTCTGTCTCAAGAGGCAACTATTGCTACGGTCCAGCGCTTCTTTGAGGAACTGTACACCCCCGGAGTGCACCTTCCCCTCGCGGTCCCTTCGCGCCCCCTCGATCCCCTCCCTCCCTTCCTTCCCGATGAGACCCGGCACGCGATGTCCCTGCTCAAGTGCGGCCACTCCCCTGGTTCGGACGGAATCCTTCCCGAGATGCTCTACCATGCGAAAGACCACCTCGCCCCCGTGATAGCCGACCTACTCAATCGCCTGGTAGCCGGAGATCAAGTTCCCGATGGTTTGGCAGAAGCCATCGTCTCTCTTCTGTACAAGAAAGGAGACTGCACCAACATTGGAAACTTTCGACCAATCTCCCTCCTTACCGTAACCCTGAAGACCATGACACGTTGCATTCTGAAAAGATTCGAGGTAGTGCTTGAAGAGACTGAGTCGTCCACCCAAACCGGTTTCATCAAGCAGGTCGCAGAAAGGTCATCGGAATACGGTATCCCCATCTACCTTGCATTCGTCGACTTCCGCAAGGCCTTCGATTGCGTGGAATGGAGCGCGGTCTGGCAGTCACTCTGGTCATCGGGATGCCATCCTACCCTCATCCACCTTCTTCGTCGCATCTACGAGTCGTCTTCAACCCTCATCCGCGTCAACGAAGATATGGTTCCCGTCACCGTTCGAAGAGGAGTCCGCCAAGGAGACACTCTGTCCCCTCGTCTCTTCAACGTGGTCCTTCGATCGGCGATGGATGACATCGACTGGGGAAGCGACGGGATTCGGATTGATGGAAGATACCTGAGCCACCTCGAGTACGCGGATGACATCGCCCTGATCGCCAAGTCTCGACCGGAACTGGAGCGGATGTTGAAGAAGCTGATGGAGGCATGCAGCCGCGTTGGTCTCGAAATCAACGCCTCCAAGACCAATCTCCTCACCTCCTGCACCACTACCAGAGCACCCATAGTCATCGGGAACCTGCGATTTGAATTCGTCGAGTCTGCCACGTATCTTGGAGGAAGAATCTCTCTTCCACTTGACCACTCAGACGAAATTGAGCACAGGATCAGACTCGGTTGGTACGCATGGAGTAAGCTGTCCCACCTCCTCTCTTCCCGACTTCTTCCCATGAAGACCAGGAGGAGACTCTTTGAGAGTTGCGTCACCTCTACCGTACTCTACGGATGTGAAGTATGGGCCTTGCGATCGAGCGACAAGGAGAGGCTGTGTGTGACCCAACGGAAGATGGAGCGGAAAATGGTCGGAGTTTCGCTAAGGGATCGCAGGAGAAACGAACGCGTGCGAGGGATCACGAAACTGCGCGATTGGAACCAAGAAGGACTGAAACGAAAGGCGCGCTGGGCACTCAAAGTGCGAAGCTTGAATACGGATCAGTGGAGCCGCGCGACTACTGTCTGGACGCCCTACAACTGGACTCGCCCCTCGGGCAAGCCAAGAGTGCGCTGGAGAGATGACTTGACGCGAGCTATTGGCAAAAACTGGTGGAATACAACCCGTGATGACTACCAGCGACTCATCCTCATCTGAGCACCCTAATTGCCTGATATGATAAATTGATTGATTGATTGATTGATTGAAATTCTCAGTAGTCTCCCCTTTGTCGATTATTTTCAACAAAACCCTACTCACTAACTCTATCCCTGATATCTGGAAAATAGCTATCGTGAAACCTATTCCCAAAACCTCATCTAATTCTATCAATAGTTTCAGACCGATTAGTCTTACCTGCTCTGTAACTAAGATTTTCGAGAAAATTCAGATTTCTGAAATTAATGAGTATCTGAATGGGAATAATCTCTTGGACCCGAACCAATCTGGTTTTCGGAGTAGCCGCTCTACCTGCACTCACCTTGTACAAACCCATTCAGATTACTTATTTTTCAAATCTCAGAATTCTTCCTTTGATACCATTTACTTCGACTTCAAAAAGCTTTCGATAGTATTGACCACAGGCTCCTACTCCAAAAACTATCCAAGATTGGTTTTTCCGCACATATTACAACGTGCTATTGATTCTGTATTCGAGTGGTCCATTGAGTGGAATCTGTCCCTCAACGAGACCAAGTGTTCTGTTGTCCACTACGGATCTCTCTCACCGCGTACTCTTTATACGATCAATGGTATTCCACTGTCCTCCTCACCTTTCATAAAAGACCTCGGCATCATCATGAACCCCTCTCTCAAGTTTACTGATCATATCTCTAGAATGGTATCTAAAGCGAGAGATAAAATCAATATCATGTTCAAATGTTTCTTCTCTCCTGACCCCCACTTGTACAATCGCGCTTTTACCACTTTCATCAGACCACTTCTCGAGTATGGTTCTGTTGTTTGGTCTTCCCACAACGTAATCCTTGCCCATCAAATCGAAGATGTACAGCGAAATTTCTCGCGTCGTCTTTTTGCGCGTTGCCAAATTCCCCATGCCTTGTATCCCGATAGAATATCCCTTCTTTCACTTCAAACTCTTGAACATCGGAGATTTATATCAGATATTGTCTTCCTTTATAAGTCTATTCATGGATTCTATTCGTATGACCACTCCAACTTATTCAGAAAAGCCCCACTTACTCGTTCTCTTCGTAGATCCCATAATTTGCGCATTTCACTGCCCTTCGTACCTCCCAAGTCTCACTCAAGTTTTGTGATTAGGGTTATCGAAAGATGGAACGTGCTAGATGCTGAAATAGTTACAAGCTCGCCTGATATATTCCGATCTCATATTCTCTCTATTCCCTCTATATCTTTCTCTGAAGAATCGCTTTTGCGAATCTGATATTGTTTCTGACCTGCTGCTCCTCCCGAAGCCTTCCCCCCTCCCCCAACCACCGATTCGCCATCAAGACGACGGACCTCCACCAAAGCACTAATGAAGATCTCCACTGTTCCAATCTCATGATACCCCCCCCCCTGGTGGATAAATCATTGAATTGAATTGAATTGAATTAAATTGAAAATCGTTTCCTGTTTATTGTTCATCTCGACCGAAGTACTTGAGTTTGCTGTGAGAAATTTAAAAATGATTTTACATTCCTAATCCAAATGCATTATTTCAATGACAAAAATCATCTCTCTTGTTGCAATTAGCGGAGATCGATTCCCGCGCGCCCGTGACTTCTGCTACAGGAAAAATCCTGTTCACCGAGTAGTTTGCACCGAATGCAACTACATTTTCTGCGGCAAATGCGCAGACGAAAAATTGTGCCCGAGCTGCGAGAAACCATCAAGCTTAGTCAAACTTTTCGAGGTACCTTGTTCATTTTCAAATAATAGGAGGCTTTTTTATTGATAATTATTGATTTGGATTTCAAATTTGTCCTGTGCAGTGAGTCCTTTGTCTTTATTTTACCGTAATTTCTTGCAAATATCGCAATCATTAATTATGATTCATTATATTATTATTTAAGGTGTGGCTCTCGTGCATGCGATATCTGCCTGGTCGAGGCTCCATCTCATCGGGCGTATTTCCCACTATGTGGCCACGTCCTATGCACTCCTTGCAGCCTTCAGATGGTGTTGGATGCGAACATCGCTCGGTCATATACCATATGTCCCTTTTGTCGCACGCCCTCTACGGTGTTGCGAGGCCTAGACGAGAAAATCATTGAATATCAGAGAAAGGAGCCTGATACTGAGTGTATTAGTAAATTCAGGTATTATCAATTTTATCCGATCAAACATAACAACCGTATGCGTCAACGGAATCATTACAATCGTATGAATCAACCCCAAAAGCGTTAAAAAATTTTCGAAAAGCTATTTGAGTTTGCCCATTTTTTTTATTTTTCTTCCGCAGTGAATATTTGTTTCCAGCACTGAGAATCATCTTCTTTTCCATTTGTTTTGTAAGACTCATTTATTACAAATGTCATTATTTATTTGTTGGTCTGTTTATGAATGATCATTTTCATATTTCTCATCCGCATGTGATTTCTCCTTAGCGCCGTGACGGAAATGCACTGTCTTCGTTGTGTTGAGTAATCCATACTATATAATAAAGCGCAAACGTCTGTGTGTGTTGGTTTGTTCGGATTGCGAAATCGGAATCATGTAAACAACGCCTCCCCTCCCTCTCCCTCTCTCTTTTCGATTGCGAAATACGGCGCACCGCGAAGCGGTGAGCCCCGCCAGTGGTATCCCCCGATGAAGTCGGGGGGATACCGTTGGTAGTACATAATATAGGTAGAGACCGCAAGCTCCGCTCCTTTAGAGGGGATAGGGAATCGCCTAAAACCTGCGCATCGGAGCGACAATTCGGGTTCGCAACCAAATTATGCGATCAAAAGCGTTTTCGATAGCTCTCAAGATGCTTAACAAATGACGAGTGGCGGAACATGATCGTTCAACTTTAAGTAGGTCAAATCATGCCGTTTAAAGGGTTTCTAGTGATCGTACACAGCTCCGCCACTCTAATTTACTTAAGAGACCGGCTCGGTTATTTTGGACCACCCCCCCCCCCCGGAACCGCTGAGCTAGCAATGGGAACCAGGGGCTCACGCTTGAGTGTCAAGAAGGTCTTGGTCCCGTATTTGACAAACCGTCACTTACTTGTGGTTACTGCCTCTTCGAGGGGAGAAATGATATTTTACATTAAAAATGGACGAAAAATCATATTTTTTCAACCGATCGAGATTGATCCAATTTCTCTTTTGCGTTAACTTAGGGCTGCCCTGAAACTCTAGAATATCTGTTATGATCGATTATTGCTAAGAACAAATATCACTTTTTGAATCCTATTTTCATTTATTCGAACTTTTAAGCCTATTTTCGGCGAAACTCTTGGACTACACCATACACATTTTGTAGCCCTTCCAATTCTACATCGGATCCACCCATGGTTGGATCCATCGAGACATTATGTTTTCTGAAATTTTTAATCAAAATTGAAAAATCATCGATTTTGACAGTTTTTCGAACATGATTTTTTCTTTCGTGTTTTCTCAATTTCTAACGCTGAAATTCGGTTTCTACGCGAAAAATTGAACAAAAAAGTATATGGTCAGATTTTTTCGAGACAAATTTTTTCTCCATTTTTTCATGACCTGATTTTCGATATTAGAGCTCTTCAAAATGCAAAAGAAAAAAGTTACGTGAAAAAAATAAAATTGTAGTTATTCCAACATAACTATTTTCTTTTGCATTTTGGAGAGCTCTAGTATCGAAAATCGTTTTCTACGTGCGAAAATACGCTTGAAACTCCCATAGTGACATACTTCTGAGATTTCTGTTTTCTAATATTTTTACTCAAAAATTAAAAATCATCGATTTTGACCGTTTTTGAAACATAACTTTTTTCTTTCGTGTTTTCACAACTTCTAACGCTGATATTCCGTTTCTACGCAAAAAATTGAACAAAAAAAGTATATTTTATAAAATTTTTCGAGACAAATTTTTTATCAATTTTTTCATGTTCATGGTCATTTTTTGGCAGAAAAGTCGAAATCTCAGAAGTATGTCACTATGGGAGTTTCAAGCGTATTTTCGCACGTAGAAAACGATTTTCGATACTAGAGCTCTCCAAAATGCAAAAGAAAATAGTTATGTTGGAATAACTACAATTTTAAGATTTTTTTCACGTAACTTTTTTCTTTTGCATTTTGAAGAGCTCTAATATCGAAAATCAGGTCATGAAAAAATGGAGAAAAAATTTGTCTCGAAAAAATCTGACCATATACTTTTTTGTTCAATTTTTCGCGTAGAAACCGAATTTCAGCGTTAGAAATTGAGAAAACACGAAAGAAAAAATCATGTTCGAAAAACTGTCAAAATCGATGATTTTTCAATTTTGATTAAAAATTTCAGAAAACATAATGTCTCGATGGATCAAACTATGGGTGGATCCGATGTAGAATTGGAAGGGCTACAAAATGTGTATGGTGTAGTCCAAGAGTTTCGCCGAAAATAGGCTTAAAAGTTCGAATAAATGAAAATAGGATTCAAAAAAGTGATATTTGTTCTTAGCAATAATCGATCATAATAGTTATTCTAGAGTCTCAGGGCAGCCCTAAGTTAACGCAAAAGAGAAATTGGATCAATCTCGATCGGTTGAAAAAATATGATTTTTCGTCCATTTTTAATGTAAAATATCATTTCTCCCCTCGAAGAGGCAGTAACCACAAGTAAGTGACGGTTTGTCAAATACGGGACCAAGACCCTCTTGACACTCAAGCGTGAGCCCCTGGTTCCCATTGCTAGCTCAGCGGTTCCGGACAGGGGCAAAAATGCTCCAAAATAACCGAGACGGTCTCTTAATTTGTATTTTAGAGGAATTTTAAGCATTTTACTAGAATTTTAATATTTTTCTCTGAATTGTCGCTCAAGCGCGAGAGGAGAGGAGCGAGAGGGCGGGGGAGCGAGAGAGACACACGCGAGAGAGGCTCCGCCCCTTTTCTCTCTCGTCCGATTTCCCTCTCCTATCCATTGCCCGCGCGCGCGTGGTTTTCATGTAATAACTCGACTGGGATATGAGATAGAGACACACTCTAAAAGCAAAAATGTTATTCAGACCGATACCAAGGTATTGAGCACACATTTGGACCGGTGCGACCAATTTGGTAGATCACTCTGCGGTCTCTAAATATAGGAGTGTGGTTACACCACTGTGCATGAGAATAGTTATTATATTGTCGTGCACACTCTTTAAGCTGCAATTAGTTGCTGGTCGGGGGTAGATACATACAAGACCACGATTTATTCAGTGAACACAATTTACTTAAATATGTTACATTTGTGGAATCGCTATTTTCAGAATAGGAAAAAATATTGATTCAGTGAATTAGCACGGCGATCAGAAGGACGAGAAAGAGGGCGATAATTACAATCTGTTGGAAGATACCATTCTTGAGAGAAGAGAAGAGAGATCCCTTGGCTGTAGCGTTCGTCGCCTTAATTTATTTTATTTATTTATATATTTATTTATTTATTTATTTATCATATACCCAAGTGCTTCAAATAGTGAAAATTGAGGATAGTGTATCTCACCTGCACAATGCGATCCTCGATGGTGAGAATGGACTGTTTTGCTCCGGCCCAAACATGCGGACCGCGGAGACGATAGAAGTAAGCGGCGTAGGGAGCGAAGGCCGAGGCAAACGCCATCTTGGGATCGGAGGGCAGGTAAGAGTGCCTGGTAAGAGTTTAGGTAACAAAATACGTATGCCTACATCGAAACTGTTATCATTCGGACAGAAAGCGGCTAAATCAGTGCGCCGCTTTTCCCTATCGTACTTGGTGGGCAAACCGTGACAGATGATCATTTTGGGCAATTTTGACTTTTTTGACTTCCAGCGAATGTTGACTTATAAATTCCAATTTTTCTTTCTTATTTTTTGTCCACCCTTGTTTGCTGGAATTGGCATGGAATGTCCTGGTGAAATATTTCTGTAACATGGAGAAAATGAGAGCTCAAATTCAGTGATTACGGTAGAATGGAGTAGGTAGGTAATTCCTACCGTAATCACTCGTTTATTTTAAATTTTCATATTTATTGCTTTCTTTTTTCTCCAGTTTAAAGAAATATTTGACCAGGACATTCCAGGCCAATTCCAGCAAACAAGGGTGGACAAAAAATAAGAAAGAAAAATTCTAATTTATAAGTCACCACTCGCTGGAAGTCAAAAAAGTAAAAAAAAAATGCCCAAAATGATCATCTGTCACGGTTTGCCCACCAAGTACGATACACGTGTGAATGGCTCGTGGTGAGACAGGACAAATGAGGGTTTCTGGATTCCGCTAGGATGCTGATTAATCATACCAGGCGGATGGCTTGGCGCCGATAAGGTCCGATAGCTCGTCCATGTAAGGAATATAGTCCACCTGAAGATCAAATTATCAAATACTTGTTTCATCAAATGCTTTTCAATAAAAAGTACAGGCACATTCAGTCTTATTTAGCGGTGATCCTGTCTTTCCTCGTAAGAGCGTAACAATAACCTATCAATAAAGCAAACAAGCAGTATAAATAGGTAATTTAAAGCACTCTTATCCGTTCCGATACCTGAATGGTGTGTCTCCTGGACGCATTGAACCTCTGCTGCATGTGCTCGCGAGTCGACTTCACATGCGCGGCTCTTTCAGCCTCAAATATCAACATTTTGAATGTTGTTTTTTTTAGATTAGAATCCCCTCCCTAAAGAGAAGCTTATCTTGGTTTGCAGAACATTCTTAGAATCCAAGTTACTCAGATTCACCTTTGACGGCAGCTTCGATGTTCCAGAGAGTACATCACAGAAGACGCGAGCCTGCATCTCGGCAATTGGCATGATCGATCCAAACGGCTGATAACGATAACTCAAATTCAAGATAATTTTTACTAGTGATGTCAAATCGAAAACGGCTCTCCTCAATTTGCCTCTCCCAACCCCGATGCTTTTTCTGCCATCATACCGGTCACATCTATTTTAAACGTGCCTAGGGTGTAGATAAATTATTTAAGGAAACCGTTGCACCTGTATGAGTCCGATGAGTGCGAGCGTTGTGTGGTCGAGCACGGAAGGGTACATGAACTGGTACGCGTCCAGTTCATTATCGCGAACCTAAAAATTAAATTTTCTATGTTTTTATGATTCTTTTTTTTCGAATTTTCGCGACTCAACATTCCAGACTAGTCTCTTTCCTTATTGAACACATATTACCGCGAGCTTAGGATGTGTTGCAAATTCTTTTATTTGTGACGCAAGGAACAATTTCCGAATGTTGTCTCTGCATTCCTAGTATATCATACGCATTATATTCTCACCGAACCTTCATAAGATCGCCATTCTCCAGACAAGGCAATTCGATCGTGTATCCAGTGGAGATTATCACCTAAAAGATTCATTTTTTGCCTCCTTTTTACGACTGCCACTACTGATGCCTAATCGGCATCAGAATCTCCTCTAATCGCACTCTCGCTGGTCACAGAAACGAGAGAACTTGCGACATATATCTACATCAATAACTGCCGCTCACTGTATCAACATGATCAACGGTAGTTCCATCCACGAAGCGTAGTCCGTGCTCAGTAAATCGTTCAATCTGCGGCTTCACTCGCACAGTGCCAGAAGCAATTCGATTGGGCAGCTCATCATTGATGGTAGGATGGGCACTGTAACAGAGTTGTACTGTCAGAATGTGTAGCGTATGGTATATTATGAAATCGAGGGCAACCAGTGGCATTTGTTACTGACCGCGCGGAGAACTATGACAACCGAAAAAAGTATTTTTCTTTCCATGCTTTATTCCGTTCGAATGAGGTTCTTACGCAAAAAAATTACGCGAATTGAATTATTTCTTGAAGCCTTGATTTGTCAATTGTCGCAAGTGAAGCCATACCCGAAGACTCCGTGCTTCGGTTTGAGGCCGAAAGCAGCGTGATCAAATCGCTTGTTGAGGCCGGACTGCATGGTTGCTTCCATGATTGCAGAGGGAATGTGCTGAAAAACGATTATCATCGTTATTTGCACTTCATAATGAGTTTCAGATCTGATGAATGTAGTTCATAAATGTGTATGAAAAATCGCTTGTGTGGTATCCTGCAACATACATGTATGCCGCAGGATAATACGCAAGCGAAGTTCAGATACTCCACTTAGCACACATTTATCTTTGTGCGAACAATGGAGCTCACCGATCGAATACCGTCGAAAATTTTGCTGTTAATGAAGGTGTCGATGGGTCTACCATAGTCGCCGACACGATTGAACACCCACGTGCCGGAACGGGTAACGAGGTACACCTGAAAAGGTCCAATTGCTTGCCGATTCTACGTTATCGAAGGATCTCCGTTATATGGCAACCACTTAATGATTATCTATTGTGTGCATTCCCCTGAAGAGAGCCGAGAGATGAATGAATGAATGCCCCTCGAACAAAGCAAAAGCAGCCTAACCCAATCAAGAAAGGAAAGAAAGTGCAAGCGATTGTTTGATCTCAATGTAGTGCTAAACGCTAACCTGCTTAGCCACCTTCGAAAGCTCGACTGTAATATCTCCTCCGGAATTACCGATACCAATCACGGCGACCACTTTATCGTCGCTTCCTGAAATGAATTAAATTCAGAATCATTTATCGAGCAGGATATAAGGAGAGGGAATAGAAGCAATTAGGCTTCTAGTTTTTCGATGGAAGCTCGTAATGTTGTTGTTCCAACATTCAATATTTAGAAAAAACGTTGTAATTCCTCCTTTTCTATTACTCAAAAAAAATCTGTGCCTATTGAAATAACTCCGCCTACCTGTGTAGTCCTTGTACGAGTGCGCGTGTATGATCTTGCCCTGAAACGAGTGATATCAACCCGACATGTTTTATATCTTAATCTAAGGCATTGGTATTGTACCCAATGCACAAGGGGTTTGGAGATCGGGTATTGGTTCACCATTCCTACCTGATATGTCTCCTGCCCCGGCCATGGCTGAGGCCAATAGGGAAGCGTGTGGTGGCCAGTGCACAGAAGAACTCCGTCGACAATTTCCGTGAACTGCTTATCCGACCTGAATAGGATAAATTATTGATTAGTGATGACCAAACGGAATCTACTCTTCAATGCGCTTGATCTCACTCCAATTAGAGCAACGAAGAACATCGAGAAGAGGCCGGTCTCAATGAGAAATCACTAATCAAAATCATCTCTTCATTCGGTATTTATTCTTATTATTCAAATTATTCGTAATTATTATTTTTTTAATATTCGTGATTTTTGGGTAATCATGTATCGATTGAGATAACTCACTTGCTGTCCATCACAGTGACCTTCCAACGTCCCGTCTTCTCGTAATCTTCGTTTCTCTCGATGTTGAGCACCTTAAAAGACAGATATTGTCTTCAGATTCATCATCGAAACCCAATCTCAGTCTTATATTATCTAGTAGTGGTAAACCGTGATCCAATTGAGCTGCTAAGCAGGGAAGCCCATTCGAGACTAAACCCCTTGATTCAAACTCCCCGTGATAAAAACTCTCCTTGATTCGCTCTCAACTCTCAGAGACACGAGAGAGAGTGTGGAAATGGAGAAGGTTCAGAATGGGAATCACTACAACTCACTTTGTGATACAGCTTGATATACTTGGCGAGTTCGAAGTGATCGGCGTACTGCACTAGGTAGTCGCACATGTACTGAAAATAAAATTTATGTAATATTAAAATATTTTATTATGTAAAAAAAAAGTTTACAATTTTTTTGGTAAACAAATTGTATTATTTTCCAGATTGAGAGACGAACTGTGTTGTGCATGAAGTTGGCGTAGTTGGCAGGAGGCGGGAAGTCAGAGTAGGCAGTCATCTCCTTCGACGTGTTGATCACGGTCGATTTCATCACCGATGATTCTTAATTAGTCATCGATAATTACCATTTCGTTCTCACTATCAAAGTAATATGTTATACATTTTGTTCATGTTTCAGACACTTGTTGAGCCCAGCGCTAACGGTGCATTCAAAAGCTAGAAGACCAAAGATCAGAGACTAAAGAGACAAAAGATCACACACCATTGGTCTCATCGGGTTTGTATCTCCAGAGACCGCCGATTTCTCCCTGGGCTTCATAACATACGACGTCGAAACCGTAGAGACGAGCATGACTGAAAGGTCAGAGATAGGGATGTAATTTCGATTTTGGCTCTCTCCATTCTGCACACTATCTTGCTGGAAAAAGAAACAAAAAGGACAAGCGAATTGAAGAGAGGTTGGTGTAGATTCGACACCACTAGTGAGAGATGAACGAGGATGACCAGGCGCTCATTCATTCTTGTCCACCTCCATAGTTCTCACAACATAATTGCTTGCATCCTTCATCATTTAGTATCAGTGCTTTCCGAAGCTATGCAAAACCTCTTTCCAGAATGTGGTGATCACAAGATCAGAGTAAGATACGAACAAACAGCCCGTAGTAAAGGGTGATACTATTCACCGAATGGAGGGCAGTCCTGCGGCTCCGGCTCCAACGATGCAGACGCGCTTGGTGGCAGTCATCTGAAATTTGGTTAGAATTATTAATTTCAATATTTATCAAAGGAGAACCACGAAAAGATGGTCATTGGCAGCAACAGGATGGCATGGTGTCAAGTCAAGCAAGACTCCATCTCCCTGAAGTTGGTGAGGACAGAAGAGTGTCCAGTTGAAGATGTTATATACTGCGCTGCGCTGATAACAAATCACACGTGTAGCACACGTTTTGTGCGTAAATACGGCTCATCAAGAGCGCATGGGAAGAGGAATGAGATGTTGATAAGGGGGAGAATTTGTAGCTGAACTGTTCCCGCTAACTGCAGTTACTGAACATTGTTTAAAGGTGTCGTTCTCTTCATGATGTCATATAAAGATGAGCGATCTTTCCTGGAAATCAATTGATCAAGAGAATGGGGCCAACGGACTGTGCAAAAGAGTGTCCAAAACAACTCTCCCTCAAAATGATCGCATTGGACCCTGCGCGATCGCGATGAACCCTACGTGACCTGTTTGATCCCTAAGCGCGTTCTCTGTGTCGTCGTCTCTTCTCTAGCAGATTCGTTCCAGTGAAGAGGTAAAACATCGAATTCATGTCATCGTGATTAGACTATTTTGGTCGAAAATTGTCATGCATAGTCATTCGTTCATTCCAAAGAGTATACTTTGAGCAGCAACTTTTCAAAATATCAGTGTGCAGATGCACTAGGAATTCATCCTCCTCTCAAACGTCCTCTCAAAAGGAAGTTTAAGATGAAGTAAGCAATGCTTATAAAGGGAAGGAAATGAACGTGATCTGTTACTGCCAACTCCAAAGAACGTCCATAATATGTCTATTAATGTGATCGCAATGGTCCCAGAGAATGTGGCCTGAGTGATCCCTGCATCCATTGAATGCCTACTTTTACAATCGACCGGTAATTCGATTGGGGAAGAGACAAGTGCATGTCGAGTACACAGAGCTTCGCCGCACAGCCTATGCGAGGGTTTTATCGTAATAGCTTATTCGAGAGAAAAAAATCATTTTGACCCTAGTGCCTACTTTTGAGCATACTGTATGCTGCATACATTCTTTTTCGAAGTGCCAAAAGTTATGCCAAAATCCCAAATCCCTCTAAATATTGCCCGAGTCTTTCACGTATCCCTCACACTCCTTCGGATATGTTCCAGCACTAACGAAAAGAGCGAAATGAAAACTGTTTGGATTGTATATTAGAGTCAACGAAACAGTTTTGACTGCTGCGTCGAACCAAATCAAACCGGCTGAAATAACAAAAAAACTTTAAAAAATAAACAGAGAAAATTTCGCAAGATGGGGATGCGATGGCTGCAAACACGCATGCAAGATGAATATGAATTATATCGTGATATACCTAAATGAAAAAGTCTTGTCTGCGATCTGCCGTACACACAGATAATTCAGTAAAAATAAATAGTATGTGATAGTGTATGAATAATAGTGTATGAGTATGTATGTATTTATAGTGAATGAGTAAGTTGATGACTCGCTATCAATCGCGAGTCATCTATTTACTTCAAAAAACACAAAATAAAACAAAAATTAGCATAAATTGATTTCATATCATTCTATTAATTCCTGGATGTATTCTTTCTCACCATTTTTTGTGATTATGAGTTGGGTTGACACTTTAAGGATGATTCTCCTCATTTTGCATATCCTCTCAACGGTCAGAAAATCCAGAGGGTATGTAAAATGAAGGAAGTCATCCTTGAATTAGTTGAGAATACAAAAGTCAACTGACTCGTCTGTAGTCGTTTTTGAGATGAGGGTCTGACCGAGATTGCTAAATATTTTTCAGACTGTTCTTTATCTGTTTGAAAAAAGTCTTGTACGGTTTGCATCGGTTGGGCCTACGTCAAGATGTGATTGGAGTGCGGTGATGATTGTCAGCAGTTGACTTTGTTAGAGTCGTTGCGAATGGTTGCCTGAACATAGTGATAGGCTTCTGAAAGGCCCATTTTTTCAAGTGTTTTCTTAAAAAAGTTGCAATCTTCCCAAATTACTTTTGCGAAATTATTCCATGATCCACAGTAGCCTTTATTAGCAGTATTTGATAAAATTTTGGGTGAAACACGATTGGAAGAATTTGAAAACATGAGAAAGAACACACATTAAAAAGGAGGAAGGAATGGTGGTTACCACCGCAGGTGGTCCCGTCCCTCACCCGGCCCTATGTGATATATCATACGCCTTTCACACATCTAGAGTCTGTTCAGCAGCTCAATTCTCTCACGCCGGGTATAATTTGTGCAGAGGTCGACGGATGGTCTTCCAAACAGAAGAAACCGGGCTATCTGGAGTTCTGAACAGATTCTGGTGCGACCGCGACATTCAAAGCACTGAAAAGTGGTACGTTATCAATGGGATAGTATGCCGAGAGGGATATTTTACTGAGAAGAGGAAATCGATGTGTTTTGCATCGTAGAATCTTCATTGTGAACGTTCCCTAGTTGGTTAGGGAAACAACAGAGTACAAAGACTGGAAAGAGTAACCATTTTGATGCCGCACTATCCAATGTTGATTATAACATTATCCTTACTTTCGATATAAGGTTACTTGTTGGTGTGTGTACATTTTTTTAACTTGGTAACAAGACAATGAAAGATGTTTTCTCACCAATTTGGTGTTATTGTGTTACATTTTATCAATCGAAGTTTATCTTCTTGTGAAGATCGTCTCCGAGTGTAGATCGGAGAGACTGAAAGTGGACATGTCACACATTATATAATGCGACTAACGAAGGAGTACAATAAATACTGGAAATGATCCAGTGGGGAAGAATAATGCGAAGGCCGGGTAATGGTACGGTGAACATGGTAAACTTTAGAAGATTTGAAATAGTGGATTATGTTGAATTTTCAAATAATTGCGGTGCCGACTAATGATGACTAAACCGAAAAGACTCTCCGTAACACGCGTGCTCTCTCATTAATCTAACCCATGAGATAGCAATGTAAACGAGGAGTGTATATTACGATTTTCCATCATAAGTACCGACGCATGGGTAAATGAGGAACCATTAACAGATGAATAGAGGAGAGAGGAGAAGTTGCAGACTCCCTCACTCAATACCGACGAGAGAGTTAGGCTCAGATGCAGTGTAATGTCCGTGTGTAATGAGTTGTTGGACCTCAGATCGGAGACGCATCTCTCGATGTTCTTTCTCTCGTGACAACTGCCCATTATTTATCCTTCCTCACACTTGCGAAGAATTCCGTGGAAGTCATTGATCAGTCCACATGGTCATGACAGAAAAGGGAGGCAATTGATGAGGGTTCGATGCGCATGATAAACAATTGTATCCTTCTGATAGAATCCTACACCTGTCAACATATGGTGACCATGGAAGCTGACCATGGAAGTACAGTAGGTTCTTTGACCTTGAGTTTTTTCTTTCTTTCTCCGTTCCCCTCGCCTAGATCAAATCGGGACTTCCGTGTGTGAAACCCATTATACTCAATCGCTTTTTCTTAGCAGTGACCTCCCGGTTGTTTTATGGGAATAGCCCTGAGAGAAGTACAGAGACGAAGAGAGTTTTTTTCGTTCCCTTTACTCGCCGTGCCTCATTGAACTACCTACCCGTTTCGTTTAGTTCTTCTAGATATGCCGAAAGAAACATCAGCTGCAATTGGTTCTTTCTTGATTCTCTTGAAAAAAAATTTGATCCATACTTTATCCAATATCGGTTTCATGGCTGATTGTGGTATGTTTGTGGCGTCCGTTAATGATTAACCTGATCAGTTTTGTCTTCCCTTATTTCTTCCAATTGCGGGACAAACGATGCTCAAAGTAAAGGATCGGTTTGAGAGCGCATTTTTGGATAGTTAGGCTGATATTTCAAATTTGGTGCTCACTTCATTTTTCTCTAACCAAAATAACTTGCCTCCTACCGACCATTGATTATGACATCCTAGTTCAACTTGGCTAGTTGGAGCATATCATGGAGAGGGGTAGGGTATAGTCTTTCAGAATATTCTCGCCCGAATGACGATCTTTATTGTAAATGAGGTGGATATCTGTGTTCGTCCTTCCGTGTCTCGCACTGGCCTGCATCCCGATGAAGCCAGCTGATGAGGGCATTCGGGCCTTGCCGCCCATCAGGTCAGGTGAGTGTTAGTGATGACTAAACGGCATTCGACTCTCCTCAATTCGTATGATCTGTGTTTTTTTATCCGGC
Organism: Pristionchus entomophagus; assembly: GCA_036245825.1. Lineage (NCBI taxonomy): Eukaryota > Metazoa > Nematoda > Chromadorea > Rhabditida > Neodiplogasteridae > Pristionchus > Pristionchus entomophagus. The sequence goes on from BTSX01000001.1 coordinate 12,099,588, forward strand.
GAGAAAACATGCGATATGAGGAGAGTCGATGCCGTTTTGTCATCACTAGTGAGTATTTATTGAGCAGCGCCCTTCTCTTCATTTTACGAAAAGTCGAAGTACATAGTGATGAGAAGCGTTGTAGTGATTTATTAGGTCTCCATTCTCCATCCCAGCATCTTGGTGGCGTCACCTATGCAAGATATCCATCATCATTCTTTGCCAACTGACGTCATCAGCTCTAGAGTGTGCAGAATGGAGAGAGACGAGAACCAAAACGTCATCACTACTTTCCAGGCTGCCCGGCGTTGGGTGTTATCTCCGAACTGGAGTTCAGTATGCAGCCCTCTTCCAGCGGTGAAACGTACAGGGCTGCAAGGATCGACGCATCATCTCTTTCCTGCACCTACCCCACCTCTTCTCTGATGTTCTTGAACGTCAATACATTTTCCGGAATTTTTCACTTAGAAAGGGATACTCAATAGAACTGGAAGAAGAGAGTGATTGCATGCAAAATATCTCAACAAAATTATCCTTTCCAATTAAGCTGTCCATAACTATCTGAGCATAATATTTCAAAAAGTTTCGCATCATAAAAGCTCATAAAATTTCTTGCAACTTTCGGATACACATCATATAATTGAATCATTTACAGGGCGCTGGCGAGTATATCTTCACTAAGTTCCACTTCGAGTGCATCAATGGAAACTGGCTCTTGAACTTCGGTGATGGATCTCAAAGGAGTATCGAGGTTCGGCCATCCATTCTCTGATTGTTACGTGAGACAAGCAAATTAGACAGTTATGTATAACCGTCAGTTCTGCTTTACAAGATATTCCATTTTATGATAATTTGTTTGAATAAATTTGGCAGCCATTCAGACGGACGTCAAGAATGGGAATTCCCGAAATTCCGATCGGAATATCGCTGATGACAACGACTCACAACCAAACCCTCGCTAAAGTGAACGTCTCCGAACACACGAGAACCTTTATATTCGCCGACAAACGAGCTCGGCTTATTCTCTTCCTCTAATGTTAAAACGTGCCGTCACACGAAACGAATAATCGTTAGATATTAATCGCAAAGATAAAAATTTCTGAGGGAAGCTCTATGTACCCATAGTGAACTTACTGGAGTGCAGTTTGAGTCCCTTGTTTATTCTGGCCAGTCCCAACGATAAACTAACAGGAGCGGACGGAGAAATGGGAAGAACCAAACCCTTCTCTATTGCAATATTGTGCTTCTTTTAAGAAATTTAGTCATTGAACTTGCTAAGTTTCGTGTCGATCAACGTGTTAAAATATTAATATTGTATTGTATCATACATCACTAATGAATTACAGATGCGGGGTTATTATATCATATTAATTTGTCTTCTCTTCGTTTATGGCGTAATCTCTGTGGATTGTGAGTTGATAAATTATGATCCATTATTTATATATTTATCTTAAAAGAGGAATGGCAGCAATATTTGGTCGGGGAAGCTGAGACGATAGCCCGATTTGTCCCTTGAACCATAATGGAAATCCCAAATTGAAAGGTTGTAGCTCAACCCTGAGCCGAGATAATCGCGTTTGAAGTTTGAATTCCCGCTCGTGAATCCCAGGGAAAAGGCTGCTAAATGTTTGCGCAGCGCACTCCCTCTCTCCGCCACTATTCGGCACTTCCCTGTGCTCCCTTTCGCGAGAGGATAGAGTGGCGGATAGACCAGATACCGTAGGGAGAAAGGTCACGTGAGACGGGCAGAGACGGGTAGATCAGGGGAGGATTCCTCTCTGACAAGGGAATGGCCCCGCCCCCCTCACACTTCGTTTAGCGACTGTCCTTGCTAAACGGAGTAATGAACCCCGGCTAATCGTGGTGGGAGTCGCTATCAACCATTGCTGACAGTACTTCTTTAATTTTGCTTGGTCTCTATTTTGTGAAATCAGAGAATAGCTAATCAACCTTGGTTGAAAAGAAACACGGATAATTTTCTATTGTTCTAGGGCTGGCGGAAGTGAAGCAATACACTGATTTGTACTCGGAATTGATGCCCGGAGGAGAAAATGTGATCGATGATCTGAAGAAGACTCGTGAAGGTCTCAGACAGTTGCTCACTCGATCTGCTCGAATCGGATCTTTCATAGCTGCTTCTCAGAATTCGGTATGCTGAAAAAAAAATCAAATAGTCCAATCAAAACTGCATTTCAAGCATATACCATTATTCACTTCAAGATTCAATGGCGAAAAATTCATAACGATTTGTTCATAAGACAGACTCGAAACCCGTAATTGATTCCATCAAAAGCAATAGTGTTTAGAGACCCAATGAATCCGTATGGTTTCAGGGTAATAATGAACATAAAGCGCTAGCTGCGTTGCACGACAAACTCCAGCCTATCCTCCAAACAGCCATCATAAAGTCTCCGTATCATGAATGGAAAGATAGGGGTGAGTTCTTATTGTTATATTGTTCTGCAATTTGTTTTCCGAATCGGCCCAAGCTCTTCTGACAATTCCATCAGACTGTTCGCAGTGCTACTACCCAAATATGTTTCCCATAATTAGGGACCGCCAGGCTGAGAGCCGATTTATCGGAATCTGGTTGCAACTAGGCTCAATATGTCCGTCAGGATCTTAATATCATTTTTGCTTTTGAACTTTTGTCGATAGATCTTCTCTGAAGCCCGGGAGAGCGTTAGAAGCGCGCGCGACTCCCCCAGCCAGAGAGGAGGGAGAGGCGAGACGAGAGACAAGGGGGCGGAGCCTCCCTCGCGTGTGTCTCTCTCCCCCCCCCCCCCCCGCTCTCTCGCCGCTCTCCCCCCGCACTCTTACTTAATTCGGGCACAATTCAGGGAAAATTATTAAAAATCCAATTTTGTATTTAAAAGTGGGCGGGGCTGGCGGTCCCTACACAAAATCACTGAAATTTCGCTTTATCACAACAGTCTAGCGAATGCTGAAGCATATCATGTGTAAATGCAATGTCTCCGATGTTCAGAATACAATGCTACGACTGAGGAAGAAAAATACAAAGCGCGCTTCATGAGATCTCTGGAAATGCTGTTCATGGTATTTGCGCCAATGGAAAAAAATAAAATATACCATTTTAGGGCCAATCTCTGGGTATAAAAACTCTTGTCGATGCTTTCGACAGAGTCCCGGAACCATATTTCGTTGAAGAAGCCTCCCCGCTGTGTCAACACGACTTTCCCGGACGAATGCAAACGGTAATTTACACCAATTTATATGCTGAAAATTGTGAATAACTTTAAAGAAGATGAACTACATTTTTTCAGCGAACTCTCGAACATTTCAACTGGAAATGCCCTCTTGAAGGGATTGCGGAGAGAATCGAGTATACGCTTGGGTGAGTGGTAGTGGTGACAAACCGGTATCCGACTCTCCTCAATTCGCATGCTCTCTCGTTGATCAGAGAAACGAGATAGTATGGAAAATGAGGCTAGTCGGATGCCGAGTTGTCACTATTAGTGAGTGGCATTCGTTTCACCGCAGATACTGAAACTTATCTTAAAGAAGTACTGTCAGCAATGACGGCTAGCGACTCCCACCTTGATTAAACGGGGATCATTACGGCATTTAGCCTCTGCTAAATTAGACGGCTATCAATAAGATTGAGCGGAGCATAGGGCAAATAAAGGCAAAATAAATTATATTTTGGAATTATACTTCAAATAGTTGTTTCAGTTGCTTTCTCGAAGAGGCGTATAGACCTGGAGATAACGACCAGGTTGACCTTCGGTTCATCGTTGATCGATTCCGGAAACTTTCGCTTATTTCCGTAACTGATATGTTTATTTATTATTTATTTATAATTTTTTATTATTGTTTAGAATACGATTGTGCAATTTCTCTCAGGGTCCATGGGAAATTATGTGCAAAGCTTTCTCTCCTGACGTAACAGATGAGGCGATGGAGAGCTATGTCAATTACACCGCTTCAAGAGTGGAGGAGATGCTTCATCATGTAGAACTATGGATGATCAATGCTGAGGTAGAATCTGAGAAATATCGAATTATTCGGATTATCGGTAGGATGAGAACATTCTGGATGCGAACTAATTTGTAACATTCGACCTGTATAATCTGTCAGAAATCTGCGAGAATAGTTGCGAAATTTTTCCGCGAGGTTGTTAGAGACATGCAAGAGAGCACGCATAAATGAGAGAATCAGAGAAAAGTTGCGAGAAAAGTTCCGCAACTTTTTCCGCAACTGTTCTCGCAGATTTCTGACAGATTTTACGGGTCGATCGTCTCTTACATAACATTTGTCTCTCAAATGTAAATTATGGGTATCCAGTAGGTTATCATAAGAATATTCTCATCCAACTTAGTCGCAACCAATTCTTATAGGATCGGCTCTGGCCAGAAGTCGCACTTGCTACTGTAAAGCGAGCACTTGGATCTAATCCGATTAATCGTGACGATTTTGATCAGACCGCAATGAGAATTCATGAAGAATTTGGGAAGTTGAGCCGAAAAAGGTTTGAACTTTCCATGATATATCAAAAATGAATTATTACAGAGAAGCGTATCAAGTGCTTGTCACAGAGCCGCTAGATGACGTTTGGAGTGTCGAAATGCGACCGATCGATCACATTTTCATCAAGAATAATAGCAATGTTCATGTTCACGTGTTCCGATGCATTGACCTACACCAAGATCGGAAGAATAATGCTAACAGTTGGTTTCGAGGCAACAAAAACAAGCTCGAGAAAACTCTCAGGTGTGTTACTGACGAAGAAAATGTGATAACAATCGAAATAATTAAGGAATTACTCGATGAAGATGGTGATTGACGATTTTAGAATCGTAAGCGAGAACCTGTTCCGAGCGGCGGTACTACTGTATAAGGTTATTTTTTTAAAGATGACAAAACGGCTTTTCGAGCCGTCTTCGATTTTCAATGGAGAAGCCGGCCTATCGAGCCTTATTTGCATGATTATATTCTAAGATGTACATTCATTTAGAGTCGAAAAATGGTTGAGTTACATTGTTTCGATGAAAAACTATTTTAAAGGAGTCGAGATGGGGAACGCCCGAAATTCCGATCGGAACAGAGTTGCTGAAAACGAACCACAGTCAAATTCTGACAGAAGTGAACATCTTCGACCATTCGAGATCGTTTCTGTTCACCGACAAACGATCGAGACTCATTTTCTTCCTGTAATATTAGCAAACAATGACATTATTTCACATCTTATTCCTAATGATCAAATAAATTTGTGATTTCGATATTGATTATCGAAGCGACAAATAGCAACTCCCTCCCCTTCCCGCTCAACGTTGTTCTCCTTGCATAACTAATGCTAATGAAGACACTCCCTCTGTGTGTGTTACTCCCGAGGGAAGAATAACGTTACAATTGCAAGAGGGAGTGCAAGATAAGACAGCCTTGTCTCTCTTTTGAGTAGTACTCTTCAAACTTCTCTTGGGTTGCTGGATAATTCAGTTACGGGATGCGCCGGAAAACAAGATGGAGAGCAGTAGTGATGTGTTGAGACTCTCCCCAACTCTCTCGTGGTCAGATAAATGAGAGAGTGTGCGATTTAAGGAGAGTCGGTATACCTCTTTTCATCTCGGCTCATCAAAGATTCCATTCTGCGCATGAAATTACCCTTCTCATCTCATCGATTCATGTTTTTTGCTCATGCATCTTTCGCTCTCTGCTCGGTTTTTCATTTTCTGTCTATTCGTGTTTTCGATGAAGTAATCACCATTTAGGGCTAGAGAGCCACATTCCTATCCACCCAGTATTTACTCCATATTCTGTAACACCTTGTTTTCTATGCGTTTTTTTTTGTTTTTGTTGATACTATTCACACGTATTAAAACTGGCAGATTACGAGAATTTCTGGGCTATAGTCTCTCCCTTCCCTCCCGGAGAAGACCACCCACCCTCAATTCCTTTCCTCCTCGCCCACTTTCACGCCTCAGACGGATTATAGGCGCGAATTCCCGTTACTCAGCGAGCCAGAAACCGCGTGCACTCTCTCACTTTCACGCACTATCTCGTTTCCTATTACTAGTTGAGAGTGTGTGTTCTCTCCATTGCGGACACTCTCTCGCCGCTCTGACCATCCAAGTTAGGCGCGACTTCTTACTTACTTTGTCATGCATGGAATCCGAGGGAAGGGATGGTGGGAGGGATAAGGGAAAGGAGAGGGGAAGAACGCGAGGAGGCATCCCATCACTTGCCTCTCTCTCTCTCTGTCTCTCTTCTTCTCTTTCAAAAGGCACCGACACATCCTCTTTCATTCTTGGTGGAAAACAGTACTGTCTAGGACTTCTCATAATGTTGTGTTCGGTATTCCCTTGAGAGTTTTGCTGTTTTTCATGACTTCTCATTGGAGAAGAGAGAAAAGGCCTTCTGCAGAGGGCCGGTAACTAGTCATCGGAACCCGACTCTCCTCCTTTCTCATGCTCTCAACAGGATAGTAGTTAGCGTATAGCAGTCACTACCGGAAACCACTTGCCGGCTGTATACAGCGCACGAGCTCATTGTTTTGCCTGCCAGATGTGACAGCTCTCTCTCTCACTCCGTCCCACACCTCATGCATTCGCTGCCTCTAATACTCTCCTTCATCTCCTCTTCCCCGTCCAACTCGCTTAGCCCTACTCACTAGAGATCACTCTCTTCAATTCGCGTGTTCTCTGGTCGGTCAGAGAAAACAAACAGCGTTCTGAATGAAGATAGCTGATATTCGATTCGGTCACATTACTCCTCACCCTATTCTTCGTTACTCGGTTACCGCAGCGTACCATGAGGTCATCACTAGTGGTGACAAATCGGAATTCGATTCTTTTCAACCCACTTAACCCTCATCACTCTCTTCCCATCACTGGTGACAAATCGGAATTCGATTCTTTTCAACCCACTTAACCCTCATCACTCTCTTCCCTTCACTAGACTCCGTTTCCGCGCATAGGCCCTCTTAACCACTCCCTTCCTTTGTTCGGAGACCCTCCTCAAGTGAGGGGAGATCTAGTACTTCTTTGATTTGTATTGGCCCTTAGATGTATTAGTCCTTAGAGTCTTCCGAGATCCACTCATAATGAGTGTCGAGAGGGTGTTTCTCTCCTTTTATCATTATCTCTCGTTTCTCTGACCTACCAGAGAACAGCCTAAGGACAATGCAAATACCACTGAGGTTCACGGGTCAGCGGAGATTGACAGCACTAGGGATGCCTTGACTCTCTCTCGCCTATATCATCGGTCAGAGAAACAAGAGATCAGGTGAATTGAGGAGAGTCGGTCTCGAGTCGTCCACCAGGCCACCAAAAACATCGCATTGTCTGCCTTCCCACCATGCTACTGTCACTTCCGTTTTTCTACCTGCAGAGGACGCTTTGGCTGTAGCCCTATCGAGAAAACACCAATTCTGATTCTTCAGTGAGGAAAAGGGATATCTTGACGTCTCATTGTTCTACTCTGCTCTAGTCACCTCTGCTATTCTTCCTCGCTTGAAAATTCTGTCTTCTTTTGTTTACCAGAAGCAGCGGAATTGCCAGAAGTGTTATCTTGATGGTGCAAAAGCCACTCGTTCCTAGCACAACCTCTTCTCCCATTTCGCTTTTTTCTTGAGCCCTACGCAAACGGGAAATGCGCCCCTCCCCTCTCATTTCCTGAGATGCGTCTGAGAGATCCCTAGAGAGAACGCAATATTCCCTGCAGAGAGAGAGCGTATTTTGCGTGAGACCTTCTAATTATTCCTAGCTTTCTTATCCAAAAAATACTTGTAAATAAATAATTTTGAGGAAGGGTTCATTCGGGTTCTCACATATTTTCATTCTGGAATTCGCATAGGTTTCAATAGGAAAGATACGGAAGAGTTTGTACGGTGTACGTGTGATGAGTACAATATCACACTTTCCGCACTTAGAAAAAAAAACAATGATATCTATATTTTCCCCTTCATGCACTTTTAGAAAGTTTTTTTCTCAGATGTTCAATTCTGCTTTGATTACTTGTCTACGGGTGACACTAACTCTTTTCTAATAAAGTGCTCACTCGCAGGTCTGAGAAAAAAAATGAGCATGTGAATGAGGAGGGTATAGTGCCTCTGGAATCTTAGCCGGTGGTCACTTAAGCCTCTACATTTCCCCTCTCAATCTGTCATAAATCATCAGCGAGAGACCAATCTCTGAATGCCTTCCTTCCCTCTCTCAAATCCTTTCGTAGCCTAGGCATCGGAGGCTAGTATCGCGGTCTGTCTGCCTCATTTAGAGGTGGGCTCGGACCCAGACCACCCTGCTATCCATTGCTCACTCTCGAGCAAAAGCTTTGTGGACGTGATGAAAAAATAACCATCTCTCTCATTTGCATCGAATTAGCTGAGCGATCTGTGATTTCGCACCCAGCCCCACACTACTCTTCATTAGAACACCACTCTGGTAATGCGATCCCTTTGAACCCAATTTCTCTGCCTCTCCCCTCGTCTCTTCCATCTCTCACTGTCTCTCATTCCCTTCCATCTCTCACCCCACTCTAATCTCCCCTACAAGGCAGCTGTCATCAGATCCCTGATGGGAAAGGTGATGGGGTCGGGGGTTCTTCATTTCATCCTTCCGAATCCTTATTCGCTTTCGAAACAAGTAGAAAGTATCGAAGATGGGATACGTTTCATAACTAATGTTTCAAGCGCTGAACCAAACAGTGCTAATATCGGATTGTTGTTCGTATGTGTTTTCGGAAGGTCTGATGCAGCACGATTTTGGTCGACCACCCATTTGACTCACCCTTTTTTAGCATTCTCTCCATGTTTCCATCTTGCTACTCAGTAACAGTTATCTTCTCCACTTTGATCCTATTTGATCTCGAATTGTTCTAAATTTATCGTAACGTTTGATCATAATTATCCTTTTTGTTTATCATCAAAAGTTCCGTGCGAGATAGGGCACTATCTGCAAGGCTGTATTCCCCTTGCTGTTGTTCCTACACACAAATCTGTCCTCTAGGGAGATCATCGAGGGTGATTTATCGCCTCGGGAGCTCTCAGCAAGTGTCCTGTCTTTTGGTGATAGATGGAGGGAAGGATAAGAGATGTGTTTACAAAGAGAAGTCTAGCTGGTGTAGACCCTTTCCTTTCCTTTCTTGTCTCCTTGTCTCACTCCTTTTCTTCTCTCATCCTTTCTTGTAGCAATGTGTTTCACATTTTCGCCTCCCTACTCACTAAAAGTTCTCTTCCGCTCTTTGATACGATCTTACTTGATATTACCGTTATTTGCTGTCTAACTAGAAGACGTTTTGGCACTTCTCCAGTGTTTGGCCCAGAATCTTTAGCATGCGAACATTATTTTTGTGTCAAAATGTGTTAGTGATGACACACTGAGTCTCCTGAATTCGCGTGCTCTCTCGCAGGTCAGAGAGATTAGAGAGCACGCGGAAGGAGGAGAGGCTCGTGGCGATTTTTGTCATTAGTGTGTTTCCAGAATCGATGATGCGTCCCCTCCTGGCCCTTCTCCTCCTGCATACTGTAGCCGCCTTCGAGTGCTGGTGAAATCATTATAAATCTCTCGAAAATAATTAAATCAGGTCATCGTCCTGAATTTAATATTAGGAAAATTAGAACAAGTCGGAAGCGAAACGCACACAACTAAACTCTATTATTAGGTGATTAGCCTGAAATTAATACCAGGTCGTGCGGCGTCTTTCTCTCTGCGCCCTGTGCTGACTGCAAGGGGCAGCCGAAGAATGTGACCTGCCCGAACGCCGAGCTGGGATGTGTCTCCATCACGGCCGAGAATCCGGTAGGTCAAGGTTTTTTATCAAAGAAAAGTGCCGATGATCAAACCCCTCTCATAGAAAAAAAATCTAACTGTGGGGATTTCATTACGTGGCATTATTCCATTACAACATCATCGAGATTAGGGAGAACGGGGCAAAAAGCGGTGGTTGGGAAACATACCCCGTGATTACACTGGGCGAATGTGCAATGAAGAAAATCTCGATGAGAGCAACAATGATATATGACTTTGCCCTGCTGAAAAAAGCTCCTCATGACGGCACTACGATACAATATCATTGAAATTGTATATTTAACAATTCCCTTAACATTTTGTTCAGGACGGCACTTACTACGTGGAGAAGAACTGTGTGCAGCCTGAGGACGCGGAATTCAAGCAGGAAGGATGCCGGGCATTCGGGATCAGGGGGTACGGTTTTTTATAATCTCTGATCTCTCAGTGTAAATTATTGATCTTGTGGGAGGTGATATTGAAATTCATGGATAGAAAATATAAAGTGAAAGGTTACCTTGTCTGGGAATAATATGCCATCATCAATTGAAACAGAAAATGGGATTTTAATAACATTATTTTCAAAAGTGTTTTCAGAGCCGTCGGAACAGCGTGCGTTTGCAAAACGGAACTGTGTAATGGTGGAATGAGCACCATCTCAATTTCTACACTAATATCCGGTTCTCTACTCTTGATTCTTCGAGGACGTTGAATTCTCATTTACGTCTCTAGACACAAATTGTGCAGTATACAATAAGCGTTACGGGTGCTAAGCTTCATTGTATCGTTTATCTTTCGTAGAATATTCCCTTCATTATGATAAAATTCTGTACTTCGGAAAATGTTTTCGAAATAGATGAGATGAATCGAGAAAAATACACATCGGTCTCTTCCAAGACTGGCACAAATCACTTACTGATAGACATGAACCAGCTGTGCTGGTGGGTGATAGTGCATTCAATAAGTGATTCGTGGTGTAATAGATACCGTAATTGGCGTGGCATGGTGAAAGGAGAATGTTGTTCAAACTGAGTCCATTGAATTTGGACACGTTCTCTCACTCATCTCTACACAATCTCATTTTCGCTTCGGGAGTTATGCCAATTTGATTTTTTAATATTCCTCAAAATGCTTTCCGTAAAATCTCTAACTTCCTGGACGACAGATCGCTTCTACGACTGAGAGAGGTAACCATGTTTTGTTAATCATTTATTATTCGGACGATCTGTTTCAAAGGTATCTACCTCAACGAAAAAAGTTTTTGACGATGCGATCCTGAACAGTCGAAAAACGGTGCTTGATACTATGATCCTTCGTAATCAGGTGAGCGAACGTGTATATAAGAGTTGCTCGAAAGTCCGATTGTTTTGATTTTGAATTTGTTTTTACTACACCAATGACGAAAGAACTAAAGTATCTTTTTTTTTAAATTTGTCCTGCCTCTTTATCCTTTGAGCCATGTTTTTTTGCCTCGCGATATCATATGAGAGGAATCGCGAGAGATTCAAGAGTTTTGAGGTATTAGCGGCGGTAGGAAATAGTTTCTCCGATTCCTCTGAAAAGTAAACCTTAAGTACTTCGAATGATGCTCTTTCAAACTGCGTTTGCTGATTTTTGATATCTGGTCTCATCTTCGAGTACTGTTAGGTCAAAGTAGGGACACTACGAAATTTACGACCAAAATTGCCTTCTGAAAACAACCATAATTCGCTTCACAATAATGCTAGAGACAATTCCAACAAAGCAAAAAATGGGGAGGTTGAGGGGAACATTTCTAATGTTGTAGATGTCATTCCACGTCCATGTGCTGGATCGGGGCGGTCGGTTTTTCAAAAAAGTGATGTAACTTTCCTAATACCGATTTGAGAAAAACCATGTACGTAACACCCCCTCCAATGTCAGAGAGATCGAAGGTTAGGAACAAAAAAAGGCGGGACTTTTGTCTAAAAACCCTGCGATTTTTACAAATTTTCGAAGTTTTTCAAGCAAAACTTTTTTCTTTCGTGTTTTCATGAGCTCTCATGTCGAAATTCGGAATCAGCGTGCAAAAATATACCAGAATTTCCTATAGTCATGTTTTTTCGAGATAAAAATTGTTTCGACTCTTACCACTTTTTCACCATGTGGTCCCCCCTTTGGTCCGATTTTGGTCGTAAATGTTTTGTCTTAGAATAATGTCCCTAGAGGATTTTCTGGCTTATTTTCGAGCGTACAAAACGAATTTGCTAACTAGAGCTCAGGAAACCTCAAAAGAGAAAAGTTATGCAATAAAGAAAATCCCAACAAAATAATTGTTTTGAATTTAGGTCATAACTTTTTTCTTTTGAGGTTTCCTGAGCTCTAGTTAGCAAATTCGTTTTCTACGCACGAAAATAAGCCAGAAAATAATATAGGAACATTATTCTGAGACAAAATATTTACGACCAAAATCGGGGGGGGGGGGTGGTGAAAAAGTGGTGAAAAAGTTTTAAAAAAACACACGGTGAAAAAGTGGTCAGAGTCGAATAAATTCTCGAAAAAATATGAATATAGGAAATTCTGGTCTATTTTTGCTCGCTGATTCCGAATTTCGACATGAGAGCTCATGAAAACACGAAAGAAAAAAGTTATGCTTGAAAAACTTCGAAAAAATGCAAAAATCGCAGGTTTTTTGGACAAAAGTCCCGCCTTTTTTTGTTCCTAACCTTCGATGTTTCTGATATTGGAGGGGCATTAGATGTGCTACTCGCAAGCTCGGGTATGCAGAATTCCAGCTGGAAGAGCATGTAATCCCGATAGTGAGTTTTCCACGTTCGAAACCAGTTTCAGCCTCACCTTATTGCAACCATGTACTCTGCGAATGTGTGCGAATTTCTTCAATATATGAAGCCATTTATTCACAATTCGCGCTTACAAACAGTATTTCTCAATACTGATAACAAGGAGATAATTGACACATGTTCCTCTGTTCTTGAAGGGAAAAGTATTTACGAAGTTAAAATATTAACAAAAAGATTTGAACGTCCCGATTTGTGAGTTTGCGAACAAAAAAGGTGTTAAAATGCATGAAGAACATTATTTCAGCAGTCTTTATCGTGATATGATCATCCAAATTAAGCCTGAGCATGTACATTGTTACGTTAGACTGCCAACTGAGGGTGAGGAATGAGTTCTGAACAAACTACTTTGGTATTTTACTGATTTAATTATTTCAGAATCAGCCCATTCGTTGTTTCAAGTGGCAGATATCGTCAAATCATTAGAGATGTATTTGGAAAGAGGACCTTACGACACTCCCTTAAATATTGCATCGATAGTTCATGGAATACTGAGCAAGAATTGTGCAAAATTAAAGTTATATGATACACATCCGAACAGCAATAATTCACTGAGAAATATAGAGAAATTGATTCAGGTAACGCGAGATATCGAAAAAATTTTATTTTAAATGCTACATTTGACTGTTCAATTTCTAAGAAATTTTATTTTTGCAGGTTCTAAACCACATAGACAAGGATGTTTTAATAATGGCAATCGCTGAATTTGCCTCAATTGACATTCAAATTGGTCTCTACAAATTGACAACAAGAGACAATCCAATACGAAGAATACTCACCATCAAGAATATTGATGCTATTTGACGCTATCTTCAAATATAAATTCGAAATATGTGTGTGATTTCTTCTGATTATTGGTATTTATGTATATGTATGATTTTAATTTATTTATTATTGAATTATTTAAATATTCTACACAATCACTGCATACTTTTTCTTAAAATCATTAGAATTACATGATCTATCGAATAAATAATGAAAAAATAATACTAGAAATTAGTCAAATACGATAATTGATTGATTCAAAATTTGGAGATTTTCACTGAGAAAACACATGGCTTTTCTCTGGGAGCATTCTATTGGAGTGTTCCAAAAGTATTGTCGTTTTTTCATGAAAAAGATTTTCGCGCGTGCCCATAAACTTATCGAATCCTGCAAAATGGCGACAGATGAAGTAACCACGAATCTTCTGTTTCATCACTTAAACCAATGAAATCATTGAAATAGCGAAGAACTATGCTAAGTATTTTAGACCACACTAAAATCATAGTTGATAAGTTTTCGTATAAAAAATTCGTTCACAGTTTTCTCAGAAGGTAAAAATCAATTTATTGTCTCAAGCAAATAGGAAGTGGGTACTAAGTAATATGCATGCCATTCCGGCTTCCGGTCTTGTATTGCATCATCACTGTGAAACTTGACATTCCCCACACATTTTGCAAAATTTAATCGAATTTCGTGCCAGTAATGGGTATAAACAAGTCTAAATAAAATATAATAAATAATTATTACTGTTTGAGTAGTTTTAATTGCTAAAAAAAATGAGTTTAAAAAATTACATGTGGAAAAAAGTCAAAATGGACCCTCAAAAAGGCCATTATTTTGACATTTTTAGATCTAGTCCTAAAATCTTACGAGATAAAATTCATTTGAAATTTGCATAGGCATAGTGATGCAGCACTCCTGCTACTATTATGGTATGTATCTGGTCTTCGAATGAAATTTCTCCAGTGAGATCTAAAATTTGGAAAGTATGGTCCAAAATTCAACATTTTCGCTTATTGCATCATAGCTAAGCAATGTAACGACTCACTCGAAGTCGAATAAATTAGTGTATGGGTACCTGCACTCAATACCAGTGAGATCGTATGTCAAACGGTTCTCATTAAATATAAAGTAGGGAAAAAACTACAATACTTTTGGAACACCCCAATAGATGTGATGTTCCGCGAATAATTGATGTTTGTGTCAAGAATAGGGCTTTTCTAATTCACACTTTGATGAGAACAAGCTGCACTTGAGGATGACGCGCAATGCACATCAGAGATTTGAATGAGATACTGTAGTTGGCGCCACATGGAAAGGCATGGACGCGTTTATTCTCATTTGTTGTTTCACTGTGCTTTCTGTAAGTGTATAATATTGTTTTCGCTTCATTGTGATAATGATCATCGAGAGTCTTTCGAATAATGTGATTCGTGGAATTTATATATTCTTGGACGACAGATCGCTTCTACGCCTGAAAGAGGTAAGCTCTCTTTGATGATTTAGTAATGATACAATCAATTGATTCATAGGTGTGTACGTCCACTAAAGAAGTTATCGACCGAGCACTTCTACACAATGGGAAAACGACGCTTTCCTTGACAATTCGCAGTCCAGTGAGTTGAATTATTTCATATTAAAGGTTGGAAAGAATGGGGCCGTAATGTGTTCCCAAACGTGAATGGAGAGTAGGGATATCAGAGTGAAGTCTCTTCATTCTGCACGCTCTCTCATTACTCGTTTGTGTAGAATGAAGAGACGAACTCGTCACTCTGACAGCCCTAATAGTGAGTCAAAATTTTTTTGATATAGCTATAAAAAGAAGCTCTTTGAAATGTGCAATGTAACTCGCCTTTCTTTCTGAACTTTTGTCTTTCAGCCGTTTTAATGATTGAGAAAAAAATTTGAATTAATAACGTGTTGATGGTCTGTGTCACTCGGAGATATTGTATAATCGTAATTTAATTTCAGATCAGCATGAATGAATCAAAGATCGAATTTCATTTGAGATCTAATAATAGCCGCATGAATTACGGCATTTGGAAAATTTGCGTTAAATATACGTTCAATCACCTCAAGTCATCAGAATTCATTTTAGAAGAGGGAAAGGAATATTTTGTGAGTATCCGCGTCAGGCAAGGCTTTCATAACGTGTTACAGATTATATACGTACGAATGCAAGTGGAGAAAGTGAAGTGTTTTCTTCAGTATCTGAGATCGCTTATTCAAAATGCAGAGTTGAAAAATCTCCTTCTGATGTGGTGTTAGTTCTCAGGAAATGGCACTGGAAAAAGTAAAATTGTTGTTAGTTTTCTCGGAAAAAGCTCTTGGAAAAAGCAAAACATTTGAATTCCCGCACTTTCGTATCTCGGTCCCCAGTGGAGCTAGAGACTTGAAAATTGTTTTATGAGGTTCATGGACCCTCTGAAGATCGTAACCAAAATTTCAAGTCTCTATCTCTACAGGAAATCGAGATATAAAATTGCGGGAATTCAAATGTTTTGCTTTGTTTTGTGCCAGTCTCTGAAATGAATGAAGATCCATCAATATTATCTACTTTTTCATATCTCGATTTCCTGTAGAGATAGAGATTTTGGATACGATCTTCAGAGGGTCCATGAACCTCATAAAACAATTTTCAAGTCTCTAGCTCCACTGGGGACCGAGATACAAAAGTGCGGGAATTCAAATGTTTTGCTTTTTCCAAGAGCTTTTTCCGAGGAAACTAACACCCCTTTTCCTTTTTCCAGTGCCATTTCCTGAGAACTAACACAATACATTAGTACAGCCAATCCGGAGATATTTCGTATATGCACATTGGTTCTAGAGAAAAAAAGAAATAAGAATTCTCACAAGTAGGACAGATAATCTCGACTTGTGAGTTTAAATATTGTTGGTCATCGAACGTGTCTATTTCAGCACACATGTTCGTGATTTGATCATAGATAGCAAACCAGAATCGCTATTTTGCAGATCGATGCTGCTAACATCAGGTCATAAACAGTAACCTATTAATTTACTAATAATATTTTAATATTTTTCAGACTCCGTCGAGTCTCTATTGAAAGTGGCTGCTATTGTCAAATGTATGCACCTTCATTTGGAAGCACCAACTTGCAATTGCAATTATAATCTAATGATAGTCTCAATAGCTCAACGCCTACTGTTCGCAAAATGCGAAAAACTAGCATTCCACGTTTACAATTATAATAATCATCTCTCATTGACTGATATAGAGCAGCTGATTCAGGTGAAGTGAATCGATATTATTTGAAACCGAAAATTATGCGTTTTTTAATTAAAATTAATTAGAAACATTATTTTAAAGTTTTAAAGAAGGTTAATGTTAATCTTTAGGTCACACGGAGAAGAAAGCTACTATATCTGCATGGACTGATGCTTCATTGCAAGAACAAATAATAGGAATTATGAATTGAAAGTGACACAATGGACTGTCGACAACAGAGGATTCTTGGTCAAGAGATTAGATGTTGATTGATGCCACAATCAGAATCAATTTCACACAGAATTTTATATAGAAAATTTCTTTCACAGTTTCTCGAAACCTTTAGTAGCACTCCGTAAGATATGTTATATCCAAATCCCTAATTTAATTATATTTTCGATTTTTGTCCATATGCAAATTTTGATGTATTTTTTAACGAACCAGTCTACCGCTAGCCCCGATTTCTTATTTTTTTTATGGATTCGTAAGTACATCACTCGTTTTCTCACATTCCCTCTGGCTAATCTTCACAAAATATCTCACCAGAACGGAAGATCCCTTCCGAAGTTTGATCGGAAGCCTCCCCTGGTTTCCACTATATAATTGTATCAATTATGATTATTGCATCATTCTCTTCTATCTTGCTGTGGTCTGTTTCCGTTGTGATTTGCACAGATGCTCATTTTTTTTAAATCGCGTTGTTCCGCCATATTGCTGTCTTTTCAGGAAATGGCTTTTTCTCTGCTCTATCTCCCCCTTGAAATGATTCGCGAGGTCCTCAAACACGTCGACTACCAAGGCAAAATGGTGCTCCGGCAGGTGCGAACTTTATCCGTTGAGAAAATTCAGTAATATCGGGTTTCTGGTGCTTCTACTGATCACTGAGAATATAATAGCTGAATGGGAGTTGGAATGGATCCGAATATCATCTATCCAATACGATGTTAAAAAACGCCGAAAAGATAGGTACTCCGATGTTCAGCTTGTTAAAAAATCCGGCAAATATCCGATGTTTGATTTGAATTCGCACAATCTGTCTTGCTTCAAATATCTAAGATAAAAATAAAGTTAGAGAATTGAAATTCGGAATAGGTTATTCCCATAAGAAAAGGAACAACTAGGAACAACTCGCGAAAAAAAAAAGGAATTCAAATCAAAGATCGATCTTTTCCAGGTCGGATCTTTGTTCAGGAAAAGATCGGATCTTTGTCTGATTTTTTAACATGATGGAAGTTCCGATCTTTTCGGAGATTTTTAACGCCACATAATATTTCACGGAGTTTTGCTGAAAATTTGACAAGAAACTTTCCATGTGAGTTCTGTCTCATACTCTCTCACTTTCGCGTAATCTCTCGTCTGTTTTACATTTTATCATGTTCTCACTTCCTCATGGAAACTAACAGGAATTGATTTACCGAGTATTTGCGGTTAACTACTCTCCAATTCGCGCGTTGCCTTGTTTCTCTGACCGGTGTGGAAGCGTGCAGATGAGAGACCGAAACGAAATCGCTTTAATGTAAAACTAAATCATTAATTCCCATTCATGTTTGCCGATTGACGAAGGAGCTTGTAGACGAACTGTCATGCGACTTCGTCATTCGCAGCATTTTCGTGAAGCCGGAAGTAATTGTGAGTATTGTATTTTAGTCGTTAAAAAACAAAATTTGATTAAAAAAAAATCATTTTTAAGAACATCGACCACTTCATCTGCAGAATGGAAAGTACTGGAAACCCTCCGGTTTTCTTACTAACAAAGTGCAAGCAATCGTCACGAGCAGGAAACAGAAAGGTTGTTGCAATTTATATATTTTTTACTGTTCTCACTACAAGCGTACCCGATTGGAACCTCACAGCATTTCTGGAGAACTTTCGCAGGATTATTCGTCATTATCCAATCGATATTCTCGAATTGCAAACGCCTAATGCGTGGCTCATTGGAAAAATTTCTAAGTTCATGATTGGATTGGCGATTAAGAACCGTTGTCTTAACGCGAATTCCTTCGACGATTCTGAAATGTGAGTTTATTTCATATGTTTTTTAACCATAGATAGAAACCACAAGCTCCACCCCTTTAGAGGGATAGGGAATAGCCCACAATCTGCGCGTTGAAGTGTATTTTTTTTATTCTCTATCAAATTGGCCGATCAAACGCGTTTTCAATAACTCCCAAGCTGCTTTACAAATGACATGTGACGCAGCATGCTCGATCATCATTAAGTAGATAAAATATACAATTTTTGGAGCTAAAGATGGTGATTTGAAGGGTTTCTAGTGATCGTACACAGCTGCGCCATTCGCATTATAGTAGAATTTTAATATTTTTCTCTGAATTTTCACGGGAGCACGAGATTAGAGGGGCGAGAGAGCGAGGGGAGAAAGAGACACGTGCGAGAGAGGCTCCTTTTCTCATATCAGCAATATCAGCCTGCAGTCTCTAAACATAGCTCGTACTCGTATTATAATAAGAACAATTATTTGAAAAAAAAACACTTAATCCAATTTCAGTGGCAACCTTGCTCATACACTCAAGTACAATTTCTTTTTTTTTTTTTCGACATATTGATGGTAAAAGCTCTCGTTACTGGAGTCGTTTTCGTAGAATTTGTGACACTCATGTCGTTTGGTTATTCGAATATTTCATATCACTTCCACTTCCAGCAAATCTCTCAATGGCCGAAGTCGTGGACTCGATGTTCTTCAGTTGTGGATACAACGTCACGGAGAGTGATGTCATCAATTTCGAGCTTCAAATCTTTTCGAGACGCTGCAACTTCATAGAAATCGAATGTGCATATCTCTGATGCCGGCTTAGCTCGGTTGATGCAGGTTTGCAAAAAAATACTTATTTACGAGCAATGAATAACCAAATTTTTTTTTTGTTTACGGCTCAAGTAATCCTAAATTTTTAATGGAAAATGTTGCAGGAAATTCCCTTGCTGGGAAAGCCCGTCCATCTGCGAATGCGTGTGAGCAATGAGATTGAACCAATTCATTTCAAAATGGACACACTCAATTTTGAAGTTATAATCAAGAAAACGTTCAGCTATCTCGAAATTTGGCATGACGAAATCAAGAGACTTTGATAATTGTTGTTTGTGTTGATGTAGCACTCACTGAAAATAACCGAAGCAAAAGAGTGAATAAATATTATAATTGTATTTTTTTTATTCAATTATAATATTATTATAATTGAATATAATTGTAAAGAAATAAATTGATATTCCCACTTCACCAATTAGTACATATATGTGTTTTTTTTCTATTTTGATTTAATTGCGATATTGTCTCTCATCGCACGATGTTCTCTCAGAGAGCGTGCGCTTATCGAGAGTGGCGTTGTGTACATTCACCACCGTTAAAAAACCGTTAAAATATTGACTTACTGGTCACGACTTGTTAGATAATATTTTTGCATTCGTATGGCAATCGATACGAAAAACTTCAGTACAACTAGAGTAATCACTATGTGCGTTATGCAAATAATGAGTTTCTCGAAATATGGACATGACGCGTTCGAAAATAACGAGCTTTTCACAAAGCACATTTCTGATAAAATATGATATTTTGCAGAATATAGTTGATGTTGACTGAGAAAATCACACAACTGTATTGTTTTTCCTGTTGTTCTATTCGTTTCTTCGAAATGGTAAATTCGCAGACCTCCACTCTCACGGTACAACGTGTTTTGTATTCCGCAAAGTAGGCGGAGCTTTGCATTTTCTCACGGGTTCTGTGCGTCCTGTATCATACCATTCAGACATTTTGACGTGCTTCCTAACAGCAATTCACACTTAACGTTTTCTACTTGCAACCAATTCCATTCAACTAATGGGTTGCATTCGTGTTTTCTAACTTCCCTTTCATGTTCACTGCTATTCTTCCGAATTTCAGCTGTAATCTATCTTCTCATCTTTATCAGATGCGTTACCTTCCCACTCCTATTCCCCTCCATGATCGATTCACAATCATCCACCACTCAATTGTTGACCCCATCGCGATGGTACTAAATGCGATCCTTCTAGTGGCAATAGTGCTCAGATCGCCAAGGAATTTGAGGTAAGGGTTGATTTCAACTTCCTTTTTTTTCATTATTTTTTTTACGAGAAACTTGAAAACATTGCACTGACCAACCACTGATAGAGTACTAAAAATTTGAAATTTTAGATCCTACACGGTGCTGCTGGCAAATGCGGTGGTGATTGATTTCATCGCAGCGCTGACATCATTTCTCATCATGGCCAGGTAGGTCTGATCTTTTGGTATTCAAAAAAATTATAATAAGGTATTTTGGGTTGCTCCCAGCCCGACACGTGCTAGCATACATCTACGCAGGTCCATGTGTACACGTCTCTGGTAAGTATTGAGATTGTATGCAAATGTCACTTGTGTAACATTTTCAGGTCTCTTTTGCCACGTCCTCTACACCATATCCCTCTCGACATTCTCTCAATCAGAGTTCCTGATCGCTGCTTCATTCGCATATCGCTACTACGTGCTCGGCAGGTAATCAAAATATGATTTAAATCGCAAAATTGTTATTAATAATGTATTCACGAATGATCTTCTGAACATTATTTGATGTTTATCGTGTAGGCATACCTTGAGTGCACCTACTACGTGATGGGCAAGAAATTAAAATATACGAAGTATGCACATTGCACTGACGTATTATGACAGGCTGAAAACTTCAACATAACTGACTACCGACTAACTTCACCCATGCATGGTAGCATTCAAAATGTGATTGAATAGTATTGTGGGCCTACCGGTCACAGGCCATAAGTGCAAGTTATGTTCACCAGAGGGTAAGCGAAGTTTGATGTGTGAGCTCACACTATCTTTGCTGATTAGGCCGTATTCATCAATACAGACGTACTTTATACTTCACATGGACAGTAAAAGCGAACTCCGCGTTTTCAGACCGACACCGAGCGTCCGAGCAGTAATGTTGTTGTGTTTACTGATATCGATTCCAAATCTCATTATACTGGTACGTCATGCCGGGTCTTAAGAACCCCTATACATCAAGAGATTGTGAGACATGAGTGCTAAAAATAGTATATACTTATACTTATTAAAAAATAGCTCGTAATTCCAGGCAACTTTCGCCTTCACTCTCGATGAGGAGGCGGAAGTGCGCGCGCAGCTCAAAATAGTACGACCCACGTACGCGCTAGACGACTATTTAGTGACCGGTAAGCAATTCCATAAAGACAACCTTAATGTGACTCGTTAATTTTTCCATAATAGGATTTGACTCTTGTGCCTTTCCTAGAGGAAATTATAGTCAGCATTATACGCACGAGCCTGGATCCTGAGGGCGACAATTTCACACCATACAAATACAAATATTGTGATATCGCTATAAAACACCCACAATGATCTCTAGTGCGATCTGTATGTCGAAGACTCTGAAATTGATTGCAAATCATAATTAAATTTAAAGAAGAACTAGTCCAGCAAAATATATGATCACTCAGGGCATGCCTCGATCTTCAAACCACTAACAATGTTTACCATTGGAGCAGTAACAATGCCGATAGGCCCCACGTCAATTGCAATCTTTATCGTGAGAAAAATGGTAAGTATTGTACGTCTTAGAGACGTTTTCATGAAAAAAAACCTATTGACAGATTAAATAAAAGATTGGCAGGTGCTCGACAAACTCTCCTCTTCTGCCTCAAAGATGAGCGGAAAGACAGTGCAAATGCACTCTGCCTTGACTCGGGTACGATTACTTTTCAGAATTGTGAACTCAATGACGCTAGAGTGAAACAAAACAAAGAACGTAATGAAAGTTATCACTCCTTTCACTCGTGTATTCGTTCAATACGTGATAACCACTGTTTGGCTTATTAAGTAGCGGCTTTATCGTGCTGGGGCGAGAACAACGGATACAATCGTGAGATAGAAGACAAAGCACTAGGTGCCGGAAAGACGACATGAGAATGTCAGAAACGAAAGCTAAAGTACACGAGAAAAAAAGGCGTCGATGAAACAGGGAGTGAAGTGGGTTGTGAAACAATTTGTTGAGAAACAAAAGGACAATAGCACAAAGCGATGGTAGAGAAGCAGAAAAGACAGAGGGATAACGAAACCGAGGGGAAGACGGAATAATATTAGAGTATCGAAGGGAGAAGTGCGGGAAAATGATAGAAGGTCAGGAGAGGGGGAGGGCACCACCTTGGGCATCTACCGAATCCTTGATGTACGGGGCCATCCCTCCGGGTGACCTCCATCTGCCCCTTCGTTGAAGGGCTTCGATTGGGACGCATCTGCCGATAGAGTCCGTGGCTCCTCCCGCCCTCAACTGGTGGGGCGTGATCCGGGAGATCCCCGCAAGAGCGCAGAGAGACGAAAGATCCTTCCTGAAGACGTCGCTAGAGATTGGCCTCTCTGGGTGGGAGAGAGAAGGGAAGAGCCAGGGGGACTGGGGTACTCTCTCCCGATAGTCGTGGAAGAGGGAGAGGATCCGAGAGTCCTTCTCGAGAGAGACGAAGGTATCCCTTCCCTCCCCGAATTGGTCGTTCTTAGCCCTCTTGACAGAGATCTTGAGGAGGTCAGACGACCAATGGAGGTCATCCCATCTTAGGGCAAGGAGTTCGCTCACTCTGAGCAGGGCCGAGAAGGATAGGGAAGCACCTAGGGCAGAACGAGTGGATAGCAGGTCAGAATGGTGGGAGGAGGCGTAGTGTACTAGGGAGTCCATATGAGAGCGGGGAACACTGGAATGGTGGGCGACAACGAAAATTCTACGAGTTGAATCGTGGAGATAAGACAGAATATGGGCGAAAGCGGGGGAAAGGGGGTCAGAGTAGTGGCAGAAGGCGGCAGAGAGGGTCTTCAGAGTCGAGAGTGATCTCCCTTCTTGAATCTTCTTCAGACTGTAGATCACTAGGGAAGTCGGGCAGGCGGTGTCCAAGCCTCTCTCCCGGGCATACGCTCTCAGATTAGAAATGGATCCCTTGTAGGATCTCAGAGTGGAGACGGCCTTAGCTCCCTCTATCGATTGGAGGAGAACGGGCAAGAGGGAAGGCTCGGTCGCGACTACGGTAGCCGAGAGATCTTCATCATCCTTCCCTTATGACCTGGAATACGCACGTTCTGTCAATGTCCATCTCTTTCCTTCGTCTACTGCCAGTCACTGGGGTTTGGGAGGGCGGGGATATGTACTAAGGGCGGGTGGGTGTGATATTCCCCAGAAAGTCTAGAATGGGGAGAGGAGGCGATAGACGCCACGGGGGGCGAGAGATGTGCAGGGTCGCGACGCGGTTCGCGCCGCGCGCGGGAATTCGAATCGCCAGCCGCTACCGTATTCGCCAAACATCAATTATCACTCCTTTCAGTCGTGTATTCGTTCAATACGGGATAACCACTGTTTGGCTTATTAGGTAGCGGCTTCATCGTGCTGGGGCGTTAGAATTAGATAAAGTTGAAATCCAATAGAAGGAGAACAAAAGGGGAATCCAGGAACGGGCGGGAGAAAGGACCCTGAGTGACTGTACCCGGGATAATAATGGCGTTTCCCTCTGGGTACATGATGAAGTCTTTAACGAACAAGGGAGTGTGACTGGGTGGGAAGAGGGAAGGGAATGCTGGGTGGGAGGTCCAGTAAGGCATTCCTAGCACTCCCTTTGCTCTTTCTCTTCTCATCCAGCCCAACGTTTGACAAATGAGGGCGGGAGGGGGAACGCACCAGAGAAGAGAAGGAGCTCTCCACCATCGCGGGTCGGAGAAGGCATTGACTGCAAGGGCGCCTCTGGACGGGACTCTGGAAATGAATCTTTGACATTTTGCGCTCTTCTCGTCCGCAAACATGTCCAAGTCTGGTCTCCCCTATCTCTTCACAGCCTGATCGAACACCCATCTCTCGATGGCCCAATCGTCCCCATCAAAGTCTCTGCTAGCTAGGTCAGCCTCCACGTTCATCTCTCTCGGTACCCAATGAAACTTGAAGATCGCGTTTATTCTAGCCCTAGTGTTCTCGACTCTCTTAGCCACCTCATGCAATTCCGGTTTCATAGAGCCCTTTCTCAATATAGACATTGCGCCCTGGTTATCCCCAAAGAACAAAACATTGAGTCCCTGCCATTCGTGCTCGAAAGTATACACTGCAAACTCGATAGCCCTCAGCTCTCTCAAGGTGCTCGATTCTTCCTTCTCGGATGGATTGAGATTTCGAGAGGAAGTGATCACCTGACCATCAGCCCTCTTGATCACTACCCCCAGACCAATAGCGGAAGCATCAGTTTCCACTATCACATCGGACTGCCAAGGGGGAGACACGAAACTTTTGACCGATCTGTCCCTTAGCTCTCTAAGCCATTGATCAATCTCACCTTTCTCTTCCTGGGAAAGGGGGTAGCAGGTCATTGGGGGTAAGGATGCCCTCTGAGCCTCTGAGATGGAGTGGTGAAGAGCACGAGAGAGGAGAGATGACGGGTCGCCTAGAATGAGGGAGGCTGAACTCAGGGAACCGACTGCTCTACTTCGGTCTCCAACCGAGGGGGATTCCACCTCTCTAAGGTGTCTAAGCCTCTATAAGGCATTGGTTACTCTTTCCTGGGATATGCGAACGGTTCCTTCCCTGAAGTCTATCTCATAGCCGAGCCAGGATCCATGGTGGGATGGGGTCCAATGGCACTTTTCGTCGGCCGTGGAGACGCTAGCACTCTCCAAATCCTCTCTCACTACTCTCACGGCAGCCAGAAGTTCCTCCTCTGATTGGCCTAGGATCAGGCCGTCATCCAGATACAGGGTAATATTTATACCCTTCTCTCTCCACACTCTCACCAGCGAACGGAATACCTTAGTGAAAACCCAGGGGGCAGGGGAGAGGCCGAATGGCAATGCTGCGAATTGGTAAGTCACCCCATCCCAAGAGAATGCAATAAATGGGCGATCCTCTTGGTGGATAGACAAATGATGATATCCGCTACGGAGATCGAAGGTGGCCATATAGCCATTATGGGGTAGGGAGTACCAAACAATGGAAAGGTTTTCAATGCGGAATTTGGTTTTGGGCATGAACGCATTCAAGGCACTCAGGTCGTGGATAAGACGGGGTTTCTTATCAGAGACAACAGAGAGAGGGGAGACGACCCTGGGGCAAGTCGTCTTCTCGATCGCTCCCGACTCCAGTAGCCGAGCCAGTCCCCCCTTCACGAAATGTGCCTCTCTTCGTGCACTCGCCCGATTATCTGAGATAGGAAGGTTAATGCCGTTACGATCACAGGTAAAATTCAGTCTATAGCCGGATTCGATTACTGAGAGAGCAAAAGATGTGGCCCCAATATTACGCCAGAAATGTAGCTTCGTTCCCAATGTCAGGAAAGGGGCTGGGCTAGGATTACCTTCTCTGATTGATGGGGCAGACATTCTGGAAATGTCCCCACTGGCCGCACGAGTGGCAAGGGCCCTTGGAGGGCAGCGAGAAGTGGCCGCTTCGAGAGCTGCTCTGAGCAGAGTAGCCAGGGTGGGCCGAGAGGAGGGACGGGGGTCGGAAGTAGGACTGGGCGCCTGCCGTGACATAGGCCGACGCCCTGTTTCGAAAGGGCTGTGGGCCGGGAGGAGGGGAATGAGCTCTTCTCTTGCGGTCATTCGAGGGAGCACTCATAGACTGAAGCAGCATGAGTTGCATCATCGCCGAGCTTCCAGAGGAAGCACCCGCTGTGGCGGCCTCCAGTGCCTTGGCCTTGTCCGCCAGTTCAAGGACCCAAGGGTTCTTGTCGGCCATAGCGAGAAGAGCGTTTCTCTCCTTGATGAAATCGATGATGCCGTCGATGAGTTCGGGGGTCTTTTTGGCGTTCACCAACTGGTTCAAGACGGACACATTGAACTCGACCTGTCGAGAGAAGCCAGTCCTGGACAGGGTAGGGGCGGTGTGGGTCGGGACGGGGGTCAACTGCGCCAGCAGATGCTGCACCAGAGCGTCCATGGAAACAGAGTCGGCTCCTCCGACCGGAGTCTCCTCTACTCTATGAGCGTCGTCTCCCATGTAAGCTGGAAAGGTAGTGATCAGCAGCTCACCTCCGCGACAAAAACGTACGATAATATACACAACGATTATTCGAAAATCGATAAAACGTAATCGATATTCCCCAGAAAGCCTAGAATGAGGAGAGGAGGCGATAGACGCCACGGGGGGCGAGAGATGTGCAGGGTCGCGACGCGGCTCGCGCCGCGCGCGGGAATTCCGGAAAAGCACTCCGGAAAAGTTGCGATGTAGCCACTCCGCTTCGCGCCGTGGCTACATCGCAACTTTTCCTCCACGCTCTCAGCCTCACGAGCTTTTCACAACGGTATGGCCAGAGCATAGGCAAAATCACAAAATCATTTTTATTTTACCAAATTTAGGCCGCTATACACGTTAGCCAAGCACCGCTTGCTTGCGAATGGGGCGTATACCGTTGCAAAAAGCTCGTGAGGCTGAGAGCGTGGGGGAAAAGTTGCGATGTAGCTACGGAGCGAAGCGGAGTGGCTACATCGCAACTTTTCCTCCACGCTCTCAGCCTCACGAGCCTTTCACAACGGTATGGCCGAAGTATCCTAAAAAAAAACTTATAAATGATCATAAAATATCGATTGGCACTTCTCCCGAGCCCGATGACCAGAGCGTCCATGGAAACAGAGTCTCCTCTACTCTATGAGCGTCGTCTCCCATGTAAGCTAGAAAGGTCGTGATCAGCTGCTCACCTCCGCGACAAAAACGTACGATAATATACACAACGATTATTCGAAAAATCGATAAAACGTAATCGATATTCCCCAGAAAGCCTAGAATGGGGAGAGGAGCGATAGACGCCACGGGGGGCGAGAGATGTTCAGGGTCGCGTTTTTTTTTACTGGGGAAAACAAAGGTAATTCCAGGTGCTCACCTTCCAAGCCATCCTACCAGTTTTCATCAGTTTTGCCGTTGGCAGTTATGGGCTGTGCCAGTTGGATATCATGTGTTCGCCGACACAAGAACACTTCATTTTGGAGGTAAACATGAGTCATTAGCTAAAATCAACAGAATATCAAAAAGGAACACTGAAAATTCATAGATATATCAGTAATAATTACTAAAAAATTTTGTCATTTCAGTCAGTTGCATTTATTCCTCTGGTAGCCCCTTTGATCACTCTAAATTTCGTGGGACCGTATAAACTGTGAGTTCTTGTGCATTCGTAAAAAAATATTTTTAAAAAAACATTTCAGATTTGTCAAGAAGCTGTCGAAGCTCGAGTTCGACCAGATTCGCAGCACATCGGTGGTTTCGACCAAGTGGGAAATATTTAAGTGTGTTTTAATTTAATTCAATAATTATCCAGGGAGATTTCCGGATTCCACAGCAAGGCGATGAGTCTGAGCTAATGGTGGAGTGAGCCTAAAAATACAACTATTTACCACTTAGTCGTGACTTCGCCTGCAGGAAACAGTGTCTTTTCACTGTAAAATCACCGATGTTTTCGACTTAATAATTCATCCAAGCATCCGTGTCGTGTTTTTCATTATAGTTCCCACACACATGCTAGATCTACAGTAAATACACCGAATTGGCTTTCGATTTGTTGATACTCATGACATGGGAAATCAAATTGCTTTCTCAAAACAAAGGCGTATCATGCTATCAATTCTGAAAAATATAATACTTTTCACTTCCTGTGAGAGTTTTTCGAATGGAAGTTTCACTGGGAATAGAATACTAACAGAAACACATTTATCGTAAAGTACTATGGGATTAACGATGAGATTCAGAAATGAAATTTGTTCATGAAGCGCGATTATGTTACAATCTCGTTTCAAGCACACTCAAAAGGAGAATTCCGTGGTACTCCATTTAGTTACATCTATGGGCACATACTTTTACTTATTCTTTCTCTTCCAAATAGCATACAGTTTAGGTTCGATTTTTTTAATTTAAAGCTGAAAAAAATAAATGATCGTGAGTTAGTCGACATACCTAATTCGCTAAACCTCAAGACATTTGTTAGCACGGAAACAAATCAATACTTTGTTCGAATCGACATGTGGAATACTACGAGTGTTCAGTTTAAAACAGGTAAGATAAATACACAGTATCAGAATGATGAATCCAATTAGGATCGGTGCTCTCCGTTTATTTTCAATGCCGGAAAGATGCGACTTCAACGAACGAAGAAACGTAACTTTCGCGATATTAATTTCAGCAATAAAAAGTTCTGCAGGGCTCGACTTCGGTTGATTCTTCACTCGCGCGAGAAACCCGATTACTCCAAACATTTCGATAACGAGCATCTCTATTTCGAGTTTAAAACAAAATGTCTCGCATCAACTTTCGGTTTCCTACAAAGAATTCAACGAGACAACATACTCGACGACTGAAGTGATGATTTTGATAGTCACCAAAATTTGAGATTTGCATGAAATCAAGAAAATTTAATATCCGATGATATATGGCATTGATCCCCCGGAAGGCGCGTTGTGGAGGCTTGAACTGGTCAAGGTAGCCGATAATTGCAGTTAATGTCTTGGAGTAATCGGGTTTCTCGCGCCATTTTCCGCAACAACAAAAACAAAGTTTCAAGTTGCTAGGTCTACTGGGAGTCGAGAAATAAAAATGGAGGAATGGAAATATTTCATATTTTCTCTATTTTTTTAAACACCCTACACAAATATTTTTCCCAGGTCGGTAACCGTGAACTGGTATTATTCGTGCATGGGCAGTACGCTGGTGAGTGTCAATGTCATCATGTTGACTAAGTTTATCTCAGGATATTTCGAGTCGGAATATAGCCATGATGGGACACATCTAGTACAATTGGACAGTCCCAAGGAAGCGATAGTTAAGGATTCTCCAATTTTTGGTTGCTCGAAAATATGTTTTTAAAAAACGGTGAAAAAATTTTTAGTTCAAAATCAGAGAGGCGTACATATTGCTTTCAGAGTTTTGACGGATAAAATCTCGTTCAGCGTTTTCGCAAGTGTGCTCATGAATAATCGCAGACCCGACGAGAAGGTTGTTGGGCGAATTTCTCATCAAATTATTGAATATTCAGCTCACTTCGTCTTTTGGCTTCAAACTCTCAGATGGAACCTGGTATCTGGCCCTGACTCAAGCATGGAAGGACAATACGCATAAAGTTTACAGAACATTATTTATACATTTATACATTGATTAAAACAGATCTGGATGCACTCGAACGTCAAGGAAGTCCCGCCATACGCGACTCTGCTGCAAGAAGTTTGTGTCGTACATTTTCATAAGAAGCACCTCCGATAGTTATGACGTTGTTTTGATATCCAACTACATGTGTCATCTCAGAGAAACTTGAATTTTCAGATGACCTAAAATATAAAGCTCATACTATACTATATTTAGACGCCTATCGCAAACTTCACTCGAGCAGCAGATCTCTTGAACTTGAATATTGAGTTTCTCACTACTAATGCCGACGAGGAAGAAGTATTTTACAAAGTCAGTGAGATAAGAGCCCGTTCGCCTAAGAGTCAGCAAAGGTTGAACAGGGCCTGGAACATGAAAATATTCCAATCTGCTGAAAAGTTGGTCCTATGGGTACTTTTAATTCTGAATCGATTGGCCTTTTCCGTTTTTTGATCTGAGCCTTCTGAATCCCGTTACGTCAGGACGTCAATTAGGCCAAAAAGATAATGATTCATCAGGGTGTTTTATTTTTATTTTCAGGCATCAGGGTGTTGATTTTCGTAATCTCCAGTACATTTCCGATCGGAATCACTATAAGATGATATTTTGTTCTTCGGTTTACCAGAATATAAATTATTCACTGAAAAAGCCTGACCAAGCAAACAATAGTTAGCCCGCTTGAACAAGTCATCCCAGAAGGCCAATCCTTGCTTAAACTCGCTATAATCGATACCATACATTTGTCTCTAGAAAAAGAACATCATACCATGGCTAGTTCATTGGGTCAATTATTGTTCGCTGGGTCAGACTTTTTCAGTGAAAAATTTCAAATCCCGTAAACCGAAGAACAAAATATCATCTTATAGTGATTCCGATCGGAAATGGACTGGAGATTACGAAAATCAACACCATGATGCGTGAAAATGTCTCCACTTTGCGCTAAATCAATCCGCGGAAACCGCGGTCCGCAGCATGCCGCCGCGGCTGCCGATACCCAATGCGATTAGCCAGTACTGTATGAGATGAATCATTATCGTTTACATAAGATACTTTTATATTCGAGTTTCCGCTTCCAATTCGCGTTTTTTGCAATTTTTTGATAATAACTTTTTTGTTTCGTTGTTTCACGACCTCGCATAAAAAATTCGGTTTCTACGTGCAAAAGTATGCCAGAAAAACTTATTGTCATGTATTTTAGAAAATATGACTTTTTCGACCCAAAAATGAATTTCGAAATCCAGGTCGGGTTCGAAAAACTCAACAAAAAAAAGATCTTGAAAATACATGACAATAGGTTTTTCTGGCGTACTTTTGCACGTAGAAACCGAATTTTTATATGCGATGTCGTGAAACAACGAAACAAAAAAGTTATTATCAAAAAATAGTAATCATTTCAACTCATTTACCATTCACTGTGTCAAAAAATGACGATAACTCGAAAACGAACAAAGATAGCGCCTCGCCGAAACGCTCAGTTTGTAGAGCTACAAATTCTGGTCCGGTACGCGTGATTTTGGCCAATTTTACCCTTTCCGGACCAGTTTTTGCCGCAGAAAAAGAATTTGGCCAAATTGAAGTCATGACGTACAGGGATTCAGAAGGCTCAGATCAAAAAACGGAAAAGGCCAATCGATTCAGAATTAAAAGTTACCCCCAGGACCAACTTTCGAGCATACATTATTTTTTGCCTGTTCTCGAGTTTGTCTGACTCTTAGGCGAACGGGCTCATAACTTCCAACTCGTACGATGCAATTAATGCTTAAATAAGCATACGTAAAAAGGGTCTCGAATAAGCGAGAGAAATAAAGCGAATCCAGCAAGAGCCTAACGCGAGAGATAAAGCGTAATATATGGTTAAAGAAAGATACGATATTTCATCGAGTATCAAACTTGCTTGGGCATAGCATTTGATTAGATGTCTGTAAATGATCACAACAGATCACTCTCGACAATGGGGCAACTGATGCGGAGAAAGAGAGCATCTCTGGATGGCTGACAGTTTGAGGCATTGCTTTCAAAAAGTCTGCAAGTGTAAGAACTCATGATTTTCAAACGTTTTAAACTTTGAAAATAATAGAAATTAAATTATGTTTGCAGATAGCTATCAGCGGAGGCGCCCACGTGCTGAGAATGACCGACCTCGTTCCCCCCCGCAATTTAAACTTATAATCTGTCAAATAATATCAGTACACGTGTTGAAGAAGCAAACGAGGTTTTCGATTCCAGTGCTCAGCTTCTTATCAGAAATAAATTTTCAATAACTTTCTTGAATTGTCGGGTTGATTCCGGACCCGGAGAAGTTTCAATGTTTAATGCCACGTTGACACATGTTGTGCAACCGCGTGCTCTAGCGGGCGATTATAGTGTGATCGCGCTCCGCTTTCACTCTTTTTCTCTGCCACTTCTTTTTCCGATAGTTTATCGCTCCCTATTCACGCGCTGTTTCGCTCTTTCCCACACCGCACATTCGCTTTAGATTTTGATGTAGCATCAGCCAGTTGTTCACTCCGGCCTGTTGAAATATTGTGCTGATTGAATAGATGGATGTCTGTATTTCGAATACGTAAGAATCCTTTCTGCTCACATTTTCACAGCCTTGGCTGTGTCGCTCTTATCTCTGACTCATCTCGCGTGAAACGCCACTCTATCTCTTTACACATCAGTGAGAAAAGGCATCGCTTTTTGTTTCGGCCTGTGTTCTCTCTATTTTGCATTAATTAAATGTTTGGATGATGATAACTGCTTTTAAAAAAATGTTACTAGTGAGAAATGTCGTCGCTGGTCGAGATTCAACTACCGAAAAAGAAGCAGAACGATGAAGAATACGGGCGTGCGTTCGAGGAGTTTAAGGTATATTTTCAATAATATTAATTATCAATTATTTTGATAATGTTACAATTTCAGTCGGTAGTTGTCCCTTTTCTGCAATGCGCCACCTTCAAGCGCGCCTTTCCACTGATCTGCGCCGCTGCTGCAGGTAGGAATTTGAGAAATGAATTGTCCAGACGCATGGATTTCATCGAAGGAATTGTACAATGTTTCAAATTCACTTGATTCAGGTGCTTCCACAGCAGAGCAACTGAAAGAGCGAACGGTTGAGTTTCACAATGCCTACTTCATGCGTAGTGTTTCTAGTGATTCGATCCTCCTCTACCTGCTGTTTGCAATAAAATATTAACAAATTATTCATCGATTTAGTGGTATTTTGTCATGAAAATACAGTGATTTCAGCAAGAGATGCGCCGTCGAATCAACCGGTATCTGAAGGGGAAAGTCGACGTTGGCCAGTACTCGAAGAGTATCTATCTCAAGACAGATGAGAATATGAACGAGGTAGCTATATTTTAAATCATTTCTTAATTATTTAAATATTTTTATGTTTCATTCAAGGTCACTTGTCTGCATTGGAACTGCTGTGGCCTCGTAGGACAAACAGCCCGCACGAAAGACACTTCCCTGCTAGAGTAAGGTCACTACACCCAGCTCAATTCTGTTTCAAAAGATCTTTCTCTGAGAACCATTTCAAAAGTTGTCTAAATTCGCCTAACGCCTCTCTTACATTGAGTAAACCATCTCCCTTCCTCTCCCCTTCCTTCCCGTTATCAGTGTTTGCACGCCATTTCTTGGTTCTGTGCCTAAATGGACTTCAGATCTCTTGATCAGCATCACAATTCAGCATCAATCATGATTTTTTTATATTGACAAGATTTGATGTTTGCACTCAGTTTGGATAGTAGTTTTTTCGGCCATAGTGATCACTCAACATGCATAAAGCGGCACTTCTTCGGTGTATGACCCGTAAAATTTTGTGATTGCATTCCCTTCCTTCACTATCTCGGTTTCCATTCCACCACTCTCATTTCAATCTGCGCTGTCGCAATCTGGGCAGAAAACGGAGAATTTCCCAGAAAGCTCGATAAGAAAATATTCAGTTTGATCGTCGCCTTCGAACCCGATATCATCCTTCTGAATGAGGTGAAGGCGAAGGACGAGGATATCCAGGCTGTGATCAGGGGATTGGATGCAAGTGCTTACGCCTATCTGTGAGTAGTAAAGCCAACTATCGTACTTTGTAAACAAAACCGAACAAGTGAACAGTTTTGTTCATTTTTGTCACTTTTGAAAGTCGCTAGTGGCATACTTAACAATTCTAATTTTTGTCTCTTTTTTTTTGTCCACCCCGATTTGCCGGAATCGATCGGGCATGTCACGGTGAAATATCCCTTTAAAATGGTGAAAAACGAGAGCTCTAAGTCAGTGATTACGGTAGTATGAGGTAGGTAGATAATTTCTACCGTAATCCCTAGTTTATTTTCAATTTTCATGTTTTTTGCTCTCGTTTTTCCCCATTTTAAAGGAATATTTCACCGTGACATGCCCGATCGATTCCGGCAAATCGGGGTGGACAAAAAATAAGAGACAAAAATTAGAATTGTTAAGTGTGCCACTAGCGACTTTCAAAAGTGACAAAAATGAACAAAACTGTTCACTTGTTCGGTTTTGTTTACAAAAGTACGATAGTAATGGAGTTTCGGGAAATGCCTCTCTCGTATCCACACGCTCTCTCGTCTCTTTGATCGATGAGAGAGCTTGCAGACGGAGTGAGCCATTGCCCACATCGACATCACTGAAAGCCCATTTATTTTTCCACTATGCTTCTCAGCCCAATTCATCTTGATTGTATATCTGATTGGCATTGTATAGTGACTGAATGAATTCTCTGCAAACTTTTGCGTGAAGGAAACGTAAACTTATCTTTTAACTATAGGGCAAACTCAACGTCATACAATTAGTGTTATAGAGCCGTGCCTTCAAAGGCGCCGAAAAGCCGCTCGATGCGCGGCTCCATCATCATCTACCGATTCACATCCAAGTTCAAGATCCTCCTTGCGGGAAGGGAACCGGCAGAGGACGGAGAGGAGGAAGCGCCCAGTCAGCATTTTTTGTTGTTGATTTTAACACATTTATCAAGAGTAGGCTCTGATTCAGGCATTGCTTGTCTCAGGAACGTAGGTCCGATAGTTCGCATGAAGAGATCGTTCCATCTTGTGGGCGGTCTTCCGCGTGCTTGATTTTTGTAGTAAATATCCGAATACGCTTTCGTGTTACTTCGCTTCTATTTGCTTTGAGCCTAATTAAATTTACATAGTCAACAGTTTCACTCAATTTTCCGTCAAAGAGTTCCGTTATTTTATTAGCTATCGAGGCTATCGCGGTGGATGTTCAAATGAGCCTCGGAAAGCGGTACCGACTGATCAATACATACGTTAGAGGCAGTGATCAACATTTTGAGGAGGCTCAGCAGATCTACACTAAGCTTTCTAGTGAGTTACCAAAATAAAATTTAAAACAAAATCCACATCCTTGATCGCTGCTGAGAACAATATTTATTAATCTAATTTTAAAAAATTCATTCAAGTTTCCTCAATATATTTTTCAGGCGGTACCACCATCGTCACTGGGGATTTGAACATGCGAAAGGATAAATTCGTGAAAAAATGGAAAGATGCGGGTTTTGTCGACTCACTCAATCCGGCCTGGTCAACAAATAAGTCGCGGGATGTGAGTTTCATTTATAAATTTATTTGTTCCAATAGCAGTATGTTTCGCGAGTATGTTTCACAAACACTACGTAATGACTGAAACTCGGAGATATTCGATTACACATTGATCTCCAATTGAACAAAACACACATTCAGTTCGATAATTATGCAGATATTATTAGGTCCATTTTTCAGTCACTGACTGCAATCGATTACGTGATGCACAATGGGAAGACTTCGCCGCTGATCTGTCACAAGTAAGAAATTATTTTTGCAATGAATAATTAATCGTTTTCCAGGCCGATCCAACCCGATAACGACAGTGTGCACTTTCCGATCCTTTTCACAGTGAGTTTCATTGAATTTACTATTGACTAATTTAGATTACAAATCTACAAAAAGGTCTGAATTATCGAGTGTCGAGAGAAATGAAAGTAAAAAATCACTTTTTTTATCAGCTCGGTGGCAGCCATTCCTCTTCTTTCTGCACTGATGCAGCCTGCATGTTCGGATGCGGGAAATATTAAAATTCAAACATTTGTTTCTCCCACTAATGGCGATATTTCTATATAAATATTGTCTGTCACCTCGAAATATCTAAGTCAAGATCAAGGTGTCTCATAAACTACGCTTCACAAGAGCAAGAGATTATCTGAATGTGTGGGGGGGGGGGGGGGGGGCGAGGGGGGGGGGTGCATTTCGACTGCAAGCAGCAGTCTAAGAGAGGGCAGGCACCGGTGGGAGGGTGGGCGTGGCTGCAGCTGCTGCAGTAGGAGGAGGACTTGCTTCAGCTGCTGCAACCGCTAGTTCTGCAGCCACCGCCGGAGTCGCAATCTGAATACTGAATGAGAGGATCTTCGGTGGAGGGGAGAGATCAAAGATCAACAACGTACCCGAACGGCTCCTCGGGCACGGATTCCTTAGCGGTTTCTGCAGTCAGCTGCAGCCTTCGTGTCAGCTGTAGCAGCCTCGGTCGGACGGCTCATGACGCGCATGACGACCACGAAAACGACCATGATGAGGAAGAAACCTGGAATTGATCTCAATATTTGGACTTGATTTCGAAATCCATTCCAACCGCAGATGATGCCGATCCACATCAGAGCGCCGGAGACGTCGGTGGCACTGATGCTCCTGAAGAGACCAGAGATCAAAGATCAATACGCAGAAATCAAAGATCCGAAAATGAAGATCAACGACTGGGATCAAAGAAGTGAGAGATGAAAGATAAGAAATATAATTCCAAAGATCAAGGATCAAACCCACTTCCAATTGATCTTCAGCTGCACCGAGATCGTGCTCTTGCCGTTGCTCGCGAACAATCGCTGCGACGCAGCAGTGTCGTCCACCTGACGATTACGGTAGATTACGGTAGAAAAGGATTACTGTAGGGGATAGGGTGAATCGATTAAAGTGATAATAATGGAACGGCAGTTATCTACTGCAGATCAGGCATCCAAGAGTACGGCATTACCGCAATCTATCGTACCATGTATGGGTACGGTATCTTTTCACGGTGGGGATACGGTAGGAGTACGGTAAGTCACAGATATCAATCGTCCCTGCCGTTCTCCCGCACGACGATGGTAGGTCATGTCATCTATCGTATCCTACCGTACCCGTCCTCGGCGCGAGGTAGAAGATACGGTAGCTGGGTACTGTAGATCATTACGGTAGGTCACCGACCTTAATCATGAGCACGTCCCTTCCATTCTCGTGCACGACGATATTGGGGTCCTGCTCGGCGCAGGGAAAGAAGGACTGGTACTCGGGCAGAGGAGAGCCGGAGGACTGCCAGTACAACTGAAGTGGAGACGTCATCCTAGGAGGATTCAGATGACGTCATCAGCGATGGAGAGACTACAGACTACAAGCCACAGACAGGCTATGTCTAGTCTACAGTAGCCTACAGTCGCAGCGATACAAGCGATGATGACGTCATCACATTCATAAGGCATTTTCGATCATTGATCTGATGATGTCATCAGTCGCATAATTGAAATGCATGATTGACAAGGGAAAGGATAGCGATGACGTCGTCGTAGTAAAATTTTCATTGCAAGCAAAGTGATGGCGACATCTAAACCGGTTCCGAGGTGTATCACATAGATGACGTCATCTCAAGTTTTTGCCTTTACATCCAATTAAGATTCGAGTGAATCAATCAATAAACGCACTAGGGATGGCAAGTCGGCTTTCGTCTCTTCTCAATGCGCGTGCTCTCTCGTTTCTCTGAGCTGCGAGAGAGAGTGCGAATCGGGGAGAGTCTGATGCCGATTTGTCATCACTAAAACGCACCTCCTCGCCTTCGGCAACGGGCAGCAGCTTCTGGCCGGCCACGAGGTGCAGACTGGAGCCTTCCTCGATCTGAAGGAGTACGATTACGGTATCTTCCATTCGAGATACGGAAGCACTCGGTAGGTGAAAGATTACGGTAGCTTGGATTACGAAAGGATACGGTAGCCCTACAAAATGAGGGAACTGACGTAGAGTGTGGAGGCGACGCTCGTCAGCTCCACTCTACGCAGGGTGACGCCCGAGCAGGCGAGTGATCCTGAGAGGGGATACGGTAGGAATCAGATTACAGTAGGACGGAAAGATTACGGTACTTGTCCAAAAGTCGGAGAAGTACAGTGTACATGCGGAGGAATACTCTAGAGCTACGGTACTTGAACCAGTGAAGGTCAGTCATAGGCACTGTAGGTGTACTGTATCAGAGTTCAGACTATCGGCGCTACCTCGGAGGAAGAGGTGCTGGAGCAGGAACCTGAATAATTGAGCGTTATTTACAATCAAATATAAGAAAAATACCAGAGAAAGAGGGGCGGTTTCAGCATCGCTCAGTGGTCGACCGCACGCGATGAGAGGAATGGGATTAAGTGAGGAGAGAAGAGAGAATGGGAGAGGGGAGAGAGGAGAGAGGGGAGTGATGACGAGGCATTGACCATCCCATTGTTTTTTTTTCAAACATTTGAATTGGACACGTGCAAATTGAAGTGCAATGAATAGACAACGAAGAATCAACTGATTCTCAGAATCCAATTGTAAGGAAAGGAGAATATAAGGAAGAAGGAATAACTCCGATCATCAACTGATTATAATTATTGTGTTTATATTACTGTAATCACCCTCCTCCAACTGTTAGTAATTCTCGCTTAGGAATACGATATTGTAGTGTAATCATTTCCGTTTGTTTTTACCCAGATATTTAGGATCAGAGTTTTTGTCCCGAGACGTTGTGTCGTCTAGAGTTATTGCATCCAGAGTTTATTAGAGTTATCAAAGTTTCCATAGGTATTTCGTTTCTTTCTTTTCGCCTTAGAATTACATAGTTTCGCCGTTTCTCGTTCATCAGTATTGTTTTACCTAAAACGCCAAATCAAATAAACTCTTTATTGGCAAAACACTCGCTTTAATATACAATATACGAACTACCCAATAAGGGTGAGACTAGTAAACAATTTCGAAGAATGAAAATAATCAAAGGATTCTCAGAATCATTGAAGAATCAAATTGCCAACCCTACAATGCGAGTTTCGAGGAAAGGAACGCACTTCACGCATCACTGAATCTCAGTCCGACCAACGGCTGAATCTACTCGAGGACATTACATGGCAATCTTTCCTGTCTGCTAAACTCACAGATCAGATGCTCATAATCAGAAAAGAAAGGGGTAGTCGATTGTTTTTTTCAAGTTTCAGGCTCTGAGATTTTCCGTCTTGTAGAGTTATGAGCTAGTACTGACATAGAGATCATGCGACATGAAGGGAGCCGAGTTCCGATTTGTCATCACTTGTATCAGCTCGTTAATCTCTTGTCATGTTTGAACCAATCCAGTGCTTCATATCACATTTATCCGTACTATCAGTTAGTAAGGCATCAGACAATCTTAATTCATGACTTAGGGGGGATAGGGGGGAAAGAGACAGAAGCTTCATTCATTACTGGCTTCATTACTTCTTGCCGGCCTGTTCGTCGCACGGATCTGCAGAGATCAAAGAACAAAGATCAACTCCAAAGTTCAACGAGCAAGTTGCGGTTCGGGCAATTTTCTTTCCCAAATCTTCCCCATACACAGTACTCCAGTGTACAGTATCCCCAGACCCTACAGTATCTCAACCTACAGTACCCACTCCTCTTCAACTCACCACTCTTCTTCACAAACTCGGCCGAGCCGAACTGGTTGTGCTGCAGGGTCGGCGCGAGGTAGCACGACACCATCTTCTCCGCCCGGTCCTCCTTCGGCTGTAAAGACCGGAGATTAGTTGCCGGCTCTGGACAATTCCCGGCTCTCAGATTCCCTCGTGTTTACAGGGTGCGCCATAATTATGGCTACTAATATTGGTGAGGCCATAGCTTCTCCGTCAATAGTGATCATGAGGTGTTTAACTTATTATTTTGTATTTTGTCCCTCATTCAATGCATATTCCGTAATTGATGACAATCGGTAGATTGAGACTCTTACTACTCTTACTAGGAGGTATACAATCTGACTATCGCATATTTCTATATGCACCTATTTCCGCCGTATTGACTTGTCGAAGTATTACTCATAGGTTCTTCAATAATATGTGTGGTTGTTAGACCGAACGCTCTCCATCTGGGAAATGTGAGGAACAAAACGTGGAAATTTGACCGAGATACACACTTTCTCATCACTATTGAAATCGAAAAGATATCGACCCTATTCCATTGTGCGATAGGAAAGTGGAAGGTCCATTCTAGTCAATGAGTTGACAGAATAGTTGTTTTTGCATGAACCTAAGAAAAGCTGTGGCAGAATCGTTGAACATTTCCGAACCTTGCGTTTCGCCTTCTCGAAGGAAGCTTGGGAACTCGATTGGTGTAAAATGCACTATCGCTTTAACATACGTTCGAATCGATAATTATATAAAGGTATGTATGCTCTCTCTATGTTGACAATTTCAAAGCTGAACCACTTCTAGTTTAGGAGTACCATTCCCTCAAAGTCAAGATTGTCTGTGGACCTCGGGTCTCTGAATCATTTCTCTTCAAATCGCTGTCCAAAATCAATCAGTCGATGCGGACTCAATCATATGCTATTTTTAGATTGCAATTGGTCGAACTTAAAATAATTCATAACTTAGGAATGAATCAATGGTTTTGGACGGATCTAAGATCGTTTGAAAAAAGTAGCTATAATTATGGCGCACCCTGTAGGATTTCCCGATTCTCACAATTCACAAGATCCGGTACTTTGTTCATGAAAAGTTCTCACAATTCACAAGATCCAGTACTTTGTTCATGAATACTACACGTCGGATAAGCCGGTTTTCGGATTTTACGGCTCTTAATCCGGATCGGCTAATTCCCGTTTCCCGGCTCTGCTCACCTCGCGGTCATCGCTGCCGGTGACGGAGGTGGCATTGGTGGTGGTGTGGTTGGTGGATGGTTCGAGCATCAGAGGAGGGGCGACGGTAGAAGAGACGAGAGGAGGAGTGACTGCCACGGGAGATTGGCGAGGAGTACCTGATGGAGGACCGGGTTGTAGAAGGGCAGAACCGGATCCGACAACCGGAGCCGGAACTGAGAGCCGGGAAGTAGGGCGAACCGGAGTGCGAAGCGGCTTCTGGTCTGGCTGGGTGGTGGGCACGTGGCGCGGCGGCTTGACCTGAGCAGTAATCGATTAGTTTTGAGTAACAGTGACCCGTCATTCTCTATGGTAATCCACACTCGACAGTATCCCAATCATACAGTAATGTCTATGTACAGTATGCACACAGTTGACCCGGTATCTCCGTACAATCCCTTATCGCTTCTTCAATATCCCCTACCGTACCCCACGGCCGTACAGCATCCCCCTCCCTCACCGGTGGTTGATCTCCTTTCGGCGGGCGATCCGACATCGCGCCCCTCTCATTGTCCTCCGTCTTCTTCTGCAATAAATCAATAACTATTTATTTGTTCCGCCCATCCCCTCCGATTCCGAGGTCACGCCCCTTCTCGAGGGTACGGTAGTAGGAGGCATACCGTACCTTGCGCACCGCCGGCTCGGACATGCTCTCGTGCACGGCGCCCGGCGCCCACTGCAGCTTGGGCTTCTCCTCCCTGAAATGATACGGTAGGTAATTCAAATTTGAAGCTGGCGCCAACATGAGAATAGTGGCAGAATGCAAATTTTGACGCGACAGCCTCCAAAATACACTTGACAGGTGCCGGATTCTGATCGTCGTTCTCAAAGATGGTGATAGTGTTGTGGACCTCGTGCCTGGAATCGAAAGGTGTTGGCTCCGCCTCTTTCTGGCCACGCCCCATCAACTGACTTCAGATCCTCCTTGGACTTCTTCTTCTCCTCATCCGAGTTCTCCATCGCGCCCGAGGTCTCTGGCAGCTTCGGATCCATCTTAATTGGGATAATTATTTTAATAGTAATGAAATTTACACAAGCAACAAACCTTGGTGTGCTCCTTCTCTTCTTTCTTCCACTGAATCTTTCGCTCCTTGATTCTGGAAAGATTAAAAGATCAAACATCAATAATAATATAGAGAAAAGAGATTGAAGTTCCCAAATGCAGTGATGGGCACAGAATGGTCCGAGATCAAAGATTAATGATTGGTTTCAGGAGATTAAAGATCAGAATTCGCAAATGCCAATAAAAAGCAAAAAAAAGATCAAAGATGATCAAAGACCAAACAGGGGAGATATAATCGCATCCTCTCTATGTGTATATACAGTACACCCTTCTTTACAGTAACCTTATCTGATAACGTAGCCCTTGCATCTACCGTATCCTACAGTATCCCTCCCAAGCAACCGTACCCCCACTACCGTACCTCGCAGCAGCTAGTTGAATGTGCCCTCCTCCATCTCCGCCCGTCGTTCTTCCCGTCAATCCGTCGTTCTCGAACACCGTGTTGCACATCTGCGTCTTCTCCTGGATGTCCTGCCTGGAATTACGGTAGACGGTATACGGATACGGTATACGACAGGTTACGGTAGTTACGGTAGCCGATAAGAAAATACGGCAGTGTGTTGGTGTTGGCTAATCTTGAATTACAGCAGTCCGTCTAGGAATACTGTAAGCAGTAGGGTTACGGTAGCCCTGTGGGATACTGTAGTCTAGGGTCATTGTATTCAACTGGGTCACCGAAACCCATTACCGTACCCTGCAAACTTGGACGGAGGCGGGGCACCGACCGACGGCTTCTTGGGAGTTCGCGCCTGAAGAGCGATCGATTACAGATGAGGGTACGGTAGGTGTCAATCGATAAATGATGGCATACGGTAGTTTCTGGGTACGGTATACCTGAGGTGGCCGGCCGCGGACGGAGTCGTCGGAGCGTCTTGGCGGGACGGTGCGGCGACAATGAGGTGTACTGTATCCCGTGAGCCTGACAATGAGGTGTACTGTATCCCGTGAGTACTGTAGTCTGAGGGTACTGTATTCCGTGAGTACTGTAGTCTAGCGGTACTGTATTCCGTGAGTACTGTAGTTTGAGGACTACTGTATCTCGTGGGTACTGTGGTGTGCGGGGTACTGTAGTCGGAGGAGCACTGTATCGCATGGGTACTGTAGTGTCCTCACCGATTCGAGTGCCGGGAACTCTCGGGCTGGTTGCTGCTGGGAGGCTGGTTTGTCGAAACCTTCTTGCGATTTCCCGAGTTCTTGGACGATTGCTTGTCTGCAGGAGATCAAAGATCAAAGATCAACTTGTTATCACCGTATGTTATAAGATCAAAGATCAGAGATCATAGATCAAAGATCAAAAATCAATCCTTACTCCGTTGGCCCGACGTCTTCTTGTGTGACTTGGCGCTGACCTCGAGCTGACGCCAACTCCCTTTCCCTTCCGACTGGGCGTTCCAGCCTTACAGTATACCGTATACCTCCCACGATACAGTAAGCGCACAGTTTTCCTTTAGTACCATGCTATCACCGCTGGATACAACACTCCTCATCGTTGAATGAGGCTACAGTTGCACAACAAGACTAGAAAACTTATATCGTATTATAGTACAAAGATCAGAAACAAAAGATCAACGATTAGAGATCTGAGACCAAAGGCAAATCCTTATTCCGCAAGCCCGACCAGGATGTATTCAGGCTAGTTTTGCAGTATCGGATCCATCTTTCTCCATTCTCCCTCGCACGCTCTCTCGTTATGGAAGAAATCGGACAACGACAGCATATACCGTGCATAGACTCTTTAGCATTTTTTGCAATTGCTTTATCTTATTGGAACGGGAAAGAGGGTCAAGAATCTGTCTTCTCTCTTGTCCCCTCGATTTCGCAAGTGTCTACGCATTGCTCTCTTTAGTCGCACTTTTTAGACGGTAGTACCTGCAGGTGTCATTTAGTTATCAATTGGTGTGATTTCAGGTACCTCTCTCTGAAGGAGGAGAACGAATAGAAGGTATCTGGAGGACGCAGAAGAGAAGTGCAAGAAGGCTCAGGCGCGCAGCGACCAGTACAAGGTAAAGTGAGGAAGATCGTTGGCAGCTTGCCAACAACTCCTTGGCATCCTGCCAAGTCGACAATTCATGCAGCTATCGATTGATTCTCCTGCAGGTACTACCGTCTCAAAAGTGCGACTAAAGAGAGGAATGCGTAGACACTTGCGAAATCGAGGGGACAAGAGAGAAGACAGATTCTTGACCCTCTTTCCCGTTCCAATAAGATAAAGCAATTGCAAAAAATGCTAAAGAGTCTATGCACGGTATATGCTGTCGTTGTCCGATTTCTTCCATAACGAGAGAGCGTGCGAGGGAGAATGGAGAAAGATGGATCCGATACTGCAAAACTAGCCTGAATACATCCTGATCTACCAATCATCGCTTTCCGATTTTGAGACCTTCAATACCTCTACGCGATACGGTATAGCTCAATCGATCTTTGCACTTTGCATCTTTGCATATCTCCTTTTCTCCTAATACTGATCTCCATTTCCTTCCCCAGTTCTGCTTCTGCGTAGTGCTTGCGAAGCTCATGTTCTTGAATCGGCTAATGATGACTCCTCATTCAATAAGAATAAGATATCGCTGAAAGAATTTAGTAATTTTCCAGAAATTATTAATAACTCCTTTGTCTGACTCGCTCGACGCAAATCCTCCTTATTCCCCTCCTCCCCTCCTCTCCTCCTCCTCCCATTTCGCATCCCGTCCCCACCCGCGTGCGGTTCTTCCTCAGGTGAGCTCCGCCCTTCGTCCCTAAGCTCCGCCCTTCGCTCCAAAGCTCCGCCCCTATGACTCCGCCTCCTATCCTAAGCTCCGCCCATTCTTGCAGGATGAGCGAGCGGAAGACTGGCCACGATCAGTTTCGCAATCTGTTCAAGAACCCGAGCCGCGAGCAGACGGGAGTGGGAGTCGCGCCTGGGTGAGAAGAAGTTATGTAGGAGGATATTACGGTATGGGATGAGGGTACTGTAGGTGGAAATTGTGGTGGGATTGAGTGG
The DNA here is from genome assembly GCA_036245825.1 of Pristionchus entomophagus. Lineage (NCBI taxonomy): Eukaryota > Metazoa > Nematoda > Chromadorea > Rhabditida > Neodiplogasteridae > Pristionchus > Pristionchus entomophagus. The sequence continues at coordinate 12,144,201 of BTSX01000001.1, forward strand.
TATTGGATCTAAAGGGGATTACTGTAGGGATGATGGTATACGCTAGATCGGTGAGGTACGGTTGGACACTGTAGGAGCGGATGGGAGTTGGCACCGTGCCAAGGTGAGGAGAGGGAGTACGGTAGGAAGAGTTTACGGTTGCAATGAGGGCACTGTAGGGTCTCGCGCTGTTGCAAGACGCGCCAGGGCGAGGAGAGGGAAACATGTAAGAGTAAATTACTGAATCAATGAGGGTACTGTAGGAGGAGATTACGGTAGGGGTGAGGAATACTGTAGGAAACTATAGACGAGAGGATACGGTAGGATACGATAGGATACTGTAAGTAACACATAGTGGTTCGGTGATAGAGGAGATGAGCTAGAAGGATGCGGTGAGTGTACTGTACCTAGATAGGGATGAGAATTACGGTAGAAGAGAGAGATATGGTTGTTGGGTACTGTATGAGTAGAGGAAGTTGGTATTGTACCAGGCTGATTGGAGGAGTACTGTAGATGGTGATTACGATAGAAGAATAAGTACTGTACACCGGCTATCGACAACTGATTTACAAAGTGCAACTACCGTAACCCAGACATTCTTTGCAGGAGAAACACTCAGTCTCAGTCGAGCCGCTCCCGCAACTCCAGCAATGGTGAGTGAGAGGGATATTCTAGCCCCACAGCTGTCAGTCGGGCTTGCGGAATAAGGATTTGCCTTTGGTCTCAGATCTCTAATCGTTGATCTTTTGTTTCTGATCTTTGTACTATAATACGATATAAGTTTTCTAGTCTTGTTGTGCAACTGTAGCCTCATTCAACGATGAGGAGTGTTGTATCCAGCGGTGATAGCATGGTACTAAAGGAAAACTGTGCGCTTACTGTATCGTGGGAGGTATACGGTATACTGTAAGGCTGGAACGCCCAGTCGGAAGGGAAAGGGAGTTGGCGTCAGCTCGAGGTCAGCGCCAAGTCACACAAGAAGACGTCGGGCCAACGGAGTAAGGATTGATTTTTGATCTTTGATCTATGATCTCTGATCTTTGATCTTATAACATACGGTGATAACAAGTTGATCTTTGATCTTTGATCTCCTGCAGACAAGCAATCGTCCAAGAACTCGGGAAATCGCAAGAAGGTTTCGACAAACCAGCCTCCCAGCAGCAACCAGCCCGAGAGTTCCCGGCACTCGAATCGGTGAGGACACTACAGTACCCATGCGATACAGTGCTCCTCCGACTACAGTACCCCGCACACCACAGTACCCACGAGATACAGCAGTCCTCAAACTACAGTACTCACGGAATACAGTACCGCTAGACTACAGTACTCACGGAATACAGTACCCTCAGACTACAGTACTCACGGGATACAGTACACCTCATTGTCAGGCTCACGGGATACAGTACACCTCATTGTCGCCGCACCGTCCCGCCAAGACGGCCACCACTCCGACGACTCCGTCCGCGGCCGGCCACCTCAGGTATACCGTACCCAGAAACTACCGTATGCCATCATTTATCGATTGACACCTACCGTACCCTCATCTGTAATCGATCGCTCTTCAGGCGCGAACTCCCAAGAAGCCGTCGGTCGGTGCCCCGCCTCCGTCCAAGTTTGCAGGGTACGGTAATGGGTTTCGGTGACCCAGTTGAATACAATGACCCTAGACTACAGTATCCCACAGGGCTACCGTAACCCTACTGCTTACAGTATTCCTAGACGGACTGCTGTAATTCAAGATTAGCCAACACCAACACACTGCCGTATTTTCTTATCGGCTACCGTAACTACCGTAACCTGTCGTATACCGTATCCGTATACCGGCTACCATAACCCTCTCTCATTCCAGACAGGACATCCAGGAGAAGACGCAGATGTGCAACACGGTGTTCGAGAACGACGGATTGACGGGAGCAACGACGACGACGGGAGGAACGACGGGCGGAGATGGAGGAGGGCACATTCATCTAGCTGCTGCGAGGTACGGTAGTGGGGGTACGGTTGCTTGGGAGGGATACTGTAGGATATGATAAATGCAAGGGCTACGTACTACCATAACGCTTTAGTTCGATCACTGTGGCTGGACAAATAGGGTAGTTCTATAAGTGGATTACTGTAGCAGGAAGATGGCTCATCGAATGGTACCCTGTGATAGGTGCGGGAGCTGCTGTCCGTCTCCGTCACCTCATCACGATGACGATGGTCACTAAAGGTAGACTAGTTAGACGCACGCTACTGTATTCCGACACACTCACCGATGATTTCCCGAAGCGCTCGACATAGTGGACCACTCACGAGTTGGACGAGAGCAGAGAGTGAGGAGAGGAATGAAAAACATCACCGCAATAACACGTACGCGAAATCGAAAATTGATTGGATTATCGAGAAAGAGTATGGAAATAGAGAGGTTGAAAAGAAGAAAGGAGTGGTTGGAGAGCAATAACAAGGATTAGGCAAAGTTACTCGATACTTTTGAGTCGGATGGCGAACAAGTTCTTGTTATTTTTGGCGAGAAGTTTCGCATGGTAGCCAGCCGAAAAGGTATTTATTTTCTGGCTTACCGAGTGATGACGCAATTTCTCGTTGATCAAAAGGTAAAGCGATTTCAGATGCAGAGCGACGTCTTGATGTCATAAATTGCCATAACGGAAAGGATCCCTTAATTAATTGCAATATTTTTAATGTGTACGAAAATTAGAGAAAATAAGACATGCAGCGTAATCAGTATTTGTCGTTCCTGTACCGAGATAGTGTTGGCAGTTCGGCCTGATATTGCGGCGCCGCATTCCATCTACCTCTCCAAATTTTGCAATAGGCGAGGGGGATGCGTCGCCGCATTAACAAGCCGAACTGCCAACGCTTTACTGAGATACGATAGTGTACGATAGAATGATGATTCGGTAGATCAATTGAAATTGACACCCTCCGGGTCTTGTAGTATGATCTTCTGCATTTTTTTCTGTACCTGTCTTGAGAAAAATATATCGAATTTTAAATTAAATTTTAATGTAAATCAGCATTCGATCAAGAATTAAACGATTCGTGGAATACTGTAATCAAGTATAGACAGCCGACGTGGCATTGTTGGTCGGCTCATTTCGTGCTTATTTTTATCAATGTTGGTGTAAATTTCGTTCCAAACTATAGGGCCTTTTAACCTTTACTAGCTCAGTGATTACACTTCGCTTATTTCGCGCTTTGGGGCTAGTATTGTTCGTCTTAAAGTTTTCACAGTGATCTGTCCCACTCTGTCGCTGCTTGCGAGCGTGATCAACGATGCAACTCGTTATCACCGTCGCGGGTTTGTTGTTTAAAGTAATTATCGCCTTAAACTAACGATTTCTTCTCAGAATCGGCCGCGAATGGCCACTAACGCTTCGAATGCAGTAAGTGTGTCAACAGGTGAACATTTCTTTCCCACTGCTTCTTTTCTTATTTTTTATTATAAATAAATAGGCATTGTATGTTTGATTCTGAAAGAGCTACATCTATGTTAATCACAGCAACTAGCAACAATCTTGTTTCAGGCGCTTCCAAGTCTGGAGTAATTCGATTCGAGGTTTACAACGTCTCGACACTGGACAAAAACGGCCAATTCTCGCCGCAAATCGAAGTGGGAGGAATTTGGTGGTGAGTGTTTATTTAATTTGGAAAAAAATAGTTATCTGTGTGCTACATTTAGTTAAATATATTCGACTTGTTTGGAGAGTAATCTCTTTCGATTTCGACACTTCTTTTCTTTGGGCAGTAGGCTTCGCACCTTTCATTTTGCCATCTTATCATGTATATTGTCTTCTCTTTGCTGTGTAGGCTAGGGATTAGGGTTTGAGCCACTTAGTGATATCGTTTACGACTTCTGGTTAAAACTACTCTGGTCTGGCTGCACTAGTAGTTTACAGCTCAAATGGGCTCAGAGTGGCCGTCACGGAAAGAGGTTTGGGTTTCAATACTAGTATACAGGTCAAACGATTCACTAGCTGTGTCCAGCTCGGCACACGTACCGCGTCAAGCTTGGGGTGATTGTCGCGATCAGTTCGCGATGACGTAAAAGATGTGCCTTTCAAAACAATGTTTTCATTATTATAGATTTTCTGCCGTTCTGACGTTTTTGGCTATGCGCCCACTAGCGTGGATACTACTAGTGGGGAGACCTTCATACTACTGATGTAGACAGACCAGAGTAGGCGACAAAGACACACGTGGGTAGATCTTTCCTTCTGAAGTAAATAAACCCTTTAATTTATATTCAATTTAAGGAGATCACAAGTCTGTAAGTGGACCTACAGCAGTGACGAGAGCGATAGTGAGACCGAGAGCAATGTTGGCCTTACTCCGAGTCTGCACTGCCTGAAGAAGCAGGACTTTCCCTGGAGTATAGAGGCCGAGGCTGGATTCCGTCTCGTGCACCCTGATAGCAACCACAGTAGCAACAACACATCACAGTTCACGGTGAGATTTATGCTCATTGGGTCTGTGTCATACTTGTCCAGGGCAAGCGGCAAGTTTTCTGTTGCACGGTGCCTCTCGAGAAAATGTTCAAAATTTGCACAGTGCCTCCAAGCAAAAAGGTGGATTTTTTCGGCGCTACGCGCCTCATCACATTTTTTTGGAAATTGGAAATACGAGTTTTCGCTGTAATTATCAGATTTGTTATCTGGACTGTGATTTGTTGATTTTAATTTTTACGGATTTCAAATAATATATATATATTTGAAATGTTCTCAAAAAAATTTATTCGCTGGGCATCCCTCAGTATTATTTTCTTTAGAAAAACATTAAATTTGGACAAATTCAATTTTTAAAAAAAAGATTTTGCAACGGCTTCACTCTTCTCGGTGACAATACATGAATTTTATTCCAAGAAATATAATTTGGGTTGCGCAAAAGATATTTCTTGGACAAGATCTGCCTCGCTACATTGAAGTATTAGCGATCTTCGTGCATCTTCTTCTAGTGAAAAAAGTGTTTCGAAGAGTTTTGGACACATTTTGAGCAAGATTTTAATTTCCAAATTTTTTGTTACTTTTGATCAAAATTTGCCGTGTCTGATATCTGAGTTTATCCTTTTTTAAACAATCATTAAGGATGCAAGACTTGAAACTATCTTGCAATATGCTTGCCGGGCTGTTGAAACAAGGAAGTGATGAAAATCGCGTTTTCATATTAATTTTCGTGATAGTTCTGATTTTTATTCTCAGCGAACATGTATTTTCATTCTCAAATTACCATCTACTACAAATAAGTGAACATTAAGAACGATTGCATGTCTGGAAACTGCCTCCCGATATGCTTGCCGAGCTGTTGAAATGAGAAAATTATTTGTTTTAAAGCGCTTTCTCCGTTTTCTAGTTATCGGATCTGATGATACCAACAGCTCGCCATTCTAATACACTATCATCTACTATCACTAACACAACTTTCGCAAAGATTTCAGGTCTGGAGACTGCCTCCCGATATGCTTGCCTGGCGAAACGAGGAGAAAGAGCGTATTTCATCGTTTTCTCGTTTCAACAGCCCGTCAAGCATATCGGGAGGCAGTTTCCAGACCTGCAATCTCTACCAAGTTATGTTAGTGATAGTAGATGATAGTGTAAGAATGATTAGAATGACGGGCTAATGATAACATCAGATCCGATCAAGAAAATAACATGGAAAGCTCGTTTTTCATAGTTTTCTCGTTTCAACAGCCCGGCAAGCATATCGGGAGGCAGTTTCCTACCTGCAATAGTTCTGAATGTTTACTCATAGATAGTAGATGATACATCGAGAATGAAAATAATGGCGGTCTGCTAATAAAATCAGATCCTATCACGAAAAGAAACGCGAAATCGCGTTTTTCATCATTTTCTTCTTTCAAGTGCCAGGCAATCATATCGGGGGGGGGGGGGGGGGGGGGGCAGTTTCTATGCCTGCAATCGTTATGAAAGTTAACTCACTGTTATTTGATGATTCTCATAAAGAAAAAAAAATATTTTTGTTGTAAAATTTAAAAAATATATATTTTAAAAATAATAATTTTGGAGTTATGTACAGTGCCTCCCGGCTCCAAAAAAATTGCACAGTGTCTCCGCCGCCGGCGTGGACAGGTATGGTCTGTGTTAATTGGTAATCTGCAGAGAAAGGTGACTTTCGATTCTGCTAATCGAGAATGGTCCGGCAAACTTCTGCAATTTGATAATCTGTTCGATGAGGAGAGGGTGAGTGTTTGTTGATTGTCCTCTTACTTTTTTATTGAATTTATTTGTTTATAGTCCCAGGAATTCGTGAGCAATGACCACATCACTTTGGAAATCCAATTCTCAATCACCAACATGAAATCAGGTGGGAAATTATTTATTTCTGAAATACATGCACCGAACGATGAAGGGATGATTACGGTATGTACAAAAACATCGTTTGATTATGTTCTTCATTCGATCACTTGTTTTATTGTAAGATTCAAAAACTCAGTTAGAGTCTTGGACTGTTTAGCATACAGTAGGCATGATGAGCGGAACAAAATATTCGCTAATTATTTAGTATAGTTTTCCAATATTCCCGATCTTTCTCCTATGTGATCCTGGACGCAAAATGCACTGATTAAATACAAACAAAGAAGCCTAGATTCCCTTATTAATGATTGCTAAACACAGTAGATTGGACCGTTCGTAATAACAAGTGAAACGGTTTATTTTCTTGCAATAATAATTTTGATTTTATACCACGAGGCCTACTTTCAGAGTTGCTCCTCGTCTCGATTTCACGGATCCGAATCATCCCTGTCACGATGTTGCATTGGTGATTGGTGGAGAGAAGATATACGTCAACAAACAGGTTTTAAAAAATTATCTGGAACACCGCATTGTTGCAGTACCTGTCGATCCACTCTCCATTCTTCGAAGCACTGTTCTATGGTAATTTCGATGAGAAGGACAAGACGGAAATCGAACTGACGGAGGTCGATCGAGAGGTGTGTCGCTTGTTATTTTAATGTTATAAATATGTAAAAATACAGGAGTTCATCGAGATGCTCCACTTGATCTACCCACATGGAAAGAAGATCACAGGTATGTAGCATATGGATGTTGCACTACTTGTTGAGCGCATTAAATTATGCTATGTGCAATGGCAATTTTTGTTCATGCATATAGAGATCCATTTTTATATGATTAGGCTTGTACTATAAACAATCTGTTCAGACGAGTCGGCTGAATATATTCTCAAACTCGGCGACCGATTCCAGATTACCGTGAGTGATTGAGTTTTTTAACAGTTTGTTGTGAATTGTATTATTGATTTTATTTAAGACCCATTTTTCCATTTGCTTTCCATTATCTCTCTATTATTATTATTCCCTTGCTATTGTAATAAACACCTTAAAATTATTTGAATTTTGCTTAAATAGAGACAATTGTTGACTTTTTCCATAAGATAAATCTCTGAACTGCGCGTATAATTGTTGCTACGTTATTCAGAATCTTATCGATGATGCTGAGGAAGTTCTGACCAAGTCAGTCAGTCTGTCCATTCCTGAGAAGTTGAGACTGGCTGATAAATATCGACTGGAGGGACTTCTGGTTGGTATCCAAGCAAGTACTTCAATATGAGGCCGTTTGCGTTAGGTTCAACAAGTGGGTGGAACATGTAAAAAATCCGATATGCTCAAGAGTTGGCCCTAGGAGTAACTTTTGATTCTGAATCGAATGGCGTTTCTCGTTTTTCGATAGGACCCTTCCGTACGGAGTTTATAGTACCATGTTGATTTGGCCAAATTCTTGTTCTTCGATAAAAACTGCCACGTGGAGGGTCAAAAAGGCCACAAATCTTGCGTACCCGACCAGAATTTAATTCTCTACAAACTGGAATAAAAAACGAGACTCTATCTTTTTTCTTTTTCAAGTTATAACTTGAAAAAGAAAAAAGAATAAATGATCGTTTTTTGATACAAAAATAAGTCGGGGTAAGCACGCTATCAGAAGAAAGAGCAGACTCTCCTGATCATTTTAGTGCTACGGGTGAACGATTTAACCTGTGCGGTACGGAATGGGATCACTTTTAGTTGAGTACAACTTTTTTCTTTCACAGTTTCATGATCTCTCATAGAGAAATTCGGTTTATACGTCCAAAAATACGTCAGAAACTCCTACTGTCAGGTGAATTTGAGAAAATTACTTTTTCGACCCTGGTTCTGGTTCCTGGTTCCATTTTTGGGCCAAAAAAATCATATTCTCAAAAATACCCGAGTATATGCTCGCAGGTTTTAAACACTAAAAGTGATCACATTCCATACCGCACAGGTTAAATCGTTCACCCGTAGCACTAAAATGATCAGGAGAGTCTGCTCTTTCTTCTGATAGCCTGCCTACCCCGACTTATTTTTGTATCAGAAAACGATCATAACTAGAAAAAGAAAAAAGATAGAGTCTCGTTCTTTATTCCAGTTTGTAGAGAATTAAATTATGTTCGAGTGTGAAAGATTTGTGGCCTTTTTGACCCTCCTCGTGGTAGTTTTATCGAAGAACAAGAATTTGGCCAAATGAACATGGTGCCATAACTTCGTACGGAAAGGTCCTATCGAAAAACGGGAAACGCCATTCGATTCAGAATCAAAAGTTACCCCTGGGAACAACTTTTGAGCATCTCGGATTTCTTTGATGTTCCAGACCCCCGTTGAACCCTTGTTGATCCTAACACAAACGGCTTCATATCACGCCTGTCACGAGAGATTCGAGCTGAGTGTGGGAATGACGCAAAAATAGTGAAATGAGTTATGATCGGGTTTGGGCGTCTCTAGGCAGGTCCTACCAGCCTCCAACATCTCATTGGGTTGAGATCATTTTGAAGCCCCCTACACCGGGTCGGTTATCGGGAGCTTCACTTTTGATCGCGAATTTCTCGGTTCTGGTGCGTTCTGAGGGAAAAAAAGTCATTTGAGCATGATGTAGATCTGATGGAGAGCTATCGAATGAGTAGCTTACGCTCAAAATCGAGAGGGAGTAGTGCGTGTTTTGCCTTCAGAGTTTCTGAGATGATTTGAAGTCATTTCACACCGTCACCGCACCGCGCATTTCCGAGCACGCGCTATGAATGGCCTCCATTCTCTTGTGTTTCACTCTTGCTCCCATTGTTCTCCTTTGAAATGCGCGGTGCGGTGACGGTGTGAAATGACTTCAAATCATCTCAGAGACTCTGAAGGCGAAAACACGCATCACTCACTCTCGAATTGGGCGTAAGCTACTCATTCGATAGCTCTCCATCAGATCTACATCATGCTGAAATCTTAGCAGAACCCTTTCCTACACTTTTGAAATATCCTTCCTTGAATGTACCTCGGTTCAAAATCACTTTTAAGAGATTCGGTTTGAATAGATCGAAAGAGCTCGAAAGATTACCCGGGGTCACCCAGGTGACTTTTTTCCCTCAGAACGCACCAGAACCGAGAAATTCGCGATAAAAAGTGAAGCTTCCGATAACCGACCCGGTGTAGGGAGCTTCAAAATGATCTCAGCCCAATGAGATGTTGGGGGCTGGTAGTACCTGCCTAAAGACGCCCAAAAACGATGATAACTCATTTCACGATTTTCGCGTCATTCCCAAATAGTTGGGTTTCACCTCGATTCACTGGTGACAAGCGTGATATACTGATTTATTCAGACCAAATGTCTCTCTGCACTCAAGAAAACGCGTGATATCCAGAAGATCAAGGTATGGTCAAATTGTTTTATTTATCAGTTATTCCGGACAGTTAAATTATATTTCATTAGGACTCTCCCATCTACAAAGATCTCTCATCTGACATGAAGGTCACTCTTCTCGAGCGCATGCTCGAAATCGTGAAGTGATCTCCCATCTTATCGATCGATTGATGTTAGCTCTGATGTTAGATTATCTGCCATTCCTCTGCGTTTTCGATGATTCTAATGTTCTGTAGCATTTCCAATAATTTACTCGAATTATATTGTATGTATTGTCTCTATTATGAAATTTGTAAGAAGTAAATTTAATTTCGGACTATGGTAATTCTTCATTGATTCCTTTTCGGTCGCAATGAGCTTCCGTATCAATATTTTGTATTGAATTTCACATATTTCAACGTATTGCAAACTTGAGGTTGGTTTTTATATTTTCTCATATCTTTAAATGGTCTTATTGAGAATTATTTGTTAATCATTACTATTACAGTCGACTCCCGAGTACGCCAATTTCTCCGACAAGATGAAGGTTGCTATCTGTGATCGAGTGATGAAACTCCTCAATTCATCGAACTAAATTATATCCACTTTCTCGTCCTTCTACATTTACTGTTTTTGCTGTTTTTGTTGCTTTCGATTTGTTGTTGTTGTTGCTTTTTATTCTACCTACGTTTCTACTACGATATAAATGATGTTTTGTTTAATGAAAATAGTTTTTGGTGTCTAACAACGGTTCAACGATCTGCTGAGATATTTGAACCCTTGCTGCGTCTTCCATTCCTTTCCGTTCTTTCGAAATCGTTTACCAACCTAGCGGCTATTTTTTCTATTTTTCCTATACTATTGGGGTGTTCCGAAAGTATTGATCATCTTGTTCTTTTATTTTTTTCTTGTGGAAGATAATGTCCAATCTCATTCACTATTTCATATGTATTGAGGGTAACTTTGAACTATATCATGCAGTTTTTAGATTGACCAATTGGAACATACTGATGATGAAAAAAAAATGAAGAAAGCGCCACTTTTGATTTCGGAACCCCAGATTTGAAATTTCCCAACTCAGTACAGAATTAAAATGAAAAGCTCATATTGGATCCATAGAGGGGGAAGAGGTCAAGTTGAGAAATATGATTTATACCGTACCACAGGAGAATTAGGTCAAATTATTTTCACTTTTTTTCATTATGAGGAATTGAATTTTTAAATTTTTAAATTTTCTGAACTTCTTGACCAGTCTTAGAAACTCTGTTTAAGATTATTCTTAGTCTTATTTTATGGCGCATTTTTTCTAACTATTATTGGGATCCAATTCTATCATTTGTATAAATATGTGTGGGAAATGAAAAATTTCGCAATGATGATGAAATAAGCCGGGATGTCGTGCAAATAGTTTATTGTTAACTCTAAACTCTCATGAGATGGTGAACTGATTTTTACACATTTGGTAAAGTGAGAATTTAGAAAGAGTGATTTTTTGATGTCTGGTCTGAATGAAGTGGTTTTTTGAAAGTGAATGGATTTCAATGGTTGGAGCATCGAAATCGTAGAATAATAGTGGCTCAATCCAGCGCAGCATAGAAGGAATCGTTTCGTGCAGTACCAAGTGAACAATGTATAAGTGATCAATACTTTCGGAACACCCCAATATGTCTCTATTTTCCTACAGCTTTGTTTATCTATAATCAGAATCTTCGGGTTTTATTGTAGATTTATTTATTTTTTCTGCTTTCTGAAAGCCTCTCATGTATTATAGTATTCTTTGAACGCTAAATCGTGTGAAAAAGTCTTAGATGTTTGCCATTCTGCTTCTTTGTAGCTGCTGCGAGCTTTTTTTGAATTGTTCGTTTCATTTGCTCAATGGTTTTTCTTCTTCAGTATGTCCGGCAACTCTAACTTCGTTCTCCGATGGGAGATCGATAACGCGGCTGCTACACTTGTTTCCCGTGCAAAGGCGGAATCGGGATTGTTCAATGAGGGAGGATTCGAATGGTAAGAATCAAACGTTGGGGTTGCCCTGGTGTGTACAATTCAATATTTTCTGTTAAAATAAATCTGGGTGTGTTTGCCCCAAAAGTCCTACACTTCGCCACTATTTTGCATGTGATCGCAACCAAATTTGTGATCATCTGGGTAGGTCAGCCTGTTGCTTTTTTTCGCTTCCTTTCCAGTGGAAACGCAGGAAAGGTGGGCTGAGCTCTGAGGCGAGGAGGACCGAAGTTATACACGCAGCAATATGCACAGCCGCTAATTAACAAAACGTGGTATATCGGCGTTGACTGCGCAGCAGCGTTGCCCATGCTATAAACTGTAATATCTATATCTCGTATTGGAAAACCATGAGAGTTAACGGAAAGGCTACAAAAAAAAATTCAACTTTTTCATGACCGGCATGCCAGTCAGACACCATGCCCATTAGGCCAGGGCGGCCTACCGCAGGGAACGCTTGACGGAGACTAGTGGTTGGGGCCCCTTTCTCTGCCTCTTGCAAAACATCACCTGCGGGCGGGAGTCGAACCTGCCTGCGTCGGCATGCCAGTCAGACACCATGCCCATTACCTCATGCAAAACATCACCTGCGGGCGGGAGTCGAACCTGCCTGCGTCGGCATGCCAGTGAGACACCATGCCCATTCTACCTCATGCAAAACATCACCTGCGGGCGGGAGTCGAACCTGCCTGCGTCGGCATGCCCGTCAGACACTATGCCCATTCTGTAATGACACTATGCCCATTCTGTAATGGGCATGGTGTCTGACTGGCATGCCGACGCAGGCAGGTTCGACTCCCGCCCGCAGGTGATGTTTTGCAAGAGGTAAACGTGATCAAGAACGCGCACGGGCAGCCGTCGGAGGCGTACTGGCTGGGCATGATGAGAGACTGGCTGCTGAATCGCCAGAGGACAGTGAGTGACTGAGACTACAGTATCCCGAGTGCCATCGATGGCTGGCTTTTTTCTGTCGGAAATAGATTACAGTAATCTATTCAATATTCGTTGCAGGATTGACGTGGCAATGTGGTTCGACTCGCCCTGGCCTAATGGGCATGGTGTCTGACTGGCATGCCGACACAGGCGTCGACGCAGGCGTAATGGGCATGGTCTCCGACTGGCATGCCGACGCAGGCAGATTCGACTCCCGCCCGCAGGTGATGTTTTGCAAGAGGTAATGGGCATGGTGTCTGACTGGCATGCCGACGCAGGCAGGTTCGACTCCCGCCCGCAGGTGATGTTTTGCAAGGAGCGTTTGTTCGAGCTCGAATAAATTCTAAAACTACAGAATTGAACAGTTTTCCTCTTTACATAAGTTGTATAAAAATTATTTTAGAACCAATATTGGCGGGATTCTCATTTCTAAAGCGGACGAGTGGAGGTCCGTGGTTTAGTCGTCTGGAATGAAGTATTTGGGAAGGCGCCTTATACCACTTCACGCAAGTCTAGAACACCATACTTCTCCTATTTTATTTAGTCAGACTTTTTATTTTATATTGCAGGGTTGTGGGCGTCCGACCCCACATCAGTGTGAATTCCATCGCTGATTTCACCCTCAAGTGCAACAATTCGCGGGAGGAAAATGGAAATGCGAAGCGGATGTCGAATTTGTTCTCCTCAATAAGGCTACTAATTACTCGTCAAAGGTTAGTTATTTTTCTTTATTGGTTGCGTCTCAAGCTTTTCAGCGTCACTTCACCTGGGATGATGGCAAGCCTATTAGGGGAATGAACGGCACCCACTACTTCTCCGATCTCACCAATTCAAAATATGTGCGTCGATACCTTCATGCGTATACTAAATACATTAAACTGTTGATTTATATAGCCGCTTTCAGGGATACATCAACAACAATAAGATCATCCTTGAATTCCGTGTTAACGATATCAGTGTGGAGGGGTTGGTTTTATTTTAATCTCAATTATTGGTGGTCTCTGGCCTATGCTACCGCCTAGTAGAATACTCACCTCATTCCGACACATTTTCCTCTTGGAGGGATATTAGGCGGTTTAATTGGGCTTTGGGCGCTGGGCTTCACATTATCATAAACACTTTTGAAAATAATCTATTTAAATAATGCCAAAAGTGATGAAACACCTTTAAATTGTAAACGCATTATAGCATCGATCCTACGCCGATTCTCGATCTTTCTAAGTTCTCTTCTCCGATCGAATTGAACAACGTTACTCTACTGATAGGAGAGCAGTCACTTTGCGTATCGAAGGATGTTAGTTTAAAAATATCTGTCTTACTGTCATATTTTCCCATACGATTATTAACGAGGCTAATATTAAACGGTCCTAGCGTTCTTTCTTGTCCTTTCGAAATAATAATTTTGTTTAGTATTTGGCTGTGCATTCTCCCGTTTTCGCTGCTATGTTCTTCGGAAAATTCGTCGAGAATGGAAAGAAGGAAATCGAGATCAAGGATGTTATCTTTGAGGTAGTTTAGATCTTTCACATAGATATCTCTCTGCTAAAACGATAATATTAATTCGTCGAGTTTTTAGGAATTCATCGATCTTCTGAGCCTGATCTTCCCTGATGCTGTGAAGATCAAAGGTGATTATAGATTTTGCATATCTATCGTATCCTTGAGCTCCTCAGATCGCACAGTGCTACACATTCTCAAGCTCGCCGATCGATATGCGATGAAGGTCAGAAAGACGAATAATCAAATTTATGATATTAACTTGACACTTCTGGAGCTAGTTGTGAATTCCATTTTACATGTGCTCATTTCAAGCATGGTCGGTTTCTGTATTGCTCAAAAGATGCTTTAATCGGGCATTCGTGGGATTACCACCCAACGAAACACTTGAAAAATTGGGTCTTCCAGCGAACTCAAAAATTGTTGTTAAATGAAGGGAGTAATGAATCAAGCGGAGGAGTTTCTTATCAGTTTCTCGTCGAGGGGAATCACGAACAAGCTGGGCATCGCCGATCAGTTCAGACTTATCAAGCTAAGGGTATACTATTCTCTACTTATCTATATATATCTTGATATTTTGATTGGATCTGATTCAATTCCATTATTGACAATATGAATGTATTTAGGAAGCTTTATAATTCCTTTTTAGGACCACTATCTACAATCGCTCACCACTTCGCAAGAGCTTCAGATCCTCAAGGTTTGCTAGGTTCTAGATTACATTTATATCCCTAAATAAGTTGATCTTTTTCTAAGATCTTCATTTTTCAGTCCGAGGCTGAACACATCTCTCTTGAAATGAAAGGTGCGACCTGCGACCGACTTTTCAAGATACAGTAATCTCGAATAAAATTTGACGGGAATGTGCTAACCTTTTCACTTAATTTTTATTAATTACTCTATGTTCTCCATCGACTGTTGTTCTTTATTTTCTTTGCTTCAATTCATAACAGTATTCCCACGTGCAATAAATGTGTTTTGCTGAGTTTATATTATCAAATTGAAAGACTGGTTTTCATTACCATTGACAATATCTTTCTGCTAATACGGAAATGGTATATTCTCAATGGGCTGATCCAAGTTTGTCATGCTTACATGAAATGTTATGTTATACGGTTTCTCATGATATAAAAACAATATCATATTATGAGGGCGAAATTTTTTTGTTTTCTATTTTATAAAATTGTAAGATATATTTTTCCAGAATGGCAGGCAACTCTAACTACGTTCTTCGATGGGAGATCGATAATGCGAGAGCGACACTCGGCAGTAGGAAGGCCGATTCGGGATTATTCAATGGTGGAGGATTCGGATGGTTAGTTAAGTTTGAACTGTTTACGAATATATTGAAATGCAGGTAGAAAATGTATCTTCAATTTCTATGCGTTATATCGACTGCCATGCTTGCCACCTGATACTACAAGATCGTTTGATATATTTCAAAAAAATATATATATATAGTGGTATCCTTTTATTATCATGGTAATATTTAGGATCGCTGGCGTCCGACCCTACAACAAAACTAATAAACTCGCTGATTTCACGCTTACTTGCAACAGTCCTCTAGGAGGAAAATGGAGATGCAAAGCGAAGATCGAATTCGTTGCTCTCAACACGATTGGTAACTCTTTTCGTCTAAAGGTACGCTCTGCTTAAATTATATCATCAGACTTTTAAAAACTTTTGCAGCGAAGCGTCACGTTGAACGATGGAGAGAGTGTTTGTGTGTTCGAGGGATACTTCCTTTGGTCAGATCTAATCGATCCAACATGCGTCAGTTCATATATTCGTATGTTATATACATAAGAAATTTCTCAGGGTTACGCCAACAACGATAAGGTTGTCATTGAGTTTCGCGTGAACATTATCAGCTCGGAGGGGTTAGTTGAATCTCTTAATTTGCAATAATGTTTCATGTACTTATAGTTTTCATTTCATTGAACTATTGAAGGAATGATGGCATTGCTCCTACACCGGTACTTGATGTTAACAGGTTCTCTTCTGCGAATAAAACAAGCAATGTCACTCTTCTTATTGGTGATAAGAAGGTTCAAGTGTCGAAGGAGGTACTTATAAGAAGGATAGTTTCGTTGGGTTTCAAATCCACAACTAGTTCAGCGAAACAACAATTGAAAATTGTTCAACTATTGCAAAAAAAATCATCCAAATTAATAATTATTTATTTAATATCATGGTTTCTGTATAGAGATGCCCTAAATTGACGAAAATATGAATGAAACAAATAATAGATATCAAACTACAGGACTTTAAACTGTAATTTTACGATAATTTAACAATTTTTAACTGTTATTTCGATGAACTAGTTGTGTATTTGGAACCCGACGAAACTATCCTCTTTATGTAGTTTACGATTAGAACCAAAACTCTTATCTTTAATTGTTTTATTTTCAATTCCTCACACAACCTCTATCAAATTTTGCATTTTTTGAGTATCTGGGCATGCACTCTCCCGTCTTCTCTGGCATGTTCTTCGGAGAGTTTGCAGAGAAGGGGAAGAAGGAAATTGAGATTAAGGATGTCGTCTATGAGGTATACAAACTAGTTAGGAATTGATTTGCGCATTCGTTTACGCTTTCACTGATCTTGTCGCTATAGTCTAGTGTGGATGAACAACAGCTCTCCTTACTGTGTTGGATTTTGTTATGTTGCTGAGGTAGCTCTATTTTCCAGGAATTCATCGATCTCCTTCACTTGATCTACCGCGGACGAGTCATTATCACCGGTATTTCTAAAACTTTTACTACTCTCTAAATTTTTATTATTCAGATTCTACAGTGCTCCATACTCTGGCACTCGGAGATCGATTCCAGATGGAGGTTATATTTTCCTTCTATTTTTTTACACATTAAAAAAATTTTTTCTTCTTCTGCAATCATTGACAAAATTTCATATATAAACTTTAACTGTCAGCGCGTGCACGATCTTGCCGAGAGGCATATTCGTGATTCGAAGAAGTTCACTATGGCTTAGAAGCTGCGAATTGCCGACCAGCACAGATTCATCATGCTGAGGGTTAGTATTCAGTATAATTTCTGAAAGAAATGTGTTGTTCAGGATGTCTGTCTGCAGTCATTCTCCGCTGCATGCGAAATTGGACAATTTGAGGTTTGGAAGAAATTACTGTGAGAACAGAAAGCGTAGCAAAATTATGCTTATGGTAGACAAGAGAAAAATGATCGTTATGCGCCCAACAATTTTTTTAGAAGTTTAAGATTTTTTTCGTTCTTCGAATAACGAGTTTTTTTTCGATGTTTCCTACACCAGTCTTACGATTTCTGTTCTAACAATGCCACTCACGGTGTGACGGTCCTGTGGCCTCGGTAAACCTCGCAAAACCACACCAGGTTAAGACACAGAGTGCGAGGGAGATTCAAATGAAATTGTTTTGCACCGTAACCGGAAACCGGAGGCATTTCGTGGTGAGACAAAGAGAAACTTTATAAATTTCGTATTTCCTAATATTTATTTTAGAATATTTAATATTTAGAAAATTGCATGATTTGAACATCACGAATCCAAAATTCAGTGATTCGATTTGATTTTCTCGGTATCTGAGCAATTGGAAGGCTAAAACGACCTGGTATTTTCTTTCGAGTTGGATACTATTATTCTCGCTAAGAATAGATGCATGAAGATCGAAAATAATGAAATTAAATTTAAGTAAAATAATGTTTTTTTTAAAAATCAGTTTATGATAGACCCCGCAACAAGAGTACAGTTTTGCTTGTGGCGAAAGCGCAGAGAAAGCCAGGCACTCCGACATTTTTGGGGAGCGGCCTCACACCGTGCCACTTATTAATATTTCAGTTGACTCCTGAGTACGCTAACTTCTCTGTTGATATGAAGGCTGCGATGTGTGATCGATTGATCAAACTCGTTAATGCTAAGAACTAGATATGTGTCCGCTTGATCGTTTGTTGTTATCTTTCGAATTGCTATGTTTGTTGTTGTTTTTGTGTTGTTGATCTACAATCGTGATGCGTTATGAGATAAATAATGATTTCATGAACATTTTGATAATTCAATGTGGAAGAACGGTTCAATGGTCCGCTGAAATATTAAAAAAAAATTCCATTCAATTATCTCGCATCTTCTGTACTACTTGCGGACACCTCACTCAATTTTTTCAATTGTAATCATTCGGTTGGCGCTTTGAATCTGGAAAAGATGAAGACTGGTAAGACGCTTCGCCCTTCAAAGGTCAGTTCTAATATTTCAATTAGCAGTTGATCATTACATAATCTTGGTAATCTAATAGTTGTATTGAATTTAGAATTCATTAACAGTCTCAATGTTTTCTAAAACAACGCTACTTATTATTTGTATTATGAACACTTTCAGAGAGATGTCATCGTAATCGACGATGATGATTCGATCAATGACCAGCCGGTCGTGAAGAGTGTGAAGAAAGAAGAAGAGGTTAGTTGTTGAAATCGTGAATATTTAATGGAAAAATTAAAGTTATATTTTTTTCACCAAGAACGCCATAATTTCAAAAGGTGTTATCAAATAATCCAAGAAATAATTACATTCTAGCCAGAATCTTCTCGCAAAATCGCCGAACTGCAGCAGGAAGTGGTCAAATTGAAGGATAGCTTCCAGGTATCTTGATTTTTTCTAGAATTTGTGAGACTAGGTGTTTAATCCAGGATCCTCTTTTCAATGACACGGGCTTTTTGAACGGAAAAAAACTTACGTATTCATGCATAATTTTTGAGAATTTTATAGATATTTCTGAGTTTAAATTGTCTCTTTCTCAGCGTGCATGTGGTGCTGCTCGAGTGGCTGAGTTGCGTGCTGAACAGGCGGAGGATCTACTCGGTACTGATTTTCTAGCTCATTGCTTTCTCAAGTACAAGATATCAATACACTGTAGCTCGTTGATCATCGATTTATTTCAGAATCTAAACGTGAGGTGATCGAAAATGTGGAGGAATTGAAGAAGCAGTGAGTTTGATATTTGAAATTATTTGCAATTGACATTTCTTATTTTAATCAACTACTGTAAAACAAAATGTGTGAAAATATTATTTTATTATTTTTCATAAGAATTTAAATTTCAAGAATTAATTAACGCTCAAAAATATACAGATTGGCTGATGCCTTGAAGAAACTGGAAGGAGCGAAGAGACGGGAAGAGAAGGCGTACAGTAACAATCGGTGAGCCTTAATATTTTATTGTACAATCACGAAGTTTGGTTTCGATAACACAATAAACGAGACTTTTTTGATTACTTTTATTTCCGAAAAAAAATTCAGTGAACTCGCTCGAGAGAAGGAAGTGCTCAACAAAGCGGTGGTTTATCTGAAAAGGTTAGTGTCTAAGTTATCAAGATCTTGAATTAAGCTTGATGAAGTTAATTTCAATGCGCTAATATCAGCAAAACTGTATCGGAAAGGCAAGAACAGGCTATCTTAACGGCTTCATCGTAAAACAAAGTTTCCTTCAAGAGTGGCTTCGGTCTCTATGCAATTGGAAGACGCGAGTGGAGAAGACACGGAGAAGAAGATAGACGAGGAAAAGGAGAATAAGACAGAAATTAAGAAGAAGGATAACGACGAGGAAAAGGAGGATAAGAAAGAGAAGAAGAAGGATAAAGACGTGGAAAAGGAGGAGAAGAAAGAGAAAAAGAAGGAGAAGAAGAAAACAAAAAAGAAGGTGGAGGAACTGGAGAACAAGTGAGAATACATCGAACTTTTCATAAAAATTAGGCTACGCCTCGCGATAACATATCACTATTTTTAAACTATCGGGAAGGAATAAATCTCTAATTCACTAACGTAATTCTCACAGAACGAAGAGACACACTTGATATCTCAATAGTAGCTCATTCCTCAAATAATGTGCAAAAGCGCATTCTAGACTGGCCGAGGCTACTTCTCAATTGGAAGGGGCAAGAAAGAGGGCGGAGAGTGCGTTCACGTCAAAATTGTGAGTTCAGAAATTATTGCTAACTTGTCATTATTTTAAAAAAAAATATATATTTAAAAAAAAATTTAACAACAACGAGCAAAATTACTACGCAGTGAATCTCAATTCAAACTGAAAAAGCTAGAAATTCACTATGTTTTCAGTGATTTGGCATGGGAGAATGAAGCGCTCAAGATGGAAATGGCTGAACGGAGAAGGTTCGTTCAATTTAGATTAAATTTATAAAATATTATTGACTTGAAAATGTTTTTGGAATATTATCTGTCAATATAAAATTTCAGATCGACGGGTACGACGCTTCGCGCGACAGTCAACAGCGAGCTCGTGGAGAAATATCGCGCAAAGTGAGATAATGATTGCAGCGTAACATCACAACGACAAATCGTGCACGCTATAGGAATCTGTGGCGCCAAATATTTTTTCCACAAAGATATCCTAAATTCAATACCCAGCTCACACAATATCAGATTCATTCAATATTCGATACAGAATCGACGAACTTGAGAAGAAGCTCGCAAAGGATGATCTGGTGGAAGAGGAGAGACGAAGAGCAAACCACGATCGTCTCGAAGAGGAACGAGAAAGAGCAAGGGAGGATCGAGCGAGATATCGCGAGAGGTGAGATAATACGACGGAGAAGAGAGACCTACATAGTATAATTTAGATTATGGTGCTATGGTGGAAAAATAACGTTTTCAGATGTCCAACAACGATGTCAATTAGCAAAATCCCTAATTTTAATTTTCATTCTAATGAAACTTTTTTTCTCCCTAAATTATTGCTACAATAAATCATGTCGAACCCAGAAATCATTCTCTTCAGAATCGATCGTCTTGAGAAGAAGCTCGCTCGGGACGATAAAGTGGAAGAGGAGCGAAGAAAAGGAAACATTGAACGGCTTGAAGATGAAAAGAACAAATCGGCTAGATATTGCGCGAAGTAAGGGAATACCATAGGAAAAGGACTCAATTATTGTATTAGGTATACAAATTATGCAAAGAAATATTTCCAGCAATGAACCATCTATTTCGTTGTATGTCCAGAATCGACGAGGTTGAGAAGAAACTCGCTAACAAGGACGATCGTTGGGAGAGACTTGGAGAGGAGAGACGGCATGCGAAGGATCAGGCCAGGTTAGAAAATAGTATAGACAAGGGAAAAATGTCTCTCTCCATTCTTCTATCCTTTTTGCAAGTCAGAGAAACGAGAGAGCGGAATGGAGAGAGCTGTGATTCGAAATATGATTTCGATATTTTGAAGAACGCATTTAAAGTTTTTACTCATACAATTCAGAATCGATGAGCTTACGCTGAAGCTAGTCCAGTACGAACGTACAAGCGATCAGGATCGTGCGAGGTGAATATTGTAACATTGAATACGGCAACTGCGTACTTTGGTTAGTTACTGGGATGTAGAACCGGAAGATTGGATTTGCTATAATTCAAAAACGTTTCAATGTTTTAAATTTTTATTAATTCAGAATCGACGAGTTGACTCTCAAACTCGCCCAATACGAGGTTGTGCTGCAGCCGGAATATCCACAGGATCAGTTGCTAATGCTGCCGCCCAGGTTGCCGCCTCCGCCTCAGCTCCACGTTGTAAGTTCATTAACAACTTAGCTTAATTATCTAGAGTTAATTGACAATAAATTAATTCTGTATTGACAATATGTGTGCAGAAGATAATGTGCATTTACCATCTACCCTACCATTCAAAATAGAGAATTTATTTCGCATCAGCTAGGAGAATTTCACTAAATGCGCCTGATTGTCCTTCCTTTTTTCAAGCCATTGAATAATAGTGGGAAATATTATACGTTATAAGCACCCAAAGTCGATCAGATAACCTTCGTATTATCAGTCGGAGTTTTCAGTCCAACATCTGACAGCATCTTTCAGGTTACTGCTCTGGGAGATATCGTCTCGCCTGCAGCGATCCAGTACTGGGCAGAGCAGCTACCGCCGGATGATGGATCAGCTGCAGCAGCTGCAGATCTTCCGATGCAGTCTGCAGCAACTTCAGCTGTTACTGCTGTATCTCCGGAGGGGAGCAGGGTGGTGAAGGAAATCAAGAAAGAAGAGATTGCTGACTGAAGATGAATCGTTGAGACTCAATTGCCTAATTCATCTTCAATTGTTGTTCACAATCGTTATTTCTTGCTGTTTATTCTTTCGATTTTTTTCCGTCTTGTTATCATTGTTAGCATCGACCTTTCCATGGAGAATTTTTCTTGTTGAATCTGTTGTTATCGTATTTGTTCAGTAAGCAATTTGACTTATTTAGAAGACTTACTTATTTAGAATGGTTTTTTTCTCAGTAAATATATCGTTATCGTCATTGCTAATTTATTATGGAAGTAAAGCATTTCATGCAGTGATTTTGGTTTTGCTCAAATACGATTGCTTTGGTAGCCGAGAGAAACTCTACCTGTGTTTCTTTAACGCAACGAGTAAGTAATCTCCCTCTCACATCTTGTTTGTTCAATTCTCATTTCTATTATTCTCCTCACTCTCTCCATTCTCTCACTAATCCAATCAATTTGCAAGTTCGCTTACGTGTCAATGCGACGAAGATTTTCATTCCTCCCCTCACTCTCTGCTCTCGTCCCACTCGTGAGTGGTTCACTATGCCCAGCGCTTCAGGAAATCGTCGTTGAGTGCGCCGGACTACAGTTACGTGAATCTAACGAGTCGACGTTTAGTGAGCAGCGCCGTCGTGGCGAGGATACGGAGGGCAACAGCTGGCCTCGCAGCAGAGACACGACGGTATACTGTAGAATCAGTAGATACGCTAGATCGATCGAACACGGCAGAACTACAGTATTCAATCACATACTGACTACCGTACTCCTTCCTTCCATTGATCCACCCTTACCTTCAGGTTTCATCGATCGAGGCCGTCCCGTCGTCCGTGCCCATTCACATCTTCGAGAAGATCATTGCCAACCAGGGACTGGCCATCCGCAATCAGCGAGAGGCCATGCGAGCGGATCACAAGATACTGGATGCGATCGCTGCCGTAAATTGAAGAATTTGTCTCTTTATTCATACATGCGCGGCTACGGTACTCGTCTGGGCATACCGTAACCCATCGTATTCATTCGTATCTGCCATATTCAATCACAGCCTTTTGACTACGGTAGCACACTCCTGTCGGGTTCTTGCATCGAAACTACAGTACACCTTGCTCACGCTACAATAACCGATTACCGTACTTTGCAGGCGAATGAAGTGGCGAAGTTGAAGGACGCCCTGAACGAAGCAGAGGAGAATCTGGAGGACGCAGAAGAGAAGTGCGAGAAGGCTCAGGCGCGCGGAGACCAGTACAAGGCAAAGTGAGGAAGATTGTTGGCACCGAACCAAGCCAGTCATCGATTGACTTGCTTGCAGGAACCTCCATCTGAAGGACGAGAATATGCTGATCTGAGGGGCGACATTCAGCATCTCATTAAGAAGTGGGCTACATTTATCAATAAAGTGCTAATCGGATAGGTTGTCGGCTATCTCCATCTGCACACTTACTCGTCTATCTGAGTGCGTGCTATTGAACGAGCCGCATCCGAATTGATATCTTTAATGTCCACATCGATTTCCTATCGCAGGATCGAGAAGCATAAGCGCGAGCGCGCCGAGTACGAGCGCAGATTGGCCAAGTACGAGCAGAAGGAGGCGAAGGGACAAGATGACATCAGCGATGAAGATTTGTCCAGTCGCTCGTTCACGGCATCGTCCAATGAGGAGACGACGTCGGATGATGAGGTAGTTTTTAGTTACCCTTCCATCTCCCGGAACTAATACTATTCCTCTCCCGACGGTCTTACAACAAAATGGAGAGAACACTATTCCATGCGGCAACATCTGCCTACAGTATAACTCAATCATCGAATACCGTACTCCTGTGTTATCGACTATTCTCCGTATTTCCAGACGTCGGATGGCTTCGACGAAACACAACTGGACGAGACGACTGCTGTTGATGATGAAAATGACGAGCAGTCGACCCTGAGCCGCGTCTAATTCAAGATTGAGAACGAAAGGAAACAAGTATTTCCTCCCGCTCGATCCATTAAGATAAAGATGTACTGTGGTGCAATGTATGATTGAAATGTCCTGATAATGCTAGCGAATTACCTTTTGGGTTACGGTAGATCGTCTTGGAATCGATGTTGAATGGAAATGGTAATTTAATCAGACTAGTTTGTCCACGTCATGTTTTGTCCATGATTTCTGACCTCTCTTTCTCTTTCGCACCCTCTCCATTTTTATATACTCTCTCACTAATCCAATCAATTTGCAAGTTCGCTGATGTGTCATTGCAACGATGATTTTCATTCCTCTCCTCATTCTCTGCCCTCCTTCTACTCCTGAGTGGTCCACCATGCCCAGCTCTTCTGGAAATCGCAGGTTAGTGCGCCCGAGTACGGTAGCGTGCGTCCCACGAGTCGACGTTTAGTGAGCATCGCAGTCGTCGTCAGGAGAAGGAGCAGCAGCCGAAGCGCTCTCGCTCCCGATCAAGTCGTATGATCACGGATGATGAGGTATACGGTAGATCAATGGATAAACTGACGGACCGATACGGCAGAATGACAAAGGTAGATCAATCGATACATTGCAGGGCTCCGACACGGGCCACGAATCTCAGTCCCAGCCGGTTCGTTACGGTAGTATGAGGAATACGGTGATTATTGATCAATTTTCAGATCATCGCTCCTTTCGTTCCAGATCGATCGCAGGCCTCTTCCCGTCATTCGGTGAGAGAGGCCTGACTGCTAGTCGTGTCATGTTGAATAGTGCTCTATCCACACTCTATCGCTGGTCAGAGTGAACAGAGAGTGTGCAAATGGAGTGAAGAACTATTTGATTGGGCATCGCTACTGACTACCGTACTCGTCACCAACTGACTACAGTACCCCTTTCGTTACCGTACTCCTTCATTCCAGATGTCCCGCTCGGGCGGTACCTCCGACCCTCTGCGACTCGTCTCCCTCCTTGCCGAACTCAACGTCGTGGCTAGCCGCATTGCCAACGTAAGTTTCAAGAAGGAGAATGGGCCCAAAAACAACAAAAAATACCACTGAGGGATGAAAATCGGAACCCGACTCTCCTGAATTGCGTGCTATCTTCTTTTCCCTAACCAGCAAGAGAACACATGAAACGAGGAGAGCCAATTCATAATTTCCATCACTAGTAGACACCGTTCAGCATCAGCGAAATAGCCGAAGCCGTCAAATGCCCAAATCTCATCATATGAACGGATGCGATACTATTGAATATTTTCAAAATCATTAACATACCCTCTCAATACCGTACTCCTAAGCTTTCGCTTTGCAGGCTGGCTCTCATTGCTGCGTGACCACGAAGAAGGAGCGCGACTCCATGGCCAGCGCTCTCTCCGACAAGGTTACTGCCACAGATCGACACCGTATCCCCGCTATCGATCGATATCGAATCTCCGCAGTCGATTAGTATCGTATCCACGCTATATATCGATCCTCACAGCTTCCCGTTTCCTCGATATCGCTCGATCTCGCAGTCTATCGTGCTCTGCTATCTAATGATCCTCACAGTCTACCGTATTCACGCAATCTATGTCTTCTAACAGACCTTGACAGATAGTGCGCTTAGCGCCCTCTTCGACAATATTTGGTTCAGTGTCAACTATGATAATCAAATTTCGTGTTCAGGACGAGGCCCTGCACGAGGCAACGAAGAAGGTCTGCCACCTTGAGAAGAAGTGAGGAATAGTTGGCAGAATGCCAAGAACAGCTTGGCTTCGTGCAAAGTTGACACTTATCAACGGATATGCTTGCAGGGCGAGGATCTACAAGAGAAGCAATGAGCTCCTCGTCGATCGGTAGTGTATTTACTGATAAAGTCACAATAATCGATCGAATAATGGATTATCGATTACCTTTCAGAGTGACCCATCTCGAGGAAGAAAACGAGCTACTCCAGAAGAAGCTCGTGAGTAGGAGGATGGACTGCCCCGATTCGGTTTTCAGCTGTCTCCATTCTTCACAGACTCCGGATTTGACAGTAGATACAGTGCAAAGTGGAGGCAGCTAAAAATTCGAAGCATGCCTGATCATCTTCCTGACTCATTCCAAATATTACTAATTGATTATATCATCTCTTCATCAGGCCCAGGCCCAGTCCAACAACGCCGGTAGATGAGCCCTAGTGAAGATACATGAAGGGGTAGAAGATGCCCGATATCACGCACTACGATAAAAATTACTTCTGATTGGCCTCTCGCTTTCACTCACACCGTAATCCTGCACAATGCATGTGAACGCAACGAAAAAAAGAATGAAATTATTAAAATCTTTTTTTATTAAAAAAAAGTAATACAGTAAACCGGAAAGAAAATTCGAAATTTCCCGCTTTCGTGTGGTCTTGAGAGGAAAGTGCATGATATCGACAAAGTCACGCCGCATTGGTAGATCTTACTGTAACAAACCGCTTGTCTGTTTTGCTCTTTCCAATTAGTTATTATGTGTTTATTGTTATTCTTTCCTATTTTTATCT
Organism: Pristionchus entomophagus; assembly: GCA_036245825.1. NCBI lineage: Eukaryota > Metazoa > Nematoda > Chromadorea > Rhabditida > Neodiplogasteridae > Pristionchus > Pristionchus entomophagus. Next base: position 12,170,747 of record BTSX01000001.1, read on the forward strand.
CCCTAACGCAGCGGTCCTCCCATTGCTTCAGTTAATTCATGTTCTTGTTGCTTTCTCAAGGTGCTAGGTTTCGTGGTTTCTTTTCTTACGCAATAATAGAGGCATTACTGTGCACAGTTTTTCCTGTTTCTCTTTGCGATTCACTTTTCACACGAGTCAGTTAGGAACTGACCTGATCTTAGCGGCTTCGCGTAATATTGTGTGCGTATTTCAGTTTTTCTCGTGAGACCAAACGCCTGGAGACAGCGAGGGGGGAATGAGTGGGCGCTCGAACCAGTTCGGATAGGGATATGCTTCAGAAACAGATCAAGTTCTGAACCATCACTCTGGGGTGGTGGACGAGGCTTATGGATGGCCTTGACCGAACGCCTGGAGACAGCGAGGGGGGAATGAGTGGGCGCTCGAACGAGTTCGGCGCTCGAACCAGTTCGGATTGGGATATGCTTCAGAACAGGTCAAGTTCTGAACCATCACTCTGGGGTGGTGGACGGGACTTGTGGATGGCAACTTGTACCACCTTCAGATGCCGACTCTTCGTCAGCCCCCCTCTTCCTGGCTACGGGCCTGATCGTCGGCTGGTATCTCTACGAGGCGACTCATCATGGACTGAAGGGAGCGAAAGGCGAAATACGAGTCGGATCCTACCGCTGAATCGGATCACATCATTCGCCTTGTGGAGGAGATTATCCCTATCTGCGAGAGGTTTGTCATTTATTTTTTGAACAAGAAATATGTGGTTATTGTCGAGGTTATTCTATCAAGGGAAATATTGATTTAGTTCTTCGTTGTTGATAAATCTGCAATAGTTTTGCCGGTTCGATTTGTAGCTCTATTGTGAGCACTCGCTTGTACTGCAATGATACTCAATACTGTTCCGTTCAGAATCCTCGATCTGTGTCGTTCGGCGATCGTCCTTCCTCATCATCGTCCCATCAGACATTTCGATTCAACTGCCGACTTCTGTGCGGTTCATCAGTAATCGCTCTAGTCTCTGTAATTCCACTTCATTCTGTAATTTGTCATCTTCTCATTTGTTTCGTGACACGATTGTGATTCGATGTGTGCGATAAATTGTTGATTTAGCGCATTTTAATCATTCGTTCAAAGTTTCGAAATCGATCCTTATAGAAGTATCTATTGCTTCTTCGTGTCGCTGCTTGGTGAGTTTAGTTTAAAAATTAATAGCGTCATTCATTTACCTATCTTACCCGGGACAGGATTGAGCAAAAAAACACTATCATCGTTAATTTGCAGCCGCTCTATTCTTGTTTAAACCCTAATTGGTTCACATTTTTCGTCTTCTTTTTTCATTATAACCATCTCTATAGAAACTGTCTTTACGTTCCGTTTCTTCAGCATTATCACCCGCAAAGTTAGCCTGTGAAAAAATTATCTTTCTTTTTCTCAATTAGAGATAGATACGATAGATACAGATTACAGATTTTATCCTGTCTTCAAGGCACTGGGGCTGCAGGATGGTAACTTCGTTAGGGAGGGAGTGGGATCTTCGATTTCAAAATGTGTCGGGGTCAAGGGATGATGGAATCTTCGTTGGCTTCTTTGGTCAACTGTTGGAATGGTCTTGGTCGATCTCCATTGAGCTTTGAAGTAGATCATCCAGCCTCCGATGATGGCGAGTGAGTGCTGACGTGGACTATTGGTTACTCACGAGGCAGACTTGACGATCGGGGCCTTTCTTGACGGTAGATCACTTGAGTCGGTTGATACCCATCCGGGGTCTCCTCTTGAAGTGTAGACCCCGGATGGGTGAGAGATAGAGTTTTATTAAATTAGTTAGCTCTAGTTGAAGATATTTTAAAGATTGAACATCGTAAACGTCTCTACTTTGGAGCGCAAACGAGAGAAAACCAATTTCCATTCAATACCGCACCTTGCACTTTGCGCTTCGCGTCTTTGCATATCTCGTTGTTCACCTCTATTCTTTCCCCCTTTCCTCTCCCCCATTTCTGCCTCGGCGTGGGCTCTCGGACGGTCGACGCAATGGATAAAGCGGCGCGTAAGTGTTGTTCTTGCCTTCTAGTTTTCGAAAATCTACCGTATGTCCTCGTCATTGATCTACCGTTACCATAGTCAACGTATCCCAGTTGTACCGCGCCAATAAATACCTCGTCAATCGATCTTTTTTTGCCGTAATCCGCTGTATCTGTATTGATCACCTATTGTAGTCTTCTCATCGATTGATCATACCGTATCCATTACCGTACTCCCATCTCAGAATCGCCGGGCGCTGCAGCTAAGACGCCGCCGCACGGGAGTGGCGAGCCTCTGACGGATGAGGAAGCGGGAGCAAGCAAGGGTAGATCAGGTGAGGGATTACAGTAGGGCAGAGGAGGAGTACAGTGGATGAGAGACGATGGATACGGTAATAACCTGAAATCGGTGAGGGGATTATGGTAGATGCATGAGGGCTTTTTCAAACGAGATTGGGTAAGGTAGAGAAGAGTTACTGTATGAACCCGTGGATTACGGTATGCTAGGAAGACTATCCGACGAGGTGATTGAGGCGGATGATGTACGATGTATCATTCAGTAGATTACGGTTGAAAAGGGCTACGGTATATATCGTAGATTACGGTAGACAATAAGGACTAACCTGGAGGTGGTTCGGATATATAAGGGCTACGGTATCCAACAATGGATCACAGTATAGATGTATCAGGTAGTCAATAAAGTTCTGGATCATTCTATGAGGCGCGGAGCTTGCTGGAAAATACAGCGCTTCAGATAGGATCGATATCTAACGAGCCTCTACCGTATCCTACCGTAGTCTTACCTTACCCCTCTACAATACCGATTCTCAGGTCGCTCTCGCGGCAAGCAATCGAAGCTCGTGCGCGGTATGAAGAAACTGCTGTCGGGAGGACGCAAGAAGGGCTCCAAGGAGTCGTCCATCGACACCGCGAGGTGTGCGGGGCTATGGAAAAGGGGTGAAGCCTAAGAGAGTTGGTCTACGAGTGGGCCTTTCCAATCAATATCCCGTCTAACTTCAGCACGTACTCACGGCAATTCAGACATGAACAAAAATGAGCAATAACGGGAAACCGCACTCCCCTCACCATTGAGCGCGAAATGAACCCGAAAGGGTTACTGTAGATTTTTAAAATCTTTTCGATCAAATTTTTGGTCTATTTTTCTTGCGATCTTTACATTTTTTGCATGGTTTCCTAGTTGTATTAGTCTATTGCGATACACCAATAACACGCTTTGCCATAAATGAGAGTGAAAAATAGCTGAACAGTCTTTTAAAAAAGTCAGTTGTAGTTTATTGTGTGCGTGGTGTGCCTGATCAATTTACGACCCGGCTCTCCGCTTATTATACCCTTTGAATTGCTGTGTACTCCTCCTCGTCTCGTCGCGCGCATCATTTGCCCCACCACAGAGCCAGCCTCGAACCCATCGGACAACCGCATAAGGTGATAGGGGAGGGGAGGAACATAGTTCGTGTATCAAGATTGAGTGTAGATATCACATGGCTGAAATAAGCGCTTAAAGGTTATATTAGTGCTCGAAAAGAATATATCATAAGCCAACGATAAAAGATTGGGCTTGAAGATATATTAGCGTATTACAGCTTCTTTGTTAAATAATTAAATAATTATTTAAGGTGGACGAGAAGGAGCTGAAGAAAGATCACCACGAGCTGGTCGCCCATCCCGGACCGTGAGTGATAAAGGGGCGTGGTTTGCGGAAGGGGGTGGAGTAAGTGATAAAGGAGCGTGGCTTGCGGAAAGAGGCGGAGTCAGTCATAAATGGACGGAGCCTCCTTGCAGGAAGAAGCACGACAAGAAGATTCCTGACGCGGGCGAGACCTGCGCCGCCTACACTGTATTCGAGAACGACAACGTCAAGGGAAACGCGCAACTCGCCGAGTGCCAGTGGGTTTTGGGTACGTAAGGAAAATGGGAAACGACTCTCCTGATTTAATATTAGCGTGACCTTTCGCCTTTTAGAGAAACTATATATCACGCGAATTGTGGAGAATCGAGTTCCGATTTGTCATGATAACGTCATCACTAGTTTTGACTGAGTATAAGGCTCAGTGAGGAGTGCACAGCGATCTGACATAAGGGAGTGGTGTACGTTAGCGAGATTTCATGAACTACTCCCACCCTGTTTACATTTGCCGGCTCTGATTGGACCGGTCCTCTATTTTTGGAAGCATTCTGAACGTGTTTGCGTTAGAATCGTGTTTTAATCTAGCGTATGACTTTCACTTGGCTCCTGTTCATAGAGGAAATGCAGAGATAAGTCAATCCACTTCGTTTGACGCTCGTTGTTACGTTTAAAAATCTTCGAACGACGATTTCTCGAGTTATATGCATAAGTTTGAGATTTCCAAGCAGATGGAGTAGTACACTGCCCCTATACAGTATCGGTACTAAGTCTACAACAAAAAGTTATGTAACTTTGGAACCAGATGAGATTTCATTTTGATATTTTGGCAGGTGGTAGTGCAAGTACTCATACATATGCTGTATGTGTTGCAGCTTGATATGATTCCGTATTGTTGCATAGTGATGAGGCAATATTTACATGGTATTTCATGGTGTACTTTAAGCTCTGAGAATTTTTTCTCAGACTTCCATTTTTCTGTGGTTATAGGAGACGTCAATAGCTCCAAGATAAAAATATGTACTCCCTGGAAGTTCCCGTACAGTGGCTTTGGATGGGCTGAAAGCAGTGTCCCGAAAAATAGGAGTTTGGTTTCTAGTGATGCTAGAGCCTCGTTCAAAAGCTCAAAATGATCCTTACCACAATTCCTGGCGATTCCCAAAGTTTGATAACGATAGCTTTTAATTTGCCCTCAGGGCACAAATTTTTCACTTTTTTTCGCATTATTTTTTTCTCTCTATTTTGGATGATCACAGTTCCGAGGCCAATTTTCGTTCAAAGGTCTTTCCTGAACAAAATAGTTGCAAATCCATGGAATATACGATTCACATCTTTTTAGAGCATTTGGATAACTTTCCTGCCCGTGATAACCGAAAATCCGAGTACATTTTGACGAAAAAATATCTGATTTTAAAAGTTGTTGAACTTTATATTTCTTCATTCATGATATCATGGGCTCGCATATCGAAATTCGGATTCAGCACACTAAGATATACCAAAAAAAAATTTAGTCAGGTAGTTCTGAGAGAAAATTTTTTTCGACTAATGATGGGGGTATTATGGTCATTATTTTGATCGAAAATCGATTGACCTCGTATTTTCGTCTACCGCGGGCAGGAAAGTTATCCAAATGCTCTAAAAAGATGGGAATCGTATATTCCATGGATTTGCAACTATTTTGTCCAGGAAAGACCTTTAAACGAAAATCGGCCTCGGAACTGTGATCATCCAAAATAGTGAGAAAAAAATAATGTGAAAAAAGTGAAAAATTTGTGCCTTGAGGGCAAATTAAAAGCTATCGTTATCAAACTTTGGGGATCGCCAGGAATTGTGGTAAGGATCATTTTGAGCTTTTGAACGAGGCTCTAGCATCACTAGAAACCAAACTCCTATTTTTCGGGACACTGCTTTCAGCCCATCCAAAGCCACTGTACGGCAACTTCGGGGAGTACTTATTTTTTTATCTTGGAGCTATTGACGTCCCCTATCACCACAGGAAAATGGAAGTCTGAGAAAAAATTCTCAGAGCTTAAAGTACGCCATGAAATAACATGTAAATATTGCCTCATCACTATGCAACAATACGGAATCATATCAAGCTGCATCACATACAGCATATGTATGAGTACTTGCACTACACCGATACTGTATATAGGAATAATGCATTACTTTTCAGAAAATCGCTTGCGTATTCTTGCGTATTCAATTAATAGAAATCCGGGTTACTGTAAGATTTTCCAAAAGCCTCATTTGACTTCATTATTGCTCTTTTCGTGTTTATTTGATATTGATAATTCCTTATTAATTCTAAATCGACCGTTCAAAGTGCATATTGAAAGGAAAATTTAGTTTGAGAGCTGCGACAACAGTTGTTGTGGTACAACTTTCAATGGCACCTTTTGAGCTCTATCAATGTTTTTGACGTTCCGAAAGATCAAACTAGCTTTGTCTCACTCTAGAAGCACATGACAAGAGAGAATATAATAATATTAAAAGCTTTAAATAGTTTTCAAATCTTTGCTTTTCAGTTTGCAATTACGTTGTGGCGTACACAATAATAGGGATCAGATCGCTGTGGAGTGACTTTGATAAAATTGGAAGTACGCGCACTAAGATAGTTCTGCTATTTAGAAAAGAAGCCAAAAGAGTTCAAATGAAAAATGGATTTTGCCACTTTCTGCTGTTGAATTCGCAATCCGACATAGGCATTCAAACATCAAAAATAATATTTATTTAATTAATTAAACTAATAATTCAGTGAGAAGGAGGGCAAGCTGCAAGTGCTGGGGGAGACTCCCGTTAAGAAGAAATGAGAGAAGAAAGAGAGCGGAAAGAGCGGGAAATCGGTCGAAGTCACCAGGAAGAATGTTAGTTATGGGCTCAGAGAGATCAAAGATCAACCATTACTCGCAAATCTTGATCGAAATATTCGGGCACTTGTATCTTGCTGCTGGTTCTGATCTCTGGAGAAAGATTCCACACTGTTTTCTACAAAAAGAAAATTGATATTTGATCTATTCTGAATCAGGAAGAGACAATGAAAGACAAGAGAATGATGAGAGAGTCAGCCTGAGTCCTGTCCGGCCGTTCAAGCCCCGCCCCTTATCAGCCCAGATAAAAGGACTGATTATCAGGAGAGAATTATTCTACTACTGGCTTATCATCTGAGGGGGGAAGGGTTGCCTTTCTTATCCCTCTCCCCCTCATTGTCTTTCATGCCTACCGTATCTAGATCCAGTATTTCCTATTCTTTCACTTGACATCCTTCCTCTTTTCTCATGTATCTCTAACCAATTGATAAAGCATTCATTGAACTAATTCACTATTTGATCTGGCAATTCCACGGTACACTCGGGTGAGCATAGGATCTTAGCTTGACACCCCTTTTGAGCCGAGAATGATATATGGGGCGAGATGGAGTCACCTGAAGACTCTCGGCAAGATTGGGTTCGGAGCGCAATGTCGTTCCAAGGATGGGGTTTTGACTATTTGGGTCACTAGTTATCGTAAGTCTATAAGGCCCATTGAGGGTAGTCCAGCATCTCATAACATGGAGATTCTACCTTGTCAAAACGTGCCCCGGAATTTGCCAGATCCTAACATAGTTTCTCACTAACACTCACAACTTCCTCATATTTAATTTTTTGCAATTATTTTCTAACACAAATTCCGATAGCTAACAATTAACAATGACGGTAGCTTCATTTAATCACATTTCAGTTGATCATCTCACTTTTTCTCTCATATTTTCTGGAATATTGAATCTGGATACGGTAGGTATGATATTTTCGATATTTTTCATAGAGATTCCATGTTTTCACCCTCGATCATTCCAGCACCATCACAATCCAATTTATCTTTAAAAAAAAATCCCAATCATTATTTATTGATAAATCCATATCATGTCCCTCTCCCTCACTCACATCTGATTATAATTTTGTGTGTAATTCACTCCACTCTTTCCACAATCTTTGTCTTCAATTGCGACACCGTCTTTTCCTGTCATGTCACCGTCTATTCGAACTGTATCTTCTCTCAAATATTTCGACCTCAAAGGGAAGCAGATTTTGTTTTGAAGATAGGCGAGAATATTCGAGACCTAACAATTGTAACAAGGTAAATAGGTAAATCTTTCACTCTTTCACGAGGTAAATAGATAAGCCCTAGGATAAGCCTTCAGACGAGAGAGAGAAAGCATTGAAGAGATTGAGTGCAGCGAACGGGCAGAGAAGAGCGAGAGAGAGTCATTTGTCAATCATTGCCACCCTGCCCTCCCCACCAATAAATCAAGCAAGAGGAGAAATGGAGGAAAGAAGATACATCAGGGAGTCCAAAGGAGAATAGATCAAAATAAGCGCAATGAATCGTGAATAATATCAAAAAATGGCGAAGAGTGTATCAGGTAAACACACTCCCAACAAGATCGGCCCTGATACATTAGTCTCCCTCTATGGCTATTAATAAATTTACCTTATTTTAGAACTTGGCCAAGTTCGCTAACATTTATTGTCAAGTGTGAATAATGATGTCCCTAATATTTCAGAGTAGTTAATCCCTAATCCTCTCGCCCTTCATCAGCTGCGCTTATGATGACTACAAAGCCTGGCCAGGCAAATGTTTCAGTAATTTCAGGGCACAGGGAAACTACGCCACAAGGAGACGCCTTGTCCGAAAGGATAAGTTATCAATGAAGAAAAGAAGAAATAAAATAGCGGACTAACAATGATGATCATCCTCAAGAAGAAAATCGCGCAGCCCCATCGGGAAGTCAAGTAACAAGTATTTCGTTACTAATTGTCCTAGTTGGGATATTCTCACATATCGTTCTAATTTTTTATGTTTGGTAGATAGTTAAGAGCGACACCAAAGTGATCAGTCGTCACCGAGCAGTAACTCCTCTAACGAATGTGAGAACAAAGGTAGAGTGTGCCTTATTTGAATAATAATACTAATACAGTGTCCCGCACCCGAAATTCCGCCAAAATCCGATTCAATTTTCTCATCCAACATACGCTTATGTAGACCATTGATTACCATATCAAAAAACCATTGCAGAAATGGCCGACAATTCCCCTCCGGAACTTCTTATTCCCGCCATCGATAATCCTGCGTTTTTGCAGAAGAAGAGAACGAAAAAATCAATTCGAATTCTATCCACGACAGGAGTCTGCAGGTACAGAAATCATAATATTGACCCAAACCAACTAACTGAATTCAACCAGTTTCATTCAGACAGGAACAAGAGATTACCAAGTGCGAATTCTCTCAACATTCCATAATAAGTCCTTCATCTACCAGGATCAACTCACTTCCTGTCGATCAAGACTAGGAGCTGAAAAACGTCATCAAAACCAGAAAGTGAGAATTACCCAACATTTTCCTACCACAAACAAAATAATAAGCACGATTTCAAATATCTCGATACAAATATTGCAGACTTTCCAATCTCCCCTGGAAAAGATCGTGCACCAATCATTGAGATTCGTCAAAAAAAGCGTCCTGGATAATGGCGACGCTATGGAGGAAGTCACGGATGAGCTCAATATGAGTAACAAAAGAAACAATCTCTTTGTCATGACCACTAACTCATTCCCTCCCCCTCCACCTCCGTACAATCCCCGAACTAACAACGGCTCACATCCTTCGGATCCGAGACAAGCAGCCCCTACTCCTGCTAACACCCCCGTAGTGCCCTCTCCTCCCCCTCAGCTATCAACCAGTGGTAACAACATCACTTCCCATAACACCACGGAGACTAAAACTCCCACCGACGAGATCAATACTACTTCGAGCTCTCTCAAAAAGAAAAAAAGAAGATAGTCAGTCTTAATCATGCCCAAATTAGCTGCTCACCCATTACATTATGCCTAACTCAGTTATTTTGTATAGAGGTATAAAAAGTAATGAATTTTCTGAAGCTGTACAAAATAAGATTGGGGAACAAACACAGAAGAAAAGAGCCAGAAAGAGAAACCGAGAAAGGGAAAATACAGAGAAGAAACGATCCATACTACTCTGAGACCTCACCAATCTTTTAATCAATGGGCTCTGTGTGAGTCTCTCTACTCTTCCCACCCAGCTTCCTTCCTTCGCCACCAAAACATTACACTACGAAAGTGCCTCCTCAAATTGCACACTCTCTAGCCCATCCTAGCGCCGGCATTTCCCCGCGCAACTGTCTCCTCAATCACTCTCTAGAAACTCTCTGACCGCCTCCTCATTTTACACACTCTCTATTTTTCGCTACTTCGCTCTCGTCACCTCTCCAATCCACACACTCAAAAAAAAAAAAAAAATAAAAAATAAATAAATTGCATCGCCGTCTCTCTATTCCTAATACTCTCTAGTTCACTCTAACCGTCCTTCCATTCCACACTAGTGATGCCAGAACGGAACTGGATTCTCCGCTAATCGCATGTTCTCTCGCTTCTCTAACCGAAGAGAGAGAGCGGGTAATAAAGAAAGCCGCTTCCGATTTGACATCACTATTCCACACACCATCTAGTTTCCCTCTGCTCGCCTCGCTATTCAATGCAACGACCACGCGGGTCAACTTACGAACGTTACTAATTACCGTCGCGATTATGGTAAGAAAAGGAGAGTCTAATCTCAATAATTTCAGTGAGAATACAGCAACAAAACGAGGACGACACTTCGGAAGAGTCGAGCGCCGTGGACACCTCGCCTCACGAGAAGCAGAGCAAGGGAGGAAGGTAAATCACCTCTTTATATTCAGGACGATTTAGATAATTTTTTCACAGGACTTTTAAATAAAAATAAAAATAAATCAAATAGGGCTAGACAAATAGGAGATAATAATACAGAAATGGCCGGAGATAATAATGAGACAGGAGATAATCCATCATTCTCAGAGAAAACTGCGAAACAACTCGAATCAATTGCATCATGTCTAGACAGGCTCACGATGAAAATGAATTCAGGAAGAAGCGATGCACTGGCGGATATCAGAAAATTCACACCAGATACCTCTGAAATCATCACCGAATTTCTGGAGAGATACAGCAACATCTGCCTTGCCCACAACTTAGACACGTGTGATATGGTACGACTACTACCTCTCCGACTCACTGGAAGATCACTCACTGTATTCAAAGGAATCCCCGACCCAGACAAGAGAGACTGGAAAACATTCTGCAAGAAAATGAGCGAAGAACTGGATAGCACACTGAATAGAGATCTTACACTAGCTCGACAAAATCACACGAGATATATTCATCCGCCATCTACCCCATCACATCTGGAAAAATGTCATGCGTCAAGATTCAGGAGACTCCTTCTGCACAGCGGTTAAAGCCGCTCAGAAAGAAGAATTGCTATCAAAGAAGGACAATCCCCTAACACAGAAACTCAACGTTCTCGAGGAAAAGGCTGATTAGATAGTCGAGGCCGTCTCAGCAATGAAGATAGACAACAAGGGAGAAGCTAGGAATAATCGGAACGACCACAGAACCGAATACAGAAACTCGAACTGGAATCAACCATATTCAGATATCGCAGAGACCAGAAATAATCAGAATGACCGCAGAATAGAATACAGAAACCCGAACTGGAAATTCTCGTGGAAATTTCGCAAATCGAGGATACCAAAACAGAGGGAACCAAGGATATCAACAGTCAAGATTCCGTGGAAATTATTACGATAATCGAGATTCCGGAAGACACAATCAAGAGGACAATTACAGCAGAAATAGCGGAAACAGACAGAGAGGAGAATGGCAACCCAGAGGTAATTGGCAAAACAGAAATGGATCGAGAGGAAGAGACAATAACTCTCACTACTACAATCCAGCAAGAGGAAGCTATGAGGATAGAGGACGAGACCAATCATCAAGAGGATTTCAACCATCGTATCGTGGTTACCAAGGAGGAGGACAGAGACTTAACTTCATCGGACAACGAGAACGAGATATCTGAATCAGAAAACACGATCAACTACATCACGACCGAATCAGAAATCAGATCCCATAGGAGAAAGAAGAAATCTACAGTCAACTTTCCATTTATTCTACTCATTCTCGCCATATCAGCAACATGCAGCTCAGCCTCTCAATCATTCAAATACTGCAAACAGTCGAATCCAGGAACACTCATCATCTTCTCACAAGAACAAGATTGTCCATCAATACCGAACAATCTTCCTGTAATTCACACTGAAGTCGAAATCTACTCCAGTAGAGGAAGACAATGAGGACGACGCATATCTCTGTAATGCATACACAATGAAAGTGTGCACATGAAGTTTTCTTAAGTTCTTTCGTCAGAAATTGGACGTGGAAACAATATCGATAAAGAATTTGACAGCAGAAGAATGTCGAACAGTCGTCAGAACCAAGAGACACAATGGATAAACCCTCAAACCAGTTGGAACGAGGAAATGGCAGACCAGAAACGACACTGTTCCAAATCTACCACATTGGGGAGATAACTGCCTTGAGACAGAAGTAATCACACTGGAAAAAGGAACAATCAACGAAAGAACGGAGGGAATCACATCTTCTTTCGGACCAGTAGAGAACTGCTACAACGAAAATGGAAATGGAGCACGCAAATCGAAGATGGAAGTTAGGGGAAGATAATCCGTAATAATAGTACATTTTGCAGAAGTGATATAATGACGAAATTTTTGGACTGCAAATACCACTCCTAGCGCTTCAATCTCCATGGCAACCATCTTGGATTCTGTCTTGTTAAGAAGTCTGCTTTCGTATGCCACTGGATGCCATTCTCCATCTTCACCTTTCTGTAAGAGGACGCATCCGATGGCTCGTCCTGATCCGTCTGTCTCGATCCGGAATGGAAATCCGATCCTGGGTGCGGCGAGTACAGGTGCTGAGATCATTCTGTTCTTCAGTTCCTTGAAGGCGATATCCATGTCCTTGGTCCATTTTATCGGATTGGTGAGTGTTGTGGCTTTGTGGAGAGGAGCAGCGATTTTTGGGTAGTTCTTGATGAACCTTCTTACATAACTCGTTGCACCTATGAATCCTTTCAGTTCTGTTCTCGTTTGTGGTTGAGGATAGTCTTTGATGCATCTGATCTTGTTCGGGTCGATCTTCAGTCCTTCTCCTGAGATGATTTATCCAAGATACTTCACTTTGGCTGCTCCAAATGTACACTTATCTTCTCGAACAGTTAATCCGCATTCGATTATTCTGGCGAGTACTTCTTCGACGTCTCTCAAGTGGCTTTCTTCGTCATAGCTGGCTACCACAAGATCATCAATGTACACAAACGTGTTATTACTTTTCAGTCCTGATTTAAATTCCTCCATAATTTTGGAGAAGGTGGCAGGAGCAGAGCAAACGCCCATTGGCATTCGAACCCATTCCATAAGGCCTCTATGGGTGGAGAATGCAGTTCTCTCGATGTGTTCTTCTTCCATGGGAATTTGAAAAAATCCGAAAATGAAATCCATCACTGTGGAATAATTATGAGATGCTACGCAATCAAGAATTTCAACGATACTAGGCAAAATGTATGTAGCCTTCTTTGTAACCAGATTCAAACGTCTAAAAACACAGGTAAACCTCCAGCTCTTTTTGTCTGATTTTCTGACCAAAATGAAGGGTGCTCCGAACATTGATGTAGAGGGTCTGATGAATCCGTCCTTGAGGAATTTATCGATTTGTCTGTCGATTTCTTCTCGTTGTTCTAGAGGGACTCGATTAGGGCGTTGTGATGGTATCGTCGCATTCGGAATAAGGTCGATACGATGTCTCGTTTTGCCCTTGTAACAACCGATGGTTCCTTGAGGACCCACGAATGCAGCCTTGTGTTTGTGAATGATTTGTTCAAACTTCAGTTTTCCCTCATCTGAAAGGGCTGATTTTGATAGGTCTGCTTTCATTGGGGATGTTGCTACATTGTTCGAGTTCTTTGGAAGACGTTCTTCCCATCTCGCTTCAGGCGGAACGTAGGGGTATCTTCTGATTGTAGTATTCTCAGTGATCGTGTTGACAGTTCCATTATATTGTTTGGGTAGAATTTCAGCGAGGGCGATCGATTGTCCTCTCCAAATCTTGATCTTTTTTTCTCATTTCCAGGATTGTATACTCGAATGGGAATCTTCATGTCATTGCCTATTTTACAGAGAGTTCTTCCAATGATGATGTCTTCTGCTAGATTGCTTGATGGATCCTGGTCAATTACTATCTCTGTATTTTTCATCAATGCTCCCTTAACGATTGCATTAATGATATTATCAGAAGTAGCATCCAGTTCATCTGTGTCAGCAATTACTACTTGCATAGGGGCCGTTACGGAGTTGACTTCGAACTGTGCTACATTCATTTTTTCTTGACCAATGGACTCCATTTTTCTTGAAACTTACTTCGATATTTCTTTCATTGAGTGAGCTGATGAAGTCTCTTCCGAGTAGTGCTGGTGCTGGGGTTAGATGGTCTTCGGCGACGTACATTTTGTGTATTGATGATGTTTTCCCAGTCTTGATTCTTAGGATGATTGTAGCTAAGAATGTCACTTTCCCTCCCGACGCTGATCTTGCACTGAATTTTGGTGGATCGTAGACTTCGGTTATTCCTAGCTGGTCTAGTGTGCTCCGTCTACAGTAGGAGAGTGTCGTACCGCTGTCGAGAAGGGTGGGTATTTCTATTTCTGTTACTCCTGGTTTTGGTTCTGAGGCTCTGATCATCAGGTAAGTGAGGATGGGCTTCTTGTTGTTGATGCATTGAAGATTGATGATCTGGTGGCAGTCGTTCTCATACATTCTGTGTTTCAGTTCCATGTAACGATTGTATTCCTTCTGTTGTTCGGTGGGTTCTTCTTCTTCTTCAATTGGTGGAGCAGATGGGAATGTTACAGAGTTGATTCTTCGTCTTCTTTGTAGCTTTGGAGAAATTCTTGATGCAGTGTTCATAAGTTGATTTGCGACAGAAGTGAGTGCTCTCTTCTTTGCATAGCAGTAGATCGTGAAAATGGATGCAGGAATGATGAGTGTCGCAGTGACTATGATGATTAGAATCCATATCATGACCTTCTTGATATAACTTTGCATATCTTCGAATGTTCCATTGATATTTTCCTTGACTTCTGTTGCTACTTACATGGTCTTGTCCTTGATGTTTTCGAATTTCTCCTTAGTCATGTTGACTGTTCGGTAGACGAGTCCTTCAACGTGTCCTACTTGTTTCAGTATTTCCTTCTTTGCTGTGCTCATTGTTGCTAGGAAGGAATCAGGGAATGTCCCGTTGAAGGTGATGTCTCTCTTCATTTTTATGTTTTCTAACTTCGGTAGATCGAGTGTTTGTTTGACGTTGTCGCTCCTTCCAGATCGATGATGTTGATCGAGTTGTTGAGGAAGTGATCTATCGAAGTTATTGCAGTCTACTGAGGTATCATTATCCATGACTTCTCCTGTGATGATGTTGACGAAGATTATCTTGTCTTCTGATTTGATGGGCAGATTGTTATAGCATTTTTCCTCGATTCTCTTGTCCCAGTAGATTGTATCTGGTTTGATCATTGTGCATTGATTCACAGCAATTATTGTCATGGTCTTCTGTTCGATCAGAGTTGCAGTGATGTCTTTCCTTTGGAGGAATAGAATCATTGCAGTTGTGGAATCAATACGTATCAATTCCTTGATCGAGTCCAGTTTGCCTTTTCTGCTGTTGCAGATTCGTTCGTACTCCTGTTTGAACTCTTCAGAGAACGTTCTGTCATGATGATGTTCATGACTAATTGATTGATGAAGGTATTCTGTTGGTACCACGGTTGAACAACGGTTGAACAACAAAAGAGAAGAACGCAACAGGGAATTATGCTCAAATACCAGTGTGCAGTTCAAGAAATGGAAATAGAAGTAATCTACAGACCAGCTAACAGACTCGCTGACTGTCTCTCACGATACGCAGAGAAACACGGGTTGCGAATACTCTACAGACACAGAAGATTCTACGACGATGTTATCGTACTCAGCGAAAACGGAGAAATGAAACACAAGATTCTCAAATACTTCCACGAAGACCGACTAGTAGGAGCACATCTAGGAATTGAGAAGACACATGCAAAAATTGAGAGAAGATTCATAAGGAATGACATGAGACGAGATATCAGAAGATACATCTCGAACTGCGACAATTGCCAACGAAGAAAGATCATTCCAATGGAAGTCAAAAAGGAAGAACTGGCCAAATACGAAGTCCCCACTGGCCCATTCGAACGCATCCACGTCGACTTGCTAGGACCACTCAAGCAAACTCTGGATGCTAATCGTTTTTGCTTAGTAACCGTGTGTGCATTCTCGAAATACGCAATCGTTACTCCAATCCCAGACCAACGAGCTGAAACCATCGCCAAGGGACTCGTCCAGGACGTGATCACTAAACACGGGACCCCAAGGACCCTCGTATCTGACAGAGGAAGCCAGTTCATCTCTGAAATCTACGAAGCGTCATGCAGAATACTAGGAGTAGATCATTTCAGAACCGCTGCATATCACCATCAGGGGAATGGCCAAGAAGAAAGAATGTACCTCACTCTCGAGCAGATGATTTCGCAATACATCAACAAGAAATTGGACAATTGGGATGAACATATTTGCTTCGTCTCATTCGCATATAATTCATCGAAAAACTCAACAACAGGATTCACCCCATTCTTTCTCGTTCACGGAAGAGAAGCAAGGACACCTATCGACGCAACTCTTCCAAAACCAACATACGCCGAAGAACTGAGATATGATCAGAGACTCATGGAAGATCTAGCAGCAGCAAGAAAGATTGTAACCAAGAACATAGGTGATCGAACGGAAGAAAGAAAGAGAAGATACGATGAACAGAAGAATGTGCAATCAAGAGAATTCAAAATCGGAGACAAGGTTCTCATCAGGAATGAAACTGCTGGAAAATTTGAGAACCAATTCGTTGGACCTTTCGATATCGTAATGATTCAGAAACCAAATGTTTCAGTACGTCTTCAGAAAGGATACGAAATAATTCATTTGGATAGAGTGAAGAAATACCGCACATCAAACTACAATCAACATTCCTCCGACGACGACGAAGACAATGAGGCAATTCATGACAAGAAGAAGGAGAAAGTGGATACAAAACAGTAAGAAAAATAATACTCAAATATTTTCACAATAATATAATAATATTATCATAATATAAGCTAGAACACATACTAGTATATATATTTTTTTCTATAAAGAAACGTCATTATGATATAATAATTTACATCGGTAGATATTGTTTAGACCTCACGTAGAACAAAGGTATTGTATTTCAATTGTATAGATAACATAGAATCAGCAATTGTAAAACATTTCAGAATATCATCAGTTTATTCAAAATCAATCACCAGTGATGTCACATTACGAATTGTGAAGATAAACCTACATATACCAATCATACGACAGAAAGAAAAAAAACATCCGAGGAGACGAAAGAAATCAAGCACTGACGAGGCGTCAGCTACGTAAACGGGGGGATGTCATGTGCAGAGTAGATAGATATTGAATTTGGATAGAAACACCATAAGCGGATCGAGTTTGTTCACTTTCAATCCTGAAACTTCCCCCTTACCCATGACGAGTGAGAAATCATGTTGACAGAGCAGAGCCGAGTCAACTACATTCTGATCGTGGACAGAGAAGCAGAGAGATAAGAAAGAGAACTCTTCCAAGCCACAACTCGGACCTTCACCCCGATAGGCAAGAGATAATGATAAGATGAGAGACAGGGCAGAAACCATGAGAAGCAGAGACAATGAAAGACAAGAGAATGATGAGAAAGTCAGCCTGAGTCCTGTCCGGCCGTTCAAGCCCCGCCCCTTATCAGCCCAGATTAAAAGACTGATTATCAGGAGAGAATCATTCTACTACTGGCTTATCATCTGAGGGGGAAAGGGTTGCCTTCTTATCCCTCTCCCCCTCATTGTCTTTCATGCCTACCGTATCTAGATCCAGATTTCCTATTCTTTCACTTGACATCCTTCCTCTTTTCTCATGTATCTCTAACCAATTGATAAAGCATTCATTGAACTACTTGATCTGGCAATTCCACGGTACACTCGGGTTAGCATAGGATCTTAGCTTGACACCCCTTTTGAGCCGAGAATGATATATGGGGCGAGATGGAGTAACCTGAAGACTCTCGGCAAGATTGGGTTCGGAGCGCAATGTCGTTCCAAGGATGGGGTTTTGACTATTTGGGTCACTAGTTATCGTAAGCCCATAAGGCCCATTGAGGGTAGTCTAGCATCTCATAACACCACCAAGCTCCGCCCACCCCTCGAAGCCCCGCTCCCTCCTCTCCACACCCCCTTTCGGCCTGTCTACTCTTCTTTTTACTGTGACAATTCTCGTGCGATAAATGAGCATCCCATCTTTCTATTTGTTGTTGCTCTAAACATCAACAATGCGTGAGCAACAATCGCTGAAAGAATATTTGGTAAATTGCCAACCATTTCAATAACACCTTTGTCTCGCTCGCACGATGCAAATGCACTCCGTTTCTCATCTTGTTTATCACCCTCTCCTCTACTCTCCTCTCTCCCTTCATTTATCGTCCCGTCCTCGCCCGCGTGCGGTTCTTCCCCAGGTGAATCCTCTCGCCCCTAAGCTCCGCCCCTAAACTCCGCATTCCTTATCCTCCGCCCCTTCTTGCAGGATGAGCGAGCGCAAGACCAGTCACGAGAAGTTCCGCAATCTGTTCAAGAGCCCGAGCCGCGAGCAGATGGGAGTGGGAGTCGCACCAGGGTGAGAAGAAGTACTGTTTAGGAGATGATTACGGTATGGGATGAGGCTACTGTAGGTATGATGGCAGTCTATTGCTTACTCATTGGCACAGTGCTAACTACCGTAATCAAGACATTCGTTGTAGCAGTCCCGATCAGTCGAAGCGCTCCCGCAATTCCAGCTCGCCCTACAACAGCAAGAATGGTGTGTGTGAAGGGATATTGTAGGCTGGGTGGAAGCTGTAGTCTAGTTTTACTGTAGTCAGAAGATTATCGTGTTCATACCGAGATTGTGATGACTTTCTGTTGTAATGCTGACTGAGGAGTACTGTACGCCTACCGTTTCCTTGGAGGAGTATGGTATACAGTAACCTTTGCAATTTCAGGGAGGAACGCTGGAACTCCCAAGGGAAAGGGAGTCGGCGTCAGCTCGAAGAGCGCCAAGTCACACAAGAAGACGGCCATCGGAGTGAGGCATCGGAGTGAGCATCGGAGTGGTCTTTGATCTTTGATCTAAAGAAAACTTGAGACGGAGCTTTTGTCTGGAAAGCTGTGATTTTGGGTTGATATTTCTCACATTTTGATCGTTGATCTTTGATCTCTCTTCTCATCGAAGCGGTCTGACAGATGGGGAGTACTGTCAACCTGATTTGATCCTTGACTAATGCATTCCTTAGTTGATAGTTGCTTTCTGATTGTTTTAAAAAAGCTTTAAAGCCAACTGCGGCAACACCGAGTTCATCCTTGATCTCTTGCAGACAAATCCTCGTCCAAGAACACGGGAACCCGCAAGAAGGCTTCAACAAACCAGCCTCCAAGCAGCAACAAGCCCGAGAGCTCCCGCCACTCGAATCGGTGAGGAGACTACAGTACCCCTCCTTCAACCGTAATCATCTACCGTATTCAGGCGCAAGTCGCCGCACCGTCCCGCGAAGACGCCCTCCACACCCACCACTCCGCCCACGGCCGGCCAACGTCAGGTATACCGTATCCAGCAACTACCCTATCCCATCACTTATCGATTGACACCTACCGTATCCCATCGCTAATCGATCGCTCTTCAGGGATCACGGGCGACTCCCCAGAAGCCCTCGGTCGGAGCCCCGCCTCCGCCCAAGTTTGCCGGGTGCGGTAATGGGTTACGGTGAACCAGTTGGATACAGTATCCCGAGACTACAACATCCCACCGGGCTACCGTAACCCTATTGGTAACAATATTCCTAGACAGAACCTGACCTGACTGCAGTACATTTTTCGGCTACCGCAACTCAAGATTATACAACACCATCACACAACTGTATTTTCTCATAGGCCACCGTAACCTACCGTATACTTTAACCATATATCGGCTACTGTAACCCTCTCTCATTCCAGACAGGACATCCAGGAAAAGACGCAGATGTGCAACACGGTGTTCGAGAACGACGGATTGACGGGAGGAACGACAACGACTGGAGGAGGAGAAGGACACATAGAACTAGCTGCTGGGAGGTACGGTAGAGGGTGGAGGGTACGGTATCAAATGAGGGGTACTGTAGGGGAGATGAAGTACGGTAGATAGAAGCTATGTAGAGATGATGCGATCATCCTGCTCTTTGATCTTGTTGTATTTTGATTATATCTGATCTTTGATCTTTAGTCTCAATTTATTGATCTTTGATCTCTAATCTCCTTGCCCCTTTGCAGAATCACGGAGCGCAAGCTCCAGTGGAAGAAAGAGGAGAAGGAGCACACTACGGTATTTTTATTCACTTTATTGTTAAACAAATTATTCTGATTAAGATGGATCCGAAGCAACCCGAGACCTCGGGGTCGAAGGAGAACTCGGATGAGGAGAAGAAGAAGTCCAAGGAGGATCTGAAGTCAGTTGAAGGGGCGTGGCCATAAAGGGGCGGAGCCAACATCTTTCGATTCTAGGCACGAGGTCCACAACACTATCACCATCTTTGAGAACGACGATCAGAATCCGGCACCTGTCAAGTACGTTTTGGATGCTGTCGCGTCAAAATCTGCATTCTGCCACTATTCTCATGTTGGCGCCAACTTCAAATTTGAATTACCTACCGTATTATTTCAGGGAGGAGAAGCCCAAGCTGCAGTAGGCGCCGGGCGCCGTGCACGAGAGCATGTCCGAGCCGGCGGTGCGCAAGGTACGGTGACTACCCCGTCCGCTCCTACAGTACTCCTGAGGAGAAGGCTCGGAATCGGAGGGAATGGGCGGAACGGATAAATAATGATTGATTGGCTGCAGAAGAAAACGGAGGATCCGAACCGGGGCGCGCAGTTGGACCGCCCGCCCAGAGGAGATCAATCACCACCGGTGAGGAGGGAGGATTGGTAGGGGGTACGGTAGAGCTTCTATGGTACTGTAAGGGTACGGTAGAGATACCAGAGGGGTACTGTAGGAGTACGGTAGTGACTTGAGACCTTTCGAGTTACTGTAGGAGCATTGTGAGGATGTCGGTATACAGTAGGTGGTGGGCTACTGTAGCTTGAAACTAAACGAACACTGCTCAGGCCAGGCCTCTTCGTTACGTGCCCACGAACCTGCCGCACCGCACGCCGCCGCGGGGGATGAGCGGGCGGAGAGGGCAGTGTCGTGCTACCTCGCGCCCTGCAGCAGCACCAGTCAGGCTCGGGAGTGAACAGCGGTATGGAAGAAGGGATACGGTATTTGAAGATACTGTAGTAGGGATTACGGTATTCGAGGATATTGTACGCATCGAGTAGTGGAGTAATCATATTCTATTACCAAGAAGCTGTATTGACAAATTACAGTATCTTGCTTTGATTTAAAAAAAATAGATTTTTGATCTTTGATCTTTGCAGAGTCGTACGACGATCAGCCCCGCAAGAAGTAGTGAGAAGAAGTAGACGTTGTTCATGAAGCCACGCCCCTTCTGTCCCCCTTCCCCTATTTCCCCTAAGTCATGAATTAAGATTGTCTGATGCCTTACTAACTGAGAGTTCGAATAAATGTGATATGAAGCTAAGAAATGTCACATGCAAGACATAACGCGGGTAGATTACAAATCACTATCAATGCGTTCTTGTACAACAGATAATCTACCCAATATCATTGTATCAGTATCAAATGGGGGGATGAGATGGAAGAGCGAAGTGAGAATATTTATGGTTGCATGGTTAAGAAAGGTACAAGCGAAGTGAGAATATTTATGGTTGTATGGTTAAGAAAGGTACATGGAAACGATATTTCAGAATTCATCTCTTTTTTACTGCAACCCTGAAACTAGATTGAAACAAATTTGAATCAAGGAAAAGTTTGAAAAACGTACTTAAGCTGCAAATCAAACAAATGATTAATGTTTTTGCACTGGGCACGAGTATATTTTACTCCATTTCTGTTTGTCCTTGTGACTAAACGATTGCTATCAGTCGGTACAAAAGGAGAGTGGACAGGTGAGAATCAATTCAATTTCTTCTTTCTAACCTTTCACGCGACTATTGCCATATTTTCTCAATTTGCAGGATGATTTGTGTCTTTCCCTCCTTGCTGGTCGCCGCCACTTTGATCCAGACGGCACCGATCGACGCGGAGACGTCAGCTAAGAAATTCATCAGTGACCTCGCAGCGAAAGTGCGCGAGCGCAATATTGATGCTGGTATTTTTATTATTTAATTTTAACTTTTAAAAATTTAATTCCATTTCAGTAACCGACCTCGTTTACACTAAATTTCTCGAGCTCTTTCCTGGATTTTTGGATGACGTGAATCTGAAAGCTTTCCGAGAAGAATTCTACAGAGTCTCAAAATTGGTGAAACAGTCAGAGGAACGAGCGGATACAAATGAGAAGAAGAATGAGAACACCACAAAGTTTGAAGTGAGTGGGAAAGGAACACTAAAGGTATCGAACAAAAAGGCTAATCTACTGGATCCGTTTCATTCGTTAAACGGAGGTGTCCCACGACCGCGCTTGAAAATCGCAAGGCCGAGATGAGCGAGGCGATTTGCATGCGAGGTCTCTTCATTGTCCCCTTATCCCTCTCTCGTTGCCTGCATCGTCAGGCCCGCTTGGCAGACATTCAATTTCACACAGCTCAGTTTAAACGAAACCTCAAAACATGGGAGTTTCGAAAGTTGGTCGGGTACCAAATCCCCACAATCTGACTTCGAGAACTCATACAACCAAGTATTTTTAAATTACGTATTTTCAGAACAAGACTCACACGTTTGAGC
This sequence comes from Pristionchus entomophagus, assembly GCA_036245825.1. Lineage (NCBI taxonomy): Eukaryota > Metazoa > Nematoda > Chromadorea > Rhabditida > Neodiplogasteridae > Pristionchus > Pristionchus entomophagus. Next base: position 12,193,299 of record BTSX01000001.1, read on the forward strand.
CAGAAATGAACTTAGTGATGGAGCAAATGAGAGATTTTCTGAATCAGAAAAAAGTGCGCGATCTCAGCAAGGAAAGCAAGGCGTTCATGACAGAGGTCAGTAAACGAATCATCGTCATAATTATGCCCTCATGCGTTCAAATTTCTCCGAATATGTGATTTTGAACTACACGTAGTGTGAATATCTTTGAATATGATTGTATTACAGACGCTCAACTACATCGCATCTTTCGGTGGTTTTGATAGCTTCGCTCGACAGTTCCCCGAAGCCGTAAGCATTTAGCATGAACTTTTTACAAATATTCAATACATCAGTGTGAAGATGGATTGCTTGCGTTACATCGATCGATAATGGTAGATCAAATATTTCAGATTTCCAAAATTGACGCTAAATTCGACAAACTATCGGAAAATACAAGAAAGAACTTGATCAAGGAATTTCCCTACTTGGCGAAAATCAAGGAGATGCGCGTGCTCGCAAATGAATTCATGAAAACTGACTGGAAGAAGCTTATCCAATGATAACTCATGGAGAATAATGAAAACGACAATTTGTTATCACCGCTTTCTCGTTCTCTACAAATATGTATGTGTCTCAGCAAAGTTTCAATATCCGAACGAATAAATCGCTTTATCGAGTGAAATCTAGTATCATAATGATGGGACGTAGGGGTGACGTCTTGCCCACTCGCAACGAGAATCCCTTCTCATTTGTTGGCAGGCTTGGCTGAATGGATGATTATAAATTTAAAAAATATTGTAACAATGTTTAGTAAAGAATATTAAAATTACTAGCAGCCTGCGGCTGCTACGTTGTACGCCGGGTCGTAAGCAAAGGTTAATCAAACACCGCTTGCTTGCGAGTGGTGCGTATACCGTTGTGAAAAGCTCGTGAGGCTTCGAGCGCTCCGGAAAAGTTGCGATGTAGCCACTCCGCTTCGCTCCGTGGCTACATCGCAACTTTCCTCCAGGCTCTCAGCCTCACGAGCTTTTCACAACGGTATGGCCAGAGCATAGGCAAAATCACAAAATCATGTTTATTTTAGCAACGTTAGGCCGCAATACACGTTATCACTCCTTTCACTCGTGTATTCGTTCAATACGTGATAACCACTGTTTGGCTTATTAAGTAGCGGCTTTATCGTGCTGGGGCGAGAACAACGGATACAATCGTGAGATAGAAGACAAGCGAGATGTAAGCACTGGGTGCCGGAAAGACGACATGAGAATGTCAGAAACGAAAGCTAAAGTACACGAGAAAAAAAAGGCGTCGATGAAACAGGGAGTGAAGTGGGTTGTGAAACAATTTGTTGAGAAACAAAAGGACAATAGCACAAAGCGATGGTAGAGATGCAGAAAAGACAGAGGGATTACGAAACCGAGAGGAAGACGGAATAATATTAGAGAATCGAAGGGAGAAGTGAAGGAAAGGATAGAAGGTCAGGAGAGGGGGAGGGCGCCACCTTGGGCATCTACCGAATCCTTGATGTACGGGGCCATCCCTCCGGGTGACCTCCATCTGCCCCTTCGTTGAAGGGCTTCGATTGGGACGCCTCTGCCGATAGAGTCCATGGCTCCTCCCGCCCTCAACTGGTGGGGCGTGATCCGGGAGATCCCCGCGAGAGCGCAGAGAGACGAAAGATCCTTCCTGAAGGCGTCGCTTGAGATTGGCCTCTCTGGGTGGGAGAGAGAAGGGAAGAGCCAGGGGGACTGGGGTACTCTCTCCCGATAGTCGTGGAAGAGGGAGAGGGTCCGAGAGTCCTTCTCGAGAGAGACGAAGGTATCCCTTCCCTCCCCGAATTGGTCGTTCTTAGCCCTCTTGACAGAGATCTTGAGGAGGTCAGACGACCAATGGAGGTCATCCCATCTTAGGGCAAGGAGTTCGCTCACTCTGAGCAGGGCCGAGAAGGATAGGGAAGCACCTAGGGCAGAACGAGTGGATAGCAGGTCAGAATGGTGGGAGGAGGCGTAGTGTACTAGGGAGTCAATATGAGAGCAGGGAACACTGGAATGGTGGGCGACAACGAAATTTCTACGAGTTGAATCGTGGAGATAAGACAGAATATGGACCGGGGGAAAGGGGGTCAGAGTAGTGGGAGAAGGCGGCAGAGAGGGTCTTCAGAGTCGAGAGTGATCTCCCTTCTTGAATCTTCTTCAGACTGTAGATCACTAGGGAAGTCGGGCAGGCGGGGTCCAAGCCTCTCTCCCGGGCGTACGCTCTGATGGAGGGAAGCGATAAAACATGAAACCTTGCTGGTATTGCAATCTAGGAGATGCTTTACCTCAGATTAGAAATGGATCCCTTGAAGGTTCTCAGAGTGGAGACGGCCTTAGCTCCCTCTATCGATTGGAGGAGGACGGGCAAGAGGGAAGGCTCGGTCGCGACTACGGTAGCCGAGAGATCTTCATCATCCTTCCCTTATGACCTGGAATACGCACGTTCTGTCAATGTCCATCTCTTTCCTTCGTCTACTGCCAGTCACTGGGGTTTGGGAGGGCGGGGATATGTACAAAGGGCGGGTGGGTGGGATATTCCCCAGAAAGTCTAGAATGGGGAGAGGAGGCGATAGACGCCACGGGGGGCGAGAGATGTGCAGGGTGGCGACGCGGCTCGCGCCGCGCGCGGGAATTCGAATCGCCAGCCGCTACCGTATTCGCCAAACATCAATTATCACTCCTTTCACTCGTGTATTCGTTCAATACGTGATAACCACTGTTTGGCTTATTAGGTAGCGGCTTTATCGTGCTGGGGCTTTAGAATTAGATAAAGTTGAAATCCAATAGAAGGAGAACAAAAGGGGAATCCAGGAACGGGCGGGAGAAAGGACCCTGAGTGACTGTACCCGGGATAATAATGGCGTTTCCCTCTGGTACATGATGAAGTCTTTAACGAACAAGGGAGTGTGACTGGGTGGGAAGAGGGAAGGGAATGCTGGGTGGGAGGTCCAGTAAGGCATTCCTAGCACTCCCTTTGCTCTTTCTCTTCTCATCCAGCCCAACGTTTGACAAATGAGGGCGGGAGGGGGAACGCACCAGAGAAGAGAAGGAGCTCTCCACCATCGCGGGTCGGAGAAGGCATTGACTGCAAGGGGGCCTCTGGATGGGACTCTGGAAATGAATCTTTGACATTTTGCGTTCTTCTCGTCCGCAAACATGTCCAAGTCTGGTCTCCCCTATCTCTTCACAGCCTGATCGAACACCCATCTCTCGATGGCCCAATCGTCCCCATCAAAGTCTGCTAGCTAGGTCAGCCTCCACGTTCATCTCTCTCGGTATCCAATGAAACTTGAAGATCGCGTTTATTCTAGCCCTAGTGTTCTCGACTCTCTTAGCCACCTCATGCAATTCCGGTTTCATAGAGCCCTTTCTCAATATAGATATTGCACCCTGGTTATCCCCAAAGAACAAAACATTGAGTCCCTGACATTCGTGCTCGAAAGTATACACTGCAAACTCGATAGCCCTCAGCTCTCTCAAGGTGCTCGATTCTTCCTTCTCGGATGGATTGAGATTTCGAGAGGAAGTGATCACCTGAACATCAGCCCTCTTGATCACTACCCCCAGACCAATGGCGGAAGCATCAGTTTCCACTATCACATCGGACTGCCAAGGGGGAGACACGAAACTTTTGACCGATCTGTCCCTTAGCTCTCTAAGCCATTGATCAATCTCACCTTTCTCTTCCTGGGAAAGGGGGTAGCAGGTCATTTGGGGTAAGGATGCCCTCTGAGCCTCTGAGATGGAGTGGTGAAGAGCACGAGAGAGGAGAGATGACGGGTCGCCTAGAATGAGGGAGGCTGAACTCAGGGAACCGACTGCTCTGCTTCGGTCTCCAACCGATGGAGATTCCACCTCTCTAAGGTGTCTCAGCCTCTCTAAGGCATTGGTTACTCTTTCCTGGGATATGCGAACGGTTCCTTTCCTCAAGTCTATCTCATAGCCGAGCTAGGATCCATGGTGGGATGGGGTCCAATGGCACTTTTCGTCGGCCGTGGAGACGCCAGCACTCTCCAAATCCTCTCTCAATACTCTCACGGCAGTCAGAAGTTCCTCCTCTGATTGGGCTAGGATCAGGCCGTCATCCAGATACAGGGTAATATTTATACCCTTCTCTCTCCACACTCTCACCAGCGAACGGAATACCTTAGTGAAGACCCAGGGGGCAGGGGAGAGGCCGAATGGCAATGCTGCGAATTGGTAAGTCGATCGTGGGACTCGAACCGGCGATATAGCGGGCTTCGGTCAGACACCATAACCAAAGAAGGCATCCCAAGAGAATGCCATAAATGGGCGATCCTCTTGGTGGATAGATAAATGATGATATCCGCTACGGAGATCGAAGGTTGCCATATAGCCATTATGGGGTAGGGAGTACCAAACAGTGGAAAGGTTTTCAATGCGGAATTTGGTTTTGGGCATGAAAGCATTCAAGGCACTCAGGTTGTGGATAAGACGGGGTTTCTTACCAGAGACAACAGAGAGAGGGGAGACGACCCTGGGGCAAGTCGTCTTCTCGATCGCTCCCGACTCCAGTAGCCGAGCCAGTCCCCTCTTCACGAAATGTGCCTCTCTTCGTGCACTCGCCCGATTACTTCTGAGATTAAGGAAACAATGTAATTAAATATAAATATCTATTTATTTTCTCAAAATGTGTTTGTTAAGTCATGTTCGATCCATACTGAAGTTGATAAAAATATTAAAAAATAAATCATGAAATATGCGATAAAACTAATTTATCAATCAATTCCCCTCACGTCGCCCTCATTCTTCTCATCATTCTTGTCTTTTCCTCCCTCCTTCTCAGTCATCTCTCTGAACTGCTTCTCGAGCTCGGCGACTCTGAGATGTAATCAATAATCCGATATATAAAACATTTGACCAATCTCAACTGCATTACTAATTATACCCCTTGATATATTTTGTGAACATATCAATCAATAATTGCCTTGGCACGTTGCCAACTCCTCTTTCTCACCTCTTATTGGCGATCTTGAGCTTCTTCTCGGTCTCTTTGCGTGCCTTCTCGGCTTCCTTGCGTGCTTTCTTCTCGGATGCCAGCTGGGAATCCTGAATACACAGCAATAAAATATTCCAATACGCAGGCTCATATTTTTTTCCGGATATTTCACAATATGGCGCACATTACGTGACTTTTTCGAGTTGTGGTTCCGCTCATGACTGAAATGACGGGGGGTGTTTGGTGCAGGAGGTGCGGCCAACGGGTTGTCGGGCAGCCGAGATACGGTGCGTGATAATCAGTTTTTGATCGGAAACTGTAGATACAGTGGCCAGATTATGAATGTACATCTCATAAGTATGGAAGGGAGAGCGATAACATCACTATAAGCATATTACCTGGATACTGTAGGATGCGGCGTGAGGTGTCCAAGAGGCGAGAACTCCGAGCGACGACCGATCGGAGCGGGGAGAAACGAGTAGAATAAAGGGTGTTCAAATTCGTTGTGTGTTTGCCTGATCGAATTTCGATTCCATATAATTAATGTGCAAATTGTGAAATAAAAAAATCAAAATGTTTTTGATGTTTTGAGAAATACCATAGGGACTTGATAAATAATACAATCATAAGGGTTCTGAAATCAATCGAATGTGTTTATCATAGTAACATCAAATTTTGCATTGACCGTTTTATCAACGGTCGCTCCACCTTACTAAACCACTCTGATCGTTCAGTAAAAGCCTTTAGCTCCACGCTGATTACCTCGAATGACTTTGATTATTAGTCGGAAACATTGAAATCCTCGTTTGAATGATCTCAACTCACTCCTCATTCAATCACTGCCACCACTCGCGTTCTTTCTATTGATTTATTTGCTTACATATTCATCATTTTTATTTGATCATGATTGCAGATGACCTCAAAAAAAGAAGGAACCGGCAATCCCGAGGTCGCTCAAGAGGAAGGGACAACTCAATTTGATTATTGTAATGTCTCTGTAGATAAAAAAAATCTTTCTGCTTTAAAAATGTTCACACACACGCACAGGTTGTATAAAATAAGTTTTACCACAGTCTGTTATTTATAATAACTAGAAAATGTGAAATAAAAGCGAAAGAAAAAAATAATAAAGACAGGAATTTAAAATCTGATACAAGTCAACGACTCAGCTCCAAATGAGATATACTGTAGAAGTGTGTCGCCCCGCTATTTTCTCGAAATAGCTGTGTTATTGTTATTTCGCTTTTTTCGCTCTTTTATTTGTTCTGCTGGATTCAGCACCACCGATAGCATTAGTTAAAATAAGCAAAATATTTATTCGACGCCGTTGAAAATAGACATTGCCCTCTCTAGATAAATGCTAATAATTGAACATTATGTGCCGGTCTATAATACATCTATGAGAATTCCACTTGATCACGTGACCATATTCCGAATTGTCATTTAGATTTGATAAAAACCCTATCCTCATAATGCTCATACACATACGTAGAAGCTATGAAAAAAAGCATCGTATGAGAATCGTACAAGATAAGTAGTTGCAACGTTTATGCGTAAATTAAGTCCAGGGAAAGGCTTCTATCTTGTTAGAAGCGACTTTTCTCGACGATACTACTCGTTCTTATAGGAAATCCGTGTTATTGAATACGATAATGAAGGTGGCACTGGAATGAATGCGTTCTCCAATCATTGAGGCTCCTCCATTTATTATCATATCATAGTGCCAACTGTTTTGATATAATTGAATCTAACAAATTTAGCACTTGCAACTAGAATCACATTCAAGGCCACTATAGCAAGGCATATGATATGATAGACCATGCAACACTATACTAGCCGCTCCCTGTGAAATAACTCACAAGTCAAGAAACAATGCGAAATTTCTATACGCCAAGTGTTTAATTCATATTTGCTACGAAAAAATAAAACAAGAGAGTCAATGAAGAGTTCACCATCATCAGAAGAAAATAATTCGTACCGGGCATTGTTTCCACCATCACTTCCTTTCCACATTTCATAATCGAAATAGGCATTTTCTTTTCTTTGACGCTAACTACCAATCCTTCCAGGCCATTTTTGTTCGCCATGCACGCCATAACCTGTGCTGATGGAACTTCAAACAGCCAGAATAAGTTTGATTCAAATAACTAAAGTTTTTTCATACTCACAAGTTGGTTTACAGTCTTCTCTTCAAACATGCCAAAAATTTTTTATGAGCGTGCCGAATAGAATGCGAACTCTTATATTGCGTTGTCGCACACTAATATCATAATAATTTTTCAGTTTTAAACAAAGAAAACATCACATATTTGTCCTTCATCGTCATCCGAATTCTTTTCGCTCTCGTCGTACTGAGATCCTTTGGAGGATCATCGAAGAAGTTGGGTCTCAGTCCCATCCGCTCACGGCCAATCAATATTGCCTCCTTTACAGTCGTGTCATACCATGTGACGTTTGTCACTTTCAATTTGATCAGATCCTGAAGATACTTCTTCTAATATTTTTTATGTTAGAAAGATTTCAAAAATACGGGCGAGACAACGAGAAAAAAAATATGAGAAATTCGCTCCGAACCTTGGCCAGTTGGAGTAGCTGCGCCTCACTCATATATTCCTCAGGTCCGTCGAACACCCATCTGTTGTTAAAGATAGCGACGTAAGCCGTGAGATAGTGCTTATATCTATCCCACCACTCGCCTTCTCTCTGAAATCGTGTTACGGATAATGCCAATGATTGTTATGTCTCTAGCTACCGGGAGCAAAAGACTTTGTGTAAAGTATGCTGCCTATATCAAATATGTTCAATTGCTAAATCGACACACGATAATAGGCAATAATGAGGGCAACATACTTCCGTGCAAACGACAGAAACCATGAGTTTACTCTCCTTGACCCTCGCCCGACGGATGATTTGGAGGAATTCAGCCACTCGTTGCGACGCCAGGGGAAGCTATGCAAATTACTGTATTTGCACAGATATAGGCGATCTATGAGGGATCTAAGATATAAGATTAACCAACATCGACATCGACTTCAGTGAATCGACATCTATCCACGACTTTGTGAAGTAGATTCATGCCTTTGTCGAGGGAAAGCGAAAGACGTGAACGCCCTCGTTCGATGTCAAATTGATGAAAGAATTGCAAACTCCGTCCACCTGAAGAGCATGCTCATTGAAACATCATAGTACTGTATGTAACTTTATTGTAGATGTTTAGCCCAGTGTATGTACTGTCAGATGGACCCTGTCCCACCGTTTTGTGGAAGTCATTTCTATGGGTTCAGTTCGTAATTATCGAAATCTAAACTAAGTGAAACATTCAAAAATGGCTTTCAATGGTTTTTGCATCATTACTATACTATCCTTAGTGATATATCTACCCCGTTTTCAACTAACCCAAAAGCCCAGTTTATCGCAGTGAGTAGGGGTGAGAACTGGTGCCTTCATCTCCACAACATACAGTTGTCGATTGAGACGAATGTTCATCCGATGAAGGAGAGGAGAGGAACAATCATGAGAAGTACGTCGTCGTTGATGCTATCCGTCAGTGACTGCAAATTAAAAAAATTTTTTACAGAAAAATAGGTCAATATTGGTGATAAGCGATTGTTCAAAATCTAATGATAACGTTGGAATTGACATTGCGAGAAAAGATTCCTAAACGCCGTTTGCTCGTCAAAATTTTACAATATCGCATTTTCGATTTCAGTTTCTGATCTTCTTGAGAATCCCCATAACCCATTCTTCCTTCTGATAATCGACTTTGAAATATCTTCAAATTTCTCACCTCTTCTGTCTCATCGTCGCGCTCCGGCCACTCATCGACGACTAGTTGAGAATCCATCGAGGGATCGATCACAGATAGATACTCGATGAAAGATTCATCGCGATTTCCCTGTGTTAGCTACAGTATTATCACACTGCAATAACTTTATCTAGATTAACCTACCGTAATTTCAGAAGCCTTCAGTAAACTCAGTTGCAGTAACCTACCGTAGATATGCGGGCGAGGAGCTGGTTCTCGGAAAGTATGAGGACGATGTTCGCACTGCACACACGAGATTTCAGTCTCCGAAAGAATCCCTGATCAACCCAAAGTTACCGTACTCGAGCTGACGATAGGCTTCATCGATTTTACCGCGTAGGTGATCACTCAGAGTGCAATCGTCCCTGAAAGGATCAAGGTCGACGATAGGAGAAGGTCCAAGGAGCGAGATAGTGTGTGAAATGAAGAGACGACTGACCGAGGGCGCTTGTGAGTGATGTTCTCGTTCCGACGAACCTTGAAAGATGAGAGATAACGGATAAAACATCAGAGAACAAAGATCAAAGATCGGAGATCAAAGTACAAAAGTCAAATATCAAAGATCTTTAAAAAAGGTTAGTAATCAGTAATTGTTGAATACATTCATGTGTGACTACTAATAATCTGAGAGGTAATTTATTCTAACCGGTTATCGCCTCTTCCATTTTCCTCTGCGTGAATAGTCACGTGATATTCCTTGTCAGATCTCATTGATTCCAGTCCCAGTCTCTTCTTCACAACTACTTCAAGCTCTTCGCGGCCGTTATTATTCACCGATCTTGCAGTAGACTGGAACGATCAAAAGATTGTTTAGACTCTTGTTAGAAAGGAATTCCAAGAATTTTATTGTTTGAGCTCAGATCGAGAGAAAAATATTGTAAAAATTATAAAGCCCAATTCTGGGTCGTTATTCTAATTGCATCGGCAAGTTTCAATGTACCAACACTTCATTGATTTCTATAAGAAACGAACCTGAGTGCCGCCCATCGTCGAGTGGATTGGCAGTCGATTCTCGGGAGAACCGAGAGTCAGAGTCAGTCCCATGATCTCTAGGCCGATTCGCTGAATGGTCTCTAACGGCAGCCCATACATAATCGTCTTTGTTGCTTTCACGTCTCCCAAATCCTGAAGGCGCATTTTTGAAGCATTTGCAAATTCCCATTACTAAAAAATTAAAAAATTAAATTAAAACAAAATAAATTATTCCGAAAAGCTGAACCTCAATCAGTCGAAGCAGCTGGGCCTCGGTCGTCCATTGATGCGGATGGACGTCCATTTGTAGTCGACGGTTGCAATGTAAGCCGTGAGGAAGTATCGTCAGCGGGACCATCCTCTTCCCTCACTCTGCAATGAGGATACTGGTCATTACGTAGAAAATAGTGTCATAATTTCAAAATACGTTCCTATTCAAAAGTCTGGTTATTTTTCTTGCTAATTTAGTTGTTTTTTGTTTATGATTATAAAAATAATAAAATACAAATTAAATTAAATTAAACCGTACATCCAGTCCGCCGATCACGTCAACCTTGATCATGCTCTCATCGATTCCCGCACGACGAATGAGCTGGAAGATCTCTTGAACACGCGAAGTTGCCATGGAAATCTACAAAGTCAATGATATGAGATTAGGGATTTGGCGTTTTTTCATCACATTTTCTTGCTGGTGAGGCATATCAATGAGATAGTGGCAAATGGAAAGAGCTATTTCTAGAAAAAATATCTGATCAATGCGTTTGGTCCTAAATGACTAATTTATACAAATGATTAATACTAGGTTTAGTAGGGCTGACTGTCTCGGACTGCGTATGCTAGCTGTTGTACCTTTCTTGGACATTTCAATGAGACGATTAGACTGAAAATGGTAACGAACGTCAATGTTCATTCTTTTGATTCTGCAGCGTCCGATGATGTTAAGCAGCATATCAACGCCTTGGTCGAGAGGAAGGGAGATATGAATGGAGTTGTCATCAGAGGTCAGATCAACATCAGAGGTCAGATCATTCTCCTGGAGTAAAGTCATGTTATTCTGCTATTCAAGGACAATTAAATAGACAGAATTTGACAAAGCATGTGAAGGAGAAACGAAGGAATCTATAATTGAAATTATGAGATTAAGGCATTTGCGCTCTAACAAGGAATGAAAGACGATCGTAGTGTGTCGGGTTGGAGACCGGTGCCTGCTCCTCCACAGTGAACAATCGACGATTGAGTCGGATGTTCATTCGATCCAGAAAGGAAAGAAGAGGGACGATGAGCAGAAGGACGTCGTCGTTGAGAAAATCAGTGATTGACTGAAAACGATATGAGTTGAACAGGATTATCTTATTGGATCTGTATTCCAATTGAACTAGAATGGAATGTCATAATCACTACATTTCCACACCAGCAGGCTCTTTGTTCTCGATAATGGAATTCCGTAATTGGTTCCATCAAGAGAACCCTGGAGTTGACTAGACAAATGTTAGTAGTTTCGTTTGATGCAATATCGCCCAATACCAAGCCTTGGGTTGCTAAAGAATAACATAATAGGGTCGACATCACAAATGGACAACCATTCCACTAATCTGACCTTATGATTATCGATACTCGATTATAGTATACAATATCTACCCGATCTTGACCTCTCGCACCTTTCCGTCGTACTTCAGCCACTCATCCCTGATGGCGTGCGATTCCGTCGAGGAGTCGAAGATCGACAGCCAGTCCATCAGACTATCTTCGCCATATCCCTGCACGTTCACACTACAGTAGTCTCAATGCGCTACAGTACTCTTTCGCTACAGTAACCCACCGTAGTTATGCGGATGAGGTGCGGATTCTCGGCCAATCTCTGGACGATGTGCGCACTGCAAACACGAGATTTCGGTCTTCGAAGAAATCCCTGATCTACCAAAAGATACCGTACTCGAGCTGACGATAGACCGCATCGATCCTGCCGCGTAGATCATCGCTCAGAGTGTATTCGTTCCTGAAAGCAAATTGATCAATGATAGGGTTGATCAAACACTGGGAGCTTGAGGAACGTGAAGAAGACTGACCGAGGGCACTTTCGAGTGATGTTGCCGTTCCGACGAACCTTGAAAGGGTAGAGATAAAAGAATAGAGATCAAAGATAAAAGCTTGTCTCTCTTCTTTGCTTCAGTCATTCGTCGTTTTCTCCTCTTGTGATTGGCCATTCGACCGTCTTGTGCGAGTGGAGGAGTGAGAAATGATAGGAGGAGAGGGAGAGAATGAAATGAATGAAGGGACAATTGCATTTGCATTTTCGAATTTTATTATTAACGCATTATTGTCGAAGTATTTACATTATTTATTTCGGAACGACGTTTTAATTCATCATCATTCATTCATTCATTCGATCAAGTAAAGATCGAACTTGTGTGTTCAAATAAGGGTGCTGAATATTTAAAAAAAATACTTGGCCGTGATTCAAAATGTTCTCACCAATTCTACGCAGTGACAAAGTAGCTGCCCTGTTTACTGCTCAAAGCACCGGTTCGTTGGTAGGCTATTACATGACGAGACGATGCAGAGAGAAGGCAAAAAGTGCGGATGATTGGCGAGGAGCAATGGTCATTAGCTATAGTCAAGGGAACACGAGATGCTTGCCCCTCTGCTCATTCTCCTCTTGCGTTTCGCCAGTAGTACAAGTGAGTTTTTGTAACCATTATTATCAATTAACCGAGCTGAATTGTGATCTTGATCTTACCGCTTCTGAAAGTCACTAAGTTACAGTAATCCTGCCCCAGAAGCAGTACGACAAGCTTCATCACGATCCTGTGTACACGAGGATCAGCACGGCGACGACTTTTGGGGGAGAGTACGGTAATTTCTTGATCGCAAATTGATCTTTGATCTCTGATTGCAAGAACCGTCTCCTCGTCAGCAGCAGACATTTCATCATCCCTCGATCTTTCCAAATCCTTTCCTAAACCATTCGCCCTTCGGAGGATGCGATTGCGATGAGCGGGATGAGAGGGAAGATGAATACGGTAGGAATTATCGATCATTCATTGATTAGTATTAATGATGGAGGAGTATTGTAGAAGCCTGGAATTTATTGATTATTTTATGCACTTCAGAAGAGAGGAAATCACTTCCAAGACGAGAGGAGGAGGAGTATGAGGAGAGGATCAGCGAAAGCGTTCCGAGAGGTGAGATTTGCTGAATTTCTGCAGTTAGCACTAGAAATAAGCAGGATCTATATTTGTCACATGAATAACAAGGAAATCAGAGAAGCTTTGATTGAACTCAACAAAAAAAATACAAAATAGAGTCTTACCATACAATTTTCTGATTATCTCAAAAAAAATAGGTCGAAAGCTGCCTGGGCGACTTCGAGACATTGATGATTTTCACGAGAAGAGCAGAGACACTATTCCGAGAGGTACGAAATATGAATTTTCTGATTTTCACGTCTGTTTCCACGTGCTGACAGGACGGAAATTATATTGGAAGAAGAAGATGAAAACTATGTCCAATGTGTTGGTTTTTTCCTCTGTACCACATGGAGCCTGGACAGCATTAATGGTTCTCTATTACAGACGAGCGGCGACAGTACATCGCGAAGATCAGGGAGATCCCATCTCGAAGGGAAGACGAATCAAGAAACGAAGCATCCGAGGCATTCACTTACCTTGGTCCGGGAGATGACTGAATTGTGATTGAGTCTACAATACATTTTTTTCGGCCGGAAAATACGCAGATAAAACTGTATTATTTTTGCCGTAGTATTTTCCCACGCATTGCAAAAAGTCGCATATCTTGAGATATTCCTACGTACAGTTGAAAACCGATCGATCAATGTCTAATTTTCCAAAGCGACAGCGTTTATTTGCTTATTAGGATACGTTCCGCGATATTTTGCACATACCCACGGACGAATTTTTCACGGTGGCCGAAAAAAGACGAAAATCGCAGTTTTTGACATTTTATCGATGTCCTATTGCTTCCAAAGTATGTTTTTCGTTATTTTCATCGCAAAATACGCCTGAAACACCTATAATAACATTTTTTTTTCATGGATGAAATTTTCGACTTTTTTGGGCACGGCCCGTCATTTTTCGGAAAGTGCACCCCAACCTCTCATATTGGGCCAGCTATCAGCTCTAGGTATGTGGACTTCACCCACAACTTATTGGCATAGGTCGATAAAATGTCAAAAACTGCGATTTTCGTCTTTTTTCGGCCACCGTGAAAAATTTTTTCTCGCATAGCCATTTTTTTATTTCAAATTCGGAATCTATATGTAAAACTACTCCCTGTCGTTTTTTTTCACGCCCTTTCATCTGTGCGCTCGGATTTGGCAGCTTCCCGCCCGAAGCTTTCTCGAAGGCAGGTGAGAGAACGATGCCGAGAGGTCTCGCCATTTCGAGCGGATACATTGGCTTTTTCATCAAATGTATTTCCGATTAACAATTATTTAGTATTTGTTTAGATAATAATTTGGTTGTGGCATTTTAGACACATGACTTATATTTGTTAAACTTCATTTAGAACATTGAATTTTCAAGTTTTCGTTCTATGATCGATGTCACAACAAATAATGTAAGTACAAATGATTGACAATGATTATGGGAATATAAATCTAATAAACTAGTGATTTTCTCCTTTCCAAATGGCAAAACCACTCGTTATCTTCTTTATACCTATTGCTCTGCATGGTTACATCCGATCTTAGATGAGACGCGTTATTGTTGGTGTGATACTCTTAATGCCTGAACTTGTGTAACCCCCACTGGGTATGCGTTGTAGCATATTTGATCAAGATCGGATGCATCCTTCCATTCTAAGATGGGAAGCATCCGTTCAATTGTGAAAACTTCACACTAATACAATCAACTGAAGCATTCATTCTCTATCGTTGTCCGTACCCGGTTCCTCCGTATTAATTGTTATTTTCTACAGATGAGTTCATCCGAAACTGGACCGTCTACTTCGCAAATCTGCTTCTTTGCAATTCGAGGCTTAGAAGCACTCGTGCCTCTCCCCATTTTGCACTACAAAATTCGCACACGAAAGGCACCGGAAGGTCACACAATGCTTTTCTTTAATTGCTGAAGATTTTCTCTGAATTGTCGCGCGAACGTGAGAGGAGAGGGGCGAGAGTGTGGGACGAGGGAGAGAGACACGTGCGAGAGAGGCTCCGCCCCTTTTCTCTATGGTCCGATTTCCCTACGCTAAAACATTTGAAAAGCTGAGAAGATTCATCGCACGAAAAAGATGATCAGGTCATGAGGCTTCTTCTTCTCATTCCATCATGCCACATTTCAATTTGGCTTGTTGTGATGAGCACATTCATGGCTCCCATTGTTAATTCTCTCGATTGCAATCTCTCATTGTGTCTGGCGTAGAAGTAAATTTTCTTATTCAGCAGAGGGAGCTACTGTAAAGGGTTCGCATCAAAATATAGTCTCAACGGATTGTTCAGTGTCAATCATGAGATATTCAATACAGACTGAAAATATAACTGGATCCATACCAATTGGTGACTTTATGATGCTCACATGAATCAGTTTATGTATGTCTTCTTCCGTTTGCAGGGCCCACCATAAGTCGAGGTAATTGCAGCGTTTGGAAAGTATCGAAAGAACGAGAGAAACAGAGTATGCCATTGGCTCATCCTCCAGTATTAGGCTATCTACCGCATCGCCCATTTCGAGAATGTCTGGAAAAAAATTTCACATACACCGTAGGGCACGTGGTATATTTTTTTTTCTAGATGTCACTTGTTTACCTTTCATGGGGAGCAGTAATTTCATCTTCACTGTATTTATATTCAGTCTTTGTATAGCCTTGAACGCCCATCTCCTGAGAACAGCTCAGCTTATAGGGTGACCTTTCATTTGATACTGATCGAGATTCCCACTATTGGTCTTATTAGGATAAACAACTGACTTTCTCTCCTCAAAGTCATCAGCGATCAGGCAAGACTCAGTCACATCGAATCCGTCTAGGAAACTCGCAAATGTCGAAATATAAAATTTGTCGAGTGAATCGAATATGAAGACGTCAATCCGACATTGAATATTGCCGTGAAGGCATTTCAGAAATTTGCCAAACTTGTACTTGAACATCTTGATAAGAGTCTGATATAATTATTTTATATATTAGTTTTTCTTTAATTTTTAGTACTTATTTTATAATGGATAGCTAAACACATGTATTTCTCCATCTGGCATACGTTTGATTTGTGCGTGGGATTGGAAGAGTTATGAAAGAAGTCGAGGATGCTTACATTCCAGAGTGATGTAAAGTCGGCCTTCGTTCTGCAACAACATGATTTTCACTTGCACTCATGAAAAAATAATGGCTTTCTGGAACAAATCGTCGACATCAAGGTCTTTCTCATCCCCATTATTCTCTAACATATTATACACATTAATACACATTGACCAAATGAGATCTTAAGTGTGCTGCATTCTCTCAGAAGATACGTGATTTGCACATACGAGTAAATCCGTAATCTCTCTTACAGGCGATTCCAAGAAATGCATTCTTCGAATTCTCGTTATTACACAGACTCCATCCACATTTTGCTTTGCCATCCGGCACACCTGAACAGATTGCAATCTTTTAATTAATAATAATAATAATAATAATTTAACATGAAATATTTTTTAAAACAAACCATCCTGAGTGTGAGTAATCCTTGTAGTCGACACGCTTCACTATATCCTTGATCATTTCGAGAGGCAAGTCAAGAATATCAGCAACCATTGCGCTGTATTTTTCTCATGCTGCGGGCTGCGAACTGTGATGTTACTAACTAACGCAAACGAATTAAAATCTCATTTGGTAAAGTTGAACAACAACAAAAAAATTGAGGGAATTCATGAGACAATCACGAAAAGGGTCTGCAGCTTTGTACGCTCAGAGAGGAATAAAAAAAGCAAGGAAAGAGGAGAGAGTTATGAGGTGAATCGACACTATTCCGCCGAACTCAGCATTTGATTATCAGTGACACCCATCGAGACTTTTGCATGCGTAACATCTCGTCACTCGACATTGAAACGGTGATATGAAAATAACATTTTCTCTCAACAGTAAAATAATGAAATAATACAATGCAAAATATGTGTGACAAAAAAGCTACCGCCGGCCGATTGCTAGGCTGTGTAAGGATTTTATAATATAAATAGTAAATAATCATGCTAATAATCTGAAATATTTCACCGTTAATAATCATGCTATTTAGAAATATATCGCTTAAATCGCTTAAATCGATATTTCGCTTAAATTGAATGTACATCACATCGATATAGTTCTGTCCCTCCGTCGCATTCCATCGTACCACATATCCACTTCTCCATCGATACTTCCCATTGTAATCTCAATGTTCAGCGATCCACTCAACCATTTCCTTTCTGCTACTCCCTCTTGCACTCTAGCGAACAAATACACCTTCTTACCCAACAATGGGAGCTCCTGGAAAAAATCAGCATGAAATTATACATGATACTTCAGTATATAATACTACTGAAGTGTGTACTTGAATCTAATGAATGGAATTGGTTTGACATTTTGAACTCACATGAACTAACTGATCGATATCATCTTCCGATAACCATGCGCACTCGAGTTCTAAGCTAGTGCAACGTTTTGAGAAAAGTGTGATTGCAAAAGTCACAGGATCTCTCAAAGGCGATAAACGGTTTCTTATCAGGATCAGCGAGTCTACTGCCTCAGCAGCTCTTAGATTGCCTGAAATTGAATCGTATTCTGAAGCATTTATGATTCATTCAAATGGTAAAGGTAAAGTAAAGGTAGGTGGGTAAAGGTAAATGGATAGATATACTATGAGATGATATGAGATGAAAGGGAATTTAAGGGTATTTCAGGTCTGAATACCTGTATTCATTCGATGAAATGCCATACGAACTGTATTGATATGCAGCTTATTTATTACATCGAGAGCCAAATCCCTTAGATGTCCAGTTTTTTTCGCTCAACATGTGCTATCGTGATGTGTGCTTGATATTTTTCACTTACTTACCATTTCTCTTCCGAGAATCCAAACGCGTAGAGGCATTTATCATGTACAGTGAGACCCTCCAAGAAGCGGGAAAATAGCGAGATATAAAACTCGTCTTCCGCATTAAAAATGATTGAATCAATCTGACTTCGAAGACTCATGTCGTGAAATTTATTCATAAAATCAGGAAAATCAGGAAAAAAAAAAAACAATGAGAAGTAACTTCAGTTCTGGTTAGAAATTCGAGGTTTCTCCAACAAAGAAAGTATTCGTCACTTTGTTGACAACTCTTGTGTAATACATTATTAATAATTTATTATGCAACAATTATTCAGGCATTACCTTCGATTGACCGATGCACGCCGATTTTCACTGATTTTAGTCCAAGCCTCTTGATTGCGTCGAATGCTAAGTCTCTGAAATGTACTGTCCTCCATTGCAGAATACTAGCTCACACAAACTGAAAGTAACGAATACAACGTACAATCTCACGTATGCAAACCCGTAGAGACAGCTTTCGTTTACTGCAAGGCCATCCAAAAATGATTCGAACAAAGACACGTAAAACTTGTTGTTTGTATTGAACATGAACGAGTCAATCGAGCATCGCTCAATACTTCCGCGAACAAGTTGCAAAAATTCGGATAAGTCCTTTTGGGGAACTCGCACGTCAATATACTGACAAGTGAAAATATTATTTTAATCATATTGTAAAGCTCACGGATTTTTCATCATATGAAGACACTTTCCAAGACCATTTCGCGCTCAATTCACTGTATGGAAACAGAGACAAGAGCGGTATGGCGCGATCTAGAGCAAGCATAAGACGGGGTTCACTGTATGCCTGAAAGCATAATATATTTTTTTAAAAAATGTATATAAATAAAAATATATAAATAATAATATAAATAAAATAATATTTTTCACGTACTTCCGAGAAATGTACTTCGTGAATTATATCGATTTTGCATACTTCATCCACGATTTCTTTCGTGATTCGGCAAACCTGAATGGGGTGTAATTGATGAGATTTTTTCTCGGGCGTTTTGAATTTAGGTATTGTTATTATTGTTATTATGAACAAGAATACAAAGAAAACAACCATCTCTGCCCATTAGATTTTTAAGCAAACCTTTCTGAGTGCCAATAGTCCGGTATAATCAACGTGATGAACCACTTCAGTGACCATTTCCAGAGGCAGATCGAGAAACTCAATCTTCATTACACTAAAGCGAATATAATTACGTTATCAGTTTTAAATTTTTTTTAAATACAAAAACGGAGACAGAATATTCATAGCCAATTTCAGCTGCCAAAATGGTTGTGAAACGCGAAAGTTTCAATGGCGAAATATATGAGATGAAATCATGTGAAGCACGAGAGACGTGCACTCAAATGCGAGAAAAGAAAAGGTTGAGAGAAAGAAAGAGCCAATCTTCCGTCTCGCTCAACACAGCTTCTTATCTATGAGTCAAAGCAACGCGAAGCAATGAGCAATTGAATACTTTATTTGTCTCGCCTAGAAACGAAGTTGTTCAATGAGATTTCATAGAACGATCCTAGCGCATAGCCGATTCACTGAAAAATTATAATCAACAAATCACTGCACAAAAAATTACAAGTGATAGTGTTTAACTTCATTAATAAAAATGATGAGTAAATAATCGATGAAAAGTTATCGAGAAATTTTCCGTCTTCTCATTCCATCGTACCACATCTCCACTTCTCCTGTAGATTGTTCGATGATGATATCAACGTTCATCGATCCAGTGACGAAATTTCGTTTCTGTGCTCCCTTGTCCACTTTTGCATAAAAGTAAACCTTCTTTCCGAGCAACGGGAGTTCCTGTAAGTGCTTGATTAAGACGCAATTGCAAGTACTAAAAATGAAAAGATATCTGCAATGATATTCCAATTTGGATGGAAAACTCACCCTAGCTAAACGGTTTATCTCATTTTCCGTGAGGCAAGCAGCTTCCAGTTCCAGATGAAAGCAGCGTTTCGATAAAATGGAAAGAGCGATACCAACAGGGTCGTTCACTTGTATGTAGTCATTTTTGTATAGGATGAGACCATCAACCGCATCAGCCATTCGCAACTTCTCTGTAAGTGATGACAATAATTGTCTAAATAAATTCTACCCTAAGAATTCAATCAAGGCAATCATTTCATAATTGCCTTCAAAAAATATTTTCTGGTACTCATGAATTTTGAAAATGTTATATGTTGCTTACCTTCCATTGATCTATTAGCGCACATTTTCGCTGATTTGAGTCCTAGCCTCTTGATAGTGTCAAATGCCAAATCCCTGAAATTAATTACATGAGTCAGTCGAATCATAACCATGATATTGAGGATAAAACGTACAATCTCTCGTTGCCAAACACGTTTCCAAGCAGTCCGTCCAAAAATGAATTGAATAAAATCATGTAATATTGATCCGTTGTATTGAACATAAGAGTCTCAATCGCACATTGCTGAATATTTATGCGAACGTATTGCAATAATTCGGAGAATTTCTCCCTCGAGATGGTCACGTCAAGAAACTGAATATTAAATTATTAATTTGTTTAATAATGCGAATCTCACTGTTTTTCCATCGTAGGCAGACACTTTCCAAGGCCATTTCGGTTCGATTCACTATATGGAAGAGTCAAGGGAGGCCTGGCGCCATCAAGAGTGAGCCTAAGACGGGGTTCAAAGGGATACTGAAAGCATAATATTCTTGAGAAAAATAGTAATTTTCTCACTCACTTGCGAGAAACATACTTCCCGAATAACGTAAATGTTGCATACTTCATCCACGATTTCCTTCGTTTTGTGGCAAACCTGAGTGGAGTGTCATAAATGAGATTTTTTTCTTTTTTTCTTTACTTTTATTCGAATTCAGGCATTATTATTATGAATAGAAGGAAAATAAAAAGAAAACAAAGAAAACAACAAGCAAACCTTTCTGAGTGTCAATAAACCATTAAAGTCAACGTGCTTTATCACTTCAGTGATCATTTCCAGAGGCAGATCGAGAAACTCGATCTTCATAACACTACAGTATCGAGAATAAGTCTACGTCCTTTTTTATATTTTATATTAGTCTTATATTTTATATTAGTAATTTATATTAGTCAACGCAAATGTATGGAAAAAGGCTCACGTGAAGTAGGTGGTATATGTTGATAAAAATCAGTAGTGTTGAGCGGCAGAGCGTTGGTTCTCTATTTCTCTCTAAACTCTATTTTATTTTCTCTCATTTGAGTGCACGTCTCTCGTAATTCACTCGCCATTCAACTTTCGGTTTTCAGAATCATTTGACATCAATAAGTTGCATTATTGTAATCCACACATCATAATTATATTCGATCTACAGTATCGAGAATAAATCTACGTCCGAAATTTCAAAGTTCTGTAACTTTTGAACCAGATGAGATTTCTTTTTCATATTTTGGCAGGTGGTACTGTAAGTACTCTAGCATATGCTCACCAGGCTGGACCATGGTACGATTTCGTAATGTTGCATAGTGATGACGCAACATGACATGGTTTTTCATGGTAGATTATTTGCTCGATAAATTTTTCCTCAGCCTTCCTACTCGGTGTGATAATAGAAGGCTTCAATACCTTTTCGATGAAAATATGTACTCATGGGAGGATGACGTACAGTGGCTTTAGAATGTTTCAAACTACGGTCCCGAAAAAATGGATTTTCGTTCATAGACATGCTAGAGACTCGTTCAAAAGCTCGAAATGATCCTTACCACAATTCCTGATGATCAACATGTACCACCTACTTCACGTGAGCCTTTTTCCATACATTTGCGTTGACTAATATAAATTAGTAACAGTGATGCGATAAATTAGTAACAGCGATGGGTTTCATAAAAAGAATTTAGGAGCTACCGTTGCTTGAGCTACCGTCATTCTGGGTCCAAAAGCGAGTGGCGAGCTGTTGAGTCGCGATTTTCGCTCTCCGACTCCGGTTCCCTCCGCCCAGGATCTAGTCTCCCTCTCCCAGAAGCGTTTGGCACGCGGGAGTTGTACGCCACCCTGATGAGTCGCCATCTCTACATCGGCACCATCAACGCCAGGACGCTCGCCCCCAAGGACAAGCAGATCGAGTTGGAACTCGCCCTCGACAAGATCAAGTGGGACGTGATAGCAGTGCAGGAAGCAAGGATTGTGGGTTGTGCCTCGTTCAATCTTACATCCTCAGGCACTGTAGTCTACCACTCGGGCGGTCCTACTGCGTCCCATGGCGTGGCATTCCTGCTCCGACCGCACCTCGCGCGACGAGCTGTGTTCCATGGCCTCTCCCCTCGTCTAGCGACTCTCCTCCTACCCATCGAGCGCCTCTTCCTAGTCTGTGCGTATGCTCCAACGTCGTCCTACGATGACAAAGAGTACGATACCTTCATGGACCAGGTTGAGGCCACTTTGCGGAGAGCGCCAAGAAGCTGTATGCCAGTGTTGGTTGGGGATTTCAACTGTAGAGTCGCGCGTGAACCTGGCAATGAAAGACTTGTCGGTAACTACGCTTCTCCAACCCCCAACTCGCGTGGACGGACTTTCACAGAAGTCTGCGTGAGAACCGGCCTGCGCATTTGGAACACGTTCCCGAAAAAGAGACATTAAAAAAAAGAAAAGAGACGGCCGGATCTGGACTTGGCCGGATCTGGCGATCTCCCAACGGCTCCACATTCAACCAGATTGACTTCGTTGCAGCGCCTCCCATGGCGAGAGTTGTCAATTGTGGAGTCGTAGGTCGTTTCTTGTCCGGATGTGTCTATCCCTCCCCGACCAGGTGAAGCACAAAAGATGCAGGGAGAGGTTTGATCTCGACCGAGTCTCTTTACTGCCAACGCGAATCTCCTCGCGTCAGTGCCTCTCACCCGTCCTGCCTCTGCTGCCGAAGCCTACGATACGGTCCGGGCATTCACTGAGACCGCAGCAAGCGACTGTTGGAGAGTGCGAAGAGTCCCGCCCTGGATATCTCCTGCAACCCGGAACCTCCTAGCGGCGCGCCACAAGATGCAATCCAACCCCCAGGGAACCGTCGCCTACTCCACCGCGTGCAAAGCAGCCCGACTGAGTCTCTCCGATGACATCCGGAAACGAAAGGAGTCGCAAGCTCGTCATGCTGCGACTATGGGAAGGAGCATAGTGAAAGTGATGCTAAGTCTCCAATCCTCTAAGAAGCGTCTTCAAGTCCCTGACCCTGCTACTGGTGCTCTGTCTCAAGAGGCAACTATTGCTACGGTCCAGCGCTTCTTTGAGGAACTGTACACCCCCGGAGTGCACCTTCCCCTCGCGGTCCCTTCGCGCCCCCTCGATCCCCTCCCTCCCTTCCTTCCCGATGAGACCCGGCACGCGATGTCCCTGCTCAAGTGCGGCCACTCCCCTGGTTCGGACGGAATCCTTCCCGAGATGCTCTACCATGCGAAAGACCACCTCGCCCCCGTGATAGCCGACCTACTCAATCGCCTGGTAGCCGGACATCAAGTTCCCGATGGTTTGGCAGAAGCCATCGTCTCTCTTCTGTACAAGAAAGGAGACTGCACCAACATCGGAAACTTTCGACCAATCTCCCTCCTTACCGTAACCCTGAAGACCATGACACGTTGCATTCTGAAAAGATTCGAGGTAGTGCTTGAAGAGACTGAGTCGTCCAACCGGTTTCCGGTGCGGGCACAGCACCCTGGACAACCTGCACGCCATCAAGCAGGTCGCAGAAAGGTCATCGGAATACGGTATCCCCATCTACCTTGCCTTCGTCGACTTCCGCAAGGCCTTCGATTGCGTGGAATGGAGCGCGGTCTGGCAGTCACTCTGGTCATCGGGATGCCATCCTACCCTCATCCACCTTCTTCGTCGCATCTACGAGTCGTCTTCAACCCTCATCCGCGTCAACGAAGATATGGTTCCCGTCACCGTTCGAAGAGGAGTCCGCCAAGGAGACACTCTGTCCCCTCGTCTCTTCAACGTGGTCCTTCGATCGGCGATGGATGACATCGACTGGGGAAGCGACGGGATTCGGATTGATGGAAGATACCTGAGCCACCTCGAGTACGCGGATGACATCGCCCTGATCGCCAAGTCTCGACCGGAACTGGAGCGGATGTTGAAGAAGCTGATGGAGGCATGCAGCCGCGTTGGTCTCGAAATCAACGCCTCCAAGACCAATCTCCTCACCTCCTGCACCACTACCAGAGCACCCATAGTCATCGGGAACCTGCGATTTGAATTCGTCGAGTCTGCCACGTATCTTGGAGGAAGAATATCTCTTCCACTTGACCACTCAGACGAAATTGAGCACAGGATCAGACTCGGTTGGTACGCATGGAGTAAGCTGTCCCACCTCCTCTCTTCCCGACTTCTTCCCATGAAGACCAGGAGGAGACTCTTTGAGAGTTGCGTCACCTCTACCGTACTCTACGGATGTGAAGTATGGGCCTTGCGATCGAGCGACAAGGAGAGGCTGTGTGTGACCCAACGGAAGATGGAGCGGAAAATGGTCGGAGTTTCGCTAAGGGATCGCTGGAGAAACGAACGCGTGCGAGGGATCACGAAACTGCGCGATTGGAACCAAGAAGGACTGAAACGGAAGGCGCGCTGGGCACTCAAAGTGCGAAGCTTGGATACGGATCAGTGGGGCCGCGCGACTACTGTCTGGACGCCCTACAACTGGACTCGCCCCTCGGGCAAGCCAAGAGTGCGCTGGAGAGATGACTTGACGCGAGCTATTGGCAAAAACTGGTGGAATACAACCCGTGATGACTACCAGCGACTCATCCTCATCTGAGCACCCTAATTGCCTGATATGATAAATTGATTGATTGATTGTTGCTTGAGAAGAAAGTGTAGCTCTACGCAATGCTCAGCAAGGGAATGCCTAAACGAAAATTTGTTACTGGATCTATGAATGTCGAGATTGCATTCGACCGTATGTTCAATGGCAATTGCAATTCAGTCGAAATGTGGTATGGTGGAATGAGAAGACATGAAATATCTCGATAACTTCACTACGTATTTTATTACGAGATTAACTATTATTACGTGTCCTGTTTTGTGCACTGAATCGCTGTTTATAATTATTCAGTGATATAAGTGTTCGTGATACCGGTTAAAATTCTGCCATCCTATGCGCATATATCCCTTATACAATATTAGTCATTGCAAATTCATGGAAATGACTCACCTGAAGTACATAGGGGTTAATCTGATCCCATGTTAGCCAAGCAGCTTCCAGCTCAAGATGAATACATCGTTTTGAGAAAAGTGCCAGTACGAGGCCAACAGGATCCTTTACTTGTTCGAAGTTGTATTTTGTAAGATGATACCATCCACTGTATCCGCCATTTGCCGTTGATCTGAAGAAGAAAAACGAAGATATGGAAAAATTTTGAAAATATTCAGTAACCGCTGAATAATTATGATTCTTGAAGCGTTTAGCTAGTTTCGGACGAGAAAGTTGGCTCCTTATTTGAATTTCCTTTGTCATATCATCCGAATCTATTTTCCTCATTTTTCATTTCACCAATTTATTCAATAAGTTGTAAAGGACACCCGTTTCTCTAGGCACATCCGTCCTGCGGTTCACACTGCTATACCAGTGTATTTGTAAAGGAATGAGGAAGTCCGCAACCACCGATCCTGTTCTTCGAACCTACTTTACCATGTGATCATGCCACTACCAGTAATCAAATACAAACGGTGAACGTTTCTCAATTTTTATGCAAGCACTTTTTACGGATAAATAATTGTGCAAGTTGCAAACGGATTTAATTGTGGAAAAGAGATTCTATGCACGGCTTATGTTGACTCATTATTCAATTATTTGATTTATGTGTCGACAGCTAATGATTACAATATATTCAGCAATTGTCATCATTTATTTGTCACTGTAGTCGCTGGATTCCACATAGAATTGAATTGATTGAAGTACATCTGCAATTCTCCCCAATATCTTTTCATCTGGTCTCTGCTCCTCACCAGGGCTGTGCGTGATCGAAAAATTCAAGAAAACAAATTTTCTACACCGCTTCAATGGAAGAAGTAATTAAAACACACAACATATCAGTCGAATCGTAGTAAGACCATGAATCGAATGATTTGTTATGTATTGATACTTCTACATCCATTGAAGCGGTAGAGATAATTTTTTTCTCGAATTTCGCAATCTTGCACAGCCCTGCTCCACACATCGTTATGTAATGCTTTCGTCTCGGGGGCGATGAGTCCTCTGACGGCTTTCGTTCTCACGAATTTCCCATGACGAATGAGGATGAGAAGCGTGAGGGGAGCGAGGAGGCAGTAGTATGGCATCACCTACGGATAATAGCACATTTTTCGTGTAAAATTTTTGTTTATTGTTTCTACGTGTAAATGCACTTATGTGATCTTTCTCATCTCTCCATTCTCCGTCTGTCTTTCCACACACTTTCTCAGTGACGTGCTCAAAGCGTTCTAACGTTGCTAACGTCAGAGTATCGTGGTATCTCTAGATCGCATAATTTTCTAGTACGGAGTTTTGCTTGTGATGCTGAAAAAACTGACATTTACAGCTGCATTGAAGAACGTGTACTGAGTCGGTGTCAGTGTCAGACGAAGGGAGGGCGCCCGATAATAAACGACTAGAAACGAGGATTTGATTCAACATAGAAGTATAATCTCACCGGTAAATATTACGTAGTTGATGGTGTGAATGATATTGACCGGAAGAAACTGCTTGATAGCGATAATATTCTGCTTGCGATGAAATGTCTTCTCTACATTGTACTCTGTCCTTCTGAAATTGCCGATTGATAAGAAATCACCACTAATGGCTTACTCTTTTTTCAGCATGTTTTTGTTGTATCCCCAGAGAGCCAGAGTAGCACAAACATTCACGATATCTGACCCGAGCATGACGTAGAGATTCGAATTCAAAACCTTATTTTTGTGGTTTACAAACAGCTATTCAAATGAGGAAAAAACCATTTGAGCTGTTGTACCGAATGCGCTACAGTAAGGAATGAAGCCATCCAGAGGCTCTCTGTGAAATGCTATGCATCCAAAAATAGCCGAGTAGAGAACCTGCAAATCGGCCCGATACCGCGAACGATACGGTAATGGACTAACCGAAACCACAATGCATACCCTTGCCGTGATTTTCTGAATCCTATAACTGTAATTGAACGTAGATTGAAATCGTTGAGCGGTTATCCCAGCCTGCAGAACGCAGAATCCGGGCACTGCTGATGTGTAAATCATCCGGAAAATGCATAATTTCTGCAAATTTCGGAACTTTTGATATGAAAACAAACAGTCGGGCAACCTTATTGATCTGAGCATGGCATGGTTCCGAGGCAGTGTAGCGAGAAGCTAAGTGGAGCATCTGAAGAATCCGTCTCTACTGGTGATGGCAAATCGGCCGAGACTCTCATCAATTTGTATGATATCTCGTCGATCAGTGAAACGAGAGGGCATGGAAATTCAGGAGAGTAGGATGCCGATTTGTCATCACTAATCTCTACATTCGAGAAGGAAGTCACCTGAAGTACTGCCACTGCTCCACCATAGATAGTGCAAAAGATGTAGAAAGCAATTATCAATTCCTGAATGAATCATAACAAGCTGCTTCATATCCGACACTAACCTTTGTTGACGATTCGAACAGCGATTTATGGACGTATTTGCGAGCAGTGTACATACAGATAATTACTGAAGCGAACGAGAAGAGCAACTGTACAAGAAAGATGTATTTTGCATGTTTTTCCTCAAAATTATTTAAAATCGAAAAAAAAAATAACTGACATGCACCCAATACAGTACATGCATGTAGGCACTGTAGTAGAGTTGCTCGGCGAGTTCGCATTGGGCTTCCATTGGAGACGCTATCGAGAGGGAAGTTCCTTTCGGGAGATTTTACTCGTCCTTACTCGGAATAGCGAGGAGATAACAAGTCAAGAAATCGAAGCCTACACAATGGATGGCGTGTTGTTGAAAGAGACGAATGTACCAAGACTCACTAAATGTCGAGTGAACATTGGTTAACAACTAACAATTGTAAGAAACACCGAGAAACACTGAGAGAAAAAAACTACATTGAAAAAACTATCAGAAAAAAACTACATTGAAAAGGTTATGAGGCGTGAAAGAAAAACGAAAAATCGAATCACGCGCGCGAATTCAAACTCCAAACGTGGATTTTTCGGCTCAGAGACGAGCTACAACGCTTAAATTTTGGATTTCCATTATCGTTCAAGGGACCAATAGGGCTATCGTCTCAGCTTCCCCGAAAAAATATTGCTGCCACTCCTTCTTTAACCCAACAATATTCGCTCTTGTTGAAAATTATTTTATCACGTCATTGAATATTTAATATTGAATGATCGCTAGTGCAAAGTATCACAGAATTATTTCATACATACACGACGAATATATAAAAACGAATCCGAACCGGTTCGAGTCCGTCCCCTCTCTTCCCTCTCACTGTCTTCAGGTCATTGCTTATTTATCATGCATCTCAACAAAAACAGATGAAAATTATTTGGGATATACATACATATTTCTGTCTAAAAACAGTTAAATTTCTGTTATTCAAAAGAAGACAAGTAATAGCAGTTAAACTGCATTTATAAAGAATATTAAGTAAACGATTTAAAATTATCGAGATATTTTCCGTCTCCTCATTCCATCGTACCACATCTCCACTTCTCCTGTGCTGTGTTCGATAACGATATCTACGTTCATTGATCCAGTGATAAATGTGCGTTTCGGAACTCCCTTATCCACTCTTGCATAGAAATAAACCTTCTTTCCGAGCAGCGGGAGTTCCTATAAGTGTTAGAATGAAAAGCCGTAATATGAAAAAAATAATATTGAAATTTGTCACTCACCCGAGCTAAACGGTTTATCTCGTCTTCCGTCAACCAAGCACTTCCCAATTCCAGATGAAAACAGCGTTTCGATAAAATAGCGAGAGCGAGACCAACAGGGTCTTGAACTTGTGCGAAGTGATCTTTGTAGAGGATGAGACCATCAACCACATCCGCCGTTCGCAACTTCGCTGAAGAAAGTTTCGCTAGACAGCTCAGGGTAAGAAACTGGGACGAGAAACTGGATAAATTCTTCATTATTTCACCATTTCCAGTTTACTCGAGACACGAGAAAGGATAGATGTAGATGAAGAAAGGATAGAAAGGATAGACTATTACATTTTTATCATGATATGATCATAATAGTGACCAAAGGATGAGACCGCGCACGTTTCACGCTTAACTATTCTCCGGTTTTGCGTACTGGAATCGCATTTTCGCATATTTGAATATATTTTATTTATTTATTCTTTTGCTAAATTGCTTCTAAAGAGGTGCCACGCCCAGCGCACAAAGGAAATCTAATTAACGGATAGCGTAAACAAATAATTTGTGAATTCGTCATTACCGGAACAGTTTATTCCCCGGAACAAATTTTTGTAGATTTGTAATATCAATGCTTGCACGTTTTTCAGTCATGCGTGGAATGAATACTCACGCGAATTTAAAATCTTTATTATAGAAAATCCCGATTCACAAATATATGAGGCCGTTTGCCTAATTTTCGAGCAAAATCTGAGGAGTTTGGCACAGTGAAAAAATAACCTATACGAAAGTTGTCCTCTAGGGTAACTTTCAATTCTGAATCGACTGGCGTTTTCCGTTTTTCGATCAGATGCTCCAGAATCCCGGTACGACGCGACGTAAATTTTTCAAAATTTGTTTTCTGCGTTAAAAACTGATCCGGGAAGAGAAAAATAGGCCGAAATCTCACGTACCCGACCAGAATTTAATTCTCTACAAAATGAAATGTTGAATAAGGCTCTATCTTTTTTCGATTTCGAGTTATGGTCGTTTTCTGACCCTAACATTTGTTAGCTTATCTACAAGCATACTTTGTAGAGAATTCTTTTCTGATCATTTTTATATATAGGATGAGGCATATTTCTCGGGTCCAAGTGGTTTCCCATTCGATTATGTGACGCGAACTCGCGTTTTTTGGAGTTTTTCTAGCACAACTTTTTTCTTTCAAAGGTTTAGGATCTCTAACATAGAAATTTGGTTTCTACGTGCGAAAATAGGCCAGAATCTCTTTATTTCAGATGAATCTGAGAATATTACTTTTTTGACCCGAAAATCGACCTCGACGACCGAGGTGTCGAAAATTTTTTTTTCTCAAAAATACATGACTAAAGGAGTTTCTAGCGTATTTTCGAATTTCTATGAAACCGAATTTCTATGTTAGAGATCCTAAAACTAGAGACCACAGGGTCGAGAGCCGATTTCAATCAGTCAGGTAGTAGTGAAAGTAGTGCCAACCTACCCCTCTGGGACCGAATAACATCATACTTTTGGCCGTTTGTCAATATCTCAACTCATTGGCGAGAAAATATTGAAAAGGTGCTCTCGACGCTCCCACTATGCATTACTCGCCTGATCCACGCTCGCACAATCATGTAGCGCACGTAAGACCAGCAAACCCATGGTCTTGTGGCTCAACCGGTAGCGCGCTAGTTTATAAAACCCGAAACCTCAGGTTCGAGTCCCATCCTTTGCAGCCAGTTTTGCTAGCTGTCAAGATAAACAACGGAAGTCGGAATACGAATACGCGCGTAGTCTAACTTTTGCCGAGGTTGTACAATTCGAGGATTTAATTTTTCCCCTATATTTTTATTCTAAAATCAATATAAAAATATAATTCATAAATTACGAGTGGAGCAGCGTGTTTCATTCACTGGAAGTGCCTCAATTCCCTCACATCGACCCTATTCATCGATTTTTGAGATAGTTAGACTTGACCGATCAGGCTGCTCCACTCGTCATTTGTGAAGACTACTGAGAGCTACAGAAAACGTTTTTGATTGGCTCAATTGATTGAGAACTGGATGTGTACAAGCTCTTGTGGATTTTTGGCAAATCTCTATCCCTCCCAAGTGGGCGGAGCCTGTAGTCTGTACCTAAAACTTTGAAAGACAAAAGTTGTGCTAGAAAAACTCAAAAAAACGCGAGTTCGCGTTACATAATCGAATGGGAAACCACTTGGACCCGAGAAATATGCCTCATCCCATATATAAAATTTTTTTATTTTTAAATTTACGTCGCGTCGTACCGGGATTCTGGAGCATCTGATCGAAAAACGGAAAACGCCAATCGATTCAGAATTGAAAGTTACCATAGAGGACAACTTTCGAGTATAGGCTATTTTTTTTTACTGTGCCAGACCTTGCTCGAAAATTAGGCAAACGGCCTCATATCCTATTGTCTATGTTTATCAAAGGAATAACGCGATGAATTTCTACCTTCCATCGATGAATGAACGCCCATTCTCGCAGATTTGAGTCCTAACCTCGTGATTGTCTTGACTGCTTGTTGCCTGAAATATGATCTTTTCATGTATTTGAGTCCAACAAATATGAGCATTTACTGATCAAATTATCGAGAGAGAAAAACGCAAAATATTTTTGTCCTTCATTTTTCAACAAGAATACATAGATTCAGATTAACGATTTGAGAATATCAGAAAAAAATCACCATTCTGTATACACATCGAGACAACTCTTGTTCACTGTAAGGCCTTCCAAAAATGACTCGAACAGAGACACATAAAGTTCGTCTTGCGAATTGAAAACAAGCGAGTCGATCGTACATTGCGGGATTTTGCTACGAATATCTTCCAGCAAGTTTGAAACTTGTTCCTTCTGTACCGACACGTCAATTTTCTGCAATCATTCACCTTTGACACCTAAGATTCAGCTTGAACAGACTCGCCTTACATGTGCCTTTCGTATCGACTGTCCATACCCATTCCTTAGTAATGTCACTGTAAAGAGCAAAGGGCGGTCTGGAGCCATCGAGAGTGAGACAAATACTCCCAGTATTGTATAGCTGAAGTGTTTGTTTATTAGATTTTGAAGAAAAATAGAGAAAAAATAAAATATATCGCTTACTCGGCCATTTGCGAAATATAAATGATGAATAAAAGTTATCTTGCACAATTCATCCACGATCTCCTTTGTTAGTTGGCACACCTGAACAGAGAATGGTGACAGGGCAAAAAAATAGTGTATCCGAATCGATTAGTGAACTATCGCATTTCTACACTGTCAGAGAAATAGAATAGTGCAGACTCGCGAATATTCGACAGGGCATCATTGGTAAGAATAACAGTACAGTAGGTGATAGTGATGTCGTTTCGATTTTCGACTCTCCTCATTCGTCACACTCTCTCGTGTCTTTGACCGGAGAGATAGTTTGCGGAAAGGAGATAACCAAAACAGAAACCATCCTTAGTAGACGAACCTCTCTAAGCGCAAGTAGTCCTTTGTAGTCCACATGATTTACTATTTCAGTGACCATTTCAAAAGGCAATTCGAGAAGTTCGATCGCCATTTTTCTGAATATGTTCGTAAAATAGTCAAATCATAGCGTGCACAAAATGCCATCAATGAACTTCAAAAAAGTGCATCACAAGAAACTACACAGTTGTCCGTTTTTTTGTAATTTACTCGCGTGAAATTAAAAGACAAAAATTAACAATTGTGCAATAACTGCCAATAAGTGAGGGCAAAGGTTGTGATGCCGCGTGGCAAGCGCACTCAAATGCGAGAGATGCGAGGGTGGGGGATAGAGAAAGAGAGCGAGATTGTTAGAGAGAACCGATTTTTCGTCTTTCGACTCAGCGAGTGCTTATCAATCACACTACGTCTCACACCAGAGAACGATTCCTTTGTGTGATGGATCACTCTCAATCTCTCACCATCGCTCCATGTTTCACGCCAGATTAGGGCTTGATGCCTTTGAGAGACAAAGAGGAAACCCAACACGGAATCGGGAGCTTTCAGATTTCATTTGCGGTTATGAGATGCTGAACCGAGGCGAGAAAACTAAAAATTTTTGAGAAAGATAAATTAAAAGAACATCTGGTTGAGTCTCGTGGATGAAAACACTTGAACATTTGTTGATCATAGCGCTACCGGCCTCATGTGACATTCTCAATTAACGTCACGTTAAAAATGCAAATATAGCATCTCCATTAGTGGCAGCCGCGTGTCCTCTGACCTTCGGGCCAATGTGTTCGCTCTACTGATGAAGACTTGGCTCACTCCCCAGGAGTTCATTGACCTGCATTTGAATCTTCGTGAACTGTACAATGATGGATCTTCAATCACAATCTCTAATATGAATCCAGACGAAATGGATATAGCACGAAATCATGCATCTCGGCTTGCTCTAGGAAGAGTCAACGTTCACTTGTTCTCTGATGCTCTTTGTTTTCCCCGGACTTCAACGAAGGGCTGATTTTGTACAGGACGGAGATAATTCCAATCATTTCTGATTTGATTTTCAATCCCTATTTGATCAAGACTCTCATCAATTATAAGTTTGATGTGGAATCAGCATTCGCAAATTTGGCAATTTTGTTTCATCGATTTAAAGAAATCGGAAATACCGATCTTGAGCGAGGATTATACCAACATTGTTATTTGATCTTCGAGGAAATGATCCAGAATGGACGACCTGGTCTGAAATCTGAGTACACACTTGAGGATTGATTATGCTTCTCATTCAGTTTACTCGTTTTTATTGTAATGCAAGTATTTTTCATGTTCACATTGCAATACATGAAAATGTTTTTTATTCCAAAACTATGGATCAAATCAAAATACCGATTTTTTGTTCTTGTATCACAAGATATGCACTCGGTCAATAACTCTCTCTGAAGTCTTTGGTATTGAGAAATAGTTCTGATTTCTTTCTAATAAATGATCCCAAAACAATCTGCATCCTAAAAACGGATATTTTTTTTAAAATAGGCGCAGTGTTGCAGCTCGAAAATCCGATGTTTTTATGAGCCTAAAGGTTTAGTTTTACGCTTTCCACCTTTGTTTCAATCTCAAAACTCGCCGCACATCGAAGTCTCTTTAGAGATCAAAGAGTCGGTAGATAATGTAATACAGTATTTTTGACAATGCGTATATGAGACGAATCGCGAGATATTCGAGAGCCCCGCGGAAATAGAAAATTAGTATCGCCTATCTTGCTGAGAAATATAATTTCAGTACTTCAAATGGTGCTCTATAAAACTACGTTTGCGGAATTTTGATATCGGATTTGATCTCCGAGTATTGGTAGATCAAAGTGTATACACTTTGGATTTTTTGATAATTTCACTATTTTTCACTTCAGAAAAACGACCATAAATTGCTTTAAAATCGAGTTAGAGACAATTTCAAAAAAGCATTCGAATGAGGAGGCAGTGAGTAACATTTTTTGTGTTGATATGGTCATTCCATGTCCACGCGCTGGATCGGAACGGTCGGGTTTTCAAAAAAAGTGAAAAAGTGCCATAACTTTCTAAGAAGTGACACAAAAATTCTCTCGAGAGCGATTTTAGAACAGACATGTACCTATTCCATGTCCGAAAAGCAGAGGAATCGGAGTATGGAAAAAAGGGCGCGGGTTTATGTTCGAAAAAATGCCGATTTTCGCAGTTTTTCAATTATAACTTTTTTCATTCATCGTTTGATGAGCTCTAGTACCGAAATTCGGAATCAGTGCGCAAAAATACATCAGAAATTCCTATAGACATTTTCTTTCGAGTTTAAATTTTTTTCGACTCTGGCCACTTTTTCACTATGTGGTCCTCCCTTTGGTCCGATTTTGGTCGAAAACTTTTTGTCTCAGAAATAAGTCCCTATATGAATTACTGGCTTATTTTTGAGCGTAGAGAACGAATTTGCTAATTAGAGCTCGTGAAAACTCTACATAATAAAGTTATGACTAAAATACAGAAGAAATTTTTTTAAAGGATTTTCATCAGAGCATAACTTTTTTATTTCGAGGTTTCACGAGCTCTAGTTAAAAAATTCGTTTTCTACGCTCGAAAATAAGCCAGAAATTCGTATAGGGACATAATTCTGAGACAAAAAGTTTTCGACCAAAATCGGAACATGGTGAAAAAGTGGTCAGACATCTTCGAAATATATGACTATAGGATATTTTGGTGTATTTTTGCACGGTGATTCCGAATTTCGAAATGAGAGTTCATGAAAACATGAATGAAAAAAGTTATAATTGAAAAACTGCGAAAATCGGCATTTTTTCGAACATAAACCCGCGCCCTTTTTTTCCATACTCCGATTCCTCTGATTTTCGGACATGGAATAGGTACATGTCTGTTCTAAAATCGCTCTCGAGAGAATTTTTGCGAAATCACTTCTTAGAAAGTTATGGCACTTTTTCACTTTTTTTGAAAACCCGACCGTTCCGATCCAGCGCGTGGACATGGAATGACCATATCAACACAAAAAATGTTACTCACTGCCTCCACAAAAAATGTTACTCACTGCAAGCAATTTATGGTCGTTTTTCTGAAGTGAAAAATAGTGAAATTATCAAAAATTCCAAAGTGTATCCACTTTGACCTACCATTACTCAGAGATGAAATGTAGTTTTAGGGGCCCTCAATAGTCTCGATTCTCTCGCGATTCGTCTCATATGCATGTAGTTCTCTGGTGCTCATCGCATGATAGATACGGATGATCGCGAATCAAGTTACATGAAAATGGTGAACTATTTTCAAGTTTCATACAACCGAATTTCACGGATAAACGATAATAACATTTGTGCAAGTGGGAAACTGCTATTATTGTGGAGGATCGAATATCTGATTTATGCTTATTTTATTGACTTTTTTGATTTATGATATGAATCATTGGTTACAAAATACTCTGCACATTTCATCATTTGTTTGTCACTGGAGTTGGTTGATTCCACATAGAATTGAGTTGATGGAAGTACATCTGCAATGCTCCCCATATATTTTTATCTGTTCTCTGCTAGGGTTGACTGATCGAATATCGAAATGCCATTCGAAACGCGAATACAGTCGCTGCGCAATTAAAGGAAATCAATTCAAAGTCCTTACGAAACCTCTGCTTTCATTGCGCAATGAGAGGGATAATCAAATCGAAGATTGCGAAATTCGATGAAAATATGTTTCTCGATTCGAAAGTTTCGAATTCGCATTCGTTTCGTTAACCCTAGTCGCTGCTCCTCACATCTTTGTGGAATTCTTTTCTCTCGGGTGCGATGAGTCCTCTGACGGCTTTGGTTCTCTCGAATTTCCCTTTGCGAATGAGGACGAGAAGCGTGAGTGGGGCCATTAAGCAGTAGTACGGCATCACCTGAAATTTTTGTGTATATGAGGCCGTTTGCGTTAGGATCAACGACGGCCCAATGGGGGGTCTGGAACAGGTAAAAACTAACCTATGCTCAACAGCTGGCCCAAGGGGTAGTTTTTGATTCTGA
Organism: Pristionchus entomophagus; assembly: GCA_036245825.1. Classification (NCBI taxonomy): domain Eukaryota; kingdom Metazoa; phylum Nematoda; class Chromadorea; order Rhabditida; family Neodiplogasteridae; genus Pristionchus; species Pristionchus entomophagus. The sequence goes on from BTSX01000001.1 coordinate 12,229,354, forward strand.
ATCGACTGATGAAGCCCGTTTTTCGATCTTAGCCTTCTGAATCCAGGTACGACCCGACGTCGATTTGGTCAAAATCGGTTTCTCCTAAAAAACTGGTCCGGAAAGGGCTAAATTGGCCGAAATTCCGCGCCCGCGATCAGAATTTAATTCTCTACAAAATGAAAAAAAAAAATCTCTATCTTTTCTGGTTTTCGAAAAAAGTCGATTTTTGACAATCGCGAGGGGGGCCAAAAACCTATTGTCATTTTGAAGAGCACATTCTCCTGATCATTTTGGTATATAAGGTTAAGCATTTGGTTTCCCATCACTTTTAGTGACAAAAACTTTCGATTTTTGCAGTTTTTTTTACGTGAAAAAATACGCCAGAAACTTCTATAATCATGTATTTTTGAAAAAATAATTTTTTCGACTTCTGACGTCGTCGTCGAGGTCGATTTTCGAGTAAAAAAATATTTTTCCAAAAAAAAACATGACTATAGAAGTTTCTGGCGTATTTTTTTGTACGTAGAAACCGAATTTCTATGTTAGAGATCATGAAAACGCGAAAGAAAAAAGTTGTACTCGAAAAACTGCAAAAATCGCATGTTTTTGTCACTAAAAAAGATGGGAAACCACTTTACCAGAAGTCAAATGCTTAACCTCATATACCAAAATGATCAGGAGAATGTGCTCTTCTAAATGACCATGGGATTTTGGCTCCCCTCGCGATAGTCAAAAATCGACTTTTTCTCGATAACCAAAAAAGATAAATGTTTTTTTTAGTTTTTAGAGAATCGAATTCTGATTGCGTACGCGGAATTTCGGCCAATTCGGACCTTTCCGGACCAGTTTTTATCGCAGAAACCGATTTTGGCCATATTGACGTCGTGCCGTACCGGGATTCCGAAGGCTCAGATCGAAAAACGTGCTTCATCAGTCGATTCAGAATCAAAAACTACCCCTTGGGCCAATTTTTTAGCATAGGTTAGTTTTTACCTGTTCCAACCACTTGTTGACCCTAACGCAAACGGCCTCATACATATATGTGTTTTTGTACTGATGTAAACATGCAGAAAGAAAATATCTCTTTTCCGACAACCCAGTCATAAAAACAAATAAATAGTCCGAATGAAAACCATTCTAGTACCTCTAGACACGCTATTTTGACATCTCTAGTTCGCCTAAAGTCCTATTATCGAGACCTTTGTAATTCAGAAATAACTGACATTTACAGCTCCATTGAGGAAGGTATACTGAGCCGGAGTCAGTGTCGGTCGAATAGAGGCTGCCATAGAATACATGACTGGAAACGAGGGTATGATTTATAACATAGAAGTATAATCTCACCGGCAAATATTACGTAGGTGAATATGTGAAAGAAATTAACAGGAAGAAACTGCTTGATAGCGATAATATTCTGCTTGCGATGAAATGTCTTCTCTAGATTGTACTCTGTCCTTCTGAACTTGCGGATTCATATGCAGTCAATACGAATGGCTTACTCTGACTTCATCATGTTTTTGTTGTATCTCCAGAGAGCCAGAGTAGCAAAAATATTCACTATATCCAACCCGGCCATTCCATACAGATTCGACACCAATACCTGTTTTTTTGTGTTTGACAAACAACGATTCAAACAACGAAAAATACCGTTTGAGATGTTGTAGCGAATGCGCTACAGTAGGGACTAAACCCATCCATAGGCTCTCTGTTGTAAGATATAAATCCGAAAATAGCGCAGTAGAAAGTCTGTAGATGAACCTCACCACCGCGAACGATAATGGACTAACCGAAACCACGATGCACACCCTCGCCATGATTTTCTGAACCAGATAACTGTAATTAAACGTAGAAGCAAATCGTTGAGCGGTTATTCCAGTCTGAATGATACAGAATCCCGATATTGACGGTGTAGCAATCATCCGAAGAATGCACAATTTCTGTAAATTGCGGTGCTTGAGATATGACAACAATTAGTAGTGCAACCTTCAGAATCTGAGCATGGCAGGGTGTAGAAGCAGTGTAGCGAGACGCTAAGTGGAGCATCTGAACAATCCAACTCTTCTAGGGTTGGCAATTTGGAATATTTGGAATGCCTGCTTCGTCCCCCACGCGAATATTGCGAAATTCCGTGAGGGAGAGGTAGCGGCGTCGCTAGGACATGTCGAAATGCCAACCCTAGTCTCAACATTTGCGAAGTATTTCACCTGAAGTGCTGCCACTACTCCACTATGGACAATGCAAAAGATATAGAGAGCAATTATCAATTCCTGAAGGAATCTGCTTCGTATCAGATAGTGATGATAAATCGGTATTTGACTCTCCTCGTTTCGCATGATCCCTCGTCGGTCAGAGACGCGAGAGATCAGGCGAATCAAGCAGAGTTGAATGCCGATTGGCACTGACCTTGGTTGACGATTCGAACAACGATTTATGTACGTACTTGCGAGCAGTGTACATGCAGAGAATTATTGAGGCGAGTGAGAAGAGCAACTGCATGAGCGAAATTATATAAAATATAATGAAAATAACTGACATGCACCCATTGCAGTACGTGCAGGTTGACGCTGTAGTAGAGTTGCTCTGCGAGTTCACACTGGGCTTCCATTGAGTGATGAAGAAGTGACGAAGAAGAAGAAGAAGAATAAGAAGACAGGAAAGTAACTTCTTTCGCGAGATTGTGCTCGTCCTTACTCACAGAATAACGGGGAATAACGTACCCCGAGATCGAAGACTACACAATGGATAGCGTGTTATTGAAAGAACTGAAGCGAGAGGTAACTCTATGGGAAGGATGATTCATGCACTTTTCCGAAATGTCGGGTGAAGTTTGGTTCAACGCAAAAAAACATGAATTCTTGACTTTATTCTTGGAGATCACATATCAGAATAACTAATATCAAGGTTTCCGGAAAGCAACAAATAAAGCAATCCTACTATTGTACAATAAAACATCAGATTTCTTCTAGACGCAGCGTCTGTGGTTTCGGGCGGAAACCACAGCCTGAGATCGGATTGAGATCTATCGTCTTACCGGGCGAGGTGAGATACAAAAGTTTTTTTTTGAGATGAGATAGAACCGAGGAAGATCTCGACACTAGTAATGTCTGCAATGCATAGCCGCCGTAGTAGGATGTGAATCCAACCCTCGCTGGCACAAGCTCTCTTTGCCGATCGAGAAAGGGATCGTTCGTTTAAGGTGATCCGAGAAGTTAAAATCAATCCACCAAGAAACAATTATGCGAATCGTTGTAGTTTCAGGGCATATGTGCAGGCGTACGGCATCTACAAGAATCGGGCTGTGAATATAGATGCAAAGGTCATCCAATATTGTAATGCTCTACCTCAGCCAACCACCACGTGCAGCTCTCGTCGAAATTTCTCTTTGCAATATTTAGTAATTGTGCCCTGTATCTTTTTTTTAAAATGAATAACTGTCTGAGAGAGACACACTCATTAGAAATGCATTGAAGGGGCTTTATGTCTAATTACCTAACCCAAGACTATGCCGAAATTGCTCAGGTACACTCCAAGGTTGGTTCCGATCCGCAGGAATTTATTGTCATCTCAGTTTGTCGAGTGTAAGCTTGTTTTCCTTTATCAGCGGAGTTTACTTCATAATTCTTACGGTTTGACAGTTTTATCTGTATATTTATACAAACCCAAGCGCTATCATTCAGTGGATAAGGGCGCATACCGACGAATCATTGCATCTCCCTGAGAGAATCCCACAGTGGCGAACATATGGCGATTAGCCAACTTGCGAATGTTATTTGACAGCAGGGCACAAACATTTCGCAAGGCCACCAACATATTACTGATGACTAGCATCTAGCAAATGTTTCCATGATCGATTCACATTTATGATTCGAATCTTGATTATGATACTTCTCTTTTTTCCTCGTCTCGCGTTCCCTCCCATCGCTATAATCGGAACTTCCGCAATGAACTCATAAAACGCGATTGCTTTCTCGAGTGAGTGACCTCTATTCTCCCGGTCATTGGAATATCCTTGAGAGGACTACATCAAGGAAATGGATGCATTACGTTCCCTCTTCTCTCCCTCCCCCGATTGAGCTTTGCGATCATCTTTACTCTTACAAATTTTCATAGATGCGCCAACATAAACACCTAGAACTACATTTGGGATTTTTAAAATATAAAATTTGATCGATACTTTATCTATTATCGGTGTTATAACTGATTTGGGCACGTTCGTCGTGATTAACCTCATCAGTTGTTTCCTTCTTTCCTTCCATTTGTTGGGTTCGCTGGCATTTCGACTGTGCGTGCGCACATCTTTTTTCTCACCTACAACAATTTCATCATCTCTGCCATTTTGTATGCTGTAGTGAAAGATTTTTAGGGAAGATCCGCTCAAGTAGGTTAAAGTTTTTCCGAACATTTACGCATAAATAACGATCTTTATTCTGGATGACGTGGCTGCCTGTGCTTGCTCTGACGCATCTCGCATTGGCCTACATCCCGATGTACCCATCAGATGAGGGCATTTTCCCGGGACCAGTCATAAAGTCAGGTGAGTATTTATTATTAATATTTTTGTTAATATTATTATAAGTATTTCCTCTTTTTTTCATTTTAAAAGAAGTCTAAGAAGTGATGAGACGCGTTATAGTGAGTTGTTGCCGCTCCATTCTCCATCCCAGTAGCTTAGTGGCGTCACCTGACCCGGAAATTCATGATCATGCTCTGTCTACTGACGCCCTCAGCACCAATAGTGACTAGTTGTTAAAGAGTCCTGTTAATTAGTCATATCGCAGGCCTGAGAAGCGAAAGAAAGAGTGCCCACAATGAATTACAAGCTAGTACTCGAACGAAGCATTTTCCAGGCTGCCCGGCGATAGGCGTGATGTGCGAACTGGAGTTCAGTATGCAGCCCTCTTCGTGCGGTGAAACCTACGCGAAGATCGATGTCGGATCCGTTTCCCGCGTCTATCCCACCACCTCGCTGATGTTTTTAGATGTGAATAGTAGTGATGACAATTCGGCAAGAGACTCTCCTCATTTCGCATGATCTGTCGGTTAGAGAAACGAGAGATTATGCAAATTGAGAGGAGAGTCAGATGCCCATTTGTCATGACTAATGTGAAATTTCACACATCTGGGTCATTTTTTTCACTCAGAAAGGGATACCCGATGGATCTCTTACCGTATTCAAAACACAACCGTTATCTCAGATCGTGCAAGAGGTGCTCATACTGCTGCCGAATAATACTCAGGTATCCATTAAAAATTTTTTTAAAATTAGTATGATCAGAAAAGGAAGAGCGATAAATTAATTCATGGAAACACTATTATTGCAGTTCAAACCTGTGATCGAAACTCCTCCACAAATTATCCAAACCATTCAGCCTCCGCCTCTGCAATCAGTTGCATACCCAGTTAGTTTATCATATCTTTGCAACGCTTTCCGGCATTCAACGAATAGCGGTAATAGATGATTCTCATAAAGGACACAATTATTAAAAGCTGTACTGAGTTTGCATTTTCTTACTTTAAATTGGGTATACATTGTTATGTCTCAGGGCCCCGCTGTTCCCATCGTCCCCGTCGCCCCTATGGAATGCTTCTCTGGCGATTTGATCGTCGAGACACTCGAGGGTCCGAAGCGAATGATCGAATTGACGACGGGCGATAAAGTGCTGAGCGTCGAAGATAATGCTGTTCGTTTCAGTTATGATCTACATATATTATATCTACTGTACTTTTCGAAATTCTGTCCTATCAACGATAATTCTGTACATTTTCCTGGTAATTTCGAAATTAGAACAGCAGTAGTTCATTGCAGGTCCTTTTCTCGCCCATTATCATGTTCCTGCATCGGGAAGAGGAAGTGCTGGCTGAAATCAATGTGATCACTACGGTATTTAATTTACGTATATTAATATTTAAAAAAAATTTGTTTATTATCAGGTAAACAACGACACGGTGAAGATAACGAACGAGCATCTCATTCACGTAACGGATTGCCTTCCCAACAGCGAGCTCCGGACTGTGAAGTGCGATTATGTTTGTCCATAGATTAGTGATGACAAATCGGCCTCGACTCTCCTCATTTTGTCTCGCGTTGGTTAGATAAACGAGAGAGTTTACGAAATGAGGAGAGCCGGTTTTTTTTTGCCATCGCTACTATGGTTCTTGTCGTCCTTCATTCTACGGTATTTGGTGTATTGGATTTGGATTTTAACACATTTATCAAGAGTAGGCTCTGATGTGCATTTGGTGTAGTTGGAGAAAAAGGGCTATTTCAGAGCGAAAGAGGTGACTACTGAGCACTGCCTGATGACAATTCATGCGCCCGCGCAAAAGCTACGGATGGAACGGATCGCTAGCGTCACAAAGGTACTTGTCTCTGACATGATCAGAGATCATTCTCTATAATCTATTTCCACCCGTTTTTTGTTATCTATCTCAATCAGTTGTCTATCATCCTCCCCTCTCTTCTCTCTCGCTTCACCCCCGAAAAAGGGTCTTCAACTCACTGAGTCATCGACAGTACGCACGAACGAAAATATTACGGATGAACTCCTGCAAGCACGCGCCCTTCGCATAATACCGATAAACCGGGAGAAAATGAACGATTCCTAGGATTTTCCGCAATTATCGCGGAAAAAAGCGGAAGAGCATAATAACAAACGTGAGAGAGAAGATAGAGGTCTGAAACTATGATCGGTATAGAGAAAAAAACAGCTTCCAGACTACAAGTGCTGAATATTCGCACGATATCTCATGTTTTCGCTATCAACATTTATTAGTCATTCCGGGCTCAGCTTATCAGCGAAGAATAGCGACTGAACATAGATCTACGTAATGCGGACATTTAATGAATTTTCAATTGTAGACGTTCGAACGCGGCATCTACTCGCCTCTCACTTCCTCTGGGGATATCATTGTCAACGACGTTGTTTGCTCCTGCCACTCCAACATCGCCGTAAGGACCCTTCAACAGTCCTTCTTCACCCTCTACCGATCTCTCTCCTTCCTCCTACCTGAGGAAGGCGCCATTCCACTAGGTGTCGCCTATCTCATCAGGGTTATCGACCTGTTCATTCCGGTTAAAATGATTTTGGGCTAAGCAGTGTCCCAATTGACTGCTGATTATCCGACCGGTTTTATTGATTGCAATAAGCCTTGATCTAACTCCTAATGTTTTACCAGTGAAGAAATTACTTTAATAATATCGACGGTAATTCGTTTATTGTATCCATTCGCAATTTAATACAAAATAAAGTGTATGAACATTTAATCCAAGAAGTTACACTAATTTTCGATTCAGTTAACTGTCAAGTCTCTCTTCACTCAACTATGACTTCGTCTCCCTTGTTTCACGTTCGAAATATTTTTTTCTTTCTTCAGTCCCATCTCCTTCCTTTCCAATGAACACTTCGTCTTTGATTATTCTCGCCATTTTCCCGATATTTCGCGTCAACTCCCTCTGATTCTAGGAGCAATCGACTACTGTTCTCTTCTTAGAAAGCACAATGGATGAGTATCACTGCAAGATCACTTGAGCAGTAGACAATAACTGTCTTGTCTATACCTTCGAATCGACTCTCAAGGCATGCACCCGACTTGGTCCTGTTTCTGGTCTAACCTGCTCGGCTTGCACCAGAGAACTCGTCAAAACAATCTCGGGGTTTCCGACTGTCCCTCCAACCTTTTACTCTGACTACTGAAGGAGCACCAATGAAAGTAGTGAAGTGTGTGCGATATAAAGTGTATTCTTTCCAATAAAATATAGTTCAAAGAATGCAGGCGCACATGGATCGATTTGTGCCGAGGCTCCCCAGTTTTTGTACTGATAAGTAAACAGTCCAGCACCCAATGGATTCTAACTCGTAGCGAATGCCGATGAACGATTGCATTTCTCTGAGAGAATTCCACACCGGCCAACATATGGCGGCCACGGTTGCTCAGCCAGGTGTCTTAGGTTGTTCGACCTCGAGGCACGAAAATTATCGCAACGGCTCCAATATATAACATATACATATCTAACAGTTGATGATGTATATGTATGGTTCGAATCTTATCATGGTACTTTAGATGGTATTCGCTTTTCGCGTCCCTTGAAGAGAAGATTCCCTTGAATTGAAGACCTCTCCCTTCCCTTCTTCCTTGAAGGGAAGGGAGAGGCTTCTTCTTCCTTCTTCTTATTCCCTTGAAGACTCCCTTCCCATCGTTCTAATCTGCACTTTCGTATGAAAAGCCATAATACTCCATAGCGATTTTGAAGCAGTGACCTCTATATCACTCGTTTTATGGGAATAGCCTTGAGTGGACTACTGCAAAGAAATGGAGGTATTTTCGTTCCTTCCGCTACCCTCTTCCCCATTGACTTTTGCGATCATCGTTGCTCTTTCAAATTGTAATAGATTTGCCGACATAAACACCTAGGCTTTAAATAAACATTTGTGTATGGAAAATTTAGGTTTTCAAGGAAAAGCCGCTCGAGTAGGATAAAATCGTTCAGAATGTTTGCGCCCGAATTACGATACTTTTTGTGGATGAGGTGCTTGCCCGTGCTCGCCCTTCCGTGTCTCGCTCTGGCCTGCATCCCGATGAGGCCAGAAGATGATGGCATTCCAGCTGGGCCGGTCATCCGGTCAGGTCAGTACGAAACTCTTTCCAGCAGAATTTCGTTTTTTTGCTCTCTCCATTCTGCACACTATCTCACTGGTAAGAGAAACCAAAGAAAAAGTGCAGGTTAGTTTTCGGTCCGGTTTTCGCAACTTTCTAGGCTGCCCTGCAATGGGAGTGATCTCCGAACTGGAGTTCAGTATGCAGCCCTCTTCGAGCGGTGAAACCTACCGGGCTGCAAAGATCGACGCCGGCTTCGTCTCCTGCACCTACCCCACATTCTCCCTGATGTTCCTAGATGTGAGTTAGTGATGGGAAATCGGGATCTGACTCTCCTCATTTCGAGTGCTCTCTCGTTTTTCTGTCCAGCGAGAGAGCGTTAGAATTGAGGATAGGCGGATGCAGACTTATTTTTTCCACTCAGAAAGAGATGCCCAATGGATCTGAAACGATATATTGGTTGCATGAAAAATATCTGGTCTCATCAAAACTATCCATACTATGCTGTCCAGCAAACTGTTTCGCTTGTTTATACACGCGATATATTTTTTTTATTATATCCAGGTAGTCGAAAAACTCGGCGCTTTAATCACATGAAAGACGGAGAAACGCGAGATGGTGTGTTCTCGAGCAGTGTTGAAGGAAGTTACAAATTGATTACTTCCCCCTGTCCCCTCTCCTGTTCGCGCTTCTCTCAGACTTCACTTTCCATTTCAGCTTTCTCAGTAGGTTAGTTAGAGCCTTTTTGGGGTTTGGTCAGAGAAAGAGAAATGGCGCGCGCAAGAACAGTGAATACGTTTGAAAGACAATGTCTGTGAGGTGGCGAAGTAGTACGGAGGCGCATCCCTCGATAGTATTAGGAAGGGCACAAGGAGAGTTTATTGTACGGGTAAACTTTCTCAAAAAATTTTTTGTCAATTCGACATAAAGATTTCAAGATCATAGAATAATACTCAAAGTTTGGAATAGTGAAATTAATGAATGTTTTACTATTCGAAAACGGGGATGTTCTAACCCCTCCAACCGGAATGGGAACCAGGGGTCCCATACGTTGTACATGTGTACAAAGCAAATACGATAGCCATGCTCTTAAACATCAGACTCATTTTCAGAGGTACTATAACCTCCACTCTGGCACGACTCGCGTCTGCTGTTCATCGTGATTGATCAAAGCTGTCAACTGCTATTAATATCACCTTATACTATTGATATTATCATTATTGTACAGTCTTTTATGATAATATAAAGGGTTGATGTCACTCTGTATGTCCATGGATTGAAAAGGAAAGAGATATTATTGAAGGATCCTTCTTCAATTATTAGTGAAGAAGACGGGAGAAATCAGAGTCGAGAGTAATGAACTGGATGAATAGGCCAGCTGAGAGAGTGAGAGACATTTTTTTTCTACTTTGAGAAGGGAGAAATGCCGTATGCGAGTCTATACGATTATATCGATAATTTGAGACAGGAAATTTTCTATACGAGAATGGACTGTGGACTGGACTTTACTTGATATGACTATGTGAACTTAGGAAGTCAATTCAAATAATTCGATATTTTTTTCATGAATCTTCTTTATTGTCAACCACTGTAACTTTTCTCAATCGATAGGCGGAGATGAGATTGAATGTAGTTCGTAGGATAAGCAAGAAGTGGACTCTGTAGACTTTGAACGAGATTAGCGTCAGAATGTAAAAGAGAAATGGAGTAACAGTGAATAATGCTGAAAAAAAAATTAAATTGTTTCTTCTCATCACCGACTCTTCATTGTAAACACGAGTAAGGAAATGAGTGCTCACTAATGTGTTTATGCTCAAATTCACTCGCCACTCGCCACGTTGTGTTTCATCTCACTCGAAATTGTAAACGCTAGCGATTGTTGTTGTTGTTCTCATTCGCGAGCGCCGAGTCACGCGGAATAACGACACCAGTGCTCACCCGCACAAGTCCAGGTGATCACATTGAGAATGATCTTTGATCTCCCTATCGCATTTGTGAAAACAAATTGAAAGAGAATGTACATAGCTGAAGATGTCAATCTAGCAAGAATAAGATACTGATTACGAACCAGTGGGAAAGAAGAAGCAGAAAATGGGCTGGATTGCAATGGAGAGAAAGAGAAGAGAAGTGTGATGAAAAAGGTCCCATGTTCGAGGAGACATTGAGGGTTTGAGCTGCAAAGTGAATGTTCATCTCTTACCCTCTCCTTCCCCTTCGCTCTCATTCTTCCCCATTCTCACCGCCTTCAACTGTTGCCATACTCCATAGTTCAGATAGAGAAGTTGAACAGTATAAATGAATAAGAAGGTGATGAATGACCCCCCGAGAACCTCGATTGTATCTATCAAGGATCACCTAGTATTCTCGACTTACCATGAGTGAGTTTCCCCCTGATTTCATTCGAACTAGTGAATAGTGAGATCTGAGAAATGCATCGAAAGAGGAGTCAGATTCCATCTTTGAAGTATTTGTAAATAATGATATGGAAAAGGAAGAAAACCTCTAAGCCAAGTGAAATGAATACTGCCAGGCCAATGAGAAGAATGATAAATAAGTGAGTGCGGAGAAGATTGATTTAGTGCGGAACGAGAGTCCGGCATATGCATTCAAGAGACGATTAGATTGCCTAGAAACATCAATAGTCATCAATCAATAATAGCATTTCTTCACCTCATTCCTTCCATTTTTCCGAGAAAGTGTGAGATGGAACTCGATAGAGCAGAATTAGTCATGAAAGTCACATTTACAAACCTGGGATGAGAGAGAATTACGAAATGAACGATCGCTCACCATAACACGAAAAGGAAATTAGAAGGGAAGAGATCCCTGCCACTGACTTGACTAGTTGATAACAAGGACTGATTATTGTGTTCACTTGCGACAAACTAATCGATCTCACCTTATGAGGGAAGAGTGGAACCGTTTGAGCTAGTGAGAACACAACCCAGTGAACCAAACAAGCGCTAAGTTGGATAAGGACATTTGTCCTTCTCATGACCATCTCATCTGGAGTCCATCTCAATTACTTCGATTCAAATTATGAGCGAAATACAACTTAGATACTTGACAACGACGTAGAAAAACACAATAGCAATGAAGAATGAAATAACACCGAGAACGGATTGCAAATAAGTATGAATGTTGAGAAAAATAAGATTTTTGAAAGTCCATTCGATGTCAATTTCCATTGGATCCATTCGCAGGTTTGTCAGTTGAGGATTGAAAGAATAAGGGTGCTGGTAAATGACTGAGAAGTCAAACTGATTCCCTCAACTAATCCCGTTTCTATTCAATCACCGTCGTGATGACATATCAAGTGGACGATAATGACTTACTTGGTCACAGATTCATACTATTCATTCTGTATAGCGGAGTGAATGCAGTGAGTTAAGTGGAAAAGGGGGTAAGTCTAGTCTCTAGCCTCTAATCTTGTTATATTCATGTGTCGAACGTTACAAACTGCGACTCATGAAAGTGGCGAAAGGACATTTCGACGAAGACACTAGAGCAAAATATGTGTTATTTCAGATTTATTTGTTATCTGTTCTGAATGCTCATGAAAATCGACTTCCGGATGGCGAGTTCTTGCTGGCAAATCGATGGAATGTCAGAAGATAGATGAGTTCACTTCGATATTGTTTGAATCCGATAAGAAAGAAGAGATAAATCGAGTATGGGAAGAGACCGTATAAACCTCAAATATCACAGTCCACTCAATCAACAAGACACCTCGTGGAGATTGGTCTCTTTGGTTGCAGCCAAGTAATTCCCTCGCTATTCACCGCAGTAGTCACTTTGTGAGTGTCCAATGTGCTAACCTGATACTGAAATTGTGACGAAAATGCGCCATTCTGTAGTGCCGACCATTTGAGGCAATTGGAAGTTGCATACATTGAAGATGCCTTGAGAATAGAGATTGAGGGAAAATCAGTCTGACAACAAACAATGGGGAAGGAAGAAGAAAATGAGTGGAGCGAGAACAATACTGAAGAAGATTCGTGACATGCTCGAGAGAAGGGAGAAAGTCTTCGTAGAAATTGTTGATTTAAGCTAAATCCAATCCGTAAATTGAACATGTTAATCATTGTTCATCTTCTTTTCCATTTCCTCACCTCTCTCAGTTGCTTGCTAATCGAAAGATTGAGATAGATAATACCACCTGCATAAGAGAGAAGCCAAGCAGTGAATGATAAAGTTACCAACTAAAAGAGAGGAAGAATTGAACATGATTAACTTGTGATAATATTCTTACCAATCCAGTATATGAGTGATTCTGTAATTGAATCATGGCGTATTCGTCTATTAATTTGTGCTTCAATGATTCTCGATCTGGCTCGTACTGAACATAAACGTGATAAAAATCAGCAGAAAAGAAACACACATCGAAATCTATGTAGATCAGAGCAATCGTGACCAATGATACGACGGCATTTTGAATATGATAACAATTGAATACAATCATTCTCTTTCTCAGAGTGATCCTTCGAAGATATCGAAACATTCGATTTTGAGAGCTGAAATAATCAGAAAGTATTGCTGAAGTTGTTGAATGTAACCTCAATCCAGTAGTGAGATCAAGATAATGCGAAAGAGAGGCCACCAAACAGCCATTTCCGATAAATGTCATGTCGGAAAACCTGGTCGTTTTCGTGAATAATTGATTTTTCATTTTATAAATAAATTCTAACCACAGTGCATATAAAATAGCAGCAACGGTTGATCCCAATGATCTCAAAGGACCGGAGAACATTACTATCTAAATAAACAAGTTATCCCATTTCTGAAAACAATGAGGGTACTCGGAATGGGAGTATGGGCATTGGCTGAGATAGAATGTAGAACAGAGAGAGGATGATACACCCAACAAGGAGATTGAGAAGACAAATCTTGCGAGAATGCATGGAAGTTGGAGTGAATCTGAAGAGAAGAAAGGAAGGATGAGAGAAATATTTTGAACATACCTATATACAATATAGGAAAGAAGAATGCAGAGAATTATGGAAAAGACGGAACTTGCGTAGATTAATATGAGATACCATTGAATTATAGGAGTGAGAGAATCGAGAGCAACCTCCAGAGACAAATTCATGGCGAATGAGCACTAATGAAGGAAGTGGAGGATGTGGAGGGGGCGTGAAACATCAGTAGACTCTTTCACCAATCAACCAAAAGGAAGATCATCTTGTTAAGATTGGACCTGAGAGAATATGGGAGAAGTAGCAATCGTGCAATACCGATGTTCTTCCTATTGTGCACAACATTTGGAAGTGACAAAGGAGATTTGTTGCAGTATCAATTTGTAGAGTGATTATCAACCACATTGACTGAAAGTTTTGAACTTTTAAAAAATCATAGGCATTTCTGTATGCAACATTTATTCCACATCTCTAGGCATAGAATACATAAATAAATTGCCAGAATCGAAATAATAAAACTACCGATAAATGAGTGGTCAGACATTGGTTAAAATGCGCCGCTGATTCTACCGTCTCTGATGCTGGTTAAGACAAATATGTCGATTCTGACGCTGATTGTTAGGACGAGACAGAGGTTTCATCGATCGATTGTGATGAGCAGGATACTTGTGATGAATACGTTTCGAGGCATTTCCGAACCATTTCTTCGCCTCAGCGTCAAGGTCAATAGGCGCAGTTCGATCCTCTTCGATGACCTGAGATCATATTGTTGTTCTCCTAAGTATATCAGACAGTTCAGAAGGACATTTTTCATTGATTTGATTTCCTAACCCACTATTTGCAGTCTCAACTAGTGAAACCGGTGCCTCCAAAATTCCATCATCTCGCCTGCTTCTCTGATTGGCTAGAGAGTTCGCAACTTGATTAGAAATGATATTGAATATACGGCACTGATTACAGCGATAGTCTTACAACATTATTTACATTGCTCCTATTATCATTGGCACTTTTCGTTTTCAGTCCTTTTTCGCCCACAAAACTCGCATTGTAATTTAGTTTTTAACAACTTGAATAACTTTTCGGTAATTCTATGACTCACCTTCTGTTCCATCAATTCCAACAAACAATCCGACTTCTTCCGGCAAAAGGGACAGAATATTCCAAACGAGTCTTCAGTATCTCGTATCAGATGATTGGCGCAACAAGAGCACACAATATGACCGCATGATGAGAAGAAGCACAGCTCAAAGGGAGCTTCGGACAGACAAATTGCACACTCGCGTGATGCCTGATCCTCCTGGAAGGAATATTTGAAATATATTATGTATTTAGCTTGTATTTATTTTATATTTATTTATCACATTGATTAGCGCTGAAAATACTGTGTTCTGGTATAGTAGTCACTGCTGAATCTCACAGAGTGTGTGCGAAAGATGTAATGAAGAGTGCGTATTAGAATGTAAGGAGAACCTTTCTTACCTCGAAAATTCGCTGGAAACGCGTTGCTTTCTCGCACAGTGGACACTGTTTCTCTCCAGCAGAACACTGCTCACAGATCAGATGATTACAAGCGATGGCAACCACTCTTCTCGTGGGATTTTTCGAATTGCAGAAGTGACAAGTGCGCGAGAAACTGGGCATTGATCTGGAATTAATTAATATAAAATTAAGTATTTGACTAATTATTCATTATGAAAGGACCATTATCAATACAATAATAAATATCGAATACGATTATTTGTTTCATAATGTTACTCGCGTTAAGACTGAATAATTTTAAAACAAATTTAAATTTCATAGCCAAAACAAACTGACTTCTGTAAACGGTCCACGAAGTAGTTAAACTCCTGCGCCAGGAAATTTTCACCTTCGTAAGCTTCAATTTGACGTTTGATAAATTCAACAGCGCGATCGAAATTAACTTGATGATCCATTGTGAGGAGTCGACACTGAAAAATGAAATGTATTGATCAAGGCTTCTCAATTTCTCCATCAATAAACGCGAAAATTTGGCGTGAATTTTCTGAACAATATCCCGTGAACAAAATTTAATTTAGGTATACGAAGGAGAATGTGGGTTTATAAGTCAGAATAAAGAACACTTAAAGCAAAAAAGTGTTCGAGTGATGCAAATTGCTCATTCACGGCTTCCGATCAAAGAGTGAGGAGAAGTGAGAAAGGAATGAAGACGAAGAAAAAAAAGTTTTATAAAATACAAAATGGGAAAATAATTCAAATAGAATGAGTAATTTAATTTTTTATCAATATACGTAGAACGAGTGATCAATACGGAAGAAAGCAAGTATATGTGAAAAAAGAGTCCATCGATGGTGTATATCGAGCTTATTCGGAAGCATACGTCCGTTCTGAAAGAAGACGCCTGCCCTGTGGCAATACTTGAGTAATATTTATGAACTCCCTCGCAATGATGTGCTGTGGGGATGGCGTGTCTGTGATCGAGCATAGCCACAGGTCCGCGTCTATTTCAGACTGGAAGTGTGTTTCCTTATTTCTACGGGAGAGAAAAGTTCCTCCTCATTTACTGTTCACTCTCTCTATTCAGTCTTCTCCGCTATTCGACCATGTCTCTGCATAAAACCGACGATTACATGCAGCAGCTTCGATGGGATAGTACATATTTTATGATATTACAGCAGGAAAGGTTCGTGGTTTTCCATTTCACGATACTTCATTTTAGATGATAGGTACCAAATTAGAGACTGCAAATCGTTTCTTGTTTATTGCTCCTCTCGACCGAAATTTGCTATGAGGAATTGAAAAATGATTTGGCATTCCTAATCCAAATGCATTATTTCTATAACAACAAGTCATATCATATTATATTGTTCTCTTCAGCGCAATTCGCGGAGATAGATTCCCGCGCGCCTGTGACTTCTGCTACAAGAAAAATCCTGTTCACCGAGTAGTTTGCACCGAATGCAAATACATTTTCTGCGGCAAATGCGCAGACGAGAAAAAATTGTGCCCAAGCTGCGAGAAACCATCAAGCTTCGTCAAACTTTTCGAGGTTTCTCGCTAATTTTCGCTTTTCTAGAGGCTTTTCTATTGATAATTATTGATTTGGATTTCAAATTTGTCCTGTGCAGTGAGTCCTTTGTCTTTATTTTACCGTAATTTCTTGCAAATATAGCAATCATTAATTATGATTCATTATATTATTATTTAAGGGCGATTGTGGCTCTCGTGCATGCGATATCTGCCTGGTCGAGGCTCCATCTCATCGGGTGTATTTCCCACTATGTGGCCACGTCCTATGCACTCCTTGCAGCCTTCAGATGGTGTTGGATGCGAACATCGCTCGGTCATATACCATATGTCCCTTTTGTCGCACGCCCTCTACGGTGTTGCGAGGCTTAGACGAGAAAGTCATTGAATATCAGAGAAAGGAGCCTGATACTGAGTGTATTAGTAAATTCACGTATTATCAATTTTATCCGATCAAACATAACAACCGTATCGTATGAATCAACCCCAAAAGCGTTAAAATTGTTTCGAAAAGCTATTCGAGTTTGCCCACTTTTGTATATTTTTCTTCCGCAGTGAATATTTGTTTCCAGCACTGAGAATCATCTTCTTTTCCATTTGTTTTGTAAGGCTAATTTATTACAAATGTCATTATTTATTTGTTCGTCTGTTTATGAATGATCATTTTCATATTTCTCATCCGCATGTGATTTCTCCTTAGCGCCGTGACGGAAATGCACTGTCTTCGTTGTGTTGAGTAATCCATACTATATAATAAAGCGCAAACGTCTGTGTGTGTTGGTTTGTTCGGATTGCGAAATCGGAATCATGTAAACAACGCCTCCCCTCCCTCTCCCTCTCTCTTTTCGATTGCGAAATACGGCGCACCGCGAAGCGGTGAGCCCCGCCAGTGGTATCCCCCGATGAAATCGGGGGGGGGGGGGGGATACCGCTGGTAGTACATAATATAGGAGTGTGGTTACACCACTGTGCATGAGAATAGTTATTATATTGTCGTTCACACTCTTTGAGCTGCAATTAGTTGCTGGTCGGGGGTAGATACATACAAGACCACGATTTATTCAGTGAACACAATTTACTTAAGAGCCGTTCCACGATAAAGTGAAGCTATTGAGAGGAGTAGACGGACGACTTTTTTGCAACCTATGCCAATAAGTTGTGGGTGAAGTCCACATACCTAGAGCTGATAGCTGGCCCAATATGAGAGGTTGGGTGCACTTTCCGAAAAATGACAGCCGTGCTCCAAAAAAAGTCCGAAATTTCATCCCAGAAAAAATTGCGTTCTTATAGGTGTTTCAGGCGTAGTTTTTCATGAAAATAACGAAAAACATACTTTGGAAGCAATAGGACATCGATAAAATGTCAAAAACTGCGATTTTCGTCTTTTTTCGGCCACCGTGAAAAATTTTTTCTCGCATAGCCATTTTTTTATTTCAAATTCGGAATCTAAAACTACTCCCTGGGTTATTTTTTCACGCCCTTTCATCTGTGCGCTCGGATTAGGCAGCTTCCCGCCCGAAGCTCTCTCAAAGGCAGGTGAGAGAACGATGCCGAGAGGTCTCGCCATTTCGGAATTTTTAGGCTTATTGAAAAAAAAAGTTTCGAAATCAGTCTCCTGTAAGTTTAAAACGGTCTTCTATGTGATGTGTAGTCATTACAACACTGGAAAATATTGTCCTTTATATATTGTTGATAATTCAGACAATTGTTTTGTGCCATCAAATAACTTTATTTCATTCATCATCATCAAACAGAGGGTTTTCCGGGGACTGGAAAAACTCGTTGATATCCTTCCGAATCAGATCATGGATATCATCATCCAGTTGTCTTCCCAAATCATCGATGTTTTCTACATCACAGTCCACTATTTCTTCCCAGTCCGCTTCTTCCTCTTCCGCCTTCTTCTCAGCCGCCCTTCCTCTCTTATTCGATTGCGCCTTGCAGAGGGTGCCAAAATACGATCTATAACCGATTTAATTAAAGCAATACTGATACATTTGTCACTGTAGATAAGCATGGACAAATTCTCACCTGATTTGCTGAGCATTCATTCGCTCGTATGGCTTGATCTGATCATTCTCTTTCATGAGTCTCTCCACTTCTGCCGGATCCATCTTCCTTTGAGAACTATCTCCTTTACGGAACAGATTCTCGGCAAATTTCTTGGCCTTTTCGGAATAGACGACGTGCTTTCTCTTTCCCTTGAGGGCCCATCCCTCGTTGCACTTATCCACTCCATTCGCCAGTTCGGTCATCGCCTCAGCCGCCTGAACAACGAATATATCATCAATTGTGTGACAAATAGTAAAAAAAAATATTATCGTTATATCACTATTGTCATTGAATATTAATCTCCGCATACCTCCTTCAGAATGCTGTTGTGTGCCTGAATTCCTTCCAGTTTCTGCTTGTATAACTGGAGTGCGCAATCATAGAGATTAATCTTCTCAGGGCGGATCTTGTGTTTTCCGATGTCGAGATGACGAAGGAGATTGCCGTACTTGATGAATCAAATTCCGCACTCATTACAAGTGAAGAGATCGCCATCGACCAATTCTCCTTGAGTCTCTTCTCCATGCTGATCAACCTCATCGACATCATCGGGTTCTTCATCCGCCTTTCCCTTACTGGTCAGATATCCCGCCCAGAACATCTTGGGAGCGACTCCATTCTTGATAGCTGCCTCGTCCTTCTTTGCACTCTCCTCAGATGCAAGGAATCCTCCTTCTTCCTCCTCTTCCTCAAACTCTCTCGTGAAACCAGAGAGATTCTTGAAGAGTTTTCCATCTCCGATTCCATACATCTTCCATGCCCGAACCGTCCTCTCGGCGAATTCGAAGTGACCGAAACCTATAAATGTTCAATTATAGATGATATCAGTACAAAAATATAATATCTCACATATTTCTTGCTATGTTATTGCCTCATACTCTAAAAAAAAAATGGATTCATAAATTCTGACTGCCAATATACTTCTGTAATTCATATTTCGCCTGTGCAGACCCTGAACTAACCAGAGATTCCATCCATTTTCTTCGGTTGAAGAGTCTTCACGAGCTCATTCTCTTTCGTCTCAGATTGTTCTCTCTTCACTTTCACCAGATAGACAGACAGTCCTTTCAGTCCACACTGAGCGATCGCATCATAGAGATCTTTCTCCGATATGATGTTCTTTCCACGAGACACGTAATCTCTGAGCTTTCTCTTCGCCTGCATTGAATTTGATAATTATAATTAATTAAAATCATTATTTTGGTGAAACAGGGGCAATAAAATCTCACCTGAGCGGCTACTCGGTCGCAGGAGCTCTTTCCGTTTTGAGCTTCACTGAATGAGAAACTCAAAACCTTGACTTTCGTCTTCTCGGACAGATGGGGGATGGAAGTGATTGTGCCAAGAGAATGATATGCTCCTGAGAAATCTTTTAGTGAATTGAAAAGCGTTAAAATTAATTCCGAACAATATGAAAACTCACCAGCATTATCTGCACGAAGGTGAATTCCAGTGATGTTCATGAGTTTGAGCTCGCGCAACACTTGATCCAGCATTTGTACGACAGAGTGATTATCCTAGAATTTTTTTTAAAAATTCAACTATTGTAAATTTTAAATTCTTTGTTTCATTACCTGTTTCTTGGTGCGCACAACGTGTACCATGATGTGTTGGACATACGTTCCGTTGATCTTGGCAATGATGTGGAAGATGTGCCATGACATACCTGAATATTCATGAGATAAGCAAGTCAGATGAAAATAAAATTAATAGTTATAATCTTCTCACCGCGTTTTCCGAAGTACTTGCTTTGACTCTCCCATTTGTACATTGGCAAGAACTTCTGGGCGAAATCCATTGTGACGAAGGCTTCTCCGTCATTGAGTTCGGAAATGAGTCGAGTCCTCTCCAGTTCAGTGTAACCAGCACGGACCAGATGCTATAATGAAAAAATTATATTGATTAAAAAAAATAAATTCTAGTTCACCTTCTTCATTTCCAATATCTTATCGACGTTCTGCTCCATCCTGATTTTCATCTCAGATACCGTCTTCTTCGAAATATCGCCGTCCTTCATGCTATCATTCAAGCTTCCGATGAGAGACTTTATTTTACTGAAGTTATCTCACTGTATGCTATTTCGAAAATTTCATCTTTATAACTTACTTGAAGCATGAGTCCATCATTTCACATCGGGGGCATCGTACTGTGTGAGTGTGATCATTTCCTTTGTATCGGAATACATCAACAGAGGAGGGATCAGAAAGGGCGTGGATGTAGCAGTGATCGATGCACTGAATTTTTTTTATAATCAGAAGAGGGAGAATAATAAGATGAGTGAATAATAGGAAATTCATTACATGAGAGTCCATCTTGAGATGCATGCGGAGATCCGTCTTGAGGTACAATCTAGACTGTGCTACATTGTACTTCCACAGCTTTGCCATATCCGCATCGAGAAGAGCCATTCCTTGCAGAGTGTCAAGGATGTCGTCGATGTCTTCGAATGCCTGAAATAAAAATTGTTTAACTTTAAAATTTGAATTTATTTTTTTTAAATTAAATTGTATTCTAGCATCTCGCAACTCACATCAGCTCCGTATGCCATGTAGTAGTCCACACATGTGAGAGGATGTCTCTTGGTGGCAGAGCATTTCTGCAGAATCCCGTAAGCAACCGATTTCGAAATCATTTTGCTCGTCATTCCGATCTGTTCCATGTGCTTCGTGTACATTCGAATGATCTCTGCATGTTGAAGTGTGCGGATAGTGTTGGGAATTTAAACCGAGGAGCCATCAGAGGTCTTCACTTTTCTCTCGCCATAGGGAAGTCCAGTTGAGACGATAGGACTGCAATTTATTATTGTAAAATAGAAAATGAAAAATTATTGAGTAATGATTAAAATTGAGTGAAGTAATTCTTGAAAAATTTAAATGATAGTCTCTTTCCTTATTGAACACTTATTACCGCGAGCTTAGGATGTGTTGCAAATTCTTGTATTTGTGACGCAAGGAATAATTTCTGAATGTTGCAGGCTCGCGTCTTCTGTGATGTACTCTCTGGAACATCGAAGCTGCCGTCAAAGGTGAATCTGAGTAACTTGGATTCTAAGAATGTTCTGCAAACCAAGATAAAGAATCAAAGAGAGAGACAGACTTATCATGGCCCTGTTTTAGCTTCTCTTTAGGGAGGGGATTCTAATCTAAAAAACATTCAAAATGTTGATATTTGAGGCTGAAAGAGCCGCGCATGTGAAGTCGACTCGCGAGCACATGCAGCAGAGGTTCAATGCGTCCAGGAGACACACCATTCAGGTATCGGAACGGATAAGAGTGCGTTAAATTACCTATTTATCCAGTATACTGCTTGTTTGCTTTATTGATAGGTTATTGTTACGCTCTTACGAGGAAAGACAGGATCACCGCTAAATAAGACTGAATGTGCCTGTACTTTTTTATTGAAAAGCATTTGATGAAACAAGTATTTGATAATTTGATCTTCAGGTGGACTATATTCCTTATATGGACGAGCTATCGGACCTTATCGGCGCCAAGCCACCCTCCTGGTATGATTAATCAGCATCCTAGCGGAATCCAGAAACCCTCATTTGTCCCGTCTCACCACGAGCCATTCACACGTGTATCGTACTTGGTGGGCAAACCGTGACAGATGATCATTTTGGGCATTTTTTTTTTACTTTTTTGACTTCCAGCGAGTGGTGACTTATAAATTCCAATTTTTCTTTCTTATTTTTTGTCCACCCTTGTTTGCTGGAATTGGCCTGGAATGTCCTGGTGAAATATTTCTTTAAACTGGAGAAAAAAGAAAGCAATAAATATGAAAATTTAAAATAAACGAGTGATTACGGTAGGAATTACCTACCTACTCCATTCTACCGTAATCACTGAATTTGAGCTCTCATTTTCTCCATGTTACAGAAATATTTCACCAGGACATTCCATGCCAATTCCAGCAAACAAGGGTGGACAAAAAATAAGAAAGAAAAATTGGAATTTATAAGTCAACATTCGCTGGAAGGCAAAAAAGTCAAAATTGCCCAAAATGATCATCTGTCACGGTTTGCCCACCAAGTACGATAGGGAAAAGCGGCGCACTGATTTAGCCGCTTTCTGTCCGAATGATAACAGTTTCGATGTAGGCATACGTATTTTGTTACCTATACTCTTACCAGGCACTCTTACCTGCCCTCCGATCCCAAGATGGCGTTTGCCTCGGCCTTCGCTCCCTACGCCGCTTACTTCTATCGTCTCCGCGGTCCGCATGTTTGGGCCGGAGCAAAACAGTCCATTCTCACCATCGAGGATCGCATTGTGCAGGTGAGATACACTATCCTCAATTTTCACTATTTGAAGCACTTGGGTATATGATAAATAAATAAATAAATAAATATATAAATAAATAAAATAAATTAAGGCGACGAACGCTACAGCCAAGGGATCTCTCTTCTCTTCTCTCAAGAATGGTATCTTCCAACAGATTGTAATTATCGCCCTCTTTCTCGTCCTTCTGATCGCCGTGCTAATTCACTGAATCAATATTTTTTCCTATTCTGAAAATAGCGATTCCACAAATGTAACATATTTAAGAGACGTTTCGCGATATTTTGCACATACCCCACGGACGACTTTTTTGCAACCTATGCCAATAAGTTGTGGGTGAAGTCCACATACCTAGAGCTGATAGCTGGCCCAATATGAGAGGTTGGGTGCACTTTCCGAAAAATGAAGGGCCGTGCCCAAAAAAGTCAAAAATTTCATCCATGAAAAAAAAAATGTTATTATAGGTGTTTCAGGCGTATTTTGCGATGAAAATAACGAAAAACATACTTTGGAAGCAATAGGAC
The DNA here is from genome assembly GCA_036245825.1 of Pristionchus entomophagus. NCBI lineage: Eukaryota > Metazoa > Nematoda > Chromadorea > Rhabditida > Neodiplogasteridae > Pristionchus > Pristionchus entomophagus. Next base: position 12,252,709 of record BTSX01000001.1, read on the forward strand.
ATCGATAAAATGTCAAAAACTGCGATTTCCGTCTTTTTTCGGCCACCGTGAAAAAAATTTTTCACGCATTGCCATTTTTTTATTTCAACTTCGGAATCTACATGTAAAACTACTCCCTGTCGTTATTTTTTCACGCCCTTTCATCTGTGCGCTCGGATTTGGCAGCTTCCCGCCCGACGCTCTCTCGAAAGCAGGTGAGAGAACGATGCCGAGAGGTCTCGCCATTTCGAGCGGATACATTGGCTTTTTCATCAAATGTATTTCCCATTAACAATTATTTAGTATTTGTTTTGATATTATTTGGTTGTGGCATTTTAGACACATGACTTATATTTGTTAAACTTCATTTAGAACATTGAATTTTCAAGTTTTCGTCCTATGATCGATGTCACAACAAATAATGTAAGTACAAATGATTGACAATGAATATGGGAATATAAATCTAATAAACTAGTGATTTTCTCCTTTCCAAATGGCAAAACCACTCGTTATCTTCTTTATACCTATTGCTCTGCATGGTTACATCCGATCTTAGATGAGACGCGTTATTGTTGGTGTGATACTCTTCATGCCTGAACTTGTGTAACCCCCACTGGGTATGCGTTGTAGCATATTTGATCAAGATCGGATGCATCCTTCCATTCTAAGATTGGAAGCATCCGTTCAATTGGGAAAACTTCACACTAATACAATCAACTGAAGCATTCATTCTCTATCGTTGTCCGTACCCGGTTCCTCCGTATTAATTGTTATTTTCTACAGATGAGTTCATCCGAAACTTACTTCGCAAATCTGCTTCTTTGCAATTGAAAGGAAGCAACTCATCGAGACTGTCAAGAGGGAAGCTCATTCACTGGTGACGATGAAATGCAGAGGAACTCCTTCAGATCAACTTACATGGTATGACTCGGAATACTGTGCAACATGTAAAAATGTGTTTTAACAAAACATCCTTTCAGCATGAGGGACCTGGAGATGAACCGGTTCGATACCAGTCTGTTCGGAACAGTGAGCGAACTTGAACTGGTTCTCGCACGTGGCGCGGGGCTCTACGTGGATGTGACTCCAAAGTATGCCAGAGTGAGAACGATAGCGAGAGGGTTCGACATTTCGAAGGGATACAGTCACTTTTTCATTTAATTTATATTTCATTAATCATTTTTAATCATTTCTCTCAATATTATGGGGTTTTGATAGCGAAAAGACACGAAAAAACTGGAAAGTTGAAAAATCACTTTTTTGAAATCTCAAAATTTCAAAAATTCATAAGTCATGTTTATGAGATTCAAATGATGTACTTGCAAGTGAAAATAACTAGTCTCACCTATAGCATCAATTTCTGAGAGTTATAGCTGATTTGTGATTATTTTTTTGAAATTGAAATTTTTCGGTGGGCAAATGATCGAGAAATTTTTCGATGAATATTTTTTCTTTGGAATCTTGCTCTAAAGCTTGGATATTCTTCAGAATTCATATTCAAGTGATTTTCACTTGCAAGTACATCATTTGAATCTCATAAACATGACTTATGAATTTTTGAAATTTTGAGATTTCAAAAAAGTGATTTTTCAACTTTCCAGTTTTTTCGTGTCTTTTCGCTATCAAAACCCCATAATATTGAGAGAAATGATTAAAAATGATTAATGAAATATAAATTGAATGAAAAAGTGACTGTATCCCTTCGAAATGTCGAACCCTCTCGCTATCGTTCTCACGCCAGCCTCCGAGAGAGCCTCGGGCGGGAGACTGCGGCTTCCGAGCGCACAAATGAAAAAGCGTGAAAAAATAACAACAGAAGTAGTTTTGCACGTAGAATCAGATTTTGCAATAAAAAAATGGCTATGTGTGGAAAAAATTTTCACGGAGACCGAAAAAAGTCGAAAATCGCCGTTTTTGACATTTCATCGATCTCCTATCGCTTCCAAAGAAAGTTTTTCGTTGTTTTTATGGCAAAATACGCCTGAAAAATCTATAAGAACGTACTTTTTTCTGGGATGAAATTTTCGACTATTTTTGGGCGCGGCCCGTCATTTTTCGGAAAGTGCACCCAACCTCTCATATTGGGCCTGCTATCAGGTCTAGGTATGGGGACTTCACCCACAACTTATTGGCATAGGTTGCAAAAAAGTGATCCGTCGACCCCTCCCCATAGCTTCACTATACCGTGGAACGTCTCTTTAAAACCTCTTATGCACATGGAAATATTTTCAAAATACAGTATCGGACATAAGTCACCGTCCAAAATTTCAAAGTGTTGTAACTTTTGAACCAGATAAGCAATCGGTTTGATGTTTTGGCAGGATACATTAGACCTATTGATGCATTGCCACCGATAGTGACGTCATGCTACGATTTCGCAATATTGCATAGTGATGATGCAATCATATATATGTTCTTCACTTGTGATTTTAAGGTCATTGGGATTTTTTTCTAAGTCTTCTCTCTTTTTGTGATGATAGAAGGCCTCAGCATCTACCGATTAAAAAATAGTACTCATGGGGCGTTGTCGTACAGAAGCAGAAAACAGGTTCAAAATAATTTCCATTCATTGACGTGCTAGAGACTCGTTCAAAGGCTCAAAATGACCCTTACAATAATTCGTGATTACCCACAAAGTTCGATATTGATATCTCTTAATTTGACCCTCGAATTTTTCACTTTTTCAAATAATTGTTTTCTTCCTATTTTGGATGATCATAGTTCCAAGGCCGATTTTTGTTCAAATGTATTTTCTAGACAGGGTAGTTGCAAATCCATGGAATATACGATTCCCAACTTTTTAGAGCATTTGGATAACTTTCCCGCCCGCGGCAATCGAAAATCAGAGGTCAAAAGATTTTTAAAATCGGCTATGTTTCGACATAATAAATTTTTAACTTTTTTCATTAATGATATCATGGACTCTCATACCGAAATTCGTACTCAGCACACAAAAATATCCCAGAAAAAATTTAGTCAGGAAGTTTTGAGAGAAACTTTTTTTCGACTAATGATTGAACAAAAATCGGCCTTGGCACTATGATCATCCAAAATAGGAAGAAAACAATTATTTTAAAAAGTGAAAAATTCGTGCCCTGAGGTCAAATTAAGAGATATCAATATCGAACTTTGCGGGTAATCAGGAATTATTGTAAGGGTCATTTTGAGCCTTTGAACGAGTCTCTAGCACGTCAATGAATGGAAATTATTTTTTTCGGGACCCTATTTTGAACCTGTTTTCTGCTTCTGTACGACAACGCCCCATGAGTACTATTTTTTAATCGGTAGATGCTGAGGCCTTCTATCATCACAAAAAGAGAGAAGACTTAGAAAAAAATCCCAATGACCTTAAAATCACAAGTGAAGAACATATATATGATTGCATCATCACTATGCAATATTGCGAAATCGTAGCATGACGTCACTATCGGTGGCAATGCATCAATAGGTCTAATGTATCCTGCCAAAACATCAAACCGATTGCTTATCTGGTTCAAAAGTTACAACACTTTGAAATTTTGGACGGTGACTTATGTCCGATACTGTATATATGTTTCAATATAGTCGAAAAATCACGATCGATTCACACATTCTTCAGTGCTATATTCCTTGTGAATTTTCATTGTGCAATAAATGGTCTCTGTTATTCTTCCATCATGGAATATTTATAGTGCGAAAGGTCTTGAATAAGAGGACGGTCTTCATTCATTCTATGATGTTTTCGGATTCAAGATCATAAGATATCATATAATTATAGGTTGGAAGTGGTCGACGCTATTGTCCTCACCGCTGTAGTACTTCTCTCCGATCTTACCGGCAAGCGTGCCGCTGGCACAAATAAAGCGATTGGACCTGAAAAAAAACTCGTAAGTAGATATACTGTATGAGAGAGGATAAAATTGTGAAAGTATGAACAAACCCATTCTTCTAAACGCCTTTCGATTTTCTGCAGAAACAAAGAAGTAAACGTAATGGGTCTGAGCGTAAGTCAGTACGGCTGGAATATTCTGAAAATTTTTCATTATTCTGTTCATTATTCATTAATAAACGCTAAACTCACAGCATACACGATAACGTACGGCGTTGGCATGTTGAACAATTGCCCGATCTGCACTTGATATGAAATCATCAAGCTAACCGCGAACCTGAATTTCATCAGTTCTTTCTCATTTTTCACCCAATATTCACCCAATTTTCCAACTTATTCTTGTTCTTTGACATGTAAACTCATTTTTCGATCCAAAAGAATATGCTAAGGCGATACGCCCAACAGCACATCTTCACTCCTACTTCCGGTCTGCTAAAAACGCACCAAGAGCACGTGAACATGATCGTGAGAATGTAGGTCGTGCGAATAATATGAGTGGTATAACTGCTGCGATGAACCCTTCCTGTGATGAGGCGCTTAGTGAGTTCAAAATATCAAACAAAACTGATACTTTTATACAGCAGTATTGCCAGCAGGATTGCATAGAGACCGATGACCATGTAACAATTCACAGCTATAACCTGAAGTATGCATAATATTATGAACTACTCGAAACTGGGGAAGACAAATCCGATAAAATTTTTGTTTTAATTTAGAGCGGACTCATTTCTTTCTCATGAAACAATTGAGGAGGTTTCCCGATTAGGCATAACTGCTCAAAACCGATAATCCATACCTGATTACGTATTCCGTTCATTGCCTTTATTAGTGCTGTCGATGGGCTGCATAGTAAAATAGGAACATCCTCTTTGTCATTCCACGACATGTAAACTATCCAACCACCGAAGATGAACGTGGAATAGATAACCACATGGAACCACCAGGCTTTCAGCTTTTTGTATCTATAAATTTCGCGATACAGCATTCGCTCACATGTTAGCCGACTCACAAACGTGTGCTTAGTACTAATATGAGCACTTCCAGTCCGAGAAAAGGGTAGAGAATGGACTGAGCGATTCCGAAAGGAACGTAGTAGACTCCGCTGAAGAAGAGGCATGTCGAACGAGTGAGGGAAGTGCCGATGAATAACTCTCTGAGATTGAATGTGGTTAGTCAAGTTTTGACGCTTCTGTTATTTGGAATAGCGTACAGTGACTGTTCAAATTTAATGCATTTCATGCATTATCCACTCACTCACGTTGAATTTTTGAAGCCATTTTAGTTGAAGCCATTTTCAATTCATCGCATTCTCAATAAAAAATGATAACTCGAAACAAGTATAAATGTGTCAAGTTATAGAGATTTTTTAGATTGTAAAAATTGTAATTGTAATTGCAAAAGGATCGCCGAATCACTCACCTGATACTATCACTGAGTTTTCCCACACACAACACGATGTGGAGCGCCACCATGAGCACTAGTAGCTGTTCTGAACGAAAGATTTCTCGAATATTTGTGTCGCCGGAATGAACAGTGTATTGCTCCATTCATCTATTTATTTTGCCCGAGTACGATTCACTTTGCCGATCATAGTAACGCATTCATTCCGGCACTAAGAACTAGTGTTGGCATTCTACCTCCGTAATGCACAAGCGTACGCCCTCGAGAGGAACGTAGCGGGGTGAGTTCTAGAGGTCGAATAGCCATCAAATCTAAGAACATACTGTGCACACTTGATTCCCTGCAGTTCCCGACGAAGAACCGAATGTTTCCCGCCAGACCCAAAGTTGAGATGATAAAAACCGTGATGGAAAAGACTATCGGGACACTGGCCATTTTGAAACAATCTGTAACTTTTTTTCCGGGAATTAATAATCATAAAACGCTTTCGAAACTGTTAATCCAGTGCCGAAACACAACTGCGTGACTACGTAAGGGAAGTATCGTAATGGAAGACTATGTAAGGGAAGTGTGATCTTTATTCGAAAGAAAAAAAAGCACCTCTGAAAACTGAGGTGGGAAGTTAGACTTGAGGGTTTTCCGAGCAGCTTTGAATATCGTGAGAACTATTGCCTTCATTTGCGATCAGTGAATTTACTTCTCTGGTCAGGTGACAGTTGCGTGGGTTACAAGTCTGCTGGCAGTTCATCAGCTATGGCCGAGATACAGAGAGGAATTGAGAGACACTCAGAGAAATGAGAAAAATACTTCAGAAGTCACACATCTTGATCTTCCCAGCCAACTTCAAAAATTTCAGATCGGATATCTTCATTTGTCGTTGATGTATCTGTATCTTTGGAGTTTTTGAAATTCCGCCACCACCCTACAATAACGTGGGAAATGTTCTTCCCTGTTGCGATCATTGAAATTTTTAAGTTTACAACATTGAAATTATCACTGGCACACTACGACTATGTAGAAGTTACAGAAAAAAGAGCTTGGAAACCCCCGCAATGAGACTTTGTCCTATTTCTAGTACCTCTGTGTTTTCCATTGTGAGTATTTAATGAATGAATTATCGTATCTCGCTGTGGTCCGCTGTGTATATACAAATTGAGAGTGGAAAGAACGGGAAGGGATGCGATTGAAGCAGCTGCCAGGCGAGAGAATTGAGTGATTAGTAGTGGTGTCGTTTCGGTTTCGGTTCTCTCCATTATGCACACTATCTCGCCGGCCAGAGAAGCAAGAGAGTCTGACTAGTGATTAGTGAGAGACTCGTGAACATGACTCAACCACTCGATGCAGGTACAGTGTAAGAAGCTATTCACTGGAGAATCTATTTGAGTGAGTGCCTCTCCCATCGATAGTGGTCTCTCCCAATTTCTTTGCCTTTCGAGAATGTATCTCTTTCTTTGAATGCTCGAATTATGAAGTAATGAGAATAACTGAGAATAACTACAGGATGAATTATCTTTCTCTGTTCCTTCTCTCAATCGCGGCATTCTCCTATTCTGCCCCGATCAGTTCGCCTAATCACGATCTTACAGCCAAGCAATTCTGGAGTGACTTGTTCACCAAGTTCAAGACAGCAACGGATGAGGAAGGTGGGACCTCTTGATTAGAAAACTTATGGAAAATGCTCGTATTATGAACACTAGTTATTGGCCATCACAATTTAAAAAATATGTATATGTCAAGAAGGCATTTTTCAGTGCTCACCATCGTTATCAAGAAGTTGAACCACTTCTTCCCTGATTTCCTCTCTATCGATGAGGCCAAGGAGATGTATACAGTGCTAAAAGACTACCAAGACAAGGAATACCTGACTGGGGTGAGCGGCCTGGTTCTTTAAGAGCCCGTTCGCCTAAGAGTCAGCAAAGGCTCAACAAGCCCGAGAACAGGCAAAACATAATGTATGCAAAAGTTGGTCCTAGGTGTAACTTTCGATTCTGAATCGATTGGCTGATTCCTTTTTTCGATCTAAGCCTTCTGAATCCCGGTACGGCACGACGTCAATTTGGCCAAAATTTGTTTCTGCGATAAAAACTGGTCCGGGAAGAGAAAAATTGGCTGAAATTTCGCATTCCCGTCCAGAATTGAATTCTGTACAAAATGAAACTTTGGGCGAGGCTCTATCGTTCTCCGTCTTCGAGAAAAGTTCGATTTATGATCTGCTGGCCATGCGGCAAAAATACTATCACAAAAGAAGGAGAATGTTCTCCTGATCATTTTGGTATATGGGATCAAGGGGTTTTCTTTGAGGAAAGTATTTTTATGGAGTATTGTCCGAGGCCAACGTTTTTGCGATTTTTTGAGTATAACTTTTTTATTTCACAGTTTCATGATCTCTAACATAAAAATTCGATTTCTACGTGCAAAAATACACCCAAATCTCCTATAGTAACGTATTTTTTTTTTTAGAGAATATGACTTTTTCGACGTTGACGTCGTCGTCGAGATTCATTTGGGGTCGCAGAAGTCATGTTCTTAAAATTACGTCACTATATGAGTTTCTGGTGTATTTTCGCACGTAGAAATCGATTTTTTAATGTTAGAGAGCATGAAACTGTGAAATAAAAAAGTTATACTCAAAAAACCTCAAAAACAGCGAGTTGGTCTCAGAAAATTATTCATAAAAGTACCTTCCTCAGAGAAAACCCATTGACACCATATACCAAAATGATCAGGAGAACATGCTCCTTCTTTGTCGAAAGTATTTTTGCCGCATGGCCAGCAGATCAAAAATCGAACTTTTCTCGAAGACGGAGAACGATAGAGCCTCGCCCAAAGTTTCATTTTGTAGAGAATTCAATTCTGGTCGGGAATGCGAAATTTCAGCCAATTTTGCTCTTCCCGGTCCAGTTTTTATCGCAGAAACAAATTTTGGCCAAATTGACGTCGTGCCGTACCGGGATTCAGAAGGCTTAGATCGAAAAAAGGAATCAGCCAATCGATTCAGAATCGAAAGATACACCTAGGACCAACTTTTGAGCATACATTATGTTTTTAGGACCAACCTTTGAGCATAAATTATGTTTTGCCTGTTCTCGGGCTTGTCCGACTCTTAGGTGAACGGGCTCTTAAGAAGAATTATAAATACTACCATTCTTATTACAAAATCTTGCACTGATACGGGAATTTCCACTTTGTCTTTGCTGCACAAATTTGAAGCTTCATCAGACCGCTAGAACCGACCGAGTTTTAGAGTGAGAGGATGCATACAAACCGTTGCTGGGCTTTTCCTCTCGCTGAAAAACGAACAATTAAAGTAACAAAATAAAGTAAAATAACAAAAATAGTTTTCGATAGCAACGTATTTATAGGAAATGCCCAAGTTCACTCCGAAAGCAATGAAGACTCTTCTTCGCATCAAGTCGGATCTCATGGATAGGTATTCTTTTCAGATATTCAGAATTTCATTCACGGAGAGTGTTCTCATAGTTGTTCCAATAAATACGGGAATCTGTATCATAATTTCGCTTTGCGTAAACAAATAAATTCTCTAAAGTAGGATTTTGTTTGCAATAAATTGTGTGAAATTTCCGCGCTTTCCATACTTTAGAAACACTGACATTCACTGTGCAATACGCGAATGTCACTTCTTGTAGCCTCGAACGAATGGAAATAACCATTACCAGGTACAATGAACTGGATGAAGAGGCGCAGAAGTTCCTGGCCAAGGTCGGATTGGATGTGATGGCTGCTGCGGAGAAGGTAAGAGACGATGTTTCCCAACTCGATCTGAATCGAGATGACGCTAATTTGTGAATATGTAGCACTTGCACATACTTTAAACATGATCTCCAGCACTAAATCCTTTGACTGACCATTAGATTTAGCAAAGCCTGCGCCAAAATTGTCCTGGCCCTACGCGCTGGGGCTAATCGTGGTCTTGCTAATCGGGGGAAAACTATGTTTTAAAGCCAAAGTTTAATTTTTAGCTCGCCGACGTCAAGATGGATAAATTCCGTGGTGCGGCAGAGAAGGTAAACTACTGATAAAGCAATTGACGCTAGGAGTAGCCGAAACATGATATACTCATTCCGTCGTTGGTGATGTCAAATCAGAACCCATGATTCTCCTAATTTTACTTACTATTTCGGCCAGAGTAGAGTTCCTAATTACCATCGCTACTATCCATGTCATGATTTCTATTTCTTGCAGTTCGATCAGCTCAAGACTCGCGTCGATGCTCTGTCCGAAGAATCGAGAGAGGGACTGATCAAGGAGTTCCCCGTGTTTGGAAAACTAGAGGAGATTAGAGCCCATGTCGATATTCGAGGGCCTCATGAAGGTGTGCGAGAACCTTCCCGGATACGCTGACTGCGATTTTGCCAATAAGAGTAGATAAAAGCTCATTACTCAATCGATACAGTTAATCTCGTTCGTGATCCTCAGTACTGTAACTCGTGAAAGAACTATAGTTTACTACATGGCCTAAATTATTCTGATTTTTCAATTTTCAAACTGGCGAGACGATTGTGAAACATTAGATCTTGATTTCCCTCTGTATTCCTCCATGTTATTTCAAACCATTTTCAATGCAATAAATATTCTTATGTGTTTCTATCATCATCTCTTGCGAATATGTCGAATTACATGACAAAATCAAATATGCAATGCTTATCCACAGATCAAAGGGCAGGGATGGTCTCTTCTCGTAGTAGCACGCGAGACTCGCGTGTAAGGTGGATGGCGAGAGACTGGAGATTTGAGAGACAACGAGAAATAGCAAGAAGAAGTAAAGTCAGAGCGACACACGTTACAAAACGCCGAAGTTCGCAGCTGCTGATGTAAGGCCAAATAGGAAGCCATGATTCTATCCATTGATTATTACCGTTAATGAGTAAAAAATAATCTATTCCCATTCGAGACCTATGAATTTGTGAAAATCTCGCTTTATTTGAACAGGAGCAAATATTCTCTGGATAATTTAGAAAGTGAGATCGGCACGGCAAATTTCCGATGTAACTGTAGGATGTTTCTTTGTCGTTCACAAGAAGAGAGAAGATCGATCTCGGATGAGAATCGCACATAAATCAAGTTTTTTACCAACCAAATGAGCAGGTAAAGAAAAGACTCAGATGGATAAGTAAGAAGGCGTGACTTCAACAGCTGGCACGATGCTAAGGAACAACTAAGATTATGCATCTACTACCGGCACTCGGCAGAGTGGCATTGAACCGTTAGCTGTAATAATAGAGAATCCCCATCACTGTGAACGAACTTTAGTCGATCTCGTTATCTTCTTCTAGTTGTAGGCGTCGATGTAAATAATTTCTGCGGTAACTCATTACCTTCGTGATCTTCGTGTCCCATGCGTAGCATATTCCCAATTATTTTAAATCAGGCAATGGCCCGTCTTCCTCTCCTTCTGCTGCTTGTGGCTGTCGTTGGCTTCGTCTTCGCGGCTCCAATCGATCAATCGGATCCCGAAGTGGCAGCCAAGCTGTTCTGGGGAGCTCTCTCGGAAAATATCTCGGAAAATATCGGCGAGGGGAATGAGGGTAGGTGTGTGGTGAGTAGTGCGATTTTGAATGCGGATTCAAATATTGAATCATAATGAGCATGCGTTTCCAATATCGAGCAAATATAGGTTTCTCGTACAAGTCGGATTTGGAAAAAAAATTAATCCTAAAACTCATATGTACTCCTAAATCATATTCTTAAAATTTTAAAACTCCTATTTAATTTTCAGTGACGGGACTTGTCTACGACAAGCTGGAGGAGCTCTACCCTGGTCTGATCACGAAGGAAGAGGCTCTCAAGATCAGAAACTCCCTAATCTCTCACAAGGAGCAGGGCACGCTTGGGGTATTGTAGGGATGTCAACCTGATATCGTTTACTTTTCTGACCGAAGACCTTAGTCTTGGGTGGTAATATTGTTGCTGAAGGTATTGAGAATTGAAAAGATAATTACTTCAGACTTTCACCTTCCCCCAAGAAATCACGGACCGCATCTCGAATACGCTCAAAGATCGGCAATTTCTCAGCATTTCAACTTGCTGATCCCATCGCTATAGACTCTCTCGTTAACAACATTCCGGAACTATTTTGATATCTTCGCAACTAATGTTTTTTTCCAGATTGGTCTCGCTCAGTGATGCTGCTAAGAACTTCCTCGAAGATGTTAGTATTCCTCAAATGTTCTTTCGCATAAAAAAGCGAACATTTGTGTCTCGCTTAATTCCAACACATGGCGACTCTACGGATCTGCATCGATTTTCAGCGTAGCGATCATCTATCGGTTTGCTGGAGATCTCACAGATAAATCTGATTTACATGTGCAAATGTAAGACTAACTCACAGCTGACAGAAAAAATACTAATTCTTCTATGGTTGATAAATCATATCTCTTCAAAACTTATTTTTACGGATTCACGAAGACTTCGAGATCATCGAAAGCACTAGCAAGAAATGGGGATCCGTGACCGACACAGATCGTTAGCTGTTTATGAATGATTCCTATCGCTCAATGCATACACCCTTCAAAGAAACAAGGGTAATTTAGAAAATGCTGTACTAGGAAACGTTACTAGAAGAATTTTGAAAGATTATTTGATTTTCTCTTCCATTGAAGCATGAAAAAATTCAAGTTTTGCAGTTTGGCAAGCTCAAGAACAATTTCGACGCCCTCCCTTCTGATGTCAAGCAAGAGCTCATCAAAACTTTCCCGGTGTTCAACAAGTTGACCGAGGTATCATCAATTTACGCATTTCTTTGTAATTATATTTGCTCACTTATATCCCTTTCAAGAACATTTATTATTTAATATTATTATTATTTTTTTATATTATTAATATTATTTATCTTTATAGTAAGTAAGATCTGCTCAGTAGAGACACGGAGATTTGAAAGCTGAGAAAGTGAGCGAGTAAGATCAGCTCAATGGAGACAACCGAGGGATACAGCTCAGTGATGGAACATCGGATTTGCATAGGAGGGGCGTTAAGACGACTCTTTCTGACTCCATCCGTTTTTGATGGACTCGTGGTATGAACGAGGTCAGAAGCGAGATGTGTGCCTGGATCCAATAAGTCCTCTAAGAGGCAATTTCACAAGTACGCAGAGAAATTGTGTGAGAAATTGATCTTCACCTAGAACATATCGTGAACAAAGGAGTTTTCCGTCTGGTCAACCCTAGGCATCCCAGTATCCACTTTCGTTTAATCCAAAAACAAGTCAAACATTATCGTTATTGTAGGTGAAGATACTTGCCACAGTCGCCAATCGTATCGCTCTGAATTTGGCCATTACATGCCAGGACCTACCCGGCTTCAAACTGTTCAAACTGTGCAACGCCTTCTACTAGATAGACCGGCTTTTCTGTTACCGCTCTTCCAGAAATTTTTAGTCATACTTCCCTGACGAAGTCTCACGCTCATGTAGTATACTCCTGCTGATTACATTCTGATTGAAGATAAATAAGTTTCTTCGGTGGTTTGTGTATTCATTTTCATTTGAAATGTTTGATTGTAAAAAATATTTTAAAATTCTTTTTTAAAGATTCCTTGAGTGCGTCATCTTCTACTAGATTTTTTCGCATTCTACTGGTTATTGTATCATGAGTATATTGCAGGTTTCCTTGCGATAACTAAGTTAGAAATTTGCAGATTACCTTTTCCAGTCTCGTTGAAAATCATCAAACTTTCTTCGTCGTTAGTTGGAAGTGAGTCAGCGATGGAATCGCGAAGCGCCAGTTGTTCCCTTTTTTATACGTTCACAAAAAAACGGAAAGGCCTCGAATCAGCTTCGCTTGTCATTCACTGTGATATATCAGGCAATGTGAAGAGAGCAGGTACGAGAGAAGAGAAGAACATCAGGATTCTTGTTCAGTGTAAAAGAGAGAAGGTGTTTCTCCCACTTGATCGCTTCAGTTGCGTTGTTTATTCGAAGCGTCGATTGCCCATTCACCTTGAACTAGGGCTATGATTCTTCTTCCTTCGTACTTCGTAGGCTATTTGTCCCATGTCTCTTCATATCTGATAGATTCACTTTCTGATCACATACGCTTACATTCATTAATTTTTATATTACATTGATACATGCAATAATCCCCACACAGGCGAGATGATCCGTCTTCTCCCCCTCGTACTTCTTGTGGCAGCCGTCGCCTTCTCTGCTCCCATCCCCACCGATCCGGAGGTATCAAAATGATTCAATTTAAATGATTTTTTTTTAAATAGAAAAAAGGTAGAAAACAGCGTCATACAATCTGGTGCAAGCGTGTAATTCGGATAAAACTCTTTTGACTTCGATCACCCCATAAAATTGATTTTAGGCGTCCGCCAAGCAGTTCTGATGCTCCTTCGCTACCCAGATGCAGTACGGAACCGAGGATGACAGTGGGTCAATAGCAATAGGATTCCAAATTCATTAACGTCCTTATACAGTATCGGACATAAGTCACCGTCCAAAATTTCAAAGTGTTGTAACTTTTGAACCAGATAAGCAATCGGTTTGATGTTTTGGCAGGACACATTAGACCTATTGATGCATTGCCACCGATAGTGACGTCATGCTACGATTTCGCAATATTGCATAGTGATGATGCAATCATATATATGTTCTTCACTTGTGATTTTAAGGTCATTGGGATTTTTTCTAAGTCTTCTCTTTTTTTGTGATGATAGAAGGCCTCAGCATCTACCGATTAAAAAATAGTACTCATGGGGCGTTGTCGTACAGAAGCAGAAAACAGGTTCAAAATAGGGTCCCGAAAAAAAAAATTTCCATTCATTGACGTGCTAGAGACTCGTTCAAAGGCTCAAAATGACCCTTAGAATAATTCCTGATTACCCACAAAGTTCGATATTGATATCTCTTAATTTGACCTCAGGGCACGAATTTTTCACTTTTTCAAATAATTGTTTTCTTCCTATTTTGGATGATCATAGTTCCAAGGCCGATTTTTGTTCAAATGTATTTTCTAGACAGGGTAGTTGCAAATCCATGGAATATACGATTCCCAACTTTTTAGAGCATTTGGATAACTTTCCCGCCCGCGGCAATCGAAAATCAGAGGTCAAAAGATTTTTAAAATCGGCTATGTATCGACATAATAAATTTTAACTTATTTCATTAATGATATCATGGACTCTCATACCGAAATTCGTACTCAGCATACAAAAATATCCCAGAAAAAAATTTAATGATGGGGGTATCATGGTCATTTTTTGGGTTGAAATCGATTGACCTCTGATTTTCGATTGCCGCGGGCGGGAAAGTTATCCAAATGCTCTAAAAAGTTGGGAATCGTATATTCCATGGATTTGCAACTACCCTGTCTAGAAAATACATTTGAACAAAAATCGGCCTTGGAACTATGATCATCCAAAATAGGAAGAAAACAATTATTTTAAAAAGTGAAAAATTCGTGCCCTGAGGTCAAATTAAGAGATATCAATATCGAACTTTGCGGGTAATCAGGAATTATTGTAAGGGTCATTTTGAGCCTTTGAACGAGTCTCTAGCACGTCAATGAATGGAAATTATTTTTTTCAGGACCCTATTTTGAACCTGTTTTCTGCTTCTGTACGACAATGCCCCATGAGTACTATTTTTTAATCGGTAGATGCTGAGGCCTTCTATCATCACAAAAAGAGAGAAGACTTAGAAAAAATCCCAATGACCTTAAAATCACAAGTGACGAACATATATATGATTGCATCATCACTATGCAATATTGCGAAATCGTAGCATGACGTCACTATCGGTGGCAATGCATCAATAGGTCTAATGTATCCTGCCAAAACATCAAACCGATTGCTTATCTGGTTCAAAAGTTACAACACTTTGAAATTTTGGACGGTGACTTATGTCCGATACTGTAGCTCAGCCCATGATCTCTCAGAACTCGAATATCATCTTTGGGCACTTTCTCGATGACAGTGGACACTCTCGGAATACGGTAGCTGGTGACCTGTTGCAACGGAAAAGTTAACGTTCCGAATGAATAGCTTACCGTTTTTTTTGGTCGTGCTCCCATCGAACAGGATATTAGAGACGAGCTTTGTACACAAAATCCCTGCAGCATTGTAGTAGCTCCGCCCCTCGACTACTGTAGGCGGTGTGACCTACTGCTAAACGAAGCAAATTCATCAATGTACAAAATCGATTACCGACTAGAGAAAGACCACAATCTCGCAAAAACAAATTTATATTCGTGAGCATATTATTGGGTTGAGGAATAAGTAACGCTCGTTTTTAAGCATCGTGTTTGGGCTCATATATCTCCCGCCAATCAAATCTAAACGAGCTGACTTTATAGCATTTTTTCAGGGTATGCTCGAGTATCATAGCCGTTATTATTAGAAATATCACGCTTCCTGTGTAGGAGAGAAATTTAGATTTCAATGTACCTGATAATTTTCGAAAATTTTAGATTTTTTTCGAAATTGTGTAATTTAACGTGGAAACTGTTCGGTAAATTCACACATTCTCAGGTAAGCAGCCCGATACTACACCTCTTCCATGGTGAAGTGAGAATGGTGCTCGATTCATTGTTGTATTTTTATAGACGTTTCAAGGGGAACGTTCGTGAAAAATTGCAGTTCACTTAACTTATTTGTCTGCCTTGAGGATCGAAGGTGCTGGCCTATACACTAGTGCGACTCCCGCCCGCAGGTGATGTTTTGCAAGAGGCAGAGTATCGAAATTCGGAATTTTTTCTCTACCTTTGCGTTAACTGAGTCCCGACTGGATGGGATACGGTATCAATCTATAATGTTCAGAATCCACTCGCAGCTCTCGCTCGATCGGCCGTCAGAGCAACGTGGTGTCTCGCACTCAGAGTAAGGGGGCTCGTATTTGAAAAATAACAGTTTTCCAAAAATATTATTTTGTGACGGAATCAAAAGAAATGCGTGTTTTGAGGACTTTAGATTAAACCATACCCAAGACATAGTAGCCATTCTATAATTGTGGCCACTTGGTGGATGATAGTGCAAAAGTTGCTCGTCCATTTAACCATCTAAGGCCTTACATTCAATTAGTACGGTTTACAAGAAATAGCAATAAATGTCGATTTCGAGGCTTGTTTTTCTATATCGGACTTACGAGCAATTTAACTCATAAAGAGAATGCTCCACACTTAGCAAAATTCGTCCATATTTTCAACAGGAAAGGTACTCCACATTCAAGCATAATTGAGGTCTTTAGATCTATTGCTAAGAAAACGCGGCTAGCAAAACTTCTTTCGGTCAGTAACTGAAAATCCTACACTCTCGTTAGGCGCATATCTCACACAGGCCTTTACTTGGATATTCCTCTGAATATCATCAGTGTAATGTATAACCATGATACTTTACTACTGCAGCTTAATTGTGGCTCAATAATTCTTCTTCCCTCAGTGCTGACCTGTCAAAATCTCAGGGTGAGGTGCGACAACTTTGAATTGAGCCAGCCATTGTGATCGCCTAAATGATCGGAGATATATGATATAGTGTGCGCTAAAGAGAGTATCCAAGCCCTTATCGATCATCAAAAACCGGAATATAATTGCACAATTTAGAAAGACGGGAGAGGTCATAATCTGAAATTGGAAAAACGAGCGTTACTTATTCCTCAACCCGATACATTGCATGGAAACAATATCATGTACAATAAAACAAACAAATAAAGCAGAATTACTGCATTTAGCAAAGGCTGTCGATCAAAGATCAGAGATCAAAGGTCATTTTTTCTTTATTTTGAACCTTTTTTGTTATGTTCTTTCTTCTGTTAATCAGTTTCTCATTCCAGAATATGTGGTGTGTCGTTAAGCATGGGATAGAAGAATGGTCAGTGGTTGAGGAGGAAGAATTGAAATCAGGCGTTTCACTAATCGGCGAGGAAGTCACATTGGAAGTCGATGGGGAATTGACAAATGGAGTCATAAAGGACATGTATTCATCGAAAAAGAGCATATTACATTGCAGCCTCAATCGAGACATTGAGAAAAGAAGAAGACGAGGAGGATACATGCATCATCAGAAAGCGAGTGAGTGAAAATGCATCGCTTTTACGGATAACAAACACCAAATAGACTTCCGAATAGATTCATGTGCTCATTCTGTTTCAGAGACGACCTTCTGTCCCTACTTCTCCTTCCTCTTCCAGGGGAAACACACCATTCCCTTCTCCCCTGAAGAAGCAATCAAGAGTGCCACGAGCTACTATCACTCAATCCCCCTCCACTCCTATTGCCCTTCTCGATCCCGTGTCCCCATCCCTCATCTCATATCTCTCTACTCCGAATACGACTGCAACTGGACTGTTGGCTGCTTCATCAGTCTCTACCCCTTCTCTTCCTCTCCGTCATACACTCGCTGCCAAGAGGAGAAACACTCCCTCACAGCCTCCTCTTCCATCTAATCTCCTTTCCTCAACGCAAGGTATAATTAATTGAATATCACAAGAAGGCCCACCTTTTCCAGACCCTCAGATTGCTGATCTTCTGTCTGTGACCAGCCAGCAGGCAACAGATCTGGCCACAATGAGAAATCTCATTGTAAATCAGTTCACGGCCTGGAACTCGCTCATCGTGGGAGCCGCTAACAGATCGGAGGCCGCGGCCAGGGAGGTAATGTACAATAAAATGAGTGGATAAAACTCGCCTCCATTCTGCATTCTCTTTCTCGTTTCTCCGTGCAGAATGGAAAGAGCGAAAACTGAACTGGCATAGCAATTTGTATATTCACATTCAACATCAACATTAACAATTTGTGTTTCAGACAACTGGAGCGAAAGATAGGTTGGACAGAATGGAGAGAGCCCTTGGGGAGATCAAAGATAGAGTAGATGTGATACTGTCGAGAAACGAAGATTCCGGTAAACATTTGAAACATTCCTTATTCATCAACCTCATCCTCTTCCATATCTCAGGCAATGGGAATGTATCAGTTTTTAACACTCTTTATACAACACTTTCTCGATAGTCAGATAAGCAAGCGAGTATAAAAGGAGAGGAATAAAAGACAAAAAAAATGTAATCAATAAAACTCTCTTATCTAATTTTAGAGTTCATCTACACTTATCTCTCTCTCGATGAGGTTGATGCAGTGGACTGCAACCAGGGTGCAGCGGCTCTTGCGACCGATATCGAGAGTGAGATCTACTACGAGGACGACCCCGATCTCAAACGACAGTTCAAGGACAAAGAGTACAGAAAGAAAAGAGATTGGATGCTAAAGGTGAGCAAGTCCCGACAAAAATCATTACATCCACTTGAGTGGTCAGTCAAGCTTTTTTTTCTAATTTCAGTGCGTACTGCACCGGAGAGACGCATCAGCTGGACAGATAAGGAGAGATACTCAGCCCTTCATTATCAGTCGACTGAATGACTATGCACGAAAGAGAAGATCAGGCAGGATGAAGATGAAAACAAATAAAGGACCCAATAACACCCGCCCTCTCACTGTCAAAAAAGAGCCAATGCCCAAGAAAACAGTTAAGGTTGAGCTCCAAGAGGAGAATGGAAATGAGGAAGAGGATGAGGATAATGATTGAGCGATGATTAGGTGTACCTGTGAATTAGAATAGCATTTGTTGTTAAATATGTTTGTTCAATCATCCTAACTATCTAATCTATTCAATTGTTTTGAAATGTTTCAAAGGGATATAATAAAGATTCAAAAGTGATATTTATATTGTTATCAATGATGAAAGGACTTCCCTTTTAAGTGGACTCCATTCAATCGTACAGGTTCGATCGTCACGGTTTGTCTACTTGTGTGCTTAGTCAGAGACGGCGGGGCAGTTCACCGCCCAGCGTACTGAAAGGTATCCACAAGCAAGACCCGATATGTGATACAATACACTCAACTAAGTGCCTTTCATTCTTCAAGAAATTCTTTCATACGTGAACACGCCATAAACGTGTACCCTATCAGGTTTCACTCGTTTTAACAACTTCAAAAGTTCTATTTTCTGGTATTTAGCTCATTCTAACTATATTTCAATCATTCTCGCACGAAATAACTCAACAGAATGGCTCACCTCTAGCCGCGAACGTACTGGATAACTGACCTAATCAAATGGACTCCTTCGCAGCTGCTTGGAGCCGCAGCTGCCCATTAACCTCGTCGCTAGCGTTGTTTCGTCACCTGAGAAGCTCGTGAAACAACAAAATCGATAAAAAACGCGGCATAAACAGCAATAACGTAAATAAATTCGAAAATAAGAGACGGCGAGAGCGCGCCAAAGCGCAACGGCAACAAACCAAGCTCACAGTTCTCCGACTCTACCGTACTCGGTCAGTGAAACTTGGTCAATCGAGAAGTAACTTTATTTTCCATTTTCCATATTTTAAATTATTTTAAAAATATTTTTCCACTCGAATCGGAATCGCGAGCCCCGAGAGAGTATCAAAATAAAATTTTATGAAATTTCATCTAGTTTGAATGGTCAAACTATTTTTTTTTTGGGAAAATTTCGGAAAATCCTAGGAATCCTTCATTTTCTCCCGATTTATCGGTACATTCATGTTGTAGAACCCTCGGCCTCAGCGCGGATGCGAGGGCTTCCCTGGAGAAGGTAAGCTTTTTTGTCGACAATATGTTAGTGGAACCCAGATAACTCGGCAATCGCGATAAAAAAGAAGGGATTAGTTTTGGGTAGGACAGGTACATCAATAAGTCTGATCCTACAATTAAGACCTACTCACATGCATTTTTGCATTTATTTCAGGCGCTTGCTGGATTCGCGGATTTGAAGATAATTAACTATCGCACTCTTTCTGAGAAAGTCAGTTTTTCGATTCCTTTTTTTTCTTTAAAAACATCTGCTAACAATATTCAAAATCCGATCAAAGTGATGCAAGATAAATGTGCAACATTTCAGTTCAAGCAATTCCGTTCGAACTTCGAGGCCCTCCCTGCTCCCATCAAGGAGGAGACCATCAAGACCTTCCCTATCCTCTCCAAGCTTGCCGAGGTAATACTTACAACACAATTAGCACATTCGATGCCTTACCAGCAATCTTTTTTCGACGGGCAGCGTAGTGGCTTGTCAATGCAAAGTTCGCCTGATTGTGGTCGCCTTTTAAATAATCATTTAGTGCCATTGTCATTTGACTCCCAAATCATATTTTTTTCTAGAATTTATGAGGCTCTCCATTACATGTTTATCATTTTATCTCGGAGCTACTATAATTTCCTTGCAGGTGGATGAGCTGATCCTGGTCGGCTACCGAATCGTGTCGCACATTGAGAAAGTGTGCCAGGAACTTCCCGGATTCCCCGACTGCCACAAGTTGAAGGCTTCCCTGATCTAGTTCCTCACCATTGCTTCTTCTGATCCGATTGTCTTCTCTTCAATTTAGTGCACTCCTTTAGTGATATAGTCATCATTCGTGTGTCTCTCGACCGCTATCCGCTTCATCAGAACTCTTGCTTGACTTGGTCAAAGTGATAAATTGACAAGGCCTGTCGCAACTCTTGCGAAAACTCTGAGCAGTCAGAGCTCGCAGGAAACTAGAAGTATAGTTTGGATAGGAAAAGGATGATTGGGAAATGGAAGAAGTGTCCAGAGTAGATAAGAGGATAAACAGCGTGATCAATGGTGAGTCATCTTCAGTCCCTGGTGTAACAAAGAGATGTGATAGAGGCTCTTCCAATCTTTTTGCTTCGTCGTGCCTCCTTCTTACTTCTCTCTAATCAATTTTTTTCTTAGCCCATTGCTGATCAATCGGTTTCTTCCCGATTTTCTCCGACTAATTTTTTTCAATCACTCGTTCATTCAAATCTGTTTGTTTGTATCCCTTTCTCTTGATGATAGTGTTTAATTGTTATCGGTTGCCATTATACTCGCAGATTTTCCTCAATATCTTTGATCAAGAAGCGATGGGGCTTTATTCAGGTGAAATGGTTCGCCATATTCTCCTCCTCGCTCTTCTAGTAGTAGTCTCCTACTCGGCTCCCATCTCTGACCCGGAGGCATCGGCAAAGAGATTCTGGGGAGCTATCGCAACAAAGATCCAGTACGGCACTGAGGAAGAGGGTATTTTTTTCTTCTTTTATTGATGATTGATCTTTGATCTCAGGAAAAATTCTCCCTGAAAATTGGGTAGCATACTCACTTGAAGCTTCAGACCTTCCTTGTTAAACTAGGCAGGAAGGGATGAGAGCCTTAGACCCATAGATTGGGATGTCGTTGAAGATCATGTTTGATGGTGCCTTGAAATTTGCAAATCAATTTGACTACAAGTTGAGAGGATAGTGGGTCAGATATGAGAAATGAGTGATAGAATGAAAGCACGTTCGGAACCGACCACAAGTGTCATCTTCAGTTCTAGTGTAACACAGGGGGACACTTACAAGTTTTGGTTTTTGTTAGTTTTGGGGGAAGGAAAGATTCCCAGAATCCCAGAAAAAAGATCTTTGACCTTTTCAGTAGCAGAAATCTTATTCGACAAGGCCGACTCGCTCTTTCCTGGTCTGCTCACAAAGGAGGAGGCTAGCACGATCAAAACTGCCGTCATCCAGCACTCGAAAAAGGAGAAAGCTGGGGTACGGTAGCTAAAAATGATACATTGAAATGGAACGAGCTAAAATGATAGTAATATAAGATATTATTTCTATTACCTGGGGTACTGAGTTCAAATAATGAAAAGGACAGAGAACATTCTCGGCATTGTGAAATGCGAGAGAATAAAGTGTAGAATGTTGGCAAATAAAATTAATGCAAAAAGGTAGATGTATCTCAGGAGGAATCCGTGTTCGAGCTCCCCGAAGAGATCACTGAGGCACTAGGGTCTAAGCTGAGAAAGCGGTTAGTTGTTTTCCCATTAATTTCTAGTCTAGAGATCTGATTTACTGAAAATTTTGACGCAGAAGATATTACAGAAAGATTGATTGATGTGGGATTTGATAATAATAACATTAGTTTAATATTATAATTTAGGTTGGAACTTCTGAGCGACGATGCCAAAGTCGCCTTTCTGTCTTTTGCGGAGCAGGTGTTGTTATACTTTGAAATTTCAAATTAATTTTGCGATATGAACAAACAAAAACGTCTCTAAATCTTTCTGTAATAAAAAATGGCAGAATCTTCAAATGCATTTTCTTTAGCTTGGCGAACTCGACTTCGACAAGATCGATACCATGAAGGGGCGTTTCGGAGACGAAGTTAGTTTGGTTATTGTTTTGTCGTGATGACTTCCACAATTGGTAGATTTTGAGCATATTTGCAACCTTATCCCATGCACTGAAATATAATTATGGAGCAATAATGGTCTATTTATATTCTACTGAATTTGGCTTTCCAATTATTTGAAATAGTGATAAGGGATGCTTTCCAGATCAGTAACTTAAAGACTAAGTTCGAGACCCTCCCTTCATCTACTAGAGATGAACTCGCGAAAGCTTTCCCCGTCTTCAACCATCTCGGCGAGGTAAGAATAAGAAGACCACCCATAACTATTTATATCATTGTATAAATGATATTTATTATTTTAATTAAATTTCAGATCAAGGCCCTCGTCGTCGTTGCTGAGCGTATCTTCCTATCCGTCGAGAAGATGTGCCAGGAACTGCCCGGTTTCCCCGATTGCGAGATCTTCGACTAAATCAACTTGACCTTCGGGGCCGAACATTCTCGACGTAGTTTCAAACTTTGTTTGATATTTGTAATTATAATTCTCTCAATACGATAAAGAAGACATGAATGTTCCTGGACAAATCGTTGGACTGGATTAGCATTTTCGAAAGTAGATGACTTTCAGCTTTCCTCACGGAAGCAATGGAAGCAGAACATCATCAATCAATGATGGTGAATGATTTATGTGAAGGGAAGACCCGAGAGGAGATCTTAACTAATCATTCAAATCTTTTTCATTATTTTCTCAGACTTCTTGGAAATTCTCAGTTATACTGCTCAGTCATTTCCCATCAGCCCTCTAACGCTTTACTCATTTTCATTCATTACTTCCCGTTTTCCGCTTGTTTTCTTATCTTATTTCTTGAGAAGTATACTCGTATGTTATCTCAAACAACCGTTAATGCCTCTTCAAAGTTTATTTACATTTTTAAAATTTTTACTTTGTTTAATCGAGCTATCATCATGAATTCCAGTCAAGATGACTCGCTCTTTTCTCTATTTCATCCTTCTGACCACAGTTGCCCACGCGGCCCCTATCTCTGATCCCGAGGCCTCGGCCAAGAAATTCTGGGGCGAAATCGCTACAAAGATTGAATACGGAACTGTGGATGAGAGTCAGCGTCTAATTATCTTCAAAAGAGTGCTCCATTATGTATTGTTGTATGAGTTGTGAGTTGATCGTTGACAGTTGGAACAACATTTGTGAAAACATATTATTCATATCTGACTGAAAAGGCGGAATTTAAACGATAATTGTTGTCTAATAAATGTTGCTCTTAGGAGTATATAGTATATTTAATAAAAGGTGAAAATATTTTTAACCATTAGGAAAGTATAACAGTTTTGATCTTTGATCTTTCCAGTAGCAAAACGCGGATTCGACGAGGCGGAGTCACTATATCCCGGTCTATTCACCAAGGAGGAAGCCAGCAAGATCAAGACCACCGTCGTGGAGTACATAAAGAAGCGTGATATTGCGGATCGAGAGTATACATAGACCGATTACTTCAAGCGGACAGTAAATAACTATGATTGAAATCAAAGAGAATGATTCTGTACTTTCTTGTTGTTTGTTTCGTCGTATCAATCGAGTTGTGTGGAATGTTCGTCGTAGAAATGATATGGTAGAGGAATGGTTAAAAACATATCATATTATATTCATCAGGACGGATCCGAGTTCGAGCTATCTGACGAGGTCTCGGATAAAATCGGGACGAGGATTTCTGAGCGGTTAGTCTTGTTTCATTTTCCCTACATCCACTCATTTTTGTGTTATGGCTTTTGAAAAATAATGGCATGCGGGAAATGGCAGTGCTGTCAATGTCAAGTGCCAATATCAGTCATAATGCAGCAAAAAAAATTTACAGAGGTGCTACTCTGGGACACGAAGCGGCATATTTCATTTTGGAACTCGGATACATGGTATTGTTACACGTCTAACGAAATTGATTTTTTTTAAAAATTTTCTTGCTGAAGGTGCCAGTAAATGTTGTAGCTAACATTAGTCAAATTAATTAAATAGATAGATATTCACTTCGACATCTATTTAAAGCGAAAACCGTTCAGACTAGCGCGATTTCCTACTACACGATTGAGGACGCGGTGAACGGACGCTACGAAAACGCAGTAATATAATTTTTTTGGATGGGTGACAATAGCGCAAACGAAATTTGCGCAACTCGACCAAAACGACATTTGCGCAACTCGACATAATTCGATTTCTAGACACCCTAGGATCCTAGCAAAGGTGTCAAAATAAAGAGGAAATTATGCTGATCAGAATGACACCTCCGCCAGGATCCTAGGGTGGCTAGAAATCGAATTATGTCGAGTTGCGCAAATGTCGTTTTGGTCGAGTTGCGCAAATGTCGTTTTGGTCGAGTTGCGCAAATGTCGTTTTGGTCGAGTTGCGCAAATGTCGTTTGCGCTATTGTCACCCAATATAAAAGAAATAACAATTAAATATTTGGCGACCACACTAACGCTGAATAACTCTGAAATGTATGCACAATAATTTAGAGATAAACTCCTACTTGATTTCAAAATTGATTTGACAGGCATTTGAGTTTTATCGCTAATAACCAGCATCCCTTGGTATTGTGTACTGTACAGAACTATTCATATTTTCCAGATCGGCGACATTAAAGCCAAGTTCGAGGGTCTTCCATCTACCGTCAGAGACGAGCTCGCCAAGGCTTACCCCTCTTCAATAAGCTCGGAGAGGTGAATAACTTTCGAAGATTTTGATTAGTTTAAAGCAGGATGGAAGGGAGCGATGGTAGCATCATTCCGTCACAAATTTTGTGTAAAACTGGACATCATTATTTTCCCCAATCTTGCAGGTTCCTAGTATTCGTTATATAACTTGTCAAAGCATGCCAAATACAGGTAGGGAAAATATAATATCGAATTTACATAATTAATAATACAAACAACAATATGTACATATCTTTATAGATCAAGGCCCTTGTCGCAGTCGCCGAGCGTATCTACGTTTCTATCGTGAAAACGTGCCATGACCTGCCCGGTTTCCCCGACTGCAACTTCTTCATCTAAATCGGAAACAACTCCCCTCGCTCGAATATTTTATTCCAAAGTATTCACTATAGGAATAGTCACTGCATCTGATAAAGAACTGCCACCAAGCGAATAAAGACCTGATTGTAAATATATCTCCTTTTTCACATGACGATCAACATTAGTATTATTATTGGCTAGAGACTGAAGTGCATTTTTTGGCTCGAAAAGGTGCTATCAACGAGAAACGGAATTATTATTGAAAACAGATTACCATTACTTGTGGATCAGCAAACAGAGCCGAGGAGCTGTAACCCATCCAGCTATTTTTCGTTATATTTTTTCATCCGGTTCCCAGGCATCTTCTGAGTCATCAGTTACACTTCTCTCCATCCTTCTATTCTTCAGTCACATGTTTCATTCTCCCATGACGCATCTAGCAAATCCATTTTTAAATCGATCCTAAGCGGTCGCCCAATCTACTACGTATAATATTTGGACTCGTATAATTCATTCATACCTTTTTGTTTATTTTTTTCATTTACGATAGTTCTTCTACCCTAGCAATGAAAGGCTCTTATCGTATTTTCATGTTGTAACTGTCGCGGCTATTCGCAGGTGTGATGACTCGATCTAGTCTGCTTCTCGTTGTGCTGGCAGTTGCCTACTCGGCCCTCATCTGTGATCCCGAAGCTTTGGCAAGGAAGTACTGGGGCACATTCGCTACCAAACTTTATTTTGAAACCGAGTATGCTGGTCAGTATTCAAGATCTATTGATTGGGCGAGGATCTGATATCAGAAAAGTGAATGGCAAGACAAAAAGTTTTCTCGGAAAAGTCCATTGGTAGATACTTTAACAATGCCATCAGTTGAAACTTCTCGTACAACATAGGAACATTATTTTTTGCGTGATACGAAGCCATCAATTTATGATCTTTGTTCATTTCAGTAGCAGACCACGTTTTCGAGAAGATCGAGTCGATCTTCCCCGGTATTATCACCAAGGAGGAGGCCAGGCAGTCCAGGGCGGCCCTAGTCAAGCACGATGAGAAGAAGATGGCTGGGGTACGGTAGAGGAATACGGTAGCGGGAAAGCTGGAAGAGATTGAAAATTTAATTTGAATGAGTTTTATCAGGAGATGAGCGAGTTCGAGGATGGCGAGATCACAACGCGACTATATGAGAGGTTGAGAGAGCGGTTTGTTATTTTTTTTCAATTTCGTCTGATTCTTGAATTAAAAAGCTTTAGCCTATGCTTTAGTCAAAAACGTTTCTGAATTTGCGAGAAAAAAATCCTAAAAAAGAATCACGCTTGTCTAGTTCATTTTTCATAATTTTCAAAAATAATTTTTTAAAAGTCAATTTTTCGTAGAGTCATTTGCGCCCTGAGCGACCAGCATAGATCGATCGGGCGTGACGAGAGGATTCTAAATCTATAATATCATCTTGAAAAACCGTCTGGAAAAAATATGAGCTAACGAAAAATGATGGGAGATTTCCAGGAAATGAGAGTCTCTCTCCTTCCCTCCCCTTCCTTCCATGCGCGCTCTCTCGATTCCCCACACTCTCTCGTCCATCCAACCCGGGAAGAGGCCCGGGGAGTGGTAGGGAAGGGGAGAGACTCTCGTTTCATGGAAATCTCCCTCACTTTTCGTTAGCTCAAATTTTTTCCAGACGGTGTTTCAAGATGATATTATAGATTTAGAATCTTCTCGTCACGCCCGATCGATCTATGCTGGTCGCTCAGGGCGCAAATGACTCTACGAAAAATTGACTTTTTAAAAATTATTTTTGAAAATTATGAAAAATGAACTAGACAAGCGTGTTCGCCATGCAATTCTACTCTATAAACAATTTTCGCCTATAATTAGCCGTCTCGGGAGACGAGTAGCACGACAAAACGTGATTTTGACGTGACGCCGTCTGGAGCCAACGAGGGGTCTATGAACAAAATGGATATGCCCATCGTCTTCTGCACCCTCGAGAACCCCAATGCACATAGTTTCAGGAAATTGAGATTTTTGAGCTGTGCCAACCATTGCTCGAAAATAAGGCGAACGGCCTCATATGTCGAAAGTTTGTAGGCTGGTGCTTCTAAGCGACGACTCAAAAGCAGTCGCTCTGTCCTTCGCTGATCAGGTATGCTGTCACGTTTTCGTCTTAAAAACTGTGCTGCAACTGTAGTCACTGTTTTAAGAACATGAGAATACACGTAGCTATTCTTGATGCAGTTGGTAAAATTAATGATATAATAAAATAATATATTTTCTACATTCTTGAATTCGACCTCGAGAACGTGGAGAACCTGAAAGGACGTTTCGGAGAAGAAGTCAGTTATTCTTTACATGATAACTATTCTAAACATAAGATTTTCTGTATTTTTTCTGATCTCAGTATCCTTTGCACTTTAATTTAATTGTGGAGAAATCACATAGAATATTTGTATTTCTCTGATTGTATTTTACTGAAAAATTTAATTAAGTGTTTCCAGATCGGAAAAATGAAGACTAAGTTCGAGGCTCTTCCTTCTTCCACCCGAGACGAGCTCGCTAAGGCTTTTCCCATCTTCAATAAACTCGGAGAGGTGCAACTTTGTTTTTCTACCAGAAGAGCCATTAGGATGAAAAAACACCTGAAACATTTTAGAAGTGTCTCCTCAACTCTCTCAATAAAAAAATTGTTAATTTTAGGTGTTTCTGATTTAAGTATCATTTGAACTGAAATATAATTGTGGTACACTAACATACAGTATCGGAAATATGTCTTGGCTCACTTTTTCAATCTTTCATAACTTTTGACTCACGATCGATTTCTGGCTCAAACTTGGAAATGTAGTAGTACACCCATCGTGTGTTAGGAATATGCCTTTGAGATATCAGGGAACTCCCTCATTGTTTCCTAGTGATAAGTCAATCAACACATGTTTTTTTCTTGTCGGATTTTAAGCTCGATAAAACTTTTTCTCAGTATTCCTACTCGGTGTTATAATAGAAGGCCTCAATACCTTTTCGATAAAAATATGTACTCATGGGAGGATAACCTACAGTGGCTTTAGGCTGTCTCAAAGTAGGGTCCCGAAAAAATGGATTTTCGTTCATCGAAGTGCTAGAAACTCGTTCAAATGCTCAAAATGATCCTTACCACAATTCCTGATGATCCCCAAAGTTTGGTAACGATTGCTCTTAATTTGCCCTCAGGGCACGATAAAAACGAATTTTTCACTTTTTCACATAACCCAACTTTGGATGTTTAGATTTCGGAGGATGATTTTCGTTCAAAGGTCATTCCAAGACACGATAGTAGCATATCCATGGAATATATGATCCCCAATTTTTTAGAGCATTAAGATAACGTTCCCGCCCGTGACAACCGAAAATCCGAGGACAATCGAATTTCAACCCAAAAAATGACCATGATGACCATCATTAGTCGAAAAAATTGATCTGTCAGAACTTCCTGACTAAATTTTTTTCTGGTATGTCTTAGTGTGATGAATATCCGAATTTCGATATGAGAGCGCATGATATCATTAAAGAAAAAAGTTAAAATTCATTGTGTCGAAAAGCAGACGATTTTGAAAATCGATTGACCTCGGATTTTCGATTGCCGCGGGCGGAAAAGTTATCCAAATGCTCTAAAAAGTTGCGAATCGTATATTCCATGGATTTGCAACTAACCTGTCCAGGAACGACATTTGAACAAAAATCGCCCTAGGAACTTTGATCATCTAAAATATTGAAGAAAAAAAAGAAAAATGATAATGAAAAAATTGAAAAATGAGTGTCCTGAGGACAAATTAAGAGCTATCGTTATCAAACTTTGGGGTTCATCAGGAATTGCGGTAAGGATAATTTTGAGCTTTTGAACGACTCTCTAGCATGTCGATGGACGAAAATCCATTTTTTCGGGACCCTACTTTGAGACAGCCTAAAGCCACTGTAGGTTATCCTTCCATGAGTATTGAGGCCTTCTATTATCAAACCGAGTAGGAAGACTGAGAAAAAGTTTTATCGAGCTTAAAATCCGACAAGAAAAACCATGTGTTGATTGACTCATCACTCATCACTTGTCAAAATTTAGGCCCGATCGGACACTTGCGGCGAACAATCGTTTTTCGAAAAGTTCAGTTTTGGGACCCTTGATACTCCCCAGCCACTGTCGTTCAAAATCAACCAATTTAACATTTCTAATCCTAGTTCATCAGGAAACATCCTCTGAAAATTTCATGTTGAATGAGCATCTTTGAGGAGAATTATCGATCTAGAACTTGGGTAGAAAACCTTGTAGGAAAAACTTGAATCGAAATCGAAAGCTGCGTCATAATTGTTCTAGTAATACAAATGCGCTCAAAATTGAATGTCAGAAAGAGGTGGTGCATTCCTACTCACAATTAGAGCACTGTAGTAAACGTTCTACGAATTTTCGTTTTTGAAAGTAGTTTTTCCTACGAGGTTTTCTACCTAACTTCTAGGGACGGCAGCGGTAAAATAGATGAACGAAACAACTCACAAATTGGTGCGCAAATGGAAGCTTACCTTATTCCGACTTTTCAATTTAGTTTTTGCTAAATTATATATTAAGTAAAATGGTAAAGAAAATAGGTGGAGAGTGCGACGCTTTGAGTCCAACTGGAGCGCATCGCATGTCAGTCTACTGATCATGCTATCGTGAACTGAAATCAAAAGAATATTTTTCAAACGCTTCAATAAATTACAATACCCTCGTCTCATGCTACCAGAGTCACGAGGGATCATGGTAAAACAAAGTATAATTTTAAATAAGTTCAATTTAACACTAGAAGCGGAATCACGGTTCTGACTACAGTGGTTCGTTGGGTCACAATGTTGTCCTGAAAGTTTTAAATCATTTGCTAAAAAAGGGCAGTTTGTTCACGCCTTATTTTTTCTCTAAAAATCGATGATCCCCTTCTAAATAACATACTAAAACAGATCGCATGAACAAACTGCCCATTTTTAGATATTGGCAGAAAACAGAATTCTTGCCGCGAAAATGGGCGATTCTCGCGGCTGATATTTCGTGAACCAGTTTTCTAGGTTAATTTTCATTTAACTATTTTTGTGCTGCAGAATCTATCGATGGTGTGAAAAGCTAGATCAGTCAATAATTTCTAAAAACACGTCATTTATTCGTAGCCTAGTGTGACTTCAATGTTGCGTATTACCTCTTCATGCCATGCTTTATACGCTTTCACTTTGTCATTTTATTCATCGCAATCAACGAAACAGCTTAAAAAGTTATAGAAATATTTTTAAAATGCTTCAGAAAAATATTAAAGGATTTGAAAGCCAAACTACGGTAGTTTGACGGGAAAGCGTCGGAGGGTATATTCCGGCTGCGGTCCCTAATAACTTCTCGATCGATAACTTTCCTCAAAGGTGTTTATTCAACATGAAATTTTCAGAGGATGTTCCCTGATGAACTAGGATAACAAATGTTAAATTGGTTGATTTTTGTCGACGGTGGTTGGGGAGTATCAAGGGTCCCAATATTGAACTTTATCGAAAAACGTTTCTTCGCCGCAAGACTCCGATCGTGCCCAAATTAAAACCAGTGATGTCTTATTAAATGCTGACATACCTTACGAAATTTGGGGACTGTAGCTCTATTAGAACGCAAATTATGCCATTTTTTTCTGATTTTCGGAGTTGTTGTGAAATTCAGCTGGGGGGACTCAATCGAAGTGCGCTCAACGGGTCGTAACTTTCATCGTACATCTCTATGGTTGTACTTTCTACACAGCACGTTTGAGAGGCTACAAAACATGTTGGTAAGCTATGTCTACATTTTGCTAAATTTCCTCCGCATTATGAGTGTTGAAAAATAAGATATATAGCAGAGCCGAATTCAACAGCATCACGTTATTCTTGAATGTTTTTGCAATCGAATGCTTCAAACCGTGAGTCTCTATCTCAATTCCAAAAAAAGTTACAGCGGTTTGAAAATAGTTTCCATACTTTTGACCGGTACTGTAGATCATCATCAATCAGTCATTTTTTTTCAGAAAAAAAAGAGCCGATGATCTTCAACCCATCCAGCTATTTTTCGTTATTTTTTATCCTATTCTCTGGCCTCTTCTGAGTCATAAGTCACACTGCTCCCACTCAAACCTTCCGTCACATGTTTCATTCCCCGTCCATGTCAGTAGTTCACTCACTTCTTCGTTCCTCATCCTTTCAAATTGTTTTTTTGATAGTAGTATAGTAGTTTTTCTCGCCCATCTACATTTTGCAAGGCGATACTCCAATTGCATAATCGCATCCTCTCCCTTCAGCAGTGAACATCAATGAAGTCCCTTCGACTTCTCATCATGTTTATGCTATCCGGTGCTTCCGCCCAGCCAAGGTTTGAGTTGATTTTCGCATATTTTCGCTTATGTTTTCGCTGAATTATTTGAGCGGAATCCCACGCAATTGCGATCATGTTCATTCACAGGCTACATACATATATTTTATAGGGCAGAAGAGCTGATCACCACAACGCCGGCCCATCAGTCATTGGCGCAGAACAATTCTGTTCCCGGTGAGCTTTGAATATGACTTGCCTCATAAGGCTTTTTAATAAATTTTTGAATTGTATTGTCTAGACTGATCGCACGAAAAATATCATGAGTGCTGGAGATTTTATGGGAAAAAATGGTCCGATTATCCACTCTAATCGATATTACAGATCATTTCGCGCCCGTTCTTGATCTACCTCCAAAGCCCGAGAGGTTCTTGCTCAATTGCCCTCAAATGTTCGTGAAACTCATCCGACTATCATAAATAATTCTCGAAACTGCAAAAAATTAAGGTGCATATCGAGGTAACATGGACCCTGGATGACAAGGTTCTTCTCAAGATCATATGATAGATGGTGAACAAATCGTTCACTTAAAACGATCAATGTTCCGCAAGCAAAGCTTTGACGGTACGATATAGTATTCGACAGTATCTGACCATGATGATTCAGGGAAAAGCGTGATACGAGTCGAACTCTCCGGGTTCATGTCTTTCCTCAAACACATTTTGGTCTCCCAATCATACAACTATTTCCCAGGTCCAACCCCTCGCCGATTTCGGCACTTGGAAGTGTCACATCAATCGTAGAAGAGGGACTGACAGCATCTCTGAATGGACGAGGAAGACAATCGTGGCCCCTACTGGAGCCAGTGAGCGAGGAACTACATTTGCCGCAGCTGCTGCAGCCGAGAAGATGAGCAGCAAGGCGGTATGCAAATTTTAATTGGTAAAATAAACACTGTTTCATGCAGTTGTTAGAGAAGATAGGGACTTATCATTGTCATTTCAGACAACTACTTCTTCCCGTATCACCGACAGAAATGAGTACCAGAACGACCACCCCAAGGCGCGTCTCGATTACGGTATCGAGGGTAGCGGTGAGGAGTACCAGTCGAAAATCACTCAGAAGATCTCAGCCTTCACGCGACCCGATGGGAACTCGGCGCACAGCAGTCGGTTTTTTTCACGTTGTTTAAACCTTTTATTTTTAAATAGAAAATATCAGTAAAAAAAAACAACTAAAACATTTTCAGAGACGTCGTTGACAGCCGCCGGCAGATCGTAGACTTCCCTCGACCCGGCACCAAGGTACTGTGCTCATCAATCGATACCCTCCATCTACCGTAATCAATTCTTCCATTCAGGGATACCGACAGCAGTCGATCGACTATGAGCTATCCATGGCAGACGAAGATGTGAACGACCATTTTCGCTACCAGAGCTACTCGAAGCGCGCCCTTTTTTTCTTCTTTCTTCTTTTCATGATCTCTCACATAGAAATTCGGTTTCTACGCGTGAAAATGTGCTAGAAAAACTATTCGTCCGCAGTTTCCGAAGAATCAACTTTTCGACCCCGAAATGGGCCTCAAAACATCACAAAATGGTCGAAAAAGTCAACCACCCAAAATTAAGTGACTAGTAGTTTTTCTAGCGTATTTTCACCCGTAGAAACCGAATTTATATGTGAGAGATCATGAAAACAAGAAAGAAAAAAGTTGTACTTGGAAAACCAGCTTTACAATAATTTTCACATGCTGAAAACAGCCTTTGAGGCAGAAAAAGTCTAACTGTAGGTGGTCCGATCGAAAAGTCGCCATCAATAACCCATATCGAAAAATTAAGTAGTTTTAGATTCTGTTAATAACTCGCCCGGATGAAATTGAAAGTTTTTAGCTGGGATCGTTTGTTGGCTCTAAATTTTTATTTTTGGAATTTTTAATTTGTTTCCACTTGATAAATATTTTTAAAATTAAACAGAAAAGTTATTAAACTCGTTGTGACGGTCATTTTCCGTTTTTGATCGAGGTTCTATCTCAATGTTGAAGAAAGTTATGATTTTTCAAATTTTCAAAGTTTCGAGAGCCGGTAAATAGGCAATTTCGACTTCACGGCTCCACAACTGGAACTAAAAACTCTTTGACATATGGTACATCTACTGCCAAGTTTTGACTGAAATCGAAGCAGTTTGAACATTTTGTAAATGGGGGGTCTGCCATTCATGCAGAATCTCAGAATATCTCTGTTATAACATAACTTTTTTTCTTTCGAGGTTTCATGAGCTCTAGTTAGTAAATTCGTTTTCTACGCTCAAAAATAAGTCAGAAAATCCTGTAGAGACATGATTCTAAGACAACATTTTTTCCTCCAAAATCGGACCAAAGGGGGGACCACATGGTTGTTCGTCTATCAGCGAATGTTTTTCACAATGAATTACGAACATAACGAGCACAAACAAGTGGAAGTTTGCAGCTTTTTGAAAATTGCAAACTTTGCAGATCGCGTTTTTTCAGTGAATAAATGATGACGAGAGTACCAGAGACCCACATCACATGGATTGCATACAGAAACAAAGGGACTACAAACTATTCCTAGTAAGAGCCTGCGCCATTACTGCGTTGGTTAAATAAAGTGTGGCGAAAATCACAAATCATGATGGTCGAAAAAAACTTTTTCTCAATCTCGAGTAAAATCGCATTATGCCTGCCACCATATCATGAATCAGTAAATGTTGAAACATTGAAATATGTGTATAAAATTCCAATTTGCACGAATACCTTGACATTGCGAATTAAATTTGAATTCAGACCCTCAGACAGGCTCGGTATTTGGTTTACTGAACATCCTTACCAGTCACATCTAAACTCGCCCTTTTAACAGGTTGAGTGTCCCTATATAGCGCATCGATTTCGCAAATAAAACACCAGTATGTCTTGCGGGAAATTATTGAGAATTGCATAAGTGTGACGAAATTTTCGTTTTTATCGATTTTCATGTTTTGAAGAAGTGGGATCGAAAAATGCCCGAGAGTAAAAAAGTCTTAAAATTCCATGAGGAATCCATCGTGCCCACTCTCGAATCGATTGGAACCGATTTACGGATTTTCGTTGATGACGTCATCACCCCATCGCTTCATACCCTGAGGCTAAAAAGCATCAGAACAAAATTTCCAAAATATCCCCCACCTACACTCATCGAGTGCTATCTATAGCCAGAATATAAGAGGATTCCATTTTTTCACTGTGCCAAGTATCTGCAGGAGAAAGTCGGAAATGTCAGATATCGCCTCATATAGGTTCGAAGCTGAATCAAAAATCCATGAACGTAATTGACGTGATATCCCTATCCATGCCCGCCACGTTAAAGGTCCATGCCGTTCCCGCGGCGTTGCACTTCAAATAGTCCGGCACTGTTGTGGTGCCCACAACATTATACCTCGATTGAACTGGTACTCCATTTGACCAGAGCTGCAAAAGGACTTATCAAACAACCAAGGCTCAAGACCACGTACTAGTATTGTCCTTTCGATTGCGAACTTATCCTAAACCA
Organism: Pristionchus entomophagus; assembly: GCA_036245825.1. Taxonomy (NCBI): domain Eukaryota; kingdom Metazoa; phylum Nematoda; class Chromadorea; order Rhabditida; family Neodiplogasteridae; genus Pristionchus; species Pristionchus entomophagus. The sequence goes on from BTSX01000001.1 coordinate 12,287,937, forward strand.
AAGGTCAGAAATTTCACTGAAAGAGTTGGGCTCGTGTCCTGGATCATTCGACGAGTCGTCTACACGGAATGTCGAATCTCACCATCAGAGTATGGGAGAAGCCTATGATTGCCAAAGAACATTCAATATTAGCAAAAAACACACAAATATTCGGACGAATGAATAGCCTGGAGAGATCGAAGCGAAGACCGTGCGCACAGCGCAACCGTCAGGTCCAATCGAGATAGTAGAGTGTAGATTCGTGGTCGGGCCAAAGGGAGGAACTTGCGGTGGACACTGCTGGCAAACTGAAAGCAACCCAAGCTTCGATAATCATACTAGAAAAGTAAACTGTCAATCTTGGCCCAACACGAAATAGACAAATTCACAAATCCATTCGTGAATTAAAAAGGAAGTGAATGATTAGAATTCCTAATTTTATAAAGTTTTAATTATTTAATTTCAATCAAAAACGCTCACGATTTATCGGTGGCATGGGTGCGTGAGGGGTAGGTAGACATGTGTCCGCTATCTGCATGAGGGACAAGAGCAGAAGAAGCACAAGGGCCATCAGCTGAGAGAATTACGATATTATCTGAAAATAGAAGGCTACTAGCAACTGGGACTGTAAAAATAAAATGAAAATTGTTGAAATGTATCGCCCTAATGGCAAGAGTTCACAGTACTGCCTTCCTGGAGAGTAAAAAAGCGAGAATGAGGATGCGTTTGCGCACTAATGCGAAAGCGCGCAATTAAGGGGTGTCCTGGTTGATAAAAATATCCCTCTCTCATCCTTGAAACATACCCCCTCCCCCCGCACACTACTCCCTTTGTGCTTGCACTCAATCAGGCGAAATCGAGCTCAAGTAACCGTGATCAGCTTGGGAGAGCGAGGCAATAATTGAAATTTCTAAATCGCGTTAGGGTGATTAGCGTCTGGTAGGGGGCACATTTAAAAAAATAATGAAGCGCGCATGTGTGCTCTTGTGGGCCCTTCCAGCATTCGATACTAACGTCAACGGCGACATAGACAATTTCCCTTGTCCGAAAGTATTCTTCTTCCATCTGACTACCGTATTTCCTTGTTCTTCGTCATCCAAGAAGCCCGAAGACATCGGTCTCAAGTAGCTGCAAGGGAGGAGTATGCAAATCTTCAAGAGGCAGATCGAAGGAGAAACCAGACTAGAAGCCTCCTTCTTTTCACATTGATATATTTCAAATTGACGACGTATTGCATAAAGATGATCACATATTTCGTCATGATGATGCATTCTTTCTTCATTTTGAAAAAAATATGTCTCCCGTCGACCGATCGGTGAAGAGACATAATAATGAGAGCCCTTTTAATTTGATATCCTAATGGCAAGGTGAACTGATCTGCCTTCCTGGCGGGTGATATGATAGGATAATTAGTGCAACGATGCGTGTGCGATCAAGAGTACGCAATCGTAGTAAACAATCCCTATTTTGTCCGTGAAACTTATCCCTCGCCCACACATCTCTCTCTCCGCTTGCACGCAATGACGCAAAAAGAGCTCAATTAACCGCGATCAACTTGCGAGATAAAGGAATGATTGAACTTTCCGCCTCAGGACAAGTGCTCTTCCCTCTCTAGTCTGGCAGGGGTCACATGAGGAAGCTCGCGTGCGTGCTCCTGTCTACCTTGTCAGTGATCGGCACATACGATTTCCCTTGCCCGATCGACTTCGTCTATCTACCGTATCATCGACGGTGTGTCAGAAGCATGAATCTGTCGGTCTCAAGAAGATGCAAGGGATGCGCATCCGATTTTGAAGAAAAAATATGTTTCACCATGACGAGTACATGTTTGCAGAAAAACTTTGTTTTTAAACCTCCGGTTTCGTGATTATGCTTCGAAAGGTGTGTTATCGAAACTACTTTACTATATTTCACCAATAATGTTAAGACATGTTTATATAGGTTCGAAGCTCAATCGAGAATCCAGTGAAAAAATGGATGGTTGGAGTTGCATCTCGAAAAACTGAAATTATGATAATTTCAATAAGAAAAAAGTATGATTCAAAACTGCGACTGCATAAAAGCGTTGTGGAAAGTATAAAAATCTGAGAATTTGGCAATCAATTTTCGCATATTTTATATTTCAGAGTAGCTCACCTCATATCCTCTCTAGAGTCTGAACCATCTCATGGAGTGTCCACGGTTGCAGTGACGGAAGTTGAGAAGGAAGGTACTACGGTTGTGATGGTGCATGATTGGTTGGTGGGAATGATATCAGCTGCGCGCTTTTTATAGGAAAATTTAGATCAAACCACCATTTTATCGTTACACCAAAAGAAGGCAATATTAGCTGTTTTGCGCAATTAGAAAACGTTATCAGAGAAATGGTGAAAACAAAGTCACGACTCTCTTATATTCCCTTTCTCTCTCGTTTTGCGATTCGACATTATTACGATTTGCCTTCATTTTTGAAGACAAGGAAAATAATAATGACCAGCACCGATAACACATTTGCGTGATCAGCCGATTTGTCTCGTTTGGTGCCTAGATAAGGGATGTTATTGTCCATAATTGGCAGTAGGGTGGCCGGTTCATTTCGGTTTCGAACTATTCGAGCGCGCGTCGAATAGTTCGAGCCAGGCGGTTAAACGGTCGAACTATTCGACATTTGTCGAACTTTTCGACTCCCTCCCTCTCGCCTCGAAAGGAAGAGGGAAGAGCGCGCGCTTGTCGCCAATTGCGAGTGCTAGGGAGAGGGAAATCGATAGGAGGGCTAATTTTGCTCAATATATGGTCTATAATATAGTTGTGAATTGCAACGATTTTATTGTAGAGAAAAGACAGGGCTATCGAGAGGAACAGACTAGAATTTGCTAATAGCAAAGGCAGCTGAGAAAAGTCCACTTTTCGGATACAATGTCAATTTATGGCTCAAATCGCGTCTAATTGATAAGAGGGCTAATTCCGCGCGAGGGGACGGTCATAGCTGAAAGGACCATATTCATGAGTGATGCTTTCCGGTGATTTCAGAAAAAAAAACGCGTTCTGAGGAGGTAAAAATAAACTGATTTATTGGATTTATAGTGCACATTCCTTGAGATGCACGTGCTACAAGATCAAATCCCATCACGTACAAACACTTTCACTGCGCCCTGAGGGTGCAGCAACGGCCAAGGCTACTTCATGTTAGCCCTCATGGCCTGGCAAAAGTGATTGGGCATGGTGGGATTCGAACCCCCAACCTTACGATCATACCCAAACAGCGAATCAGACATCTTGGTCATGGATTTGAGAGTCTCTGCGCGAGGGGGCGAGAGTCGGATAGTTCGACAAATATCGAATAGTTCGACCGTCTAACCGTCTGGCTTGAACTATTCGACGCGAGAGAGTACGGGGCCTCTAAAAACCGACGCGCGCTCGTGTGAGGAGAGAGGGGTCGAAATTTGCCAAACCGATCCTGCAACCCTAATAGTTTGTGATAGAATTTGCAGCTTTGTTTGGTTTCCAAAGTCTCAATCATTTCCTATTAATCGCTAATTTCTCAGCACACCTCCTACTCAATCGAATATCAATCGTGGAAGTGAGAAATCCCCCAAGGAAGTTATCGATGGAGCAAATTCGAATGCATTTGTCATCTAGCCTTTCTTCATTCCTCCTCGACTCGTTTTCAAACAGTTATCTCGCAATAATTTATTTTTCCAAATCTCCGATTTATATTCTTTCCTCGACGCTTTTCTGCAGTCGTTGTTTGATTCATAATTATCTCGTATTTAAATTCGCATAATATCTGATTTTCGAGATGCAACTCCAACCATCCATCGACTTTTCGCACGAACATCAACATATTCATCGTGATTTTTCCCGATAAACAATTCTTCTGCTACAGCTTCTTAACATTGCAGAACACATCTGACCGTTATTCAAAAAATATGCACAATTACCTCTTTCAAAAGCAGCTCAGATTTTTCATCTTTGTTTGAATATGTCGAAGGAAATAGATGTACGATCTGTAATTGTAGCATTAGGTGCAACTGAATGTAATCAACTTAATTTTTTTCGATTCCTGTCGGAATATGCCGATTTCGGTTTCTCTTTTGAGTTTGATATTGTCGGCATCCTAATCTTCACATCCACTTTTATTGTACAGAGAAATACAATCATGTCTTCTCTTTTTTTTTTTTCTTTTTTTTTTCAGGATGTAATCGACGTATCGATCAACGGCAACGAAGGCTGTGGCCAACCTGCGATAATTACGGTTATCGTTTATCGACTCTCTCCATTCCGCACACTATCTCGTCTGTCGGACGGTCGAGAGAGTGTGCGAAATCGAGAGACCGTCAACCGTATTTCGAACCCTAGCTGATATAATGGTTTTTTTCGACCAGCAAAGACGGAATAACTATTGATCTGGAGAGACTTCGAAATATGAAACAACAGTGAAACGCAATTGAAACTTAGAGCTAAATTCCAACTAGCGGTTTTTTCGTACCAAATTTCAAAAGAAATTTTCAGAAAAAGAAAAAATAATCAGAAAAAAATAGACCATTTGAGCAGTGGCTTGCGAGCGGCCTTCGCTTCGGCTTTCGTCGGAATTCTGAATTATTGTTTTTATTGAATACATTTACAGTTCTCTTTGTCTCTCTTTGCCTTGTATGCATCTCCAGGACAAAAGTTCTTCGTTTTACTTGCCATTTTTCTTAAGAATTCCAATAGAAAAGTGGAGATAAGTGGTGACAAATGGGAACAGGCCGTACTCAATTCGAATGTTCTCTAATTTATCATATCTACGAGAGAGCACGTAAATTGAGGAGAGTCGGATGCCGATTGGTCATCACTAGTGGAGATGAACGGCCTCACCCGAAGACCTTGAGCAGTCCGTACTCTCTCCACTCCATCTTGCTAATTCGATGCAGACACTCCTTGCCCTCCTCCTCGCGCTCCCGATCGATCTCCCAGAAACGACTGGAAGGGATTTGGAATGAATTTGGAGTGGATTTGGAATGAATTTGGAGTGGATTTGGAATGAATTTGGAATGGATGTACAAGCCTATTGATATCCCAGATACAACTGTCATGTATTTATCTGAAGCATTCCGTTGATCACTCAAATGTTTGGGAGAGGTGGCATATCATACACAAACCATTGACAATACAATTTTTGAGAGATTTTTTTTGCATTCGTCTCTGGCAAGTGATTATTGAAGAGGTGTGGCGCCTCCTTTGTGGAACTAATGAAACTCATCACATCTTCACTCAAAATTTCGAAAATTTGTGTAAAAATCGAATTATGAAACATACGCGGTGATGAACTTGTTGTTGAAGTCGACGTTGGCCCTGTAGCTGGAGATCATCTTTACCTGATTATTAATATTAATTTTTTAATGTAAGTTCGTTGTATTGCTCTCTTCATTCTGCACACTCTCTCGTATCTCTGATATAGAGTGTGCAGAATGGAGAGACGTGAATTTAGAGTATATTGAGATACTCACAAAAGATGATGTAGACGAAGAAGATGAGAAGGGCTTGGATGATTTCCTTGACTGATTTGAAGATTACCTCAAAGCCACAAAATTTGTAATTTTTTCTGTAAATTATATTTTTTTAAATCTCTCGTTCATGCTTCCTCAAAACATGAGAAAGACTATGATGAAAAGTTCTGTGAAGTCGTTTAGACTTCTCTCCTGCTCGAAAAGGTAATGATTTCCCGCTATTGTGGTTATGTTTCAAAAATACTTAAAATTCTGAAACAACTAGCGACTTGAGTGATTACATGCTGTATAATGACAGAAACAAACAATGCTCACCTTAGTGTAGGAGACGTTTCCCTTGACTTTTGCTTTCAGGTCAGAGATAAGAAGGGTGTTCTCCACTCGTGGCATCTTGATCGCTTTGAGGTGCATCTACAAATTATTTAATTAATTATTTAAATAATTAATTAATTACTGACATTCATCCGAAGTTCATCCTCCAGACCCACCGTGAGGTTCTCCATGCTTGTGACCTGAAACATTTACTAGGCTGATGCAAAAGTTTTGGACTTTTTTCATTAGTGAGTTTGATATACTGGCATTCAGCCGAGAGAGATCATGCAGCCATCTTTCCTATACATCGTTTATGGATGGAATTTGCGTTATTAATCATCAACTCAGATGGTTTCCTTTAGCTTGGGTACTTGAGATATAAGTCGGCATTACAAAAAGACTCGATTTTCACAAACCTTTCCGAACCTCCAGATCTCATCGGGGAAATTTTCGCTGGGTATCTATCATACATAAGTGAGTACCTAGTGTAATTTTCTTTCGAATTCGCTTGAGATCTAGGGTCCATGATAACTATTTTAGTAGTGGCGACTCGCAAACCGACGTGAATTGCATAGCATTGATGCTTTCAACAATTGATCTCAATTGTGTATAAAAATAGTGGCAAGGGTCTAGTGTGGGGCGCTGTATTCTCACATGTTACGTCCACAATATCATAGAAAAGAATTGACTCATTGTCACTCACAGGCCAAACAAATTGAAAATCTGAAAAGCATACAATATGCAGAAAATTGCATAAAAATCGCTGGATAGTGGTCTGAAAGAATTTGTGTCAGATCGATGTCGTCGACAACTGTACTGAAATCTTACTGTGAGATGTGCCAAAAGAGTTAATCTTCAAAATGAATACTGAAATTGATCCATTAGATCAACCCCTTTGGCAAGGGTAATGATGAAAACCCGATCCTGACCTACATGAATCGACCGTATTTGAAGACTCATAATGTGAATGTCCAGAGTGCCGTCAGAATATCAAAGTGCGCGATCGAAAGCACATTAGACGCGCTTCAAAACACCCCTATATTCACTTGATAATTCCCTTTTTATAAAGAATTTGTAAACACTTGAAGAAAAAAATCCATAACTTATGCATCACCCTGATATTTAAAAACAATATTAAATTGTTGAATACTGAATGAAGATTAATCCAAAAGAAGCCATTTTTTTCAGTAAAATTTCGATCAATTTGAATAAATTTTAACTAAAAAAACAGACAAAAAAGGACGCACCTGATCCTCAAACGTGTTGCTGCTGTCGATATTCTTGAGGTTTTTAGCGCAGATCTTGCTCGATTCCTTCTTCTTCTCTGCGTCCTAAAATAGTAATTAATTAATTAAATATAATTACAAAAAAATAAGGGAATGCATTTTCAGTTTTCAGCTCTCTCCATTCTGCACGCTGCCTCGTCTGTCTGTCCGAAAATACAGTGGGCAGAATGGAGCGAGCGCTGAGCCGAAACGATATCCTAAATAATGTCAAAATTCCGAACCTCGCAGATGGTCAACACGTCCAGTTTATTGCAGATATAGACGCCAAACAAACGAAGAACAGCAAGACATTTCATCTGCAAAAAATGAATTCCTCCGAATCCCTCTCACTTCGCTCTACAACAATCGCACTGAGCATACGTTCTCTTACCTTCTCCCGTGTCCCGATAAATCCTTCCATCCCTTGTCCTTCCCATCCCTTTGAGGGGCTAAACATCTAATTCCTGCCCACAAAGGCAAACCTTCCACCCCCCCCCTCAATGCCCATAAGATATATCTCGAGAATTTTTTTAAACTTTCGACTCATAGTCAATCAAACAAAAACAAGAATTGCATGTTGTCAGATCTTTTAATTGCGCTTTCAAATACCTTCAGTCCGGCCATCACTTCATGGCACTTCTCCATTCCCTTGGCGAATACACTGTCGCAGCGACAGGCGATGCGCTGAGTCACCGTTTTTGCCGCCTTAATTAAGATTAATTAATTATTAATTAATGAAATGTTTACAATAATTGATGTGCCTAGGCACGTTGAGAAGATCTCTGAACATTGAGCAAAAGCAACACCATTGTGTGGAAGGGATAGCATAGGAATAATGTATATCTTGGAATTTATTCGATCCAAGGTTTTATTATTTTCAAGAAGAGTTCAACCTTCCATCATTCCGTGCCGACGTTGTTTAATTTCAAGAATGTTTGAAACACAATTCGTTTCCGCCAGATGTTAGAATGAAACTTTTTCCATCTCAATCTCTCGCTCTATGAAAATTCTAGGAAAAATGCTCGAATAGTTAACATAGACTCCGGATTACGGTACTTTTGGAGTACGGTAGGATTCGGTACCGGCTTGTTCATCTTCTCAATCCTCGTCCTCACTCAGATTGCCATCGCTCCCCTGAGAGTTCATCTTCTCAATCCTCGTCCTCACTCAGATTGCCGTTGCTCCCGTGAGAGACACTCTGCTCTCTCCATTCTGCACACTCTCTCGTCGCTCTAATGGGCGAGAGAGTGTGCGGAAGTGAGAGAGTATTGTGATTCATACCGTCTGCTCCAATCGCAGCATCTGATCGCGTTGAGCGAGCACCTGCAAAAATTGTCTATCGACTACAGTAATCTATCGAGAGAGAAGCATGATCATCAGGGAGATTACGATGTCCCGTGTTTAGACGGATCTGAGAGAACCCTGAAAGCAATCTATGATCCTTGAAACTTATCCCCGCCCACTTCTCGCAACCCATGATGCCACAGCGAGTTCAATGAATCCCGATCAGCTTGAAAGAGAAAGGTGAAAGGGATTGAACTTTCTGCCTTAGGGCAAGGACGCTTTCCTATCAAGTCTAGCGGGATCCGCATTCCCCATAGATTTGGTGAAAAAAAGGAAAATGATAATGTTTGTTTTTATTGAGAAAAATGCACGGATGAAACTGATGATTCCCAAATATATATTGTTAATGTGGTGTTAAAATCCTGGAAAAGTAAACGGAAAAGTAAAAAGGGTGTTAATTTTTGCCTGGAAAAGTAATTGGAAACGTAAAAAGATTTGAATTCCCGCAATTTCATATCTCGGTTCCCATTGAAGCTAGCGACTTGAAAGTCGGTTTATAAGCTTTTCCGGACCTTGTAACCTCTAGAACCGATTTTCAAGTCCCTTGCTGCAATGGGAACCGAGAAACAGAAATTACGGGAATTCAAATCTCAGTACTTTTCCGGCGCGAATTCAAATATTTTTACTTTTCCATTTACTTTTCCAGGCAAAAATTAACACCCTTTTTTACTTTTCCGTTTACTTTTCCAGGATTTTAACACCACATGAGTAATATAGAGATCCACTTCCCGTGGGGAAGTGCGATTTTCAGTTTGTGACAAACTCAAACCCTGAGTGAATTTGGGTCCTCTAATCATCCTCTCTCACAATCCCGATCTCAATAAAAGATAATGAATCACTTTTAGATCTGATTTCCATAAAAGTATGGGATTCACATCTTGACCCAAATCCGCACCTGGGGCTCCTCGCATTTGTACTCCGGTGGTCATTTTAATGTCAGTATGTGGTGGTTGCTAAATGTTACAGTGCTATGAATATTTTTTTTAAATAAAACACTCTATTTAAAAAAAGATGTTAACTCAAAATATCTCATTTAAACTCATTTTTAGATGATGAATCGTAGAGTTTAACGAGGATGTTCGCATTCATCAGAAATAAGCAGCAAAAACACAAAATGTACTTCAAATTTAATCAGCATTTTGCGTACTCGCTCGAAACCCTAGGCGCGAATTATGGTCAAGATGTGATTCCCATACTTTTATGGAAATCAGATCTAAAAGTGATTCATTATCTTTTATTGAGATCGGGATTGTGAGAGAGGATGATTAGAGGACCCAAATTCACTCAGGGTTTGAGTTTGTCACAAACTGAAAATCGCACTTCCACACGGGAAATGGATTCATTTACTTTTATTGCATTAATTCTCGCGCAGAACTATTTGGATACCGTGAAAAGTGACCAAATTATATAACAAGCAAGGGGGGCAAGCCCCCCTTGAACCCCCCGGGGGTTATGCAAGATCGAATTCGACCATTTAAATTGAAAACTGTAGAAGATGTTCAGAGAAAAATGCAAATTCTGGCGAAGGTTCGCTGAATTAAACGACGCTTCTATAATTTGAGGAGTATCCATATGATCATCAAACAAGCAAGGGGCAAGCCCTCCTTGAACCCTACAGTGAGGTTACATATGCTTTCCTAGGCACGCCAAAACATGTTCAACGATACCGTATACGACCGGTGAATGCTTGGCAACCCGAACTTAATGCCACCCTGTGTTATCCTGAGCAGAAACGATCCAGACCGAATCAACTCCGGAACAACCTGTGAAAATCATCTCGGAACATGGATACGAACTGGTACTGGTCTATTACCATCTTCGTAGTATCCTGATATTTACATCATACACCGCGAGAACGATGTAGTTTGCGCAATAGGCTAACATCAGAAAAAGTGTATACTATTGATTGGATACTCGGAGATAGTATCAAGGTTCCCCTGCCTGCAGCGCTATCCTCCTTTCTCGGTAGTCAGGTAACACGTCTTGGTTGCCCCTTGAAATAAACTCCATAGGCTTGTGTTTATTGTCCAGAGCCATCGCTATGCCGAAGTAAAGTGAAATCCGCAATACAGAGGAAATTGCGTTGACTATTCGGAAAATGTAATGCAAGGATCTGCGAGCGCGCTAACATACTCAGTCGCTAGTCGTATATCGCATCACGAGAGTCTCACCTTATCGCCCCTGTGGCCTTCTTGTTATCGCATTGGGCCAACACGCATCCGACCCGGGTTCTAATCCCGCCTGCTACGTCTATTTTGCAAATTTTAAATTTTATTTGTTTTTTCCGATCGCAATATTTCATAAACCACTTTATAGATTTTGCTGAAACTGGTTATCAAGGGGTGTCTTGACCAGCTGAATACAATGGCGGGGGTTGGACATCGAAAAAAAAGCTTTCAGACACGATTGGGCCGGAAATCAGCCTTTTGCACGCGTTGTTGACACTAAGTGCCGAAAACTCGGCCCAAAGTGGTGGGAATCGGTTCATACGAAAAAATGAACCTTACCTAAAGCCAGAAAGCTTAACCTCCAGATTCAAAGACCCAGGCACAACTCCCGAGATGACATGGAAAATAGGGCACGCACCTGTTTGTCACACCCAGGGGTACCCGCCATTTGGCTCCCCGATGAGTTTGGTGAGCTTGCACGCACTTTGAAAATTTCGTGTCGGTTGACCCCCTGCAAAGCCGAAAAAATGGAAGGAAAAAGTAAGTCTAAACCCAAATTCACGGAAAGGGCCGACAGGAGCACTCGCATGAACATCATTGCTGTTGGAATGTGGATCCCGCCAGACTTTACAGGAAAGCGTACTTGCCCTGAGGCACAAAGTGCAATCCCTTTCACCTCTCTCTTTCAAGCTGATCGCGATTAATTGAACTCGCTTTCGTATCAAGTGTTGCGAGCATTAATTGGGATGTGTGGGCGAGAGGATGAGTTTCAGGGACATGGTAGGGATGGTTTTCTCCGATTACGTACTTTAGATCGCACAATCCCGGGAATGCAGTGCCTTTCACCTTGCCCTATCTGTGCTATCAAATTAAGAGGTCTATTTTACCCAGTCTTTGAGCCTTTCGGTCTGCGACAAAGGAAACTCATCTATCTCTCAGATGACTTGAGTAATGATCACTGACAGGGCCGACAGGTGTATGCGCGTGATCAGTATCATGGAAGAAATGCGGTGTTCTGCCAGACTAGAAAGTGAGAGCGATCACCATAAGGTGATTTAGAAAGTCCAATTATTGACTTTCTCTCCCAAGCTGATCGGGATTAATTGAGCTCGATTTCGCGTCATTGAGTGCAATCGCAAAAGAGAACGTGGGCGGGGGATAAGTTTCAAGGATCATAGTGGGATTGTTTACTCCGATTGCGTACTCTAGATCGCACATTTCCGCTTCGTTGCGCTAACTTCTCCTCGCGCTATAATTTATCCGCCAGGGAGACTGTGCAGTTCACCTTGCCATTAGGGCTATCAAATTAAGAGAGTTTTCTTTTCTTTTCATTATCTAAGCCGCTCGGTCGACGATAGAGCAGAACAAAGTGACGAACTTGTCATTTGACAGCCCAATTCGCTATTAGCCTTCGATTTTCCTAAATTGTCGTAGATGTTACAGGCGATGGAAGTTCTAGTAGTCCTTCTCACCTCGATCATTCTGGCAACCGACTCGTGCATGCCAACTTCGCCCGTATCCATTCCACCGATGACAGGTGAGTGTTCTGAATTTGAATATAGTAAAATTTATTACAAACATCTTTAAACTAGAAATGCTAATCCGATTAACTCATAAACAATTGGTTATTCGTGTGCAATTAGTTCGCTTCACTTGTCATAAAATTCTCGCATTGAACAACATCAAACGTGTGGCGTTGTGATGTGGTCGAAATCGTGTGAGGCAGTGGTGAACTTTCATGGGTTATTAGTCTCCCTTTAGTTTTTTTTTCAATAACCCTTTATGGCCGTATTCATTAATGTAGTCAACGAATCCCATACAGCCGCTTCCTTCCTGCGTGCTAAGTGCGTTGAGGACAGGAGATTTATGAATTTATATATACTGTTCATGAGTTGGCTCATATTTGGCAGTTTACTTTTCTTGTACAGATATCTGAGGCTGCTCCGCTCTCAGCCTGTCAGAAATGTCAACCGCAAGTTCTCCATAGATAAGAACTTCCATGAAAATTTCGAGTTCGCTTTTCGAATTTCGATTTCGCCTTTGGAAATTATGGCAAATATTTTGCTTGTGTTCTACGCGTCAAGACGCGTCGAGCTGTACGATTGACAAGAGTCTAAATATAAGATTACATCGGGTAGGTCACAGATGACGTCAAGGTTGGGACTATCAGAATTTTTTGAAAATTTCGCGTTCAACTGACTGTCCAGCTCGCCCCCCTGGATGAAAACCCACACATATCGATCATTTGTGAAAGTTCTTTACGAGATCTACAAGAAAAAATAACTACTGTGAGTATCGAAGCTGTGGGACCACTCTGAAGCGAGATATCGCCTGGCAAAGTTTTCGCATTTGGAGAAATTGCTGTTCGAGCGGTCGGTAAGAATAGAAGACGAGTTGAGAAGTACTAGTGGATGCAAGTCGGAGGTGCAGAAAATACAGGGGAATCGATTACTGTTTTAGTTGAGTCGATTACTGCAAAGACGGCTGAGCTGCATCGCTTCACGTGAGGTACTATTGGTCAGAAAATCGCAAAATTTTCCGAGTTCGGTCACAGTGCTAGGAACTCCGCGGTAATAGGGTATAATGGAGTTAACAGTCGTGTAGAGTGAAAAGAGACGATTCGAAAATTGTTTCGAGTGAAGGTTTTTATTAAGTTTAACGCTTGGTGTAGGGGTTTAAAGATGGGGCTTCGAATCCGGTCCACGTGGGTTCGAATCCGGTGCAAAAGTTTTTGCAATAATTTTCGCTTGCTCGGGCCGTGTCCGGGAATGTTCGGGAAGTATCCTGGAACATGTTAACACTAAATCTGACGCAATTCTCGTATAGCCCAAACAACATGATCTACCTCAATGGCCATACCCAGATTCAGTGATCTACCTGTAACGTGGATGGTTTCCTGACATTTAAAATGGTATGGCTGATGGGCACAACGAAAATTGCGAATGATGTTTATTCAGTTACTAAATTGCGCGCGCAGTCCTCGATGGAATGTTCAACATGGCACACGGTCACGATTTCGTTTTCTTTTCTTGGCCATCACTTAGAACTTGACTTTGAGGGCGTGCGTGCTTAAGGATGCCATAAAGTATATGTACCTGGACGATTTTAGAATGTGCAGAATGGAGCGTGCAAACCTCAACTGTAATGCTCGATATATAGTTTTCTTCGTGTTTTGATTTGGCTAATTCAATTAAAATATTTTAAATAAAATAAAATTTTATATAAAAAAAATAATCAAGTTCAAAAATACAGTATCCTAGCCCACAGTATTCCAATACAATAGAAAAGGGAAATCAAGAAAAAGCACCATCGTGTGAGCTCACACCACGCCCCTCGAAGTCCGGCAAGACAAACTGCGTAGACCAGGGATCGGACGACCAATTTAGAACTTACCTTTGCGCCATCATGGCCATGCCGACCAATCATAGATAGCGTCTACCCATTCCCAGGGGACCGCTCGTCCTCACCAGACTTCGGGAGATGGTGGAACTACCGTAATATCGGTTTAGCAATCAGGCGTTTTCCTGTCTAGACCAACGAACTCAACCCGATTAGGAAAAGGAAGAAAAATCCGTTTTCTCCCCACACACCACTGAAAGGAATGTTGTGAGCCGGGAACCGGTAAATGGGGTCCAAATCGTTGCCCATCTGTGGTATGTAAAGCACCACCGAAATACTAAATTAAATCTTATTTATTTATCGATTTAAATCGTTATTAGGGGCTAATTTGTTAAGCTCACCCATCCAAATAATTAGACTGATCTTTACCAACGCGCTTGGTTCGCTACGTCTCGCGTGATTATCTTTATTGAGTCACTTGGCAACTTGACTCTGCCTATACTTCTTGATCGCGTTACTCTTGTTTCAACCAAGTTTATTTGTACGTTCTAAATATTGTTCTGCAGGTGCCGTGGCGGTGGGAACGGTGGGAATGGTGGGGCACGGAACGATAGGAAGAAAAAAGTAAGTTGGACGTTTGTTGTTTTCGTTTGTATTATCACAAGGGAACCGCAAAAGTACCTCGCCGTCCCTGTGAAATTCGTCGACTCACATCGAGAAACACCCCTCGGGGGATGCCGGAACCGTTTTCAAAAGTTGCCATTTTTGCTTACTAAGTGCCTAAAATAGGTCATGCAGAGTGACTCATTTGACATGCTGCTGTAATGAAAAAAAACACAAGAATATATTATGAAAAAATATTTCAAAGCATTCTGCAATTGGATTCGAACCCATGTCGTCCAAAATTTACAAAACTAGTTAGCCAATCACAATATCCACTACAACACGAGAGCACATCTCTCGATCCCTTGAAAAGCGGTAATGAATGCGACCGTCGCACACACAGATTTCCCACGTATTTTGAATGGCATATTTTAGGCACTTAGGAAGCAAAAATGTCAACTTTTGAAAACGGTTCGGGCATCCCCCGAGGAGTATTTCTCGATATGTGTCAATGATTTTCACGGGAACCGCAGGGTACTTTTGCGGTTTCCTTGTCTGTGCAATCATTTCGTAATGATTGCTGATGAGAAGTAATGTTGCTCATGAGTAGTTAGTCCTTACAATATCACTTACAATAGGTTTATTATCACCACAATTCTGCATTGCGATCAATAGCAACTATAAATATACTTATTTGTTTTTTTTTAGAAGATCGCCAGAAGGTGCTCCCCCGCGGCTCAATCGGAGGCAACCTAGCACTCCATCAACGGGCAAGTAAAATAGTAATTATTCATCAACTAAGGTCGGTCAAGGCTTTTTTTGCACTCGAACTTGTACTGACAAATTAACAGTTTGAACTGAAAATTTCGAGCTCGAACTTGAAAATCGACTTGTCAAAGCAAAATACATGGGAAGAACGGGGAAGTGTTGGGAAGATTTGGCAACAATATAGATTTTGTTCTACGCGTCGAGGCGCATCCAACTGATATGTTGACGAGGGCGTCAGATGACGTCGGGTAGGTCATACATGACGTCAAAGATGGGACACTCGCGATTTTCCAAAAATCGACCTTTTAGTCGAACGATTCTGAGATTTCACCTTTTGCCACAAAAATTACAACAACAAAAAACTTTTTCATGACCCGGTGGTTATGAAAAATTCGATTTTTTTTATCTCGTATCAATCTCACTATAGATATTTCTGACGTATTTTAGCGCGTGGAATCCGAATTTCGGCAATAGAGCTCACGAAACCATTAATGAAAAAAGGAAAGTTCGAAAAACTGTTGAAATCGTCCATTTTCAAATTCGATCAAATGATGCTCAAAAAAGGAACACCCGATCTGTCTGAAATTTCTGTGTGAAACATATGAGGACTTACAATGTTTGTTTCTGCAATTAAATTCCCTGTCTTTAAGATCGATGATAGTGAAAATTATTTAAATGTGAGTTTTTCAAAAACAACTTTTTTTCAGTTTTGGTCCTAGTACTTGACATTTGTCAGAAAAGTTTCTTATTTTATTATTCTGAGTTTTTTGAGCTCTACGCCACATTCGAGTGCGTTGCTCGGTTACCGCTCGGTCGGTTTTCATTTCGCTCCGCTCTCGTCTCCCCTCCCAAGCCGACTAGTCACCGTGGGAGCTGTAGACTATGCTCATGGCACTTCTATCGCTGGCTACTCTAAACTGCCTCTCGCTATGCAAGGATGCAAGGATTGTGGAGCTTGAAGACGCCCTATCCAAGATCAAGGTGGACATTATCGGACTGTCAGAAGTGAGAAGATCAAGTGAGGGAGAGAAAGATCTTGCGTGGAGTAGTGGAAGACTGTACCACTCTAACCGACTACCGAATCGAACCGCCGGAGTGGGTTTCATAGTGAGTGGTGAGGTAACACGGAAGGTGATCGGATTTCGCGTTTTGTCCCCCAGGATCTGTTTTCTTGATGTTGCGGTGTCGAAAAAGGTCCTGATACGATTATTCCAGATCTACGCGCCCGCCTCTAGTGACATGATCGAGTACGGTAACTTCATGCATGAAGTTGAAAGACAGTTTCACAGTCCAGTCGCGGGAAGTCATCGGTATCGATTCGTTCATAAAGTCATCATGGGTGATTTCAATGGAAAAGTGGGTTGTTGCGAACCAGGGGAAGTTTCGGTGGGGAAATTCGGGTACGGGGATAGGAATCAAAAAGGGCAAATGGTGGTTGATTTATGTGAGAGGTTGCGACTTGGGGTGGGTAACAGTTTCTTTAAAAAACGGGGATTTAGAAAATATACATGGGTTTCTCCGAACGGGCGCACTTGCAACGAAATAGATTATATCATGCTCCCAAAGGGAATTCGGGTACTAGATGTGGGGGTGGTTAATCGGTTTGATTTCACGTCCGATCACCGTCTGGTTAGAGCCACCATCTCCTTTCCTTTCCGATTCCGGCGGGACCACAATAGACCGGCACGGGGAGACTCGCACCTCCAAAATGACCTATTTCGATTCAGTCTAGGCTTAGAGTTGACGCGCGCAGGTGCGAGTCCAGATTACGGTAGCGTCGTGTCTGCGGTGCAGGGGGCGGGGAAAATTGCTACTACTTTCACACCGCCGGGTAGAAGGGTCTCCCAAAAGACTAGGGATCTGTTGGATAGGCGTAGGGGACTCAAGATGGATACGGTTGGTGTTTCAAGGGTGGAATGGTTACTCGTCAATAGGGCTATTCGGGAGTCGTATAAACACGACCGGGATATGGCTTACCTTAAAGGACCGTTGAAGGCGAAGACTCTCACAGCGGAAAACGTTTGCAAGAACGCAAACTACGGTATCGAGAAAGCGCGCGACCACGCGCGCCAATTTGCCGACTGCAAACTCCGGCTCTGCCATGTTTCGGGCATGCCGGTCGGCTTGCGTTATTTCAAGCGCTATTTATTTATTTACGTTATTATATCAGTTATTGTTATTCTATTATGATTCTGAACTACATGCTCCATGCGTAGAACCGTTTTGATAGTTATATTGACCGGATAAGCGTGAGAAGAGAGCGTTTTCGCGGCGTTTGTCAATGTTCTTTAAATATCTCTTAGTTTCTGGTGTTGATAGAGCCTTTTAACTCGTATTTAAACTGATTATTAATGTATTAGTGTGAAAACATGCGAAAGGATCTCCGTTTGAGCTAAACTTATGGTTTAAAACGCTCTCGTTTCTTGTAAGTCTTCTTTGCATGCTCGCACCTTGTTGTTGCGTTATTTCTCTTTGGTTCTCATTCACTTGTGCGCGTCGCCTTTTCTTTCATAAGGTCAGTGTTGCTGTTTTCCGCAAATTTCGTCAACGTTTTATCGAGAAAACAACAAATGTATTCTTGAGAACACACAATAGTATTGTAATAACGCTTTTTCACTTCAATAACAATGAAATCTAATTTCGTAGTCTAATCATATCGTGTTCCCTCGTTCACTCTCCTTCATTCCTCGTCCTCCTCCTCGTCCTCACTGGTTTCTTCTTCAATATCGACCACTTCCAGGGCCCGACCGCTCTCGTCAATGAAAGCGTCAATCCTCTCGACGGGAGTGAGAGGCGGTGGGGTGAGGGCGTCATCCTCCCCCTCCTCGTCACTCGACCACTCCTCCTCGAGGTTCGGGTCGGATGGAACGAGAGGACGGGTGAGTCGATCGATTTCTCTCTTCAAAATATAAATTGAAAATCGCAAAACTGCCTGGTCCCTACCCTCTTCTGGGCGAGAGCGGCCTTTCTCTTCCTCTCAGTGGTGTCCGGGGTCTCGACCATTCTCGCTCGCACCTAGATTAGTAGGAGTATTGAAGAAATGGTGGGATAATTTCAAAAACGACTATTTTTGTACCTGGTAGATCAGTCTCTTGATATCCTCTCTCCAGGGGTGACTCATTGATTTCCGTACTTTTCGCCAAACCACGCGCTTACTTGTCGGGTTGTTGTAGGACTTCTTTCCCACATGCAAATATTCTCATTATAGCGGGTTATTTGAGTAATTTGGTTATACCACCGGTCTTGTCCCATCCGCAATTGTGTGCTTCAGGTAATTCCAGTGAATCATGGTGAGCTGAGTGCGCATCTCATGACCAGGGCTGTAATTTATTATATTAATTTTCTCTTGAGAGAATGCTCACCGAGTGAAATACAAGTCTTTGCTAGCGTAACGCCATGCTAGGGCATTGATCGATTCACAGGTGGATGTCTGTAGTCTCCACGATACACTTTTGATGTCCTCTATGTTTTTATCAGTGAACACCTTAATTGAGAAATCAGTGCGAATTTTGAAAACCGTGTAACCTCGGACACGAGACGATTGTAGATCCGTCCACCGATTCCTCCTGGGATGAAAATCCAATTGACAGTGGGAGCTGAGTGGGAACACGACTTGAGATGCTTGAAGGACGGGTCCTGTAAGATAGGAACAGTTGGGTTTGTTAGTGATGACGTGATCTACCTTATCAAACGTGTGTTGTCCCGTCATGCAGAGAAGAATGGCACGGAACTTTTCCGAAGCCAATTCCCCGTTTCCCTGGGCAGTGATAACCGCGTCATAGCATCTATTGATGATGACCCGAATCCAAAATCGCACAGGGATCATGTAGTTCGGCTTCGAGATCTAGAAGAGCAGTGTCTGTTTCGATTTCTTATTCTGATCTACTTACTGTCAGTAGTGTAAGCGTGATGTTTCGAAAGAAATGCCAGGGATCGAAGAAGTGATCGATCCCTGCGAATTTCAATCTCATCATCTTAGTGACACCCGGGTGACGGTCTGTGACGAGACTCGCAATTCCTTCGATTCCCCCTATCATCAGCGATAGTTCCCTTAATCCTTGCTCTAGAGCCGCAGCCTGCATTTTTACCACGTATTTAAAGAGGAATCAGTGAAGCACAAAACCTCCATTGTCCCGCTACTCCCTGTGTCCGACTGGTGCTTGATGACGTAGTGAAGAACTTCATTATTATTCTCAGCATCAAGGAAGAAGTAGCGACAATATTTTCCCGAGTAGCCTCTACTGTCGAAAGAGCCATCTCCCGCGATATGCAATTTGCCGCCCTGCGTTCCACCCATTTTTCACCATTGTATTTCTAACTAGCTAACCTTCTCGATTAGCTCTCTCAGTGCATCGATCACTTTCCCTTGCATCTTCCAGAATGTCTCAGCGATGGAGGGAGAAACGTATAGCTTCTTGATGCGATGGAAGGTATTGTTAGAGAGAGGGGAGATTCCAACCAATGAGCAGATTTGGTGCAATTTCTGAAACATAGATCATACTAGTGATCCCGCACAATTTTTTTTCACTAGGTAAATACATCTGGATCATCTTTGATCTTTAGTCCACTCATACATATAATTGGCAATTGATCTCACCGTCCCTCCAATCGATGTAATTACAGCTCCATACGTAATATCCACATTGATCTTGGGCAATCTCTCCATGTTTGAGCACTTAGAGGTGTTGAGAACCTTGCTGTTGCCCCAAGTGAACTTGTGTGGGCATGAGTTGCACTCCCCCGTGCACGTAACTGCCATGCCTTCCATGCGGAAAGACAGGTGGTTCTCACCAGTACGACAGTTAGTACACTTGCGGAGGAGTGACAGCAAGGACTCCTTAGACACAACTAAGTACTCGAATGAAGGGAGATTGCGAGTGGTAGGGGCAGGAGGTGTCCATGTGGGGTCCTGCTTGAAGTCCCGTCTCTGAACGAGATAGTAATTTACCTAGTTTCTTTGAGTTTCATTCGTATTTTGAGATCCATTGAAAAGTGATGAATAATACCTCCTCTTTCTTGCAGTAACACGTGCAGCACGGCGGCGGCTTGCGGAGGAGAAGAGGAAGAGGACGAGTGGAGGAAGGAGTGAAGAGGGTGGGAGGAGGAGAAGAGGGACCCGGAGAGAGGGCGAGGGACACGGTAGGATAGGTTACGGTAGTTCTCAGAAAACAATTTTAGTAATGTTTGTAAAGTAGATATATATTAGACTCGAGTCGAGATCTGCTCTCTTTAATTCGCGCGCTCTCTCGTTTCTCTGACCGACGAGATTGTATGCTAACTGAGTAGAGCGGATCTCGATTTGCATTCACTTGCACAGTTTCATAGAGTTTGTAAAGTTCTTGTAAACTCATATAAAGTTATGTTATCCTAAACCAATTGTATGATACTCACGTCATAGAAGGGAATAGCAGTCTTGCTCAGAATCTTGGTGTACGAAGAGGGATACGTGTAATCCGATGGCTTGAAATGAATGGAACACAACATCGGAGGGTTTGCTGCTTCCACTCGTGTTCTCAGTTCGGCCTTCTGTTCCTCAGTGTCACTAAGAGCACTGAGCCACAATTCTCGCTTCTCGTTCACTCTAGTGAATCCATGCATCAAGTGCTGCCATGTTCGCTTTTTACACACAACACATGGCCGTTCCATCCTGGAATATCGGGTTACGGTATAATACGGTGTGAAACGATGTCAGTCAGGTAGGTCAATCATGAAGGTAACATCGTTTGATAGGAAAACGGCACGTTTATGTGTCACAACGTCTTTATTCATTACTAATCGAATATATCACTAGGTTTGAATCCCGTGTAAGTGTTGCTCGGCCACTTGTTGCGGACAGTTTCGATGACACAAGCGGGTAGTCTGATACGAATGCCTTTTCCGAGTGGACCCATCAGTGTAGCCACGATGACTCGGTAGCACGCGTAGCGCTTCGCTCTGTAAAAAGCAGGGATACACAAACGAGAAAACAGTGTGAATGTGTGAATTATAGAACGGTATACTCGGGACAGTGTCCCCAGTATAAAGCATAGTGTGTTTTCAGAGATACCGGTGATTCTTTGGTACTGTCATATTGATTAGGGACACTGTATCTTGGTAACAAATAAGAGAAAATTGGGGGTGGGGGGATTAGCTTCACGATTAGAGAAATGAAGACTCACCGGTTTTGATCCGTATCCTCGAATCCTTTCTGATAGCTGTGAAGAGCGACTGCGGCTTCGATTACCTGAAAGATCAAAAAAGATCAGCCACTCATATTGATTAAATATAGACTCACATTATCCGTTAGAAGGAATTCCGTGAAAAGAGCATTCTGGCTGATGCATGGAGTCGAGGGATCCTTCAACTTAGCATCCAATCCACTCCTCAGAAGCTGTCCTTTCTTTCTGAGTGGATACTGAAATAGGAATTGGCAGCAGTAGTCTTGCTGCTCCTCTTTATCTCTGGATGGACAGAGAGTGCAAGAGCATGCTGACGTTTCCTCCAGATCCACTCGTTGAGAGAAAAGCTGCTGATCTTTCGCATCCGTGTTTTGCATCGTGTCCAAGTATGTCTTGGCCACTGCGGGGTTCGGAAGATGATCCATCGTGAAAATAGGTAAAGATCAAAGTTCAGCAAGGTAAGAGCAAAAAACGGTGAGCAAATTGATAAAGAACCAATGAAATAGTAAATGAAACAAATGATGAGTGTAAACTCCGCCTTCGCCATGCGAAACGCGTAGTGCCCGTAGGCATTGTGCGCGGATCGAGTCTACAGTGAGCGAAATAGAGAGAAAATGTATCTCAAAGGCCGTGGATATCGAACCAGATGAGCTATATGCATGAAACTTCACATACATGGAGATCACCTCTTGTAGCTTCTATCTCCGTTTTCACATCTCCGTAACATTTTACATAATTGCATTGTAATGACGTAATAATTGATCTACCCCCGTTTTGTCTCGCGTATCGAGAGTCATTTTTGAACTCGCTGACAATAGGATCCATTTTATTGCTTTCTAGACACCCTCTAGACGTAGCGAAAATTCAGGCAAAAAATTTGCCACCAATTGGCATCGAACTTGTGTCGCATTGTGAGGGACTGATCTCTCAGCTAGCGCACAACAAAATCGACAAGGGCGAGAAAGAGAGGAAGGGTGAGGGAGAGCGGCAGAGACACGCTCTTCCTGCGTCTCTGACAAAAGTTCCGCTGTGTAGTGCGTTGCCTGTGCCCTGTAAAAAACTTTCAGCGCGTGTATCTCAGCCCAGAATTGAGCTACGACTTCCAAATTTTGGGATTTGTGATGTCGTTCACGGACTCTATCATTCTATCTTGCCAGTTTACTCTCGCCAGATTTGCCATTACTCCTCCTTTAATTATGTCAACGAGGCCATTGCAATGGGGAAAAGTTACAAAAGGGCAACTAACAAATTGGTAATTGGGAAGGATAGGATAATGAGGGTTAGAAACGGGAACGGGGTATTAGAAACTTCACAATTGGGTATTGAAGGGGCATTTCAATCTTTTTACAATGGTCTTTATGAAGGTGATGGTGGGTTGGGGTATCGGGAGGAGATAGAAAGGGATCCATTCATTCCCATCTGCGAAGCTGAGGTAGATCAAGTGTTACGACACTTCAAATCAGGCAAGTCACCGGGGAAGGATGGGATCACGGGGGAAATGCTGCGTGTCGGGGTAGATCAACTGGTCCCTACTCTCACTACCATCTTCAATAGTATCATAATGGGGAATATTCCACATGGGTTTGGGGATTCTCGTACAATTCTTCTACCCAAATCTGGCGATCCATCCCTCACCAAAAACTACAGACCGATTAGCCTGCTTCCTGTTATGCAGAAGGCGCTTACCGGGCTGCTCAATAGGAGATATGCGCCAGTTTTGGATAGAAATAAGGGCTGGGAGCAAATGGGATTTAGAAAAGGTCACTCAACCGTAGATGCAATTCATACTCTAAAGTCCGTCATTGCGCACTGTGTCGATTACAGGATGCCGATTTATCTGCTTTTTGTAGATATTTCTAAAGCTTTTGACAGTGTTTACACAGACGCGGTGTACAGGGCAGTGGAGAAGGAGGGCATTCCCTCAGAAGTGGTTTCTTTCCTCGCGGGTCTCTCACAAGGCAGTAGAAATGTGGTAATGGTTAATTGGAATGAGGTGGAGATCAAGGTTGGAAGAGGTGTAAGACAGGGGGATTGTTTGTCTCCGAGGCTGTTCACCTCAGTTCTCGATATGGCATTCCGACAGTTAGACTGGACTAGGAAGGGAATAAGTGTAAATGGACGGTATCTCTCTCATATCTTATTCGCCGATGATGCTGTTCTCATATCACATGATGAAAGGCAGATTCAGGTAATGGCAAGGGATCTCGAGCAGGTACTGGCTACTGTGGGACTCCAGCTTAACGGGGATAAAACCGTTGGGATGACTTCTAAGCTTTGTCCCCGGGTAGTCAAAGTGGCAGGGAAAATTGTAAAATTACAGGAAAGGGTGGTGTATTTGGGAAGCTCTATCGCTGTCAGTGCAAAGGATGACTGCGAAATTACCCGACGTATTCAAGCTGGTTTCGGGGCATTCCATAAACACCGCACCTTCCTCATTAATCGGGGTATACCAATGGCACATAAACGCCGTCTTTTCAATGGTTGTATACTTCCCGCGGTATTGTATGGATGTGAGAGTTGGGCACTGACTAAAGCTCAAATGAATCGATTATCGGTGGCCAAGCGCAAAATGGAACGATGGATGGTTGGATGTACTGTGCTTGATCATGTCTCTAACCAGCGGCTGCGTGATTCCACAAAAATTCTGGACTTCGTTCGCACTGCGCAGAAAAGAAAATAGTTTTGGGTACAAAAACTCTCGACTGATGATTGCTTGAAGTGGAGCCGATCTATGATCGACTGGTTCCCACAAAGGAAACGAAGGAGAGGCCGCCCTATGACAAGATGGAGCGATATGTTCCGCAAGACGATCGGCGCAAATTTTCTCAACGAAGCAAGAAAAGTCACATGGAACGCCATGCACATCAGAGCTCTCATTTGACCTTCCCTAACCCTCTCTAAAGGGCGAAGAATCGTATGACCTCTTGATAAATGTGTTAAAACTGAACTGAAACTGAAACGCCAGATTTCTAGCTCAACGGGGTGCTGATATACGATAGAGCCGGAATAGCGACCGAATATTTCCTAAAAGCCGGCTTTGGGACTCATGACCGGGATTGTCCGAAAACTTGTCCCAAGCGTATTCACCAATCAAAGTATGGAAGGTTTGAAATAGGTTTGAAAAATATATTTCCAACATGCCTCCATTGTATGCGTATGGAGGTCTGAATTGAAAATCCTGGCGGCATGTCCGGAAATAGGCCGAAAGGGTAAAAACAATCAGAGTTTGCTGTAACTTTTACATAATATATGAGGCCGTTTGCGTTAGGGTCAACAAGTGGCTGGAACAGGTAAAAAATAACATAAAGTGTAAGCAAATACGGAGCAGAACCTAACCATTAGGCATAGTATAACTTACCGCTGTGGAGGGCAGGGAACGCTTGACGGAGACTGTTGGGGCGCGCGCCTTTCTCTACCTGTTGCAAAACATCACCTGCGGGCGGCAGTCGAACCTGCCTGCGTCGGCATGCCAGTCAGACACCATGCCCATTGCTCAAAAGTTGGCCCTAGGGGTACTTTTTGATTCTGAATCGACTGATGAAGCCCGTTTTTCGATCCGAGATTTCTGAATCCCGGTACGACGCGACGTCAATTTGGCTAAAATTTGATTATGCGATTAAAAATGGTCGCGGAATGGCAAAATTGGCCGAAATCTCGTGTACCCGACCAGCATTTAATTCTTTACAAATTGAAAAAACAATTGAGGTGCTATCTTTTTTCGTTTTCAAGAAAAATTCGATTGGCCATATTAAAGAGCACATTCTCCTGATCATTTTGGTATATGAGGTTAAGGCTTTGACTTGTGTGAATGTGGTTTTACATCACTTTAAGTGTCGGAAACTTGCTATTTTTGCAGTTTTTCGAGCACAAATTTTTTCTTTCGCGTTTTCATGACCACTTATATAGAGATTCGGATTCTACGTGCAAAAATACCCCAGTTTCTCCTATTATCAGGTGAATCTGAGAAAATAAGTTTTTTGACCAGAATATCGACCTCGACGACGACGTCAGGGGGCGAAAAAATATTTCTCTCAAAAATACATGACAATAAGAGTTTCTGGGGTATTTTTGCACGTAGAATCCGAATTTCTATGAGTGGTCATGAAAACGCAAAAGAAAAAAGTTGTGCTCGAAAAACTGCAAAAATAGCAAGTTTCCGATACTTAAAGTGATGTAAAAACCACTTTCACACAAGTCAAAGCCTTAACCTCATATACCAAAATGATCAGAAGAATGTGCTCTTTAATATGGCCATAGGATTCCTGCCGATAATTCGATTGTCAAAAATCGATTTTTTCTCGAAAACGAAAAAAGAGCACCTCAATTTTTTGTCAGTTTGTAGAGAATTAAATTCTGGTCGCGTACAAGAGATTTCGGCCAATTTTGTATTTCCGCAACCAGTTTTTATCGGATACTCACATTTTGCCAAATCGACGTGGCGTCGTACCGAGATTCAGAAGGCTCGGATCGAAAAACGGGCTTCATCAGTCGATTCAGAATCAAAAAGTACCCCTAGGACCAACTTTTGAGCGTGTTATTTTTTACCTGTTCCAGGTCCCTGTGGGACCCTTGTTGATCCTAACACAAATGGCCTCATATGCATTACAGGTACCTCAGGTTACTCCGGACAGGAGCCATTACCCCACCTTGTTGCAGAGCAGCCAATTGTAAATTTCTTTAAATAGTTGAACTTGCGTGTAAGAAAGTAGGAACACGCCTGACGTTGAAATGTAGAAGTCAATGTTCTAGAGAAAAATAAAAACAGAAAAGTACAAGAGTAGTGTTCATGTCAACGTTTTTAATGTTCCGCCTTTGCCAGAGGTTCGGTTTTCCTGGGTGAACGTGGACAACATAATGCTTACAGTTCGATGCTTACATCAACCCTCCACCACATCTCCAGCCTCCCATCAATCTTTCTCCTCAGTTTCAAACCCTCTTCAATAATCCTCCCCAGCTCCAACCCTTCTCCAATCCTTCTCTCCAGCTCCAACCCTTCTCCAATCCTCCTCCACAGTTCCAACCCCTCATAAATCCTCCTCCCCAGCTCCAACCCTTCTCCAATCCTCCTTCCCAGCTCCAACCCTTCTCCAATCCTCCTCCCCAGCTCCAACCCTTCTCCAATCCTCCTCCCCAGCTCCAATCCGTCTCCAATCCTCCTCCACAGTTCCAATCCCTCATCAATCCTCCTCCCCAGCTCCAACCCTTCTCCAATCCTCCTCCCCAGCTCCAACCATTCTCCAATCCTCCTCCACAGTTCCAAACCCTCATCAATCCTCCACCACAGTTTCAACCCATCATCAATCCTCCACCACAGGTCTTATCTGCCTTCCAACCCCCCATTCAAGCTCCACCATATCTACCCGTCGCCGGTGGAGCTGCGAATCCCGTCGGTCTGGCCGGAGCGGGAGGAGCTGCGTGCTTCTCTGGTGATGTGCTCGTCGAGACAAGTGAGGGACGGAAGCGAATGCGCGACTTGAAGATCGGAGATGGAGTGCTGAGTGTCGACGATTGCTTGGTTAGTCTCATTTAGCGATGGAATTGAGCGTGCTGGACATTTCAAGATGTAAAAGGACGCAATAAGTGATTAGTAAGGATAAGCAGCACTAGCACTAACCCGCTAGCGTCACTCACCGCTCCTGTGAGCTTATTTGTTTAAGATTTCATTATGGAGACACAGAAATAAGCAGGCCGAGAGTGATTTACTCATAAGCATATTTTTCTTAGATTTCGTTCTTCCCCATCATCCTCTTCCTGCATCGAGACGAGGAATCGCTGATGGAATTTAACCTTATCACCACAGTACGAGATATCTAATCATTTACGTATTGTAGATTCTGCTGGCAGTTTGCGTCTGAAATTACCACTCTCCTCCACCTTTTTGAGACAGGAATGAGTCGGAATGAGAATTACTGTCTCGAACTCTCAGACACAATTGTGTCCTAGATTGAAATTGCCTTTGTTTTTCCTTTGTTTCTCATTGTTTGTTTGTTTCAATTTGAGACACAATTGTGTCTCAAATTGAACAACTATCGTATAGATATTCGTACACGAAACTAATATGATATGGTTACATGGTAGTTTGCTATTCTCAGGCCGGTGGCGTCTCGGTGAAGCTCACGGACAACCATCTGATATACGTATCCAATTGTATTCCCAGGAATCCGCTCCGGCTCTTGAGGTGAGATAATGGTCAGATCGTGTGTGCGCGCGATCACTTGAGTATAGAGACAGTATATATTTTGACGCATGGTTTCTGAGTTAACTCTGCTCATAGTCGAACAGAAGCTGGTCGTCTTCTCGTAACCAAACCAGTCGAAGAGAGAAGAAGAGTCGGAAAATATGAATTACATACTCTAGTATCATTGCAGAGCGAAGGAAGTCACCACCAAACACTGTTTGATGACCTTCCAAACACCCGCGCTCTTGCCGACACTGGACCGAGTCACTAACTTGACTAAGGTATGACTCAAAACTATACTAGGCCACATGCGTACATTAGGAGGATAACCACAATCAATTCTTTTCTCCGCTAGAGTCACTAATATCTCATAATCTAATTAAGAAATGTCACCCCAATACCGTTTCTTTGTCTCTGCCAACCCTAGGTCTTGGTGGTGCTATTGTACCAGACGTATTAAATTATAGCGAAGAAACTGGAAGAGTTTTGCCGTCCGAAAACTGTAATTGTAGACGTTCGAACGGGGCATCTACGCGCCTCTCACGGCGACGGGGGACATCATCATCAATGACGTCTTCTCCTCCTGCCATTGCAGTCTCGCCTTCAAGACCCTCCAGCAGTCCGTCTTCTCGGTCTACCATTTTCTATCCTTCCTCCTTCCCGAGAGAGATGATCTTCCACTTGGCCTCACGTATCTGGCAAGCGCCCTCGAGTTGTTCATTCCCTCCAAGGCGATCTTTCTCTGACCCTATTCAAGTAATATCTCACATATTTGTACATGTTCCAAATAGATAATAATAATATTCATGCTCAATCACTATCTCTTTCGTTTCTTTGAGAAGATCATGCTAGTAGAACAGAAAATTAGGGGGGGGGGGTGACAAATGGGCAACGACAGTTGGGCATCGGGAAATATTTTTGGGCAAACGACATTTGGGCAACGAGCCAAAAACCCATTTAAACTCATCCTAGAGTGATGTGATTAACATCAATCCATAAATTAGAATGGTGAGATCATTAGCAATCGATTTCTAAGCGGATTATGGCTCGTTGCCCGAATGTCGTTTGCCCAAAGGGCAGTTGCCCAATTGTCGCAAATACCCTCGTTGCCCCAATTCCGTTGCCCAGTTGTCACCCTCCCGAAAATTATGCGCATAAATGAGAAGATTGCAAAGGAACATTGATTTTTGTCAAACTGTTTGTACGAAAAGGTACCCTATATTTCGGTTTCACGTGGTTTAGTATTGCCAAGAAGCTGTACCAGACCAACTGTTTATCGGGAAAAATCACGACATAGATGGAAGTGATCGTGCAAAAACCCGTGGGATGATCGGAGCTGCGTCTGAGTGTCTGAAACTATGAAATAATAAATTGATATTTTTTTTTTAATCAAAAAGCTTCAATTAATGATTACAAAGCATTAATTGCTCTTTTTATTTCAGAATAGCCCACCTGCCATCCTCACTAGAGTCTGAACCATCTCATGGAGTGTCCACGGTTGCAGTCACGGAAGTTGAGAAGGAAAGTACGACGGTTGTGATGGTGCATGTTTTGTTGGTGGGAATGATATGAAATGGGCGCTTTTATACTACCAATTATGGGCAATTACAGCCCTTATCTATGAACCAAACAAGACAAAATTGGCTGATCATGCATTGTATAAGGGATTTGTTATCGGTGCTGATCACTACATATGTTGCTTTCCTTCCGAATTGAGGCCGAATCGTAATAATGTCGAACCACGAAACTAGAGAAAATAGGAATAGATGAGAGCCCAGACAATGTTTTCTTCATTACTCTGATAACGTTTGCTAATTGAGCAAAACAGCTAATATTTCCTGGTTTGGTGTGACGATAAGATGGTGGTATGATCTGAATTTTCCTATAAAAAGAGCGCAGCTGATATCATTCCCACCAACCAATCATGCACCATCACAACCGTCGTACCTTCCTTCTCAACTTCCGTGACTGCAACCGTGGACACTCCATGAGATGGTTCAGACTCTAGACGATATCAGGTCAGACATCTATTATCGTTTCTCGTTTAATTTTTTATTCTTAACAGGATTCCGCTCTCTTGATTGGTAACTTTTTTCAATCATTCATTCCTCATAATTTCAGCACTCGAGGAGCAACTTCCACCATCGATCGGCTTTTGCACGACTACTACGATCTTCGTCGTGATTTTTTTTCGATAAATAGTTGCTTTGATGCAGTTTTCAACACCCTGAAAAAAATTGTGCGACCCAAAGTTTTTCAAACAGCGTTCGTGCATTCCATACATTTCATTTACAAGGGGCGATTAAGTCATTATCACAGAATCTGTTAGTTTATTTGCACTCGTGCACAACACCAAATACCGAACATATCATGGTAAAATAGTGTATTTTTTGCCACGACGATTAGCATGTCGGGAGATATATTACATAGTAAAATGAAAAAAAATATTTATGAAAAAGAACTAGCGGTATAACGGAAAATAAATTATTGAGAGCATCCATTGTCTTCACTGGCAGTGATGGATTCAATATGAATGCGAACGAAAAGAGACGCATAGTCATCTGGGAGATGGCGCTGTCCCGTGTTCAGACGGATCTGAGAGAACCCTGAAACCAAGCTCATGAACTACTGTAGAACTCGGAGAGATCTGACCCGGTCTGATGCTTGAGAAGGGAATCGAGTACTCTCCCACGAAATCGTTGGCAGACGTCGAATTGAAGTCCTGCAAGGAGCTTTACGCGCATTGATTCTGTCTTGACAATGACCTTGACACAGAATCGAACTATGGCGAGATCCGTACAGTAGATATTCGTAAAGAATTCCCGGTTCCACACAGGATTGAATCCTGCAAATTATGATTGCAGATTTTTGGCGACTGGACAGTCACACCGTTTCTCTTGATAGTGTGTGTCCTCACTTTCCATTGGTCTCTCTCAATTCCGAAGATTTTGACAGATACATATGGGTCGATGATGTCCTCAAAGTGTTTCCATATTAGGTTAACAGCGGGACAGCAAATGCGGGTTTTAATGGCAAGATTTCACATTTCGGAAACAAAAGTTTCCGAAAAATAGGACTTATCTAAATGCTCGAAAATTCGGAGTCATTATCGTTTTTCGTCTGCCCACGCTTTCGGTGTATTTCCATGATAAAGCTAAAAGACGAACTTTTGAGGTTTCACTCTTGGGCAGATATTGAGCTGACACAATTACGATTGTGAATTTCACCTTCGGATGGACAAAGTGATCGCGAGCACCTCAAATAGTATATTATTTACTAATCTCATAAATTAACGTACTGATTCCCTTTAATAGAAACTCTGGTTTGAGCACGTATCCACAGTTGGAATTGATTCGGAATAGTCCTTGGTTCACATCGAAAGCCTTGTCAGTAGTTTGAAAGTTGAGCGCGACTGCCTCTATAAATACACATTTCATTCAATTCATTATTTTGTGCTGATCGATTCATTTCAAGGATAATAAATATTTCTAAAATCGCATACTTGAACTCCTTGGAGCTACGAATCCATTGGATGGAAATTTGACGAATCTTGCCTCAGACCCTAAAATCAATCATCCGATGTAGAGAAGCAAAAATATATAGACGGAGTGAGACGGGACACGCATCGCTATGTCAATTCGCTGTATCTATCACATAGTACCAAGTATGTACGCCAGTCTCACCTTGGGATAGCTCTTGACGAACCTACGAGCAGTGTATGCAGGGAGAGCTCGCCTTGCCTCTTGACTGCCCACTCTCGTTTCAGAGATGGATGCAGATCTCGACAGAGAATCTGCAACGATAAGAGCAAATTTGAGCACTTCGTCTTCATTTTTTAAATGATACTTTGCCTGTCCGATTTCATGTACAGCTTACATTTTTTTTAAACAATTATGTTGGAATATTTCCCCTTGTCATTTCAAGATAAATACCATAGGGAATGTGGAAACCATGGAGTAACTCACGAGTTTTCAGATTGCCGTATGATGATAAATTAAAACAGGACAGTGAGATAAGAGCTGAGAGAGACGGATGAATCGCTGCACGTTTCCGTACTATGTTTGTCCAATTCTAAATTTAACACTTTGAGTGTATGCGTCTGTGAATAATCTACTTCATTCGTCCTCAAAATAATTTTCTTCTTGAGTTCGTTGGGAGAAGGAAGTGGCTTCTTATGCGAATCTTTGTCGGGAATGTACAAATGATCACTCAGAATCTAAACAGTAATAGATCAAATGGGGGTGCGATAGCTACCATATACCTCATGGAAAATATCTGCCATTACTTCCTGTTGAGGAAGCGAGACGTGATTTTCTAGCGTCAGAATGACTGGGAATTGAGAAGTGACGAATGCTCGTTTAAGGATGACCTAATACCGACTCATTGGAGGTACGTAGAGTGAGTCTCTCACATGGAGTGTATCTCTGAGGGTGATTGGCTGAATGAGAGTCAGCCTGTGAGTAATCACTGGTTCACCAGCTTCGCCATCGAATAGATCCACTCAATATAGCTTCTGTACTCACTACAATACTCTTCACCATCTATGTTATATGAGGCCGATTGAGATTTGAAAGTTGGCGATTTCGCAAGCTGGCTCAAGCCATTCCATCCTTCCTCTTTGGTGACATATACTCTAGTAGTCGTGCTCCTCTATCGAGAGCAGACACATATCCCTCCACCGTCGCTTCTCCTTTCATCTGTAGTCCGGTCAAATATGTGTTGTCAGTTGAATTGCAGAAGTACGAATTGAGACTCATGTCCTCAAATCGTACTGAATCGTATCATAATCCCTCTCATATATTCATCTTTGCATATCCATGATATGCAGAATACCTGGAATAGTCCTTCGTGTCCCTCCTTCATGATACATCCCCATTGACTGGCCAGTAACCTCCGCAAACCTGAATACCTTCGTAATCCCTCATTCGTAAGTGTTCTTTGCTATTATTTAACGTGGTCAAGGACAAATATGCGTTTTGTCGGGTAAGCTGTGATGGCGTGATAAGAGACAAGATAGTCGAGGAGAAAGAAGAAGAAGAGGGTAATGAGAGGAAGAGTGAATGAGAGTGAAAGGGAAGAATGGAACGTTCATATACGGTGAAAGAAAGAAATAGACAGTCGGCGGGAAGAGAACAGAGATGGAGAGGGATCATACTGGAATTTGTTGAATCCGATAATGTGCTTGAGAATTAATTCACTTGGACGAATTAATTTGAACTGAGATAGATCCATATTAGGGCTTTCAACACACATTTTCTCACGTAGAAACATTCGCAATCAATCCCAAGTTTTAGCTAGTCAATCAATCAATCAATCAATTTATCATATCAGGCAATTAGGGTGCTCAGATGAGGATGAGTCGCTGGTAGTCATCACGGGTTGTATTCCACCAGTTTTTGCCAATAGCTCGCGTCAAGTCATCTCTCCAGCGCACTCTTGGCTTGCCCGAGGGGCGAGTCCAGTTATAGGGCGTCCAGACAGTAGTCGCGCGGCTCCACTGATCCGTATCCAAGCTTCGCACTTTGAGTGCCCAGCGCGCCTTCCGTTTCAGTCCTTTTTGGTTCCAATCGCGCAGTTTCGTGATCCCTCGCACGCGTTCGTTTCTCCAGCGATCCCTTAGCGAAACTCCGACCATTTTCCGCTCCATCTTCCGTTGGGTCATCTACGGTGATTCAAAAAAATATGTGCAAATCATGATCCATCAATGAAAAGCTTACGCTATCTTTGTATGGGTTGAAATTGCAGAGAAATTGGTCGAGTGTTGATCCTCCAATATCGCATACGAACTGTTCATTGATTAGATCATTCATGTCAGTTGATTTCGTCAGATCGACTTTTTTGATCTGTTTGATGAATTGCGCGAAGCTGAATTTTTTTTTTTCCGTCACTTGGATACATTTAATGATTACGGAAATTTTGCTGATTATTAATCCGTCCGCAGATAGCATGAATTCGTAAAACAATAAACACGCTAACCTCTTTTGATTCTCAATCGAAAACTCCTTGCAAGTCATTCCAGCACAGCTCATCAACTCAAGTCTGTGCAATCCATCAAAGGCATTTTGAAGTTTCAAAAACATGATCGCAGAGAATCGAATCTGCAAAAAATGTTATTCCTATTTCAAAAACTATTGGAACTTGCATGTCTGCACTTCACCCAACAACCCATCACCCTTCACTCATTTATCCAAACTAACCCTGTTTTTATCTCGTTAAAAGTCTCACATGTTCGATTCGCATCGACATCACTTCGTGGTAAAACATAAACTCTGATAGAGCACTGTACAACGTCCGGAATCGGCCAACCGTGGGAATGTGACAGCTTCGTAGTCTAAAGAACAACGTAGTATTAATAATTTTAACAATATAATGTTTCTCAGCGCGCTTTCTTTCTGAACTAATTTCTTATCAAATGGAACTCAGCATGATCGTCGAAAATTAAGATTGATTTGTGTTTAAATTAACAAATAAACTACGTGAGAGATAATTAAAGTATAAGCATACCCATAGATCATTAATTCCCTTCTTCTCAACAATAGAACCTTCCGATTTGAGGACTGGATAGGTATACGAGAAATTGCCAGTATACTTCTTCCTCGGGGGAAAGGTTTTGTCGCGAATCTTCAGTTTGAAACCATAGCCTTGCTATGTCTGAAAAACCTTGTTATTGGTCCTCGAATAGAGAAGGGGCGCTTAAATACCTGTAGAATAGTAAGATGTCCTCCTTTCCATTGTTGTGCATGTTTGAGCGAAGGATCGTTGAGTACTGGAAGCTGTCCATTGTAAGCGAGTGAAACGTTGTAGAGATCCAGTTTGTATAATTTTATAGTATTCATAATTTGGATTCACATGTTATACACGACGGAGAGCGGAAGCGAAACAAACTTCCACTTCTACAAATTATATGTGCATTTCTCGCACGGTCCCTGAACAATTAAGACTAATTACCATGTGATCCAATCGTAACTCCCCCTCTCCAGTTTGTGCATGCTATTTTTTTTAATGTGTGAAATATTACGTTTTCAAATTGATACATTTGTTCAATGGCGAGTGTCGAAGGTTCAGGGGAAAGGACGGGGGTCGTTTGAATATTAAGATGCCAGAAAAATGTTTGTTTTTGTTGTTTTTGTTTTTGAGGCATTGGTACGATTTTAAATAAACTGTAGGATCACTTCGACTCACTTCGATGTGCACTCTAGCTTTTTCTCATTCCTTCATTGCACTAAAATGAAAGAGATCTGGAGAACACGTTGCCTGCTGGAACCGGCGTTTCCATAGGGTATGATGCCTCAGCACGCATTATTCCTGATTTTAATGAATGAAAATTTGAATTTAAACGCCATAACATATAGCCCATATGCTCACCACTCCGACGCATAGTATTGATTAGAAATATTGATTTTCTTTTTTTGCTTTTGTCTCCTCTCAAGCAAGACTAAAATCCCCTAATAATTATTTACTGAGTTCTAAGTATCTCTTATACAGGTGCACGTTCACTTCGCATCTGCGCCCTCTCTTATCTCCAATTCAAGTCTCTGTCCTACTTGGATTGACTTTGCGAGGTGAGCAAGAGAATAAAATGCAAATTAGCACTTTTTTCAGACCTATTCAGGCATAATATGAGTTAATTCGACTTCAACTGATAGTTTCAGTGAGTTCGCGTGTTCCACCGATTGTACGCCTTCTGAACTCGGATCGAGTTGCACCTACGCACTTCTACGGTGAGTCTCAAGACTGGAGTGACTCAGTTATCCTGCCTTCCTAGCATTTATCAGCCCGAACCACTTGAGAATAACGTGAAACGACGGAAAAGGCCAGACGCAGCAAAAAAAAGACAAAAGTGCTTGAGCTAATAAGGGTACTACAGAGTAGAGTCTCTGAAATTCGTCATGTTTTGAAAAATGACTTAAGTTACTTATAAAAATGTGTAACTG
The DNA here is from genome assembly GCA_036245825.1 of Pristionchus entomophagus. Taxonomy (NCBI): domain Eukaryota; kingdom Metazoa; phylum Nematoda; class Chromadorea; order Rhabditida; family Neodiplogasteridae; genus Pristionchus; species Pristionchus entomophagus. Next base: position 12,323,453 of record BTSX01000001.1, read on the forward strand.
TAGATGGATGAACGGTCGACTGGACATCGTCGGTGTTCTGATGTGTTTCGTTCTCTTTCCACTCAAGATTCTCGTCATTCTGGCACTCAGGTGATTTAGACTGTTCTAGTTACATCACCATGATTCCACTACTTTCTTTGGTGTAAACCAAAAGAGTTTTGCAGAGAGGACATCCATGAGCTGTTCGAGGAGATTGTCTACTCGGACAACGAGCGATTGTACAAGTGAGTCTTAAATTTCTGAGGAAGTCGTTGGTGAAGGAGAACCTATGACTGAAACATCCCTGTATTCAGTTTTTCTATCGTTTCCAACGATTGATCACACTAATCTGCAGACACTGGGCCCTCGGTGACGAGGATGAGGACGACTGCGATAGAGACCGAGAGAGGACAGAGAAGGACATCAGAGAGACCAACGTGTTCGCCGCATGACCTACCGCACTACTCAACACACTACCTACAGTACTCCCTATAGATTTATTCATTCATCATTAATATCACGGGTCTTTCTCACCTTCAAATTCTCCGTTGTAATTGCCTCAAAGTCGAGGATCGAAGCACCGACGACAACCTACAAATGCATTATCATTTCTCACTTCATTCGGTTACCTTCCCTCTCTGACTCGAACGGTTCATTCATATGTGCAATATCAAAATGTTCTGCCTACTGTGTTTTCTGTGTTTCTCGATAACCGTTCCTTTGTACATAAACTGACCACTTTCGGTCGTTTCGCTTCCGTTTTGGTCTCAGTCGCCGGTTGTTTTGTAGAGACGATCACGCGACTGGAGGGATAAAGCTTTATCGAGTAGAGAAAGAGAATACAGAACAGCAACAACGACAAACGTGGTCTTATATTGAGAATAAAAATGGGAGGGGATGATCTTTGATCTTGTGTTTTGATGAGGAATGGGGCGCTGAAAGGAATAATGAATTACGGCACCCTTGTGAATATGGGATATTTCAAAATAAAAGGATTGTGAAAGAAAACTGCAAGAGGGGGTGTTCAATATGGGGGGAAGTTGTCATATTATTGACTGGGTATGAGAGCACTCCTCAATAAAATGTGAAACTGGTAAATGAAGGGTGGAGTGCCAATACCATTTTGTTCTTTAACCTTTTGCCTTTCCTGTTTCACTATTTAGTTGAGAGGCTGGAAGCTTGCTTGGATTAATTAAAATGGTTCTTCATTGAGTTACTGAATTAATCAATAGATGTGTTATTTTTAGTCGGGCATCCTCTCCTCGCTCGACGGCAGTGAGGACAAAGACCTGCGATCGGCACTCGACATAGACCAACTAGTGGCACAGGTAGGGGAGGGTACGGTAACAAGATTATGGATAGGGATACGGTAGCTATAGATTGGCTACAGTAATCCATAAGGGGACTTGAAGGATGTAAAAATTTTAAAGTTTTTTCTTGGACTTGTGACATTATTTTTGCGTGTGGAATAACTCACTTTTCAAGCGCACATGAAACGTGTAATGAGCGGTTCGCGAGTTGATTACAAATTTTGATGTAAGATATAGTTGCATATTAAGGTTATTTTTTTACAGCGGGCAGAAGACAATAACGTCTGCTGCTGATAACGGTGTGTATGAGATGCGCATGAAACACGAATAATCTGGTGAAAATTAGTTTGCGAGGTTGTTCTCTAGTATTTCTTACTGTCTCTTAGTAATTTTGTTCCTGTTTGTTAACGAAGTACCACTGCTGCTGAATTAATTCGGAGTGTCTTTATGATCACGTGAAGCCCGAAACTGAATAGTTTTTTTTTAAATCTCTCAACGCAGAGTCATTGCCAAACAGCATTTATTGAGATCTTCAAGGCGCACATGAAACACGAGTTGTCTATTGACTTTAACTTACGTGTGTATCAATCAGGATGTTTCTACGGGAAAAAGTGGAAGAAGTACGAGTACTCACACCACTCGAGTGATTTCAAAGCTGATTGCATTGTTCGGTAAGCCGTATTTCAATGAAATTGTAGGCGTTTTGTTTAGAGTGCGATAGAGTCTCGAAAACAAGATATCTTTAGGGCAACTGATAGATAGGAAGTATCTGTCTAATTGTCGAGATCTCTCAAGAAAATGATAAAATGACAAACAGTTTCTGTATATCCTGATTATTTCACCATCGAAAGTATTGAGACCCATCGAGACGGGACTGTTAGAGTTGTAATGAGGATATCTTACAACTATTTTCTTCTAGTTTTTATGTTCTTTTCGTTAATTATATTAACGTTTAGTGACCGTAAATTGTTCGAACGTTTAGTGACCGTAAATTGGACGTTTAGTGACCGTAAATTGATCGAAAACGGGGTAGTTGCAAGAACGATTGTCTTACTTCGGGCGTATATCATTGTACAAGGACAGCCTGAGACGAGTTATGTCAAATGCATATATTGTGTTACTCAATTAGCCTTCTCGATTCTTAAGCATATTTTACATATTGAAATGTTGTTATGGTTCTGAAACTGACAGTCTCTCCATGCACAGTCGTAGTAGAAGTACCATGCACAGGAGGAGCTGCACTTCTTGTTCAGGTCTTCAAGAGGAATAATGATACATATAGGGGAGATAGAAGGCTACGAACCGGGACTGTTGAGGGAGGAATCGGGTTTGAAGTCGATCGCCGAACCGTCCGACCACTCCCATCTTGTTGTTCTTGTTGTTGCACACGAGACGTGTAATCAGAATGATATATCCAAAGTTGGACTGGTTCTACGGTTACGGTCAAGGGTTAGTCCTCCTAGAGGCACTTCATCCGCACCCCTGCTATCTGCACCGCTTGCACAGTCCATCGTTGGCGAGTTCGAATCCATCGGGACACGCACAGTGAGTCGCCTCTGCATTAGAACCGAGCATACAGATCACCGTGATTAATTATGTCGATGGTTGGGAAAACGAGAAACTCACGTAGGATCACAAAGAAGAGGAGTATCTTCAACATCTCGACTCCCTTGAGAGGTGAGGATGTCAGAGTGAGGGTGCCGTACTATCGGTTTGAATCGTCTTTTATAGTGGTGTTTCAATTAAGAATAGCTGGAACCGACAAACGCGTGCAGAAAGAAAACCGAGACCAGTGGTCAGAAAACAGCAGTAGATGGAGAGGCAAACAGTCAGAAAAATGGCTGCGCGGTTAAGGTGATTCAGCACTAGTATTCTAACTGAACAAACTTATGTTTTTTATTCAAGTGACAAGGATGACACATTCCATGAGAAACTACACAAATTCGTGCTTTGCAAATCACAAGTGTGCACGAAAACGGATCGCTCATCTATCGTCCCCATCATCCAATGCAAATGTTTTGCAATTCGATTTTTTTACGTTTCTGTACATGAAATTGCTGACAGTGGTAAGGACATGTTCTTCACTGACCTCTATCCGTCATTTCCTGTCATTACTATTTGAAACGGACTCGGTTTCACTCAATCTCAACTTCAATTGCTCTTTTTATTTTATTTTTCCATCGCAATCATTCGCCTTCTACATTTTTCTGTGTTTGTGACCACTGGTCACAGCATCTGCAAAGTTTTGCGTTTCTTGTAAAATTGGGACATCAAACATTGCAAATTATTCGTGTTGCATCACAATCTCTTTTCGGCAATTACGAGTTGAGCTGAAGAGCTGACTCCGAAATGAGAAGAGTAGCACCGGACTCTATTCAGTGGATGTATCAGTTACACTACCATTGAATAGGTCCGTGATTTCAACGAACTGGTCAATAGAAGATTATATTTTAGCGCCGTAACTTAGCATTAGTGCAGAGAAAGAATGTTTCTCGTGCTTCAGGATGGCATATTTCATTGCGCTGTTAGCTTAACAATTCAGGGAACACGAGGCACGTGAATAGCATGTCTCAGACAGTCTCATTTCTTTGTTTTCACTCATTTAATGTGCGATCTCCCATATTCGAGATTATTGTTTCCTGAATAATTGCAGATTAGCGTCCAAAGTACCCAATCTCGAGAGCCCAGTTTCCAAAACGGCACGTATGTTTGTCTTGTTATAGCCACCAATCAGAACGTAGTAGATTCAGTCCGTCCACCCCTATCCGATTGCTCACTATTGATGTACAAATGCAGTTGTTGTGTTTTGATCAGACTGTGTACGGCTCTACATGAAATAGCATCAAAAGTCTGATTTCTTTATCGTATATCACAGTGATTATCATGAGGGGGCCTTCGAGGTGGCATTCTCTCCTCAAGCGCAGTTCTTGTATCCGATGGAGCAAGGGGTCGATTCGCACACGTAGACGATGCCTCCAGCAGCGCAGTTGGCTGCCGTCCTGCAATTGATTGCATGAACACTCAACTATACCAACTCTACTAACCAGGGAGCATTTGGTCCGGTTCCCTGCTGAGCGTACGCGCACTGTGCAGTACCGAAGTTCGTGTTCGGCTGGCCGTTGTTGGTTTCCCAGTCGGTGAAGGGGTCAGTGGACTGCAGTGGAGTGGATTATACTCTATTACTGAAGAGACTAATTTCAATTATAGATTGTGATCTAGATGAGGAATAATCTATATTCAAAGTTCATGTTCCCAACCTTGTCATCCCAGTTCCACTTGGAGCCGTCGTTCTGAAATCCGAGCCAGAACTTCTTCTTCTCTCCGAACACGGACACGACTGAATATTTCGTGATTTAAACGCATTTTCACAAGTACCTATGCTTTAATAACTGGAATCAGGCAACATACCGCTGTTGACGAAGATCTCCTTGTCCGAGTCGTGAATGGAGACGAGAGAGGCGTTCTCCTTCTTGCACGTTTCGCGTGCCTTCTGTTGTGGGATTCCGTTGTTCACGGGGTGGAAGCAACCGCCTGGAAATGAGTGGATAATTTCAATATTCTTGGTCATGCACTTCTAGGTATTTTGAGCGTTTGAATGCATTTCAGAGAAACCATGTGTCCCTGTCCTTTTCTAGTGAATCAAAACTGACGATTGGCGCGGGTGCGAGGACTCTTCTTGTCGTCATTGAAGGGATGGGAGACGGGCGAGCAGAAGCAGTTGGCTGCAACAGGCTTACATTCACAATTGATTACACTGAAAATTATCATTTTCTCAACTATATCTCTATTTGCTCACGAAAACAACGTTGTAGGATACTTAGCCATTCGCACCTTCGCAGAGGACTCCGAGTGATCGGAGGTAGTCCTCGGAGAGGTCGGTGAAGAAGAAGTCGTCGGAGGCGAACTTCTGAAGTCCCGGGTCGGCCACAGTCCCCTCGAGTACAAAATCTGAATATGACATTTCAGATGCATACATTTGCATGAGAAAGAAAAGTAAAAAACATATTTGAACCATTCACGATGATGATTCCTCCTCCGGTCTTAAAGTCATCCACTCCGTTCATGTTGGAGCCTCTGAAAAGCATAACAACAGTCGATGCATAACACCGAATAGAGTACAAAAGCACTGACGGGGCTGAGTTGGTGAGGAAGTAGATGACTTGTTGCGCGTTTTCTCTGTAGGAAGACGCCTTTCTTCCGTCTGCGAACATCTTGAGAGCCGCTTGGAAAGCGCTAGAAATACGAAGATTCACAATATTCCCATAATATGTGCATTAAATGGTCATGAGAGGAAGAAATAGCGTTCAGGTAATCGGCTAAACGCATCCGTTTTAATTATCTATGCCACTCACGCTCCGACATCGATCTTGTTGATTTGATGCGGCTTCACATTTTCGAGATCGTCGGAGAAGGTCATGTTGAGATTGTAGGCCACCTGCATACATACAGTTCTCAGCCCATCAAGAATGCCAGCAAATCACAAGACAGAAGAACGAACCTCGGGTTTGTCGGACATTGCGATGACTCCGATTCTGGAGTAAAACTCCGCGCTCGGGTCTGTGCTCATGAGACCGACGAAGGAGGTGATTGCAGACTTGGCCTGCGCGGATATTCCTGATTAGAATCCCTTTTCCCATGATAATACCTCCTCCAGACTGGATGCCATCGGCTTGGAAGTGTCGAGGACAATGACGATGTCCAGCCAGATGTCGGACGGTTTCCAGTTGTCGAACCAGTTGTCGACGATGCCGCACTTGCAGCGGTTCTCTGAAACATGATACCGTACACATACTTTGATTTACACACGATAGCTCTGTTGTAGATTCACAACAAACTGACCTGGTTCAGGAGTGGGTGCGACCTGGCAGAAGACGTCAATGGTGCGAGTTGGCTTGAAGGAGCAGGGGCAATCTGATAACAAATCTGTTTGCGCTTTTGAACAAGATTACTAGATAACTGAACACTATACTAACGTTCTTACGAACATTATGCAAACATTATTTCGATCAAATTCGTGTTTCATTTTTGAATAGCTGTCGTTGTTAGGGTTCTGAAACTGACAGTCTCTCCATGCACAGTCGTAGTAGAAGTACCATGCGCAGGAGGAGCTGCACTTCTTGTTCAGGTCTGCAAGAGGAATAATGATACATATAGGGGAGATAGAAGACTACGAACCGGGACTGTTGAGGGAGGAATCGGGTTTGAAGTCGATCGCCGATCCGTCCGACCACTCCCAATGCTGCGTCTTGTTGTTGCACACGAGGCCTGTAATCAGAATGATATATCCAAAGTTGGACTGGTCCTACGGTTACGGTCAAGGGTTAGTCCTCCTAGAGGCACCTCATCCGCACCCCTGCTAACTGCATTCCTAACCAACATCGATGTTCGTCTGAAATCTCCAAACTAACCGATTACAGGCATGCCGTGCTCCGCCGCTTCCCATCGCTTGAACCAGTCCTTCTGTTGCTGAAAGACAACAACTTCATTATCTATCAGGACGGCTTCTTACGTCTACTGTTTCGTATTCCAAACAACTAACTTGTGCATTGTGAATGATGATGGGATGTGCTCCGATCTCCTTGCACTTGGAGATGACCACGTCCGTGGCTTGGTCGACACGCACGTTGTGGACTGTCTTGTAGAACCGCTTGCACAGTCCATCGTTGGCGAGTTCGAATCCATCGGGACACGCACAGTGAGTCGCCTCTGCAAGAGAACCGAGCATACAGATCACCGTGATTAATTATGTCGATGGTTAGGAAAACGAGAAACTCACGTAGGATCACAAAGAAGAGGAGTATCTTCAACATCTCGACTCCCTTGAGAGGTGAGGATGTCAGAGTGAGGGTGCCTTACTATCGGTTTGCCTCGTCTTTTATAGTGGTGTTTCAATTAAGAATAGCTGGAACCAGCGAACGCGTGCAGAAAGAAAACCGAGACCAGTGGTCAGAAAATAGCAGTAGATGGAGAGGCAAACAGTCAGAAAAATTGCTGCGCGGTTAAGATGATTCAGCAATAGAATTCTAACTGAACAAAACTTATGTTTTTGATTCAAGTGACAAGGATGACACATTTTATGAGAAACTACACTTCGTATTTTGCAAATCACAAGTGTTCAAGAAACCGGATCGCTCATTTATCGTCCCCAGCATCCAATGCAAATGTTTTGCAGTTCGTTTTTTTACGTTTCTGTACCATCTACTGCTATTTTCTGACCACTGGTCTCGGTTTTCTTTCTGCACGCGTTCGCTGGTTCCAGCTATTCTTAATTGAAACACCACTATAAAAGACGAGGCAAACCGATAGTAAGGCACCCTCACTCTGACATCCTCACCTCTCAAGGGAGTCGAGATGTTGAAGATACTCCTCTTCTTTGTGATCCTACGTAAGTTTCTCGTTTTCCTAACCATCGACATAATTAATCACGGTGATCTGTATGCTCGGTTCTCTTGCAGAGGCGACTCACTGTGCGTGTCCCGATGGATTCGAACTCGCCAACGATGGACTGTGCAAGCGGTTCTACAAGACAGTCCACAACGTGCGTGTCGACCAAGCCACGGACGTGGTCATCTCCAAGTGCAAGGAGATCGGAGCACATCCCATCATCATTCACAATGCACAAGTTAGTTGTTTGGAATACGAAACAGTAGACGTAAGAAGCCGTCCTGATAGATAATGAAGTTGTTGTCTTTCAGCAACAGAAGGACTGGTTCAAGCGATGGGAAGCGGCGGAGCACGGCATGCCTGTAATCGGTTAGTTTGGAGATTTCAGACGAACATCGATGTTGGTTAGGAATGCAGTTAGCAGGGGTGCGGATGAGGTGCCTCTAGGAGGACTAACCCTTGACCGTAACCGTAGGACCAGTCCAACTTTGGATATATCATTCTGATTACAGGCCTCGTGTGCAACAACAAGACGCAGCATTGGGAGTGGTCGGACGGATCGGCGATCGACTTCAAACCCGATTCCTCCCTCAACAGTCCCGGTTCGTAGTCTTCTATCTCCCCTATATGTATCATTATTCCTCTTGCAGACCTGAACAAGAAGTGCAGCTCCTCCTGCGCATGGTACTTCTACTACGACTGTGCATGGAGAGACTGTCAGTTTCAGAACCCTAACAACGACAGCTATTCAAAAATGAAACACGAATTTGATCGAAATAATGTTTGCATAATGTTCGTAAGAACGTTAGTATAGTGTTCAGTTATCTAGTAATCTTGTTCAAAAGCGCAAACAGATTTGTTATCAGATTGCCCCTGCTCCTTCAAGCCAACTCGCACCATTGACGTCTTCTGCCAGGTCGCACCCACTCCTGAACCAGGTCAGTTTGTTGTGAATCTACAACAGAGCTATCGTGTGTAAATCAAAGTATGTGTACGGTATCATGTTTCAGAGAACCGCTGCAAGTGCGGCATCGTCGACAACTGGTTCGACAACTGGAAACCGTCCGACATCTGGCTGGACATCGTCATTGTCCTCGACACTTCCAAGCCGATGGCATCCAGTCTGGAGGAGGTATTATCATGGGAAAAGGGATTCTAATCAGGAATATCCGCGCAGGCCAAGTCTGCAATCACCTCCTTCGTCGGTCTCATGAGCACAGACCCGAGCGCGGAGTTTTACTCCAGAATCGGAGTCATCGCAATGTCCGACAAACCCGAGGTTCGTTCTTCTGTCTTGTGATTTGCTGGCATTCTTGATGGGCTGAGAACTGTATGTATGCAGGTGGCCTACAATCTCAACATGACCTTCTCCGACGATCTCGAAAATGTGAAGCCGCATCAAATCAACAAGATCGATGTCGGAGCGTGAGTGGCATAGATAATTAAAACGGATGCGTTTAGCCGATTACCTGAACGCTATTTCTTCCTCTCATGACCATTTAATGCACATATTATGGGAATATTGTGAATCTTCGTATTTCTAGCGCTTTCCAAGCGGCTCTCAAGATGTTCGCAGACGGAAGAAAGGCGTCTTCCTACAGAGAAAACGCGCAACAAGTCATCTACTTCCTCACCAACTCAGCCCCGTCAGTGCTTTTGTACTCTATTCGGTGTTATGCATCGACTGTTGTTATGCTTTTCAGAGGCTCCAACATGAACGGAGTGGATGACTTTAAGACCGGAGGAGGAATCATCATCGTGAATGGTTCAAATATGTTTTTTACTTTTCTTTCTCATGCAAATGTATGCATCTGAAATGTCATATTCAGATTTTGTACTCGAGGGGACTGTGGCCGACCCGGGACTTCAGAAGTTCGCCTCCGACGACTTCTTCTTCACCGACCTCTCCGAGGACTACCTCCGATCACTCGGAGTCCTCTGCGAAGGTGCGAATGGCTAAGTATCCTACAACGTTGTTTTCGTGAGCAAATAGAGATATAGTTGAGAAAATGATAATTTTCAGTGTAATCAATTGTGAATGTAAGCCTGTTGCAGCCAACTGCTTCTGCTCGCCCGTCTCCCATCCCTTCAATGACGACAAGAAGAGTCCTCGCACCCGCGCCAATCGTCAGTTTTGATTCACTAGAAAAGGACAGGGACACATGGTTTCTCTGAAATGCATTCAAACGCTCAAAATACCTAGAAGTGCATGACCAAGAATATTGAAATTATCCACTCATTTCCAGGCGGTTGCTTCCACCCCGTGAACAACGGAATCCCACAACAGAAGGCACGCGAAACGTGCAAGAAGGAGAACGCCTCTCTCGTCTCCATTCACGACTCGGACAAGGAGATCTTCGTCAACAGCGGTATGTTGCCTGATTCCAGTTATTAAAGCATAGGTACTTGTGAAAATGCGTTTAAATCACGAAATATTCAGTCGTGTCCGTGTTCGGAGAGAAGAAGAAGTTCTGGCTCGGATTTCAGAACGACGGCTCCAAGTGGAACTGGGATGACAAGGTTGGGAACATGAACTTTGAATATAGATTATTCCTCATCTAGATCACAATCTATAATTGAAATTAGTCTCTTCAGTAATAGAGTATAATCCACTCCACTGCAGTCCACTGACCCCTTCACCGACTGGGAAACCAACAACGGCCAGCCGAACACGAACTTCGGTACTGCACAGTGCGCGTACGCTCAGCAGGGAACCGGACCAAATGCTCCCTGGTTAGTAGAGTTGGTATAGTTGAGTGTTCATGCAATCAATTGCAGGACGGCAGCCAACTGCGCTGCTGGAGGCATCGTCTACGTGTGCGAATCGACCCCTTGCTCCATCGGATACAAGAACTGCGCTTGAGGAGAGAATGCCACCTCGAAGGCCCCCTCATGATAATCACTGTGATATACGATAAAGAAATCAGACTTTTGATGCTATTTCATGTAGAGCCGTACACAGTCTGATCAAAACACAACAACTGCATTTGTACATCAATAGTGAGCAATCGGATAGGGGTGGACGGACTGAATCTACTACGTTCTGATTGGTGGCTATAACAAGACAAACATACGTGCCGTTTTGGAAACTGGACTCTCGAGATTGGGTACTTTGGACGCTAATCTGCAATTATTCAGGAAACAATAATCTCGTATATATTTTTTTATAAAAAAAAAAGGAGTTGCACATCTAAGTAGAATCTGGTTGATGATAGGTTAAAGAAGAGAAACACTAGGCGGAATTTTTCACTCGTGTATAGCTCCTACGGTACGTTTTTGTAGTTCTAATTGAAACATTGTGAAAATGGAATACCTCTTCCAGCTGTAGCGTTGAATTTATAGCGAGAGGCGCAACTATCGAGTTAAACGTCGAAGGAGGACAGGAAAAGTCGCATCCAGGCAGGGTCAATTTGTATGGAGTGAAGTTTCGTTGCGATACCACATCTGAAGAGTATCATGTAAATTTGGAATAGGAGAATGGGTCTTAGTTAGGAGCGTAAGCCGTCTTGCAAAACATCACCTGCGGGCGGGAGTCGAACCTGTCTGCGTCGGCATGCCAGTCGGACACCATGCCAAAATTTTTACATCCTTCAAGTCCCCTTATGGATTACTGTAGCCAATCTATAGCTACCGTATCCTTATCCATAATCTTGTTACCGTACCCTCCCCTACCTGTGCCACTAGTTGGTCTATGTCGAGTGCCGATCGCAGGTCTTCGTCCTCACTGCCGTCGAGCGAGGAGAGGATGCCCGACTAAAAATAACACATCTATTGATTAATTCAGTAACTCAATGAAGAACCATTTTAATTAATCCAAGCAAGCTTCCAGCCTCTCAACTAAATAGTGAAACAGGAAAGGCAAAAGGTTAAAGAACAAAATGGTATTGGCACTCCACCCTTCATTTACCAGTTTCACATTTTATTGAGGAGTGCTCTCATACCCAGTCAATAATATGACAACTTCCCCCCATATTGAACACCCCCTCTTGCAGTTTTCTTTCACAATCCTTTTATTTTGAAATATCCCATATTCACAAGGGTGCCGTAATTCATTATTCCTTTCAGCGCCCCATTCCTCATCAAAACACAAGATCAAAGATCATCCCCTCCCATTTTTATTCTCAATATAAGACCACGTTTGCGCTTTTTTGCCATCTTTTCTTCGCAAATTTTTCCTTCCAACGAAAGCATTTCACAACAAGAGGGCGCAGGGTGGTCAGAGAATCGACAAGGGAGCCCGACAAACCTAGAGGGTTCCTCTGATTATATACTGGGATCCAATTATCGTAGACTCCCGATCGGGTCGAATCCCTTGGGGCGTGTTTCTCTTGTTAGACCATTGCAGGCTAGGTTATTGTGAGACTCAGTGTGCAACAACATTCCACCAGATATTTGTTACAACAGGTGAATAATTTGTATTTGGTATAAAACACAACGAGTTCATATTATTGAATTTAATGACGAAACGGAGCACAAAATTTTCCAACTAAGCCAAAACTCACCTGGTAGTCAAAAACTAGCATGTGAGGAAGTGTTTGAAATCCAGGGAGGATACATATTAAAACTATTCTAATGTCGTGTCCTACATATAAATCGTGAAGCATGAAACAACCTGCTCTCCAGACCGAACTCAGATCTAGCAAAAATACAGTAGCCCAGAGACACCTCGCCTACCAAACGACACACTTCATCATACTCAACTTTGGCATCCGCGCACTCCTCGCTTCAATCTCTGCACAAGTACCATGTTCGTCCTAGCCTACCTCAATCATAGCGCTCCTGAGAATATCAATATCAGCATCACTGAATCCACAAACTCCCCTCTCCTTTCACGTTTCACTCCCTCACCTTATCGGTCCTTGCCGAGTTGAGATCCAACGATCCGACTAGCAGTTTCCTCGTCTTCATCGTGTGCACATCGAGGGGAAGCATCGTGCCGAAGTTGACCGTGAGAGTCCACCACAATCTGTAGAACTCGTATTTTTAAACAAGATACCAAGATACTATTGAATTCTTCAGCGTGTCAACGTACACCACTCCTTTCTGAAACATCTCGCCACCGACTCAACAATCCACATTTTTCCCCAGGCAAGCTGCGCAGTCCATATTTGCGAGATCTACAATACACTCCTTCTTCACCCTAATCTGCCTCCCTCCTTCGTCATTCGACCCTTTTTATCTCCCCTTCATACCCACTCGGATCCCCTTCTCTCCTCTACTCTCAATCCTCTTTCTCTACGAGAGCGTATCATATTTCTCGCTTCTTCATACTACAATTAATGCTGAGACTGACCGTTTGCGACAAGTCTCGTGACACTGTGATGAGTGAAGGATATACCCGACTGGACACAACAATAAGAATGATTCAATGATAAATGAAAGAGATATTATTGTTAAAAGTTGTTTTTCGCCCATATTGTGAACATCCATTGTGATCACACACCACTCAGCTAATACTCAGCCAGTAAAACCTCAAACCACTGGTCCAAATGAAAAGAAATAATTTTGAAACCGATAGTCAGAAACAATTGAGTTCACAATGCAACTTCCTAGTCCCACTCGTGAAACCCATAATCGCCAGAACATCAACCAGTTTTGAGGATGATTGGGTAACTTACAATACGGAGCGAGACAGCATTATTGAATTCATGTTCCAGCCGCAGCTCAGAGACTCATTCGTGAAACCTCGAAACTACTTTCTGAATTTGTGAGGATAATTGTGGAATCCATCATGATCGATAATTAAATCCACACCACCACTAGCGCTTATCAATCACGCATGAAACTTACAACAACCGTGTGATCATTTTTGAAGACGAGAGGATAATTGTGGAATCCATCATGATCGATAATTAAATCCACACCACCACTAGCGCTTATCAACCGCGCATGAAACTTACAACAACCGTGTGATCATTTTCGAAGACGAGAGGATAATTGTGGAATCCATCATGATCGATAATTAAATCCACACCACCACTAGCGCTTATCAACCACGCATGAAACTTACAATAACCTTGTGATTATTTTTGAAGGTAGAACCTGAGAAATATTGCAATCACTGCCTATCTAGAGCTCATCAATCAAGCGCGTAACATTCGAGTGTCAGGATGAACCAAAGAAAATCTCAAAGAAAATCCCAATTGCGAGAAAAAAATACAGGGAGAAGAGCCGAGATCGGACTACAACGACCAAACTAGATATAAAGATTCAGACACAATGTATTTTCAACAGTTTCGGGTGACTACGTGATCTAACTGATAATAGAGCTACTGTTCCAACAAGAGGTCCAGTAGATCTAACAGCAATTAAAAGAACGAAATTCAGAAATTACGGTAGAAACTGCCGGAGAGATCGTCAATGGGGTTGGAGGGGTACGGTAGGATACGGTAGGAAGGGTTACTTTAGGGGCACTTGCCAGGAACAATCTCCTATTGAGTTTCATTTACGCGGGTATTGAATAGCTATGGCTCGTTTAGATGAAGGTACGGTAACGTCGATTCGGTGAGTAGTGAGTTATTTTCGGTTACAGTACTCGACTATTGATCGATTTTTCTGCAGATCTGAAGGAGCTGAGCTACTCCAAGCTGGTGCAACTGCAGGCCGAGATGGAGCTGGTGATTCAGGTATGGAATTGTTGTTTAAAATTAGACGGTCGAAGACTATTACTTTTCCGCGGTACTGGATTCTTTAGAAAAAAAAGTGAAACATGAAAAATTAGGGAGTAGATTACGAAGGAACTGGTGATACCTTCTGGGAACGAGAGATATTTTGTGAAATTAGAAATCATCGTAGTACTAGCATGGCGCGGTCAGCATCTTTTACAAACCGTTGTGAAACATGAAAAATCAGGAACGAAAAAAAACTGATGATCACCACGCTGCGATGTATTTTTGTTCACCTCTCGGAGAAGGAAGTTGCATCGGCTATCCACTGTCGAGCGTCTTTAGATGAACGATGTGAAACTAGAACGGTTTGGGATTTTGAACTTTTTATAAGCGAATACGCCAAGCGATCCGCTCTGGAAATAATTGTGAAATAGTGTTCCTATTGGAATTGGGAATGACAGAAAGATTATCGCTTTAGAAATATTTATAAATAATCAAAAACATACTAAAAACAATAATAAGAGCACTTTTCACGAACTGGCCGTACAAATATATTCGGTGGTGTATGACAAACTTTTGTGTTCTTATAATACCTTTACCAAATTTCCACTTCTAAAATTAGCGTATTTTGAATCCAGTAATCTCACATGGGAACGATCTCACATTGTTGAAATCGTATTCACTTGATCTCTAGAAGCGAGAGAGAAAGATCCAATAACGTACAATATTCTTGAGTGAATGTTAGCCAGCGCCAATTCAATATTCATTATATAATTTTCTAAACGGCCCTTGATCATGTAACTCACATATGATTTTCTCATAATTCTCATAATAGATTAAATTCACCTTACAACGAATAAAAATGAGGTGATTGAGATATCATGGGGTGCGTAATTACATGATAACGTGAGTGTATGTATGCAGATCTTCGAACACAGTGTGAATGCCATCAAAGGCATATCAAGCATCTCAAACGGTGATTTTTTCCAGATGAATAGTGAGATAATTGCTTAATTCAGACTGGATCTCTTCAACTTAATGACGGTTAACAAGAGGGTCCAACCGTTGACAAGTGATAGATCGCTGAATCACATCAAGTGGGAAGGAGGAGTTCTGGATATCTATAAGGTTTTATTATTTAGAACTGTAATAGGCCAATTACTAATTCCTTTCCAGACTCTTAGAGGATATGGCTTTACCTTATCGATCCCTGCAAAAAATGGCTATCCGTGGAAGCAAAAACGTTTTGCTAACGCAAATTTCTCATACAAATATGAAGTGTTCAAGGCGAACGATGGATCGTTCGACGAGCGGAAGCAAATCAATCCACCCATTAGTGTAAGTTGGAAAATCACAGAAAAGAATCACATCAATTTACCGGTGTCCATATTACGTGAGCAATCTCAGCAAAATTTCTTTTAGAAGTCTAGCTATAATCATCTTCTCAATTGGCCCATCCCGGATCGATTCTTCCTTGCTCTATCGGAGATCCTGCAAGGTCACGCGGCGCAATCTGTCGATTTCTTCACTCCCAGTGCACTAATTCTAGAGCACATTGCGCGTTTTAAAAGTCTCTGTATCAACACCATGATCATCAATTCCAACTGGATAGGGAATCTGCTAATGGTAATGAACTTTCAATCCCAATTTTTATTCTGCCACGATGGTGAATTTAAAGTCGCAGTACAATACTAAATTGTAATAATTAAGACAACATATTTTTAAAAAAAACTATATCTCAGATGCGTTTGGAAAGAATGAACAGCATTTCATCTTCTGGCACTTGGTGTTTCGCAGTTGATCATCCGGTCACTTCTCAGGCTATTTCCGAACAGACTCGAGAATCGGATTTTGAGGTAGGAAACTTGTAATTCCAAGTGAGACAAGATAAATCTGACATGTATAGACGAATAACAAATTCATGAACTCTTTTTAGTATTCGCACGATGGAGGCTGGTCTAATACCGTGCATCGCATCGCACTGGAAGGAAGAATCAGAGAAAGGCAAGTTTCACTATGAAGGATCACCATGTGGGGGGAATCATGACTCACATTGTTGAAATCGTATTCACTTGATCTCTAGAAGCGAGAGAGAAAGATCCAATAACGTACAATATTCTTGAGTGAATGTTAGCCAGCGCAAATTCAATATTCATTATATAATTTTCTAAACGGCCCTTGATCATGTAACTCACATATGATTTTCTCATAATTCTCATAATAGATTAAATTCACCTTACAACGAATAAAAATGAGGTGATTGAGATATCATGGGGTGCGTAATTACATGATAACGTGAGTGTATGTATGCAGATCTTCGAACACAGTGTGAATGCCATCAAAGGCATGCTAGCCAACCTTCCATCATTTGTTTACTCTGGATCATCCTCCTTATTTGTATGCAATGTTTAATGTGCTCGGGAAATGAAAGAACAACGAATCCGAACAACCACATTTATTCACCTCAATTACTCTTTTCAAAATCAAGTTTGTCATATTCACATCGAAAGAAAGTACACTAGGAACTTCATAATCTCGCGAAAATATCAGGGAAAAAATAAATTTACAAATACATGATACTTGTTTGGAGACGGGAGTACTTGCACCTCTGCGGTTGTTAAATCGCATTGTTCGGGATTCTGGAGAAGTTAGGATTAGAATTCGCTGAGAATTTATCCAATCTTTATATGAAGCCGTTTGCGTTAGGATCAACAAGGGTCCCCCAGGGGTCAGGAACAGGAAAAAAATTACATACCCTCAAAAGTTGTCTCCTGGGGTAACTTTTTATTCTGAATCGAATGGTGAGGCCCGATTTTCGATCTGAGCCTTCTGAATCCCGGTACGGCACGACGTCAATTTGGTCAAAATTTGTTTCTGCAATAAAAATGGTAAAGGAAGGACAAAATTGGCCAAAATCTCACGCGCGCGACAAGAATTTAATTCTCTACAAAATGAAAGAAAAATCGAGGCTCTAGCTTTTTTCCTTACCGAGTTATGATCGTTTTTTGACAGAAAAAGTGAGACTCGAAAACCCATTTACACAAGAAAGAGCATGTTCCCCTGATCATTTTGGTATATGGGATGAAGGATTTCACCTTTGCCATAGGGGTTTCCCATCGGTTTTAGTGTCGCCAACTCGCATTTTTTGCAGTTTTTCGAGTGCAACTTTTTTCTTTCGAGTTTGCATGATCTAGCATGTAGAAATTCGCTTTCTACGTGCAAAAATACGTCAGAAACTCATACATTCAAAAGCATCTGAGAAAATGATTTTTTGACCTACAATTCAACATCGACGACGACGTCAGGTCGAAAAAGTCATATTTTCAAAAATACATGACTGTATGATTTTCTGACGTATTTTTGCACGTAGAAGCCGAATTTCTACATGCGAGATCATGCAAACTCGAAAGAAAAAAGTTGCACTCGAAAAACTGCAAAAAATGCGAGTTGGCGACACTAAAACCGATGGGAAACCCCTATGGCAAAGGTGAAATCCTTCATCCCATATACCAAAATGATCAGGGGAACATGCTCTTTCTTGTGTTGATGGGTTTTCGAGTCTCACTTTTTCTGTCAAAAAACGATCATAACTCGGTAAGGAAAAAAGTTAGAGCATCGATTTTTCTTTCATTTTGTCGAGAATTATATTCTGGTCGGGGACGTGCGATTTTGGCCAATTTTGTCCTTCCTGGACCAGTTTTTATCGCAGAAACAAATTGTGCCCAAATTGACGTCGTGCCGTACCGGGATTCAAAAGGCTCAGATCGAAAATCGGGCCTCACCAATCGATTCAGAATAAAAAGTTACCCCAGGAGCCAACTTTTGAGGGTATGTCATTTTTTTCCTGTTCCAACCACTTGTTGACCCTACCGCAAACAGCCTCATATTCGTGCTGCTGTTTGAATTAGTGATACCGATCATTCAAACTTCTTACCAGCATGCTGGTTCTGGCTCTGTTTCAATAATGGGGACCTTGAAACAATTAGGGTCCGAAAATAAAGATTAGGGTCCGAAAAAAAAGATAGGGTCCGAAAAATGAAATCAGGGTCCGAAATTCTCTGGACTCATTTTTTTCAAAGGACCCTATTTTTTCAAAACGTGGTTATGGTGTCTGACTGAAGAACCCAATCCAGTCTCGACCATCGGTTCGAGCCCCACGATCGACCATGTTTTGCAAGATGGTAGAAGAAGGCTTTGCAAGATGGTAGAAGAAGGCAAAACAAAGTATTGGTTATGGTGTCTGACTGAAGTCCGCTGTATCGCCGGTTCGAGCCCCACGATCGACCATGTTCGTGGTTAGGGTGTCTGACTGAAGAACCCAATCCAGTCTCGACTACCCTGTTCGAGCCCCACGATCGACCATGTTTTGCAAGATGGTAGAAGAAGGCCCGCGCACCCAACCACTAGTCTCCGCCATGCGCTCCCGGCGGTAGGCCGCCCTGGCCTCGTGGTTATGGTGTCTGACTGAAGATAGAGCCAGACCCAGAACCGGAAAATGCCTAAAAGCCGGTTCTGGGAGAAATCATCGACTTCAAAGTTTTTCTCGTCCCTAATATATACACGAATAGTAAATACCCAGTAATAGTCGTGCTAGTGTAGATACCTTCCCATTCTCTGTTCTTTGTTGGTCCCTCGAGATCGCGTGCTCATCTTCTGCCTCACTTTCCACTTCGTCTCCTATCTCTTTTACACTAGAGGGAAGAGATGATTTTTCTGTTCTCTTGTCTGCAGCGTGATGAATGGAGAGGGAAGGAGGAGGGAATGACTGTCTAGTTGTCTCTTCTGACAGATGGATAATCGTGCCATTCGTTACAAAAATCTGAGATCATGGTTTCCTTCTGGCCGCTTCTCTGCAGGTATGTTTTTGGATTTGACGGTAAATAATTCCAGAAGAACCTCTAGCTTTAGTTTTTATCAATCTAGATTTGTTTAAGTGCTTTTTGTTTTCACTCTGGCATTTTGTTTTCGAATAGTAGCCGAGCTGGAAGGTTCATGGAAACAATAAACATGGAGAATTGTTATTATTTATTCTCTGATTAATTATATTCAGGTATGCTTGGTGTGACTATCAACATCGTCGCTGTATCAGATCTGTGGAACAGGAAAATGCGGGTTGCATGGTCGACTTACTGTGTGGGAATGACGGTTTCTGCAGTGCATGGCGTGCTCTTTTCTACGCTCATAGGCGCGTCAAGCTTGGTAGGCAGGAACCCTCAAATTAAAAGTTTGAAAATATGACAGATGAAACTAAGTATGACAAGGATATTATTCACGAGCTACGCTTCTCGCTTTTTCAGTATATATTTTCCGCTACTTTGATGAAAGTTTTTGCCGACGTCGATGCATAATTCCATTTCAGTGTTTCATCTTCCACAAGGAAAACACCATACTTGTCCTCTACGGTATCAACAGCTTTCTGCCGCCTGTGAGTGCTTGCATTCAACGAGAATGTGACATGATTAATCTATCAGATTGCCAATGATATCATCCTCTGTGCAATTATCACAGTAGCCATCGGAATATGGGAGCTAATCCCCGCCAATTGCATCCTCCAGTATCTCGCTCTGTGCAGGCGAGAAATGTCAATTAATTATTTTTGTTTTTTTTATTCTAGAAAAATATTGATTTATAGACCACAGTACTCCAACAGCAAGCGTTTGCTCATCGCCTTCTCTACTTGTGACTCACTGGTGGTAGTTCCTATGGTATTTGCCGAAAATCTACATTTATCTATTTTTTGTAAATTTTAAACAGTTTTCTGTCAAGAGTAACACACACGTGCGATTATTTTTAGCCCGTCTACAATACATTGTCAATCCAGATCAAATCTAGCATTTCGAGCGGCTTACTCGGGATATTCACAATCACACCGACAACGACTCTTTCGTTGTTTACGGAGCATTTCTGCACCCGTCAGATGAAAGCGTGAGTTACCCATAATTAGGATCACTAGAGCCAGTGATTATCAGTGCAAAACGTATAAATTTCAGAACAAATCGATAATTCAATTCGCTAAGTGCGTGATCATTCCCACCTATTGCATTTCCTACGGTATTTTCATCGTTTGCTGTGTAAATATCTGCCGAGCAATTAACGCTTTCGGCACTCAACTTTCAACTCGGACACTCGCCATGCAGAGAGGTTTCCTAGGAATGCTCATCACTCAGGTGATTCAGAAATGGATGATTAAAGACTCCGTCAAACCTGTTACGTTCTTGTTTGACGTTCAGCAAAGTAACCAATTTACTGTTTGATAGTTCAACTCTTTGTATTCGGCATTTTAGTGGCAGATTGTCGAGCTGAATTCCAAAAAGTGCCGATTCCAGGGTTTGCTTCCGCTGGCGATTCTCACCATTCCGGTCGGCTGTTTTCTCACTGCAGTTGTCACTGGGATGGCCATGGACCTCTACTCGCTCATCCTCCCCTTCTCCATGTGGCCTTTGCCCTCGGTGCAGGTTTGTATAATTAGCATAACCTTTGATTATTTTATTAGTGTCCTCATTTCTAGCGGTAACTAATGAAATGAGAGAAACGAGCGATGAGAAAGAGAATACAGAAAATATTCAAAACTTCCACAAATTAAAACATATAATTGTTTGTACTGTGTGAGAAATCGTGTGGGCGAAGTATGAAGGCAATGCATTCAAGCAAAGTTGACTTGTGAATTTCTCAGGGAGCAGTATCACTCTCCTACGTTCTTCGTATGAAACCTTCGACTTCTGTGGAGAATACTATCATAAGCACGAAGTCCAGAACTTGCCCAATTATTGTTAATCAAAAATCTGCTCGATAAATTATGATATCAACAATTGTTAGCGCAAAATCCTGTGCATTCGTCATTATTTAATAATAATAAAAAAATTATTAGTAACGGTCGATCTGGAAGCGATGCTTCCCTGCAGTTGTATGGAAGAAGTGATTTTGAAAGTGCCGTATTCTAGACACACCAAGCGGCGCCAAAGAGTGAATAGTGTGATGTGGATGATGTAGTTGGCGCGTCTTTATTGCTAACAAGACGTATACTTTCAAACATAGGTCATTGATCGTTAGCCCCTCCGAGCTAGAATCTATCTCGAGTGAAATGTCAATAGGTTTTATGAGCCTTCCCCAAAATGCACTCAACAAAATTTACGATGCCATTGATATCGCTACGCTACTACGATTCAGAGAGGTGAAAATCTATTTATATATTTTTAAAATATTATAGCTTGATATCCAGGTCTGTCAGATCACAAAGGAGAATATTTGTGGTTCAATTCTTGCCAGTTGTAAAGAAATATGCCCAAGTTATTTTAGGATTATTCAAAATGTCAGTTTTTTTACTGAGTAGATTATAGGTTTGTTATTTAACGGTATTCAAAGAACACGGAGCATATCACATTCGTATGTATGTTCAGGGCAACAATATCAGGATATCGTTTCATTTTTTTCAACGAAATACCAACTCGAGGAAGATTTCGAAGCTTTTCTTCTTATCTGCGATTGAGCACACTTCCAGGAAATTTGAGTTCTTTAGAGATGTAAAAAAAACTTTGACGTAGACAAATTCTCAACATTCTCTTCAGAGTTTGAGTGTAATTATACCGATAGTGGAATTAAGAAGTGTTCTGGAAGGTCTGGCATTCTTTATTCAGAGAACTAAACTTCACGCTCTCCATCTTACTGAAACTTTTCCGGAACTCTTTTCAATTTTCTTCGGCTTACTTAATGGAAAACATATTCATTCGATTCATGTGGGAAACTAAAAGCTTGTAAGTTCCTCAACTTAAAACTCTACTTACATCTCGCTTATTTCAGCGAATCTATATACAAAATAATTCAAACATTATCTCCGAAATGTATCGCTTTTAGTCACGTTATGTTTTCTCAAGGTAAGCTTTCTTTGTTTATTTGATACATCTACTACGGCTACTGATTCAGAAAAATGAATCTTCAGTTGCCATCGAATTCCTATTACAAGTTGCTAGCCTAACTGAGAAAATGACGATTTTCTTTGCGGTCAATATACCGTCACATGCGGTTTTATCAATTTCCCAAAATATAATGAGTACGAAATGTAAAGATCTAGTGTTGGAAGGTCATCGAAGTTATATTTCAATAGAAGATGCTGAAAGACTTCTTCAGGTAAGGTACTATGCATATTAGCAAAGTAAAAATGAAAAAAAATTGAATGGACTATATTATTTATGCAGAATTGTCATCACTTGGGCAAGATAACTTTCGCTTCATCAACTAACGCACCAGCAATGAGGAAGCAAATTGGAGAATACGTATTGCAAATTCCGAATTATCCATTTTCTAACTGTCGACTTATAATCAAACACCTGGAATTCAAATGAACTATTCTGTTGATAAACGTACTCAGTTTATGTAGACTACATATTTTGCCTAATCTCTAAAATGCTGTATTCGTTTCATTAAATGATTATCCTCATCTAACAACATTGTTTTGATAAACAAGCGGAGAACATGCAATGATTTGTATTATTTAAATTCAGTGTCGAGCATAAGTCATTGGCCACGTTTTCAGTTTTTCATAACATGGTCATACTTTGGCATCATGTCATCACTCACAACACATCCATCGTGTGTTGGGAAGCTGAATTTGTGATATCACATAACTCTATGTTTGTTGAGTAGTGATCACCTGCCTGTTCCGGTCCTGCTGCTTCTCAGAAGACGCATGGTATATTTGAACGAAAACATTTACATGTGCCGGGGCATAAAAGAACACAGTGTCATCGAGGAGCAACAACTATGACAGGAGCGACAAGATGAGGTGAAAGCAGGGTCAAAATCGTATTTCATTAGTCTTTCATAGCGAATTATAGCGACTCAAATGGTAATACATTTCAGTCACCTATCGAACGCTTTCAGTTTTGCGATTGTTCCCATATTTTCTCTTGTCAAAGATGCTACCATCTCTCAATAAGTATTAATATCATCCGATCTGTGCTTCTGCAGCAAGAACAACTTGCAAATTTGTATATGTTGATTTTGGAAAAGACCGCGCCATAAATAAATCAAGGTGAAGACTCCCTCGCAATGGAGGAGGGGTGTAAGAGAGAGATGGTGTAAACAAAATCGGTGCGATGCAGTGACTTTTGATCACGATTCACCCACTGAACTTTTGTATATACAGATAATCCTTTCAACCTCCTTGTCAGAACATTTCATTGAGAGCCTCTTTTGTCAGCAGCTATCTCTCCCTTTTGTTTATCATTTCAAACCGCGTTCCCAAGTCGCGTCGTTCAATCATACCAACGCTAGATAGCATATTTACTGGACACAGCAATTGGTTCCAAAATGCGCTGAATAGTTTTAAATCTGGCATATATTCACCGTTTCATTAGTTTGTCCCATTTTTTCTGCTCCCATTCTCCACATACCATCTCTCAATCTCTGCTTGGTCTGCAGTGACATCTGTGTGTTGTGGGGCCAAACAGGATACGGTAGCTGGCGCTTGGAGAATGTGGCGGGCATTCTGATCTCTCAAATGTTTAGTGATTTCATTGTCTATTTAATTTAGCACTATTTATATCAAAAATTAATCTTTTGATTCATATTTTTGTCAATTTCAGATGTCCGAAGAAGAAAGCAAGATTCCGTTCACAACTTTCGAATTTGGCGATGAGGAGACTGCAGATGAGGTTCAATTATAAATAATTAACATTATTTTTGAGAACGAGTTTCTTGATTTTTCAGACTCCCGCCACTAAACGAGCGAAGAACAGACAAGGACTGGCTATCGGGAAGCTTCCGAAAGTTTTAGTGAGTGATACCTGGTCGAACATGAGGAACAGCCCGAATTTAGCATAAAGCAATATATTATACATAAATTGCACATAATTCGTGGGTAGAACTCTCAGCATTTTTCGATCATTGCAGTCTTGTCTCAACGCATCCATTTTGCTAATTTTTGACCAACATAAACACCATAACAATATTCAACTTTTCTCAGCTCTGGATGCTTACCGGATTCACTATTCTGGCCGTACCTTTCATAATTTCAATCGCCGGATACTACTACTTCCTGCATCCGCCCAAGCACTGGGTAAAAATAATTTTTAAAAAAAGTGTCGCCAGAGTAAAGAAGGCGTATCTTCATACATCACGCTCACTCGTTAATCGATCTTTCTAGAGAGAGAATGTGTGAAGAATGAGAGACTATTCACTATGACAAACCTAGCATTGTTGAGGCAAGTCCCTGCTATTTGCACTATAACTGTTCCTAGAGACGAAGAAGAGAGAGAGAGAAAGAGTATCGTGATGTATTGGGCACTCTTGCCGAGAACGTAGGGCATAGAAAGACTACACTCCGATAACTCCAATACCAGAAGATCAATTGCAGCACAATCCTCCTCCTCCTTGCGACGCCCCTCAGCATACGGTGAGGATCACTGCAGATCCGAGATACAACCTGAAAAATCAAACGAGTAGCAGCCTCGGATTCCTAACCCACTTTCACTAAGTATCGTCCGTGAGTTGGCAATCAATAAGAAAAAAGTAATGGTGTGTTCATGTATCATTGTTTGAAATATTAGAGAAAAAACCAACGAGCTGTACAGCGAAGACAATGAATCATTTATGTACATGAATGACTGAAAGCCTTGAATTTTGTCTATTGATGGCAGTAGCTAAACCGATCAATATCTTTATAGGTAGCTGAAGAGGGAAGTGCGAAAGGAAAACTCAAGATCGGAGATATTGAATGGGCGGAAATCAAGCGTTATAACAAACAAGGGAGGGTTATATCTCACGCTACCTATTTCACCCAGCAACGCGATACGACTAGCGTCTTTGGTCAACTTGCCAGTGCTGGATCCCTTCTCGATCTCGTCGTGAGATCATGTCTTGAGGCTCTAACGAAACTACAGAACTGTGAGAAAAAGTTCGGGTGAGACTATTTTTCCTCTCATTTACCATGATTTCCTCTACAATTTAACTGTAGTTTTCGCGTTTTTTTTCTTCATATTGAACAAAGCTGTTTCAGCTCACAATACCAAAGCGAAGCCTATCCGTATCGAATTGAGTATTTGTATCCACGCTGCGCCTCGGAACAGTGGGATGTGAACGCGACATCGTCTGCTTTTTCCAGCATTTACAGAGGAATTATGCACTTTATCCACCAATATGTAGTGCCCATCATTGAAGGTTGAGCCTATTCTTTTCCCACTTTTTCCTTTTATTTTTTCCTTTTATTCTGTAATCCTGTCAAGTCAATGTCTATAATTCACTGTTGCTCAAATGATGAATGATGTCTCTCACTGCAAACTTGTAATGAATGATTCTCATCCCTTGCAGATGTGCCGATAAAACAAACAATTTTAGAGTGGGCAAATGAATATTGTCTCGCAAAGAAGAGACGATAACTCCGATGGAAATACGATCATGAACCACGAGAAGTAATAAATCCGAAATTGTGAAAAGGTGGTTCGTGTCTTCTCATTGTCGACTAGATCGACCCCTCTAGTTGATTTACTTCGATTGCGAATTTGACAATCGCACCACGACTATAAACAGATTGTGGAGATTCTTCCTCTCAATGAGAAAGCGAAAGTTAGTGTGTTTACTTTCAATCACGATCCCCCGAGTGAACGGCTGGTCAGATTAGTTTCTGATTAATATATTTTCCTCTGATATAACTCGGAAAAATTTAGTCATGACTGATCGGTATAGCAATATTCCCTTCGCAGCTTTCGAATTTGTCGATGAGGAGACTGCAGATGAGGTAACAATACATTATACTTTTCCATTTCATTACTCAATTTCAGACACCAGAGCCTAAACGAGCGAAAAACAAGAAAGGATTGTACATTGGGACACCGCTAAAAGCTGTCGTGAGCACATGCATCTTGTGACAAAATTATTATTATTATTCACGCTTCTCAACCGGAGAGGTTATAATTTATAAATGTTGAATATATTCTCAAATTTTATATAATTCACAGATCTGGACACTCGCCGGCTTCGTTATTCTAATAATACTTCTCATTATTTTTATGGCTGCCTACTACAAATGGTTACATCCTAATGCCCTTTGGGTAATAATGTTTCAAAATGCAAAGAGAAGGTGACAACACCTAAAATTGACAAATAATATGGACAGAGGCTCATCCATTTTCTCGAGACATATGCATTATCTGGTTGTGTTACTGGACGGAATAGGCATCTTTGATCTGCGCGTTTTGAGTTCACATCAGGCGGAGAGGTTGAGCAGAATGGAATTGTTAAAATTTAATTTTTTTGGTAAGGAGATATTTGTAATTAATTTGAATTGGCTTCAGATACCCCCTGGCTACGAACATCCGATGCCGAGGTTGAATTATCCTCCTCCTTGCGAATCCCCGCACCGTACTGTTAAGATCACTGCAGATCCGAAATATGACCTGCAAAATCAGACTAGTCGAAGTCTCGGATTCCAAACTCACTTCCACTACGTGTCATTTGTGAGTTGGCCATCAATAACATACAAATAATGGTTTATTCGTGTATATTGTTAGAATAATGCTTAAAGGTAGCTGAATATGGGCGTTCAAAAGAAAAACTAAAGATCGGAGATGCGATTGAATGGGCGAACAAAAATCGTTATAATAAACAAGGGAGAATTATATCTCACAGTAGCTATAGCGTGGAGCAACTCAACAGCACTTTCGTCTTTCGTCATATTGCCCGTGCAGGTTGCATTATTATCTCACATTATATTAATGTAAAGTAATATAAATTTTCAGGAACCCCTGTCGAACTCGACGTCAGAGCATGTCCCGATGCTCTGAAGAAACTTTAGAACTGTGAGATGAAGTACAGGTACACAGATTCCCTTTATTTTTTATTGATTTTGCTGTACAGCTAAAAAAAATTCGAAAAAGTTCGTGTGATGGTAATTATTGTAATGTAGGATTCACTGTCAGAACTAATGCTTATCGATTGATTTTCAATCCTTTTCTAAAGATAAGTATACGAAACATAGCATGTTCTGAAAAACTTCTCCATTTAGCTCGCAATACCAGAGTGATGCGTATCCGTATCGGCTGGAGGACATCTATGCCCGATGTTATTCGGAACAGTGGGATGCAAACGCGACGTCATCTGTGTTTGCTAGAATTTACCGAACAGCGATGTATTTCATCCATATCGTGCCCTACGTTGAAGGTTAAACCATCCTCGCTGATTTTCTATGTTTTCTCTCGTAAGATCCTCGTCACTCTCTGTCATGTTAAATAACGAGATTTCCTATCATTTTGTACTTGCAATAAACATTTATTTCATTCCTTGTCTTTGTGATGCGCTATTCCAATCTTCGACCGTATTCGTAGAAGTTCAATTCACACAAAATAATAAACAGTGGGATTAATATCATCCTCTCAATCTGTCAATGCTTGATGTTCCCCTCTGATAGAGTAAACACGAGACTCGTTGCGGTCAATGAGCAACTAGTGGCCTAGAACACTCTATCTCTCATAGGGAGAGAGAAGGGGATACGAAAGATCAAATCTTAGCACAAAATCATAAAATAAATGACTGAGAGATATAGAGAGTTGATGGCCGAACTGTCATAATTTGTCAGTATGTTATAGGTGAGTTGGGATATTCATTGTGCCGATTATTGTGTTCTTATCACATCGAATATTGCATCGACTACGTTGTTACGAATCTGCAATGAGATATTTCTAACCATGTACTTTTCTGAGTAAATTAAAATAATAATGTATCATTAATGATGTAAACTTACTCTGAATGCCCTGCCATGTCTCGCTCCATCCAGATTCCCGACCTTCATCACATCATTTGATTTCTTTGCAAGTGTGGAGAACCCTGTGAGGCTGTCGACTCATTTTAAATAGATAAATTTCAATGTAGATTAAGCGCATCTTTTTGCGAAATAATATCATACAGTGATATATCTTCGATAGCATTGTTAGCTTGCAAGCATACTAGTGATGCCGAATCGAGAAGGACTCTCCAAATACCGCGTGCTCTCTCGTTTCTCTGACAAGCGAGAGATCACGCAAAATAAAGAGAGTCGGTCTCGATTGGAAACTAATCATACCATCTCTGCGACAGACGAAGGGCCGTTTGTTCGTATCGCAATCCTCATTCACCCAGGAACCTCCAATGGCCTCAGTCAGCATGGCCGAACATTTCCCAGCATTTGGAATCGGAAAGGCTGGAAAATTAGGATTACAAACATCCGTTTCCGACTTCTTCACAGTCATATTATCATTCGTCTGATAAATAATGAACGTATGAATCAATGTTGAATAGATCAAAATCGCTACTGAGTGAATCCACTTTTATTTAATGGGGATTTTTATAGGTTAATATAGGTTAATGGGGATTTTTATAGGTTAATATAGGTTAATGGGGATTTTTGGTTAAACCTGTGTCTTCAATGAGTCTAGCGCTCACCGCTGACGAAGTTACTGTAAGTGTTGCCATCGATCGGCACCTCGCCATCGATCCATGTCCATTTGTAGAGATCATCAGCGGGCTGATGCGCACCTGAATTACAAATTTACACCTGAAATCACACATATATATTGTCACAAGCAGGACTTTTAACAGTGACTGTTTCCTTCACAAGATTCAAGGAATAGTGGCGGAGATGAAGTGCTCGATAACAAGCATATTTTTCGAATTTACCTATGTGCATCCCCATCGTAATACCGTAGGAGACGGCAGTGCGCCAGAAGTACTTGTTCTCCGGAAAAGGGGAATCATCAGACAAATAGTAGTTGTTATCACGACATGTTGATCAGTAATTCAGTATGGTGAATGAAAAATGTGTGTTCAAAATGGTTCCCACAAAAATACACATATTGATGCATACATCTGCAGTGTTGATCGTGGCGAGCGATCCAAATTCGGCTGCGCATCGCTGCTGCGCTGCATTCCACGACATTGGCTCGTTAATTATCTGTGTAAGTATCACTTAAAGAAACATTGTGGCGTCACCGCAAGCAATTTTTACCCGTTTTTCTTCTCCTTTGCGGACTCAGATCGAAACAACGTTTCAACGCTATTTTGCGAACGAAACATGCTCTCTCTCATGGCGTGGAAAAAGTCAAAGGAGAACATTTTTGAAAATAATTTTCTCCTTGCTGCTATTTTAGTTCTAGTGAAGCTCGAGCCTTGAAATTTTGATACAAATTGTAGAAACCATTGGTCTTTGATCTTTGATTGGTCTTTGATCTTTGATGGTCTTTGATCTTTGATGATTTCTCTGATATTTCACATATGTACTCTCAGTTTGTTGATTATCTTGCTCACCTATTCACTTCCTTTGTCCCTTTCAAGAAGGAATTCCTTCCATTCGAGAATTACCCTCCTCATATCAAGTCTCTTCTTAATCATAAACGTTGTCTCTTTAATAAGCTCTCCTTTGCACCAGTCAGATCCCAATTCATTATTGTATCATCTAAGCTTGACTCTAAGATAAGGAAGTATATTCGTAACAAGGAAAACACGCTTTTATCTGGCAATCGCAGCCGATCATATTATCGTTACATCTCGACTCGCTTTAAACCTCGTTCATCAATTGCTCCCTCTCTATTTGACTCTCATGGTGATACTCTGATCAATGACTCTGATAAGGCTGAAGCGTTTGCTTCCTACTTTGAATCCGTTTTCACTGCTGATGATGGTCTTCTCCCTCACTGCCCCCTTACCATTCCTCAAACTATGCCTTTCTCTATTATTCTCCCTATTGATATTGCTTACCATCTTACAAGGGAATGGTCTGAACTTAGTTTAAAATTATGCGGAATGACCTATATACGGTCGAAGGGCATCCCCTAGTGGCCAGGAATCTGTTTTCAAAAAGCGCGTGTGGTCACCCAGGAGCCAGAAATGGGTCATTGAAATTTGCACGCGGACTCGACACAGCCGCAGCCCTACCCTTTCTTCAATTCTAAGAGAAGCGTTGGCATGGCCTTCGTGGTGAAGTGGTTGTGCTCTAGAAAATTCAAATTGCCGACTTCGCAGGTTCAACTCCCGCTGAATGCGATTCATTTGCAAACTTTTGCATACTTTTCCAAGGTGAAAAATAAAACTATCAATCATTGTCTGGACCATTTCATGTGAACAATTTGCAGAGAAATAATTAAAAGAAAATTTAGTGAAGCAAAATTCCTTGCAATATTAGTACCGATGATTCTATTGATTCGGGATATTTAACTGACCCATCACATAACAATCTCATTTTTGGTTTATCTTCGGCTTCTCTGATGATTGTGATAGTGCGTATTTGGAATCTGTATGCGTAGTCCGTCCCAATTATTGCAAAAAGTTTTGCTTCACCAAAGCTTCTCTTCGAATTGAAGAAAGGGTAGGGGTGCGGCTTTGTCGAGTCCGCGTGCAAATTTCAATGTCCCATTTCTGGCTCCTGGGTGACCACACGCGCTTTTTGAAAACAGATTCCTGACCGCCAGGGGATGCCCTTCGACCGTATATAGATCATTCCTCATACTTTTAAATTAAGTTCAGACCATTCCCTTGTTAGACGTGTTTCCGATTCTTGTTCTCTTCCTTCCGATGGTATTCCGTCTATTATTTTCAAGAAGTGTTACTTGTCTCTTTCTGAACCTTTTGCTCATATTATGAACTACAGTTTGATGCTTGGCCAAGTTCCTTCTCTCTGGAAGCGTTCTTTTGTTGTTCCTATTCCTAAGGTCACTTCACCCTCTTCCTTGTCTGACTTCCGTCCTATTTCACTTACTCCCATTCCTAGTAAAGTCATGGAACGAATTATTAAACCTAAACTTGTTCGTTGGTGTGAAATTCATTCTATTATTCCTTCTGAGCAACACGGATTCGTCCGTGGCAAGTCAACAGTTTTTCAACTTCTTGATTTTACTCAGACTTGGCGTGAATCTCTTGATAGAAATGATTGTGTTGACGTCGTTTATGTTGATCTATCTAAGGCATTTGATACGGTCTCTCACTCTAAGCTCCTCCATAAATTAAATTGCTTAGGTATTCGTGGTTGTCTATTTAATTGGATTTATGATTTCTAGCTCGATCGTTGTTTACAGGTTAAGGTCGGAACCTCTCTCTCTTCTGAGAGAGTGGTACTCAGCGGGGTGCCACAAGGCAGCGTATTAGGTCCTCTCCTCTTTCTTATCTACCTTTTCGATTTACCCCGGGTTCTCTCTCCCTTCCCACTAGTCAACTTCCGTCTCTTCGCTGATGACATCGAACTGTACATCACGCATAAACCTAACGATCTTCCATCTATCCCCTCTCAACGTCAACAAGGGCTACAGGGTATCCTAGAATACTGCGAAACCTGGCAGTTATCGGTTGCAGAAAAGAAATGCACCGCCCTCTACATAGGTAAAAACAATCCCCTCCACCAATACTCTCTCAACTCCTTCCTTCTCCCTCTCCCTTCCTCAGTCTCTCCTCCCGATCCAGTTAGAGATTTAGGAGTTTACATTGATTCCTCTCTATCTTTCCTTTATCATATCGACATTATTTGTAAGAAAGCGAATATGCTTATTTATCTTCTGTTTAGATCTGTTTCGTGTACATCTAGTGACCCCTATATCCGTGCTTATCGTTCATTCATTGTTCCTATTCTAGAGTACGCTTCCCCTGTTTGGTCACCTTCAGCTAAAGGACCCATTAGGCAATTAGAAAGATGCCAGCATCTTACACTATCGTACTTCCCCTCGTATATCATCTCCTTGCTATGATCAGAGACTCGTTTCTGCTAACTTGCGTTCTTTGTATCTCCGTCGTGTGGTTTCTGATATTCTATTCTCTCTCAAGATAGTTAATTGAATTTTTGATCTACCTATGTCTCGCTTCTATTCATTTCGTAATGTTTCGTCCAGAAACAATGCGTTTTCCCTTCACATTCCTATCGCTCGTAGAGAAAACTTACGATCCTCCTTCTCTCATCGCACTATTCGCTTCCTTTGTAAGATCCATCGTATTGTTGATCCAAAATTATCGTTGCCCACAATCAAACTTCACTTGTTATCGAATCCTGACACGGCCCTCATTCTCCAAATAGTGATCCCTAAACTGTAGAATCCCCCCATCACTCCCCACCCTTGCTCTAGGTCCATAAGATATACATGGATCGAACGGTCCCATTCCCGTTCCGAGGCCTCGTCCACCTCATTTATCAAGAGTATCTGTGGGAGTGATCAACTCCATCTCTCCCTTCTTCTATCCCAATTCCCTCCCCCCCCCTTCCCCTCTCCTGCTTTTCATTCTGTATATCACGCCTGTCACGAGATATTCGACCTCAACATGGGGATGACATAAAAATCATGAAATGACTTATCACTGGTTTTGGGCATCTTTAGGCAAGTCCTACCAGCCCCCAACATCTCATTGTGCTGAGAGCATTCGGAAGCTCCTTACACCGGGTCGGTCATCGGGAGCTTCACTTTTACCCTAGATTTTCTCGGTTCTGGTGCATTTTGACGAGAAAATGTCACCTGAGTGACCCCGTCTCATTTTTCGAGCTCTATCGATGTATGCAAACCGCACCTCTCAAAAGTGCTTCTGAACGTAGCTGCATTCCAAGCATCATAATTCAAAAATTAAATGGGGGCGCTATCTCTTTGATAAGTTGTGCGTCTACATGAGATCTATCGAATGCTCAAAATACAGGGGAGTATGTGTGCGTTTGCCCTCTGAACGGTTTTGAGATGATTTGAAGTCATTTCATTCCACCACCGCACCGCGTATTTCAGAGCGCGTGCAATGAATGATTCTCATTTTGAGTTCGCAAGAGTGAAACATACATGAATAGACGATAGAGACGATTCACTCTCCCCGTTTTGCCCAATAGGGACTATGATTTGTATTCGATTATGTTTCACTCCGATTCTCGCCTGCTCTTACCCGATCACATTGGCATTTATCGTTTATAATTATTGAATACAGTACCCCATCCCTCTTTGATATTACAGCACCCATCGCATACAGTATTCTATTCCTCTTTGATATTACAGTACCCATGGCATACAGTATCCCATCCCTCTTTGAGATTACAGTACCCCTCACATATATTATCACATCCTTCTTTGCTATTTGTGAATCGTCTATTCATGTATGTTTCACTCTTGCGAACTCAAAATGAGAATCATTCATTGCACGCGCTCTGAAATACGCGGTGCGGTGGTGGAATGAAATGACTTCAAATCATCTCAAAACCGTTCAGAGGGCAAACGCACACATACTCCCCTGTATTTTGAGCATTCGATAGATCTCATGTAGACGCACAACTTATCAAAGAGATAGCGCCCCCATTTAATTTTTGAATTATGATGCTTGGAATGCAGCTACGTTCAGAAGCACTTTTGAAAAGTGCGGTTTGCATACATCGATAGAGCTCGAAAAATGAGACGGGGTCACTCAGGTGACATTTTCTCGTCAAAATGCACCAGAACCGAGAAAATCTAGGGTAAAAGTGAAGCTCCCGATGACCGACCCGGTGTAAGGAGCTTCCGAATGCTCTCAGCACAATGAGATGTTGGGGGGTGGTAGGACTTGCCTAAGGATGCCCAAAACCAGTGATAACTCAGTTCATGATTTTTGTGTCATCCCCAAAAAACTCGGTTTCAGCTCGAATAGCTCGTGACAGGCGTGATATGTTATTCGCATGATGTCACACCCGTTGGGGTGTATCAAATAAATAAATAAATAAACCAATCAGGAACAAAGTACTTTAGCCTAGAACTCGATCGGTTGAGTTCGAGTTTTAAGTACTTTGCTCCTGAATGGTTTCTACACTTTGAGCCAAAATTTCAAGATTGTAGCTTCACTAGAACGAAAATGGCAGCAAGGAAAAAATTATTTTCAAAAATTTTCTCCTTTGACCTTTTCCACGCCATCAGAAGTTTACGGGAAAAGCTCTCCTCGCTCACCCCGCAGTACCTCGAAACAGGGCTTCTCTCCATTGGTGGCATTCGGCTGCAGGGAGTAGTCGCCACAATCGGGAGGTGGCGCGGGTCCTTCGCCCTCTTTGATCACACAGAAGACTGTGAGAAGATTGAGTTCTGTCGTCGAGATGACTTGCCATTTATCCGATTCCTAAACGTATAATGTCCCTTTCACTGAAAATAGCCCCACGAACAAGCTGCAAGAATGTGCAGGGCGTTTTTTTTGTTGTTCCAGATCATTCGCTCTTTTGTTGCTGATTATCTCTAGCTCGAATCATTTTAGGGTTTCTTCAAATAAGGAAATGCTCACCACCCGAGAGAAGGCCGATTGTTTCTGGCTAACACAGTCGAACGACAGATCGATTTTCGGCTCCGGAATGTAGTCAACAGGGGTGCCATCGATCCATTCCAATCGCTGAGTCGCAGGATTGCACTCCAGATCTGTGAATTATTGTGATTCTCAGTGGGATTGACCATATCCCTTTTCAATTGTTTCTCGATAATGAGATATCGGCAAACGGCCAAAAGAATGATGTTATTGGGACCCAGACGGGTAGTTTGGCTGTACTTTTCACCTCATTCATTGGCTTCGGATTCCCACCTGGTGGTCCCTACATAAAGAAGCCTCCCCTTCCATCCATAGTAAGCATTTAAAGAAGAAAAACCGAAAACCTAAGCCAGAATTTCCACAGAATGCGTATAATTCATTCAAAGCACTTTCATAAATCATAAATCGGAATCAACTCCCTTCAATTCGCGTGCTCTTTCGTTTCTCTGAGGGAGTAGTGTACGCGAATTAAAGAGATTCGTTTTCGAATGGGCGTCTCGAAATCCATACCAAGCACCAGAAAGATGTCCTTTCCTCTCATCCACTGAGATGATGCCACGACTCGATTGAACTTCTCATTCTCCTGTAAATTAGTTAGTAGAGGAGGATACAGATAGAAATAGAGCAGTAATTCGGAACTCCTACATACTACAACAAGAAGTTAGATGGTTGAGGGGGGGGGGGGGGAAACAGCAAATGTGTTTCACAGTGAGAACGCGCAAGTTCCAAGTTCCAGTACTTAGAGATGTGATTCAGTATGCCACGCCTAGAGTTCGAAATTCGTGCAGCCGTCTCTTCATTCTGCACACTCTCTCGCCACTCGACTGGTCGAGAGAGAGTGTGCGAAATGAAGAGACGATAGCCTGAATCTCACCTCATCATTGTGGATGATCGGCAGGTGAGCCCCGTCCTGAGCGCATTGGGCACGTGATTTCGGCAGATCGACCTCGATTTCGTACGATTGATCAATTTCGATTGACCTGATGCACCTATAATATTGTATCAATCAATAGTATTTTAAAACTTATTTAAGAAAAAATTGAATTTATAGATGAAAATGAACGAACATTCCTTCGATCTCGCTGTACAAAGGCGGGCAGTACAGCGCTGCCGCCGAGGCGAGAAGGACTCAAAATTAATACTATTATTTTGTTCGTTATGTTTTATACTCGACACCCCAATTGATGAATTAAATGCATAATGAATGAAAACTGGAAATACCTGTGAGGCTGAGAAGAGCACGCATCTTCACTAGCTCCAGTGGAGAAAAAACTCTTGAAAACCTGATAAGCAGCGTTTCCTCTTATAGCCATTTTAGCACGATATATGATGATAAAAATACGTCTCTGACTAAGTGAAGAATGCATTAGTCACACGGTTGCATGACATACAAAGAGATCAAGAAGATTAAAACTATTCATCTTTCTCATCATTTTCAGTGCTCGAGTCAAGCTAGAGAGGAATCGTTTAAAGATTGCATGAGAGACCAATCGTTATCTTCTCTGACTCAGACTACAATTTTCTAAATCATCTTCCTTTGATCTCAATAGAAATGAGTCATGAGGGTTTCCGATACCTTTTTCCCGATTATCGATCGACTTTTTCTCGATTGAGGGTTTCCCTCTTCTGAAGTGAGATGCGTACCCTTGTCCGCATAGCTAGTGCGATATTTTGAAATAGATATATTTTCCGCTTTAATTCGTTTGATCAAATTTAGCTGTCTCAAACCGCCCTGACTCTCTTGTCTTCCGCATGTTCGTCAATTTTATCTCATTGATTCTCTTCCCACAGCGTTAAATACAAAATTCAATAAAAGATAAGTAATCATGAATGACAGACTCCATGTAAATGTTGACATCGCTGCAGGCTCGGAAAGCAAAGTTAAGTTGAAACTTTAATGTGCATAATTGTTGAATTACTGGTGATATCGTACTCTGTAAACAAAACCGAACAAGTGAACAGTTTTGTTTACTTTTGTCACTTTTTAAAGTCGCTAGTGGCACACTTAACAATTCTAATTTTTGTCTCTTATTTTTTGTCCGCCCCGATTTGCCGGAATCGATCGGGCATGTCACGGTGAAATATTCCTTTAAAACGGAGAAAAACGAGAGCTCTATGTCAATGATTACTGTAGCATGAGGTGGGTAGATAATTTCTACCGTAATCCCTAGTTTATTTTCAATTTTCATGTTTTTTGCTCTCGTTTTTCTCCATTTTAAAGGAATATTTCATAGTGACATGCCCGATCGATTCCGGCAAATCGGGTGGACAAAAAATAAGAGACGAAAATTAGAATTTTTAATTGGGTCACGACTTTCAAAAAGTGAAAAAATGCGAAGGTCTTCCACAGATGAGGGTACACTACCCATGTCAACGTTTTGAAGGCTGAGAATCTTTGCGAAAAAATACATTTCTGTTCGGAGATTCGTAGACAGTTGTGTTCCAAGTACGGGTAATCTCAAAGGTTAGCCGTCACTGTGTCAAAGGTATAAAGAATAGGTGTACGTGAAGTGCCACGCACACGAATGAAGCGGCCTCCCTGAATCATCAATCATAGCAACACAGTTGAGGGTACGTGAATTTGGAAAGCCACTGAGCCTCATTTCACTTCACTTAGCTTGAAGAGCTGAGGATCCCCTTATCCTCTCCATTGTACAATAATGTTATCTATAAGGGAATGTATTGCAATGGCTATATGCGTGATGGTAAGTGATTATCCAAATACTCATTGAAATGATCTTGTTTTAACTCGCAATCATACGCAGGTGTGTAACGCCTCTTGCTTTATTATTTATTAAGGAAGAAGAAGAATAAACAACTCCCAGGACAGCAATTAGGTATTTCATAACTTATTGCCCCTGAAATCTTCTTTAAGGATATTATGGACGACATCGTGGAGAAGTTGCATACGCGAAAACGAGGCAATGGTATATTTTTTTGTTAATTTACCAATTTGAAAATTCGCAGTGTATTTCCGCATCGTACAGCGAGACGAAGCAAATTTGCCATCTGCAAACAAATTCCTCAATCACATTTCCTTGTGGAGCCGTTCCTCCCTTCAAGCGATACAGGAGGACCGAGCATAACTGCAACGAGAAAGTGACATACAGTACTGTGCTTGTTTATTTCGAAATTAGTGGGAAATTCCATCAAAATATATCTTGCACTTGCTGTTGTGTTTAACGCCCCTGATACTGCAGCTGCTCGAGCAGTATGGTACGCAACATAATGCTTTGTCAGCTCGCACGAATCTCTCCCGCGAGATGGGACTTGACCCCTGCTTTTCTGACCAGTCATCCCTTCATCCGGAACTGGTGAACTTCGATGGAAGCGTTCCTGTCTGCCCCATTCGCAGACTCGACGGGTCTCAGGGACCGGTGTTGCACATGCGGTGCAATCATTTGTGCTGAATCTTACCAAAACCGAGTGATTTCAGATTTATGGACATCAACGGAAAATACCAATCGTGGGAAGTGAGTGACATTGCAAAGAACATATTTACTGAATGGAATTACGTGAGCTGATTTGAACAAAGGATCCTGGATTCTCTGGTTTTTGGCCCAGGCCCCCAGGCCAAATGCGTTCTCCCCTCCCCTATATCCATTTTCATTCCCTCCTCATCTGTCCATTCGAAAACGTGGGCCAGCTCCAGATAAGTTTCATGAAGAAACTGTTACCAGTGCTAGATAAATTTCAGTGTCCTATATGGATGCAAAATTAATTTCACTCTATTGTTTTTCTTTATCAACGTAATTGAGCATTGGGATCAAGTACTTGCAATTGCGTGATGGAATTGGCAATCTTTTAAAAACCTTATATTGGGTGGTTTCAGCTACTATGGAGTCAAAGCAAACACATTTTCAAGTTTATCGCCGGAGCTTGCGCCCAGCAAGGTACACTACATCTGTTTAAAAAAATTAAATTAATATTTGATGTCTGTATTACGTCAGACCAGCATTTAAAATGGTTGAAGTTCGCGAAAATGATTTTCACAACTGCCACGAAATAAATCGAGTCCTGCTAAGCGGCGATGAATAGAGCTATCACTGCTCTTTTTGTTCTATTACACATACAGTATGCCTAATGGAGAGAGTTAATCGGAATGCCGCTTCCGTTCTTATTGCAGAGCGGAAGAGCTCAATTAAATAAACGCTATAAATATCATGTTCCCCATCGGATGATGTCATAATTTACTCTTTTTTTTCACTGCAATTATGTCAGTAGCGACACGATTAGTCATCTTGCTCCCCTCTTCTCTCCATCGGTTCCCTTGGTTCTGTCTAGTGGTCCCATCGGTTCCCGGTTCTCTCGATTAATTGCCTTGTTTTGCTTTTCGCATTTCACATTGTACGCATTATCCTATGCTAACTTCACAAATTGCAGATGGCTCGAATAAAAAATCCCGCGACCCGGAATCCATGTACGTTTCTTCTTTTTTCTCGTTGCCTCTCTTTTATGTTTCAAATAGTGATGGTATTTCGAGCGCTCGCCGATCGCGAGCGGTTGTTCTCAATTTCATTCTATTCCTCCACGAGCGCTCGCTAGCGATCATTGTGCACGAGCGCTCGTCCGCAGCTCTCGCTCGAGCGATTTTCTCAGAATGATCGCTCGAGCGATTAGCGCTCGAGTGTTTTTTGAGAACGACCGCTCGAGCGGCGAGCGCTCGCGAGAAACGCTCGAGCGACCAACACTAGTTTCAAATAAATACTTTTTTTTTAGACGCGAACCGCAACCCGAATACGCCGACGCGCCCTCCTCCCTCTTCACCGGCTCGATCGGCCATTTCCAGCGTTTACTCCCAACTGAGCAAATCATCTCACATATCTGGTATACCGATACGCCTATTCTAAAAATGATCTAGACAGTTGATTAGGTGAAAATTATCAGAGTTTTTACATTTTCTTTCTTTTAGAAAATAGTGAATGTCAGAACCTTTTTTCAGGGGGGATGCATCGACACTCCACATATCAGAACACACCCATAGCTCGGCAGGTATTCTTTTAAGAGCATATTAAAATGTATCATCAAGTGTGGATTTATCGTCCCACTAACCTTGTTGAGAAGTTGTATTCTCCTTCCGATAGGATGTATTCATATTCGTTTCCCACGATCAGCTCTCATTCTTCTTCAGGCATTGAAAAGCACTACTCACGCTGCTGCGAAGGGCAAAGGAGTCAAAAAGTACAAGCGGATCATTCCTCCTCCACTCAAACCGGTCGGAAATGTGTTGAGGGTGAACACTCATTCTTTTCCATCTACTTAACCACTCCCTCAGATACTCTTTTTATGTGAATTGTCCTCACTTCTTATTTCGCAAATAATTCTAAATGCTCTCCTCTCAGGAAATTCGTCGACTACAGAAAACGGGCGATCTGCTCATCCCGAAGGCGCCCTTCTTTCGATTGGTCAGAGAAGTAAGTTTGTCACTGACCAGCGTGGACTTACCGTAGTATTGGGTGTTTCAAAAGTTATTTTTAAAATTTTCGAAAATGATTTTCACAACTGCCACGAAATAAATCGAGTCCTGCTAAGCGGAGATGAATAAAGCTATCACTGCTCTTTTTGTTCTATTACACATACAGTATGCCTACTGTAATCGAAACCTACAGTAACCCGTTGAGATGGATCAGACCGCAGGCCAGATTCATGATTTCATCAGCCAATCAATAAAATATGCAAGTACCGTACAGTACTCAGAAGCTACCGTAATCCTTAGTACTTCGGTAAAAAATTGTTCGCTGAATAAAATTTATAATTTTGCCCGCAAACTCATCGTAGAACCTTCCTTAGTACTTCGGTAAAAAATTGTTCGCTGAATAAAATTTATAATTTTGCCCGCAAACTCATCGTAGAGAAGTGTCAGTCAACCTTTCGTAAAATATTTTATCGTAATAATCGCTCGAATCTCGTCGTATAAGATTGGGAAAGTGTCAATCGTCAACCCTTGATCGTATTTCGCAATTCTCATCCGTATGTCATAGTTCGCCATCCTCATACCCAAGTCGGGAGGGAGCACGCTTGAAGCTCGCTGTTTCAGCGGAAAACACTGGGATCTATACTCCGGCTATCCTGTCGTGAAAAGCTCGTGTGGCTGAGAGCGCGTTAGAAAATAGGTTAAAAAAGAGGAGCTCAGCAAAGTGGCTACTTCGAGACTTTTCTGGAGCGCTCGAAGCATCGCGAGGTTTCTGCGAAGGTATACGCGTAATTTTCACATATGCTTTCCTTGTTCAATTTACACGCAGCCTCACGTGAAGAGAGAGGCGTAGTCCCGCTAGTTAATATCAATGATGTGTAGGTAAATGAGCTTAGCTAGTGGGAAGTTCCAACCTAAGCTTGAACTATTTGCTAAAATGATATTGTTGTTAATATATAATCATTATTGATTTCCTGTCCTTGCAGATCGCTCAGAAGGTCGGACCAAACAAGGATCTGCGTTTCCAAGCAGCGGCTATCGCTGCATTGCAAGAGGTAGATCAGTCACACATTTTTTAAATTGATTTTTCGAGATTCACAAGTTATCATTTTTAAAGAGCACTTCACAAAATGATTATTGATTGGTTATGTTAATGGAATTTTAAGCTAATGACTTTTCCCTTAGACAAAATCTATCAATATACCTATCCATTCATCATCATTCACTAATTCTTGCATTGCAGGGAGCAGAGATGTACATCGTGAAACTGTTCGAGGACTCAAACCTCTGCGCTTTCCACGCCGGTCGAGTGACTGTCATGCCCAGAGATATCCAATTGGTACGAAGGATCAGAGGAGAGCACTGAGTGAATAATGTACTGTAAGCAGCAAGAGATATTCCATCCAAGCGATATCATTCAATCACTTAATTAACAGCATAATTAGCCCCGTTAATTAATAGATGTTGTCATAAGATCCCAAATCTGTACAACATGTAACTTGTACTCCCGAGATTTGTACGCTAAACCTTCATCTCTACTCGTATTTTCTCATTGATTCACGATTATCATAGTGTTTGTGTGTGAATACAGTCCGTCTTATCGATTTTCCCATGCCTGATAAACCTTTTCCTTATAAGTATACTTTTTTGTTTTCCTACTAGACCGAATCGAGGGTAGATCGTATATACTAAGTCTACGACAAAAATTTCAAAGTTCTGTAACTTTTGAACCAGATGAGGTTTCATTTTGATATTTTGGCAGGTGGTAGTGCAAGCACTCATACATATGATGTATGTGTCGCAGCTTGATATGATTCCGTATTGTTGCATAGTGATGAGGCAATATTTACATGGAATTTCATGGCGTACTTTAAGCTCTGAGAATTTTTTCTCAGCCTTCCATTTTTCTGTGGCGATAGGAGACATCAATGGCTCC
This sequence comes from Pristionchus entomophagus, assembly GCA_036245825.1. NCBI lineage: Eukaryota > Metazoa > Nematoda > Chromadorea > Rhabditida > Neodiplogasteridae > Pristionchus > Pristionchus entomophagus. The sequence continues at coordinate 12,365,312 of BTSX01000001.1, forward strand.
AAGATAAAACTAAGTACTCCCTGGAAGTTGCCGTACAGTGGCTTTGGTCCCGAAAAATAAGATTTTGGTTTCTAGTGATGCTAAAGCCTCGTTCAAAAGCTCAAAATGATCCTTACCACAATTCCTGACGATCCCCAAAGTTTGATAACGATAGCTCTTTATTTGGCCTCAGGGCACGAATTTTTCACTTTTTCACATTATTTTTTCTCACTCTTTTTTGGATGATCGCAGTTCCAAGGCCGATTTTCGTTCAAAGGTATTTTCTGGACAGGATAGTTGCAAATCCATGGAATATACGATTCCTAACTTTTTTAAAGCATTTGAATATCTTTCCTATCCGCGATAGACGAAAATCCGAGGTCATTTTGACGAAAAAAAAACGATTTTGAAAGTTGTTGAATTTTATCTTTTTCATTCATGATATCATGGGCTCTCATATCGAAATTCGGATTCAGCACACAAAAATATACCAGAAAAAATGTTAGTCAGAAAATTCTGAGAGAAAATTTTTTCTTTTGATGATGGGGGTATCATGGTAATTTTTTTGATCGAAAATCGAATGACTTCGGATTTTCGTCTATCGCGGATAGGACAGTTATTCAAATGCTCTAAAAAGTTGGGAATCGTATATTCCATGGATTTGCAACTATCCTGTCCAGGAAATACATTAGAACGAAAATCGGCCTTAGGACCTGTGATCATCCAAAATATGGAGAGAAAAATATTTTGAAAAAGTGAAAAATTCGTGCCCTGAGGGCAAATTAAGAGCTATCGTTATCAAACTTTGGGGATCGTCAGGAATTGTGGTAAGGGTCATTTTTAGCTTTTGGACGAGGCTTTAGCATCACTAGAAACCAAAATCTTATTTTTCGGGACCCTACTTTGAGCCCATCCAAAGCCACTGTACGGCATCTTCCAGGGAGTACTTAGTTTTATCATGGAGCCATTGATGTCTCCTATCACCACAGAAAAATTGAAGGCTGAGAAAAAATTCTCAGAGCTTAAAGTACGCCATGAAATACCATGTACATATTGCCTCATCACTATGCAGCAATACGGAATCATATCAAGCTGCAACACATACAGCACATGTATGAGTACTTGCACTACCACCTGCCAAAATATCAAAATGAAATCTCATCTGGTTCCAAAGTTACATAACTTTTAACTTTTTGTCGTAGACTTAGTACCGATACTGTAAGAAGGAGGAGAGACCAGCGACCAAGACTGTTTGGTGGTTCATTTACGATTTATTGTTCCACACTGTTTACTATCTTTCCAATCTATGCTGACTCATCTATATCTAGCTACTATTTTTTTTCTGGTAGATCTCACTCATTCATTTGGAGAAGAGTTCTCGAACACATTGAATCGACTAAAGCTGTATCGTACTATTGGATATGTGTTTTCTCACTTGTTTAAAACTTGTTGTGAATGTTGTAATCAGAAGAAAAATTTTCAGAACAATTATGAGAAAAACAAGATTAGACATTTTCAATGTATTCAGTGGAAGTGGAACAGAACACAATTTCAGAATCGTTTATTGCAGATTCCATGAATTTTTTTACCGTATTGGTGCGACGGGGTACGGTACTCGGCCCGCACCACTCGGGGTACGGTAGTTTTAGTACGGATTACGGTAGTCTACTCGGACGGGGGATACAGTATGAGGGAGTCATGACGGGACTGCTGGTAGGCTGCTGCCTCATTGGAGGGAGGGCCGAGTAATGAGAGTCACGGAGCTCCTCGCGCATGATCTGCATATTTTTATTATTATTTACTACTGTTGTTGAGTAGGCTCGTCTAAGACTCATGTGGTGTTAGTTCTCCGGGAAAATGGCGTGGAAAAAGCAAAAGTGTGTGTTGTCATTTTCCTTCTTTTTTTTTTGGCTAGAGACTTGAAACTTCGGTTCTAGGTTAGAAAGCGTGAAAAACTCGTATGGACCAATTTTCAAGTTTCTAGCTCAACTAGAAACGGAGATATTTGTTTTTTCCATGATTTTCTTGGAAAATACGGACACAACATTGAGCTAGAGACTTGAAATTTGGTCCATACGAGTTTTTCACGCTTTCTAACTTAGAACCGAAGTTTCAAGTCGCTAGCTATTCAGGGAACAGAGATAATTGCTTTTTCCAGTGCTTTTTCCGGAAAAATACAACTAACACACTTTTGATTTTTCCACGCCCTTCTCCCTAAGAACTAACACCACATGAGAGTCCTCCTAAATGCAAAAGAGCCAATACACCCAATTAATCACCTCTTTGCTTGCCTTGAGGTAGATGATCGTGAGGAGGACTGAAAGCAAAAAGTTAATCAAACAAAAAACAATTAATTAAAATATTTTAAATAAATCACCTAGAAAGATGGCATGGAGCAGGAACCCAAAGGTGAAGCCCAGATACCAGTAACTAGCGATTCTGAGGCTATCCTCAAGCTTATCATTTGAATGATCTTCGTTTTCAAGTAGGTTCACCGCCTCTGAAATAGAACTTGTAATAGCACTGTGGCATCATCTTCAGAGGCTACTCCAGAAGCTCAGATCGTCAGCAGCATTCGTGGCCTATTCGTGAATGCGACTTGGGTTGATAGCTAGCGACTTGAAACTTCGGTTCTAAGTTAGAAAGCGTGAAAAACTCGTATGGACCAAATTTCAAGTCTCTAGCTCAATGTTGTGTCCGTATTTTCCAAGAAAATCATGGAAAAAACAAATATCTCCGTTTCTAGTTGAGCTAGAAACTTGAAAATTGGTCCATACGAGTTTTTCACGCTTTCTAACCTAGAACCGAAGTTTCAAGTCTCTAGCCAAAAAAAAAAGAAGGAAAATGACAACACACACTTTTGCTTTTTCCACGCCATTTTCCCGGAGAACTAACACCACATGAGTCTTAGACGAGCCTACTCAACAACAGTAGTAAATAATAATAAAAATATGCAGATCATGCGCGAGGAGCTCCGTGACTCTCATTACTCGGCCCTCCCTCCAATGAGGCAGCAGCCTACCAGCAGTCCCGTCATGACTCCCTCATACTGTATCCCCCGTCCGAGTAGACTACCGTAATCCGTACTAAAACTACCGTACCCCGAGTGGTGCGGGCCGAGTACCGTACCCCGTCGCACCAATACGGTAAAAAAATTCATGGAATCTGCAATAAACGATTCTGAAATTGTGTTCTGTTCCACTTCCACTGAATACATTGAAAATGTCTAATCTTGTTTTTCTCATAATTGTTCTGAAAATTTTTCTTCTGATTACAACATTCACAACAAGTTTTAAACAAGTGAGAAAACACATATCCAATAGTACGATACAGCTTTAGTCGATTCAATGTGTTCGAGAACTCTTCTCCAAATGAATGAGTGAGATCTACCAGAAAAAAAATAGTAGCTAGATATAGATGAGTCAGCATAGATTGGAAAGATAGTAAACAGTGTGGAACAATAAATCGTAAATGAACCACCAAACAGTCTTGGTCGCTGGTCTCTCCTCCTTCTTACAGTATCGGTACTAAGTCTACGACAAAAAGTTAAAAGTTATGTAACTTTGGAACCAGATGAGATTTCATTTTGATATTTTGGCAGGTGGTAGTGCAAGTACTCATACATGTGCTGTATGTGTTGCAGCTTGATATGATTCCGTATTGCTGCATAGTGATGAGGCAATATGTACATGGTATTTCATGGCGTACTTTAAGCTCTGAGAATTTTTTCTCAGCCTTCAATTTTTCTGTGGTGATAGGAGACATCAATGGCTCCATGATAAAACTAAGTACTCCCTGGAAGATGCCGTACAGTGGCTTTGGATGGGCTCAAAGTAGGGTCCCGAAAAATAAGATTTTGGTTTCTAGTGATGCTAAAGCCTCGTCCAAAAGCTAAAAATGACCCTTACCACAATTCCTGACGATCCCCAAAGTTTGATAACGATAGCTCTTAATTTGCCCTCAGGGCACGAATTTTTCACTTTTTCAAAATATTTTTCTCTCCATATTTTGGATGATCACAGGTCCTAAGGCCGATTTTCGTTCTAATGTATTTCCTGGACAGGATAGTTGCAAATCCATGGAATATACGATTCCCAACTTTTTAGAGCATTTGAATAACTGTCCTATCCGCGATAGACGAAAATCCGAAGTCATTCGATTTTCGATCAAAAAAATTACCATGATACCCCCATCATCAAAAGAAAAAATTTTCTCTCAGAATTTTCTGACTAACATTTTTTCTGGTATATTTTTGTGTGCTGAATCCGAATTTCGATATGAGAGCCCATGATATCATGAATGAAAAAGATAAAATTCAACAACTTTCAAAATCGTTTTTTTTTCGTCAAAATGACCTCGGATTTTCGTCTATCGCGGATAGGAAAGATATTCAAATGCTTTAAAAAAGTTAGGAATCGTATATTCCATGGATTTGCAACTATCCTGTCCAGAAAATACCTTTGAACGAAAATCGGCCTTGGAACTGCGATCATCCAAAAAAGAGTGAGAAAAAATAATGTGAAAAAGTGAAAAATTCGTGCCCTGAGGCCAAATAAAGAGCTATCGTTATCAAACTTTGGGGATCGTCAGGAATTGTGGTAAGGATCATTTTGAGCTTTTGAACGAGGCTTTAGCATCACTAGAAACCAAAATCTTATTTTTCGGGACCAAAGCCACTGTACGGCAACTTCCAGGGAGTACTTAGTTTTATCTTGGAGCCATTGATGTCTCCTATCGCCACAGAAAAATGGAAGGCTGAGAAAAAATTCTCAGAGCTTAAAGTACGCCATGAAATTCCATGTAAATATTGCCTCATCACTATGCAACAATACGGAATCATATCAAGCTGCGACACATACATCATATGTATGAGTGCTTGCACTACCACCTGCCAAAATATCAAAATGAAACCTCATCTGGTTCAAAAGTTACAGAACTTTGAAATTTTTGTCGTAGACTTAGTACCGATACTGTATATACGATCTACCCTCGATTCGGTCTAGTAGGAAAACAAAAAAGTATACTTATAAGGAAAAGGTTTATCAGGCATGGGAAAATCGATAAGACGGACTGTATTCACACACAAACACTATGATAATCGTGAATCAATGAGAAAATACGAGTAGAGATGAAGGTTTAGCGTACAAATCTCGGGAGTACAAGTTACATGTTGTACAGATTTGGGATCTTATGACAACATCTATTAATTAACGGGGCTAATTATGCTGTTAATTAAGTGATTGAATGATATCGCTTGGATGGAATATCTCTTGCTGCTTACAGTACATTATTCACTCAGTGCTCTACTCTGATCCTTCGTACCAATTGGATATCTCTGGGCATGACAGTCACTCGACCGGCGTGGAAAGCGCAGAGGTTTGAGTCCTCGAACAGTTTCACGATGTACATCTCTGCTCCCTGCAATGCAAGAATTAGTGAATGATGATGAATGGATAGGTATATTGATAGATTTTGTCTAAGGGAAAAGTCATTAGCTTAAAATTCCATTAACATAACCAATCAATAATCATTTTGTGAAGTGCTCTTTAAAAATGATAACTTGTGAATCTCGAAAAATCAATTTAAAAAATGTGTGACTGATCTACCTCTTGCAATGCAGCGATAGCCGCTGCTTGGAAACGCAGATCCTTGTTTGGTCCGACCTTCTGAGCGATCTGCAAGGACAGGAAATCAATAATGATTATATATTAACAACAATATCATTTTAGCAAATAGTTCAAGCTTAGGTTGGAACTTCCCACTAGCTAAGCTCATTTACCTACACATCATTGATATTAACTAGCGGGACTACGCCTCTCTCTTCACGTGAGGCTGCGTGTAAATTGAACAAGGAAAGCACATGTAACTTGTACTCCCGAGATTTGTACGCTAAACCTTCATCTCTACTCGTATTTTCTCATTGATTCACGATTATCATAGCCTGTGTCGGCATGCCGGTCAGACACCATGCCCATTAGGGGCGCGCGCCTTTCTCTACCTCTTGCAAAACATCACCTGCGGGCGGGAGGCTTTTCAACATTAATTTTCAGACAGTAAATCCGCTAGTATTCGCCGTATTTCCCGCCATCGTTCCGATATTCTACTTACAATCAGGCAATGACTATCCTGGTTGGTTACTTTCAGATTGCGAAACCATTATAATGAACGAATGGACTCTGAAAAAAACGACAAGTTCACCCTCATTCCGATATCATCCCCGAAAGATAAAAGAAATCCATCCATCCAGAATTTATGTCGTGGGCAAACGCTTACGGCCTCACATTATTTCCTCTGCTGAATCCAATAATTTTCGTGATCTGCACGAAACAATACAGGTTTCATTAACGTTTTCATACTTTTCTCAAACATATGTTTAGAAATATGATTCTGAATTACTTGCTACGTCAAGGGAACGCGCGTGAGATGGAAACCATTTCAACCGGACCTTCGCTCACCGTTTTTAATCCAAGCAAGTAAGGAGTAGTCGCAATATGGAAAGCTCAGCGAATCACATTTTCAGGCATCGGACATAAAGCGACTGATCTTTGGGATCTATCGTACAGTAAGAAAGTCATTCTAACTATCCAGAACACTGCACACATTTTTCAGTGGCTTACGTTGCAGCGATTATCAAATACCAAATAATTTCAATGCGATTATCAAAAACCGAATAATTTCAATGCGATTATCAAATACCGAATAATTTCAATCACGAATAAATCATTGAACGTTTTTATGCTATTTAATGTCAGTATATGACTTAAATGGGAAAAAAAACAAACAAAAAAAAATCAATGCATGAATTGGGTATGGGACGGGCGATAGAAATTACATCAACGGGTAACACAAGCCACGCCTGTAGGAGTGATAATTTCAGTAGTCGGCGTTTGCCACGTCTTGCTCGGTGAGTCGCATCTGATTTCTGTGAGATAATTGAACGTACCCTGAAATAATTATGGTAACGGGACGTTCATAACTGTGACCAGTAGATAATCATGATGGGCTTGATTACACTATTACGATCGAATACATATGACTAATCTGTTGCGAGGGTATGTGGGAAATGAGAAATAAATGAAATTCCTTTGTATAATTTAGTATAATTTAAGTTTTAATTCCTTCCAGAGAACGCTAGAGACGAAAGTGATTGTGCATGGGTCCCGCCTCACCGCTGTGGTTGTCTCGACGTATAGTGTGTTGGGCGCGACGCATGACGTCACGGGCTCCAGGAGCACAGCCGTCGTGCAGGGCCGGCCGGAGGACGTCATGCACCTGCGATAGGCCAATGCTCGCTTTCCAATCAAGGACGCGCACTAGTGATGGGCAATCGCCATTCGACTATCCCCCTTTATCGTGCTCTATCTCATTTTTCCGCGTTGGTATCGCTTACGCGCACTCATTATCTCCTCAACGCCACGGAAAGTGAAAGGAGAAGATTGAGAGCCAAAGGTTCTTTGATCTCTAAACCTGGGCGATATCGCGTCATGTACCTGCCCAGATCGGCTGGCGATAGGGCGGAGCAGATGAGAGGCTTAGGCGTCGTTGTCGTCATGGTCGCGGGAATGCCGGAATCCGTCGGGACTAAATGGGGTAAGTGCAATTCACTGCTTGGCACTTTTTCTCTCACTAGTTATGCGCAAATTTGGAGATCTAAAGACACTTCTAGCCCAGGATTAGAAAACAATGATCGATGCGCCTGTACTAAGCTTTCCTGCAGTTTCATACCTATGAAAATCTAAGGAACATGCTCTCATTATTAGATTGGGCAATATGTGGTGCAAGTGATCGCGTGTTTCGGAATGGTTGGAAAACGCTTTTATTGGTGATGGACATAACTACTTTATCTAAGTTCAAAGTAGCAATACGAACTGTTACTAGTTCGTATTGCTAGTAAACCAGAGATAAGAGTTTCTCACCCATTCGGATACATCCGATGCACGAGGAGGTGAGCGTGTACAGAAAGAGAAGGACTGTTAGAGCCTCCATTGCTAGCACCGACCGAAAGGAAAATGCAGCGGTATTTATTCCATTCTTCTCCTCCCTGCAGGACGATGAAAACGAAAGAGCAGCCGGTTTCGGCGGGTTGATTATTGCTCAGATGAGGGAATGAGAGATCGTGCCGGAGTGTGCACTCGCTTGGGATCAATCAATCAATCATTTATTCAAGCGTCAGGGTCAAGGCCTGTTGAATGATGCATGTTCGCCAGGCATCGGGGTATCTTCGGCACGTGTTTGCCCAATTAATTCCCACTCGGTTTGTAATTTCGTCGCGCCATCTCGTTTTAGGCCTTCCAATGGGTCTCTCCTTGTTCCAGGGGGTCCAGTTAACAATCTTCTCAGTCCATCTATTGTCATTCATTAGAGCAATTTGTTTTGCCCAACTCCATTTAAGTTGCATAGCTCTTACTCGCACGTCTTGGAGAGGGACTTTGTTTGCAAGCCACTCATTCGTCTTTCTATCCATTCTAGATACACCAGCTAATTTTCTCATCATTGCTCTCTGAGTCACAATCAATCGTTGTCTGAGTTTCTTTGTTGTACTCCAAAGTTCGCATCCGTAAAGCAGTACTGGCTCGATACACATTCTATAGACTTGTTTTTAGTGACATCTCTACTGTTCGATTAGTGAGAAATTCGTGAAACCTGTTGAATGCTCGCCATGAACTCCCGATTCTTCTGTTCAGTTCAAGCGCTAGAATTTGATCGAACGATAGTCGGACGCCAAGATAAATGAAGTTGTCTACATAGGTCAGATGTTCTCGTTCCACTTGTAGAGGTACTTGTCTTCGATTGGTCATGGCGACCGTTTTCTTTCGATTGAGCGTTAGACCAACTTTTTTGATTGCTTCCATCAATTCCTTCACCATTCGCGTAATTTCAGTTGGACTGTGTGATATAAGGACTACATCATCTGCATATCTTAGATGGTTCAGCTTTTCTCCATTTATGCGTATTCCGTATTCGTCCCACTTCATTTCGCGAAAGACCTCTTCTATCACAGAATTAAACAGGTGAGGGGAAATATATCCGACAAATTTTTTTTCAATTATGAAAAATGCAGGGATCCTCATTTAGATACTGATGTGTGTAAAGTATATAATATGCGAATATTGAGATTGCTCGAAATAGTTACTTTCCGAATAACGTACTAATCATAGCGGGCGAGTGAAAAAAAAAGTCTGAAAAATGCACAGAGTGCGCAGGAGTACTCTTATCTAGCGACTCTGGCGGAAAACAAGGGGTATTAATGGACCTGACTATTATCTCTGCCAAGGGCCGAGGTAATCAAACAGAAAGGTCGAACGTCAAAACAGATGAGTGAATGGTGGAATCTGATGAAATAAAGTTTATCCTCAAAAACACCAACTGCAAAATATGTATTCAAAAGGAATGAGACCAGGGCAGAATGCACACTTGTATTTTACCGCATTGGTGAGTCTGTCAATTAAGAATACATACAGCGCTTGTTGGGATATGTTTTGTAATTGTTATAACATTCAGCGTTTATGTTTCGCGAATAACACAGTGGGAGACTCATGTGAAACTATGGTCAAAAAGTTTACTCAGGCCAAAATTCTTTGATTCTCAAAAAACTGCTTGATTTCCATTCTGTTTCCACATATACAGGTCAATGTTTGATGGTAAACCCATCAAATAAAGAAAAAACAAGCCTGGTAGGATCGTCGAATTCCATATCTGCTATTCGAAGAGAAGTGTTGACAGTTGTTCCATAGAATATTATAAGGACGCCACGTTGTTCCAATCTAAAGCAATCGATTTTTTTTTTTTAAATACCTGTTCCCGCGCCCTGCGCACAGTTTCCGATGGACGGAATGGCTGCCTGCTGAAAATTGCGAGAATCCAATAGTCTAAACACAATACGCTATTGTCACCTCGAATCAGCCGAGTTATTGATCCTCTCGCTACGCCGTCTATAGGTTCCTCCGCAATCCGAACAACAATTGCTTCATCAAAGTGGAGAGATAGATTAGCCTATTAAAGGAAGACTGTGAACATTTCAGTAAGGGCTTGCAACAATCTTCAAATATCAAACCACGCAATATCATAGCCCGAATCCTCGTCGACTACCTAAAATTAGGAGTATTTTATTGCTACTGAAATAATTTAATTCCGAACTTTATCGTGCTAATTATTGCTCTACTTTTTGTCAAACTGTTTATTTGTGCACTTTAGTTTCTCTTTTTTGCGTTATCACACGGGGGATGAAACTAGGGCAACCACATTTGGGCAATGGCAGATAACTAGTTATAAAGTTGAGAATTCGGCTTCAAAAATCTGTTTCCCTACCTACTACTAATTGCTATCGATTACACTTGGTTTCAGATTTCCCCGACGCGTTTAAATTTTTACCGTAAACATCTTACAAATGATTTTCATGAATTGTGGAGTAGTATCGGGTTGAGGAATAAGTAACGCTCGTTTTTCCAATTTCAGATTATGACCTCTCCCGTCTTTCTAAATTGTGCAATTATATTCCGGTTTTTGATGATCGATAAGGGCTTGGATACTCTCTTTAGCGCACACTATATCATATATCTCCGATCATTTTGGCGATCACAATGGCTGGCTCAATTCAAAGTTGTCGCACCTCATCCTGAGATTTTGACAGGTCAGCACTGAGGGAAGAAGAATTATTGAGCCACAATTAAGCTGCAGTAGTAAAGTATCATGGTTATACATTACACTGATGATATTCAGAGGAATATCCAAGTAAAGGCCTGTGTGAGATATGCGCCTAACGAGAGTGTAGGATTTTCAGTTACTGACTGAAAGGAGTTTTGCTAGCCGCGTTTTCTTAGCAATAGATCTAAAGACCTCAATTATGCTTGAATGTGGAGTACCTTTCCTGTTGAAAATATGGACGAATTTTGCTAAGTGTGGAGCATTCTCTTTATGAGTTAAATTGCTCGTAAGTCCGATATAGAAAAACAAGCCTCGAAATCGACATTTATTGCTATTTCCTGTAAACCGTACTAATTGAATGTAAGGCCTTAGATGGTTAAATGGACGAGCAACTTTTGCACTATCATCCACCAAGTGGCCACAATTATAGAATGGCTACTATGTCTTGGGTATGGTTTAATCCAAAGTCCTCAAAACACGCATTTCTTTTGATTCCGTCTCAAAATAATATTTTTGGAAAACTGTTATTTTTCCAATAGGAGCATAAGTAGCACCAAATGTTTATAGTGATAATATAGCTCCATAGTGAGTGACTGGAGCACACTAGTGTATAGGCCAGCACCTTCGATCCTCAAGGTAGACAAATAAGTTAAGTGAACTGCAATTTTTCACGAACGTTCCCCTTGAAACGTCTATAAAAATACAACAATGAATCGAGCACCATTCTCACTTCACCATGAAAGAGGTGTAGTATCGGGCTGCTCACCTGAGAATGTGTGAATTTACCGAACAGTTTCCACGTTAAATTACACAATTTCGAAAAAAATCTAAAAATTTTCGAAAAATATCAGGTACATTGAAATCTAAATTTCTCTCCTACACAGGAAGCGTGATTTTTCTAATAATAACGGCTATGATACTCGAGCATACCCTGAAAAAATGCTATAAAGTCAGCTCGTTTAGATTTGATTGGCGGGAGATATATGAGCCAAAACACGATGCTCAAAAACGAGCGTTACTTATTCCTCAACCCAATACATTCGATAGCACTTGAAATTTTTGAGTATAATGAGCTATTTACAAACCTATGGACCCAGTTTGAAACGCACTATCGTAATTCGCGCAACTATGTTGCCCTAATGTCGTTACCCTGTTGCCCCCCCCCGCCCCCCAATCAATCGGTAATCGCACGCGACTGGACAGTGAACTCTCTGCTTTCTCCTGCACTTCCTTATCGGCTACAGAGATGATAGACCATGCGAAATGAGAGAGTTCTGTGCAACGCCTTATTAAACGAGAAATTCTTACAAACAGGAGAGAAGTGGATAACCCTTCCTGATACATCTGGTGCCTCACCACAGTAGATGGAGGAATGTTGAATTTATGTTTTTAGCATTTCCGAAATATTCCTTGAGGCTAGAAATATACGGGAAATGGAACTCACGTGATACGAAATCACAATAAGAAGGTGCCTCCTGAAAAGAAATCGTTTACAGTACTGGCTAATCGCATTGGGTATCGGCAGCCGCTGCGGCCTGCCGCGGATTGATTTAGCGCCAAGCGGAGACATTTTCACGCAACATGGTGTTGATTTTTGTAATCTCCAGTCCATTTCCGATCTAAATCACTATAAGATAATATTTTATTTGTCGTTTTATGGGATTTGAAATTTTTCACTGAAAAATTCTGACCCAGCGAACAATAATTGACCCAATGAACTAGCCATGGTATGATGTTCCTTTTCTAGAGATAAATGTATTGTATCGACTATAGCGAGTTTAAGCAAGGATTGGCCTTCTGGGATGACTTGTTCAAGCAGGCCAACTATTGTTCGCTTGGTCAGGCTTTTTCAGTGAATAATTTGTATTCTGGTAAACCGAAGAACAAAATATCATCTTATAGTGGTTCCGATCGGAAATGTACTGGAGATTACGAAAATCAACACCCTAATGCCTGAATATGTCTCCGCTTGGCGCTAAATCAATCCGCGGAAACCGCAGTCCGCGGCAGGCCGCAGCGGCTGCCGACACCCAATGCGATTAGCCAGTACTATATGTGATATACACATCATGTGCAAAAGAAGTGATTGAGAATTAACAAGAAATTACGAGACGAACAATGCTCAGGAAGAATATTTGCTCGAAATGAAATTCCTATTAGACACGTATAAGCGAGAAAAAAAAGATAATTGAATACGAATCTAAATTCCACAATTTCGCCGAGTCTGAGCATCGGTTTTAGGCTTTCGAGAGGCATCTAATCGCTGCTGTACGCAAGATTCATTTGACCTGAATTAATGCGGACTGATTTGCAAGGCTGTTATGAACAGAATGATGGTTGCGAATGGTCAAAAACAACACTTACAGTACATCCCTGATAAGAGCAAAAGGACGGCGAAACTCACCAGTATCGACTTACCGATGTTATATCAAGTTTGCAAATATATTCTGCAGAAATCGGCTTCTTCATAGCTCCAAACCTCGAAGAGTAATGCCAAAATCGTGCCTAATATTAAATTCAGCTCTGAACGATTGCGGATGCTCGGGTTTTTTTTGATAAATTCTAACTGGGAAATGAAACTAACTGCTAACGAGAAACTTTGGCGGCGATGCCTCGAGTGAGGAGCTAGCTGGAAGATTTTCTCGCGAATATCTTGATTTGTTTTCATTTTCTTACCAGTCTCCAGTGGCCATGGACTGATCGCGAACGAGCAGAGGTGTCACGCGCTGTCGAGAAGAACAGACATTCTAAATTGTAATTCTGTGGTGGTTTTTTTGTGTGATGTGCTCTTCTCACTTTCACATGTTTTCTCGTCATTTCTCTTACGTTCTCGCTCTTCCTTGCAGAACGCCGTGTGTTGTACTTGTGAGCTAATATCAGCCTAGGACCAAAATCTGTCTATCAGCACAGCGAGACAGAGAGAGAAACGAGAAAAGTGCATGCTCGGTGCGCGATGGGGACTCACAGTGTTTGGCAATTCAAAGGACTCTCCTTGTAACACGCGTTCTCTCGCCGTTCAGCGACAGAGAGTTTATTGTTCGGTTAGAATAATAAACAGAATGGGGAAATATATGCATGTCGCAAGGTGTGAGAAATGGGTAAATAACTCTCATGCTCATCTTTGTTATTATCAACCTTTTTTATTGCAAATATACAGACATAAATCTTAAATACAAGCTTCTCGCTAGTAATGCGAACAGATTTTTTTTTTATGAAATAAATAGCAGAGCTATCACTGAGTTTAGTATTGCACTGCAATCCATCAACAAGCCAAATTACTCGGATTTGTATTCATTTATTCACAATTCATTTATGATTTCATAATAAATCGGTTGCCATTGGAGTCTAGCAGAACTGGCCAATGAAGACAATGTGCCATGTCTCGTGATGCAGTACTCGAAGGGACGGTCGAATGTGAGTGTCGAGGTTTTTTTTTATGAATGTGAGTGTTGGGGAATTATTTATGACCATTCGGCATTGACACTCTTCATTTCGCGTGCTATCTCGTCGGTCAGAGCAACTAGAGAGCACGTGAAATGATGGAGAGTCGGAAGCCGATTTGGCATCACTAATTCCCATTATCTATGAGCCCGTTCGCATAGTAGTCGGAAAAATCTGGCGGAGTTTTGCACAGCCAAAAAAGTCGATTCCCTGAAACTTTGTATTTCGGGGTTCTCGATAGTGCTGATGACGATGGGCATAGTCATTTTGCTCCCAGTAATCCCGTTGACTCCAGATGGAAAGACGTCAAAATAGTATTTTATTGCATTTCTCGGTAATTTGGAATTCCCATCCTACGTAAATATGGCTTCCGGGCCAAAAATTTGATGGCGATCACGCCTGACTAATTTATTTTTCCTTATTTTCAAAAATGATTTTATTAGATAAAATATTAAATCGGAGAGGCCTAACAATCGAGTGTCCCTAGTATCGATTGAATCGCAACGACGTGTTGATAATAAATCTATTTTTTAATCCAAAGAAAAGTGTCTGGAAACCGTCGAGAATGGCAAAAGAAAGTGCATCTAGATGGGAGTTTTGCCCCTTGTTTATTTTCTTCCCTGTGCTGCTGGGGCACCAGAGACACGAGAGACAGAGGAGGGAGGCAGGGGAGGGCAGGGGTGAGAGAGCGTTCGGGGTCAGAGACGCTGAGAGAGATCGATGGGTAGCTCGCTATCTGAACTTTCCGCTGTCCTTCTCGACGGTTTCCAGATAATTTTCTTTGGATTAAAAAATAGATTTATTATCATCACGTCGTTGCGATTCAATCGATACTAGGCACACTCGATTCTAGGCCTCTCCGATTTAATAATTTTTCTAACAAAATCATTTTTGAAAATTATGAAAAATAAATTCGACAAGCGTGATCGCCATCAAATTTTGGCCCGGAAGCCATATTCGCTTATGAGTTGAATTCCAAATTACCGAGAAATGCAATAAAATACTATTTTGACGTCTTTCCATCTGGAGCCAACGGGATTACTGGGAGCAAAATGACTATACCCATCGTCTTCAGCACTATCGAGAACCCCGAAATACAAAGTTTCAGGGAATCGACTTTTTTGGCTGTGCCAAGCATTGTCCGACTATTATACAAATGGGCTCCTATGCAGATTTCTTCCCCATGAAGACTGACCGATCGAGAAGAGCGAGATCACAAAGTGATTGTCGTGTCCCGAGGCTGATGGAGAGGCTGACGGAGGATGGAGAGGGAGAAGTCGGTGGAGGCTCACATCTTCTGAATTAAGTTTATTATTATTATTATTATTATGAATATAATTAGGAGCAAACAGATTGTGAGGGACGCTTGCGTTTTACAAATTGAATAAGCGGTGAATACACTAGCTCTCATAAAGCCTTAAGAGCGACGTGGTGAAAGGTGACTCAATCAAGATGAAACCTAACGCGAGCAACACGCTGTATTTGCACCGACTGAAGAGAGAAAGCGAGAGAAACTAGGGGAGAACAAGAGCGCTTTCTCGAGAAGCACTACTCCCGGCCTTGTGGCCTAATGGATAAGGCGTCGGACTTCGGATCCGAAGATTGCAGGTTCGAGTCCTGCCAGGGTCGAAATTTTTGCACATTTGCGGTCTTTTAATCACGAAAAATGAGGCGCAAGCTAACAAGGTAGGACAGCCCAAAAGAAGATTGGCGCTAGAGTTGAAGCAGCTCTCTTAGAACTAAAGGTAAGAAACGCGAAAACAGAGAATGGGAAGGAAACTGAAGAACAGCTCGCTCGAAACAGCGCGAAATGAATGAAGAATGAGAATCGTGTCGAATCAAAGATCAAAAGGACACGTGTCATTAAGAGTGACTTTCTGAGTCAGTGAACATATTTGCGCAGATGCTTGGCACTAGAAAAAAATCGATTTTGCTCTAAATGTGTAGGATGGAAGTACTCGGCGCACGGGTGAGGGGAGATGGGGCGAATAAGGGGGAAATGAGGGATTCCTCTCTATTAGAAATTTCCCGTTTGTTGCTTGTAAAACCTCAGCTCCCCCTCTGAATGTCTCGAAATTTCTCTGTGGGCTTTCTGACCCATGGCCACAACATATCAAAAAATTAGCGAGGACTTTCCATACATCTCTGAGAAAACTTCAATTGAAAATTTGATGAAAACTTAAAACTCCGAATTTGCATAAATAAACTATTCAGGCGGATTCAGCATGTCAAATTAGGCCTAGTGCCCGAGTTTCATGTGTTTTGGACGCGTCTCCGCAATGCCGCATTGATAAATGTCCGAAAGTCGCTCAAATGCGGACTCATGCAATTATGCAAATGAGCATGACAGGGACATGTGAATAACATAAATCGATGTAGGACACCTAGGTATATCAGAAACTTTGAAAATCCCATAGGGCTACTTTTTGCTGTTCCGGAATGCCGAGAAAATCTGCGATTCTTAGGCGAACGCACTGTTATACCCGATATACCTTTTTTTATTGCATTTTTATGAAGAGCAACTATCCACCTACAAACTCTTTGAAAAATTATCAAAATTTTAAAAAACACTAAAAGAGAAATTCCACGAAAACGGCGGTCAACTCTTTGAAAGTTAGCTCATTATTGGCCTAACTACCAGGTATTTGCGCAAATTGAAATATCAAGCACATATGTCAATGTTTCAACATTTACTGATTCCGTTTATGGTTGAATAATAAGACTTTGCGCGATCTTGAGATAAAGTTTTCTTCGACCATCACGAGTTATGAATTTCGCGACACTTACTTTCACAAACGCAGTATTAACGCAGGCTCTTACTAGTCCCGTTGCTACTGCATCGAATCCATGAGATATGGGGCTCTGGCAATCCCGTGGTCACCCTCATTTATTGCGAGCCTGCGTTAATACTGCGTTTGTGAAAGTAAGTGTCGCGAAATTCATAACTCGTGATGGTCGAAGAAAACTTTTTCTCAAGATCGCGCAAAGTCTTATTATTCCACCATAAACTGAATCAGTAAATGTTGAAACATTGACATATGTGCTTGATATTTCAATTTGCACAAATACCTGGTAGTTAGGCCAATAATGAACTAACTTTCAAAGAGTTGACCGCCGTTTTCGTGGAATTTCTCTTTTAGTGTATTTTTGATTTTGATAATTTTTAAAGAGTTCGTGGGTGGATAGTTGCTCTTCATAAAAATGCAATAAAAAAGGTATATCGGGTAAAAGCACAAAGAGCAGTAACGAAAAGTTCGAGAAAAAAATCGAAAAATTGAATATTCTCGATGGGTTTCAAATCGATTGTTATGAAATTTGGCATGTATGATCAACATAATATTCTGTATTTTATCAGATATCACTCGAATGAAACGATTGCGAAAGAGCAAAGTCGGTTGGGTTACGTTACAGTTTTGAAACTTCCGCCATTTAGCGGAGAACGATCTAGAACACTAAACCCGTGGCGCCTGAGCTACGCTCGCCGAGTACTTCCATCCTACACATTTAGAGCGAATTCTTTTTTTTGCTAGTTCCAAGCATATGTTCACTGGGTCAGATAGTCACTCTTAACGAATTTGAAACTCGTTTGCATATTGGTGCGCTTTTTCACACGAGTTTGATCTCCAAAGTCGTCAATTCATAATTTAGTCTGATTGTTCTAGGAGGAACAACCTGTCACAGTAAAGCTCACATGAATCTCACACTGACGTCGAGATTACAGTGCCGCGTGCTTCTTTCGGATTCTCAGAAATTCTCTCAGATCAAATGTCGCCACTCTATAGCGGATGTTTACCTTCCCCATACTCTTCAACAAGTAAGTCATGGAGATCAACTAATTGAATAAATCAGAAATCCGTATCCCTGATGACCATTGCTTCTGCTGTCGCTTATTCATGTGAAGTTATTAGCGGAAATTGACGCATTCCCTTGAATTGTAACGGAGAACTGTGATTTACTTTTATATATGAAAAGATTGAGAGGATGCTGAAAGTTTGGTGAATTAAGCGTAAAAGGGAGCTATTGATAAGTATCTCGAGGCCGTTTGTACCCGAAGGCTTTGATCCGACAATAATGTGATCAGAAAACCGCAATAATTAATTCCAGGATGATCACTGAACGAAGTTAGGCGCTTTTTCTCACATGTATCTCTGCACGTTCTCATCTTTCACGTGTTTCTCTCATCAAGGTCATACGTATTACGCATTTCATTGTGACCAACCACAAATGACGAATCTCTCAAAATTATTCTACTTCACATTGTTCCCAACTTCACAATTCACTATGCTAACGATTTTCAGCAGATTGTGAAATTTCACATTCCTTTTCTATGAGTTGTCTTCCACGAGATGCTTTGGCGGCATACTTCTCTTATCCAGGTATTACATCACTCTTTTTCAATCTGGCGACTATAAAAACGCCAGTCATTCACAGAGGTGTGTCGCACGAGACCTGGTACCTCCCTTAGCAGTATTTCATCTGACAGATTTCTTGGCAGTATTTGCTCGCGCTTCACGATACAACCTGAGGCACTGACCTGTCTTTATCTTCGCAATTGTGACTCACTCTCATTGCAAAACTGATTCGTTTTTTTTGCAAAACGGAGGCTTTTGACTAGTCACTCCGTCCGGTCATAAACCTGCATTCACTTTTCGCAATCCTATTCCCTCATCTCACTTCTTAATTCAAAATAATTATGTCTACAGGATCAGTTAGCTACTCTGCTCAGTGGGTGTCCTACATTCCGAAGATGAAGGCTCTTGCTGTAATGGCTTTCGCAGCCTTCATTTTGGTATGTTTTTGGATGTTTTGCTAATTTTTATCTTGCATCGTGTACAAAACCATCACTCACAGCTCTCGTCGACCACTTCCACTCCTCCAACCTGGGAAACGAGACGTGCAACAGTGAGTTATTTTCAGTCGACAGATGAAGATCTAATATCCGATTTTTTAATCGATTTATTAATTGTTTATTCTGAAATCGCAGAGCCTGCTGAAATCACAGCATTTTCAGAACACCTACGCTTCAACGTTCGAACGCTTCAACGTCAAGTTCCTCGGAATCCCTATTTCGGTAAGGTCATAACTTTCCTGAATAGTGCAGGAGTCACTCATTGATGCAGCCTCAAACTTCTATCTACGCGCACTTTCTCGAGATTAGTCATAGGGTGTACACAAGGAATTTTAAAACGCAACTATGCTATTGCCTGTGCTAGGGACGTAATTTCTCTCTCAATTATGCACTCTCTTTCGCCTGCCAGAGAACGATAGAGTGTGCAGAATAGAGAGACGAAAACTGAAAAAAAACTGTTCTGTGCCCTCAAGACGATAAGAGACCCTGCTATCATGGTCCATTCATTCTGGTGATCGAAAGTGTGCAATGCTTTGAGATTTGTGCTGCACACACCATTCTGAAAGCACAGTTCGCACGTTTTCAAACGATAAAAAAAGGTCCAAACCTTTATCAAAATCAGGAAACAATCTTCTACGTGCTCGTCTCGATTTCGATCGTCCTTCTTGCTATCGCCGTTGCTGCTGTGATCTACTTCGTGTTCTTCCGCACTCGACGATACGTGGGAGTTGCACATAACGAGCCAAATGTGGCAGTGAGAATGGCAGAGGTAAATTCCCCGTTAAGCCATCCCTTCACGTCATCATATTATTCGATTAAGGATAGAGCCTCTGCCCAATGGTTTTGTCCCATGCGCAGAAGCGCTCATGGATGAATCACCCAGTGTATCTCTATCTGGGCACAACACTGAACAATTTGCTTGCAGATTCAAGCAGCACAGCTACACAATGAGTGAAAAAATCAAAAAAAATCCACCATCTTCTGTCACTCTTCTTGTTCCTATTACTCACATCATCAACATCAATGTCATTGAAAAAAGACAAATTTATCTACCTCGAACCTCATTCTTTTCTCGGGAATATGCTTTATCAACCCGAGATTATTCTGTCTCTTGGTCACTGATAAATTGTTTTGAAATCGCCACATCCGTGCTACCACCACAAACTACATGACGGGATCACAGAGACGGTTTGGAAATGAATGAAAGTGAAAATATGCTCGATTTTGTTGTTCGATTGAACGGCTCGACTAGTCACACCTTTTATGCCATACATATTAGAAGAAATACTTATTAAATCTGGCCGATAACAATTACAGAAAGAATGCATCTTTCTTTTTATACAAAGAAAGTGCAACATACAAAGCTGTATGTTGCAGCACATGGTGAAGGAACAACTACAATCTATCTTAACTAAACTTCAAAATTAAACAAATCAGCAAAATGTGTGAACCTAACCCTGCCATCTCCCCTCAACCGTCATCAATTACACACAATCACCTGGTTTGGATAAGTTTGAAGTCTAATGTGAATGCGGGGACCGATTGATTATCCTCGCGATGGAGCATTGGCAGCTTCCTCTGCCCATCTCTCTATGCCCTCCATCTCCTCGTCAAGACCGCGCGCGGCGTCTGAAAAAAGTGAGAATCATTGAATCAGCTTCCCCTATGAAAACTTTTATGAAACGTACAGTCCTCACCATAGATAGCCCCATATCACCAAAAGAAACACATACATCATTATGATTAGCCGAAACAATTGAACTGAACTGTTATGTTTCATGGAAATGTTATCGTCTCTTTATTTTCACTGGTGGACTACCAGAATATTGTGGGGGGGGGAGAAGATCTAGAGCTCTAATATCTAACTCGTCACGACTCACTCTCATGAGCACTCATGACGAGCGCAGTCAGGATCTGAAGGTTCTCCAGGAGCTTCGCCCGAGTCATTGTCTGAGCCGGCGAAGGCAGGTCGAGAGGAGGCGCGACTCCGGCATTCAGAGTACCTGCCATAATTGTCATTTTTATCATCTGAAACGAACAATTTGCGATGACTGCAATGTAAATTCCAGAATATTTGCAAGTGCGGAAATGCCATCTCACCGGCCAGGTCCATGCTACGACGTCGTTCCTCTTGCTCGTGTTGCTGCGCCCGACACTCGAATGAGAAGTTGGAGATCTCGTTGAGTAGAGACTTGAACTTGTCGAAGATGTAGTCGTGGTACTGAGAATGGAAAGGATGTGAGAAAGACAGCATGCTTCATTCTCGGTTCTTTTATATCATTATAAAGCAACAAACAACTCAAAAAATTCATCGAATATTTTTTAATTAAAGGAGGTGTTCCACAACTCTTTAGCTGTATGAGTTCTCGACGTGAGATTGTGGGGATCCGACCGGACTTTCGAAACTCACATGTTTTGAAGTTTCGTTTAAACAGAACTATGAAAAATTGGCTGTATACCAAGCAGGCCTGACGATGCAGGCAACGAGAGAGGGATAAGGGGACAATGAAGAGACCGCACATGCAAATCGGCTCGCGCACCTAGGCTTGCGATTTGCATACGCTGTCATGGGACGCCTCATTTAAAGATAATTTAAAAATTAAAAAAAATTTTTTGCAGCCTTTCAAAATCATATGCACTATTTTTTCGTTAAAATGAAAGAAAGTATTCTTATATTTACTTTTGAGCAACTTATCTCACCCTGGAACTTCTCTCAAGATCCTTCTGGATCTCGCGATACGCATCGTACGAGGCCACAAGCTTCTGAAAATCATGGCGATGGTGAATCGGTCCCCTATAGAGGAATCAGTTAGAATATTTGGGAGAGAGGAGAATTAGAGGAAGAGGCGGGATACACCCAATCCACTCTCAATTTCTGACACCCAGCACGACCTCAACCATGATGATTTAAATAGTGTGAAGCAGTCACAACCACTTATTGTTGTTTTATCATTTGTCATCTCACCTTGAACATGATCCGTAGATGCGTCGAGGACACCGAGTTGGCCATAGAGTTGACACCCTGCGACCAATTTTGATTTTTCATCGCAATACTAGTAACAAAATATCGATATTAAACCATTCCTGAGCATTTGAAAAGTAACACCTACTTCAAGAAAGTAAAACTAACTGATTCGGCGCGGCGAGCGGAA
Source organism: Pristionchus entomophagus (assembly GCA_036245825.1). Lineage (NCBI taxonomy): Eukaryota > Metazoa > Nematoda > Chromadorea > Rhabditida > Neodiplogasteridae > Pristionchus > Pristionchus entomophagus. The sequence goes on from BTSX01000001.1 coordinate 12,387,377, forward strand.
TGCTCGACGCTGGAACTCCCTCCAACATCGTCTCCTCGAGAACGGTGGGCGATCGATCGGGTTATCGCCACTGCTTTGCGAAGAGCCTTCGAGAATCTCTTTTTGAAAGATGTTCGTCTCTGAAATAATTACTGGGAAATCACGAAAATTACATTATCAATTCTCGAACAACATTTATCTGTTTTGCACTGTATAAAATGCCTTTATAAGCAGACACTGAAATAAGTCAGGATAAGCACGCTAACCTGAAGAGTCGCCACGCCGCTTGGCTCGACAGACATCATGAAGGTAATCATCGCACGCAAGTCGTACTCTTCTCTGAATACTCATTTTTACACATTGAGCAAGTTTGGACCTACGTCGGCATTGCAACAAGTAGCGATTAGTTCTTCAAGTTAAAAGTACTATGTATATAAAGTGCTGAAATTAATCTCGGACATATTTTCCGCTCTACCTACCCACTAACAACAATCGATTTGAATGTAAGAAACCACCTCACTATTTGAGAAACTAATTTGAATTAAGTTATTTAAACTTCAACACTATTGTTGGATTGTTGCCACTTTCAGATAAAACTACCTGCTGAGCATCTGGATTCTTCTTTGTGCTCCTCGAACTTTGAAACGATCGTCTCATCCAGGCGTTTCTTCCTCTCGAGTATAACGAAACCCGTGTGCAGCATATCCCGATACTTGAAAAATTCGAATGTTTTTTTTTAAATGTTTGACAGGTTCTCAAGATCAGTCATAATGGCGAACGAGCGTAATGAGCGCTCGTAAATGATTTATGTTGGTATACTCCCGATCTAGACAGTACCAATTGTATAGATATGAGGAGTGCCTGCCGAATAGGATTCACAAATAGGATAGTGGAAACGCTCAATAGCTCTCTGGATTTGAGCGCTGCAGTATCTCAATGAATCTGGGATTAAATCGCTCACATTGCCGATGACATTTGAGTTCTTTCGGTATCGATCGAGTAGATCATCAACGAGGCGTTGCAGCTCGGCGACTCCGCCAGCAAGCTTCACCTGTCAGAATTAAATACAAATAGCATAGTCCATATTAATATTCTATTCCCGTCTCTCAAGAAAAGGTTTACAAACCGTAAAACACGTATTTCATCCCATCCATGAAACAATTACCTTGCAGTATGATACGAGCACCAACCACCAAAAAAAACAGGAAAAAATCCGTTCAAAACAGATGAGCCACTCAATAAACGTATCGTATAAAATTTAGAAATACGGAAAAGGTTTGACAAAAGAGCACAAGCCCAGGATTAAAAAGATTGACGTTAAAAAGGTGAGTAAGGAATTATCTTTCGCCACACGAACCTCTTGAAACTTAGATCACGAGGTATCTCGTCACGGTGAACGAATCATGTCAGCCGAAATGCTCATGTTACGAACAGCGGTTCATGAAACCTCGTGATCTTGACTAGATGTATCGTGTAGCTCAGATAATGAAGAGTGGCATGAATCACGGGTCTGCCAATAGATTCATTCAAGGTGGGACTTAATTTTGGAGATTTCGCTGAGCTTATGCACTGATGTCAGGTTGCATTAGTGATTCGGACCATATAGATGGCGCCAAGCGATTAAAATGACCAGCAACAAATGCGATGTTTTTTTTACGACAAACCGAACGGTCAACGGCAGAGTCTCAACAGATCGTGACATGCGTCGCTCTACTGACATGTTAGTGCAACACCTCGAAGTGTAAAGTGAGAGAATGTTTCGAGGATCTTCTTCCATCGTTTCCGGAGTAACTTGGTGGAATCTTCGAGATCGTCATCTAAACACTCGCCTCATAGTGATGTCCATGTATTGGGTTGAGGAATAAGTAACGCACGCTCGTTTTTGAGCATCGTGTTTTGGCTCATATATCTCCCGCCAATCAAATCTAAACGAGCTGACTTTATAGCATTTTTTCAGGGTATGCTCGAGTATCATAGCCGTTATTATTAGAAAAATCACGCTTCCTGTGTAGGAGAGAAATTTAGATTTCAATGTACCTGATATTTTTCGAAAATTTTTAGATTTTTTTCGAAATTGTGTAATTTAACGTGGAAACTGTTCGGTAAATTCACACATTCTCAGGTGAGCAGCCCGATACTACACCTCTTTCATGGTGAAGTGAGAATGGTGCTCGATTCATTGTTGTATTTTTATAGACGTTTCAAGGGGAACGTTCGTGAAAAATTGCAGTTCACTTAACTTATTTGTCTACCTTGAGGATCGAAGGTGCTGGCCTATACACTAGTGTGCTCCAGTCACTCACTATGGAGCTATATTATCACTATAAACATTTGGTGCTACTTATGCTCCTATTGGAAAAATAACAGTTTTCCAAAAATATTATTTTGAGACGGAATCAAAAGAAATGCGTGTTTATTTATTTATTTATTTATCGTACACCACTGAAGGTGCTTCAACAAGTGCAGGATGTACGAGGAAATATAAATTTAGTAAGAATACAACAAAGGGAAGGATGCGTGTTGAAAGGGGACGGTGTAGGAGGGAGGGGAGGGGAGGGGAGGGGAGGGGGTGGGATCTATCTTCTCATGGAGTCACACAATTCGAGTATCGAGGAGAGGGAGTCTCGTAAACGGATGGAGGAGTCCGCTTATCCAGTGTATGTCTGACTGGATATAGGTGTATGACTTGACGAGGTAGATCGAAAGATGGAAGGGAAAAGGAGACGGGAATGGATGGGGATGGATGGGGATGGATTGAAGGGCAGCTCAAAGATTCGAAACTTCTATTCCTAAAACACGAGGTAAGTCAGGGTGTTTGAATAAGTGAACCTTAATAACGGGGATTGACAATTTGGGGTTACAAATCAAATGCAATTTATTTAATAATCGAGCGGTTCTGTGAGAAAAAGATACTTTGAGATTCTCTCTCTTGAACGGGGGTAGATGAAGGACAAACGAACCATTACGTCTACTAATTGCACGATATGTGTAAAAATGTGTAGGTTCTAAGTCAACAAAATGGGCAACAATTTTGAGAGCTAAGACAATATCAATCACAATACGACGAGTATACAAGGTGTTAAGTGAATAGAAAGATAATCGATCAGAGTAGCATGGAATGATAGGTTCTACTCTGGAGCAACGAAAATGTAAGAGTCTAGTAAACAAGTGTTGTACTTTCTCTAATTTCCGAACAAGACCTTTGGATGATGGGGACCAGACAGGGGATGCATATTCTAATACAGGAATAATGAATGACTTGAAGGCTGAGATGTAAGGGGAAGGAATAGTACAACTGATACTACGAAATAGGAGATAGATAAGTGAAGTTGATTTATGGCAAACAATCTTTATATGAGAATCAAAGTTCAAGAGGGGATCGATATGGACACCTAAGTCACGAATAGAGTCAGAGATTGCGAGATTTGTAGAGAGAAGAGAGTAGACGGTTCGGGGATTATTTCGTCCTATGTGAACTATGTTGCACTTTTTCTCAGCAACTTCTAACTGCCATGTTTTGCAGTATTCCGTGAAACCCAAAATCCCGGACTGAAGTTGAGTGGGGGCGTCGGATGGAGAGAGTGGATCGAAAGTAGTGAAGAGCTTGATATCGTCAGCAAAGAGCCGACATGAAAGTTTAGGGTAGGGGGAGAAAACCTTAGGGAGATCGAAAGTATAAAGCAGAAAGAGGATAGGACCCAATACTGTCCCTTGGGGGACGCCTGAGACAACAGCTTTCTCAGAAGAGAGAACATTGCCTATTCGCACTCTGAAACTCCTTTCGGAGAGATAACCTGAGATCCAATTTAGCAAGCAACCACGAATTCCAATCGATTCTAATTTGAGCAATAACTTATTATGAGAGACCTTATCAAAAGCCTTAGCTAAGTCAATATAGGCAACGTCAACACAATAGTCGCGATCGATCGCATCACGCCAAGATTGGGTGCAATCAAGCAGTTGGGTTACGGTAGAACGCCTGGAGAGAAAACCATGCTGCTCGGGGGGAATTACATTGTGGGAGGTACACCAATCGATAATTGAGGGCTTAAGCAGTCGTTCCATAATTTTAGCTGGGATGGGGGTGAGACTAATTGGGCGGTAGTCAGAAACAGATGAGGGTGAGGCTACTTTAGGAATGGGGACCACAATAGATGATTTCCAGAGAGATGGAATAGTACCAAGCATGAGACTGTAATTGAAAATATGAGCAAGTGGTGTGGATAGGGAAGCAAAGCACTTCTTGAAAATAATGGATGGGATGTTGTCAGAGGGAAGGGAACAGGAGGAAGAGACACGACTGAGGTGAGAGGCGACCTCGTGAGGGAGGATAATAGAGACAGGAATGGATTGGGAAACAAGAGAGGGGCAGGTCGGGACAGTTCCGTCGTCACTAGTATAAACTGAGGAGAAGTAATCAGCGAGAGATTCCGCTTTCTTAGAAGGACAAGTGACTACGGAACCGTCAGGGGCAATAATAGCGGGTATTACTAGACCTTTAGACTTGAAACGAGTGGAAACATAACGATAAAATGAGCGACTATGATTACCGGCGAGCAATCGGTTCTCATAGGAACGAACATACTTTCGAATTTCGTAATCTAGTTTACGCGAGACACGAATAAACTGGGCGTGTGCTGGTCGGAGGCTAATCTTATCAAACAGAGAACGTTTATGTGAGAGAAGTGATTTAATGTGGGGAGGGTAGTGATCGGAAGGAAGAGAACACTTTCTGAGGGGGACAAAACGACTAAAAAGAGTTTTGAGGACTTTGGATTAAACCATACCCAAGACATAGTAGCCATTCTATAATTGTGGCCACTTGGTGGATGATAGTGCAAAAGTTGCTCGTCCATTTAACCATCTAAGGCCTTACATTCAATTAGTACGGTTTACAGGAAATAGCAATAAATGTCGATTTCGAGGCTTGTTTTTCTATATCGGACTTACGAGCAATTTAACTCATAAAGAGAATGCTCCACACTTAGCAAAATTCGTCCATATTTTCAACAGGAAAGGTACTCCACATTCAAGCATAATTGAGGTCTTTAGATCTATTGCTAAGAAAACGCGGCTAGCAAAACTCCTTTCAGTCAGTAACTGAAAATCCTACACTCTCGTTAGGCGCATATCTCACACAGGCCTTTACTTGGATATTCCTCTGAATATCATCAGTGTAATGTATAACCATGATACTTTACTACTGCAGCTTAATTGTGGCTCAATAATTCTTCTTCCCTCAGTGCTGACCTGTCAAAATCTCAGGATGAGGTGCGACAACTTTGAATTGAGCCAGCCATTGTGATCGCCAAAATGATCGGAGATATATGATATAGTGTGCGCTAAAGAGAGTATCCAAGCCCTTATCGATCATCAAAAACCGGAATATAATTGCACAATTTAGAAAGACGGGAGAGGTCATAATCTGAAATTGGAAAAACGAGCGTTACTTATTCCTCAACCCGATAGGTTATGCGATGTTGACAATTAGAAACTGCAGCGGACCAAAAAACTTTTTCAATTACTTGTAAATATTTTTTCGTCGTGCTTGATACTTTCGTCATTAATTAAAAGCAGTCTGTCAAGAAGCATCACTGAAATGATCCCTCATAAATATACGACTAATTGCATGGTTTAAAATAAAATTTAAAAAACTCATCATGCGTGCAGATAATCCTGCTGACATGCAGAGGGAGAGACCATCATAGATTTGTTTTTCAATTTTGTCAACCGGTTAGTTCAGGGGGGGGGGCTTCTTGTAGCGAAAGCGATCGCGACCTTGACCCATTTCTAATGTACATTCATCCGCTCGAATAAGTGGACAACATTTTACATGTATTTTAAATTGATAGCTTAAAAAATAACATTTAAAAAATAATATTGCTAGAAATAAACCGTTTCACTTGTTATTACGAACGGTCCAATCTACTGTGTTTAGCAATCATTAATAAGGGATTCTAGGCTTCAGTGTTTGTATATAGTGCATTCTGCGTCACATAGGAGAAAGATCGGGAATATTGGAAAACTAAATAAATAGTTATCGAATATTTTGTTCCGCTCATCATGCCTACTGTATGCTAAACAGTCCATGACTCTAACTGAGTTTTTGAATCTTACAATATTTAAAATCACTAATAAAAAAAAGCATTCATCAACTCACATTGACTCTTGATTCGTTCATATGTCTAAATCTTTTTGAAACTGAAGACCTGAAGCCACTATTCACAGAGAAAAAATAATAATTCAAACGCGTGATTCAGAATTACCGCTGATTAATCCATTGGTTGTGAAATTTCTTTTTTCAATTCACTTGAAATCTGATCCAGATTAAAGCATCTGGCGTTCTTCATCACATCTATCAAAAGAAGTCGAGGTGAGATATTCATTTGGAATTTCGTACCTGCAAATTGCATACAAAATATGATTATTTGTTTCGCAACTTACCAAATTCGAGAAGAGCTGCAATAAAATTGAATAGGCTCATTCGTCGACGTTCCAGCTACGCTCGAAGATCTTCAGTGGGCAATGCAGTCGAAGCAATTGCGCACTGTCTGGAAAAAATCAAAAACTTGGAATCGTCTGAAAGATTTATGACAATCTAGTGAAAGATGCAGGAACAACGTTATAATTGTATCACATAGAGAGGCGAGAAATGACCTCAGGTATCAAGAATATCGGACCACAAGGGAGAAAAAATAAAGCCGAGAAAAAGGCTAAACAAAAACATTTTTAGTAGAAATGCAATATTCAAAAGGGATCAATCAAAACGGCTGAAAAAATCAACAGGTTCAGTAAGAAAGAGATGTGTATATCCAATACACCCTTATCAAACAGCGAATGATTCTCAATGGGTATCCAAGCGATATTTGAGACCCTAGAAGTAAAGACATTTCTTACGTCGTGATCACAGCGTGTTTTAAGATGAACATTTTTGTACATTTTTGCCTTTTTGAAAGTCAACGAATACGCTTTAATAAATTCAAGTTTTCCTTTCTTATATTTACGTCAGTATTTAGAATAATTCATAGTCCAACAGTAATCCCTAGGTTCGTTTCAATATTCAGATATATTACTCTCGTTTTATTATATTTTCTTGGAATATTTCACCAGGACATCTCCACGTGATTTGGCAAATAAATAAGAGAAATTAGAATTTATAATTGCGTATCAATTGGCTGTCAAAAAATCAATAATGTACCAGCTGTTACGCTTTATTCAGGAAGTATGATAAGACGAATGATTTAATTGTCATCACAGCGCAATAACGAATGAAATGAAATTTAGAACTATGTGGACTAATCACGTTATTTCAAGTGCATGAATGGCAAAAGCTTTTCACAAGAATTCATTCGAATTAATTGGACCGTATTAGCGACGAGCGCTAGGAAAAGCTCGAGCAAACATGGTTGGATACGGAGGATGGTCGGAGCAATTCGGGTGACTGAGAAGAAAGGAATGAGACGCAGTTACACTGGTCGTCGCGTTTACTGCGGGTGACAGCTGTTGATGATGATTAGATGATTCTGGGAGACTTGGCGAACAAAGCCTCTCGTCATTCTGCCCGCTCTTTCACTGATCAACCGGACGAGAGATAACGAAGAGGCGAGAATTCATTGCTTCGGAATCCTCCCCAACATTCCGCTAGTGATGTCGTTTCGACTCTCTGTTCTTTCCATTCGGCACGCTCTCTCGCGGCTCTGACCGGCGAGGGAGTGTGCAGAATAGAGAGAACCAAAACGGCATCGCTACTACTTTCTTGCTACTACTGCTGAGTCATCCATTATCTTTGCGAAGAAGCAGTAGTTAGATGAGAGAATTGATCGAGATTTCCTCCAGAATCGATTGGCGGAACTAAGTGAGAAGAATAATGAAATGAAGGCCAGCAAGTCCTAAGTGGAACAGCATGCATGATTCTGAACGTCAATCTCACCACGATTTTCCTATCTCTTCGAGGCAAGAAGTGACTGACTATTATTTTCACAAATATTTTGATAATATGGTTGTTGTATCGAACGTTCATGGAATCGGCAGTTAATCAGAATCACAAGAACTGAATACGTGCCCTGAACCATAATCAAACAATAACGTAACGTATTGTGTGATTAGTATCCCAGCACAATATTATGATATTATGAGCGCTTTTGATAAAATCATGTTTTATCGTGCATGATTATCGTACAAATCGAGGGCGAAATCGCGACGATCAATAAATAACTGGCGAATGTTACAATCGATCGACGAGACTCCAGAAGGCACTTTGAATGCCACAGTAGAAGGCACGCTTAATATGGCAAGATAACGGGAAAAGTGGGCAAGCATTCGACTTTTGCAAAAGTCAGTAAACTTGCCCGAGAGGTTGACTAGATTTACACTCAGCAAGGAAAATAACAATAATCGAAATCGGATCGACTAGGTGGCGATAACTAGTCGAATCGAGGACGAAAATCGTAGGAATCAGGAGTAAACAAACAGATAGAATACAGCAATTTTGATTTTAGAGGTCAGATCTGGCGAAAAATACTACGAAAATGCTAAATCGATCGAAAATCGTACGAGACCAGTGGAAAGAAGGCAGAAGATAGGAAAAAGAGAGGAGAAGCGAGGAGAGAATCGAATCGCTTAGAACTGCTGTTGGTTGTTCATGAAGGATGTTGACCTGGAATAAAGCCAGATTAGAGAGATCAAAGATCAGCCAACAGAGATCAAAGATCAAACTACAAACCTCAATAGGGACGCCGAGCTCAGGGTGTGACCGAGCTGGTTGGGGCCGGGCGGCAGGGCAGCAATGGGTGCCAGAGAGGCGGCAGATCTGGCAAAGATCAGAGATCAAACTACAGACAGTCTATGACTACAGAGATCGAACTAAATGCGAAGGTAAATCGAGATGAGATTCACTCATTGCTAAAGAGGTAGGGGAAAAATATTGTAATTCGACAGAAAATAAATAACAACAAAAACCTCGTCCTGGCTCTCAGCTTAGACAGGCAGTTCTCTGCCAGATCAGCGCGCTCCTCAGCCTCGTCCAACATTGCCTGAAAGATCAAAGGTCAAACCACAAACTACAAAAATCAAATATCAAAAAACGCACCTGAAGCTGACGGTACTTTCCGAGATTGGTGGCGGCGATCTCCTCGGCCTCCTCGACCTGTGAAGATCAAAGATCATATTGAAAAGTATTGGTAATCGTCGCCCTTCTCACCACACCACGCCTTTTATCATTGAGTTTGCCCCTCTAGTATTCGTCGCCCTGCTCACCTGTCTCTTGAAGACCTTGATCTTCTGCTGCAGCTTGTCGCCGAGGTCCTCCAGCTTCTCAAGCTGTTTCTTGTCCTCGTCGACCTGAGAGAGATCAGATATCAAAGATCAAACTACCAAGATCAGACATTAAAGATCAAACTGCATAGATCAATCTATGGCGCGTACCTGGAACTCGAGCTCCTTGCAGCGACGCTCCGACTTGCGGTATTGCTTGTCGGTGTCCTGTAATGTGAAGATCAGATTACAAACTATAAAGATGAAAGATCAGACTACGAATTACAACGATCGAAGATCAATCAAACCTGGTGTCTCCTCTGCTCTCCGTCCAGCTCCATCTCCATCTGGCGGATGCGCTGCTCGAGCTTCTCGATGATCTTCTTGCCTCCCTGGAGAGGCGAGAGATCAGAGAGATTAAAGATCAAACTATAGTGAAGTTCAGACCACAAAGATCAAAAATCAATCACCAACCTTGAGTGCCGCGGCCTCGGCATCGTCGAGTCGCACTTGCATCTCCTTGAGCGCAGCCTCGAGACCCTGAAAGAGGGAGGAGATCAGACTACAAACTATGAAGTTCGGAGATCAAACTATGGCAGGCTCTCGACTCGCTGAGAGATCAAAGATCAACGACCACTGGCCTTTCTGGCTCTGTCCACGTGCAGGGAGTGCTCCTGCTCCTGTCTCAGCTCCTCAGCGAGACGAGCGGCATCGGCGGCAGCCTTAAAAAGCGTAATTCATTAATTATTAATATAGCTAAATAACTCTATTTATCGCGCAAGCTTTTACGCCTCAGTGAATACCTCAAAATAGAGCAAAACATGACGCAAACTCGACATCTCTAGTCCAAAAAAAAGAGCAAAACTGTACGGAACATGAAAGAAACCCGGCATCTGGAGTCAATGCTAGGCGCAGATAGGGACCGAGCGATCTGGCCGACCTTGATTTACGCCGACCCATCAAGAGGAAAGGCGCGCAGTAGAACGGCATGAGAGAGTTTTCCTCTCTTTCTTGCTCGCCCGCCTATATACCCCGACGAGAGAGCGCACGCTACACGCGACAGGTTAGAATGATTCACTCGCTGGGAGTGTGCGAAGAGGCTATTTTGCTACTTAAAGTTGCAATATTTAATTAATAAGGTTAATTAAATATTAATTACCTTCTTGCCGAGTTCGTCGGCGGTCTTGAGCTGAGCCAGAGCGTCATCGAGTTCGATCTGGAATCAATCGATTGTTTTATGAACACCGGATTTCGGAGTCAGAACCGGAACAGGCATTCAGAAAAAAATTCACGGCCATAGACTGGAGCTCGCCCTCGAGCTTTCTCTTGACGCCGTTGAGCGCGTTGAGCTGGAAAGATCAGAGATCAGACTACAGACTACAGATATCGACTCTTCTTCTGAAAACCATTAGTGATGTTCTCTCAGGAGTTAGTGAGTTCGTGACAAAGATTCCATCTCTCGATCCAGCAGGTAAGTAGTGTACAGAATAGAGAGCCAATGAGTCCAAAGATGAAACTCCAAAGATCAAAAATCAACTCTCTCTCTCCTCACCTGGTTGGCCATATCGTTGTACTGCTCGCGCATTTCGATCAACTCGGTCTCGGCGTTGCGACGCGCGCGCTCAGCGGCCTCGGCCTGAGAGGTCAAAGATCAGACTACAAACTACAAAGATCAAAGATTAAGATCCAGATTACAGACCACAAATGTCTAACTACAAAGTGGATATTAGACTACATACAGTGAAGTTTCGTGCTTCTGATCAGACTACAGACTACAAAGATCAAAGATCAAAGATCAAACCTGGAGGATGGCGGCTTCCTTCTCCTGCTGCAGCAGCTGCGCGCGCTTCTCGGACGCGATGAACTGCTCTCTGCAAAGATTGGGAAACGTCGACCACACCACGGCTCCTTTTTGTAACTTTTTGCATTGCGTGTGCGAGATTGGGAAAGGTCGGCCGCACCAGCTGTTTGCACTACGTCTACACTCACAATCAGTATTTTTTCTGAACAGAACAACCCTACAACTATTGAGGGAGAGAAATTTTCGAATATAAGAAAAACGTATTGTGGCAAGTGTTTGCGCTCTCGGATTATTGTCTCAGCCTGTTGACAGTTGTTATTCTGGGTACTTTGCTCATCACTGCACTACGATTATTCCGAATCTCGTCATTTTCACTGCGTGAGCTAGAGTGGCAAACGTCGCCCTCCCCTCACCTCAGCTCCTCCCTCTGTCTCTGCTCCTCCTCCACCAGCAGCTGCAGTTCCCTCACCGACTCCATGTACTTCTTGATCGTCCTCTGCGCGTCGGCGTTGGCGCGGTTCGCGTGGTCCAGACCGATCTCCAGCTCCTGGAAGAAGACAGGGTTACGGTAGTTACAGGGAGCGAGAAGCCGGCTTCTGCCCTGGTTCTACTATTGAAGGCTTCGACTAACGCATGCTGGCTCGAAAAGTCGGCTCCCGAAGCCCGCGAATATGATTGCCGGCTCTCAGATTGATAAGCCGGCTCCAAGAGCCGCTAATAATGAAACCAGCTCTCAGGGCCGGAGAAAAGACGGCTCCTGCACTCACGTTGATGTCTTGCTCGAGCTTCTTCTTGATACGGAGGGCCTCCTCCTTGGCGCGCGTCTCCGATTCGAGGGTCGCCTGAGAATATTTGAATATTTGAATTTGCCGCCAATAAATCTCAAAAATGTGCAAAATCAACTATTTTCAAACAAGAACTATGACTCGAAGAAATGGTTGTTCTATCGCCCATTTATCGCTCTGTTGACAGCCTCGGTTCGAATGAGAGTGGGAGGAATGCGTTGAGTTTCATACCGCCTTGAAGGGCGAGAGAGAACTGTTAGTACAGCATGCTTGCGCAGTTTTAAAAAACTCAAACTTACTCGATTGCCCACTTGGGATGCCAGATTGATGCTTTTCTACCACAAATTTTCTAAATTCACCTTTAGAATTGGTCGCCCTCGGCACACCACAACTCTTTCAAAACTGATCATTTTTCCATTGCGTGAGCGTCTAGTATTCGTCGCCCTGCTCACCTGCATGGACTCGAGGGCGCGGGCGTGGTTCCTTCTCGTGTTCTCGAACTCCTCCTCCTTCTCCTGGATGCGCTTCTCGATCTCAGAGCGGATCTGCGACACCTCGATCTGCAATGAGATTATTGATTGATTACGGTAACTGAAGTATCGATTGATTACGGTAGGACAATTGTCTATTTAGTACGTCAACAGCGAACAGTGAACAAACTATGAGGTTGTCTGAGCAAAGCTATTTGTCGGTCGATTACGGTAGGTTCGAGGACAACAATTGATTGTCCGAAAACAGAGAGCAAAAAAGCCACTCGCCTGTGCTCTGAGAACCTTGGCCTCCTCGGCCTCGAGTGCGGCCTCGGACTCGTCTAGAGCCTTCGCGAGGTCATCCTGAAAATATTCAAATTTTAATCTACCGTCTTAATCCCAGAAAAACTCGAAACTCGGTTGTTTCACGTGGAGACTTTCAAAAGGAGATAAATATGGCGGAATTTTAAAAAGTTACCTTCTCCTGCTCGAGGCGGCGCACGATCTTCTGCAGCTCGAAGACGGAGCTGCAAAATGAAAGGTTTGGTTCCGCCCACTTCAGTCCCCGCCCATCAATCGATAATCCCTAAACTTACCGTCCGCCCTCGCCAAGCTGTTCGGTGAGGTCCTTGACCTCCTGAGCGAGTCCGCCGTTCTCTCTGTAATATTTTAGCTATAAATTTATCTACATTATTTTAGTATTTTTCGACACAGCACGAGAAGCAAATCAATTTTTAGCTATGATCAGCTATCAAGTGCGACAAGTGAAACGCATCGCATCACCAAATTTTCGTTCTCGAAAGGTGGGTTCAGAACAAATCAGTCGACTCAAATTCTTTGCTCTAATTGAATAATTAATTTTATTTTTAATTAAGTAATTAATTAATGAACCTTCTGAGTCCCTCCATGTGCTGCTCCATCTCGTCGAGCATCGTGCGCGACTGCAAATTTCGAATTCTGAATCTCCCGCCACTATTTTCAGAAAATATTGGGATTGGGTCGCTTCTTGTAGAGATTTTCAAAAGTAGAGAACATTTGGCGGGAATTCAAAAAAATAAAATACCTTGAAGAGGTCGGTGGTGAGGTTGCGGTTGTCTCTCTGGGCGGCGTCGAGCTCAGCGGCGAGGTCGTCGCACTTCTTCTTCCACTCGTTCACGATCTGCAGAGTGATCTTTGATCCTTGATCTTTGATCTCTGATCCCCGAACTCAGTAGAGATTGTTTTGGAATCTTTAGATCAGATGACTGATAGAAATCGAAGATTGGGGAACTCTCAGGGCTCAAGATGTACCGGTGAAACTCAATCCATCACCATTCGTGGCGAATCAGAAAACGTCGCCTTACCTCACCGCGTAAAATCGCTTTCTCAGTCTTTTTTTGCATTGCGTGTGCCACTAGTAATCGTCGCCCTCTCACCTGGTCGAATCCTCTCTGTCTCTTCTCCAGTCCGGCGGCGTAGTTGGTGGCACGCTCGACGTCGATCTGCGCGTCGTCGAGGTCGCCCATCAACTTGTGCCTGAGGGGAAGGATGATCTTTGATCGTTGGTCTTTGATCTCTAGTCTGATGCCGGTGCCAGACTACCACACGGCACCAGCAAGTACACATCTCTATTCTGCACATTCTGTCTGTTCGACGAAAGAGGGTGTACAATGAAGCGAGATACTAGACTACCACAGATCCCTTCTGGATCGGTGCCAGGACCAGGCACGGGTACCACAATCGGAACCAAGGCCGGTACCTCATCTTCTCCAGCGAGGCAATCTTGGCGTTGGCTGCCTCGTTGACCTCGGTGAGTTCGGTGACCTTGGCGATCAGCTTGCGCCTGAGGGGAGAAATATTAATAAATATTTATTATATTAAATTAATTATCAAAATTAATTATCAATTGATTGGGGGGTGCCTATTGGTTTGACATTTCTATCGATTTTTTCACAGTTCAAATGCGTTCCAGGTAATTTTCAACTATGTTTCATGCTCTTCTCATATTCATTGAGTGAGTAGATTCGGAGATTCTATTGAGACTGCGTATTACTGAAACAAACAAAACCAAAAGAGGAGAATATCAAAGATCAATTGACTCACTTCGCCTCCTCGACCTCATCGAGTCTCACGAGTCCCTCGCTCTCGAATCTCGCCTTCCACTGCTGGCATTCGGCGTTGAGCTTGGAGATCTGACGGAGCAGCTCGGCCTTGTTCTCGGCGCTCTGAAGTGGGGGGGGGGGTGATCTTTGATCTCTGATCTTTAATATTCGGCTATTCATTCTTGATCAACTATGATTCACACGTATTACTAGATGCTGATGAGATGAAAGTCGAGGCTATCAAGCGCTTATACGGTGGAAAAAATATCAAATCAATTGTGCGAGTTGTTCAGTTGATCTTTGATCTCCATCCCTCTCTCACCTCATCGAGGGCCTCTCTCAGCGACTCATTCTCGTGCTCGAAGTTCTTGCAAGCAGCGGCCAGTGCTTGACGCTCACTGAAATCGATCGATATTCACCAAATTATCGATTTTCTGAAATTTCTATCTACAGTAATATCGGGCCGTTTGATCTACCTCTACCATATCGTAACCAACTTTCATCCGATCGATCTACCGTAATTCTACCGTAACCCACCGAGTCTCTTCATCAGCGGTCCTTCTGGCCTCCTCCAGCTGCGAGGCGAGCTGCGTCTTGATGCGGTGCAGTCCGTTGACCTACAGTACACCACGGTAAGCGTCGCCCGCCCAAAACAAAATCGACAGCATCGATCGAATAGGAAACCTCGCCGGGCACTACACCACGGATTCGCGAATTTTGGTCATTTTTGCATTGCGTGAGGCGATTGGGAATCGTCGCCCTACCTGGTTCTCGATCTCCTCGAGCGTGCGGCCGAGGTCTGCGTTCTCGTTCGTAAGCCGGGTCTTGACGGCCGCGAAGTCGACCAATTGCCGGCCCTGGTCGTCCGCCTTCTGCTGCAGGTCGGCGAACTGAAATCCGGTTCTCAGTTCCCAGTTCTGCGAAATTCCCGGTCCCGGCTCTCACCTGAACCTCGAGGCACTTGTATGCCTTGTCCAGGTCGGCGCGCGTGCGAGCCTCCTGAAATGCGGTGGTGTGCTCATTAGTAAACGTCGTCTCTTCATATCGTGACGATTTTGCAATTTGTGGAGGCGATTGGAAAACGTCGTCGGGCACTACACCACGACTCCGTGAATTTGCAGCTTTTTTGCACTGCGTGATTCCACTAGTAATCGTCACCCTGTCCTCACCGAATCGGCGGTGTTCTGAGCGCTCTCCAGCTCACGCTGGAGGCGCGCGCGGTCCTGATCCGACTTGGCCTTCAGCTTGGCGATCGTCTCCAGCTGGTCGGAGAGTTCAGCCACAGCGTCCACCTGGAAAACGTCCACCTCACCACGTCATCATTTTGTGAAATTTTTGCATTGCGTGTGCCTAATTGGTAATCGTCGTCCGCACCACACCACGTCATCTATGTTTCTAGTCATTTTTCCATTGCGTGCGTCTGATTCGGATTCGTCGCCCTCCTCTCACCTGCTTCTTCCTCATCGAGGCCAGCTGCATCTCGTGGTTCAGCGTCTGCTCTTCGAGGTCGCGACGCAGCTTGGCCAGTTCGGCCTCGCGGCGGCGGTTCGACTCGATCTGAAGAGGGGTTGGGCTGGATCTATGATCTTTGGTCTTTGATCTCCTGTCCATTCTCTTTGCTCAGTAGATGTTTATTTTTTAAACCGGGTATGAATGATTGAACATTTTCGGCATTTCATCTTGCTAAAGAAATCATTGTGAAACACATCGCACTGTCACTTGAAGAAATGGTTTCAAACAGCGTTGTCGAATTAGAATCGTCGCACATGCCTACACCACACCACGTCGATTTCTCGACATTTTTCCACTGCGTGAGTCGGTTTGGGATTCGTCGCCCTCCATTGTCCACTCACCTGGGCAGCGGTCGCACCGCCGGCCTCATCAAGACGCTCGCTGAGCTCCTCCAGCTCGCGCTGCAGATCAGAGCGCGCGCGGTCCGACTGAAATATGGTTCCATTGGTACCGTCCTGGTTCCGGTTTGGTTCCGACTTGGTACCGGCTTGGTTCATCTCACTCACTTTGCCACGAGACTGACGCTCGTTCTCCAGCTCCTCGTTGAGCTCGGAGACTGAAATGAGGGATGTGGTATTGAACTGGTTAGATGGATTTGAGCTGGTACCGTGGTAGTGGTGCCAGATCAAAATAACGACTATTTCATTCGGCGCATTCGCTCGCTGGTCAGAGCGAGTTTGCTAATAAAGCACCATAGTTCCAGCACAGGAATCAGCCTGGCACCGTGATTGGTTCTTGGTACCAGCCTGGTACCGTAACCCACTTCTCTGCTGGAGCTCCTTGATCTGTCTCTGGAGCTTGGCGACGAGGTTGGTTTCCTCCTCGAGCTTGGCGGAGAGAGCGTGCATCTCGCCCTCCTTTCTGCAAGAGAAGAGACGATTGGGAAACGTCGTCGAACAATACACCACGTCAATTTCTCTACCTTTTCGCATTGAGTGAGCAATTAGTAAACGTCGCCCTCTCCTACACCACACGCACCTCTTGAGGTTCTGCTCGATGTCGTGCTTCTGCTTGGTGATCTCCTCGATCGTCTCGGCGGCCACCTTCAGCTCGCCGTCCACCTACAACGGTTCGATTTGCTCCGGTCTGGTATCACCGTGGTTCGAGCTTGGCACCGCCTAGTTGAGGCTTGGTACTAACATCGGCTAAATAATCAGACTGTCATACTTTTTTAAGAGAGAAAGGTACACAAAACGCTTTTCAGCTATGAACGGCGCTCAAGAACTGATCGTGAAACATATCGCATCTCATTTAAATTGGATCCAACACTAATGGATATCGGACAAAAACCGAACCGCTCGGCACCAGACTATCATATGATTCCGCCTGCATCAGGCCTGGTACCGGTGGCTGGTACCGATGGTTCCACCCCTGGTACGCACCTTCCTTCTGGACTTCTCCACATCTTGTCTCGTCCTCTTCTCTCTGTCCATGCCATTTTCGATCTCATCCAGTTGAGCTTCGAGCTTTGCCTTCAGCTTCGACATGTGGTTCACCTGAAAGTTGGATTTGGTACCGGTGTTGGTTCCGATCTGGTTCCGGTTTGGTTCCGCCTTGGTCCACTATGTGTCAAGGCTGGTACAAGGGCTCTAGTGGTGTCGTATGGCTCTCTTCACTCTGTATGCAATTTCTGGCCGAGCATAAGTGAAAAAAGATCGAAATGAAGAGAGCTCATTCCTCAAAAATCGATAAATTGGCTCCGAGATGAATAGTCTATCACGCACCTTGTCCTCCTCGGCCTGTAGGTCCTCCATCAGCTTGCGGTTCACCTGAGAATTATTGATAGTGAGCTACATTATCCATGAGTGGTGTGGCTACCGTAACCGAGAACTACCGTACCTCCTCCTGGTGCTTCTTCTCCTTGTTGAGCTTGGCGACGGTCTCGTCCTGAGCCGCCATCTCGTCCTGCAGGGAATATTACGGTTACGGTAGTATTTTTTATTGATTTTTCGAAAATATAAAACCACGATCTTTTTATTCAAAATGTGCACAAAGTAGGGGGAAATTCAAAAATTCAAATCCCCAACCTGCAGGGCACGGATGTTGTGCTCGCGGGACTGGCGCTCGCCCTCGGCCTTGCGCAGGTTCAGCTCCATGTCCTGCAAATGGTGAGTGGTGTAGTGACTAGGAAACGTCGCCGCGTCAAAATTTGCATTGCGTGAGCCTCTAGTAATCGTCGCCCTCTCTCACCTGGAGGTTCTTCTTGACATGCTCGATCTCCTGGTCGGCCTTCTTCTTCGCCTTCTGCAGGTCGTTGTTGCGCTCCTCCATGTCCTCCAGACGGTTCGAGATGTCGTTCAGCTGTCTGAAGTAAGGGGGCGGGGTTTGGATCAGTGGGCGGAGCCTAGAGGAGGCGGAGCCAAGAAGGGGCGGGGCTTACCTGTCCAGGTCGGCTTTGATCGCCTCCAGTTTGGTGTTCTTCTCCTCGGCGTCCTGCAAGGATGGTTGAAGGTTACGGTAGCAATCAATAAATATCAGTCGCCCCGTCGAAATTTGCATTACGCTTCAAATTTATTCTTTTTTCGGCGGGAAATTCAAATATTCAAACTTTCGCACCTGAAGGTTGGCCTTCTCCTTCTCCAGGTTGAGGAAGAGCTGGTTCTTCTCCTCGACGAGCGAGGACAGCTGCGTCTCCAGCACCGCGCTGCAAGGAAGGGGCGTGGTCAGGGAAAGGGCGGAGCTAAGCGAAAAGGGGCGGAGCCTACCGGTTAGCGGTCTCATTGGCCAGGGCCGTCTCGAGAGCCTGAATCTTGACAGCGAGCTCTCCCATCGCCTCCTCCTCCTTCTCGTTTCTGAGCAGGGGCTTGACCTGAAAAGGGGCATGGTCAGGGGAAATAGGCGGGGCATAGTGGGGGCGGAGCAAAGGTTGTCCACTGCGACACTAGCAGAGATGATGCTACTGTATTATCATAAGGCAAGATGCCTTAGACTGGAATATGAATAGCTTTTCGGGGATAGCGCGGCGAACTAACTATGTGCGAGCAGCGCTTGAACGAACTGAACGAACATTACACCAGGAGGAGCCTAAGGGCAATTGTGAAATGGCGATTAGAAAAGAGAGAGCCTCTGGGAATCGGAGAGAGAGCAGAGAAAGAGGGGAATCTAACGCCCCCTCCGGACAATGGAATGTGATGGCAAAAAGAGCGAGGCCAGATGTTTGAGAGCGGGGGATGAGACTCTCCTGATTTTTCCTGATTTTTCGATCTTTGGGGGCGGAAAGTTCAGTTATCATCATTAAAGATGAGGAAATGTTACAAATTTTTGTGCAGCGAGACCGTCTCGATCACTAAACAAACAACTCTTATTGGGCTGAAAGGGCTTTCTGAAGCATAACTCAACGCGCTTGAGGGAGTATGATTTCGCGCGTCAAAAAATACATTTTACTAACGTAGTCGTGTCAGGCCTAGCAATCAAAGATCAAAGATCAAACCTTGCCGTACAGCTTGAACCAGTCCCAGGTGCGCAGCGTGCACCACTGACGCACGTTGCGCTGAACGACGAGTAGACCTGAAATTCAAATAAATTTGAATGTCCCGCCAATAAAATTGAAAAAAATATCTTCCCTGTCAAAATTTCGACAGAATTGTAAATTTTGCCGATTTATGGCGCGAAACAATACAATTCAAAAATTACCGGCACGCTGGTCCTGGCGACGGCGCACGTCCGTCTTGCCGAGGTAGCCGCGGATGCTCGCCTGCAGCCCGGTGAGGATCTTCGACAGGATCTCGTCACTGTAAACGTCGCCGCGTCAAAATTTGCATTGTGTGTGCTGCTCTAGTAATCGTCGCCCTTTCCTTACCGCAGGTCCTCGAGACGGGCGAGGATTCCGGCCTTGAAGAACAGCTTCGTGTTTCCGACCTTGAACTCCTCGTCGGTGAGGTGGCCGTCGTTGCACAGCTTGTCCGTGATGCCGGTCGAGGCCTGAACCGGGCTGAGTCGTGGTGTAACTTTTAGGAAACGTCGGCCCGTCAATTTTTTCATTGCGTGCAGTATTGGTATTCGTCGCCTTCATACCTTCTTCTGGTCGGGGTCCTTGGCGGCGTCGGCGGCCAGAATGGCGTAACGGTGACGGAAGTCGGGGTAGATCATTCTGCAATTTTTCGTGGTGTGGTGTGATATTCGGCGCCCAGTCAAATGATCCATTGTGTGTGTGCAACTGGGAAACGGCGTCTGCACCTGTTGGGGAAGCCCTTTCTGCAGATACGGATACCCTCGAGCACTCCGTTGCAGGTGAGCTGAAACGATTGTGGTGTGAACTCTGGGAAACGCCGTCGCGTCGTTTTTTGCATTGCTTATGCACGAGTGATATTCGTCGCCCTCTCACCTGGTTGAGCACAAGTGCGGAGTCGATCATGCCCGACTGCTTCTTCTCGTTGGGGATGATGCAACGGATGAAGTGGGGATGAGTCTGCAATCATGGGTGGTGTGCAACTTAGGAAACGTCGCTCTATTGAAAATTGCATTGCGTGCACAATTAGTAATCGTCGCCCAGCTACCGTATACCTGGTACAGCATGGTCATTAGGTTGTTGAGCGACTCGCGATAGATCATCGAGACGGTCATGAACGACGAGGACTTTCCCTGAGATGGTGTGCGCGATTAGGAAACGTCGCCTTGCCGAGAATCGCTCTTCATGAGTGCGATTAGCAAAACTCACTCGCTTGCCTCCACCGCCGCCCTCCTTCTCCAGCGCAGCTCGTTCTTCCTGAAATTCGCATGTTGGTTACGGTAGTTGTGTACTGCTTAGGAAACGTCGACGCGTCGAAATTTGCATTGCGTGTGCTCGTCTGGTAATCGTCGTCCTCTCACCTGGGTGATGTAGTCGGACCAGATGTCGAGCATGAGCTGGTTGCCCTCGGCGTGCTTTAGGATGGCAATGGCCGTGTCGTTGAGCGGGTCCTGAGCGGATCAGAGATCAAATATCAAACTACAGAATACGAAGATCAAAGATCAAAGATCAGACTACAAACCTTGTTCTTCTCGAGGAACGAGGTGGCGTTGTAGCGCACGGTGCCGGCGTAGTGCACGATGGCGAAGTGGGCCTCGGCCTGGAAGCAGGGAAATATCAAATATCAAAGATCAAACTTCTAAATCAAAGATCAGAGATAGCAAACAAACCGTACCTGCTTGCCCTTGGGAGGCTTGGGCTTCTGGAAGTTGGGATGCTTGCCGAGGTGCTGGTCGTTCAGCTTCTGGACGTAACTGAAAGCGGGAGCCGGGAATGAGAAGAGCCGGGGATTAGGCGGAGCCGGAATCGGAACCGGCTTATTCATAACCGGGAATTAGGCTGAAACTGAATCCGATTTCCCATCGCTGGTGAATTGGCTTGGCATCGCATGAGAAACAAGCATCCGTTGATTTGGCGGAGGATAAAAAGATCGTTGTAAAATGTGAAATCATTTCGATTATCGCGATTAGTTGTGTTTCACTGTGAACTCTTAGGCTGGGCCGGCGCAGTAATTTCCAAAATGGTTCCAATTACAAACATGAAACTATTTCGAAAATAATTACGTCATATCCGTGGCTTTAGGCACGATGCACTCCTCGTCGAGCATCGAGATCAGACCGAGAGGCTGCAAGGACCGGGGTTTAAGAAGCCAGAGCCGGTTTTCAGGATCCAGGACCAGGTTCCGGATTCCGGGAGCCGTCATTTGGGGCCCGGTTGAAGGTAACCGAACCGGGATTCAACAACCACGAACCTTCTCGATGAGCTCGATACAGGCCTGGAGATCCAGACCGAAGTCGATGAAGGTCCACTGGATGCCCTCCTTCTTGTACTCCTGAGAGGAAAAGGGGAGGGTTACGGTAGGTCAGATTTGTCAATCGATTATGTATGTTACTGTATGCATAGGGGCCACAAGCCCCGCCCACTTTCCCTCGACACCATTCCCCTTAAAAGCGAGATCGAGGTAGCACACCTCGCAGGCGCAACCAAATCGCACGCTCAAAAGCTTGAAATGTAGCTCTTGCACTCCAATATCAGTTTCCTGATGGGCACCTTGCACCTTCATGTTTGAATAGGTCAAAAATCTATGTAAAGGTTGGGAATAGGGTGATTAGGGCACTTCCAGTGCATGTTTGTTGCCCATTTCGAAATAGGTTAATTCGTATTATAGAGGAATTTTAAGCACACAATTGTATTTTTAATAATTTTCCCCGAATTGTGCTCAATCGCGGAAGGAGCGCGGGAGGAGCGAGGCGAGAGAGCGGGGGGAGCGAGAGAGACGTGTGCGAGAGAGGCTCCGACCCTTTCTCTCTCGTCACGCCTCTCCCTCCTCTCTGACTGGGGGAGTTGAGCGCGCTTCTGAAGCTCTCCCGGGCTTCAAAGAAAAGTTATTGACAAACGTCCAAAAGCAAAAATGATATTGAGAACCTGACGGTCACATTGAGCCTACTTTTGACCTGATTCCGCGAAGTTGGCTATCCACTTTGTGGCCCCTATGTATGCCGCAGTAGATCGAATTTATCGATCGATTCATTCAGATAGTTACATCTACTATAGGACCTCAAATGGTTGTTTCGATGGATAAATTATCGATCGACACTGTTCATCAGTTCTCGATAGATGTAGATTATGGCAGAACTTGATTATCGTTTAAATTACAGTACCTCCTGCTCGAGTACGAACATGTGGTGGTTGAAGAACTGCTGGAGACGCTCGTTCACGAAGTTGATCCAGAGCTGCTCGAAGGAGTTGAACTGGAAAAGAGATCAGAGATCAAAGATCAAAATACAGAGATTAACGATCAAACTGTACGCACGTCGAAGATCTCGAATCCGGCAATATCGAGCACACCGATGAAGAAACTGCAATTATGGGATGATAATGGAGATGGGAAAAGGTCCATTCTGAACTTGACAAAACTATAGAATGAAGATCAAAGATCAAAGTCCACTGACTCTCTCTGGATCTCCTTGGCGTCGAGAGTCTTGTTGCATCTCTGGATGAGCCACTTGAACATGCGGGCGTAGTTGGCCTTGGCCAGACCGGCAACCGCCCAGTTCACCTGGAGCGAGAGCCGAGTATTAGGAGCCGGAACGGATTCCCTATTTATACTGCTTTCGAACTTAGCCGACTGTATAGCGACTGATGGTTGCTAAACTGCCGCAAACGGTAACATATATTCTCTCTGTTTTAGAAATCACAACAAAAATCATCTCGACCTCAAATCTAGACTCTGCAGTTGGAAAACGTACAGGTGGATACGAGTGCACTATCACAATATATTATCTTTTCTAATACATGCATTGGTGGAACTCAGCTTTTCTCGCTGAAACAAAGCGCATGAAACACAAGTGATTCCCTTACCTGTTCGAGGTTCTGACCCTTGTTGACCCACTCGGTGCCGACGCGCACACGCGGCTTGACAATGGCCTCAAATTTTGTTTATTTATTATTATTATTAATAATTTATGTTATTTGTTATAGTGCAAATCTTGAATTATTGAGCGAATGATTGATTCATTCGGGCGAAATACATAGATCAGGATATCTAAGATCAAACTAGTTTACATTCAGGAACTGCTCGTGGTGAACGCCGTAGTTGAAGCAGGCATTGGCGGCATCTGAATGTTGATCTTTGGTCTTTCTAGTTTTCCACTTCAATATAGAATACACATGGAAGCCTATGCCCGAGGGGAAATGGAAGGGATGATAGGATCATTGTTGTTTCGGGTGGACCTGGGGAGGGGAATCCGATAAGAGCAAGTGACCCTGAACAGACGTTCCCCTCTCTTTTTCTCTTCTTCGAGGGAGGAGAGCGAGCGCGCGCTCTAATTCCACTCTCCCGCGGTAGCGTGCATCGGGGGGTATAGCTCAGGGGTAGAGCGCTCGCTTTGCATGCGAGAAGTCTGGGGTTCGATTCCCCATACCTCCATCAACGTTTTGCAGATTCTCCTAACATCATTCTCGATTTGTAGTTTATTTTAGTGAATTTTAATGAAATTAAAAACATTTTTGCAAAATATTTCATTGTATTTCTCCCCATTTCCGTACCATCCTCTCCGTCAGCCTCAGCCTGCTCCTCTCTGGGACGCTGCTTGAACTTCATCTCTCCCATGTGCATGATACCAGCGGTAGTCTGCGAAGATCAAAGATTAAACTACAAAGATCAAAGATCACGCACCTTATACAGGTCCATGACCTCGTTGTCGTCGAAGCCCATGATGTCGAAGGCCTCCTGCAAGAGGGAGGAGATCAAACTACAAACTACAGCGATCAAAGACGCATGCGAACATGAATCAGTACTGATGGAGAATAATGAAAGTTATTGTGCGATACTGATCGAGGACACGATTGCTAGAACACCAATATGCTTGTTGAAATAACACTCGTGAAACATAACCGAATCATTCGTTCGAAATCGTGTCAAAGAGATCAAAGATCAAAGATCATCGCTCCGCACCTGGGTGAGGCCCATCTCCTCCTTGTCGTTGACTCCCTCGATGGTGAGCTCGGCCTGAATTTATTTTATTTTATTTTTATTTTTTATTTATTTTTATTAATCGTCTAATTTTCCTGACCTGCGACACGAAGTGGTAGTAGGACGTCTCATTCGTCAGTTTGAGCTGCAATCGGGAGGGAGTTATGACAATCTTTGATCTTTGGTAGTTGTATCTAGTCTGGCATGTTGTCCCTTAACTTAGTTTGAGCATTTTTCAGGGAATGACTGGGAGAGGTATAGTGCAAAATGGGAATTGGTTTTCTTTTAACTTGAATTTTGATGCAAAACTGGTCTGAAGGAGCCGGCTCAAACTTAGAGTCCAAGCACTGCTCATTGCACGCTGAGAAGAGTAGTTATTGATCTTTGATCTTTGATCTCTGATCTCTTCCCTTACCTTGGCCCTGAGAGAGGGATCGAAGCCAGACATGATCTGGTAGAAGACGTGGTAGGATCTCTCTCCGGGAGCCTGACGCACGACACGAGACTTCTCGAGCAGGTCTAGAAGGAGGGATTACGGTAACTGAAAATTACGGTAAACTGAGGT
Organism: Pristionchus entomophagus; assembly: GCA_036245825.1. Lineage (NCBI taxonomy): Eukaryota > Metazoa > Nematoda > Chromadorea > Rhabditida > Neodiplogasteridae > Pristionchus > Pristionchus entomophagus. Next base: position 12,412,245 of record BTSX01000001.1, read on the forward strand.
ATGGTAGGCTATTTTACAGCGATCAGACTACAAGCTATCCTGACTTCATTGGACTTCAGGCTTGATTTCGAACTACAAACTACAGACTCCAAAGATCAACTCCTCACAGTGCTCGATGTCTCCTCCGGCCAGCTTTCCTGCACTGGAGAAGTGCGTGCGGATGAACTTTCCGAAACGAGACGAGTTGTTGTTTCTGACCGTCTTGGCGTTTCCTGAAAGATCAAAGATCAGACTACAGACTAGAAAGTACAGAGACCTAGAAAAAAATAATGTCCTTTATGAGTTTTTTTCTATTGAAATAAAAGTGGAAATTATTTTAATCTGGCATTATCCAGATATGTTTCATCGGTCTTTCATGTTCGTTGGCGAATGTTTTTGAGCAGTAGATACAGCGCATTGGCAAATAAACAATAAAAAATCTAGTGAAAACATAACTAGGAACCAGTTGACTAAAGATTAATGATCAAAGATCAAAGATCAACTCTTCTTCTTACCGAAGGCTTCCAGCACGGGATTGGTCTGGACGATCTGCTCCTCGAGCGTGCCGCCCTTCTTGCCCTCCTCGGCCTGCGAAGATCAACGATCAAACTATAAACTACAGAAACCAAACTACGGAGTTCAAAGATCAAACTACAAAGATCAGTACCTTTGCGCCGCCAGCGGACTGCGTGGCTCCGACGATGGCGAAGTACGAGATGACCTGAACGATGCTCGAATGAAGACTCTCTCCGTTCCGCACACTTTCTCGCCGGTCATAGTGGAAAAAAAGAGTGTGAAGAATAGAGAGAGGGAGAGAGTTTTTCCGTGCTGAGTAGTGGTGAAGCAATTAGGAGGCCCAAACGTTCTAGACACGCTATGAGACGGGTGCTGGTGGGATCGATTTTTTTGAAGTATATTAATGAGTATAAATCAAGTATGTTTCAGCGCCGATTTAACGGCGTGGAAAGAGAATACTGTTCTGCTGCTCAAGGAGGGAAAAAGCAATAATTCGAGAAGCTCGAACAAGATCATAGATAGATTGCATAGTAATGATTCAAATGTTTTCAAAATTCGTTTTCAAAATTCAAATGTTTTAAATCTTGTTCCAAAAATGGCTAATTGATGACGTAATCATCCGTCTCTTACCTTCTTGGTGTTCTCGGTCTTTCCGGCTCCCGACTCTCCCGTGATGAGCATCGACTGGTTCTCCTTGTCCTGCAACGAAGAATTACGGTAAGAAGGGGTACGGTAACAAGAAGTTAAGAGACCGTCCACGAGCTAGCGGGGCACCTGGGCAGGGGTCCTCGGATGGCAAAAAATTAGATTCCTGCCAAACTTTTTTCCTAGAATTGCTGATGCTGATCGGCGGCACCACTAGCTAAGACCTCAGGTCGACTTTGGCCGACTTACAGTAACCGATATTTTTTGGGGTCGAAAAAGTCACCATTTAAAAAGTATCTGACTAGTAGATTTTCCGACGTATTTTTACTCTCTGAAACCGAATTTCTATACTAGAAATTGTGAAACGGTCATACGGAAAAGTTATGCCCGAAAAACCTATTTTTTTGGTCAAAAATAGGGCAAATCGTGAAATAAAAAAAAAATTTTTTTTCACTTTCTAGTTATCATTTTCGGAATCTACATCAAAAAGTAAGTCTAGTGAATTTTTTTCATAATTTTAAAAATGAGGTGCATAGGTGATGCATAGGTCGGAACATCTCCCTAAGTATCGATTTGATCAGGCTCGTTTCGAGGGTCAAAACAGTTTTTATCACATAACCACCCCACTAGTAGATTTTATAGTGTATTTTCACTCGTATACCTCGATTTTATACACTAGAGCTCATGAGAGCGCAAATGAAAAAAGTTGAGATCGAAAAACCCGGTAATTTTTAAAATTGAAATTGCACTCGAATTGATAGTTATAACACAAAAATCAACTTAATCTGGCACATAAACCCAGTAAATGTAGTTCTCACAGAGAATACACTCCTAATGATCGAAATTTCAATTTTCGAACTTTCTCTGGATTTCGGCAAAAATTACCGGGTTTTTCGATCACAACTTTTTTCATTTGCGCTCTCATGAGCTCAAGTGCAGAAATTCGATCTCTGCGAGTAAAAATACACTTGAAAATCTGCTAGTGGGGTGGTTGTGTAATAAAAACTGTTTTGACCCTCGAAACGAGCCTGATGACATTGATACTTAGGGAGATGTTGAGAGAGACATCACCTATGCACCTAATTTTTAAAATTCTGAAAAAATTCACTAGACTTACTTTTTGATGTAGATTCCGAAAATGATAACTAGAAAGTGCGCTTCGGACATCTAATTTTTTTATTTCACGATTTTTCCTATTTTTGACCCAAAAAATATGTTTTTCGGGCATAACTTTTCCGTATGACCGTTTCACGATGTCCAGTATATAAATTCGGTTTCAGCGAGTAAAAATACGTCGGAAAAACTACTACTCAGATACTTTTGAGATGGTGACTTTTTCGACCCCAAAAACTGTCGGTTACTGTAAGTCGGCCAAAGTCGACCTGAGGTCTTAGCTAGTGGTGCCGCCGATCAGCATTTGGGACCCTCATTCTAGGAAAAAAGTTTGGCAGGAATCTATTTTTTTGCCATCTGTGGACCTTTTTCACTAGTTCCTGGACGGTAAAGGCCGAAAAGCAAAGTCAAGATAATTGTTTCTAGAAGTTAATTGACAGATGGGATTACGGTAGTCAGACATTACCGTACCTGGACCATGTTACGGTAGGCCTCGTCGGAGGTAGCGAAGAGATGAGGAGGCATCTCGTTACGACTGAAGATCAAAGATCAAACAAGGGACTACGGAGATCAAACCTCAGACTACAAAGATTAAGGAATAAAGATCAAACTCCACCCTCACCGCTTGCCCATGTAGTGCTTGATCACGGATTCCGAGTAGATGGGCAGCCTCTTGTAGGGGTTGATGACGACGCAGAACAGACCGGAGTAAGTCTGCATTGATCAAAGATTAAACTACAGACTACAGAGATCAAACTACTCACGTAGATCATCATCGCTGCGTAGCGCTCCTTGAGATTCGCCAGAACTGCAAGAGCGCGGGATCAAACTACAAACTACAAACCAGAGATGTCGGATTGGCCAGTGGATCTCTCTATATTGCACACTCTATAAACGATCATAATGATGGGTCAACGTGCAGAGAGTAAAGATCAAACAACGAAGATCAAAGATCAGACTACAAACTCCAATCTCACCCGATGCCTCGTTCAAGAACGTGAGGTTCGCCATGTCCTCAGTCTTGTCGTACTTAGGCGGGTTCATCTCTTGAGCCTCGTCCTGTAGAAAATGTTCGATTTTTCGCGATTTCCCTGATTTTCAGGGGCCCCTAGGAAATCAATAATCAGGGACGACGGATCAAATTAGGGAAATCGATTATCCGAATATACCATAAACGAGGCTACAGTATACCTTCTTGACGGTGATCTCATTGCCTCGCGAGGTGACTACCGTAACCTGGTCGCCCTTGGTCGCGGTGATCTCGGCTGCGACGAATCCTGAAAGAGAGATTATCGATTTGATTGAGGAGTCGTGCGATCGATAATTGTTTTTTTTTATAGTTTCGGAGGCAGTCGAGCGATCTTTTCTCATAATCCATTTCAGAGATTCGTGAAACGCATGCACTGGTGCGTTTTTTTCAATGCGATTTTCAAATTTATTTTATTTCGTTCTGGTGATTGCTAATGATGAAGACACGCATCCTAGATTGTCGCTCTAATAATATCTCTCCGTTTTCCACCATGAATACTGCATCCATTTTCTTTCATCGACATTCATCTGTTCATTATTTCGGGAAATTTTCTCAGGGGCAATAATTCTCCCATTTTCCGCATTGCTTCTATCCAGATGGTCGCTTTGCAGGATCAAGTCCAAAGAATAAGTCCAATGAAGCGATAAATGAATCGGCTCGGCACCCCCTCACTTTCATCATTTTCTCTCTCTGCTCTTCTCATCTCCTCTGCAGTGTGTATCGACCCATCAGTCGGGGTGGAATGAGCAATGGGTGAGGGGGTGTAAAGTCATCGCGGGAAGGCCAATCCCCCCCCCCTTCTATCCTCCCACCTCTCTTCCCTAAGGGGAATGTGAAAAAATTACTGCCTCTTAGAAGAGTAACTATCCATTCTGAAAGCAATCCTATCTCTGACCGGTAAGGGAGTGTGCCGTATGGACTGAACACTATCCGGCCCAGGAACAGTAATGCTCAGGAATCGCGATCGAGATTGCCTAGAGATGCAATTATTTCTCAGTGTTGTGCAATCGCTTGCCATCTTGGTAGGTTATCCGTCTTTCTTGCACACAACTTTCTGAGTGGGTGTAAAGCCATCGAGAAACGACCAATCTCTCTCTTTCTCTCCTCTCGAATCATTTCGACACCACACGTGTTTTGTCAGCGATAGAGAGGGGTAGCACATGTGTTTTTATATGCTGCTGGAAGATCGGGAGCGGGGGGATTGATGGGAGACGAGAGAACAAGTTGCAAAGTAGAGTGTTTACTCGGAGTTGAGGTGATCATGGATCAAATGGGATGTTGTTTCTCGAATCGTTTCTGAGCAAACTCTGGACCTTTGCCGAGGGATGGTCAGAAGGGTCAGATGATGGGTCAGAAAGGCTACGCTGCTGTTCCACGAAAGTGATCGGATGACCACTATAGCCTGGCGACGGGAGCAAATATTTTTCGTAAAGAGAAACCGGAGAGGATTATTCACTTTTGTTTCAGGTAAACCGCAATCGAGCAAATTTTAAAGCGACAATCGGCTTGGCTGATGGCCATGTAGGTAATCCCGATTGCTGGTAAAGGCTACGATACACATGCTAACTTGTTTCAGAGGGAATCCATCAATCTCATCTTATCTTTTCTTCTGTTAACTTATCACAACATCAGCCTTCCCTAAGCGTTCACTAGGATGTCTCGGAATCAATAAACTATCAATCATTGGCTGGAGTTGTAAAGTGCTCAAATACTCTTTTTCACCGTTTCCGTAGCCCCAGCCGATCGATGCTATTTCCGGCCCTCAGGGCACGCGAGAGGGCAGATCAAAACAGGAGGCGCAGTCGGCGAGACAGAGACGAGAGAGCACGCAGAACAGAGAGAGTGGGCGAGTGAGTGTGCGAAAACGAGAGACGACAGCTGACGTCGTCTGTATCAGCAGAAGAGAGGGTGAGGTCAGCAGAGCAAGGACAGGGCGTGGGACAGGGGAAACAGCCAGTAAATCACAAACATCGCAAAAGTGGGTCATTTTGTGTAGGCGCTTTCGAAAAGTCACAAAAACCGGCGCGAATTCAAATTTGAATAAAACTACCGTACCCTCCTCAGCGTCGGGCACCCAGCAGTTCTTCTTGGAGTCGAAGGGCCTCGCGAGTGACTTCGCCTTGTCCTGAAAAGAGGTGGTGGTGTGCCGATTGGTAAACGTCGCCGCGTCGAAATTTGCATTGCGTGCGATATTCTAGCAATCGTCGCCTTTCACACCGACACGGTCTGTTTCTGATCTACTGAGTATAGGCGCAATTGAGAAAATCGGTCGTTTTGTATGGAGACTTTCTTTCCTGCGTAAAAAATAGGCGCGAATTCAAAACTTCTAATTTACCTCGCGAGAGATACCCAGAAACGGAAATCCGGGATCGGTCTCGAAATCCATCGACATCTGCAAAGGTCAGCGAAATCAGAAATGGATCTAGCGATTGTTAAAGCAACTGAGAACCGTGATTTGCGGAAATCTATTAGTTTTTTTTTTAAATTTCAAATATTGAAAGAGATGAAATCACTGGAAAGCTATCAAATCAGGTTGATAAATGAAGGATATGAAACACAATGGAATGGAGCTCTGGGATTCTGAAATGTGAAGACATGGAATGAATCAAGGAATGATTCAGGCCGATGGTAAGATCAGAGATCAAAGTTGTGTTAGATGTATAGATCACGTCAGGGGGCAGGAGCTGCATAGAAAAAAACAAAAGATGAAATGTGCAAATCGGAGATGAAAAACCAATGGACGAGCAATCAACTGTAGAGGCTGCCACAGCAAAATGAATAGCAAGATCAAAGATTGGAGGATAATGGGGTAGATTAATCGATTAAAGATCAGAGATTAGACGAAAGATCAATCGTATCCATTAGGGGCCAACAGAAGTAGGCTAACGGATCCAAATAAAAGAGGTGAGCCGCAAAAGATACAGTAGAAAATATCATTACTGTAGATGAATCAGAGATCAAAGATCAATATCACAGGAATGATTAGGCCAACGGTTTTGCTGGCTGGCGGGTAGGTCAAAGATTAGTCGTATCCACCCCCTCTGACAGCCGTAGGCTAGAGAGGCTAGAGAGGGAGGCTAGAGGGAGAGAAGAAGAAGAATAGTGGGGGCGTCTGAGTAGCAGCAACCCACTCCCTCCGAATTCCTCCGGTGTGTAAGAAATGGCAGGGAAGGGTCCGAGAAGAAGAGAGATAGAGACTGAGTGATTAGGAGAGAGCGCAGAGGGGCAGAGAAGGCGAGAGAGTGGGGAGGAGGAGGAGAGGGCGGGGGTTTGATGATAGAGCCAGTAGATTTGATGAGCAACGCTATTGGAAGGGTGACTGGAAGGGAGAAAATGAGAGGAAAGAAAGACTGTGTTACTGCAAGAGGTGAATATTGGAATGGTAGCTAAGCCTCCATATTTATACAATGATTTAACTCCATGCACATGAAGGACCGTGTTATAACAGTGCTGTCAGCGACAATATTGTAAGCATAATTTGGGGTTAACTGTGCATACATGCATTAATCATGTAAGGATGTTGACTCCAAATTTGGATGAATCGTTTGAGATAGGTCTCGGATCGGCTCTTCGTCGAGAGAGAAAATATATTTCATGGTTGGGGTCAAGGAATCGGTATTCTATCTCTTCTCTCCTGGGGTCAACTGAATTGGGTCTATCCATTCTTCTTCGATCAATATTCATATCAGTCTCAGCCGAGGATTCATTCAACAACGGTCGTCGGTTCAAATCCGGCTGGATTTCGGAGGGATCGAAAGTCGAGTTTTAATTTTTCATCACTTCACTCCATCCCCTGAGGCGATGTTCTTGCCCATGAGATGGCTCAACAATGAACAACACTGCCTGAAAGTGCTCTCTCTATTCTGCAAACTTTCTAACGACGAAGGAGCGTGCGAAACGGATAGATCTACTGGCCAGATCTGCACAACACCACGCGGTTTCCCGGGTTCGTCAGCCCTTTGCTCATGAATTTTCCTTGAATCCACTGCAACTGAGTCGAGAATAATACTCCCTGGCGAGATAGAGAGAGGTAGGAGCCTTTTCAGTTTTGAATCTCTCCTTTCAACACACTCTTCCGACGGTCAAACAGACGAGAGAGCGTGCAGAATGAAGAGAGTAGCAGAGAAGATATTCGTGCAAAACAAGAGGAGAGAGAGCTTGATGTGATTCGGAAACGAGGGGGTGAGAGATGGATGGGCGGTGGGTGATAAACGTCGTCCGATCACACGCAATGCAGAAAAATCAATGTTTAGGAGTGATAAACGTCGACTGAGCACACACAACGGGAAAATGACTTGGTTTATCTATCGGCTATAGTATTCCTCCGCACACCACATCTAGTGATGACCGTAGTGTTCGTAGTGGGGCTCGTGATGGTCGTGGTGTCCATCGTGGTGATCTGAGTGCATTCCGATAGGTCGATTTTTCCAAAATCACATCACGCACCACCATGGCGGTAATAATTTCCTCCGTGATGTCCATCATCATGGTGTCCATCATGATGATGACCGTCTTTGTGTCCCTGATCATCAATCGATTACCGTAATCCCCCACTCCTACAGTATACCTCGTCATGGGCGCTACCGTACTCCTCTCCCTTGTGGTGCTGACCGTATCCTCCGTACTCGTACTTACCGTACTCTCCGTGCTTACCGTGATCGTACTTCTTGTGGTAGTCTGTAAGGATACACGACTTCAGTATCCCATCATCTACATCATTTATCGATCGATCAACCTTACTCCTTTATCCCATCAGTTATCGATCAATCTACCGTAATCATCTGTTAAATCAATTCTCAATCGATCAATCTACCGTAACCCACCATCTCCATGTCCATTTCCTCCATAATATCCGGCTCCATGATGATCTCCATGATAGTGACCCTGTCCGTAGTATCCATGACCGTAATCTGGAAAGGGGCGGAGCTTATCGATTGAATCATTCCATTGGACTGGATCGAACTACCGTAATCCTTCTAAAGATAATCGATAATTGCTCACACTGAGCTGCGGCTGAAGCAACGAGGAGAAGAGCGATGAGAATGGATGAATTCATTTCTGAAGATTGGAATTGATCGGAATGGAAACAAGTGAAATGAGAAGATGAACTGTATCATACACCCTCAGTGAAAGTCTTTTATACTTCTCGGTTGATCAAACTGACAATACAAATCGTGACAAAAAGTCGCCGAGCGTAGTATTGAATGGGAGAAGAAAAGAAAGAAGGAGGGAGGAATAATAATTAGGAGTGGTTCAAGGGTCGGGTTGTGTGGTGGGGCGAATGGGTATAAATGGAATAAAAGAGCGGAACAGTTGCAAACTTACTCAATTTACACTCTTCCAAGAGAAGCTGTATGAGATGGAATGTCAATACTTTCCAAAATAATACAATGAATGGGTGTGATGAGGAAGGAAGATTGTGAAATGTGAACCACTCCGTTGAAAGGTCCTTGTGTCAAATTGAGCACAACTATGATGAAGTGTAGGTTTCAATCGGATTTTTAACATGATACAGAAATGGGAGGACGATGGAGTGGTCTTTGAACATCTCAACAGAGGAATTTCTGGATTGAATCATTCCATTAAACTGGATCGAGCTACTGTAATCATTCTAAAGATAATCAAAATGAATCACTATAGACAAGACCACTGGATGGATCGAATAGTGGCCTTCTCTCCAATATGCACACTCTCTGATAAACGAGAAAGTGCGCCAAATTGAGAGAGTCCTACTTGAGCCGGTATCTATTCACTCCTTTTGCCCCCACTTGAACTCTGATACGACCACATTTTGAGCTGGAGAGAAGACAATCGCAAGGCAATCCTCATTGCGTGCTTTGTGTTTTGTTTGTTCGGTCAATCCCGTGTTTTGTTTGTTTGGTCAATCTGGTCAATTGAATAATTACAACTTGAGAAATAACGTGATTCCAGTAAGCACAAAGATGGTGATAGCCTAGCCAGTTATCCGTTGAGAATATATTTCCCAATAGGAAGAAGTGTGCTTCTTTTTAACTGGGCAGAAGTTGTTGAGATGATCATTATGTCCGATCGCTCCACACAAGGCACACACACACACGACGGAGAGCACGAGGGCATCTGTGACACGGGGAGTGAATTCAGTAAAGGAGTCAATATTTCCCGAGGGAACAGTAAACCGGTAACTCACACGATCCTGTCTCCCTCTCCAATATCCTCTATCAGCCACTCTGGGGAGAGGAATCTGAGCACGAGAATTGCCATAGTGGACGTCCGCGACTGCCGGAATCCTCTTTCGGGACTGAAATTACGCAATTGAACATACTGATAGTTCCACGCGGATTCAGCCATACCGTAGTTTGACCCATCCCAGGGGAAATAAAATCCATCCCCAGTAAACTCCAAGGTAGATCAAATGCCATCAGAAGGGAAATAAATCCATGCCAAGGTAGATCAAATGCCATCAGAAGGGAAATAAATCCATGCCAAGGTAGATCACTGAATCTACGGTATGACGGAATACGCGTGGGACTATCAAGGGGTACTGTATATTCAATCACGTCGATATCTTACGCAAGAGTTTGAACGAAATGCATGTGTATAGAGATTTAAGAGCACAGTTTGTAAGAACCCGGCATAACCAACGTGATTCAACTTTCACACCGACGAAGATGATAGTTTGCATGGATCATGCGCAAATAAGAAGGAAACACTTGTTGTTTTAGACCGAAACAATCAATACTAACAGAAATCTTAGAATAAACCACCAACCTAGGAAGAAATTGACGCTTTTCATTATGCAACTTTAGCACATTATGCAACTTTAGAATACCTTTCCGTCTTGTCCATGGTTGTGTTGGCAGGCTCCGTTGATGGAGTAGCGGGTATTCAACTGGAAATACAAACCATTCATTTTTTTAACGAGAAATGCCATCCGATACGGTGAAAGGAATGCAATAATGGTTATTCAGTTCGTTAATCTAGTCGCAAAGTCACTGAACGGTAGATATTCTGCTGACGAGGGTAGAACGGAGCGTTATATTGATAAAGAGCAACTGCGAATCAGCTTTGACTAGAGTATTCTACTTGCAACCTTCCTCCCAGCCGAAATTCGGCATAATCCCGATTCCAACGTAACACGGAGTCATTCTAATCATTCCCCAGCAAGTTCAAACGGTCATTACACTCAATAATTTCGAATAGAAGAAGAATTATTCACGAACCTCGTTTGGCGGCTCCAATAGGCTTCCCCACGGGCCTCCCATAGGCGCCTTCCTCTCCTCTTCACTCAATTCGACGTTCTGCATCCTCTGGAACATAAAAACATTGGAACGCGTGAAATAAAACGTGCAAAATCAGCAAAAATAATTAAATTACATCATGAACGCGGGTGAGCCAACAATATTGACAAAAAATAATGTTCACCAGTTCATGACGGGGATTACTGTAGCCACCATTAGCTTTAAATAAATTATTCCTCTTTAATTTCAAAATATTGATTTTTCTACATAGTGAAATAAGTTGCCCCGCGCGATGCTGCGTCGAATGAGCATAAGGATGAGGCATTAAAATGTATTTTGAGTGTTTTCAATTTTGTACCGAAAATTTTGGTACTGTTTGGTATTTTCGCGATTACGACCGGAATATTAATTCGGTACGATACATTGCATGGGACAAATCAGTACTCCGTACCGGCCTGCTCTAGTGGCAGTCACCGTAGTTACCGTACCCACCTACAGTACTGTTCTGTCTCGTTGGCTTTTGGAATGAGCTTGGATTTATTATTTATTTTATTAAATTACTTTAATTTCAGAACGCAAGGGAGAACTACCGGTAACAAATCATGGTCCGAAGCCCTATCACAAACGGGGCCTGAAGGGGCAATATGCGAACAACGACAACTCAATGGACTCCGGAGATAAATGGCACGGAAATTCGTAAGTAATAGAAAACTCATTCCAAATTTCCCCCCCCCCTCACAATCCCGTTATTGGGCATAGATTGGCACCATTAATGAATCGAATTTGTGCAAACCGAAGAGTGGAATGGACTTGTGGACTGGATTAACAATACCATATTGGCGTCCGTTTCAGGGACAGAGACTTGAGAAAGCGGCTGAATGATGAATCGTCGAATGCCGCAAAGAAGCCTGGGGAGGTGATGAATCCTTTGGAATGAACCGGAGACTTTTGGACTGGATTAGACTACACAAATACCGTAGTCCTCATTCAAAGATCAAAGATCAGACTACAACGATCAACGATCAATATTGCAGCCCCTCCGGAACGAGCTAGGCGAGGTGGTGCGCCCCGCGAACAATGATGAGACCCTTGCGGTGAGTGTCATTAGCATAGTTAAAATTAATTAATATCTTTATTAATTATTTTTAATTCAGGGGATCAACGAGAATTTCGGCAACACGCAGGCAGTCGGCATGAAGGTACAGATGAGTCCAAGTCCATTCCAAAGGGAGCTACCGTTCCCAGTTGACTACTGTATTCGCCACAGTACTCTCAGCTGACTACCGTAATCATCCTTGTTCCTTGTGAACGCACTTCTTGAGAAAAGGAAGTAGTTCACTGGGTACGATAGCTCTCCGGAGAATCGCTTTATCTCTTTGGACTGGACTCTCTCCATCTTGGACTGATCTTTCTCCTGATCTTCTTGGACTGAACCCGGCTGATAATCTTGGACTAATCTTTCTCCTCCTCAGGATGCAAGCGTGGGCGCGGAAGGAGACGCAAAGGAGCCTGAGGTCACCGAGGGGCTGCCCGTGATTGCCAAGGCGGTCGAGAGGTACTGTAGAGGAAGGGAGGGTACTGTAGGAGGATACGGTAACGTGTACTCAGTACGGTAGGCGTTCTGAATGTGTCTGGGTCCGAGAATACCGAAGTAGTATGATGGTGGAATGGATTGGGAATGGATTGATGATATTGCAGACACGAGCGTAGATTGGATGACCGGGAAGAAGTCGAGAACTGGAAAAGGAAGAAAGAGATCGAAGAATGAGAAGAGAAAGAAGAGATCGAAGAAATGTCGCTATTCGGATGAAAGTAGTGAAGAAGAGGAGGAAGAAGATAGAAGAGACGGAGATGATAGGAGAAGAAAGAGGTGGGTTATGGGAGGGATACTGTAGGATACTGTTGAGTTATTTATTTTTGATCTATGGCGCATTCTGAATCAGATTCTTTGATCTTTGAATGAGAAACGTATGTTGGGATGGACTCCCAGTGGAATTTGGAATGATTCCAAAAGTGATGAAAGCTATTCCAAAGTTTGAAATACAGAAACGACATGGAGGAGGACAATGGAAAAGATGATGAGAGGAAGAAGAAGGATCGGTTGGGTTTGGAATGGATTAGAATGGACAAAGCAATGTTTGGCCTGGATAATGGATCTTTGGCAGGATCGATCCCAAGAGTGATCTACCCAAGAGTGAGCATCCGAAGAGTGAAGTGAAGAAGAGTGAGAAGAAGGAGGAGAATCCAAAGGTACGGTAGAGGATACTGTAAACTACTGTATCGATGAATGTTCAGGAGAAGAAAGTTGATGAGAAGAAAGAGGATAAGAAGAGCAAGAAGGAAGAGTAGAAAGAAGATAAATCGGAGCAAAAGACTCAGGAAGACTAATGATAGAAGAATCGTAAAACCATACTAAAATTATCGTTTGAAGAGCCATTAAATAAATTCAACGAAAGTTAAATACATCTGCTCATGAAATGTAATGGGAAACTGTAGGGAGACAGTAGAGAAACAGAATGAATACAGAAGAGAGAGGATACTGTACTATAGTATGGATGCCATGAGTAAGGTGTTCGGTAGCCTCGCCTGAGGATACTGTAGAGGCACGGTACTATCACGAAGAGATCTTCTTGTTGCATTTATTTCGTCTCAAGAGTCCGAGTTCTGTGAGATAACTATGAAGATGATTGGCAGATATCACAGTTGGTCTATGACTTATTTGGACTTAATTGGACTTAGTTGGACTTATTTGGACTTAGTTGGACTTAGTTGGACTCGACAGACCGGAAACGAAGGTTTGAGACCTGTAGTCTTGTGGTTTCATTGTTACCCAGAATAAAGGAGGTGTTGGAAAAAGAGATAAGAAGCGAAAATCTGAAAAGCCTCCCTTCGAAAGAAAGGACATTTAGAAAGATCATGACTCTTCTAAGGTCGCCTGTTTCTTATTTTCAGCCTTTTGTAAGAAAAATCATCGAAATAAGATTGGATTTCAGTCTTGTCGCTTTCCTTTTCTATTAGTGCACATTCCAATAAACTTCCTCATCCGCACTTCCTCTTTTCATTTCCTCATCCTTCTCTGTACCCTCTCCATCTGGCACACTATCTAGCATTCTCTGACCGGCTAGTGAGTGTGCAGAATGGAGAGAGCACCAGCACTCTCTCCATTCAGCACACTATCTCGTACCCTCTGACTCGATCGATGTTGTTATCAAGGGGATAATCCACCTCCTCCCTCTCAATGATACGCTAATGAGCCTGCCTGAGAAGATGCTACTAACTAGTGTTGCCGGATCGAATGGTTACTCTCTCCATTCTGCACACTCCCTCGTTTCTCTGACGGGCGAGATAGTGTTGAATGTGAAGAGGTTGCGACGAGAAGATGTTACTAACTGCTGCACGCATGATCTATTCGAGGAAGGCTGTAAATATCACGTCCCGTAGCATAAAAATAAACCCTTTTTGGGATAGATCAGTCTCATTTTTTTAACTTTTTCATGTGAAATTCTACGTTCGAAAACGTTTGAATCATAAAGCGTGAGAAGTGCTTTAGCGCTTATTGCTTGACATGAGTGCGAATAAAATATAAATAATATTTCTTTTCTTACTCTCTTGCACTCATTTTGAGAGTACTAATACCAGGGATGACTTTGTCGTTTGTCATTTTGGAACATTTTTCTATCAAAAACTGCTGGAAGTCTCTGAGGACATTTTCTCCAAGGTTGACAAATCTAAGTAGAGTCTTCTCATTCCACACGTTATCTCGCCGGTCAGAGACGCGAGAGAACACGAGAATTGAGGAGAGCTCCCGCAGGGGTGTTTTCTATACCAGAGATGACTTCAACTCTGATGTTCGTCCTTACGGATTATCAAAAAAGCTCGCAAACAGTACACAATTCCCAACCAGCTAATCATCCTTGTGTAAAGTGAAGGCGAAATCATCAGAAAACACTCAATTTCGCCAGTTCTTTCTCTCTATTTTGCACACTCTTTCACCGGTCAGACACCGTAAATAGTGTTCACAATGCGCTCTTTTCCCGGAAGATAAGAACTTCCTCGAACCAAACTCGTGGCTAAATTACCAGTGTGAGGGTACCTTCCCTTTCCATTTCTCCTTCGTTTTTCTCCGTTTTCACACGTCGACACTTGATTCTAGGGATGTCATGACTCTGCTCTCTCAATTTTCCACACTCTATCACCGATCATTTTCTGTCCATTCGGTCTTGTCACTCTCTCCATTTTGCACACTCCCTGACCGGCAGAGAAACACGAGAATGTGCAGAATGGAGAGAGTTGAGAGCGGAGACTGAATCCACGTGCGTACATCCCATTTGACAGGCATTCACCCCGGTCGGAGAAAATACGGAATGAATGAGGCCAATCTGTATCCATTCCAAGCTAGCAGTCAGTCAGTCCAAGCCCATGCCGATCGATATTCTTGACTCTCTATTTTGGCCTGGGCTAATAATAATGGCGTTCTACTTTATGGACACTCAATAGCAGCGAGGGAGTGTGCAGTATGGAGAGAGCAACTATTCAATCTCTGTATCATCAGAAAAGCTCAATTCCTTCTCTACAAATAGCCATGTGCTGGCCACTGAACCGAAGAATGGCGGAAAACACCTCGATTTCGCGATATCTGAATCCAAATCCCCAGAGGGAAAGAGGCGATAATGACTATTTCCGCGGAGCAATGGTCCATATTCCATATCCATCCTCTCATTTCTATTTTTGTAGAGTTAAAAGTAATAATTTCCTCCATATCCTGGATATAGAGCTGTATCTTCGGGCACTAAATCTATGGATGGGTGAGAGGGAAAACGCCTCGAGTTCTCGAGTTAGCCTCGAGTGGAATTCGTCTCCAGGGAGGAAAAACGATAGTTGTTTCCGCGATAATGACTGGCATGACTGACACGCGAGTCAAGGGGCATTATCTATCCTTTACAATACGTGGAGAGATGGCCGAGCGGTCCAAGGCGCTGGTTTAAGGCACCAGTCTCTTCGGAGGCGTGGGTTCGAATCCCACTCTCTTCAGAACTCTTTTGCATCCCTCACAAAGTTCACTTTTTGTACTCTTTTCTCGTTGTACTTTGTGAATGACTTGTCTATTTCCCCTGTCAGATGATTCAAGAGATGAATCTAGGCTCCGCCCCCTTTCCACACCCTCATACTGCCTTCTATATCAGAGAATCCAAGCGCATCCAGGCAGTAGACTCTGTTTTTCTCGTTCTTCACCATTAGAGAAGAGAGAGAGCGCAGATTTTTTTTCCTGTTTTATATAGTTTATTCATCGAAACAAAACTCTCTTTTTGCGCCCACCAATAATTTTTCCTCATCAAATTTTTTATCAGTCCAAACCATGCCAGAGATGATCCCGGCACTATTTATAGCCACCACCCGTTGTGTTGTCCCATGGGGAATACCATCATAGGCGTCATCTAAGAGACGAGATTATAGAAAGGTTTTCCGGTTTCCAGCTCTCTCCATTCTGCACACTCTCTCATAACTGTAATGTCATAGACGAACGATCGTGCTAAAAGAGAAAAGCGCCCGGTTTCGACGACGCACAGATTTTTGCGTAGTAGTTCTCTTGCCTCCCGACCCACCAATTTATGCGTGTGATATCCCACCTATGATTAGGAGATCGAGCCCCACAAGCATCTCAGTGAGAGAGGACAGGCAACTCTATTTTTCCTCCCTATTCTTCTCCCACCTCTCCCAACTCTTGACCCCCGATAAGACCAAATGATTCTCTCTCGAACGACAAACCGACCCGGAACTTCTCTGAAACCATTCATCTCCATCAGTCATCAAACGCCTGACATGATAAATGTATCTATATCTCTCGCATGTCGGAGGAATCAGAGATTGCGCATAATTCCTGTTTCCGTATTGGCGCATCGTGTAGATAGGTGTTTCATCTACGCGCTTTCTGTTGAGAGATGACAAATCGGCATCGACTCTCCTCATTTTGCGTGATCTCTCGCCGGTCAGAGAGGCGAGATAGCACGCGAATTAGGAGGGTTCAAGCCGTTTGTCACCACTACTTGCCTCCATTCACGTTTAATGCCGTGTTTTCTTGACGATTGCCTAGTGATGACGCAATCCCTCTCTCTCTCTCTCTCTCAGATCCAGAGCACACGATGAACTGTGTCCCGCCTCTCTCCGAGTGCGAATCGCCGGCTCCGGTCGCGCCCCATCGCGGATTCTCCAACAAGGCCAGGGAGATCCTCCTGGACAGAGGTGAGATGCAGTTTGGCTAGGGATGATGCAATAAAGGTGGAAATACTGAAGAAAACATTATTTATCTTATTTTAAAAACACTGGGCCTGCTGAATGGTAGCTAGGGAGGAGATTACACGAGGACGTTTGACTAGTTAATGCCTAAGGATGATGCAATTCGTTACATTCAATTCACTTTGTAACTGCGTCAGAAGGATGAGGGAGGGGGGAGATAACTGATGGAGAATGTTTACTGCTAAGTAGAGTCATAGCGAACGGAAACGATGAATTGGATGACACAAATGCATCCATGTCTCACTTATTTGTGAGAATCCCACTCTCATCGCTCAATTGCTTAGGGATAGCGAAATTTCGCCCTCAAAAGAACTCATTCAGCTAAATAAATAAAATAGTGCAATTCTTAGTATCTCTTATGTACTGTTAGCCTCTGCTCATCTTTGTTACGATAATAGTGCAGGGATAGTACAAGAGCTTACAGACTCGTTCATTACCCTTCACGGTAGATCAAACACCTCGTCCTTCTGCACTCTTTCCCTCTCCATTCTGCACACTGCCTGTCTGCCCCCGACGAGAGACTGTGCGAAATCGAGAGACCCTGTACTTTCGAATTTCCGTTCGAGACTAGGAATCCCCCACCCTCGCGTGCTCTTATCATCCATCCCGCATCCGGCTAATATTTCCCGGTTCCGGGAATTGATTATCCGGCTTCTTCCGGGCTCCAGGTCTGATCTAATTAGACGTGGGTGTGGGTGCTTCTTTCCACTTGACATTTGAAAGATGAGAGATTAGCCGGCTCGCGACTTTTCCCGGCTCTTATCGGGATGAGCCGCCTGATTCCCGGGGTTGGTATGACAACAACTCTGCCTGTTTTCTCTCGACACTCGTTTTCGCGTGATCTCTAGCCGTTTCTCCGTTAGTCTCTGCTCTATTACGCCTCGTTGAAGCCCGAGAAGTTCATTCCTAGTACGAAAATAACGCTATTTCGAGAGACTAGGAGGGAGACAGATTGCGTGAGATATGAGGGATGGACGATAGGGGATGAACGATAGAATCTCGTCATTTGGAATGGATTTGGAATGGGCTTGGAATGATCTTTGATTGCCCGAGGGCACAGTAAGATGTTGTTCCAATCATCCCAAACAAGGTACTTGAGCAGAATGAAGAGGCCTGATTCATAAGTCACGCTGAAAACTTAACAGAGATCGAGTGATGAGACTCTTGAGGAGTGTCTCGAGATACGGTGAAACAAATAACAAGTCGTCCGAGAAAGCAAAAGATCAAAGATCAAAGATCACCGTTCAGACCAGTTCGACGTTACTCCGAAGAAGAGAGGCAGCAAGCCGGGCAGTCGTGTGGCGTTGAACAGAACCGACTCCCAGGTGGGTTGCAAGATCGAAGATCAAAGTAGCGTTGGGTGCCTGATACCGATGAAGACCTTACTTTGAGATTTAATTTATATTTACCATTATTATCAATAAAATTCCAGGCCTCGGCCTCCTCCTCGAAGAGCTCCACCCAGTCCATTCCCGAGCCGCGTAAGTTCATGCCAAAATAAATCCATTCCAAGATTTTAGATTTTACTAAGTCCATTTTCAGTGAGTTTCGACAGCATTGACGACGTCGCCAAGAGGAAGGCCAGACTGCACAAGAGTCTCGGTACGTCAAAGGGGGACGAACTCGGATAGTCGCTCTCTCCATTCTGCACACTTGAGTGTGCATAATGGAGAGAGCTACTATTCGATACGACAGGTAGGCATTTTTCTCATCTGAAATTGAAATTCCTTCACAACTATTCTGCTTCCGGGTTGTATCTCATAGAATCCCTCTTCCTTCAATCAGAAAACATTCGATTTCCAAGGGTTTCTGATGCATAATTATTCATCAAATGAGAGTTCCGGGGTCTTCGTTGTTTATCATATTTGTTTTGCGTTGGCTGAAGATCGAGAGAGCTCGTGACTATTGCACATTACGGGGATTGCGGTAGATCGGTTCTGTTCAAAATTGAAATGATTCAACTCAGGCGAACTGGGCAAGACTCGGTCGGTGGGTCAGATCAAGACGGAGGCATTGGACAGAAGACTCATGAGGACTTTCGCCAACGATAATATTCTGAGATTGCCGAGGTGGGTTACTGTATATTATCGTATACAGAGCAGTTGATGTACCGCGTGCTTGCGTTAACGTAAGATTCAGCTACTGTATACTAACTGTTAAACGATCCCTCAATGTGACCCCTCGTCGTTCAGTGTACAACGTTAGCTCACAAACTTTCCTGGCAATTCCGGATGAGTTTCAGGGAAGAAAGAAATGACTGAATCATTGGCCTCGAGAATGTTTCCTCATCCTGTTTCTCGAATACAAATCCATGCATTTATTACAGAAATTATTTTTTTTAATCAAAGAATATTCTTTCAGCGCTGACTCTGACCTGAGCGACTACCCCATCAACGCCAAGCCCCTCCCGAAGAAGGCTTCCAAGTATGAGATCACTGTCGAGGAGGATGAATAGATCAGAGATCAAAGATCACCCTCTCACGATGTTCTCTCGCCCCTGATCTCTAATTTTCTCAGCTTCAATTGTTTCTGTGATACTGTAATGTAGATTCTCGCCAAATATTGTTCAAATAATCTTGTTTTTGTTTATTGTATGCGCCAAACCTATCAGGATCCGACTGAACCCACTTTGTAATTGATTAGATACCGTAATCTTGAAGTATTTGTAATGAGGAAGAATAACCTCATCATTCCTGATTTCATTCGAATATTGTTTTATTTTCGTAACACTGAATGATATCACTAATTTTCCCAATATTCCACACTTCTATGGAAAGCGTGAAACATAACTGTCAATCTTCATTGGTTCTCAGAACTTGCGATCTCCATTATTTTTGTCATCTTGCTGACTAATACATAGAGGATAGAGTAGAATTAGACATTTCTACATCAATCTTCATTGAAACAAGCAATCCCCCTTTACGAAACCCGACCTCTGAACCACTCCTAATAATTATTCCTCTCTCCTTTCTTCTTTTCTCTCATTCAATCCCCCGCTCGGAGACTTTTCTTGTGTTCGTATTGTCAGTTTGATCTACGGAGAAGTATAAAAGACTTTCACTGAGGATGTATGATACAGTTCATCTTCTCATTTCACTTGATCTACCTTACCATTTCTCGATCAATTCCAAGGTTCCATTCCGATCAATTCCAATCGTCAGAAATGAATTCATCCATTCTCATCGCTCTTCTCTTCGTTGCTTCAGCCGCAGCTCAATGTGACCTTTAGAAGGATTATGGTAGATCGATCCAGTCCAATGGAATGATTCAATCGATAAGCTCCGCCCCTCTTCAGATTACGGTCATGGAAACTACGGACAGGGTCACCATCATGGAGATCATCACGGAGCCGGATATTATGGAGGGCATGGAGATGGTAGGTTATGGTAGATTGATGGATCGAGAACTGATTGGATGAATTGTTACGGTAGATTGATCGATAGCTAACCAACCGAGACAGTGTGCAGAGCGGAGAGCTATTCGCTCAACATATTAAGTGATCTTTCATTACAGGTTACCACAAGAAGTACGATTACGGTAAGCATGGAGAGCACGATAAATACGAATATGGAAAGTACGGGCAACATCACAAGGAAGAGGAGTACGGTAGTGCCCATGATGAGGTATACTGTAGGAGTGAGGGATCACGGTAATCGATTGATGATCAGGGACACAAAGACGGTCACCACCATGATGGACACCATGATGATGGACATCACGGAGGAGAATATTACGGACATGGTGGTGCGTGGTGTGATTTGGGAAAAGTCGACTGATCGGAATGCACTTAGATCACCACGATGGACACCACGATCATCATCACGAACCCCACTACGAACACTACGGTCATCACTAGATTTGGTGTACACCGAGGAAGGAGGAGTACTGTAGCCGATAGATTCGTGATAAAGTCGACATTTATTTCCACTGTGTTTGATCGGAGTTGAGAGAGAGAAAAAAACTCCAACGATGTCGTTGGCTCATTCGCATTTTTATATTTTATGGCTACACGGTTTCTCTAACAAGGGAGGTTCGCCAACTGTCGCCGAGCTTTTCAAATTTGTATCTGTCCGGTCTTTCAAAGCGAGTTCTTTTGAGGCTCGGTGGTTCGATATTCGCTTCTTGCAAAACTTTTGCAAAGTTTTTTTGCTAACAGATTTTGAGGAAAAAGTTTATTTTATAAATCACAGGTAACAATAACAACGATAAATAATGAAATAACGACTATTTGTGGTAATTGATGAAGAAACAAGTGAAGCAGTAGGAATACTCACAATGAGGGCAATAAATGAAACAATCCTCATCACATGAGGAAGTGTGACAAGTGCGCGAGTCAATATCAGAGGGGAAACAGATTTGCGCAGGAGTCTTGAATTGGGGAGATACCGTAGATATATCCTCCCTTCTTCCATGTGTACTCCAACATCGGTCGGAAGATGGGCGCTTTGAAGATACGGTAGACTAGAGAGACCATCTGGAAGGAGTAGATGAGGAGGGGACAGTCAGTCTCTATGACTCACCTTCAGACGGTTATCACGAATATGCACAGGGAAATCAATGTCTTCCTCATTAATTTGGACGAATGAAGTGATACGCTTGACCATGTCTTTGAAGGGATGGAAGAAATATATGTCTAATGGCTGGACAAAGGAAGTGGTACTCTCGGGGATATTTCTAATAGTGATGGTCTTGCCAGAGGGTACGATAGATGACAGAGAATTTCCTCTTCCACTTGTTCATCCATGTGTGACAACCCTTGAAATTCTCCACGAGATTGTTGTTCTTCTTGTTGATGCGAGAGAGGATCGAGCGCAAGCTGTAGTCGTGTGGCACTTCTCCTATAACATCAAAAATGCAGACCTTACGAAAGGGGAAAGTATAGTGAACAAAAAACTCAACAAAAAAAATACTTACCTCCTTCAATTCGCTTCTTGACCTCCTCGAAGAGAAGAGAGCCGAGTTGATTTATCCTCCTCGATCGAGAGAGATGACCTGACTTGATGATCCGCTGAAGTTGGCGGATGTCTGATTCGCTCTTGACGACCGTACTGGTTGCGCATGGAGGATAGAGAGCGGGCTCCGTTTTTCTTCGACTTATAGAAGTTTACGGCCTTCGTTAACTGCAAATATCAACATTTAAGTTTGGAGAGAAGGTGATTATCACATAGAGACATAGAGACTCACCATTTGATCGGAGACAAGTCTGTTGCCAAACTTGGTCCTCTCTTCGATGTCATCATCGATGTTGTAGTCAGGGTCGCCAGGATCGTTGATGAGTACTTCTTCTCCCAACTCGATGTCCAATTCGCCATCAACCGCGTCCTCCAGGATCCGTCGGAACTCCTTGAGAAAAGCTTCGTCTTGGTCGTTGAGCGGGCCGGAGTCTGATCCGAAGAGAAGGAGCAATTGGGAGACTATCTTCGCTGGAGAAAAGTCCATGATGAATAGTGGGGAGTCACGGGAGCTTCTTTTATACCCTTTCTTGATGGTAGATCATGCAAATCGATGCTTGACCCTCGGGAGCAGACTAGATCAACACATAAAGCACAGAATATGGTCAAAAAAATGAGCAAAACATGATCGCCGAACATAGGCTTCGATCCACAGAGCCTCAAAAAAACTCGTTTCGAAAGACCGGACTCATCCCACTGCGCCACATTGAACTCTCTTGGATGCTTTAGAGGAGAATATCACACCTCCGCATGTTCGTTTTTCGGCTCTAATTAGTGGCTCATTAACATTTAGGAACTTTTGAAAACACTTTTCGGACTTCCATGGCAATTCCAAGTTTGGCGTATCGAGCAAATTTGCAAAGCTCGTCGACAGTTGGCAAACCTCCCTTGTAAAATATAACCACACAGCCTAAGAATCTTCATGCTCTTTCTAAAAGCATGGAGGCGTTTCAGATTTTCGCTTCTTATATCCAGCATCTTCTTTCATCTCTACTCTTCTTTCATCTCGCTTACAATCTCAAGACTACTCCATTAGGTTTCAAGTATTCCTTCTGTTGAGTCCAACTAAGTCCAAATAAGTTCATATACAGCCCAACTTCGATTTCTGCCAATCTCATAGACTTATGAGAGGAAAGAATTGAAACAATCAGATCTCATCATGATAGTAGCGTACCCCTACAGTATTCTCAGGCAAGGCTACCGTATCCCTTACTCATGGCTACCATACCGTATACCTACCCATCTTACTAAAGTATCCTATCTCTTCTGTATTCACTCGTATCCCCATTGTCTTTCACGCGCAGATGTAACTTTCGTTGAATTTTATTTTATCGAACAATTTACTAATGATAGTTTTAGTATGTTTTTCTACTATTCTTCTATCATTAGTCTTCTTGAGTTGGTTCAATTTCTTTCTTCTCCTCTGATTTCTCATCTTTTTTCACTTCCTTCTTACTCTTCTTATCCTCTTTCTTCTCTTCAACTTTCTTCTCCTGAACATTCATCGATACAGTAGTCTACAGTATCCTCTACCGTACCTTTGGTTTCTCCTCCTTCTTCTCACTCTTCTTCACTTCACTCTTCGGATGTTCACTCTTGGGTAGATCACTCTTGGGCTCGATCCTGCCAAAGATCCATTATCCAGGTCAAAACATTGCATTATTCATTCTAATCCATTCCAAAACCAACCGATCCTTCTTCTTTCTCTCATCATCCTTTCCATTGTCTTCCTCCATGTCGTCTCTGCAAATCACAATTTGGAATAGTTTTCATCACTTTTGGAATCATTCCAAATTCCACTGGGAGTCCATCCCAACATGCTTGTCTCATTTATATCAAAGATAAAAGATCAACAAGCCATCAAAGACGTAATAAATCTACAGTATCCTACAGTATCCCTCCCATATCCCACCTCTTTCTTCTCCTATCCTCTCCGTCTCTTCTATCTTCCTCCTCCTCCTCTTCACTACTTTCATCCGAATAGCGAGATTTCTTCGATCTCTTCTTTCTCTTCTCATTCTTCGATCGCTTTCTTCCTTTTCCAGTTCTGGACTTCTTCCCGGTTCTCGACTTCCGGCCTTTCTTCCGGTCCCGGTCATCCAATCGACGGTCGTGTCTGCAATATCATGAATTATTAACTCATTCCATAACCATTCCACCCTGAAACACCCCGTTCCCACTACATTATCATCGGTCCCAGACACTTACAGAGCGCCTACTGTACTGAATACACATTGCCGTATCCCCTACAATACCCTCCCCTCTTCTTACAGTACCCCCTCCTACAGCACCCTCCTATCCTCCTACAGTACCCTCCTTTCCTCTACAGTACCTCTCGACCGCCTTGGGAATGGCGGGCAATCCCTCGGTGACCTCAGGCTCCTTTGCGTCTCCTTCCGCGCCCACGCTTGCATCCTGAGGAGGAGAAAGATTAGTCCGAGATTATCAGCCGGGTTCAGTCCAAGTAGATCAGAAGAAAGATCAGTCCAAGATGGAGAGAGTCCAGTTCAAGTAGATTTAGCGATTCTAAGGAGAGCTACCGTACCCAGCAAGCTAGATACTTGCTTTTCTCAAGAAGAGCGTCCAAAATGAACAAGGAGGAATACGGTAGTCAGCTGGGTACGGAAGTTTCCTTTGGACTGTACTTGCACTCATCTCTACCTTCATGCCAACTGCCTGCGTGTTGCCGAAATTCTCGTTGATCCCCTGATATTTTTTTTACAAATCAATTAATATTTTAATTAATTTTAATTACGCTAATAAAACTCACCGCAAGGGTCTCATCATTGTTCTCGGGACGCACCACCTCGCCAGCAGAGTTCCGGAGGGGCTGCAATATTGATCGTTGATCTTTGTAGTCTGATCTTTGATCTTTGACTGGGGACTACGGTATTTGTGTAGTCTAATACAGTCCAAAAGTCTCCGGTTCACTCCAAAGGATTCTTCACCTCCCCAGGCTTCTTTGCGGCATTCGACGATTCATCATTCAGCCGCTTTCTCAAGTCTCTGTCCCTGAAACGGACGCCAATATGGTAGCCTTAATCCAGTCCACAAGTCCATTCCACTCTTCGGTTTGCATAAATTCGCACCACCTTTATGGCGCCAATGTATGCCCACTAACGGGATTGTAAGGGGGAAATTTGGAATTAGTTTTCCATCACTCACGAATTTCCGTGCCACTTGTCCGCAGAATCCAACTTCTCATTCCGATGCCAATTGCCGCTCGACGAACTCTTACTTTTCCCGAATATTGGTCCATTGTCCTTTCCTTTGTTCAGTTCTCCCTTGCGTTCTGCAATAAGAGTAATTTAATAATAAAAAATAAACACTAAGTCCAAGCTCACTCCAAAAGGCAACGAGGAAGAACAGTACTGTAGTCAGCTGGGTACTAAGATGACGGCGACTAGAGATGGCTGGTACGATATTCTCAGTGTACAACTGTAGTCAGCAGGGTACTGTAGCGTTGGACTACGGTAACTAACATGCAAAGTACTGTAGCGAAAGTGCGCGCAACTCATGATCCCTGATCTTTGATCTATGTGAGTTACCGTAACCCGCGGGCTACAGTACCCTTCTCACTGCCATGTTTGACCTACCGTACCCACACAAGGTGGTTACCGTACTCAGCGAGCTACCGTACCCTTCTCATTTCCATACTTGACCTACCGAACCCCCACGTAGTTATTGTACTCCTGACAGTTAACCTTGTATTACCGTAGTTTAGTCTTCTACCGTACCCAGCTGGCTACAGTACTCCCCTCCTCTTCAAACTCACTCTTCTTGCACATGACGAGTGCTGCTACAGTGATGAGAAGAGCAGCCAAAGGAAGGAGATACGAGAGGATCCCGCCACGAACTGCAAGAGGGTACGGTAAACTGGAGGGTACGGCAGAGAATGAAGTACGGTAGGTCAGATCGGATATCTACAGTAATCATCAGGATACGGTATCAGCGATTGATGGATCACGGTTGCTGTCAGATGAGGAGAGGTACGGTTGAGACGATCGATCAACGGATTACGGTATCCAGCAGGGGAGGGATACGGTACCCTGCATCAATCATGGTGTCCTGCATCAATCATGGCAGCGACACGTGGAGAGGAGTGCGGCGACTGCTCGAGATGGGGGAGAGGGAGTGAAATGAGGAGAGGAGGGAAGGGAGGGGAGTGAAGAGGGACTGGAGAGGGAAGAGAGCGCGCGCGAGTTGTTTTTCACCACAAAAAATGCAAACCCGCAGTCAAATGCGGTTGAATTGAGTGTACTTTCAAAAATGGCACGTTTGTTTTGATATGAACAAACAAACAACACACAAAAGTTGTGTATGCGCAATGAGTGCGGAGATATCTAAATAATTTTGCATCTCTAAATAAGGAATCAACTGAATCCAAGTAGAGTATGTGTACCTTGCAATCAATTCGGAATTCTACCTGTCTACTTCTATCTCATTTCGGACGATCAGCAAAGTGGGGAAAAGCATTATTCGATCAGGCAACACTATTGAAGTGAATGGCGAAAAGATCAAAGATCACTCTCTCCCAAATGTAAATCTCCTATTGAAAGCTCTAATATTGTTTCAGCCAAATGTGCTCAAATATTAGACTGTTGAGATTGGTCAAGGTACTTCCCTTCATCCATCTTCATATTGACTTCGATTCGGTGCTCACTGGACATACTATCGAGACACTCCTCATTTCGCGTGTTCTCTTGTTCCTCTGACCGGCGAGATAGTGTGCGGAACGTTGAGATCAAAGATCATAAACGACGTAATCCTTCTTGCAGCTCCATTCATTCCTTCACAAAACCCGACTTCTGAACCATTCCTAATGATTCCTTCCTCCCTCTTTCTTTTCTTCTCCCATTCAATATTCCGCTCGGCGATTTTTTGTCACGATTTGTATTGTCAGTTTGATCTACGGAGAAGTATAAAAGACTTTCACTGAGGATGTATGATACAGTTCATCTTCTCATTTCACTTGATCTACCTTACCATTTCTCGATCAATTCCAAGGTTCCATTCCGATCAATTCCAATCGTCAGAAATGAATTCATCCATTCTCATCGCTCTTCTCTTCGTTGCTTCAGCCGCAGCTCAATGTGACCTTTAGAAGGATTATGGTAGATCGATCCAGTCCAATGGAATGATTCAATCGATAAGCCCTGCCCCATTTCAGACTACGGTCATGGACATTACGGACAGGGTCACCATCATGGAGATCATCATGGAGCCGGATATTAAGGAGGACATGGACATGGAGATGGTGGGTTACGGTAGATCGATCGATAACTGATCAAGCGAGATAGTGTGCAGAATGTAGAGATTATACTATTTTACAGAAATTGTACGATTCAGCAACAGATGTTGTGACTTATCATTTCAGACTACCACAAGAAGTACGATTACGGTAAGCACGGAGAACACGATAAACACGAATATGGAAAGTACGGTCAGCCAATCGGGAGAGGAGTACGGTAGCGCCCATGATGAGGTATACTGCAGAAGTGAGTTATTACGGTAATCGATTGATGATCAGGGACACAAAGACGGTCACCATGATGATGGACACCATGATGATGGACATCACGGAGGAGATTATTACGGCCATGGTGGTGCGTGGTGTGATTTGGGAAAAGTCGACTGATCGGAATGCACTCAGATCACCACGATGGTCACCACGATCATCATCACGAGCCCCACTACGAACACTACGGTCATCACTAGATGTGGTGTGGTCAGAGGGAGGAGTACTGTAGCAGATAGATGTCCAATAAATGTAATTGTTTTCACTGTGTGTGCTCGGGCGACGTTTATCAATGATAATCGAAAAAAAAACTAAATCAGTTTGCACCGTCTGTGCACGGGCGACGTTTGTCAGGCTAGTTCCTGAGGGGTAGAACAGTCTATTCCAACCTTCTTCCACTCTTATTTTCGTTACTACAGAAATTATCCACAGTGAGAATTCTCCGCAATAGTCTATTTATTTTTCAATCATTGTTTTGACTATGCCCTCTCCAATTATCTCATACCCTCCCTCTCCTCCTCCCTTCATTCTCTCCTCTTCTCTCCTCCATTAGTGGTCGTCTCCTCCTCTCGGGTCACTTCTCCCATCTGCAGTTAACCATGGCCATGTCTCCAGCTTGCGTACGTTTCCTCTGTGGTGGTTCTACCGTAACCCCTCTCGCCCTACCGTACCCCTTCTGGCTACAGTAACCCCTCAAGTCCTACCACACTCCATTTACCTACAGTAACCTCACTCTCTTCAGAAGATGGCGCTCATTATGACGATAATCGAATTCGTGGTTAGCCCGGTAGTGATGGTTGCAGCTCCGCACTTATACACTTACAGCAATAATGCCGTACGGTTCTTCCTGACACTATCGTAATCAGTCCGTGCTATCTATTCATTCTGCACACTCGGAACGGAGAGAGCCAAAACCGAATCCTAATGTTCAGCTCTACATCTTCTGTTTTGCCATCTCATTCATCCTTCCTGGTATCGGATTGGGAGGCATCCTGAGCAAGAGCACCTGTCTCCTCATGACTGCTGCAGTGCTCGCGGTGAGACTACAGTGCTATTTACCGTCTTCTGTGGTAGGGGGAGGGAGGTACTGTAGAGGAGGTACCTAGGAAGGGTACTGTTGAGGGGTACTTTAGAAGCTGCTGCATTAACACGCAATGAACTACCATTTACTCATTTCCCATCATCCACTGATCTAGTTAACTTTTCATCTACATTTCACAATCACCAAAAAGCCTGCATACAGCACCCATCTCGTATCCACCGAACATTTAGTATACAATATCGTTATTAACCCTACAGTAACCCAAATACGATTTTAAAAACTTTGCAGATCCTCTACACCATCGTCATGTTCTTGGGCGCCTGCGTGCGGGTAAACGACGTCAATTCAATCGACGTCAATTCAATCGATGGTATATTGTCTTGCTCCTACCGTACTCTTATGGTTCAATGACAGAGTATACACGAAGAATGAGTCGATATGAGACGAAGTTGTATAACTGGTGCATTGCCTACATTTTCGTGTACCTGCTCCATGGCGCATTCCTAAGTGATTATTTATTTCATAAATTAATTTTAAATAATCAATTATGAAATAATTAATTTTTTTGCAGTCATCTCGACGGTCTACTACCTCAAGGCGCGCAAGGAGGTCATTATCCAAATTTTTATTATATTTCAATTTAATTAAATTACGTTATTTCCAGATCAAAGACGAACAGTTTCGTGTGATGTGCTCTCAGATGGGCTATCCCCCCATGGGCTACTATCCCCCAGCCGGATACCCTCCCGCCCCTCCCATGGTACAGACGGCACAAAGCAGTTCCGTCAAGACTCCCGCCTATTAGAGTACCGTAATCCGAATAGCGCGGGCCAAGTACCGTACCCCATCGCACCAATACGGTAAACATGGAATCTGCGATAAACGATTCTGTGATATTTTGTTTGAACGCATTGCACTAAGTTATTAAACCTTTTTTGTAAGTAGGAGAGAAAGGCTTTGCACGGCGTTCTGCTAGCAACGCGCAAAGTGAACTTTCGTGCTGAGACCATCGCGCGCTCTCTTGCATTTGCATACTCTCTCGCTATTCCCCTGGCCGATCTCTTTTCTTTCTCTCCCCCCCCCCCCCCATGTAAAACGCCGTGCTTTGAAACTCATCAAATTCGACGACTACAAAGCTCACAGAAAACGAACTCCTCTCCACCTCACAGTAAAACTTGAAATAGGCTAGTTTGCTTTTTCGAGAATTTTTTTTATAGCGATCATATTGAAACAACAGTCAACCACTCATAACCATCGTCATAGTAAGCATTACCATTTAATTTTTTTTCTGAACAGATCCTTACGACGATTAATCTCACAGTGAACCAACTCCTCTGTACCTCACAGTGAAACCTCAAACCAACCAAGTAGACTTTTTTTTACGGCGCCTGATTTGTCGATATGGCAAATTTGTCATGTATTCGATACATTGCTTATACTCATTATCCAATTACTGATGCACTCTGACTTTATCTATGGATAATACTATACAATAACGGTGTCACCACTGCTGCTCAATGGGTCTTGGCGGCGAGGTCTCTGATCACTCCGGCCACTTTCTCCTCTGTTAGTCCCTCCAGGGAGACGAATCGCTCCACTCCGAACTCGTATCTGCAATTAGTCATTGTGTATTAAAGAAAAATGTTTTATGCAGAAATGGAACGTAATAACTCCTGAACTGCATTTCTGCGGTATCCCAGGAAAAGCATTTTGTTCCTACCGTATCCCTGGAGTGAGTGGTATAACCGAAAATGAAGAGCAGACTAGGCATTATTTTGAAGAGGTTTCAACAATGTTCACTGATCTATCCTAGTACCATTTCATTAAACTTCAATGCAATTGGAAGAACGTCTCAGTTATCACGCTAACTTTAGATATTTTTAATCGAATTATTCTTCTCATCATCGAAAACTACGGTACAATTAATCTTTAAAATGAACAACCTCTTTTATGCGAACTATGAAACTTTACAACACCAGTTAAGAGCAACATGAAATTTCGCTCTAGGAAATGGTTCTCTCAAGAAATTATATATGAAAAAAAATTGCCGAGCCAACATCTCCTCTGTATCTACCTCCCGATGCCATTAGTAGCATTATTTTAAGTTAATTGGGTAACTAAATAGAAAATAATGCTATTTACCTGGCGAAGACGCGAGGGGAGATTCCAGAGCACTCGCGGACAAGGATCGGGAGATTGGGATTGGCCTGGAAATGTGGTCGTTAGACAATAAGGAACAGTCCAGGAGCACTCGGGGATTTTTATAGGATAAACGGTATGTTCACAACGTCTTAGGTTCAAAATACCAGCAGTTCGTATGATTTCGTAAAAGCCATTTCGACCCGTGATGTAAAATTAATAAGGAAGCACGACTATAAGGTATTTACCAGCTCGTAATTCGCAATTTCGACTAATGAACTCAATATATCTAGACACAAGATTTAACTGATCGCGAGCATACTTCAATCATCGCTATATGCTATGTTTCAAGGTCAGACGTTCAGGAAGAAAACGCACCGAATGCAATTCGGTCAAGGAACTAATAAGAAGGAGAAGAAAGCATGTTAGGAGATCTAGGTCAATCTATTATGTGTAAAACACAAGTCTAACCTTCTTGAGAGGAGCGTACTGCTTGGTGATGAAGTCACGCACTCCAGAGGAGGCGTTTGACTTCTGGCAGACGTGAATGCGGAGCTCACGGAGAGCCGTCGAAGCCGCGATGACCGCTCGAGAGGCCATCTGAGCAAAGTGGGGCATTCAGAGACAGCGAATGGCATATAATCAGGCGGTATTAGTGGCAACGACGCTTCGTGTAGGTTGAAATCGGCAAAACTCGATCAATTAATATAGTAGAAGCAAGTAAAAGGAAATTGAAAAATTGCTCGGTGAAAACAGAGACTGCGTCAAGTGAGAATCCAGCGCGTCAATCACAGTATTCAAAATGCGTCAGCAAATATTTAAGCGTGATAGGCTCTTGAGCGGACGGAACCGCACGGGCCTGCGGACTAACGAAGAAATTGTAGAAAATTGAACTTGCTGATGTAATTTCTGTGTTATGAAAGTTCTGGACGATTCGCTCGGTTGCCGTACTTTTCGTCACTCGTTATCGTTGTTTTGTTCCGTTACAATGACCTACTTACTATTGATTCTTGCAGGTACCCCTTTCTGACGCTCTTGAGCGTTCTAAAACATGATTCTCCCCGCTCTCCGATCAGCCGTGCGATCGCCTGCGTTCAGGCCGTCTCTTCTCACCCAGAGATTCAAGTGAGTTGCTTGGCAATAATAAAGGCTAGTGGAATGTCAGCTGTTCCTACTGATTAAGTTCACTGGATAGCTTGTGATTTCACCAACATACACTTCCTATTTTTCGTATTTTCCTCTTGTTCTTTCGGATTTTTGAACCAATCCCGCCTAGCTCCCAGTGAACAGGACAATTGCATTTTCTCTCTCCTTGAATTTACGCGTTCCTGCAGGTCCGATGGCGTCAAGGGCGCAGTCATCGGTATCGATCTCGGTACCACCAACTCGTGCGTGGCTGTGATGGAGGGAAAGCAGGCTAAGGCGAGTATATTTTGCTCTGAAAAATATATTTGAAGTAAAGATACAACGCAGTTCGAATTACTTTTACTAACATTTCGAATGCAAATGTATTTAGAATTATTAAATTTTGCTCCAACTAAATTTCACAATTCAGGTCATCGAGAACGCCGAGGGAGTTCGTACCACGCCTTCCACCGTTGCTTTCACCAAGGTAAGATTCGTTCTTCATGCGCTGTACAATTCCTCAGTATTTGTTCTGCATGATGTGTTCTGCATGAACCACTACTATTTGCTCATCATCTTTTTTCCAGGACGGAGAGCGATTGGTAGGAGCGCCCGCCAAGCGTCAGGCCGTCACCAACTCGACCAACACCCTCTACGCCACCAAGCGTCTCATCGGCCGCAGATTCGATGACGCCGAGGTGCAGAAGGACATGTAAGTGTGCATTTCGCCATAGATTTCATCAGTTGTCATCTCACGCAATACTTAACGCGCTCCTCTTTCAGCAAGGTCGTTCCCTTCACCATCAAGAAGGCTTCCAACGGAGATGCTTGGGTGGAGGCCCAAGGGAAGGTGTACTCTCCCTCTCAGGTTTGTGATCATCAACTTTTTTTGCTGAGTGTTAATGTTCCAGGTCGGAGCCTTCGTGCTGATGAAGATGAAGGAGACGGCCGAGGGATACCTGGGAACCACGGTGCACAACGCCGTCGTCACCGTGCCTGCATACTTCAACGACTCGCAGAGACAGGTACGGCAGATACGGAAACTACACTATGTCGAATGATTACAGCTCAAAAAATTTCGTTATAAATGTCTAAAAGAATCCATGCAGGCCACCAAGGACGCCGGTCAGATCGCCGGACTCAACGTGCTCCGAGTGATCAACGAGCCCACTGCTGCCGCTCTCGCTTATGGACTGGACAAGTCTGATGACAAGATGTGAGTGCTTTTTAGATTTCCCCCACTAGGTATTTCTTTTTTTTGCCCTTTGCGGGTCTTGAGTTTGGGATGCTGTTTGCCATTAATGTATTTTAAACATGACGTTTGCACTTCCGAGAAGCACGTTTACCAGTTCAATTGAGCATCCGTGTGGTTAATAGTGCTAGAGTGAAACTAACATCTTACCGGAGAGTGCGGTTCATTGATAACTAGTACTTTTAAGTAATATTAAACATTTTGTAAAGTATTCCCCAATCAAGTTATTTTTTGACAAAGTAAATATGGAATGATTGCAGTATCGCCGTCTACGATCTCGGAGGAGGAACGTTCGACGTGTCGATTCTGGAGATCCAGAAGGGCGTCTTCGAGGTGAAGTCGACCAACGGAGACACCTTCCTCGGAGGAGAGGACTTTGACCATGCCCTCGTCCACTATCTCGTCGCCGAGTTCAAGAAGGAGCAGGGCACTGACATCACCAAGGTACAATATTGCATTTTTAGCACCAGGAACCTTAATTTCTATGATGTTTTGTTAGCACTTCCGAGAAGCTCGTTTACCACTTCAATTGAGTATTCGTGTGGTTATCAGTGCAAGAGCGAAATCAGAACATCTTACCGGAGAGCGCAGTTCATGTATAGCTAGTGCTTTTAAGTAATGTTCTACAGCTAGTTTTACCATTTCAGTGCAAGAGCGAAATCTTACTTTATAATTACTGTTTTCTTGTCAGGACCCGATGGCGATGCAGCGTGTGCGCGAGGCGGCCGAGAAGGCCAAGTGCGAGTTGTCCTCCACGACGCAGACGGACATCAACCTGCCCTACCTCACGATGGACGCCTCCGGCCCCAAGCACATGACGCACCGCCTGACGCGCGCCAAGTTCGAGCAGCTCGTCGGCGATCTCGTCAGACGCACGATTGAGCCGTGCAAGAAGGTGAGGGCACATCAATTGCCTTTCCATTTTGCTCACTATCTCGCCTCACCAGTGAGTGGGTGTGCGAAATGTATATAGCTAAATATCCACTTCAATTTCGAATTACCCAAGTTTCCATCACGCAAGTCAGCAGTCCTTGTTCACTCAATTCTTGGAATGTGTTACGATGATGGGATAGGAAAGTAGTCTGCCTAGTGTTCGACGGGGAGCAGTTTTTGTTCCTCATCTTACGCCTCTAGGCGTTTCTACCCGAGATCGAGAGTTGAAGCAGTCAGCGCGACGCCTCGAGTGCCATTGACAACTTCTTAGTATGATCTCAAACAATTTTGCACTCTAATACAAAATAATTATTAATTTTATTTCAATTTCTTGATCAATTATCTCTTGAGGCGATGCACGACGCCGAGGTGAAGCCGTCCGAGATCGGCGACGTGATCCTCGTCGGTGGCATGTCCCGCATGCCGAAGGTGCAGTCGACGGTGCAGGAGCTGTTCGGCAAGATGCCCTCGAAGAGCGTCAACCCCGATGAGGCCGTCGCCATCGGAGCCGCCATCCAGGTGAGAAGGGCCGGGAAATGGAAGAATGGGGGCTGAAACCCGGCTCTACCTGGTTAGACTAGGCCACACTGACGAGGCAATATTTATTGAGAATTGATAGGATTGACTGGCCGATCTGGGTTTCAGACGAGTCGATCGAGAACCCATACACTTGCCCAAGACAGTTTTTGCATCTGAGAAACGCATGACTTCGTTGTTGAAGTTTTTGCGTGGTCATCAGATGCTAGATAAACGGAGGAGCTTTACCGACGTGCTGTGACATACAACAGTTGTGTTAAATAAGTGTCCTGACATTCGATTCAGGTGCGCGGAAAAAATTGTGATTTTTTTCTCCAAATCTCTTTTCATCATTTGTATTCAGGGAGCTGTCCTCGCCGGAGACGTGACTGACGTGCTCCTCCTCGACGTGACTCCCCTGTCTCTCGGTATCGAGACGCTCGGAGGTGTCATGACCAAGCTCATCACCAGAAACACCACCATCCCCACCAAGAAGAGCCAGGTGCGTGTGGTGTGTCATTGACGATGGACTGTATTGAGGAGTCTGGAAGCACTTTTGAGAAACACTTGACCTCACTTTATCAGAGGTCAAGTGTGGTTAACTGGTGCAAGATGAGCGAGGGTCTTTACCGACATTTTGTGAATTCGCCAGCAATTTTGTTAAATAAGATGCCTAACATTGAATTGTATTTTTGTCGTGAGTGAAACCTGGACTGTTATTAGCATTTATTTATCAATTGCTCTCGCAGGTCTTCTCAACTGCCGCCGATGGACAGACTCAGGTGCAGATCAAGGTGCACCAGGGAGAGCGTGAGATGGCCTCCGACAACAAGGTCCTCGGACAGTTCTCGCTCGTGAGTTTACCCTTTCCTTCCTTCTTTTTATTGGTCAATTCCCAATAGTGAATGTGTTTTGCATCTCTGAGAAACGCGCAGCTTCGATATCGAAGTTTTGCGTGGTCATCAGATGCCAGATTAGTGGAGGAGCTTTACCGACCAGTAAGAGATCTATTGGACTGATTCCAGATCGGTATCCCTCCCGCGCCCCGTGGTGTTCCCCAGATCGAGGTCACTTTCGACATCGACGCTAACGGCATCGTCAACGTATCGGCCCGTGACCGTGGAACCGGCAAGGAACAGCAGAGTGAGTTGGGGGCGATTCTGGTGGCACCGGACCAACTGGTCCTCTATTCGGCCAGTTCACGGTAAAAATGAGAAATACTCTTCAATATCTTTTGCTGTTGTGGTTAGACGCACCTTTGAGAAACACGCTGCACATGCTCGTGGTTAGGTGTGTGGTTACTGGTGCTAGATGGCCAGGGATGCTTTACCGGCGGGTCGTCGTGTCTTGATGATCTGTTAAATAAGCGATTCTCCATTGCAGTCGTCATCCAGTCTTCCGGAGGTCTCTCGAAGGATCAGATCGAGAACATGATCCGCGAGGCCGAGAAGAATGCTGCTGAGGATGCCGAGAAGAGAGAGCGTGTTGAGGTGAGCAGACTTGGGATGGATCTTTGGACTTGATCTCGGCCTCTCTATTTCGACTCGTTGTCTGAGCGAGTGTCCCGAAGTTGCACTTTTGAGAAACACATGATCTCCCTCTCCAAAGGTGGTCAAGTGTGGTTAACTGGTGCAAGATAAGCGAGGGTCTTTACCGACATTTTGCGAACACACGCCAGCAATTTTGTTAAATAAGATGCCTAACATTGAGCTGATTGATTGATGTTCCAGGTCGTGAACCAGGCCGAGTCCGTCATCCACGACACTGAGAGCAAGATGACCGAGTACGCCTCCCAACTGCCCGCTGACCAGACTGAGGACATCAAGAAGAAGATCACCGAGGTATGCATACAACTCAGTCCAAGTTTTCCTGAGAGCTTGGAATGAGTTTCAAGAACTAGCTGTTTGCATCTCTGAGAAACGCACGGCTTCTCTATTAGAGTTGATGCGTGGTTAATGATGCCAGATGAGTGTAGGAGCTTTACCGACGTGCTGTGGCGAACAGCAGTTGTGTTAAATAAGTGTCCGGACAGTGATTGTTTGTGGCTGACCCAGCATAATTGTGATGGATCTTTGGACTTGAATTATCTTATTGATTGATTGTCAGGTGCGTGAGATGCTGGCGAACGCGGAGGGCAAGAAGGCGGCCGAGATCAAGGAGGGTCTGAATGCCCTCCAGCAGGCTTCCCTCAAGCTGTTCGAGGCAGCCTACAAGAAGATGGCCGAGCAGAACAGTCCCAACAACCAGAATACGACTCAGGAGGCACAGGAAGCGAAGGAAGAGGCCAAGGAGGAGAAGAAGAACTAAGGAGTTGTGTCCCCTCCCCCGGTTAGATGATGTTAGAAGTCCCCATTGTTTTGCCTGTACCCTGCCCCGATTGCACTCTAGACCCCCTTATCCCCTTATCCCCCCCCCCCCCCCTTCCTCCCACCGATTACGGCGCCATCTCGCACTTGTTCATTCTAGTTCACACAGCAAACTAAAATTGCCAGACTAGGAGGTTTGGATACTTGTTCACAGTTGTAAAAAATGATATGTTTCAACTGATCACCATGATTCTCTCTTTCATGATCATTTCATCTGTTAAGTTGAAATTAACTTTTGTTGATTTACCCCGTTTTTCCTGATTGATGCTTTGAAATGATCTTCTGGTAAACTGCGGTTAACCACGATTCCAAACGATCCATAGATCTTAGAATCACATAGATAGTAGATAGATTTGTTTTTTGTTATCCCTTTTTCATTTGTGAAATGTCCATTCTTATTGTAATGAATTCATTATTTCCAGTTAGCTGTGTTTCCACATTGAAAACTCTTGGGTAGTGCATTCGAAGGTAGGTGTTCGTCTGTGGGAAGAAATGCCGAGATATGTCATGATTTGTTAATGCAAATCATTTTATTTCTATGTAAGAAAGAGATCGATTGTCCTCAATTAGAGATTTTTTATCGAATGGGGTTCGAGACTTGAATGGCGAGGATCAGTCAGTTAGTAATGGAAGAGAGGCGGGATTCTCTTCAGACGATTCTGCAATGATTGCTCATAAACTGTACATCGAAAACGGAATCCAAACTGATGAATATTAGCTGACCATTCTCAATTGTCCATGCTGTCTCTACATCGGATGTTTCACTCGTGACGTCATCATTGATAGTCCACGCTGTCTCAATGTAGGATTCCTCCTCCGTGACGTCTGATTCCTCGTTCGTGACGACGTCATCGTCTATCATCCACTCTGTCTCCACATCAGAGGTCTCAACTGTGACGTAATCGTCGATGTCACGCGCCGTTCTGACGTCGCCTTCCTCCACTTCAAGGGCAGGTCGGTACCCGAGCTCGTTGCAAACCCAGTACTGGGTGCTGCCGTCACTGGAATTAGAGCACATCGATGTCTTTGAATAGGATATTCTCCATTTTTTTCCAGATAGACGATAGAGTGAGCAAATGGAGAGAGCGTTAACCCAATATATGCTACCGAATAGGCGTGCCAGGTTTTCCAAGGAGGTTACAACATATTTGTACTTCGGGTTACGGCATGTGACTATGGGTTACGGTATCCGTTCTAACCTGCTCCACTTCGAGTGCTCCCTCAGCCGACTCTTCCGATCTTCTCCACTGGTGATAGAAAGCGGGTGGTCGATAGGCCATCGGCCACTCCAACTCGGTCTTGTCAGTGTCGTGCTGTAAGGAACTACCGTAGTACGGCACTATGTCGGATGAGCACCATGGGATGAGCACCAAAAAATGTTGTCTTCCTGTATTATCTCAGTAATGTCAATATGGTACAGAGAACCATCTTTGAAAATACTGAGAGTCGACATTTTTTCCGGTTCTCATCCGACCTGGTGCACGTAGTGCCAGCAGCTACCGTACCGCCCAATGAGCAGAACTACAGTAGTCTGTGCCGTGCACTACAGTACCCCAAGCGTACCGGGCAAAGGAAGAACTCGCGTAGTCTGACGGTAGCGCCTTCCTCTCTGCAGTAGGGACACACGACAATGCGGTTGCCGGCGTCGATTCGCAGTTGCTCGTCACACGCGAGACAGTCGACGTGACCTGCCAAAAGTACGGTAGGTATACGGTATTTGAATACAATTTAGAATATGACAGGAATACGGTAGTTGTGTGGACTGTTCTTATACGGTAGGTTTGCAGGAAAGAATACGGTATTAGAACTAACCGCACTGGATGAAGACCACGCGCGCGGCCGGATTAGGCGCGTAGCACACGCCGCAGGCGCGCGAGAATGACGCCACCGAAGTGGGAGATCGATCGGAAAGCGCAGTCCCGCACTGAAACTTAGGCATGACGTTATGGCGCCCTTCTTACAGTCACCTTGCCGTACACAATGCATCGATAGGCTGATAGATTCGTAATCCCTACCAGAAAGATGGTGGTATTACAGGGATACGGTAGGCACACAATGAGCGTATTTCGAAAATAAAGTAAAACAATAATGCAAACTCGAACCGACTCTCCGGCGCTCTTTTCTTCTGGCGCCAACTGATCGTAGGCTGCAGCATACAGCTCGTGAAGGCCGAGCATCGACGCGATGAGGCAGTGCTTGTGGGCTGCACCCATCCTCCCTCCCGACGGGTTTCTCATGATCTCCGCCCACTGAAAGAGTGAGTTACGGTAGTCGGCAAAACGCCGTCAATTATGTCCGTGCATCGCGCTATCCAACCTCATCGGCGTTCCTTGACCATTCCAGGAATTGGGGAAGCTGCAATTCGGTTGAGAAATCAGTGCCAGGTTACGGTAGATGCACGCGAGGTGTACGGTAGGGATGTCATTTCGGTTTTCACTCTCTCCTTTGCGCATACTCTCTGGCTGGTCAGACAGACGAGAGAGTGTGCAGAATGAAGAGAGTCTAAAACCAAAACGACATCACTAGTGTACGGTCGTTGGGGGTACAGTGCGATTCGTGCACGTGGTCACTTGAGCAAGACAGGATTAATAATGCTAACGCGATGACCAACCTTCGTGTGATTGAGAAGGACAGCCGGGAATCGGACCATTTGACAGTCCGTTATGACACCAGATCGATAAAGCTCTTTCTTAGCTTCCTTAAAACATGTGCTTCAAAATATGCGTGTATTCGGCTGTTTCAATGCTCGATAGGGATCCGGCATTACATTATAGACACTGCTGTTTGGCAATATATTCTCATCACTGTTTTATGAATTTAGCGAATCATTTCTCTGCACACACCTCCAAACGAGTGCGCTTTTCTCTGTCCACCATTGAATAAAGCGCTTCCACGGCCTCGTGGACATTTCTGTCAATCAACTCATCGGAGAGGACGGTCTGAACAAGGTTGGACATTGTGTCGATAGAGGCTCTCTCCATTGTGCACACTCTCTAGGATCTCTGATCGACGAGATAGTGTGCAGAATGGAGAGAGCTACTGTCCAATCACCTCTTTTTCATCCTCGAATAGTCTGATGAAGGGCGACCACTCCTCGCAGTGTGGGCACTCCTCCTCCTCCCCTCCCTCCTCCTCCGACGCGACCTTGCTGCAGCTGCTGCAGATCGCCGTGCCGCAGTGCATGAATATGACGCGTTCGCGCGGATGCGGATCGCCGCACACGCGGCACGCACGAGACCAACGCGGACCGAGGGCGAAGCTGCGTACGTGCTCATTAAGGAAGATCAAAGATCATGATGCCGACCTCAGGTCATTTTCCTCTCTGAGCACCTCCAATCTCTTCGTATTCACAGCTGCCTTGAACAGGCCTTGCATATCACGGATCACTCAAAGAATTCGAATTGGGATGATCTTTGATCTTTGATCTCTCGAGGTACCGTACCTCTTTGAGTGATCGTAGTGGGAGCTCCACCGAACACGATCTCGTACCGGCCATCGTTCTTTATCGTCATGTGCAAGGCAGCAAATCTGTTTCGGAGAGACAACAGAGAATCAAGGAATCGAAACCATATTGTAGCCGAGCGACTGCTCAGGAGGGGCGAAGGAGGAGTGAATGAGGTGAGGAATGAGGAGTGGGATTACGTCACTTGTTTCCCCAATCACCCTAATATCTCTCACACAAGATATTACGGTAGCTACGACTTGATTATGATTTAACGTAGAAGAAAACACGGTATTCGAGGTTACGGCAGTCAGTCGAGAGCGATCAATATTACACCAGTTCTCAATAGATTTGATCTTCGCGTACTTTAAAAAGAAAAAGAAATTGTAAAAAAATTTTGCACTTTCGGACACGCTGACCTGTAAGGCGGGTCCGAGTTGGGCGTTCGCGCGGCCCTGTTTTTTGAGTGCGAATAGGGTTTGACTTTCCTTTTTCTTCCTCTTTATCCATCTCTGGTGCGCGCGCCCAAGTTGGAAACAAGCAGCAAAATTCGTCTCCAAGTTGCCACCAAGCTTGTTTACAACTTGGAAACCGCAATGGTCTCTCCATTCTCCATACTATCTCATTCTGTCTTTTTCTCTCGATCTCTCGCTTTGGATCTACAAGTAGGAATCAACTTGTTTCCAACTTGGGAATCTCCCATAAGGATAGCGAGAGAGTATGGGGAATGGAGAGATCAGGTTTCCAAGTTGGAAACAAGCTTGTTTCCAACTTGGAGACTCCGACCCTGCTTGTTTTCAACCTGGGCGCGCACACCAGAGATACTATATAATAAAGCGCAAACGTCTGTGTGTCTGTTTGTCCGGATTGCGAAATCGGAAACTTGTAACAACGCGTCCCCTCCCTCTCCCTTTTCGATTGCGAAATATGGCTCATGTACAAAAAAGACATTTCAAGAGAGGCAAACACAATTGTCGGGTGGAAAAAGAGCTTTGCTATTCAAATAATATGACCGTGTTTTCGTTGGGAACGGAAGTAAATCTGTAAGATTGAGCATCACATGATGAAGGGTTGCAGAATATGGAGAGTGGGTTGTGAGACAATTGGAGCTAGATCTCTAGCTTACTTCCCCCTGCTCTTGTCCGGCCCCGAGACCCTCACAAGACCCTCACAAGGTAGCGTCGAGCTTTGTTCCAAATTCTCGATTTGAACGACGACGGACGTCGTCGGAATTCTGAGATGCCATTTTAATTGGTCCACAGTGCGAGAATGAAGTAGTGATGGCGTTTCTGCATGTTCTCTCGGCCGTTACCATATTCGCAAGATAACTGTAGTCACAGTCAGAATATCTCACACTATATTTAAGGAAACTTTAGGTTGATTGATTGATCCGTAGGGTATGCCGTCTCTTTCTGAATGGGTTCTGTTCGCGTCTAAAAATTGAAAAAGACGCTAACATCCCTCTATCATTTATTGCGATTACTCCAACAAGACACTTCTCAGATCTTCAAGATGCCTAAATCAACGACTTCGTATCGAATCAATCCATTGAACGATCAAGAAGTGGAAGCGGTAATTGAGACACACACGAAGAATAATGAGATGAGGTTCGTATTTATCTATTGCTCAGCGATCTTGACTTATTTCGGAATATAATATTTCATACTTTGAGATTATAATATGTATCATTGGCATTGGTGAACGTTCTAATCATCGTTATATAATTTCATTCAGCGCTGCACGTGGCGATCGTTTCCCTAAGGCTTGTCAAGCATGTTGGAAGACCGAACAACAAGAACGTTTCGTCTCAAAAGAGTGCGGCCACGCGTTCTGCCGCCAGTGCGCGGACGGCGCGGACGCGTGTCATGTCTGCAAGATCCTATGTATCGGGTTGAGGAATAAGTAACGCTCGTTTTTGAATTTTTTTTCACTTTATCATAAAAACTTTACAAAGCACGATAGAATCTAAAAATATTCTCCATGCGCATCGATGACCTTCTGCCATCTACCAGGCATCTTGTGGATGCCCTCGTGATAGAAGGACTGGGGCTGGTTCTTGAAATAGTTGGTCAGTACGGTCTGGATAGTGGCTCTGTCCCTTGAGGAAACGCTGGAGGTCTGAGAAGAGGTGGTAATCGGAGGGGGCAAGGTCGGGTGAGTAGGGAGGGTGGGGGAGGACAGTCCAGCCATAGCCCGCCAGCTCAGCCTTGGTCTTTCTTGCGACATGCGGGCGGGCGTTGTCGTGCTGAAAGTAGATTCGAGCGTCCTTCCCGCGTGTTTGTTCGACAGCGAGTCTCAGCTTCCGTAGCTGAAGAGTGTAGACCTCTGCCGTGATAGTCGTCCCCTCGGGTAGGAGTTCCCAGAACTCCACTCCCCGCACTGACCACCAGATGCACAACATCACTTTTTTGGGGTGCAAATCGGGTTTGGGGACATCTGCTGGCTTTTGGTCCTCTCCGACCCACTGTCTCATGCGCTCATGGTTGTCGTAGAGCACCCACTTTTCATCACCTGTGATGACATTGTCCAGCCAATCAAACCGGCGATACAGAGTGAGAAGAGTCGAAGCCATGTCCACTCGGCGATCCTTGTCATAGTCGGTCAGGTCATGGGGGATCCATCTCCCGAGTTTCCACTTCTTTCCAATCGCGTGAAGTCCATTCACGGCAGTTTTTTGGTCGACCCCAAGGAAGTCAGCAAGATCGCGCGTAGTGAGATACGGGTCAGCCTCCACCTCAGAACGCAATCGATCGAGGTCCAACTCCATGGGGCGACCGGGTCAGTCTTCATCTTCGAGGGAAAAGTCGTGTTTCTCGAATTTGACTACCCACTTTCTCACGGTGGTTACATGCGGGGTATGTGTGGGGTAAACCTGCTCCAGTTGTTCATGAATGGCGGGCGGTTTCAAGCCAGATAGAAAGAGAAAGAGCATCACGTTCCGAATGTGAATTCGGTCGGGGACGAAATTGTGCGGCATTCTCGCCTGGGAGACTAGGGAGAACTGAATCGAAAACATGTGTGGAATGCCCGAGGGGCCCTCTCTCCAGTGTAAACAGGGTGGCAGACGGCAACAACAAAAGAGCGAGCACGAGGGTTCTAAAGTCAGAGAGAAAAAACGAGCGTTACTTATTCCTCAAC
Organism: Pristionchus entomophagus; assembly: GCA_036245825.1. Taxonomy (NCBI): domain Eukaryota; kingdom Metazoa; phylum Nematoda; class Chromadorea; order Rhabditida; family Neodiplogasteridae; genus Pristionchus; species Pristionchus entomophagus. Next base: position 12,455,462 of record BTSX01000001.1, read on the forward strand.
CCAATACCTTCATGCGCCTCTTCGAGGGCAAATCGCGCCAGTGCGGTATCTGTCTCTTTGAGGCTCCTAGATATCACTCGTTCTATCGGGAATGTGGTCACGTAATCTGCGCTGCTTGTGCGGTTCGTATTCACACGAATGCATGGAAAGACTCAGGATGGCAGCACACGAATGCTGCCATCCTTAGTATGTCCGTTTTGTCGAACGGAATCCCGTGGTTTCCACCGCGTGAAAGATGACCTCACTGTTATCCAAACAATCTTAAATGAGTGCAAGAACGAGCGTCTAGACCGTTGTAAGGGACATCTAAAACCGAATAGGCTGGAAAGGCAGAAGATGCGTCATATTTTCAAAAGTTACTTGGATCGTTCTAAGAAGAATCACGATTAGACCATCAGTACAATTATTGTCTTCACGTTATTTTCATCTTCTAATTTCCCTCATCTTACGGTGTTTCATTTTTTTGCTCTGATAAAGTGTAAGCTTTTTTCGTTACTATTTATTTTTTTCATCATGATTATTATTTTGAGAAGGAAATCATACGAGAACTAGCCGTGAACATCATAGATAGAGACAACAGGCTCCGCCCACTTTGAGGGAATAGCGAATTGCCCAAAAACGGCAAGAGGTCCGACAACTTTTATTCTCAACCAATCTCTCCGATCAAAAGCGTTTTCGATAGCTCTCAGGATGCTTAACAAATTACGAGTGGAGCAGCATGATCGATCAACTTTAAGTAGGTAAAATTGACGGTTGTTGGCACAAAATGGCGATTTAACAGGTTTCTAATGATCGTTTACAGCTGCTCCACTCGCATATCCTTTCTATGTATTTTACAGGAATTTTAAGATTTTTATTGGAATTTTAACAATTTTCTCCGAATTGTCGGCGAGCGCGGGGAGAGGCGGGCGAGAGGGGGGGGGGGGGGAGCGAGAGAGACACACAAAATAGGCTCCGCCCCATTCTCTCTCTCCTCTCCATTGCCCGCGCGCGCTTGCTTTTCAGCGCATAACTCGGCGCAGAGATGAGCTAGAGACAAACTCTAAAAAGCAAAAAAGCTATTCAGACCGAGACCAACACATTGAGCACACTATTGAGTCTGTGCTGTCAATTTGTAATATCACCCTGTGGTCTCTAACTATGAGAGGGATGTTCTTCCCTCCTTCTTTCCTCTTGCTTATCGCTAGCAAACCATGGGGGCAGGACAGAACCGCCAACGACAAAACCGCCAAATGCCGAAAACGACAAAATCGCCAAAACCAAAACCGAAAAATGCCATAACTCAGCCCGGGATGACGTTAGAAATTTCTGGTTGGGTTCATGTGATAGCTGATGATAAGGGCTATCATCCCAGATGCCTTATCACCTTATCACCAATTCAGTAATAAGGGTCTTGTCAGTAATAAAAATGAAAAAAGATAGCCCTTATCATCAGCTATCCGATAAACCCAACCAGAGATCTCTAGCATCATTCCAGACTGAGTTATAGCATTTGGCGGTTTTGTCGTTGGCGATTACGGTAGTGTACGAGTTTGTAGGGATACTCTAGAGACCTTAAAGCGAACCTGAAAGCGACAGAGAAAAACGAGGAAACGATACCATATAGAGGTCGGACGACAACTTTGGAGGGGGAATAGACGAGTAAATGAGCAGAGTTAGAGAGGAATGAGTAGTGGAGTGACGTCACTTGTTTTCTCTGTCACTCTGATACCTGCAACCCTAATAGTTTGTGTTAGAATTTCCAGATTTTCTTTGTTTACCAGAGAGAGTCGAATAAAAAATCAATTCACCATCCATCGATATTTTCTCAGCACACCACGGACTCAATCGAATATCAATCGTGGAAGTAAGAAATGTTACAAGGAAGCGAACGATGGAGCAAAGTCGAATGCATCCTTTCTTCATTTCTCCTCCACTCGTTTTCAACACGATTATTGCATATTTAAACACCTAAAAAACATAATTACAACGCGAATTAGAATATTTACGACCCAAGAATGAATATAATAGTTCTATGAATAGAGACCACAGGGTGATATTACAAATTGACAGCACAGACTCAATAGTGTGCTCAATGTGTTGGTCTCGGTCTGAATAGCTTTTTTGCTTTTTAGAGTTTGTCTCTAGCTCATCTCTGCGCCGAGTTATGCGCTGAAAAGCAAGCGCGCGCGGGCAATGGAGAGGAGAGAGAGAATGGGGCGGAGCCTATTTTGTGTGTGTCTCTCTCGCTCCCCCCCCCCTCTCGCCCGCCTCTCCCCGCGCTCGCCGACAATTCGGAGAAAATTGTTAAAATTCCAATAAAAATCTTAAAATTCCTGTAAAATACATAGAAAGGATATGCGAGTGGAGCAGCTGTAAACGATCATTAGAAACCTGTTAAATCGCCATTTTGTGCCAACAACCGTCAATTTTACCTACTTAAAGTTGATCGATCATCCTGCTCCACTCGTAATTTGTTAAGCATCCTGAGAGCTATCGAAAACGCTTTTGATCGGAGAGATTGGTTGAGAATAAAAGTTGTCGGACCTCTTGCCGTTTTTGGGCAATTCGCTATTCCCTCAAAGTGGGCGGAGCCTGTTGTCTCTATCTATGATGTTCACGGCTAGTTCTCGTATGATTTCCTTCTCAAAATAATAATCATGATGAAAAAAATAAATAGTAACGGAAAAAGCTTACACTTTATCAGAGCAAAAAAATGAAACACCGTAAGATGAGGGAAATTAGAAGATGAAAATAACGTGAAGACAATAATTGTACTGATGGATATTGTACTCATCCTGAGAGCTATCGAAAACGCTTTTGATCGGTGAGATTGGTTGAGAATAAAAGTTGTCGGACCTCTTGCCGTTTTTGGGCAATTCGCTATTCCCTCAAAGTGGGCGGAGCCTGCGGTCTCTACTCATAGTTTACTGGAATGGAAAAAGAGGCGAATTCTCTGATCTAGACCGGTGTGATATTGATCGCTCTCGACTAATTACCGTATCCTCGAGTACAGTGTTCACTTCAACCTCAAAAGTGATATTGTTTCGTTTTTGGACCCTCCTCATTCTGCACACAATCTCGTTTCTCTGACCGGCCAAAGGGTGTGCCGAATGGAGAGTACAATACTGCAAGTCGATTTGAGACTACGTGAATTGAGGAGAATCAGATGCTAATTTGTCAGTGCTGTGCATCTTGGGTGGAAGCCTTCGGGTAATGGAGGCTTTCGAGGTGTTTAAAAAATTATTCGATAAAAATTGATTAATAAAATCAAAATAAGAAAGAAAGACAACGAGCAGGGAAGAATGTGGGCGCGTGTAAGAAGAAACTTGAACGTGCCTTGTGGCTACGCTTAGCTTGCAAAATGCGATTATAATCTTTTTGTAAAGATCGCCGAGCAACCTGATCTCATGATCATCGCTATAACTTATTCCTTTCCTCCTGTTCAATCAGACTTCCCTTTACCCCAGTCTCCATACCTATGGCTGCTGCGATTAATTCTAGATTCCTTTACGGCGATGACAATCAACAATTTCCTGTTTCGATCATCGGTTTATCTAATACAAAATACGTTTCAAACTGCGATACACACGGGTGAGAATAATAGGAGATGGGCGTGTCAGATGGGAGATGGGCTGTAAGAGAATACGAGTGGTAGGTCACTAATCATCTATCGCCACTGGGAGCAAACAGGTCACATAGGGAAAGCAACGAGAGGTGTGATCGTCTCTGAGAAGAAGAACAAGAGAAACAATCTAACACCAATAACACGGAAATAGCCGTCTAGCCTACACAACAGAGACAACATCATCAACAATAACAACGAAATCAAACGGAAATATAATCAATCAATAACATGGATAATGTAGGGGAAATAGCAACATAGCATAGGGTAATAGTGCATGTAATTTGATAATGAATAATTCAACAAGAGGGGACAGTCGATTAGGGAAAGGGGATGGGATGGGAGGGGAGGTAATCAATCGATCGATCGATCGATACGGGATACCGTATCCGGTTCCTGCCTCCTTAGACGCTTCTCACCATGAGGAGACCGTTGTTGAACAGCTTCGTCAGGAAGGCCATCTAGAAGAGAATACATAATTCCATCTATACTACCGTAACCCCTTGCCTACCGTGCCCACTCAAATAACTCGATCAATACCTACCGTCAATCGATCAATACCTACCGTATGTCCTCATCTCTAATCTACCGTACTCCTCATCTCCTCCCTTCCTCACCCTGTCCTTCTTCTTCTGCATCTTCAACTGCTTCACAGTCGTCCACTCGGGGTAGGCAGAGAGAAGGTCGGTGAACGGTTCCTCCTCCTGCAATTGGAATGGATTGGAATGGATTGGATTGGACCTGGACCGATGCAATCAGCAATGAGCAGTCCTCAATCTAATATCTGGTAGTCGGCTGACATTTGCACGTTGAAAATATTTTTTTCGCCTACGAAACGGAGACACATCAGCTTCCCAAGAATATCAAATGTGTCATAGCATTACTGCAGCGGCAACATGGCAGGTGCCATGGAGATTGAAAGAATCACAATTAAAAATTCTGAAAGATCACTACCAGCCCATTTTCTCTATCACAGATTTCCCCTAATGTGTTGCATCATCCCTACTCCTCTCCCCTTCCCTTTCCCTCTCCTCACCTCGAGTGTGAGTGTGAACGTCCTCTCCTCTGCTCCCTCGTACGTGCGCGAATTGGCCATGCGATGGGCGACGAAAGGCTCTTCAGCGGAAGCGAACAGCAGTCTGATGATGGATATTATTAATAACAAAGATACTAATATTAAAACAACGCTGGTGGAAAATATCATTTATGTTAATAGAACAACATCGCATAGAGCCAGGTAGTAAATCTTAATCCCTCATCCCTTGCTCACAAATTCCATGTCCACCAATAGCCGGGCACTTCGCAGTTTCATCACTCCCTCTCATTCTGATCCCTCTCTCACCTCTGTCCGTGTCTGCGCAGGAAGCGGACCTCGGAGGAGGCAGTGATGCGAGATGCGCCCTGAACGGGAACATTATCGATTTATCCCCTCCCCCTTCTCGATACCGTACTCCTCCATCCAACTAACTGGCTACCGTACCTTCTCGTTGAACAGATCCGCGCCGTCGTTGCCCCACGCCGACAGCTGCTTCTCCTCTGGAAGGGAGAATATATTACAACAGACTACAAACAATAAACTACAATACTCAGTCCAATCCAGACCCCAAAGCCATTCCAATATCATTCATCATCAACTGACCGACGGTGAGGAGGGGCGGGAGGGCGGTGCGCATGAATTCACGCGCCATCAGATCGACGCCAGACTCGCGCATCCCAGCGACGAACGAGCGGAACTTGGACATGTGACGGTCGAGGGGAGAGTGAAGTCTGCAATTCATAGATGATTATGGGGTGCACGGAGAGAGAGAGAGAGAGAGAGGGGTGTATTGTCTGGAATCGATACAGGCATTATCCAACCTGAGAATACACCGTTTCTTAATCTCTTCCATGAATCCCCATTTTGCCAGGTACAAAATCACTACAGCAGCAGCAATCTCCAATTTAACTCGAGTTTCATTTCCTCATTGAATCCCCATTTTGCCAGGAGCAAACAGCCACTCATTACTACCGCAGTATTGAGTAGAAAAAGAGTCAGAAATTGTACAAGGTGTCTGGGATTCGACCATGGATGCACTCAATTTCCCCCCTGCTCACTGTTTTGAACGTTTTTCCCCACACAAGCACACCCTTAAACAATGTCCTACATGAAATAGTGTTTCATCTCCTCTTTGAAGCCGCAATGTGCCAGGGGCGCCTCTCCCATTTCCCCTCCCACTCACTTGCTCTCTGCTGCCTCTGCCATCGGGTAGTCATCGGGCAGTTCGGCCACGCCAGTCATGTCCAGAAGACTGCAAAAAAAAGAAATCGATAAATTACACAGTGATCCTTGGGATACAGTACTATTCCCCTGATAGATACCACTAATGATGACGATCTCTCATCGCTTTGACTGGTGAGAGGGTGTGCAAAATGGAGAGTCTCATATGTAGACACCACTATTGCTACCGTAACCCCGACATCTTTCTTGCTACAGTACCCGGCCGGGAGTTGTTTTCTCAGCTTGACTCTGTCCATCGTGAATGCCTCCATGGCAGCGGGGAGCATCTTCTGGAGGAGATTGGAGAAGGTCCATTGACGGCCGACGGAGACCGTCACGTGCAGCGAGTGCACCGACGGAGAGGTGCGCGCCTGATTATTTGGTTAATTAATTAATTAAAGATCAGAAGACACATCAATTAGCAAGATTTAGTAGGAATAAGTGACACATGAACAACACCAGGCAGTTTTCAAGATCATTATACCACGTCCCCGATAGCTAAAGTCCCGTCACTATCGCGCTTCTACTCTACTACGACAACGTACAGTCAGAAATTCTCCATTTATCGAAGAATTCTGAGAAGAAAAAAACATCCCCTATCCTACAGTAACCCCTCCCCTACCGCACCTGATGGATGAATCCTCTGGGAATGTAGAGCATATCTCCTTGCTCGATCCATCCCTCGAAGGCCGGCGTCCTTCCCTCCATCTCCTTCTCACTGAAGTTGCCGGACGACTCGAGGGGCAGCTCGGCCTCGGGGGACTCGGGCGCCCACACGCGCCAGTACTTGCGACCCTCCACCTGCAGGAGAAGGAAGGGATTAGCTATGATGAGTAATGTTTGATTGAATCTTTTTTTTCAACAGGAAGTAGGCCAGAAATCCAAGTTATAGTTGATCCCGGCTGATAATGCAATCGTGAAACCCCACAATTCGAGGACGAAAAAAGTATCTGAATTCATACAAGCAGCGCGAAACTACAGTGTGCCGGGGCAGTTTAACTAATTTCAAAATAAACCCATTCCAATGGCTACAAGATAGATACAAGTTTCACTCATAAAATATCTATCTGGAAATGGGAAGTCAAGCACTATTATAACATTCGCCGATTCGAAACGAAACAAAATAAAGGAAGCGAAAGTGGTCTCACCTGCAGGAGGAATGCGTCGATTTCATCCCAGTGAGGAGCGAAGCCAGAGGCGCCAGCGGGAGTCAGGTATCTGAAATAACATCGAATAATTAAATGCTAATTAGTTTAATATTTGTTTCGCATAGCGGATATCCCATCGACTAATGCGAGTTCATCGCTGAACAACGGACTGACCGACACAAATGTTAACTCTCTAACAATTAGAAGATCTATACTAGACCTCTCATATCGGACTCAATAAAAATTTATAATAATAATAATAATAAAAGTATTAATCTCACGTGTTTGCTCCGACGAAGCAGTGGAACAGCTCCTGCAGCGCGTCGCACAGATACCAGATGGGACGGCTGTACGCCTGGGGGTTCGTCAGCTGCACACTGCAGCCCGATCTGCAAACGAGAGGGATTCTGGATTTAATTGTCACAACACCCGTCGCATTGGCGCTTCTGCCCGAGGACATCAGCAACTAAATACAACATCTTCAATGAGTCCATGGTGGGCGTTTCAAATATCATATTCAGATCGAACCAAGCAAGCAATCCACAAACGAAATTTAACCGACAGAAGTTGCAATTGTGAAACCGGAAAATGCCATGACACAAAATCACTATCCTCAAACAACTGATCGACTTCAAATTTGCCTGAAACTCCGTTGAATCGTATTTCATGCCAATCTAGGGAAATACCGTACCCCTCCCTCCCCGTCACCCTGCTGTAACCCCTCACGCTCACCTGATGGCGTCTCCGACCGCCAGAGGATAGGCCCGCCCACTTCCATTGTGCGTCGTTCTCACTCCATTCTCGTACAGCGCCACGTTGACGTTCACGCCGAACTCGAGGCAGTTCTGAATAGAGAAAATATTTTTTTGGTTCCGACTCTCTCTCCATTCTGCACACTCTCTCGCCGGTCAGACATACGAGAGTGTGCAGAATGGAGAGAGTCCAAAACCGTAACGACTCTTTAGTGGCATCAGAATAGTGAATTTGCAATTGTGGGATGACCGCATCGTCCATTGAAGAACGCGTTCATGCGGGTTGATGAGCCATGGACGAAGCGCCAAAGCGACGGGCGAGTAATCTATCTGGGCACAAAGAACCAATTTTCGCGCATTCAAAAATACGAGCTCTATCGGATAAGTTCTAAACGCACCAGAATGACAGATACTAGGACAATCGGGTAAATCCCATCCCCCCTTCCAGCTACCGTACCTCTCTCTTCGTCTCCCCTCCTATCTACCGTACCTCTCTGAGCACTTCGTTCATGGCTCCCGTCGAGAAGAGATTGCCGTAGTAGTGGGCGTCGTTGCGACGAACCACGAGCGAAGTCGACTGCAAGGAAGGGAGGGAAGGTCAAGCCACGCCTCCTCCTCCTCACCTGGAAGAAGTCGTCGAAGAAGGTCTGGACGTCGCAGGGCGACAGCAGCCAGTCGAGTGCCCGAGAAGCAGAGACCGACGAGTCAACGTCCTGCAATAGCAAATGTATTTATTAAGAAAAGGATTCCAGGTATCAGTATAGATTAACAAATTACTAGTTGGGTATTCGAGGTGTGAAACGCCAGTCTACTTCTTTTTCTTTTTCTTAAAAAAATATTAATATTATGGTGTAACACATGTCGCAATCAGAGAACGCTCATGTTGATATCAGGGATGTGAAACCCCACATTGACTTGTTCATTTGCTGCCTGTAGCTCGTTCACAAACCAACAGCAACCTCTTCTCTACGGGGAATATCATCCTCTATTAGAGTTCACAGCTACCGATCCCAACCCCCAGTCTTCTCTCCTCACCTTGAATGGGAAGACGGTCATGTCGATGGTGGCGTACTTGGCTCCGCCCTTCTTGCTGCTCTTCATGGGCGATTCACGAGTCATCTGATAACGATTATCGATCATTGCTCACGGTAATCAAATTTGTGCTAAGTGACGAACGCAAGATTATTGATTAGCGCTTGCTGTTTTCGAATATTACATTTTAATGCGACGGATAGGAACACGCAACTCAGCAAAAGCCCCAATTTTATGGATGGATATCAGTGCCGTGAAACCCCATACTAACTGGTTTTTTCGTTTCATCTATCAAGCGCAAATAAATCATTCATCGATCGTCATTCGTCGTGTCCCCAGTTACCGTAACGCTCTTGTGGCCCATGTCATCGTCGACGAATGCCTCTCCATAGCTGTCGTCGGAGATGTGCGAGGAGGAGTCGGACGTGTCGCCCTCCTCTCCAGACTCGCCGGTGATGCCTGAGCGAGTCGGGGTGAATTTACTACTATGAGATAGTGGGGGAAACGGCACCAGGTCGGATGAGAACCAAATTTTTTTCCGACTTCCAGAATTCTCTCAGTTCAATATGGTACCGAGAATCATCTGAGAAATTGCTGGGTGTCGACATTTTTTTTAAGGTTCTCATCTGACCTAGTGCCGGGAATTCCGTAGTGGACTTGCCTCGTCTCTCCATTTTGCACACTCTTTCACCGGCCGAGTGCCGAACGAGTGTGCGAAATGTAGAGGACTGACTTGTGTTATGAACCGTACCACCCTCTCCATCCACCCAACCGTAACCCCATCCCTCATCCTACCGTACTCACTTCCATTCTCCTCACAATCACTGTCATCACAGCATCCTCCATTGCTCATCTCGCACTCGCCTCCCTCCTGCTCCTCATCTTCCTCTTCGTCCTGTAATAAATCGCGTTGATTGAAGAACTGTTTGTATTGAGTTTCACCAATTTCCCAAAACGCGAAAGCATTTCTAGCCTCAATCGGATGGTGGCGTTTTATCCAAAAAATATAACTTTCTCACCCAAATGTTCTACGTTTCATCACCCTTTCAAAGCACCTGTTCACATTCAGTTCTGATTATTTTCCAGATCCAAAGACCCCAACCACCATCTCCCTCACCTCGTCCTCCTCCTCATCTTCATCATCATCATCATCATCATCATCCTCCTCCTCTTCCTCCACTCCATTCTCATCGAGAGTGATCGTTCTGAGGATATCCTCGGGCCGAATCATCATCTCCTCCTCATCCACATCCGATGACATCAGCTCCTGTAAATTAATTTTAATAAATAAACAAAATGAGATAAAAAATATTTTAAAAAATCAACCAATTTTAGTCATCACTCGTACCTCATCCGTCACCTCCTCATCCTCATCTTCGTCATCGACCTCCTCATCCTCCTGAAACAGCATGAGTGAAGGTGCGATGACGTCGTCAAAGTACTGTAAAACACCAATTCTATCTGCGGTAGTTTGATAAGTTGGTGGAATACAAAAAGAAAGGATAAAAAATTTCATTGATATTACACATCGAACCGACGCTCTCTCCATTCTGCACACACCCTCGCCAACTCTAACCGGCGAGAGAGTGTGCAGAATGGAGAGGGGCGTCAACTGACCATCTCCTCCTCCTCTCCACTCATATCATCCGTCAGCACTTCTTCATACTCCTCATCCGTTAATTCCTCGTCGTCTCCCGATCCATCCTGCAAGAGGAGAAGGATATTGAAGGGATTGAGTAATCATGATATTTAGAGAAGTATATGAAACACCAACGTTAGCAGATAATATTTGTTGTTGTTGTTTTGATTACAATGAAACTGATCGCAGTGCAGCAAATTTTTTACTGATAGAAAACGAAAGAAGTAGAAAACCGTCGCCAGAATTGTTTACGATTTTTTCCTCGTCCGTGCAACACAATTCCCTCAGGTGACTCTTCCATCCGTCTTCTCACCTCAAAGTCATCGTCCTCCTCCTCATTGTACGGATCCTTCGCGGCCATTTCCTTCTCGAAGGCAGCAAAGTCCTGGCCTGAGAGGGAATCGATCAGACAAGAGATACGGTAATTGGATTGAAGCAATCGATAATCAAGATCTCGAGTCAGGCTACTTCCCGTTCTAGTGATGCCGGATCGAATCGCAACTCTCTCCATTCTTTTCACACTCGTCTGCCTGGCGGGCGAGAAGGTGTGCGGAATGGAGAGAGCCAACCCTTCCTCTCCCTCCCTCCACTCACTGGCATAGTGTCTCTTCTTCTTGCCCATTCGTCCTCTCTTTCCTCCCTCCGAATGGTCGTCCTCGCTCGGCTCCTCCACCGTGTATGGCATCTGTTAAGGATATATATCCATACTATATAATAAAGCGCAAACGTCTGTCTGTGTGTTCGGTCTGGACGTCCCGTCCTGTTTTAGTATGGGCGTCATGGGATCGATCAAAAATCGATAATTTGGTATGGGCGTCCCGTCAAGTCTTAGAAGACGTCTTGACATGTCATAACACGTTAGAACAATGTCGTGACATGTCATAAGAGGAGGACGGGAGGGAGAGGGGGAAGGAGAAGAGCGAAGAGAAGAAAAGGGAAGGGAGGGGAAGAGAGGAGGTAGGGGAAGCGGAGAGAGGGATGAGGAGGAGGAGAGGAAGAAAGGGGGTGAGGAGGGGGGGGGGGAGGGTAGGGAGAAGAAGAGGGGAGGAAAAGAGGAAGGTGAGAGTAGGGAGAGGGGAGAGGAGGGGAGGGCGAAGAGAGGGAGACGGGAGGAAGAAGAGAGAAGCGAGGGAGAGGGAGACGGGAGGAAGAAGAGAGAAGCGAGGGAGAGAGGGAGAGGATAGAATGAAAGGCTACCAACACGTAACCCGACAAACACCAGTCGAAGTGCGATATATATATATATATATTCATTCATTATTTATTCCGTCATGGGGGAACGTTTACAAGAGAATATCTGTGAGTTGTTACGTAGAACGGAGGTCCGTCGATGGTGTCGAATCGGGTGGGGTCGCAGCAAAGGTATGGGGGAAGTTGGGGTGGGGAGGGGGGGGGGGGGTGTGGGGATCAAAGATCAAGAGGTAAGCCAATTATATATAACAGATGTGGGGGGAAATGAAGGTGGTTGAGAAAAAATAGATACGGAATGCGTCATGAGAGAGAGCTACCGATTCGGGTAACAAGGAGATCCAGGTAGAAATAGATCGAGAAGCAAGAGTGGAATGAGAATTATGAGGGAAGAAAGGCAATGCTATTCGAAAAGGGTGTGAATTGCGGATAGAACGAACTAGTGGGGCGTGAACAAGGAGGGAAGATACGTCAAGTAGATAACGCTTATGAAGAACAGAGTTTAGAAAAAACAATATCTGAAACAAATCTACGCTGTTCTAGGGTGGTGAGGCTAAGAGCGCGCAATCTTTCAAGATACGAAACGTGAGGAAGGGTACAACGAGAGTACAATCTTCGCGTGAAATCACGCTGAACCTTCTCAATATCCTTAGTTAATTCGATAGAATGGGTAGGATTCCAAATCACAGAAGAGTATTCGAGGTTGTGAAGAATGAAAGTGGTGAAAGCTTTACAGTACAATGAAGGGGATGTGCTATGGATGGACTTAAACATCAAATTCATTATAGAACGATACTTTGAAACTACTTTAGAAATGTGATAGGAGAAAGAGAGAGAGGGAGAAAAATGAACTCCTAGATCCTTTACAATAACTTTCTCTATATTCTTATCTTTTGCAGTGGGTTCATTTAAGACATTATTGATAGTGAACTTTCTACGAAGGGCCGAAATAAACACTGTGATTTTCGGGTACGCCGAAATGAACACTGTGACACTTGGTCTCAGATATACCTAGATTCCATTGAGACGCATAGTTCGAAACAATATCTAGAGCAGACTGCAAGTCGTCGGAAAACTTAGGTGTCTCAGCAAATAACTTCAAGTCGTCAGCGTAAATAGAATAGTGGATAGACGGGGGGAAATCAGAGGCGATATCGTTAATAAATAGAATGAAAAGGAGAGGTCCTAAACACGATCCCTGGGGAGCGCCTGATCGAACTAGTGAGGGAGGGGAAAAAGATGATTCAATGAAAACAGTCTGGGTACGATTAGATAGGTAAGAGTTAAACCAAGCAATTAGATGGTCAGAAGTTAGATGGTCTTTATTATATATATATATATATATATATATATATATATTAAATAAATAAATAAATTTGATCTTCATGTTTTCACCAGTGAGACTTGTGTTGCATCAACGGCTCAACCATAGACAAAAAATTCAATCAACGTTTTGAATTTCGAAAAAAAAATCTCAAGAGTGTTCCAGTGAGAGTTGCATCTCACCCACATCCCAACTACCTAGGCGCATTATTTACAATGTTCATTTCTCGATCCCTCCTCCCTCCTACCGTACCCTTCCCCCCTCTCTCCCCTCACCTCTTCCACCTCGAACAGGGGATGCTTCTCAACGGTGACGCCACTCGTCAGTCGACTCTTCTTAGATGCTGGATGAGGAGTGCCTGAGAATAGGTGGAAAGGGTAAATAAATTCAGTAATCGATCACCGCCCCGCCCTCCTACCACTCGACTACCGTAATCAGCCAATGTCATCGATCGACTACCGTATACCTTTCGGGAAGGGCACGAGAGCGAGGGCATTCTCGTCCTCATCATTCTCAGAGTCAGAGGGAGTCGTCTGGCGGCCCTGCAAGAAGTGGATAATCGTCATATAAAAAATACCTTGGTAATTGGTGATCTACACTATTTAGCTCTCTCCATTCTGCACACTCGCTCATCGGTAAGATAGGCGAGTGTGCTGAATGGAGAGAGAGCAGAAACGGAAACCCTCCCTCACCCGCTTGTTCTTGTTCTTGGAGATTTCCTTCTCCATGGCTGCATTCGCCATCTGCTGCAGTCTTCTCATCATGAACGAGCCTCCAATCGATTATTGATTGATTATTGCGATGTTCGATTACGGTAATCACTCTTCTCCTCTTATTATGATCCCGCTGAATTCTCAGCGAAAAAAACTCCGAACATTTGAGTTTCACAAAGATTTTAAAAGGGGATCAATCGCTTTTTCTACAATAGTCGCTCGTGTCTCCTTTTCAACACCTTATTGAATCCCCATCTATCGATCGTATGCACACATTCCCAATTGCCTCCCTTCCTCACCTCCATCTGCTGCCTCCTCCTCCTCATCGTCCTGTCGCTTGCGCTTCTCGCTCTTCTTGACAGACTCGGGCGTCGTGGAGTTCGCATTCTGCAATGTTCACCCCTGCACCAGTACCGTACCTTCAAACACCACACACCACATCACTTATACCGTACCTTCTTGCCTCCCTTCTTTGCCAACTCTGCCTTCATCTCACGCACGCTCATCTCCTTCTTCGTGCCGTTCTGAGGAGTGACGGCTGCAATTGGGAGTGTTCACCACGACTGCACCACCGGGACCGACCATCACACCACACGCCACACTACTAGATACCGTACCCTTCTTCTGCTTGGCGCTGTCTGCGTTGGCATGGATCGCCACTGCCTCAGCGCCGATTCCGTCCGAGTAGCGGGCGCGGTTCTTCTTCTGAAATAAAAAAAAAGAAGATAATGACGATGTGGAGATAAATGCATTCGTCTCGATTTTGGCTCTCCATTCAGCACACTATCGCCAGTCTGACAGACGGAATAGTGTGCCGAATGGAGAGAGTGAGAAGTCAAAACGACATCCCTAGTGGAGATATCTTTGCGTGCACTAGTGAACATTCACAATTGCCCGAATTAAAATAGACAGGACACTTCAGTGGGGACCTGGTGAAGTTCTCACTTTTGCTCGTTCAATCCATGTTTCAAGAAAGCTATTAGAAAGGCTCTCCACGACTACTCTAATAACAAGAACAATATAGAACGGCTATCAATATTTGTACTGTTCGTAAGCACATCGCCATAAGGATCTACCGTATTCGTTCCTTACTCCCCCCTCTACCCTCCCCCACTCACATCACTTCTTCTCTGTCCGACGGGCACGGCGTTCACCTTGATGGGTGGGGCGGCGGCCGCGAGAACCTTCGCCTCGGCCGACAGAGCAGAGACTGCAAACACATTAATTAAGTTAATTAATAAAAATTATTTATTTTTCTCATCGATCACAAGAGTTCATCCGAAACATCCCAAACCCAACGAGAAGTCCTCTTTTCATAACGTTATGAAACTCAAAAATACATGCCTATTTGCTAAAGCCAAAAATATAATTTTAACAAGCACAGACTTACAGAAAAGGAGGAGGATTTAGCTGAATTTTTCGAACCCAATACATGCGAGTCTACAATTTTTTTAAACATTTTTTCCCCTCATTTTGTACTTCGAAATGTCTCTATTCAATCACAGAGAAAAGAAGAGGTTCTCTATTGACCAGTATGGGAAGCTCAAAACTAGTTGGTATGACATGTCTGCAACCGACATTTGCGCAACGAGACGTAATTTATTTTTTAGGAATCCTACAATCAGGGATGCATGTCATAGCGCTCAGCATCGCTCCCAATACATCCAGGAACAATCATACCATGATGCTTGGGCTCTTACAAACTAGGTTATGCCACATTGCTGAAATGACATACCCCCAAAACTATGAATTCGAATAAATTTCCACAAACGCGATTTTACTTCGGCCAAGGCCGTTTCAATGGCGATGACAGCTCGGAACCCTAGCTTTCTCCATACTGCACACTCTATCCTCTGTCTAAACGGCGAGTTAGTGTGCATAACGGAGAGTTGAGAACAAAAACTATTGCTTCGAAACAATGAATTTATAGTTTTGAAGTCTCCGCCTCGACTATTAAAGGTGTTCATGCGAGTTCATGAGCTATTGACGAAGCGGCATAGTGACGGGGCAATAATATCACGACATCTCTATTTCCCATCATTCCTTCCCCATTAGTGATGACAACCCTCCTCATTTTGCGTGATCTCTCGTCTGTCTAACCAACGAGAGTGTGCAGAATAGAGAGCGCTGGGAACGAAATGACAACCCCACTCGTTAATGACTGCCGAAAAATGAATTCACAGTTTTGAATAACGTGCTCATGAGCTACGGACGATCACCAAAGTGACGGGGGTAGAAATGTTACGCCATCGCTGTTGATATAGAAGACATCTATGTCACAAAGATAATTATAAATTATTGCCCCGTCATTTTTGGTGCTTCGTGTACGTCTCATTAAACCCGTCCACTCACATGCGCTTCTCTTCTTCTCCAGCTCGGCGTATCGATCCACTGCGGGCGCCTTGCCGTTGACTGCGGGCGAGTTCTCCTGCAATTATTGATTTGTATATAATTAATTAATTTAAATCAGGGAGAATGATAACGGTCATGTGAAAGCACTACTGGGTCGAAAGACTAGAGAAATAATTTTAAAAATAAATATCGATTGGATATATAAATATTATCAATAATAGTCCAATAGTGGTCACTAGGGATGGCGTTTCGTTTTTAGACTCTCCCCCTTTCTCGCTGGTCAGAGAGACGAGATAGTGTGCAGAATGGAAAGAGTCGATATCCGAAACAAGTATTCACCTTGCCGTTAGCAGCGCCGACGGCCTTCTTCTGCTTTTTCTTGGCTGCGACGGGTGTCTTGACCATCTGAGAGGGAGAAAGAGATTGATTGCACCCGGAGCAAGTGGGTTTCAAGGCGAGTTGAACACGAAACAGAGAAGGTAGATGAAGATATTCGCGATGCGACAATAAACAACAAAAACATCGCTTGAGAACAGAGAAATGAGAAAAGTTAGCACGAAGAGATGGGATGGAGAGGAGAGAGAAGGGAATAGGGTAGATCAACAGAGCCCACAAGATCAATAAGGCAGAGAGAAGAGCTGAGAGAAAGGAAGGGGAGAGAGGGAGGTCACTTGAGATCAAGAGATCAAAACACCCCTGTGGTAAGACGAAGTAGATAAGATGAGATTACAAATTGGATAGGTATCAATTGACTACAGAATTCCGTATGCTCTCTAGTAACACCCACAGTCCATTAGTGATGTTCAAGCAAATTTCACTATTAGGAAGCAATTCTGGTAATCACAAGGGGCAAAAGGCACTCTGGCAGGTAACACAAAAGAGCGCGCCGAATGGAGAGTCCAACAGTTCGATCCTGCATCCCAAGGAACTATCGCCGTATCTGGCAAGATGAAAATGGAATCAGGTTCGTGGGCCGTGCAAAAAATATGCGTAGTTGTCATAGCAGAATAGTTGTTATCCTGGATGTGGCAGTAGCGTCAAGGCTCGATTAGTGCTCCTGTCGAATAAAAGAGGATTCCCTTCACCACTTTATATAAATTACCATAACTGGTGGTGTATCGATTGGACTGCTCAAGTAAATTATCGTAAAATGCACGAGTTTCAATAGTGCAGTCCTCGACACACCATAAATTATGGAACACCCTTCGGCACGACGATGAGATGACGCAATCACGTCCAGAGGTAATAATAACGGGGTACTGCACGACCCACTCATGACATCATCAATCAACAGACATTCCTTCTTTCAATCATCTTTATCAACATGCTCTCATCACCGCAATTACAGTACCGCGAATGGATAAATTATGAGAAGAATAAATTAGACAAACGCGTCCGGATATTTTTACACACACACAAGTATACAATTATGAATGGGTGCGATAGAAAAGGGTAATCGATGGGAACAAGAGGGGGAAGGGGTGTCAAACCCGGCGCGCCTAGAGGTAGAGTGCTTCGGGGGCGCCCTCCTTCTTGCGGTACAGCACGTTCTCCTTCGCCTTCTCAAAGTCCGTCATCGTGACGCGCATGCGACGCTCGCGGAGGGCGAGCAGACCCGCCTCGGTGCACATCGCCTGAGGGAAGAAGAACGAGAGTTGGGGTCATCGATAGATGTAAACGATGAAACAGTAATTCAATGACAGAAATCGCTTGGGATTATTTCAGGGCGATAAGATCCGAAGAGAGGCCGTCATTATTGCGAGATGTCATCGGGTTTCACTAGTTTTCGCTAAAGTTAAATTATCAAATCAACCCGCATCACTCAGGTTTCACCCTCTAGACTACCCCCCCCCCCCTCACCTTGATATCTGCTCCGCTCAGGTCATCCTTGGCGGTGATGAACTCGTCGAGTGTCACGTCGTCGCTCAGCTGCATTCTCGATGTGTGGATCTGAACAAGGGAAAGATAGGTTACGGTAGTCGCTAAATGCAGTAATTAGACAGGCTATGGCTGAGTTCACTGGAAGAGTGGTGGGGAATCGATTGAGTTTCGAGAATTGTTGAAAAGGAAACAAGGAACACCGAACACTCCTTCCAGCGACACCGATTAACCAATCAATAAATCGATAATACCGTACCCCGAAGATTCTCCTCTTCGTCTTCTCGTCGGGCAGGGGGAACTCGATCTTGCGATCGATGCGACCGGGACGGATCAGGGCGGGGTCCAGCGACTCGATCCGATTCGTCGCCATCAGCACCTGACACGAGCATCGTGAGGTTACGGTAGGGAACAGTCAATCGATCGGTAATTGATGCCATATTAGCGATGCCATTTTGGGTTTTGCATTCTTCATGTTCGATGAGATGTGTGCAAAATGGAGAGGGAAACCGAAAATGACATCCCTATCCAAGCGCCTCGACATGGACGTCAATCTACCGCGTACCTTGACGTCTCCTCGCGAATCGAATCCGTCCAGTTGGTTCAGCAGCTCGAGCATCGTACGCTGGATCTCGCGCTCTCCGCCCGAGTTAGAGTCGTATCTGGAAAGACGGAGGGGTTAATCTCAAACACCCTCAGTTTGAAACAGGTAATCAATCATTCCTCTATCGATATCGATCCGGGGCTACCGTATCACCTCTCACCTCTTGGTTCCTACAGCGTCAATCTCGTCGATGAAGACGATCGAGGGCGCGTGCTCCTCCGCCACGCGGAACAGCTCGCGCACCATCTTCGGCCCGTCTCCGAGGTACTGTAACGGAGTCAGTTATCGATTGATTGCTTTATTGATTGACAAGAAATGCTAGAAATTAAAAAAAAAATCATTCAATAGGAAACAAAGCGATAAATTGATCTATCTAGCACAACTGCCGTATCCCAGTAGGCAAAGCGAGGACTGTGAATGAATGCTAAATTCGTGGATACGGCAATAGTGTCAGTTATCGATTTCCGGTGCTACCGTACCTTCTGGATCAGCTCGGATCCGACGATTCTGAGGAAGGTGGCCGAGGTCTGGTTGGCCACTGCCTTTGCCAGCAGGGTCTTGCCTGTGCCCGGGCATCCGTAGAGAATCACACCTGGGAATGGTTGCGATTGGACTATCCCATTCTGCGAGTTCGGTAAGGAGAAGAGCCCAATCAATCAATAATCTGTCTACCGTACCCTTGGGCGGCTTGATGCCCATCTCCTCGTAGTACTCTGGGTGCGTGAGCGGGAGCTCGACCGCCTCCTTGATCTCCTGAAAAATCGATAATTTAGAAGCGAACTCGGATGCAAAATATGAGCAACTAGGCATGCCCAGGTTCAACTTGACCCTCAGGATAGAGACTAGAGTGACTATACGGAGTAGAATGTTGGCCTAATCCAGTAGATCATCCCAAGCTCATTCCCATCCTTCTCTCCCTCACCTGAATCTGCTGATCGAGTCCTCCGACGTCGGCGTACGTCTCCTGCGGCGCCTTCTCCAGCTTCATCACCGAAACCTGCAGAGAAACGATTGAAATCGATAAGCTCCATGCAAAAAGGTAGAATAATATCAACAATGATGCAAAAATGATCGAAAGAATCATCGCCACATAGTAAAGTCAGCGATGTAATTTAGAGCCAAGCATAGACCATGAACAATTGTGTTTCAGCCCTAGTCCAAAGCGCGTCTCCCGTCCTCACCATGGGGTCCGTGTCGTCCGAGAGCACGCCGATGACGGCGTGTGTCTTGTGGTTGAGCAGCACCGAGCAGCCTGGCTCCAGTCTGAAAGATGCATCGGCTCGTGGTTATTTTGAGAAGGGAGATTCCGGATACTATTAGTCTACCGTGACAAGTTTGGACTATGAAAGACGCGTGAAACACAAAGCAAGTGGGCTAGAAAGTCAAACTGATTCATAGCACGTGTAATACACAAAACTGAAAAGGAATAAAGTGACATTATTGCCCTCTTTCAATGAGAAGTGTTTCATTATTATCTCCTTCAAAATATCGATCTTTACGGTTTTTTGGGCTCAAAACGTACTGCTCCTTGTCGACGAAGGAGAGGATGTTGACGTAGTGCTCGCTGCCCACGTTCGTGCTCACGATGGCGTGGTGGTCGTCGATGATCTCCTCCAGCGAGCCGACAGCCATCGGCGTGCCGCGCAGCTCGTCTACCTGAAGCGGCAGAAAAATATTACAAGTTGTTATATAATAATAATAATAACGGAAACATAGAGACCCTGCCTATAGAATTGACGTCTTTCGGCCATTTCAGGAACGTTTCTAGTCAGATACTGATAAAACATAATATTTTCTGAAAAATACAACTAGACGAAAATGATGACAAATGACGATTGAAAACGGACCTTGGCGCGCTCCTCCTCCTGTCTCTCCTCCTGCGGCTTGAGTCTCTCCTGGTTCTGCAATGAGACACATTAGCTGCCTCAACTGAATAGGGGGCGGAGCCTCTTTTTGGGGGCGGAACTTCCGTACCTGGATGAACTCCTGCTCCATCAGCAGGTAGTCTTTGATGCGCTCCGACTTGAGCAGCTTCAGGCGACAGCGCGAGTGCGGCGTCACTGCAAGAGATTCGCAGTTACTAACAGGAGTAATCAGGAAACGAAGAGAATCTGGGAGATTAAAAAGCGGTTTGGTGGGCTAGTGCTATTATGCGAATCGTTCCTAAGCAAGTCATCGTGACGAAAAGATGTTTCGTTCACTGTTTGGCTTGATTCAGAATCCACTCAATAGCAAAAGCGCCGAAAATGCTGACAAAACAAGCTAGGTTTCTCGATCGCAATGGTTGTCGGGGTCTGAGGCCAATAAAAAAGGATGAAACAAGACATAGAAATGAAATCTTACCGGCGGGAAGCTTGGAGGCGGTGTCGGGTCCCTTGGAGCCCTTCTTCCTCTTGCCGATGCGGGTCGGGATGGGCGCCTCGTACTTCTTCTTCTTCTTGTCCTTGTCGCCGTCGCCCTGGCCGCGCTCGTCGCGACGATTGTAGCCCGACTGTTGCTGGCCCATCTGTAATAAGGAAACTATTAACAAATAAAGGAAATTGGAGTAGAATCATCATTTCGAAGCGAAGGAAAATCCCGAAATGCTAGCTCAAATAACGCGCAAACCAGACAAACGCTGAGTGATAAGGCCAAACTTGATGCGCTGAATCGATTGGTAACCAAATAATTTAGCGAAAACAACAATTAGCAACGAATGTCACGATTTTTAAAAGTCACGAAAATGATGATTTTTCAAAGGGGAGAAACGCGCACTAGACGCAACCTCGCCGCGCGATAGTGGTGTCGTAAACGTTACTATTGGAACGAGAAAATACTACAGAAAATAGAAAATACTAGCCGTATTTTATTGAATCCTATTTAAAAATTACAATACTTTATTTATTAGCAAGAGGAAGAGTTTGTAACAATACTAAACTAGAATATAGCATGATAAAACCTATTTCAGCTCTTAATGTTGCATAAATTCAGTTATCCAGTTCGAGTTCGGTACATTTCTCTCGATTTTCTTGTGAGATCGAACAGTTCTCTCTCCTCAGCTACCCCAAATAACTCGATCATGGCTCGTTTTCTCTCTTTTCAACCTTTTCGCTGAACGGGAGAAGGAGAGAAGGGAGGTTCAGCCCATCATTCCGTGTATCTTCGCCGCTCGATTTTCCGATCTCTCACTGTTCCACTGATTACGGTGGTGTGCTCACCACACCGCGACGATGCGACTTTTGATAATCGTCGGCCTTCTTGCCGCTGGCGGTAGTCCGCTACGAGGTAACACAGTCCTACCTAGCTTATATCCAATTGCTGCTTAATGTCGCCAGATCTAATGGTGGCTATCTCCATTCTGCACACTATCTATTGCTCAAAACATCGAGAGAATGTGCAGGATAGAGATTCTATCCTGCACATTCTCTCGATTGTACTATTAGATTCTATTTAAATATTTCGCATCTTCAGCCAAACGCCAACAATCTCAATCAGACTTCCTCAAGTCCCTCTTCAAATCAGTGGGAGCACAAACAGGTATCGATCGATAGTCCGGAACTACCGTAATCGCGTGAAGATAAATATATTCATTTATTTTTAAAAACATCAAAGCAAAATCGATCAACGAGCTCTCACCTTACATCCTTTCATAGATTCTCTGAAACTCATTCCGTTCCAAACCATCGAACTAGATTGTCTCTGTGTCTCTCAGAAGGAAGAATTCGTCACTTCTTTCTTTGTGATCTTTATCGATTGAGCTGCGAGATAGCATGCATAATGAACAGAACAGATTGATTCTGACACTTCTATCCTCAAGTTATCTTGTCGAATCGAATGATACTCTCTCCATTCTGCACACTATCTCTGCGACCAGAGAAACGAGAGAGTGTGCAGAATGGAGAGAGGTAATATTGGATTCGGCGTCATTCTCCTCAACTAACTTCCTCTCTTTTCAGGCTCACCCCCTCCTCCTCCTCCTCCTCCTGGCAATGGCGCGCCACCCTCCTCCTTCGGCGACTCCTCTGGCACCGGAGGAGGCGGACTGAAAGCCGGTTCTGGCTCTGGTCTATCCTCCTTCGGCGATCTACTTCCCGCTTCTGGAGGAGGAGGATCATTCGGCGGCTCCGGATCCGGCGGACCAAAGCCCGGCTCCGGAGGTCTCTCCTCGTTCGGAGATCCGCTACCCAGTGAAGGAGGCGATTCCGGATCGTTCGGTGGCCTGAAAGGCGGCTCTGGTTCCGGTTCCGGATCATTCGGCAGCTCCGGCTCCAATTTATCCTTTGGAGGAGGAGGACCGGGATCAGGATCCGGCGGATTCGAGGGACTTAAAGGCGGCTCTGGTGCCGGTTCATTCTCGAGCGACTCGAGCAGTTTCGGAGGCGGTGGTTCAGGTGCTGGAGCCGGTTCCGGATCGTTCGGAGATGGAGGAGGTGGACTGAAAGGTGGCTCTGGTTCCGGTTCTTTCGGCGGATCCGGCAATCCTAGCGGCTCGTTCGGTGGTGATTCTGGTTCCTTCGGATCTGGCGGGTCCGGGGGACTGAAAGGTGGCTCCGGATCCGGCTCATTTGGCGGCTCTGGATCGAGTTTCGGCAGCGATTCATCCTTCGGAGGAGGATCTTCTGGTGGAGGAGGCGGGATGAAGCCGGGGGGAGGATTCTCCGGCTTTGGAAACTCTGGTTCTGGTTCCGGATTCGGTGACTCCGGTGGATCGGGCGGGCTAAAGAGCGGAGGCGGCTTCAATGGGTTCGGTTCCGGCTCGGGGGGTTCGGGATCTGGTGGATTCGGAGGGAACGGAGGTGGAGGAGGAGGAGGAGGAGGAGGAGGAGGCAACTCGAACGGAATGGGCGGACTCTTCAGCAAATTCCTAGGTGAGCCCGGATCAACTAGGGAACCCATTTGGTATCTCTATCCATTCTGCACACCTCTCACTGGCCAGAGAGATTTGCTCAAGGGAATTCACGAAACCGAAAAGACAACTCAAATAGCTACCGTAAACGTCTTCTAGTCTACCATATCTTAGTATTGTAATCCGTTCAGGAGGCGGCAACAACCAAGGCGGGGGCGGAGGAAATGGCGGCGGGTTCGGGCCCAATGGTCCGGGACCAGGAGGGCCAGGAGGTCCGGGATGGGGCGGACCCGGTGGTCCCGGACCATTCGGCGGAGGAGGACCTTGCGGAGATCCGGATCGACCCGGGTTCCGTCGCTGCATGAGGCATTGGAGGGAGCACCATATGGGTACGGTATCTTTCTCTTTCATGATCCCTTGCGCAATTCAATCGTCTGTTATAAGACCAATGACCGAAAGCATTTCGAAAGATCAAAGATCACGCCGTGGGTTGGTTGATAGACTCTCCAATTTGCACACTCTCTCATTTTTCCTACTGGAGAGAGCCTGCGTGCAATTTGGATAGTCATAATGGGATTTCAACTTTAGTAGTAGGTAGATCACTATCATTACTTTCCGTTACCTTGTAACGGTAGGGGTTATCTTCCCTCCGTTAGGTGTGATTGCGGACTACTATGAGATGTTCATGACATCTTTATCGGATGCGAAGGGGACTAGAGTGACAGGTGGTAGGTCTAGGATTCTCATGGGGTCGGGATAGAGGAGATATCGGGATAAACACCTAGATTATCACGTCTATGCCTCTGACACTGGAACAACCTATTTGCAGGAGGTTTCGGTGGCCCGGGCGGATTCGGTCCCGGTTTCGGCGGTCCCCTTCCAAAGCCTCTCACCAAAGGTAAGTCGCTCATTTTGCTTATAGTTCTCTAATTCTTTATCACTTGAACTTTTTATGGAATTGTCCGAAAATTGCTTGATAAGAATATTAACGGCGTCTAAGTCTTATTATATTCTCGTTATCTTTGATCCAATTACTCGGCAAATCTCAAGAACATCTCGAGATCGCCTGTGACCGTCACACTTTCCATAGTTCTTCTTCGTTTTTTCGTTGTTATCGAAGCAAACAGGAAGATGGGAAATATCTATCGATTTTCTAAGGAACTCTGAGACGCTCGCATTTCAATAATTAAAAAAAAAATGCTCATCTTTCTCAAAAGATCAAAGGTCAACAGCAAGTTGGCAGTCCAAAATACCTACAATACCCTCACGTTTCAGAGGAACAGCAAGCTCGATTGATCGGAGGACTCGTATCGTTGGCACTCGGAGGCGCTGGGCGATAAACAATTACTGTAGATTACTGTAGACATGCAATTTCCGTTTTCAGCTCTCTCCATTGTGCACACTGTTTAGTCTGTCCGAACAGTTAGATAGTGTGCAGAATAGAGAGAGCCAAAACCGAAACGACACCGCTACTGTAGATTACTATTTCTGATAGTTTACTGTAGATACTCTCTCCGTTCACACCATTCCTCCAACGTAATAAGAATTCACTTCGTCGTATTTATCAAACCCTTCAAATTCGCCACTACTGTCGCTTACGGAATAAAGAATTCGTTTTCTACTGTTTCTCACTCCCATAATTATAATTGAATAATAGTAGACATCTAATTACTAGGGATGCCGAAGCGAATAATTTTCTCTCCATTTTGCGGGGGGGCGGCCATTTCAGCAACGGCCATTTCAGCATCGGGACACAGCTCAGAGGGGAGTTAACCAAGCTCAATGAAAGTTGTCTTATATTAACTATTGAGGTCCACTGATATATGTATCCGGGACCATTAGGGCGAAACGCAAACATTTAGTTTTTCGAAAACCATGATACGGGGGTCATGATGAGAAAAAAAACTGAAATTTAAAAAAAATCTCAGAACTTTCCGATGATAGGTGTTTCTGGTGTTACTTTGTGCGCTGATTCCGAATATCGATATGAGAGCTCATCAAAAAAATAATGAAAAAAGTTAAAATTTAAAAATAGTCGAAATCGTTATTTTTTCGGACATAATGTCGAGCAATTATTTTCTCACAAAACTGATTTTTTTTATTTCTGGAGTATTGCTAGCTACAAGTACGTATTCAAATCAATTTTCTGGGATTCTCGAAGAATTGCCGTTTTCGAAAGCTACATGTCATTTCGGAATTCGTTTTGGAAAAGCGACAACCCGCACCAGCGAAAAATCTTTGAATGATTTCATCAACATAAGAAATGTTTCTCTCTGTCTTCTGATTCGAACGATCAAATCGGAATATATCTAGTATTTTTTTGAAACGAGTTATGAACATTTTCCAAAATTTTTTATGGTTGTCCCCAAATGACAGTACGTACTTGTAGCTAGCAATACTCCAGAAATCAAAAAATATGTTGTGTGAGAAAATAATTGCTCGACATTATGTCCGAAAAAATGACGATTTCGACTATTTTTAAATTTTACCTTTTTTCATTATTTTTTTGATGAGCTCTCATATCGATATTCGGAATCAGCGCACAAAATTACACCAGAAATATACCGAATATCGATATGAGAGCTCATCAAAAAAATAATGAAAAAAGGTAAAATTTAAAAATAGTCGAAATCGTCATTTTTTCGGACATAATGTCGAGCAATTATTTTCTCACACAACATATTTTTTGATTTCTGGAGTATTGCTAGCTACAAGTACGTACTCAAATCACTTTTCTGGGATTCTCGAAGAATTGCCGTTTTCGAAAGCTACATGTCATTTGGGGACAACCATAAAAAATTTTGGAAAATGTTCATAACTCGTTTCAAAAAAATACTAGATATATTCCGATTTGATCGTTCGAATCAGAAGACAGAGAGAAACATTTCTTATGTTGATGAACTCATTCAAAGATTTTTCGCTGGTGCGGGTTGTCGCTTTTCCAAAACGAATTCCGAAATGACATGTAGCTTTCGAAAACGGCAATTCTTCGAGAATCCCAGAAAATTGATTTGAATACGTACTTGTAGCTAGCAATACTCCAGAAATAAAAAAAATCAGTTTTGTAAGAAAATAATTGCTCGACATTATGTCCGAAAAAATAACGATTTCGACTATTTTTAAATTTTAACTTTTTTCATTATTTTTTTGATGAGCTCTCATATCGATATTCGGAATCAGCGCACAAAGTAACACCAGAAACACCTATCATCGGAAAGTTCTGAGATTTTTTTTAAATTTCAGTTTTTTTTCTCATCATGACCCCCGTATCATGGTTTTCGAAAAACAAAATATTTGCGTTTCGCCCTAATGGTCCCGGATACATATATCAGTGGGCCTCAATAGTTAATAAAAGACAACTTTCATTGAGCTTGTCCAACTCCCCTCTGAGCTGTGTCCCGTTGCAGAAATGGCCGTTGCTGAAATGTCCGCCACCCCACCCCCCCCCCCCCCCCCCATTTTGCACACATTCTCTCGTCCGACGTGAGATTGTGTGCAGAATGGAGAGAGGACTATTCAATCCGGCAACATAACTGATAATTTACATTCTAAAATCAAAATCAAATCAGCAATCTTTATAACATTACATTTGCAAGCAGTCAGCAAATAGTCAAAACAAGGAAATTATCGATCTTTGCATCTCTCCCCTCCTCCCCTCCACTCCCTCCTTCTCCCTCTTCTCCCCCCCCCCCCTTCCTCTCCTTCCCTCATTCCACTCGTTTCTACTCGCGAGCATCGGTCGGGTGTGCAAGAGGCTCTCCACCCCTGCCCTCCTCCATCCACACCGCACCCCTCCCCCCCACTGCTGTTTACTACGGTAAGTCTACCGTATCCCACGCCAAGCCTGTTCCATCCCAAGATACCGTACCCCTCGCAGGTCCAGTCTCCCACAGTCCATGCGGTGATCACCCGATCTCTGGACGACTCGCGCGATGTGCCTGCCCAAGAAAAAGAAGGGGAAGCCAATTGTGGCTCCGGTGAGTCTACCGTAACCCAATGAGGCTACAGTAACCCGAACCTACAGTAACCTGCATCCATCGATACCGTATCCTCTTCAGGTGAAAGCGGCCTCGGTACGGGCGCAGAGCTCAGCGAACAAAGATGCCTCCAGGAAGAAGATCTCTTCTGCGCCCGCTGTTCGTACAGTACCCCTACAGTACCCCTACCGTATCCCCATGCCCAAGGACGAACCTCTGCCGTACCCTTACCGTACCCCTACCGTATCCCT
Source organism: Pristionchus entomophagus (assembly GCA_036245825.1). Classification (NCBI taxonomy): domain Eukaryota; kingdom Metazoa; phylum Nematoda; class Chromadorea; order Rhabditida; family Neodiplogasteridae; genus Pristionchus; species Pristionchus entomophagus. The sequence continues at coordinate 12,483,006 of BTSX01000001.1, forward strand.
GCTGTACCCCTCGCGGGACGTGACCAATCTATTCCGTCTTTCTTCGTCCTACAGTAATCTCCCGAGCTTACAAATCACACTTCTCCAACACACACAATTCATCAAAAGAAACGACTGCAATCCGTGAATGTCCTTGACCTCTCAGTTACCGTACCGTTCATCGTTCAAAAAGACCCAATTACAGTACCTCAACGATACCGTAATCCCAATCGATCATCCGTCTTTTCAGAAAGGTCCCGACAAGCCGGTCGTGCCGCCGGGCGAGGCCTTCACCGAAACCTCCGCCAAGGAGAAGACCTGCCTCACGGACAAGAGCGACCTCATGCAGATCTCCCTCTACAGTAAGCAGTAGTGTAGGGATACTGTAGATACTGCAGGAATGCTTAGAGATACTGTAATACTCTTGCAACCCCAAGAATACTGTAGGTTCACCATATCAATCTACCGTACCCCTTCCAGAGACGACCAAAAAGAAGGAGGAAGGCTCGGGACCCCCCGTGACCAAGCCGGCGGATCGAGAACAGTAAGTTAATCGATAATCGATCGATACCGTAACCTACACGAGAACGGTTACTGTATTGATGGATATCGATGAACTACCGTAACCTACAGTAACCCCGATCGTTCAGGGACTCACCGGAGGTTTTCGAGAACAACGCTCAGGTCGAATCGCTCAATCCGGTCAACGTCACACAGGTAATCAATAGTAATGATGTCCGATGAAATAGTGCTCTCTCCATTCGGCACACTCTCTCGTCTATCGAAGACTGTGCAGGGCGAAGAGAACAATATTCGCTTCGAAAGCGCCAACCGATAACTACCGTATACCTACAGTAACCTACCGTACTCCAGATCTTCGTCGATTCCGTCATCCCGCAAACGAACGTGAGCAAACAGCACACCGACATCATCGATCAGGTATTCCGTACCCCTCGCTGGGTACCGTAACCAGCTGGAGACTGTAGATACAGCATCTCTCGCTGGTTACCGTAACCATCAAAAACTGAGTTCATCTGATACCGTATCCATGGTACCGCAACCCTTGACTTGCAGAACACGCTGGAGAACGTGGACCCACACATGGAGGACATGATCTTCGACCCGCTCGACAGCGGTCAAGAACAGTATCCCGAGGTCAATACCGTACCCCGACCAGATGCCACCTACCGTAACTCCTCCACGATCTACAACCTCACTCATCATTACCCCTCCTCCACTGGTTCCGTGCCAAGATACCGTACCCATCACAAGAGACCGTACCCTTCAAGATACCGTATCCTTACAGGTTCCGCAGCCGCGTCCACGCGCCAACGTGCTGCAGCCGGAAGACGACACGCTGGAGTTCACGCACAGCGAGCGGCACTCGCGACCCTCGGAGAAAGGACGGGGAAGTCCCAGCGCCGCCCGAACAGGTATACTGTAGCCTAGTGATGTCGTTTAGGTTTTATACTCTCTCCATTCTGCGCACTCTCTCGTCTGTCTGACCAGCGCGAGAGTGGGCGAAATAGAGAGAGCAAAAACCGAAACGACATCTATATTGTAGCCCCTCTATACCGTATCCACTACAGTACGGTAGGGGATACGGTATACAGAGGAATGATATACAAGTAATTTAGGATATTACTCTCTCCATTTTGCACACTCCCATTTCTCTGTTGTCAGTCCAATAAGAAAGTGTATCAAATGGAGAGCAATACCCGAAATGACATCTCTACTAGATACGGCTTCATGTCCAAGGATCGTGTACCTACTGAATCTATATCATGATACCATAACCCCACCGTAACCCTTCTTCCCTCCAGAACACCGTCCGCCCACTACGCCCGACCGCCTGCCGTCCGTGTTCACGCCCCCGCCTCCCACCAAGAGCGAGAAGGTCTTCCATACGGTACGGGTTACGGTAGCCTGATATCGATTGATCTGGCATACCGTAGCGTGTGTCCAGTGTTGAATAGCGCCTGTTCCATTGTGCATTCCTTCTCGTGGCTAGTAGTGATGCCATTTCGGCTTTCATTTCTCTCCGTTCGGCACACTCTCTCGTGTCTCTGACCGGTGAGAGAGTGTGCAGAATAGAGAGATCCGTAACCGAACCGACATCACTGGTGGCTAGTGAGAGTGCAGAATGGAAAGATCTGCTAACTATCGTAACTTACCAACCTACCGTAACCCCTCTCATCCGCTCAGGGCAAGCGTGCGCCTCGCGGTCCGCTCTCGACGCGGACGCGACCCTCGGGCGGCGGGCAGACGCCGCAACAACACGTCGACGACAACACCTGCCCCAGGTATACCGTACCCCTAGGTCTACCGTATCCCTAGACCTACCGTATCTCATTACCAATTTGATAATGGCTGCAGTACTGTATGAGTACAATATCCTTTACCGTATACCAGTCATATGTGACTACAGCGCAAACCCTCTCATTTACCGTACTAACTGATCAATCGATACTGGCTACAGTACCCCTCGTTGCAGTCACGAGCCGTTGACGCAGCGGACGCACCGACCGGCGCAGCACTCTACCGCCGACTACCGTAACAGCACCATCCAGACGGCCATCCCCGAACCGCCCCCTCAAGACAACACGTGCGGAAGGTAGGAGAAGATAGACGGTAGGCCCCTACCGTACCCTCGTACTAATCGATACAGCGAAAGCGACCGTACATCCACCGATAAACTATCAATGATTCTGAAGATGTGGCTGTGTTATACCGTACCCCAACTTAGTCAATGTTGCTGACCGTAATGCTTAGGTTTACTGTAACCTTCCGCTGTTGCATGTTTACTAATAAAAACAGCTTGAGCATATCCCTGGATCCCAGCTTAGTTTATTTAAACCTACCGTAACCCGATAATGAAATTCTACCGTAACCCTCCCAATTCCAGTCGGGAGCCGATGGACAGCACTGCGACGGCGAAGAAGACGCCGAATTGCGAGAAAAACAATCTGTACACGGCGCAAATGAGTGTTACCCCCGAGCACCCGCGTGACACGTGACCCACTCCCGCCCGTGACGTTGTCTGACAGAGACGAAAGCGACCGTACATCCTCCGATAAACTATCAATGATTCTAACCCCGTGAGCATGACTTTAAAATACACTTACTGAAGCGTTTAGCTTTGTAACTAGTTTTGCTGGATCAAATACTGGACTATTACATTTTTATAATGATAATTGTGACCAAAGGACGAGACTACGCACGTTTCACGCTTAGCTATTCTCCGGTTCTGAGTTCGCCTTTTTGCATATATGAATTATTTTTATACCACGACATTTCGTTCCCACGCAAAGCCGGCACTCACTAAACAGAGTAAGCTCTACCAGCCGGAGCCGTTACCGCAACTGTATCATAACCAGAGCCGTCAAAAACTCTACCATTTTCGTCACCCCACCACGATCCGCCTGAATATCAATAGAAAATTACGGTATTTGCTTTTAGATGGAATTTTAAATTTTGGTCGGTCTCTGGAAATGCCTGAAAATAAAGTTGAAATTACAGTATTCTACTGCGCGCCAGCCAAAAATGTGCGGGAACGTTTGAAAAAATCATAATTCCCGCCACGACGAGGTTTCGGATATTAAACCACACAATTCCCGGTTGAAATGCCGTGATTACATTGCTAAATTGCTTCTAAAGATGTTCACACGCTCAGCGCTCTGCTCAGTGCAAGGAATTAGAATTAACGGATAGCGTGAACAAATAAGTTGTAAATTCGTCATAGCGGGCAGTTTATTCCCTGCAACAACTTTTTGTAAATTTGTAATATCGATTCTGCGCACTCTCAACCGATCAGAGAAACGAAAGAGTGTGCAGAAAAGAGAAAGCACTATAAAATCAATTGACAGCTCAGTGATTATATTAGGGTGTGTCAAGTTCTTACAAAAATTTTCTTTATTTTATTTTATGTGAATTCCAAGGTACAATCTCAAAGACTTTCTTGCGTTTACTAGAGGTAGAAAAATACGATTTTGTTCCGTTTTCAGATTTCGGAAATGTTGCATAATTATGGCGCAATAATGTGAAGAGTGGTTTTCGCGACCCTAATTTCAAAAATCTCTTATTCAACAGAGGATGAAGATGAGAAATCCAGATTAAAACCATAGTAGGAGATGACGATGGAGCTCCATTTAAAAAGGATACAAGGGAGTTTTATAATTAGGTGACAGAAGTAGGTCATTTATTTTCACTCTCAAGCATTTTCCAGAGGGTCGAATTTTAAGTTTTCAATTTTTTCGAGCTTATTTGCCAATAGATATCCCTTAAATAATAAGTATTATTACTTAAAAAATTTTACTGAATAACTTCTAACTATTATAGCGGCGAAATTCGCGAATTTAAGAAAAAAATGTGTGGGAAATGGCGAGTTTCGTAGTTATGATGCAATGCGTTTCGAAAGGTTCAGAGAGCATTTAAAATTCAACTCAATGAAGATAGTAACCAGATTTTTACCTCACCGTTAAAGAGAAACTTGAATAGGTGATTTTAGTGAGGTCTGGTCTAAAGGGCGTATTTCATGCAAACTGTAACGATCTTGATGGCTGAAGCAATGAAACTAAAGAGCAGTGATAGATACATCCATCCCCTCTTAGCAGGAGTCGATTTATTTCTTGGCAGCTGAGAAAATATTTTTCAAAATTTTTGAAAGAACTTGTGACACACCCCAATATAAAGACTTCGTCCCAATGAATTCTCCGATCACGATATCTAATTTCTGCACCAATCCAAATATATCCTAATAGCATTACATAGAATTTCCTTCATTTGCCTACCGTACCTTTGCCCTTCTATCGTAATGAAAACTGTCTACTATGTTCTATGATATTTCTAGGAGTACCGTTGTGGCCTACAAAGACGTTGTCGTTGACGGCAGGTCATCACATTATCAGAGATCTGTCGATCCAGCTCGATCGACATCCGCAATAACAAGATTCTATTTGAGGAAAAATAGGCAAATTACACACCGCTTGTACACAAGCATTCTTCACCCTTATGTACCTACCCCCTCTAGCTTTTGCTGACCACGGAGTGTCGTGGCGGGCACATGTGAGCCAGCTTCTAGGCCGTAGAGTGAGGGAGGGATCCCCGGTCGGTATTCGGTCTACGACGACCGGACGTGCCAAGCGACGCGTCACTAGGGTGTGCGACTCGGAAGGATTGCTCAGCCGGGTGGATAAGGATAACCGTATGGCTCAGGCCCGAAAGGGAGGAGGCAAAAGGTTGCGCGCGCTGACAGTGGCCGGATAGCGTCTGCGAGTAGATCGACCCAATCAGCCCTGTCGATACCTCTCGCCCCACAATCATTTTGCATTTTCAAATCAACTCAGGAAAATTTTACTTTTTACTTTGTCCCTCATCCGTAAAGTAATCAGTTTATTTTCAAATGGTGAAATATTCCCGTAAGATACTCTTCCTCTTCTCCCTAAACCCTTCCCAGAACACTGCCTCTGCCACTTTCTCCCTCGCGTTCCGACCCAGATATGCAACTGATAACACTGATAAGGGATCATAATCCTCAAGAGGAAACTCTTATTGAATCTTTCCTATCTTCATCCATTGCCAGTATCTCAAATTATACTTCTTTCCAGTGCAAAACGAGATTTTTCAGGAGTGATGGGCGCCAAATCTGCCCTGTTCCCGGGAAACCATGATTTCTACATGCGGCTGGCAGGTACCATATTCAGATGTGTTTTAGATATATTGAGGACGAAACCCGCACTTAACCATATACGATTCTGTTTAATTTCACATAAAGTACGAGTGAAGCGTAACCAATTCACGCATCTGCCACAATCGATAAAATTAAATAGAAATCAGCAGAATGTGATACAGCCTCAACTTTTTGACTTGAACCTCGATCTTTCCAGTTGTTGCCACCCTCGTTTCCCTCCTGTCTTCCTTCCTTCTGATCTCTTCCTTAGTGGCTGTGTCTCATAGAGCGAGCAACAACAGAGAGCACACTGCCGCCTCTTTTGAGAAGTTCAAGGTATTGAGGGAAAGTCAGGAGATTACGGTAACCATAAGATGAGACCACTGATAAAAGGAGTATCCACTGGTAAAAGGAGTATACGACACACATACTAACAAAAATCATTGGCCCTAAACAAGGAAATGTGAAACGAACAAAGCACAGAACTATTTATCTTTTAGCTGCATTCTCTCTGTTCGGTGAAAATTAGTGGATGCTAATCATTATTACTAATTATGATATTTAGGATTTCAGCTTTCTCCATTCAGCACACTTTCTCCCCTCTCCAGCTGTCGAGATAGTGTGCAGAATGGAGAGAGCAAAAACTGAACCCCAACTAATAGACATTGCTCGCGATGATGAATTCCACTATCTGCGAGTCCCATATTCATGTTCAGGTCCGCACTGCCGACATCTGGCGTGAGATGAACGAACGTGCGCCTCGTCTGCGCCGACAGCAGGGATACGACACGCCCAGCGACGACGTGCAGCCCGTGCAGCTTCACCAATGCAGCAGTGAGTACTAGTGGAGTCAGAACATATAGCATTTCTTCCTATTCGGAATGTAATTTCGTTGCATTGACTTACTAGAGAAACTGCAGAATAGAGAGATCATTATCCGGTCAACTACAGTGAGATCAATCGTGTTCGTACAGATTCCTGATAAGCGATCACTTTCCACATGAATTGATCTGTGGCCAAGTCTAGGTTTAGAGGACATGAACTATTACAGAGTGCGAGCGTCTCTCCTGCCCACATGGACCTCCCGGCCCGTCTGGAGACACGGGCACTGACGGAGACCAGGGCGCACCCGGAAACATTGGCAAACTTGGCTCGGTCAGTTCCTTTTCAACTTTTACTCTTAAAACCAAGCCAATTGATCTAACACACATAATACGAAGTCAACTCAACTATCATCATTGCTTCTTCCATTAGGGTCTCAGATTGCGCTTTAGCAATACAAAAAATCATGAAAGACAATGAGGCCATTTCGATATCTCACAAATCCATAAAACTGTATCCAATCAGGACGGTTCGGACATCGACGCTCCTCCTGCTCCCGATTTCGGGTGTCGTGTGTGCGACGCTGGTCCACCAGGACCCGCCGGGCTTCAGGGCGAGCCAGGATTGACTGGACTCAAGGGAGTTAGAGGAGAGGAAGGTATGTAAACTATACAATATTCTAACTGAGTAATATATCTAGCAGCGCGTCAAGAAATAGTGAGAAACTATCAGAACAAGTGATTCTCAGCCTGATGCAGCAAGTACATGGAACCTATATCATTTCAGGAGTCCAGGGTGGCCAGGGTGATTATGGACCCGTTGGCACGTCGGGTCCGGAGGGGTCTGCTGGACCCAAGGGAGACTTCGGCGAGCAAGGACCAGAGGGCGGCACCGTTATCTGTAAAACCCTGCGTAGTTCCTTTCTCCAATGTATCTTTTTTCAGCCGGACCCGGAGTCAAGGGACCTCCAGGACCTCCTGGACCTGCTGGTATCACTGGATTACCTGGTCCACAAGGGCGCGCATCCATTGTTCCGGGTGAGCCGGGCGATCCCGGTGTAGCAGGCGACGTCGGTCTAGACGGCAACGCTGGAGTGGCCGGACCAGCGGGATCCCGCGGTCCGCTCGGATTCGCCGCAGTTTCTGCAGTCTGCCGCTCTGACTGCAGCCGACAGCTGCAGAAGTCTCTGAGAAAGGCTGCCGTCGCCCAGGCTATGCCAGTACCCGTGATAGTTCCTGATTCAGCGCCCACCTCTCCTGTACCGACTCAGGTGGAAGAGGTCGCTGCGGCTAAGGAGGAGGAGCAACCGCTCCAACCACCTCCGCTGGACGAACAGCTATCCGTTGTGCCCACTTCTGCTCCTACCAGCAGCTCGACTGCCGCTCCAGTAACAGATCCGGCAACTACAGCATCCTCAACTGCTCCTACTACCCCTGCAGCAATTGCTACAACTGTTGCAACAACGAAAATTTCCAAGATTGAGATAACTTCACTTCCTGCAAGATCTACACAGAGAAAGGCTCTCGTTGCCAATGCTATGCCAGTACCGATGATAGTTCCCGATTCAACGACCACCACAGAAGCATCTTCAACCGCATCATCTACAACACCATCATCTACAACTACTACTACTGCGAGGCCTGCATCAGTCGCATCCACGACTGACTCAGCAAAAACGATCGAGCTCGCACACGAAGTGCCCAGTGTCATTCACACGACCGAGAAGGATGAGGTAAGCTCCAACTTTATACTTGTGTTATTCCGAATAGTTCCGACGAAAGCCGAAAATGATATCATATGACTAGATACTGTGTAGCGACAACTTTCGGTGTTTCGGTGGGCAGAAGACACTTTATCATTGTAGGCCAGATGATATTTATTTTCGCGGAAATGTGAAGATCGAGAAGAGTTGTATAAAACGTAGATGTATCGCTACTCTGATCATAGCGGAGACAGTAACCATAACTTGAAAAACTTCAGTTGCTCCCAATGACCTCAATATCTCCGGGAATTCGTCGTGGAGCCGCAGGAGGCAAGAAGATCAGCACCAATGGAGGAGCGAGGTACGTTAACATGTCTTTATTAAGAACAAATGTTCATTTTCAGGGCACACGCCGTTCCCCAATCTTCCACAGCGACGATGAGAACACGCATTATCAAGTACAAGGAGCCAAGGCACGTGGCGATAAGTCATTGGCTGATAGCTGATTGGTGTGTGATAGAATATGATAGAGAAGATCGACTATCTGCCAATCAACCATATTTCTCATGTCAGAGAGCAACTCGTTCCCTTCACCGCCGAGGATTCGGAGAGGCCGATGGGCATACGGAAGCCGGAGATAAGAAAAGTCGTCAAGCAACACTACACGCCCCGCAGTTTCCCTCCCACTACCACTGTAAACCCACGAGTAAGCCTATTTAAGTTAATCGAAGTCTGGATAAGATAATCGATGCCTTATTAAGCCAGATAAAGGAAATATATAGTATATTTCTTTCGAGAGTACAAATAGTGGATAACATCATATCAGAGATATAATGTATGCGCAATTTCAGATTCATCCTCGCCGGATCGAATCTCATGTACCTGGAGGTTTCTCAGCCTTTATCTCGGGCAATCAGATGGATTGGCGACCCAAGATGAGCGGAGTCATCGCGCTCAACGCAGCCAAGGCCGTGTCTATCACCACTACAACGGCGGCAACGACTACAAAACTGGCACCGACCACCACACCATCTAATACACCATCTACGACGACGTTTACCACCACAACCACGTCATCCACAACTCTATTAACAACGCCGTCTACTAGCACAGTTACACCACCGACCACTCCATCAACGACGACGTCTACCACTACCTCGCCATCCCCTCCCACGACGAAGATCCATCCGGCAGTTACCGCAACCGCGGCTCGAGCGCATGCCGCGCCAATCCGTGCGGGACCGCCAGCTCACTTCCCTCCTGTACAGCGATTCGAGAGCCTGGGCGCCTTCCACGGCTTTGAGGGATACGACATTCAGATGCCACAGAGGAAGGATATCATCGCGCAGGCAGTGCCGGTACCCGTGATAGTTCCCGCTACCACGACCACGACCATGGTGCTGGCCACTACCCCTACAACCCAGACGCCGGTGCCAGCGGCGACCGAACCACCCGTTACCACGACCCAGGAGCCAGCGACTACCACACCCGAAACGACTTCTGGGCCTGCCGCAACGCCGACTGAAGCCGCAACTAGTTCCACTGACGCCACCGAACCATTGATCCCTGAAGTGGAGACAGCTACAGTCTTAGAATCGGCGGATTCCGAGCCGGAAGAACGGTCGGTTGTCGTCCCCAATCCGTCTTCAGCATTCGAGACTGTATCCAAGACAACATCCGCGGAGCACAGTGAAGCTGCTGAAGCAATCACCTCTACATCAACACCCGTGGTTATCACGGAACCGAGCACAACAAGGGAAACCATTACTGTCCAGCCCAGTTCCACCCCTGAGTCAAGCCTGAGCTCCGATGTTGGCCCTTCCTCGGAACCGAGCTCGGCCTCTTCTGATGATGATCCCGAAATGGGCCTTGAGATCGTCGAGATCGAACACGACGAGGAGGAAGCAGCGCTAATCGATGAGGCGGACAAACTGCTGCACGAAGTCGAGAGTGAGGCCGCGCGTGCTGCAGGAGCTGCCGACATCGAGAGCTTTGAGGACGACAGCTTCCACGCCTTCTTCGGACAGCTCAAGCGCGCCTAATAACATAATAATTTTATTGTAATAACAATAATAATAATAAAGCATCTTCATTATAGACCCTTTCCATGTCCCTGACCGCGTCCCGAGACATAGAGCAGAGACAATTACGCCCTAGGCGCTAAACGTATCACGCCAATAAATCTCATTTGCCAACACCCCTTCTCTTCCTCTCTTTCTCGCACCAGTGAACTCTGCTTGATTCAGACACGTCACTCAAGAATATTGAACAATTCTGTACATTTCGCAACAATCGCCGACATGGACAGAGGGCAATTACGCTGAATCACTGATGTGCCATCTAAATTGGCGCAAGTGAGACCCGCCAGGAAATTATTCAGAGCGTCTGTACAACTCGGCAATGAGAAGAAGCACGACGGAGAAGCGGTGAAATTACCATGAATGAACTCGCTCGAGAATCTTCTTCCATTAAGCCGCTCAACCTATAATTATCCTTCCCATCTCATCTCTTCTGCGCGAGCGCAGGCTTATCTGATCCCAACGGCCTTATCACCTTCATCTATTACTTTCCTCCGCTCATATATCAATCATTTGAACAGTGTCAAGATTATTTTGCGCTCACAGATAGTTTCTTCATTCTGCTGGTCAGTTGTGTTGCGACAGTCGTCTGTCCTCAATTAGTGTGGAGTGGCGCGAGAGAGATTCAGGCCCTGCTAATCGTAGTTGACACACTAGGGGATAGGGAGAGACAGAGAAGGGAGGGAGGCAAACTAGGGGCGAATCTTCCCTCTTGATCTCTTCCGGCCATTTCGACGCCTTCATTTCGATGGGCAATCTCATTCACACCCGGCGCATAGAACATCCGAGAACCCTCTTATAGACCCCCCATCCATCAATTCCAGAACAATGAAACATCAGTCTAGTTTGACCTTTCTTTCATCTGCACTTTTTGTCTGTTTGTATATCATTCAGATGAAAACTGCCTCAAATGCCTTAGGTTCAAGTTCAATCCATCATTCCTCTCAGCGCCTCTGACTTCATCATCCTTGTTTTTCGCTCTATACAACTTTTCTCTCACTCCAATTCCCTCCTGACCGTGCATCTCAGTTTCTCTTTTACTATTGTTATTGTTTAAGATATTACTAATAATATTAGCACATTATGTTGTTCTCTGTGCGAGAAACGTCACCATTGCATTATTTACGGTAATTACTGTATGTCATCTGAGCAGGCATGATAACATTACGTCTTCTCAGGAAGTGTATACTCTGTATTTTTTTTAGGTCAAAAGGCGGTTCACAATAACTTTATTTCAAATACATTATTTATCCGTTTAGAAATTCGTTTATAAAAAATTTCAAAGTCCGTGCTTTTAATTTCAGTCTACATCACCCTCTATTCAACCGTTCCAGTTTCCAAAAAAAAATTCATACAACTAAAAACAACTTAATTTAGAATGGTTTATTTTCCCGCGATGTTCTTCCTGGTCGGTCTTCTCCTTCTCTATCCGACACCTCTCATCTCAGGGCGAAGGAGTAGTAACACCGGGTCAGAAAACAATTATATTTTAATAAATGTTCTTCTGCGAATCCGTGGATTTTTCTTTCGTGGAAACATTTTATAAATGTAGAAAAAAACATTGTCGTTAATTTTTGAATATTTTTATGTTTTCTAGTTTTACATCAACTAAATATTTAGATGGCGAGATCACCATCCGCAGACGCGTTGGAAAAACCCAAACGGTGAGAAGTTTCTCTTCTATCCATTTCAGATCACATAAGATAATTTCAGTTAAACTCTATTGAAAACGATAGCCGTGTTCTATTAGAGGTGGGGAGAAGGGCTCGGCTTCAGAAAGTTCTGGTGCATATTAGCGTTCCACTTGCTGCTGCTTGATAAATTTAGAAAACAGGACGAGTCTTTTACTAAATAAACGTGCACATTTAAAAAAAAAAAGTTTGCATGCTCATTGGAATATTCGGTAATCTCTCCTTCATTTCGTATACATGTGTGTTTTCGCGCTCGATTGCGTCCTTCGGACGTTTATTTCCGGATGTTGAGAAGTGTTGAAATTTTGAGTGACGATGCTTCAACTCACGCCGGAAAACACACGAACGAGGCACCCACCAATTCTATTGTTTTCTTCACTTCAGCGAATTTCAGACTGACTGTTCACTTATCATGAGCAAAATCTAAATTAGGTGGTGTGCCAAGGTGAAGCCCGAGAGCTTGCGGAAATGAGCCCATTCCCTCGATTCCACGTCTCCATTCTGTCGCAATTTCAAACTACTAGGGGTTGACTGGTGCATTATCATTCTATCGTGAGAAGAGGCATGCCATTTTAACAACTCGTGATCATGTTTGTAGGCCAAGTAAGCGAAGAATAGTACTGATTCGAGGTAGGTGAGGACTATTATTCTCCATAGAAATATGTACTTTACCCATTCATACATGTTTTGCTGTGTGCCCGTGACATTATCGGGAAGAGACGCTTTCAATGACTTTGTCAACCTGCATTTATTACCCCACATTTCACCTCGGCTACTAGCCATTACTAGCCATTCGAATAGTAGTAGTTGCGAATATGAGTTATTTTCCTTTTTGAAAAGAAAGATCCATTGTTTCCTCATCGAGAAAAGGTTGTGGCTTATCCAGAATAGGATTCACGTCACTAGCACGTCTCCTCTCTCTCTCTTCCTACTCATCCATTTCTTTCTCTACAGAGTCATTGTTTAGTATCCCTAAATCCAGCTTCTTTCGCGATTCTTTCCTCGTACCAGAATTGTGACCGACGCATTATCCTCTGCAATGTCTCATTCCTCATATCCAGGGTTTCCTCTATTTCTTTCTCTCTAATCTCTCCCGTTTGCACTCTATTTCACACCTCAGTCCTACGGATTTGTTCCATGCATACAAAGCGTTTTGCACTCTGCTCCAATCCCAGAGATTGTTTTACGCACTCAATCTCTCATCTCGGACGACAAATCTACCTTACTAATTCACCGAGATAAGAATAAGAAGAAGCTTCAAGCTTATCGTCATTTGAGTCGCGCCTCGTCAAGCCCACCCATCGACGTAACCTTTCTAGACGCACTTGTTCTTCCTATTACTGGTATACTATTTGTGTGCGTGTTTTCCCCAAGTTTTATCAGTTAAACTATATCAGAGTAGGTGTCAGGTTATTCCTCGCTTATCCTTTTGATCTAACCTATCCTCGACTGATTTCATCGCGGGCGACTCCTCCTTCAAAGTGGCAAATGCCCTGGGGGCGAATAAATCCGAGATGTAGAGAGGAAATAGAAAAAGAAGCCGCCAAGTGAGAGAGATGGATGGAGAGAGGGTGAGAAGCCATGTTCCTCCTGTGTATTTACAGTCCCCTCTTCATTCCTCTCTAATCAATAATAGAGTTTGAATGCGAATATTGTCCTACTCCTTCTTCAATACACTCTTCAGCGAGAGCCTGACAAAATTCATATAATATTACCTGGTACTACGCGCGCAAATCAATACACAAACCGTGAAGGTCATGGCCTTTTCTCTCTGATTATCATTAGTATTCTCGCCCTTCGTCGTCATCATAATCATAATACAGCCGGATGCATCTGTGAATCTGTGTTCGTTCGAGAGAGATGCCCAGTATTATTTGTGTCCCAGTCCCTGGTTTGCTTAGCAAATAAGCACATCCAGTAGGCGTATTTCCTCGTGGAGCATATTCACAAATCGAGAAAGAATCATCTGCTGGAGCACTCGGCTTCACCTTTCATTATTTGGTGCATTACATTCCTTCTTTTTTTGCTATGCCCTCATGCCTCCTGTTACCCCTCATTCCACATTGCAACACCTTCTCCGCTCCATTCGCACTTTTATTTCCATCTCATTCCTGCCCCATTTTCCTCCTCCCCCTCTCTCGATTTAATACGGCGAGAATCTCATTTCACCTGACACTCTCCGTGCTCAGCGCTATCTTGTCATTCCTGCCTCTCTGCGCCCTCCTCATTCTCCCTGCTCTCTCACTCATTTCTGTCTCATTTTCTCTCCCACTCTCTCGACTTCCTGCAATCTCTCGCTCCCTTCATCACCTGAGGCTTCCGTTCATCCTCCGGATATGGAAATGCTGATGGGTCAGGAGTGAGAGGAGTCCAGAGAGTAAAGAAGACAAGTCATTGTTGATACCAAATATATCTCGAATCCACCAATCCTCACATTTCTTCTCTCAGTCGGTTATTCTAGACGCACTCTAAATCCCCGCCGATTCAGCGATTTCACCCCCGCGAACAGCCATTGCCGTCATATTTTCTTACAAGGGTTAGGAAAAGCTCAGTCTTCGATTCGCTTGTTATTTTGTTTCTATGACTGGTTAGAGATCAAGATGAATGGAGAGAGTGTTGCCCCACATCCGACTACCTCATAGACACAGAAAGGTGGTGCCAGTCCAAGATTGGAAGAGGAGCACTCTCTCCGATTGGTGTGAGATGGCGAGTGTCGTAGGATAATCTTTTGCGTGTGTATCTGTGGCAGCTCGTAAATACGCGTAACTAACCCAAACACGGCATTTCATTGGCATTGAACCAAATGTCAATCTCGATCTCTACTCTCCTTGCTATATGGCTTTATGTCATTTTTTAAGATCTTATGCGTATTAGATTACCCAGCATCAAGTTCTCTGGACATGTTTTCCAGACCTTTGTCACGCTTGAGGCACCCATTACAGTCATTACTTTGATTACTTTTTGTGCCGCTCCACACAACACTCTCTGGTTCTCACTCACCAACAGGTGTCAGTATTTTGTGACTGTATTCGATTCATAAAAAAACTCATCAAGTTATCTTCGATTATTATTTCGTAAAAGCATTCTCGATTCCTCGCTCCTTTTTCGCGTGCGCTTAATTGATCCCAGCTTCTCTCATTCCTGTCTGGTCATTCCAGCCGAGACCCGGGATGCTACTCTACCTCCTAATATTTCTCACATCTGTGGAGTGCTGGAACATCTACACGGAGGAGGAGCGGGAAGAACTTCAAGGGATTCCAGAGCTTCGAGGAGTCGTAGTGAAGGATAGCGAGAGGGTCAGGGAGCATGGCTACCACAGCTATGAGGGTGTGTCATTTTTTAGCATGACTTCATAGAATCGATATATTCTTATTGTGTAGAATATACGACAAGGACCCCCGAACGAGCGCAATAACAAAAAGTAAAAATACGAAGATTCCAACACAAACGGTTGTCCATTGAGACGAACAATTTCCTGAACCATAAAAGTCTGTCGATTTGAACCAGTGATCTTCACTGCATCTACCAGGTAAGAATGGACTGATACTTCAGAATCTATTGACGTCATTGTATGCATTATTCTCCAGACTGACTGCCCTCTAGGTGATTCTCCAGACTGACTGCCCTCTAGGATTCCTCCATCTCATGTGTGTGTGCATTTCCTTTGGAAATGTATCCGCCGGGGGGATATCCATAAGCGACTCTCCGCTAGTGCCAATTCCATTACCTCCATCCGGCCATAAGATAGAGCGTGTGCACTATGGAGAGCGGGTGGAAATAGTGCGGGAAGCGAGGAGGGTGCAGACACCTCGATGCTAGTGGGGATGCGCGCCCCTCATTGGGCAGTGATGAGCTCTGATCAGGTTAGACGCTTCTCCGCAACGTATATACGGTGATTAGCCAGTTTCTTCCTTATTCGCAACTTTCGCATATCCAATACTAGAGCTGAGGTAGCTCACTTCATATTGCATGCTATCTAGCGCTTCTCTGATCGGTGCAGATTTCACGAATAAACAAACGCTCGCTCACAAAATCTGATCTCTGATATCTAGACAGATATAAATGAGCACAGATGATTGTGGTCATCAAAACATTAGGCGTACATTTATGTGAATCTTCGATCTATTCCTGGTTTGCTTATTGTTATCATATCACTGATCCTCTCCGGGGACCATTGTATAGCCTCACTCTCAGTATCGTTGCCATATTTCATAGCCTCGGGGCATTTATCTGGACCTGCTTCATGTCCATAACTCTGCCTAACCGCGTTTGCGTCAACTTCCTCTTAGTCTCCGTCCTTAACCACATTAGAGGCGGTCGCTAGAGGGCAGTAGTGCATATGGACTGAAATGGAACGGGCTCACAAGTCTTTCATCTCCCTCCCGATGTTTCCATCATCGTTCGTGTTTTCGACAACTTATGATCCACTCAAGCTCGCTCGGAAATGTTGCGATATCTCCACTCAATTATCCAATCATAGTCTCTCGATTTCTTCAAGTCGCACGTCTTATCTCGGAGAAATTCAATAACAGCACAAAGTTGTCTCCATCGCAACTCTTGCCCTCTAGTCTAATTCAGTTATACAGACGTTCTCCATTTCTTCCCCAGTAGTCGCAGTTTAGTTTCGGTCTAGCGAATTTTGTCGCCCTTTCCTCTGCTGAGCAACTCACTCTCTGGTGATGGCTGGCAAAAGTGCGTCTCTACTCATTTCGAGCATTCACTCAGCCGTCAGACAAACGTGGGAGTGCTAGAAATGAGGAGACTGTGCTCCTCCTTTCTTCTGCTCGTCACTGGTTGCTGTCATTCACTTTTCACTCATTCTTGCCGTCGAGAACGAATTCATTAGAGGCTGGCGCGAGCAGTGAACAAAGCTGGCGATTAGCATACGAACGTCTTCTTCCTCCTTCTTATTCTCAGCTGCCGCCTCAAGTGCTGTAGCAAAGCATTTTCGCTTTCCCCCGAAAGTCGCATGAGGTGTATCTTCTTCAGTCGAGAATCCTTGGAGATACGCGATAATCCCGCCAATATCCCCTCTCCCACAGATTCCGCCTTCCTCTTCTCCTCCTTTTTTTCGGGGCGGTAATAAATTCCCGACATCGCCCTTCCCCATGTGCCAACACGTCCATTTATTCTCATCTTCTCGCGCCCTCTTTTTTCTTTGGTCAAAGCGCTCCGAGCGCTGTCGCAATCTCACCCTTCTTTAACCATCTCTCTGGCGACTGAAGTTCAAAATAAGGGTAGTCGTTCCTTAATTCGAACTTCCGGTGGAGATATCGGTGTTTGACGTCATCCCGTGAGATGTTGCTTAGTGGTGATGACATCATCCACACAACAGAAACAACAGCCGCGAATCCTCTTCAGTTGCTCCCGATTTCCTGTGCGCCGAGTGACTTCATCTTCTTCTGATTGTATCTGTCTCCTCCTTCACTCTAAATCTCTGATGGGAAGGAGTAGAGGGTGCTGTGCTACCCATCCTCCTTCCCTCCTCCTCCACTAAATTGGCCCTCTCAATTTCCCTATTTCTTCCTGCTCTCTCTCTACTGCTCTCGAGCGCGCGAATCTCTCTGAGGTTAAGCTTCCGGCCAGCATCCAAGTGTGTATGGCATTCCCCGCATGTGGGGAACACTGAGAAGAAAGTCAGCCCCGGCGCCTCCGGAAGTGACCTTCTCTTTGGCATTTCTTACATCGTTGTATTATTCTCGTCTCACCCCACATCCCTCCTTCATCATTTTCAATCTCGCGCGTCCACCCATTGGGCAGGCTCTTAATTAGAAATCCGTCGCCGCTCCACCTCCCCACTCGTCCACCTTGGGGACTCAATCCGCCTTCATTTCTCCCTTTCCCGTGGATTGTTCGACCCTCGTTGTGGGCGGCGCTCGGTAGACGATCTCATAAGAAGCGGACCTTCTTTGGCCATTTACGGGCCTCCTTCAAAGTGAGGGGAATACGACGGACCCCGGGGGATAGTGTGGTACGATCGCGTGAACGCACTGCGAAGTGTACGTCTCTACATATCCTCATGAAACTCTGACCGACCAGAGACGTAGAAAGAAGAGATGCACTTCTTTCTATCCTTCTTTCTAACATCCATATTGACTATCTAGCCGCGTAACCAGATGTTTTCGATTCGTGTTGTTTGTCTCGACGATTGCTGATCATTCGCTCATAATCTAATCCCCCAGTCGTTGAATTCAGCGTTAGAAGCAGTCATTCTTCCTCTTCCTTGCCTGTTCCTACGGCAACGGACCTGTTTCCTCATCCATTTACATGGATGCCCCATTGTAGGTCCTAGTCTCATCCTCAGAGGCTCTTGTCCAATTGCCTCATGATTCATACACGAATTCTCGCGGCTAACCGCCTTTGATGATCCCATGTTTATGTCATCCAGGTTACGGTAGCCCATATCTCTCTACGGTGTGCAAAGGCAAGGGTCGTTTATTTCACCGCCCAAACACCCCGTCGAAAACAAGGCTGTTTGTGTGTGTGTATCTGGGATTCTTTCACCAACTTCAGCTGTGAAATATATTTGCCATCCGAGCGCGATAAATTCTCCTGCTCGAGCCGAGTTTTCCGAGCTGTCATCACATTTCAATCTCATTGGCCTTAGATAATCCGTCGTGTACAGCCCCTATTTCCTGAGAGGTTTGAAGGACGGAGAAGCGGCGAGTAGTTTGAGGGGCGGATAGCGCAGATTTCCTCTTCATCTTCGTCCGGATCTCCGAAAACATTCTTAGTTCACCTTACAGTAGCTTACAATTTCTTCAGAATTAGTAGCATTTATGAAGAAGAAAAAGTTCAATGCGTACGTGCCTTCAATTATTTGCTCTTAATCTGAACGAAAAAGGGAAGTAGCCGAGAGAGAACGGACACCCCTATTGTACGAAAGCGACCATTGTTTCAGCCCCCCCCCCCCCCCCCCTCTACCTACCTTCCTCGGCCCTCGGGGGTGAATAGGGACGTATTTTGACGCGCGCGTGGCCCCCGAGACTCTCGACAGTCTCTATTTCTCCTTCTCTGTAGAGTAGTGTGACACTCACTGCCATCTGGATGTAGATCAAAATAGGTGAGCGAGCGAGGAAATGAGAAATGAGAAAAGAGTCGTGAAGTATTGGATAGGAGAGTATGCGAGAAAGCAGCCACACAGAGAGGGGTACGGTAAATCACTGGGCTTTCGTGACGAGGCCGTTATCGTTACCGAAATTCCCATTTTCTAAAGCGCTCACTGAGCCATTGTAAAACGCCGTGTAAATCAGCTGCTGTGCGAGAATCTGTTCTCTTTCCAATCAGTGACAAGGCACATGGCCGGAGTGAAGATAGAGTACGCCAAAGTCAGAGACTCCCTGTTGTGCTGCTCGCTCATTCTGGCGAGAGGTTTTCTCGCGCTTCGTTTCGCCTCTCATTGGCTTACACGCATCTTCTCTTCCTCGTCCTTCTCCTCCTCCTCCCTATTTCGAGCCCCTCGATTGCCCCCTAATCGGATAGCACAGCTCTCTGTTATTCGGAAGAGTAGGGGACAAGTGCAAGCACTTTTCCGCTCATTGCGGACCCATGTGGTTTCAATGTCTCGCTCCAGAGAAGGGGAAGCCCACAAATTGTTATCATAGTGCACCCCTGCAGGGAGATATTACTATTAGATCTTTCGCGCTCATTACGCTAATAGCGCTGGAGACGCACGGACTGAGAAGTTCTAATACCGATAGTACAGATCCCCATTTATCTATGACTAAGGTCCTCTTATTTTAATTAATTTTTGAATTCCTATAACGCTTCAATAGTACTTCAGCTATTTCTTACTCACCACGCTATATCATCCATTTGTTATTTTATCGGAATTGGTAGAATCGATTCAAGCAAACGAACGAAATCTCGGAATTGCTGATCACGATCTAACACCCGATCTTTCCACAGATCTGGATCACCTACAGCAACATCTGAATTTCAATGCTGCTCTTTCTTTATTCTCACAATGTTTCTCTTCTTCCTGTCCTGCGGCGTGTCTCTTTTGATGCACGACGGGCTCGAAAAACGCGCGTAAATATGGTTAAGAAGTGGATGGGGGAGCTAGGTCCCGCCCCTTGCCTCTTCACCTCTCCTCTTCTCTCCCGCCATCCCCCTCCCCATCGAAGGGGCAATCTCAGGACGAGGAGTCGTTAACCATATTCAACTGACTCGTCTGCTTTGTCTTTCTGAGTCCTCTGATTGGCTTACTTAGTGTGCGTAGGTTCGTCCATGCGTAGTGTGCGAGCAATGCAACTCTGCAGTGCTTATATCATGAAAAATGTTTATCAAGATCATGATAGTTTTCTAACTGACAAATCTAAACTTTAATTCGTCAAGGCTTGTTTTTGTAGAGTTCTTAAAAGAAGAGACAGACTTGTTGTTTACACATCCGTTTCATGTCTGAATTCACCAAACAAGTAGTACGATAACTTAGATTCTTGTGACTTCTATCTTTCCACCTGCTCCTCCCCCGCCTTTTTTCGCCTTTTATAGCTTCAACTACGTCGATGACTGTGCTAATCTGCTCGCAATTACGTCGCTCGTCCTCCTCTGCTCTCGATTACCCCTTCCTTCATTCTAGGTTGTTCTTCGATTAACCTCTCACTCGCTAATCTTTCTTCGCTCCTTCCTTCCTTAACCACAATGAATCCGTGCTCCATTTCACATCCGCGTCTCGGTTCTCCGTTGTAGTTCGCGCATTATATGCTCTACTAGACTGTCGCCTGATCAGACTCACCACGACGGCGTCAACTGCTGCGAGGACACCCGATCGGCGCCACCACTCCCTGCTGCTCATCTCTACCGTAGTCTGGTGCTGTTCGGAATCGATCGATCAGGAGGCGCACCGTCGTCGCAGGAGGAGGCGGCGTCAGTCGCCGTCAGGGGACGGGGGGTCGCGGGCCAGTGATGCGGTGGGCGAGCCGCAGTCGATGACGTCACAGTTCACCAAGCTATTCTCCTTCATCCTCGCCAACGTCCATGACCCCGCAGCACCAGATGACGCCGGTCAGCTATTTACCATTTTATTCCCTTCAAATTTCTCACCGTGTTTTTCATCAACCATTTGGAAACTGTCGCACTTCGTTGTCAGTAGACAGACAACTCAATTATGGCTTGTAGGCGGCATGCAAACGCGCACAACAGTTACCGCATAAAACAATCTTGACTTCTTGTGTGAACATTCATAGAACGACCGGCCAAAATGTTTAAGAATAGCAAAAGATCTCTTGCCTCTAAGGATTGGCTTTTATTTAAGACGCAAATTAACATAGTCTTAATTCAGTGTTGATCACTTCGTTGCCTTCTCATATTGTGCGATTTTCATAGTACTCGATTTTCGTCTCAAGTGTGTGCGTTTCATGTTAGAGAGTGCGATTAGCTCGGGGAATCAACACTTCGTCTAGAATAGCTTCTTTTTTCTTGGACGGATGACATGATGTAGAATTCAGTTTTTGGGTAAATGAAAACTAAAACCGAATGAGTATTGCTGTTCGATAATGGTTGGGAAACTGTTTCCGTTCACAAATTAATTTCGTGCAAGGAGAAGGGCGGAAGTATTTTATCGTTAAAATAGGGACTACTACCATTATGTTGCAAGTCATTCAAAACGGCTTTATTGTTTGCAACATTATTTCAAGTGCGGGGACAGGCTATTAATTCGATAAAATCGGAACTGCTATGTTGCTCGATAATGGTGCTTAAAAAAGTTGCTCGGAACAGTTATGTTGCACGGAACTGCTATGTTGCTGGATAATGATTGTTAAAACGTTTATTTTTTAGCCTTAGTCTTCATTCTGAAACTTTGTTTGCGACAATCGTCCAGTTAGATTTGGGGGAACATTCAATTGTCGTGGATCCATCGTGAGCCCCAAAGGACGCATGAAGTCAGGTGTGAAAAGTGGTTAGACTCTCAATTGAGAGGAGATGCAATGAAAGGACGAGGGAAGTTCGAGTCAAGGAAAGAAGAGAGGAGAGAGAGAGAATTGGAGCGAAAAGGGTTCTGATGCAAATACTTGAGCTGAACGAGTTTTCCTTGCAGCATGTGTGAATCAAATCCACTGTTTTTTGAAGAAAACCCCAACTTTCTTAACAAGGTGTTCTTCGGATTTCTCCACGGTAAAATGAGAAAAAATTCTGTATTTCGACTTTCGGGAGAATACGCAAACGACTATTTCGATAACTGGTTCAGGAAGTGCAAAGGCCTCCCACTTCCTCCCTCTCTACACGGGATGCTAATTCACTGAAATGGATGAGGGTGATGAGGGTAGTCTCCCGATTATAGCGCCACACTTTGCCTGCATCAAATGCGACTATTAGCTTGCCTGGGGGATCAAAGAACTTTGAAGCATGGAAAGGGGAATCATTCGAAGCACAGATACATCATTTGGTGCTCATCACACAGTGCAACCAAAAAGTCCCTGGAGTCTCATTTGGGAGCTTTTCTTTCTCGATTCTCTCCTCATCCTCGAACACATGCCTGCAAGCGACAACTCGCTGCTCGATCCTCTTCACATCTCCCGATTCGATTCGACACTCTAACTATTTCCCGTAGTGAAGAGGCAGGGACAGAGCGGGAATCCTTCTCAGTTTGTTCCTGTCTCCACTCCTCCTCTCCTCTTTACTCACTCTCCTCCGCCCGTCTCAAAAAGGCGCGAATTGAGAAGAAGACAACACAAGATTTCATTCATCCGCCCTAGCCCCGAGAGTAGCCGCGAGAGAAGAGTCTGAGTGGCACTTTGTGAATTTCGAGGCCTCTAAGACACTCCATCCAGCCTCCGCTCCTCTTCCTCTTTCCTCTCATTCCGACCCCCTCCCTATCCCACCCATACTCCTCTTCTATCAGTCCATTGTTCCTCCACTCTGGAGTCCGCACTCGCCTACCCCGCCTGGCTCCCGTACGGAGAAGGAAGTCACCAGCTACAGTACTCCCAGCAACTCTATCATCATAAGCACCGCACGCACCATCAGCACACGAGGCACTTTGACCGGCTCGACTACGGTAGCTCCGCACTCGTCGAATACGGTTACGCCCCACCGTTTGACCCGTTCGGACTCGTGGTGGATACTGTAGTCGATAGGGTACCTTACGCACGGAAGGTGCTCATGGCAGCGGATGTGCTGTCACTGATATCGCACGTCCTCGCAAATGTGTCCGATATCCCAACTGGTGAGCGAACACCTGCATTACTTTTTAAAAAAAACTTCCGAACCGTTTCTGACGGAATCGTAAATGCCTATTTTTAACCGGATCGGGGAGAAATGTGGGATGCAGATACAGATGTAGTCGGCGTTGTCTTGCTGCTCTAAGAAGACTTTTCGATTCCAGCTAGTGTCTCACTCCTCCATTTTTTGCTCAGTAAGACTCAGCCAACTGGAAAATCACTCAATTGTCCCCTCTCATCCTCCAAAGTTGGCCTGCTCTTGCCAACTTGGTGTCTGGTGCATAAAATAAGGATAGTGCATGATAGCGGAGAATTTTATCTTCCTACTCTCTCTTTCTCTCGTCTCTTTCCCTCTCATGCTTGATAGCTGTTCATCACTTGCTGCTCTCCCTTCTTCTCCTTCCGGGGCCACGTCTTCGTCGGTCGTGCGAAAAGTGCTTCCGGTTCGAGAGTCGCGAATTTGCATGTCGAGCGAGAACTGGAGCAGCGAAGCACTGAGAGAAGATGTTCTTCGAGTTGGGGGAATATTACTTTTTTTCTTTGTCAGATCGCGCTTACAATCTACTGAATTAGAATAGCTCAGTGACATCCGTTTCTTGTGAAATTCCCCCTGTCTATCATGTCAAATCCTCGAGTGAATTAGACTGCACTCTGCACGGTTTGTAGCATGGTCTGAAGTGTTTAATTAAATGTTCCTGAGAACTTTCGACTCTCACCAATTCTCCTGCTCTCTCGCATTCTCTCGCCAGCTAGACAGCGTTCTCTCCGATGAGACTGAGGGTTGGGTGACCACCCCGAGGGGGGCGCGACCCTTGGGAGGAGAAAGACAAGACGGAGAAGCGAAAATGAATTGATGGGAGGGAGAGAGTGGGGGAAGAGATTCGAGAGGGCTGCCCCCATGTTGTGACCAGTGGGGGGGATGAAAAATCGCCCTAGAGAGGTCACAAGTGGTCCCGGAAAATACTCTAGCACTGCATCTATCTGCAGCGATTATAAAGAGATACGATGGGAGATCTATCAAATGCAATATGAAACTATGCTCAAGTTCCCTAGTAGCTCCAGAATTCGTTCTTGAATTCAACAATGCCTCTCGATCTCGAGGGATTCGCAATCACCATTGTCCGCCTTTCTTATTTTTGGAAAAGTATGGTCCGGAAAAAAATAGAGATAAACGCGTAAAAGACGAGCTTATCCCGTATAAACTAGAAAAATTGCACATAATCCCGAATAAACTAGAAAAGTGAACACAAAATTAATTAAAAATATAATTATTCAATTGCAGCGCTTCGCCTTCCCTGCTACTCGTGCATGTCTCCCTACCTCTCCGAGCACTTCCCCTACCTAGAGAATCTGTACGCCAGGCCGCGGTCGTTCGTGGAGGAATGCAATGATGCGAGGTACTTTTTGGAAATTTGTTGTTCTGTGAAGAGAACAGAATCAAAAATATTCATAGCTTACAAATATGTCTAGCACTCGAAGTCAATATTAACATCGCTTGTCTCTTTTCTCTCGTTTGAAACTCAATTACCCCATCGTCCTGTCAGCCGAACTATCGATCAGCACCGGCATCCATAGAGTGAGGAGATAATAGAAAAGCACCATTAAAATTATGTAAACCATACAAAGCACAATTTCGAATAGAAACAACAATTGACAATCACTGTGAGCAGAAGAAATATTTTATAGATTGGACAAGACGTATCTGATGGAAAAGAACTGCTCGGACATGTGTGTCACGCTAAGAATGACGGATGTGATAGGAGGTGAGCAAATACTGAAGTCGTTTTCCCCAAATTTATAAATTGAAAAAAACACATTTCACTTTCCATGCCACTTACATGCAGCGAAAAATATTTTAAAAATATTCCAAAACAAAATAAAAGAAAAGAATGAGAAAAACTAACGATGTTGAACGCCTATCGAGAGAGAAGAGAGGCCGATTCATCGAAGATCTGAAAAGATCGATCTTCTGTTAAAAAAGTGTTGTCTATGAAAGAGATGGTATGGCGTTTCAAATATGTTTCATTCACAGGTCGATCTCGCTATGGCTACATGCGGGGGTGCATCAACGACATACTCGGATTCAATCACACTGTTGCGAGGGTCATAGAGGAGAGATACGAGGCGTATGGAAGAAGGTGAGCAATGATTTATTTCTTTCATTTTGAACAATTCAATCAAAAATATAAATAAATAAATAAAATAGAATACTGCTGAGAGAAGTTGAAAAAAACAGGAAAGAAATCATAGTAGGAATGTAGAGACGGCAAAAAAACATCTGTAAATTAGCATGCGCATTTTTGAACGAAATCTGATTCACAAAATGTATTTTTCAATTATGAAAAAAAAACAATGAAACATAATTTATACTTCAGGCGTCCTGGCTGCGTCAAAGTAACGCCGCGGCAACTATTCCTGCCTACGGGAGGACGGCAAGTGAGTATCACATGATATCATAATTAAATTAAATAAAAAGCATAATAAAAAAAAAATCCGACCAATATCTATGCTTGCTTTGCTTCACGATCAGGAATCAAAAAAGGCGCAGAGCTAACTGAGCTACGAAAAAAACGTGACCTTTTTGAGATCTAACCCGCTTCTCTGAGTGTTTCCTTATAGCCACTGCAGGATTCCAACTCGGAGATGGAGTTGTGTGGCTGCTTCACTCCTGGCTGCAATTCCGCTCGACTCTCTGCACCCGCTCTTCTTGTCACGCTGATCTTCCTTCTGATCTACCGGCACTAGATTGCATAATCACTGTGCAATCGTCTGACTTGTGCCCCTAGGCCCCTTCTATTTCATCCATTTCAGTTGCGCACTACGAGTTCTATCACCTCTCTCCAGATTTAATTGTTAGATCAATCATCTCGGGTATCATTAGCTATTCCCGCCCTCCTCCTACCCATTCTTTTCTCTCTCAAACCACTAATATGAGTCCCGTCTTTCCTTCCCTCCCGAGTGTTCTGGTATTCTAGTCAATGAACAATTCTATCAGTCTTCCTCTTTTCCAAAAATATTTTTGATAATCCTCCGCTCAAGACTAAATTTTATTATAAATCTAGAAAGAGCTAGTATTCGCTTCGTACTTTCTCTATAACAGCACATCATTTATCTTTCTTGAAACAATTATACAAAATTTATTATACTCAATAAACTGTTTACTGTCGTTTAGCGTGCAATTTCATATTAACTCAGACAGTTATGCGAATGTATCTCCTATTCTAATGTATCTCCGATTGTTCATCTACAGTGAGAAATTGGTAGACTTAGTTGAACAGCGGACGCGATGGATCGGGGAAAAAAGAATGAACAGACAAAAAAGATAATGATATGCCAAATCTGCTTGAATTCACAAATCTATAGGGGTGATCCGAAAGAATATTCTGCGTTTTTGAAAAAATATTTTTCACAGGTTCTAAGAAACTTATCAAGTCATACTAAAGTGCGCTGGCTCTAGCAACCATCACTCTAATATTTGAGTACTTGAGCACTGTATGTCCTCATGTTATTGACAAACGGCACTATTTTGACCAAGCCACATCAAAAGTGTCCAGTCTCAATTTTAATTTAAAAAATCCGTTCTTTGTTTTACGCATAGATAAAAATTATGTTATCGTCTGTAGGGAGTTTGGAGTTGACAACGCTCAAATTGTTCGGTACCTAATCTTTTAATTTTCGATTGCATCATCACAACAAAACTCGAAATTTCCCACACATTTTTCTGAAAATGTGCGAATTTTTCACCAACTATATTTTGAAAATATTACACATAAATCATAACTGAGAAATATCAGAATATGAGGGAAATTCACTGCCAAGAAGGATAAAATTCTAAAAATCGACCATAAAAAAGTCATAAAAAAAGAAAGATTTCGACCTAGTTCATCGATCATTTTAGGTATTTTCTATTAACAATTTTTATTTGATAGTACAGATCCCTCTTCATCTTTGTTTCCAATCCGCTGTTCCCAGCGAAATCCTCCAATGAGATAGAAAATTTCAAAGATGTTGCCCGAAAACACACATTTGAGCCTATTTCGTCATCATTACGCAATGTTTTCGCAATATTAAGGTATAACATTTAAGATCATCTACATCTTCAATTAATACTAAATAGAGTTTGGGATTTTGCCTTATAGTTCGCAAGAAATAAAATTTTTTAAAAAGCGGAAGATACTTTCGGATCACCCCTATAGTTATGAAAATATTTCACTACACTTTCCTCCCAGATACTTTTCTCGAGTAATCACAAAAACTCATTCAATCTCCTCATTTCCAATTCAATCAGTCGTAAATTTCATCACTTCATCAGTGGGGAAAAGACGATAAAACAATCTGATCGATAAGCGTATTTCACAGAATCAGCAATAAGTAGCACAGAATAGCATCTACAAAGTAGCAGCACTAATTGTAAAGTATATACGAGCACATAAAACGGGGGTATAGAGCAAGTATCGATTGATTTGTGTGTGAAATGAGATACGGTACAATCAAGGCACGATTCGGGGGCGTCGATATATTCTCTATTTATTTATAACAATATAAATGTACGGTACCTAGCGCTGGCTAGAGAGTATGAATCAACCATATACATCAGCAGGAAAGAGAAAAGAGGCGATAGTACGGAATAAAAGGAAGAGAGGGGTACTATATTACGTCTGCTGTGCGTACAGTATACCCTTATGTAGTGTGGCGTCGCACGCGGTGTGCGATAAATCAGAAAAGAAAGAAACAGAACACACGACGACAAAGTAGATCAAGGGGAGCGGAAAGACGGGGCGGGATATTACGGGATATTAACAACACTACGGACGATCAAGGATCAAACTACAAAGATGAGGAATCAGACTACAAAGATCAACGATCATCGATCCTCTACTTCTGCTGCTGGTCTTTCTCGTTGTTATTCGACTCGAGTGAGAAGTCGAAGGGAACGAAGCCCAGTCTGCAATGAGAAATGATCAAACTAGACTCAACCGGAGATCAAACTACAGACTAAAGATCAAAGATCAAAGATCACTCACCGCTGTCGATACTTGATGGGCGGGTAGAGGGCGAGGTAGGTGCGGGGCGCGAGTCCGCGGTCCGTCGTGCCATCCTCGCGTTGCTTCTCGCACCTGTAGAGAAATCAGAGATCAAAGATTAAATTGTGAAGATCAATGCAAAAAAGACCAAAAGCCAGACTACATCTTTGTTCAGAGATTAATTGTAAAGATCAAACTAGAAAGATCAAAGATCAACTCACAACCACCAGCCGTTGTCGATCTTGGGATCGTCCTTCTGGTACTTCTGCAGCACACGAAGTCTGCAAGGAATAAATTAAACTCGAACTTGGCGTTTTTCAAACGAATTTTAGAGGCCTTTGATCTTGTGTTCCACGATCTCTTCAAAACTATTGTTTGCAATTGATACGATAATGTTACGGTTTAGCCCGCATAGGTAGGAAAAATATCAAAAAAAGAACAATGCGAATATCCACGATAGATAACAAATCACTCTACAAACTACAAAGATCAAAGATCAAACTCCTCACTTGTCTCCTCCCTCGAAACTCATCTCGTCCTCGTACTCAGCAGTGTACGGGTAGGCCGCGTACACCTAAAATCGATATTTTATTTATTTATTGATTTTACAGTACCCTGCATATACCGTACTCCCTACAGTAAACTCCTCTCCGGTAGGTTGTCTCAATGTTCATCTCTCTCCATTCTGCACACTATCTCGTCTGTCTAACGATGAGTGTGCAGAATGGAGAGAGAGAGCTAGAATCCCACAACCGTACACCTACAGTAGTTCCTAATCCTTTGTTACAGTACTCCTACCGTATCCCCTCGACTTACCACTCCTCCATTCGCCGTGCCCGTGGGGTTGAGGGCCGAGATGAGGTAGCGAATGCATCCGTCGTATCCGTCCTCCTCCTCACACTGAAAACGACAATACTGATTTTAATTATGCAAATAAATTATTGATTTTCAATTAAATAAATCCTCATGACGCTAAAATAAGTGAGAGGCAAGAAAAACAAACTAAATTCCTTCGTTCTCATCATTTCTCGGTTTCAAACCCACTCCCAAAGGTCTTGTGTTTCACTATACAAGAGTCGTTAAATTTTCTCTCAGGTAATTCTTCGGACAGACCATTTACTAGAAAACAGATAATTATAAAAAATATATTAACTACCGAACCTTCTGCACGGGTGTCTCCAGTTCGCTCAGAGTGGACGAGAGTACGCAGGCTCCTCCCTCCACGAGGACCCTCACCATGGGAAGATTATTGCACGAGGCAGCACAATGGAGGGGCGTCCAGCCATCCGAATCCTGATACAGGGGGAAGTATTAGGAAGCATTCAGAGAAAAGTTTTCCGGGCAGTTATTCTAGGTTTCATCAAGTCTATGTAGCTCTATTATTTCTAGATGGTCAATTTCTAGACCATGTATGGCAAAAACAACCCCTCACTTTTTTCGACGCTCATGATTGTTTCTTGTTTCACCCAGTCTATGTGACATTTTGCTTCATCGATCATTCGGTAAATGAGGTGTGATAAAAACAAGCAAAAAATATTCCGAACTTATTCAACCCAGTTCACATTTCTTTTCCGTTTCACCAAATCTTTGTGATCTTTTCCGAAATGGAACTCTCAATACAGCTCCGGGAAGTAACTCAATTTCCAACACCAATTAAGACGACGGCTCTGTTATTTTCGACCATTTTCGACCACCCTTTGGTCACGGTGCTCCCGGAATGGCAGCCACAAGCCCATACCCGAGTATGATGAGTACTTTAATTTTGTATTTCAAAAAAAAATTTTACTTTCTGTTACCTCAAATCACCTGGTTGAAAATTGATCTCATAGGCAAAATGCTCAAAAAATCATATTTTCTTAACCAGATTAGATATGTAAAATTGCTCAATTGCGTTAACATAAGAGTGTCCGGAGGCACAAAATCAGCCGCTATGATAGGACTGTACTCGTTTTGAAAATCATTTTAGAAATTTATTTTTTTGCTTTTTTGGGATTTTTTGCCAAAAGCGGGAATAACGCAGGCTCTCACTATGCTCATATTGTGGGACCTTCACACATACATCGAAACCTCATTGAGTGGGAATTTTCATATGATGCTAAAAGCGTCGTTTTTACGTTTGAATACAGTCAACTCATGGGCTGGATAGCGATTTTATTCCATTATGGCTAAATAAATGCTTCAAATTGGTTAGTTCGATTACTATTCAGCCTTTCCAATTGCGTAGTGTTGATTTTTGCCGAAATAACCACACTTCACGAGATTTTGAAAAATCGTATTTTTGTATTCTCTCGAATTTGCATTTTTCAGACACTTTTTTGTCCTTACGCAGAAATAACGCAGACATTCACTACTATAATTCGGTAGACCCATCATAATTTTGCTAAAATCACCATTTTCCCGCTTAAAATCACGTGTTTGTGAGGTAGAAATTCAAATTTATTTCATTGTGATCGATCATGAATACAGAACAGTATATGGAAAACACTAGTCAATGTTTCTGATTGAGGCGAGTCAATTATCATCGGTTAAACCAGGTTCTGTAAGTTTCTAGGAAATTTTTTTTGGAGATAGAATAACGATCTTCAAATTTTCGATTTTTTTTCTTGTTGCAAATCATGGTTTTATCGACGATAATTGACTCGCCTTAATCAGTAACGTTGACTAGTGTTTGCCATATACTGTTCTGTATTCATGATCGATCACAATGAAATAAATTTGAATTTGTTCCTCACAAACACGTGATTTCAAGCGGAAAAATGGTAATTTTAGCAAAATTATGAATGCCTTAGTTGATGAGGATTCGATGCATAGTTGATGGGTCTACCGAATTATAATAGTGAATGTCTGCGTTATTTCTGCGTTAGGACAAAAAAGTGTCTGAAAAATGCAAAGTCGAGAGAATCCAAAATCTCGGGAATTGTGGTTATTTCGGCAAAAATCAACACTACGCAAATGGAAAGGCTGATTAGCAATCGAACTAACCCATTTGAAGCATTTATTCGGCCATAATGGAATAAAATCGCTATCCTCCAACCCATGAGATGACTGTATTTAAAAGTAAAAAACGACGCTTTTAGCATCATATGAAAATTCCCACTCAATGAGGTTTCGATGCACGTGTGAAGGTCCCACAAAATGAGCATAGTGAGAGCCTGCGTTTTTTTTCAATTGAGCAATTTTACCTATCTAATCTGGTTAAGAAAATATGATTTTTTGAGCATTTTGCCTATGAGATCAATTTTCAACCAGGTGATTTGAGGTAACAGAAAATAAAAAATGTTTTGAGCAATACAAGATTAAAGTACTCATCATACTCGGGTATGGGCTTGTGGCTGCCATTCCGGGAGCACCGTGACCAAAGGGTGGTCGAAAATAACGGAGGCGGTCTCTTAAAAGGATTTAACGTTTCACCCTAACGATGTGAGTTTCTGTGTCTCGGATCACTCTGATCTACGGTAAAGCACAAACTTTAACGACTGAGTCGTTATTGTTTGTAGAAACTAACAACTATCCACGTCTATTGCCTTTATCAGAAAGCCAAGGAAGACAAGGAATCTCTTCTTTTTATACCATACACGTATGAATCACCTTACGAGGGCTTTTGAGATGCAATAACAACACGTGTAACAGAGGATCGATTGGAGAAACTGTGGAATACAGAGATTCCATAACACTCCCGGGGATAGAAAAGGAGATGATTCGAATGTGAACAAGTTCCTACATGAACATGGTGAACGAACCTAGCAACTTCCAAAGAAACAAGTTAAACAACATTCAAAAACGGGCAGAATGGGACCTTTAGACGGAATGCGCATCCGTGCTACTGTCGCTTTTCCATTCTGGGAAGGTTGAGCTGGACTTCATAGTCCACGAGCTCATTCAATGACTGAAGAGGAATCGGCCAACTCACGACGACTACGGTAGTTCTCGCTGAACACAACTGTAGTAGGAGGGCCCTTGCTGTGATTCCTGTAGTCGGCATCGTTGTCAACAATTGGAAGGATGGTTGTTCGGAGGACTGTTCCGATCGACTCGGAATCAGTGCATGGATGATGGGAAGGAACTGTTCGAACAATGGATGGACGGATGGGTTGGAGGGGGCTTCGAATTCTCGTTCGTAGAGAGAGACCTCCGGGGCGGAAAACCGAGTGACGCTGTTGTCGACTGTTGGAGTGCGTCAAGTAAAAACCGCCAGGCAATTGGAAGGATCAGATGGAAGGGGTGGGTGGCCGGAAGATTGAAGACTACGAGACCCAAATGGTCGCCATGTAACGACTGAGTCGTTATTGTTTGTAGAAACTAACAACTATCCACGTCCATTGCCTTTATCAGATAGCCAAGGAAGAGAAGGAATCTCTTCCTTTTATATCATACACGTATGAATCACCGTTAATTGAACAATTTTAAAATAATATTGATACAATATTAAAATAAAAATACAATAATAAACCAGCCTCAGGAGCGCGAATCGCTGATTCTCGTCGAATTCTACAAGTTGTGGAAGGAGGAAAAGCAGCAGCCGAAGGTATTTTAATATTTAAATTATTTTTTAAATGAATTATTATTATTGCAGAATGTCGTGGAAATAGCCAAGGATCGTAGCAAGGGGTGAGTGATTGAATTATGCCAAACAATAGAGTTCGAAATACGGGTCTTCCTCGTCACTCGATAGGTCGAGTGGGAAAGTGTGCATAATGGAGAGGCCGACAAGTTAGAAAGATTGAATATCAATTAAATTATTTTTATTATATTTTATAAATATTTTAATTAATTATTTGCAGTGCTGACCCATCAATCGAGAAGAGTCCAGAGGTTGAAGTGATTGAGGATATCGAAGAAGAAGATGAGGAAAGAGAGAAGAGAGCGAAAGAGAAGGAGAAGGAGAAGAGCAACCAGGCACTTCTGAGGTTCGTGAGGAGGAGTTAGTCAAGGGTGGGTGAGGTTTAGCGATGCGGGCTTGATTCTGATGAGAAAGATTTTTTTTACAAGTTCCAAATCTGTCGTAAACCAACCAAATTGTGAACTAGGTATCCATTAGATCTGAACTTGAATGTCTATTCTAGAAGATGAGAATTTTATTTTTGAGAATCTAGTCCAAAAAATACTTCTCCAAAGTTATAAATTAATAAATGTCTGCCCCATTTTCAGGCCAAAGACTCATCTGACCAGCCGCCTTCTCTTTCTGTCCAAGCAGTGAAAGAGACGGAGAAGAGAGACGGAGAAGAGAGATGAAGGGACCTAATGATATGGAACCACACGTTAAGAGACCAGCTCGGTTATTTTGGAGCATTTTGGACCACCCCCGGAACCGGTGCGCTAGCAATGAGAACCACAGGCTCATACTCGAGTACTAGCAGGGTCTTGGTCCCTTATTTGACAAACGGCTACTTATTTGTTGTTACTGCCGTGTCGAGGGTAGAAAAATGAATTACAAGGTAAAATGGTCAAAAAAATCATATTTTTTCAACCGATTGAGATCGATCCAATTTCTTTCTTGCATTATTCTAGAGGTGCCCAGGGACTCTGGAAAAACAGTTCTGATTGATTTATAGTCGTTTCCAAAATGGTTTTTTTGACTTCGAATTTCAGTTTTTCGGATAAAGTTGTCAGTTTTTGGCCGAACGACAAGTAGTCACTATGTGCGCTTTGTAGCTCTTGCATGTATGCATCGGAATCACTGTTCGAACTGTTCCGTCAGGGACGCCGAATCCGAATTTTATTTGACAAAGCCAAAAAAGAATTTTCGAGGTTTTTCGATCCTAACTTTTTTTAGTTCTTGTTTTCATCAGCTCTAATAGCCAAATTCGGATTCAGCGTTCAAAAATACGCCAGAAACTCCTATAATCACATTTTTCCGAGACACACAATTTTCAACTTTTTTCATACCCCCCGGGTCATGGTCACTTTTTCGGTCAAAAAGTCGAAATCTCAGAACTATCTGACTATAGGTGATTCCGCAGTATTTTCACTCGTAGAGATCGAATTTTGATACTAGAGCTCACCAAAATGGGAAAGAAAAAAGTTACGCTTGAAAAACTTAAACTTTTCGAGTTATGAGGCGTAACTTTTTTCTTTCCCCTTTTGGTGAGCTCTAGTATGAAAATTCGATCTCTACTAGTGAGAAAATATCATTTTTCGACCATTTCACCTCGAGAATCATGTTACAACAAATAAGTCATGGTTTGTGTATCATTGCCCCAAGACCCTTCCAGCATTCAAGTATGGGCTCCTGGTTCTTATAGATAAACGTGTCCGGCCAGAGGCCAAAATGCTTGCAAATTACCGAAATACCGTCTTAATAATAATAATAACTATTAAACAATCTAAATACAACATCCAAAATCAACCGTAATCTGAGCTTGAATTTTTTTTCTTTTTTTTCGCACTTTCATTTTTGTCTCACTTTCATATTTGTCTCTATTTCATTTTTGTCGCACTTTCATTGTTTTCTAACATTCACAATTGTCTCACTTTCATTTTTGTCTCACTGCAGAAGAGTGGAGAAGGAGACAGGAAGAGGGTGAGCAAGATAATGAAAACTTCAGGCATTGAAGTTCTTGTCCTAGTCGGTTTAGGGGTGCACGTCGTACACTTCTTGTCTAGACGTCATTGAATTCAATAATTGTGGGAACATTCTCGGAAAAAATAACATTAGTGGAATCTGCAAAGTCAAGGGTGTAGTGCATATTTATGAATTTTGGACCAACCTCGTTTCGGTTTCAAGATGCTTTCGTAAGTATGGGGTGCAGGGTGCTATGATTCTGGAGATAGCTCTGGTGGAAAATAATTTGTCTGAATCTCAGGTGGTGATCACTCATATGCCGGGAGGCGGCACTCGTCTGTGAGTCGTCAGGCAATCCGACACCCGTCCTGCGTCAATCGAGGCTGACGTACGAGCTACGATGGACACGATGCTCAACACGATCTGCTGAGTCGCGCCTGCTGACGCACTTGAGGTGTGAAATTTAGATGGTTTGAATACCATCGAATGGTATTATCTTTCCAGGCGATGCCATCCCTTTCTCCTCCATGCTACGATGCGTTCTCGGAGGACGATACGGATACGGTAGCTCCGCCCCTCGAACGGGGTACAGTATCTCAACGGAGTGTCATCATCAAGAAGATAGTGCCCTCCTCTGGATTCCCCACCATCATCAGAAGCGTGCGCTTGCGCAGTCCGGGAGGCAAGAGTCCCGCCAAGACGAAGACTGACATGTGTAGGGCAGAGGGCAAGAATCAGACGAGCACACCATCTGCGCCATACCACACCAGAAAAGCGCTAACAGCACTGTCGTACACGCCGGCAGCACTACGAGTGCGCCAGAGAAGAAGGATGACGTGCGTGCGGTGATGGATGAGATGCTGAAGAAGATCTGCGGAGAGGAGGAGACCCCGATGAGGAAGAAGAAGACTACTCTGATGATCTGGAAGCCGGTGTCTGGAAGACTGAGCAGATTGACGCCTGTAGTCACACCAAGTGCGCCAACACCGAAGCAGCAGCTAACTGTGAGGGAACTCGTTCTGGACATACTGAACAAGAAGGATACCGCTGACGCACTTCCCGTGTGTGTGCGCACTCCGAAGCGGAAAGAGATCAACTGGAAGCCAGTGGACAAGAAGACGGCCAGACGACTCGCAACCCCTGCCACACCAGTGTCACGCGAACTGCGCCAATGATATTGCGCCAACCGAAGACGATAAGAGATCCCGTGCGAGAGGTGGTCGACGACATGCTCAAGATTGTCTGCGCGCAGGTTGAGGCACCCCGAGTGTCTACTGTACTCAGGATCATCCAACGCATCATCGTACCGATCAAGAAGAAGCCAACTACAGTACCCCAGCTGGTGGAGAGTACGGTAGTGAAGAAGGGCGTCCCTCCTCTAGTGGAGATTGGAGATGATGATGAGGAAGTGACGATTGT
Organism: Pristionchus entomophagus; assembly: GCA_036245825.1. NCBI lineage: Eukaryota > Metazoa > Nematoda > Chromadorea > Rhabditida > Neodiplogasteridae > Pristionchus > Pristionchus entomophagus. The sequence continues at coordinate 12,519,053 of BTSX01000001.1, forward strand.
GAGGGAGAAGAATACCGGAAGTGACGTCATCAGAGGGAACTCAGGAGCATCGAGAGAACCCCGATCGGATCCAGATGATGACATCGTTGAGATGGAGGAGGATGATGAAGAGAGAGGAAGAGGTGAGTAACGATTTGTTTTACTTGTATCGCATTCGAATTGCAGAAGAGTTGGAGTAGAAAGAACGCAGAAATTATTGGGATCTCTCCATTTCGCACACTCAGATGAAAACGGAAAATTGCGCAGAATAAAGAATGCTGAATATTGAATCGCACTACAACAAGTGGGATGGATTAGATAGAATACTAGAATTTTTTTAATTTGCAGGGACGAGAGGAGATTCTAGTGAGCGACAGAGGGTGAAAGTGTTGAAGAGAAGGAGGAAGTAGAAGTTGGAGGTGAGATGAAGGTTCAGAGGAGGGATGAGATGGGAAGAATTGTCTGGCTTTTGATTGTCATTGGCTTTTGATTGTCATGTCGTTTCGGTTTCGCATCTCTCCATTTTGCACACTACCTCGTTGATAAATGTGCTGAATGGAGGTAGCTGAAAACCGAAAAAACCGAAAAGCATCGAGAGAACCCCGATCGGATCCAGATGATGACATCGTTGAGATGGAGGAGGATGATGAAGAGAGAGGAAGAGGTGAGTAACGATTTGTTTTACTTGTATCGCATTCGAATTGCAGAAGAGTTGGAGTAGAAAGAACGCAGAAATTATTGGGATCTCTCCATTTCGCACACTCAGATGAAAACGGAAAATTGCGCAGAATAGAGAATGCTGAATATTGAATCGCACTACAACAAGTGGGATGGATTAGATAGAATACTAGAATTTTTTTTAATTTGCAGGGACGAGAGGAGATTCTAGTGAGCGACAGAGGGTGAAAGTGTTGAAGAGAAGGAGGAAGTAGAAGTTGGAGGTGAGATGAAGTTTCAGAGGAGGGATGAGATGGGAAGAATTGTCTGGCTTTTGATTGTCATTTGCTTTTGATTGTCATGTCGTTTCGGTTTCGCATCTCTCCATTTTGCACACTACCTCGTTGATAAATGTGTTGAATGGAGGTAGCTGAAAACCGAAAAGACAATGAGTGGAGTAGTGGGAAGGAATAATGTAGTGATCATGGTGGTCGACAGAAAAAAAAAGAGAAATGTGTTCTGGCACCTTTTGCATTTGTCCAAGGTGATTTCATGCTAGGAGATTTCTAGGAAATACGCCGAATCTATGTGATGTCAGTGGGTCGTCGTCCTGCGGGCAAAAATAAATAAATAATATTATTGAATCATCATTATTGATGTTGCAGTCCGCTGACAATGGCTGATTGTCTCTCGCTCATCAAGGAATCGGATGGATAGCGGACTTCAGTCAGACACCATAACCATAAAATCTTTTTATCCACAAATGAGCCCCCGTGCTCTCTTCTCTTCCTCTTCCCCTCTTCTCTATACCTCTCTCCCTATTTTCCCCTCTCTCCCCCAAGATAGTTATGGAACGTTATAGAAGTTCGGGAATGTTCTAGAAGCTTCAGGAAGAATTGGAAAGTTCTGGAATGTTTTAGAAGCATCAGGAAGAAATCGAATGTTCTGGAATGTTCTAGAAGCTTCTGGAAGAATTCGAAAGATCTTGAATGTTTTAGAAGCTTCTGGAAGAATTGGAATGTTCTGGAATGTTCTAGAAGCGTCTGTAGGATTACGATAGTGTACAGTACTCGGGCTACTGTAGGATTACGGTAGGGGTACGGTACCGGGGGGTTACTGTAGGATTACGGTAGGGGTACGGTACCCGGGTTACTTTTGGATTAAGGTAGGGGAACGTTCTGGAAGAATTGGAATGTTCTGGAATGTTCTAGAAGCGGCCCCGCCTCCCACCGCTGCCCTTCGATTACCGTAACCCAAGTTACAGTAACCTACCGTAACCCTATAGTAACCCGGGTACCGTATCCCTACCGTAATCCTACAGTAGCCCGAGTACTGTACACTATCGTAATCCTACAGACGCTTCTAGAACATTCCAGAACATTCCAATTCTTCCAGAACGTTCCCCTACCTTAATCCAAAAGTAACCCGGGTACCGTACCCCTACCGTAATCCTACAGTAACCCCCCGGTACCGTACCCCTACCGTAATCCTACAGTAGCCCGAGTACTGTACACTATCGTAATCCTACAGACGCTTCTACAACATTCCAGAACATTCCAATTCTTCCAGAAGCTTCTAAAACATTCAAGATCTTTCGAATTCTTCCAGAAGCTTCTAGAACATTCCAGAACATTCGATTTCTTCCAGATGCTTCTAAAACATTCCAGAACTTTCCAATTCTTCCTGAAGCTTCTAGAACATTCCCGAACTTTCGATTTCTTCTAGAAGCTTCTTGAACATTCCAAAACTGTCCAATTCTTCCAGAAGCGTCTATAACGTTCCATAACTATCTTGGGGGAGAGAGGGGAAAATAGGGAGAGAGGGATAGAGAAGAGGGGAAGAGGGAGAGAAGAGAGCACGGGGGCTCATGGATGGATAAAAAGATTTTGTGGTTATGGTGTCTGACTGAAGTCCGCTATCTCACAGGTTCGAGCCCCACGATCGACCATGTTTTGCAAGATAGGTAGAGGAAGGCTCGCGCCCCAACCACTAGTCTCCGCCATGCGTTCCCGGCGGTAGGCCGCCCTGGCCTAGTGGTTATGGTGTCTGACTGAAGTCCGCTATCTCACAGGTCACCAGAATCCCATTCAAACTCCTTTTCCCGCGCATAAAAATCTACTGTAGCTAACGGTTAGGAGAGGGGGAGGGGGAGAGGTGCCTGCACATCTACGAGTTAGACGTAGTCAAGTGGGCGCTCGCTAGACGCGCCGGGTGGGAGAGAGGCAGGGGAGAGGGGGAGCGAGGGATAAAAGTTCGCGGCGAGACGGTTAGACGGTTGACGCCGTCCTCTGTGTATTTCTAATGTATGGCGGAGGAGATTTTGAGCCCCCGTGGAGAGAGAAAGAGGGGAGGAAAGGAAAAAAAGGAAGAGGGGGTGAGCGGCTGGTAACTCATATTTTGCTCTGCACTGTTGGATAAAGAGCAATATTTACGACTTCTAAAGTATGTGAATCAATTGATAAAAAGCAGTGATCATTCGAAAAATGTTTTTAATTCAAAATACAGATGAAAAATTATTATCTCGCACTATTTGAGAATTTTCTGAATTTTTCTGACTCAGATCAGAAAAATTTCTGATTTTCTGTTTCAGAAAATATCTATTTTCTATCCCAGCCCTGGTCGTGAAGTTCGATGTGCAGCGCGCGATTCCAACCATGCCAAAAGGTTTGGCTTTTTAGGTTTGTTCTTTATTTAGTCACGACAGATATATTATGAAAAACGAGGAGCGTAGATTTATCTATACATTGGATATATACAATGCTTATGCTCTCATTCAATGCTCTTGGGTCTTTTGCTAAATCATATTCTTTTCAGATCGGAGTTGGTAGTGATCAATCAATCAATCAATTTATCAAGTCAGGCAATAATGCTCAGATGGGGATGAGTCGGTGGTATTGATCGGGGGTTGCATTCCACCAGTTTTCGCCAATGGCTCGCTTCAAGTCATCCCTCCATCGTACACGTGGCTTTCCCGGGTGGCGGTTCCAGTTGTAGGGCGTCCAGCTTACAACCTCCACGATACAGAGCCATCGAGGCAAGTTTTCATCGTCATCAGTAACGCTTGTATAATAATTAAAGATTAATTATTCAATGACTGATTAAAATGTCTGACTGGTTATATTTTGAGGGAATTTCTTCTAAAACTCGTTGATCAGCTTCGATCTACTGCAATTCGATTGCGTCTACTATGTCCCATTTCGGGTATGATTTTTTTTTCTTTTAGATAAACATACAGAATGCCTAAGTCAGTTCATTTCAGAAGAAGTTCTGGCGATTTTGGCTGAAAAAGTGGATGCGATCTCAATTTCGGCAACTAACAATCATTTTGTTGCTGGGCTATGGATGACATCGCCTGGGAGAGCGACGGGATTCGGATCGATTGGAGATATCTGAGTCACCTGGAGTACGCTGATGACGTGGCTCTCGTCGCCAAGTCACGACCGGAACTGGAGCGGATGCTGAAGAAGCTGATGGAAGCATGCAGTAGAGTAGGTCTCGAAGTCAACGCTTCTAAGACCAACCTGCTCACCTCCTGCAGCACTACCCGAGCGCCAATCAACATCGGAAATCTGAAGTTTGAATTCACCGAGTCTGCCACCTATCTTGGAGGAAGAATCTCCCTTCCCCTTGATCACTCGGAAGAAATCGAACACCGGATCCGACTCGGCTGGTTTGCATGGAGTAAGCTCTCCAGCCTCCTCCCATCTCGCCTTCTGCCAATGAAGATCAAGAGACGAGTTTTCGAGAGCTGTATCACCTCTACTGTACTCTACGGGAGCGAAGTGTGGGCCCTACGATCGAGTGAAAAGGAGCGACTGAGTGTGACCCAGAGAAAAATGGAGAGAAAGATGGTGGGAGTAACCCTAAGGGATCGCTGGAGGAACGAGCGCGTACGAGAGATCACCCAACTCCGCGATTGGGTCGCAGAGGGACTGAAACGCAAAGGACGATGGGCCCTCAAAGTGCGGGACATGGACACGGAGCAAGCTAAATAGGGTACAGTTTTGCCGTTGAGAATCTCGTATAGAGGCGTGAACATTTCGAGCGTTGAAGGGACAACCTTCAGAAAAATTGTACATCACTCTGTCCATCAGAAGAGCCTATCGATCGAAAAAGATGACCATTCTAAGAATTACATGGTAGTGTACATAGTCTGCAATAATATATGGTTAGGTGGTTTTCTGAAACACAATCAATATTTTCTGTATGCAATTTTTTATGGACAAGGATTTTCCCGACCTGGGAATAATAGTTGAATCCAGGAACTTGAAGGTAGTTCATGGCAGATACAAAGAAGAGTTTGGATGCATGACGATTTCTTTTATCCCTTTTGTCGAATGAAAAATTGATCGTAATGTCTTCTTGCTGAAAAAAATATTTACGCCACTTTCAAAGTGAATGTCAAACTTCTTTATCCCCGTTGCCGAATACCGTGAGACGGTCTATCGCTGGATTCTTAGTATGATTGAGGGCAATAAAAACAGAAAAAATTTTGTGGCTCCGATTTCTCTGAAACTAATGTTATTGACTAAAGTGAGGACGGGGAGAACGGCTATCCACTTCATTTGGCTAAATTTGCATATTGAACGGATCTGTGATCTACCACTTCAAAACGCTGTAACTCAGTCAGTTTTTGACCTACAATGTCTAATTTTTTTCAAAAGAGTTGTCTTTCCGAGATCTACAAACAACTCAATTAGGGGTATTGTTTAAAATATCGTCTTCAATGTGTTTAGCATGAAAATAAAATTTTTCAGGTATAAATGTCGAGTGTTCTCGAGATTTTCATCTAAAGGGTACGGATCTTAATTTACACGCACTTTCCAGGAAATTATTTTTTGCTTTGTCTTTGCCTGATAACTTGAAAACGATCGATTTTCACATTTTAGAGTGCTAGACCTTTTTTCTTTATCTTTATGAGAGCTATCGTTTGACCACCCAAATTTGTAAATTTGCATAATTTGGTGATGAAATGACACCAGGAACGAGTTTTGAAAGTAATTTCAGCCAAGTCCGGATTCTGCAGTATTCCCCCTCTGAGGATCGCAACAGAGAATCCACTTTTACCGCAAATGGAATATGTGACAACCTCAATTCGGGGGTGGGGAATCAGATTCGAAAAGAAAATCCGTACCCTTTAGAGGAAAATCTCGAGAACACTCGACATTTATACCGGAAAAATCTTATTTTCATGCTAAACACATTAAAGACGATATTTTAAACCATACCCCTAATTGAGTTGTTTGTAGATCTCGGAAAGACAAATATTTTGAAAATAAATTAGACATTGTAAGTCAAAAACTGACTGAGTTACAGCGTTTTGAATTGGTAGATCACAGATCCGTTCAATATGCAAATTTGGCCAAATGAAGTGGATAGCCGTTCTCCCCGTCCTCACTTTAGCCAATAACATTCGTTTCAGAGAAATCGGAGCTACAAATTTTTTTCTGTAGTCAGCGTTCCTACCAAATAAGAGAAAATCCGTGTTAACGGCCGTTTGCATAATTTTCGAGCAAGGGCTGGCACAGCTCAAAAAAATAATTCTCTGAAACTGGGTGTGTTCGGTGTTATCGAGGGTGCTGAAGATGATAGGAATATCCATATTACCCCTAGACGCCTTGTTGGCTCCAGACGGCGTCTCTTCGTAATCGCATTTTGACGTCCTACTTGGCTCCCGAGAGTGCTAATTTGTAAAAAAAAATTTGAAGAATTTCTTGGGGTAGAAATGGACGACGAACACACCTAGCTACAGTATCGGGCATAAGTGAAGGCCCACTTTTTCGATCTTTCATAACTTTTGACTCACGATAGATTCCTTTGTCAAACTTGGACATGTAGTAGTACACCTATCATGTGTTAGGGATATGCCATTGGGATATCAAAGAACTGCCTGTTTGTTGCGTAGTGATGACGCAATTAAGCCATACTTTTTCAAAAAATCGATATTCTTACATGGATTTTCCACTGCTCACCAAACTTTTTCAGAATTTAGACAAGTCGGAGGGCTACTTAGAAAAAAAATTTAATGTTGATACTCAATCGCACCTTGGCTGCAGAATTAATCAAAAATGGGTCTCGAAAAAAATGGATTTTTGTTTGTAGACATCCTAGAGACTCGTTCAAAGGCACAAAATGATACTTATGATATTTCCTGGCAATCCCCAAAGTTTGATGACGATAGCTCTTAATTTGGCCTCAGGGCAAGAATTTTCATTTTTTCACATGACCTTATGGTGATTTTCGTTCAAAGGTCATTCCAAGACACGATGGTTGCATATCCATGGAATATACGATTCCCAACTTTTTAGAGCATTTGGATAACTTTCCTGCCCATGCCAACCGAAAATCCGAAGTCATAGATTTTATCAGAAAAAATGACCATGATACCCCCCCCCCCCCCATCATGGTTGACATTTTTCATACTCGAAAAAGTTTTTCTCTCAGAACTTCCCGACTAAATTTTTTTCTTGTGTAACTTTGTCCGCGGATTTCGAATTTCGATATTTGAGCTCATGATATCATCAATGAAAAAAGATAAACATCAAAAACTGTTATTGAATATTTTTACGACATAATCTTTTTTCATTTTTTTTCATCTTTTTTTCATTATCTTTTTTCATTGATGACTTCATGAACTCTATCGAAATTCGAAATCAACGGTCAAAGGTACACAAGAAAAAGTTCTGAGAAAAAAAGTTTTCGAGTATGAAAAATTTTAACCATGATGGGGTACCATGGTCATTTTTTCTGATAAAATCTAATGACTTCGGATTTTCGGTTGCCGTGGGCAGGAAAGTTATCCAAATGCTCTAAAAAGTTGGGAATCGTATATTCCATGGATATGCAACCATCGTGTCTTGGAATGACCTTTGAACGAAAATCACCATAAGGTCATGTGAAAAAATGAAAATTCTTGCCCTGAAGCCAAATTAAGAGCTATCGTCATCAAACTTTGGGGATTGCCAGGAAATATCATAAAGATCATTTTGAGCCTTTGAACGAGTCTCTAGGATGTCTACAAACGAAAATCCATTTTTTTCGAGACGCACTTTTGAGTAATTCTGCAGCCAAGGTGCGATTGAGTAGCAAAATGAAATTTTTTTCTAAGTAGCCCTCCGACTTGTCTAAATTCTGAGAAAGTTTGGTTAGCAGTGGAAAATCCATGAAGGAATATTGATTTTTTGAAAAATTATGGCTTAATTGCGTCATCACTACGCAACAAGCAGGCACTTCTGGGATATCCCAATGGCATATCCCTAACACATGATAGGTGTACTACTACATGTCCAAGTTTGACAAAGGAATCTATCGTGAGTCAAAAGTTATGAAAGATCGAAAAAGTGGGCCTTCACTTCTGCCCGACACTGTAGTTTATTTTTCATGATTATTAAAATAATTTTATAATAAATCAACTAAATCCCAAACCACACAGTTTCAGAGAATTGACTTTTTTGAGCTGTACCAGTACTTGCTCGAAAATTACGCGAACAGCCTCATATGGAAGCTGTTCATTTTCAGCGAATTCACGTTTCAATGCTAGCAAAAGAGTTTTACTTTGTGGCCAGGACGTCGGATAAGGAATCTCGCACAGATTTTGATTGGCGAAATCATATCGTTGAAGTGATGGAAGATAACCATTCATTCGAGTCGAATCTAATCGAACTCAGACATACGAACATGAAGCGAAGAATTTATTATTGAAGTGTATTCTCGTCTTTTCTCCACACTATGATCAAACGTGAATATTCATTTTTTTGTTTCCATTGTTGTACTGCAACTTGAACTTTTTCATCATAAAGTATTTCCCGGAAATCACTCAAATTTCTATTTTTATTAATCCCCATCATTTCTCGAATGTTAGCGCCGGTGAACCCGAGGCTATCAGAGAGAAGAGATCAATTACTAAGATCATTTGCTGTCATTTCGATTCTATTGTTTTCCGTCACATTACCTCTAGCTAGGAAATTCAACTTGCACAAATAACTCACATTTGAGTCCTGACTCTAGAAGTATTGTTATGGCATTTAATAAAGTAAAATTATCTCTTTATTATGTGTGTGCTACAGCTTAAAGTAACGAACAAAATCTTGCAAAAGATCGGTATTTGCGGGGGGTGGAACCCACTACTTGTCGATTGCTAGTCGAGTCTCTTGAAAAAAATCTGATTTGATTATTCAATTACAAAACGCGAACAAAAAAATCAGAACATGTTGTACTCTTTTTTGTAGATTTGTTTTGTAGAGAGAAATGTTTAAAATATAACTGCGGAAATGAGATAATAACATCTTAATTTTAATTATCGGAAATATTTATCTACACTTTCCTCCCAGATACTTTTCTCGAGTAATCGCTTCAAACTCATTCAATCTTCTCATCTCCAATTCAATCAGTCATAGATTTCATCACTTCATAGGCTTCTTGCGGGGAAAAGACGATAAAACAATCTGATCGATAAGCGTATTTCACAGAATCAGCAATAAGTAGCACAGAATAGCATCTACAAAGTAGCAGCACTAATTGTAAAGTATATACGAGCACATAAAACGGGGGTATAGAGCAAGTATCGATTGATTTGTGTGTGAAATGAGATACGGTACAATCAAGGCACGATTCGGGGGCGTCGATATATTCTCTATTTATTTATAACAATATAAATGTACGGTACCTAGCGCTGGCTAGAGAGTATGAATCAACCATATACATCAGCAGGAAAGAGAAAAGAGGCGATAGTACGGAATAAAAGGAAGAGAGGGGTACTATATTACGTCTGCTGTGTGTACAGTATACCCTTATGTAGTGTGGCGTCGCACGCGGCGTGCGATAAATCGGAAAAGACAGAAACAGAACACACGACGACAAAGTAGATCAAGGCGAGCGGAAAGACGGGCGGGATATTGACAACACTACGGACGATCAGGGATCAAACTACAAAAATGAGGGATCAGACTGCAAAGATCAAAGATCATCGATCCCCTACTTCTGCTGCTGGTCTTTCTCGTTGTTATTCGACTCGAGTGAGAAGTCGAAGGGAACGAAGCCCAGTCTGCAATGAGAAATGATCAAACTAGACTCAACCGGAGATCAAACTACAGACTACAGACTACAAAGATCAAAGATCACTCACCGCTGTCGGTACTTGATGGGCGGATAGAGGGCGAGGTAGGTGCGGGGCGCGAGGCCGCGGTCCGTCGTGCCATCCTCACGTTGCTTCTCGCACCTGCAGAGAGATCAGAGATCAAATATCAAATTGTGAAGATCAAGGATTAGGCAAAATTATTCAGCCTGATGCTCGAACAACAATGCAAAAAAAGCCAAACAAAATCTGAGTTCAGAGATCAAAGATCAAACTAGAAAGATCAAAGATCAACTCACAACCACCAGCCGTTGTCGATCTTGGGATCGTCCTTCTGGTCCTTCTGGAGAACTCGAAGTCTGCAAAGAGGAATTTAGACTCGAACTTTTTTCAAAAGAATTTCAGGAGCATTTGATCTTGTGTTCCACGATCTCTCCAAAACTATTGTTTGCAATTGATACGATAATGTTACGGTTTAGCCCGCATAGATAGGAAAAATATCAAAAAAGAATAATCCGAATATCCACGATAGACAACAAATCACTCTACAAACTACAAAGATCAAAGGTCAAACTCCTCACTTGTCTCCTCCCTCGAAGCTCATCTCGTCCTCGTACTCAGCAGTGTACGGGTAGGCCGCGTACACCTAAAATCGATATTTTATTTATTTATTGATTTAACAGTACCCATATACCGTACCCCCTACAGTAAACTCCTCTCCGGAAGGATGTCTCAATGTTCATCTCTCTCCATTCTGCACACTATCTCGTCTGTCTAACGATGAGTGTGCAGAATGGAGAGAGAGAGCTAGAATCCCACAACCGTACACCTACAGTAGTTCCTAATCCTTTGTTACAGTACTCCTACCGTATCCCCTCCACTTACCACTCCTCCATTCGCCGTGCCCGTGGCGTTGCGGGCCGAGATGAGGTAGCGAAGGCATCCGTCGTATCCGTCCTCCTCCTCCTCACACTGAAAACAACAATATTGATTTTAATTATGCAAATAAATTACTGATTTTCAATTAAATAAATCCTCATGACGCTAAAATAAGTGAGTCATCGCGAAAGGAAAAACAAACTCAATTCCTTCGTTCTCATCATTTCTCGGTTTCAAACCCACTCCCAAAAGTTTTGTGTTTCACTATCAATACAAGAGTCGCTCTTATGTAATTTATCCGACGAAAGCTGGGAAACAGATAATTATCAACTAAATTAACTACCGTACCTTCTGCACGGGTGTCTCCAGGTCGCTCAGAGTGGACGAGAGCACGCAGGCTCCTCCCTCCACGAGCACTCTCACCATGGGCAGATTGTTGCATGAGGCAGCACAATGGAGGGGCGTCCAGCCATCCGAATCCTGATTATGATGCAATTATTAGGAGGCATTCAGAGGAAGTAGTTCTTTGTTTCATCAAGCCTATGTAGCGTTATGATTTATGGATGATCAATTAATTGAGCGTGCACGGCAAAAATAAACCCTCACTTTTTCGAGGCTCACGATTGTTTCGTGTTTCTCCAAGTCTATCAATTCGTTTCTCAGACCATTCAGTGATCGACCAAGCTCTTCCCAATGCCAAAAATATCAATTATCTCAATTATGCAGAGCTCATTTAACATTTTTCCTAATTCTTTCTCGTTTCACCAAATCTATGTGATATTTACCGAAATGGAACTCTCAATACAGCTCCGGGAGGTAACTCAATTTCCACCACAAATCAAAAGGATTTATCGTTTACTATGTGCGTTTCTGCGTCTCAGATCACCTTGATTATTCGAGAACATATACTGAAAAATTAACCGATCTCTTCACCTGGGTGAGGAGCTATTCAATTTTTACCCTATTTTTTCCCGTTTCAGAAAGTCTACATATTTGTCTCGAGACTAGGTTTCACAATGATCGTCCTATCCTTCTAAGAGACTATTCAAATCTCCTCACCTGGGCGTTCATACCCACGCCTATTCTCGTTTCATGCTTTCTATGAGAGTTTCTGCGTCTCGGATCACTTTGATCTACCGTAAACCCACAATTAAAAATCAACTGCCCGATTCGACACCACCGACAGACCTCCGACATTCTTCTCTTGTAAACATGCCCCTAACGGAATAAATAATGAAAATGAATGGGCAATTGATCCATCCTAACCTGGGCGTTCACATCGGCGTTCGCGTCGATCAGGAACCGCACGATCTCGTAGTGGCCGGCGCAGATCGCGTTGTGCAGGGCCGTGATTCCCTCGTCGTTCGAGGCAGAGACGTCGGACAGCTGGAACATGGGGCGGCTTATTTTTCCAATGAAATATTGTATTTTTTAATCAAGTCGAAATGAATCCGTTTTGGCGCCCAAGCTCTTTTTCGTTTCACCAGGTCTATGTGATCTTTTGCGAACTGGATCCCTCAATCGTACCTCGGAAAATTTTTCAGAACAACCAATACGTATGGCGAATAAATCATATGAATAGAAAATGATTCACAAACCTTCTTTGCGCTTTCCTTTACCAGGTCGATTTCTCCCTCCAGCGCCGCGTCCAGCAGAAGAGCCAGCGGGTCGAATTCGATGCGGCGACCCTGAAAATGAACAGGAAATTATACCGTAACCGAGATAATCGTCTGCGAATCGAGCAATAACTTTCTCCATTCCGCACACTCTTTCACCCGCAAAAGCGACGACAGAATGTGTAGAATGGAGAGAGCTACTATTCGATGACGCAGTAGGTCTAGTAACCGGGAAATAAGCTATCCTCACGACCGGGAAAACGTAGCCGTCAAATAGTAAATAACTCACGGAAGCGGGTCGGCCCTTCGGTCGCAGGATGCCCTTGACTGCGCGGCTCGGCTTCTGCACCTCCATCTGCAAAAGGAAACGGTTCAGATTCCGCGGATTCCGTGTTCTAATTGCCGGAATCGTCTCTCGCGTCAAAAATTGTATAGGGCGACGGATACTAAACGTCGGGTGCGACTACCGTACCTCGATGGGTGCGTCCTCGCTGCTGCGTGTGCTACATAGCGAGCCCGCCTCCTCGGCGCTGCTGCTGCCCGGCTCCTCCTGAAATGGAGATGGTTACGGTAACTGAAGGCATACGGTAGCTGCATTACGTGGCAATAAGCCAGTTATCGAGTGTAAATGCTATCTATGTGACTATTGGGCGATATCTCAACGTTTTCCTTCTCCAAAAACAATTTCTCACTAAGTTCGCTTCCCTGTTCATTTAAGTTTCAGCATTTCTATGAATCTTTAGAATAACACATTTCTTCAATAACGAAGAGAAATCCCTCATTAAAAAACAAAATGCTCTCGAAACCACTCAGTTATCAACCGCCCCTCCCATTCCTCTACCGTACCTCCTTCTGCACTCCCCCAAGGGCGGTCGGGCGTTCGAGGTTGCCGTTGGCGCTGCTGCCGAAGGTCGCAGCGGCCGAACTGGCTGCTGCAGATGCTGCAGAGAGGGAGTCGGCGCCCATCGAGGAGGAGGACGAGGCGGTAAAGGGGGAGGATTCTGAAGAAAAAAACTACTGCAATGTCCCCTCTCAAAACAATTCCCCCCTAATGAAATTTTGCTGTCAATTTATGCGTAAACTCTTCATCCGGCATGTCCTGCAAATATCATCAGATCTATTAAATTTATCATTTATTTTCATTTGTCCATGGAGTCTCCATAAAATCAAACAATTTGATTTTCACTCAACATATCACACATGTGTAGCACCAATTCCGCAGTGTTTCACCCATCTAAGAATATATCATCAAATCTATTGAATTTATCATTTGCTTTCATTTGCCCAGTCAGTAGTCGCTGTCAAATCAACAAATTACATGTTCCCTCAACATATCACACGAGTGCAGCACCAATCCCCCAGTCTCTCAATCCACTCACCCTCTTGCTTCCCCTCCTCCTCTTCCTCCTCTCTCTTCTCCTCCTCGATCGTCATCGACGAGACTCCGCCTACACTCGAGGGGGCGGGGCTAGCGGGCGAGAGGTCGGGGATGTAGTGAGTGCGGCCCTGTAGAATGAGACTGATATGATTGTGTTTTCGATATTTTAGACTTGAGAGCTGAACAAAATTATCATTCTAATCATCCCAATTGTGATATGAATAGTCACTGGCACGAAATCACCTAGTGCGATCCCAATGTTAGATAATGAGGCTAGATGAATTGTAATGTTTATCTAGTCGGAATGAATCGAAATGCACTTATTCGATCCATCATGACTGTTCTAGTCCACTGCAGAGCCCCGAACTCATCATCACAACGTCATCCTCACCTTCAGCTGCTGCTCCAGGAGTACCCTCCTCACCACGTCCAACTCACTCATCGTAGTCGACTCAGAGGCAGCCCATGATCTGTGATTGCATCATCAATAAGAAATTTACGATAATTGATAATTCAATCACATTAAGAAATTTTCAAATTTACAGACAACCCTGATAAAAAAAACTACACCTACAGTCTGAATCCTATAGCGACTCCCGTAATTACCGTAACCTTATTCCCCTTGTAATCCGTTACCGTACCTTCTCTTGGTTGCCTTGAGCGACTCGGGTCTGATCGACACGAGGTCGGCTTTGCTGCCGCGTAGGCGAGCGTGCGCCAGTTCGGCCGGCTCCTGCAACGACAACTACCGTAATCACATATCATTTCTGAGTTTTTAGAAAATGTTGATTGGATATTATTTTTCTCACAGAAGCGTCCAACTAATTATCAATCCACCAATTATCATTCCGATATGAACAATCACCAGCCCTGAATCACCTGGACGGTCGAAAGTAATTTCGTGAACAATAATTTCGGGTTTTCGGTAAGATCTGTCAGGGTCCCGAGAAGAAAGGATTACGGTACCTGGGGCTCATGGGCGCCGGGCGCGATGGTTCCTGGCTCGGTTGGGTGCGGGTCCTTGGGCGGCGAGGGCGAGACATCCTCGCGGTTTGATGTCACACCGGAGGATGACGTCTGGAATGATCGGGTATTTTTAATGCGCGCCAGTATCGATCTCAAAAAATCATAAACTCATCGTTCACGGTTGTAAGTACTACGATAGTATGCTAATTCACTAAAACTCCTGCAGAAGGGAAAATCTTTTTTATTTATTTTGGTTCTCTCCATTCTGCACACTATTTCTCTGAATTGATTGAAAAGAGAATGCACAGAATTGAGAGAGCTACCAATCGATACGGCATCATCAGCCTACCGTATCCCACCCAACTCACCATGGTGACTCTCTGATGCAGGTCGGTGGTCACTTGCTGGTCGACCACTCGGATCTTGACGCCTGAGGCGATGCCCGAGGGCATTCCTCCCATCATCTCGGAGGGCGGTTGTGGGTGGTGCGCGACGCGTCTGAACGGGGTTACTGTATGTATGAGGGGGTACGGTAACCACACAAAAATATACTGTATGAAAGAAGGGATACGGTAGATCATCGTCAATCGATAACTAGTTCATTCCAAGCGCCAGGTCACTCACTGATCGGTCTCGTCTCTTCCCTCCTTCTCGGCCTTTGGCGATCCGCTCATCACCTCTTTGGGCGACTTCATTTGCTGCAAAAATAATAATTAAAATAATTAAATTAATAATTAAAAATACTTCAAACAAAGTGAAATTCTCCTACAAGCAACCGACCGCGCGGAATGAACGGTGAGCGTCGGAATGAATAGGAAAATAGGGAGAATTAAGGGAAAGAGAATTAGAAAAAGTGCCGTGAACCTAGCAAACCCCTGCCTTACAGCCGCAGCCGCACTAAAGCTAAACAAAATCTCTGCGGGGCTGCCGTAAAACAGCGGTAAAGCAAGGGTAAAGGGACTGCCACGGTTCATAAACCCCCTACGCTGCTGCAAAAGTTAGGAGAGGGTACTTCTGCTCTATTCAGGTGGTTGCGTTGAACCTTACTAACCCTTACTAAAGCCAGTCCATTTCATAACCAGGAGAAGTACGCCAACCACCCCTTTCCCTTCTCTCCTTTTTGCACACTATTTCCGTTACGCACAACCTATTCATCGAGCCAGGGAAAAATGGGCAGGGTAAATGCTACGATTGCGACGCCAACCTACTTGGGGCAAAACACACAATCTCTCCCTCTTTCATCACTGCTATCTTTCTCATTGACTCATCATTAGCACCATGGCAACGGGGCTCATCTCCCCTCTCATAATCTGTTTTCGTTACATTCCCCGGTTCCAGTAAAAGCCGGATACGGAATTCTAAAACCCGGTTCCCGTACCTGGATCTGGAATGGCTCGACGCTGGCTCTGGGTCTCTGGGCGACGTCGGGCGTTGGCGTGGCTGCGGAAGCCGCTCGGATCGCCGTCATCTGAACGAGAGATTCTCCATTGAAAACAACCGAATTATCGGACACTCTCTCCATTTCGCACACTCTCTCGTCCCTGCGTATCACCCTAATTTTCGGATGATTCATTCAGTCGATATCAATGGGGGAAAACACGAGGGGAGTAAGCGCTCTCGGGGTCTACGCTCCCTCACAAAAGCCCTCCATCTTACACCGTTTACTACGGTGCTTACTCACTTTTTTAGTGAGTGAGCAAGCCTGGTCAGGAGGTAAAAGACAAGAGAACAGACAATGGGTGTAACAACAGTTTTGCGATACCCGAGAGAGAATCAACAGAGATCACATCACTGAATCACACAATCACCAAGTGAAAAAACTACCCGGAGTAGTGTCTAGTGCCTTCTAGTGATGACAAATCGTACTCTCCTTAATTCGCATGCTCTCTCGCCTCTCAAACCAACAAGAGAATTGAGAAGAAAAAACTACTATCATGACTCATCTAACAACATCTCTCGTTAACACGGCGCGGCACATTCAAGCGATCACAATTTCAGAAATGCGAGGAGGGAGGAGCGAGAGAAAAGAGAGATACAGTAGCCCTGGCGATAATCAGGAGGGGGGGTGGAATAGCTCATTTTCTATGCAATAATTGCAAAATTGTTGATGTCTCTCTCATCTTGACGTGCACTCTCGAATTCTCTCTGCAGTCTGGCAATTCTCTCGCGATTTCTGGGTTCTGACAGCTCATTTCAAGAGAGAAGTGGCCGGGGGACGGAGAAATGGCAACCGATGAATACTATGCATACTCTATTAGGCAATATTCCGGAGAGTGGCGGTAAATATCCATACCGAATAGTGCTCTCTCCATTCCGCACACTCTCTTATTGATCGGAGAGATGAACGAGTGTGCAGAATGGAGAGAGCTACTATTCGATCCGTAATCGTTGGTGAAGATAGAAGGAGGACGGAGGGGAGAAAACCCCTGGAACACCGCACGTGTAAGCAAGCCATACATCAACAATCGGGGTGCGACCGAGGCAAAACACACTTCTTCACTACCATAGTCACAAGACGCGTTAGATACAGGCCAAATTGGCTACTATTTTTGCCGAGAATCGGGGGGAGGAGTGGGCGGGGTAATCAGGGATCAGACAAGGAATCCTAGAGACCAAAGATCAAAGATCAAACTACGAACCTGGGCGGTGTGTGCCTGGGCAGTCTGCATCCTTCTCTGCTCCATGAGGGCGGCATTTTTAGCCGCGCGGCGCCTCCGGTGCAGCTCCTCGAGCTGCAATGCGAATTTTCAAATTAGTGAAAAAATTTGATTTGTGATTCTGTGTTTCAAGACAAATCACTCGAAAAGTGGTATTATCCAATATATCCGATACCGCTTGTGGAACCAATAAAAAAAAGAGAAAAAAGAACCAATCATAGTGTAGAACATTCTGTAGTCATTTTAGACGTGCATTGAGACAGTAAAAAAACGGATTTTGCTCTCTCCATTCTGCACATTTCCCGTATTTGTTTCTGGAAGACAAGGGAGTGTGCGGATTGGAGAGAACCGAAACCGAGAATTCTCTCAATTTCCCTTGTTCTCTCGACTGAGTACCGAACTTTTCACAACGTTTTACTCCCCCCCCCCAGGTTGAACTTGATTTGATTGATTGCTAATGAGTCAGTGCTGGGTCACTTTCTATTATGGGCGAGGTTGCTTGCCAAACCATCCCAACATAACAACCCAGTAATAATTTGGTGCCGATTAGGCGTGCGCTAATTTGTGCGCTACGGCAAGCCTACAGTAGTGCAGTACGCCTTAAAATTGTCTGAATAGTTTGAGCTATAGCTGATGGACCAATGATTGTCACCGGTGCTCGTCTAGTGTATACCTATTATCAGAGCATCAATAAATCACCGGTACCAAGGGTGTATAAAAATCCCTTGTTCCCAGATACGACTACCGAATGATGTACTATCCATTTCATTAAGAGATTGATTCACTTGTGCCGTCCCAACATATTGCATACCACCACTTTTCGAGCAATTTGACTAAGTCTTGAAACACAGAATCACAAAGATTTCCTTTTTAAGATATTTTTTATCCGGATTTCTTCCACTCTACCGTATCCCTCCCAGCGAATACCGTACCTGTGCCCTGAGGCTGTCCACCTTCGCAGCGGCCTTCCTCAGCAGCGCCTGCTCCTCCTCGGCCGTTCGCGTCAGCATCTCGACCTGGAATTGATTTGCGATCAATTCCAAATTAATTTCAGGTCACAACCATGCACAGACACAAAGAGTAGAGAGACACAAACAGAAGGGGACATCGATACATCTACACTGAATGTAATCTGATTTCAATTGAATAAATTGATAATAGTGAGGCCAGATCGAATAGTAGCTCTCTCCATTCAGCACACTCTTTCATCGGACAATAGTGAATGGAGAAAAGGCTTTTTGATCATGCGTCACTAATTAATAATATTAATAATATTAACATTAATTAATTAATTAAATCTCACTTGTCTCGCGGCCTCGTCGTTGCGCACTCGCAGCGATCGCGTCTCTCGCTCCAGCTCGGTTAATCTGCAAGGAGAACAATCAGTTATCGATCGCCCCAGATTACTGTAATTTTATACAAATAAAAGGATACGATAGCCAGGGCGTCAGCCTCCCAGGAGGGCACGAACACATGCCTAAGGACAGGCGAGTGGGGGAGGATGAGTGAGAGATCACTGTAAACGGGGAGAGCGCGGACAGGTTAGAGAAAACGAGAGAGCACGCGATATTGAGAGAGCGCAAAGATCGAAACAAGTGCATGCCGTAACAGTAGTAGTCTACGCCGCTCGGCATCAACAATGTTGTGGGTGTACGAGAAAGAAGACAGTTCACGATCAACCAGAGATCAGGCTACCGTAACCCGCGCCACCATACCCCCTGCCACACCACACTATGCGTGTGGGTGGGTGCTTGACGCGGGAAAGCAGGGAGGGGGTCGGGCACAGACTAGGCTCCGCCCCCTCCCCTCTCTTAGGCAGTAACGACGAGCGCATATCAGTTCCTAGTTCACGTTCTTCGCTATCTTCCGATCCGGTGCGAGCGGGAGCGAAGAGGGGAAGAGAAGGAACGAATCGGTTTCACTCCTCCGCTTTCTTCTCCTCCTCCATCTCCCCTCCTCGACAGTGAAACCGCGACTTTGATTCGTGCCAATTACTAGCATACAAGTGAAACCGCGCCGGTGATAGGGCAAAACAAGGCGCGAGACAGCTTCGAAACTCCCTCCACTATGCAGCACTTTTAGCGAAACTGTCCAAGAAACTTCTCCGATCTCTTCGAGTTTTCAAGGAATCGAAGAGAAAGAAATACTTATCAAGAACGGAAAGCGGTAAAATCGAAGACGTATTGGATTCCGACCTCATTCATGCGATAACCACTCGCGTCAATTTGGTTAATGCGGGGTTGGATGGTGGGAAGAGGAAAGGGCACTCTGGTAAATGCGAGGCTAAGCTGTCTGGGTGAGAGCACAGACCAGCTAGCTGGAGAGAGGGGGAGACATCCTTGGGACACTTGAAAACGCAGTCAACCGCGATAATTCCGACAAATTTTCCACCTTTTTCGCGCGCGACATAGACTTGCGCGATCGAGCTAAACGAAGAACCAAGCACAAGAATGAGGATCGAGCGAAATTATCAACAGCCATGGAGGGATGAGGGGGCAAAGCAATGCAAAGAACAGGAGGGGCAGAGACGCAGGGGGAGGAAGAAATGGATATCCAACCAAGCTCGATATCCGTCATGATAAGGTGGAGATATCGCAGGAATGTGCGGTGAGAGAGGGGAGGGAACGGAGAGAGCGGTAGAGAGGTAGACAGAGCATGGATCGGGGACGAATTGAATCAAGCTCTTGCAGGATCAATCGTGTTTTTTTCACGTTACTCGATCCCGCAGGGATATCATTTCGGATACTCCTTTCTCCATTCTGCACACTCTGGACGAGATAGTGTGCAGATTAGAGAGAGGCAAGCCCTCAAACCCATTGAACTAGTATCCCAGGATCGTAATCGCCCCCTGAAAGTGCTACCGTATCCGGGTGAATTCTCGCAAAATAAAGGAAGTTGACATGACGATGGAAACTCATCTTGTTACAGTTACTAAGTGAGTGAGTGTGAACAACAGTACTTTGATGGGGGGAAATAAGGGGGAGAAAGGGAGGGCCAGAGATCTATCAATTTCGTCCCTCGGAACATTCCTGAATACTCCGCACCGATGATCGAATGATCATAAGTTACAATATAAACAACGTAGATTGCAAGGAAGAGTGCAATGGATTTAGAAGAACCGGTTAGACAAATGACGAGAGAGCGCATGAAAAGAGGAGAGACAGACTACGAGAGTAGTTCGTCTGGGCTACAAAAACAGGTTGAAAGATAGACAAAAAATATATTGAAAAATACACGTAATCTAGTGTATGCCTGTCACAACATTCGTACTGAACATAGGGGGGATAGGAAGAAGAAGAAGAGGAGAAAGACGGATGAGTGAGTGATGATCTCAGGCAACTTCTCTCACGACAAGGGGGGCAAGGGGAGAGTCCTACCTAGGGTCACTTCCCCTCCTCTCCTCTCTTCCCGTCAACTCTAGCTTCTCCTCAAGAGTGCAGTCCCATTGGGAGGGGAGTGATAGATGGAGGAGTCATGAGAATCAGAGGCTTCTCTCAAGCCATCTAAACCCCCTTACAATGTTTTCCAGGAAAACAAGAGAATAGTAGATGAAAATATACTAGAGATTCATCGATCTCCACAATGTACAACAATGTACAACACAGCGCAACAACTAGTGCAGGAACTGCGCAATTATCCATTGTCCCGGCCAGTTAAAATAATTTTTCAAACCCGCTGGTTGCGCGTTGCAGGCGCTCCATGTAAGCGCAATTAGAATCAGTTCAATGATAAACGGTAAATTTGCTACTCCAAAAATCGTATTTCTAGAGTACCGTAGGAAACAGAACGCACGGCATCGCACCTACTTTTATACCTTCGCTCTCTTCTAATTAGACTAAATAATCGCTCTCTGGTAACAACTAGGAATATCTTTCGGTTTTGGCTTTCTCCATTTTGCACACTATCTCGCCGGTCAGAGACACGAAGAGAGTGTGTAGAATGAAGAGAATAGAAAACCGAAACAACATCACTAGTCACAACACTCCAGCCTCTGACCAAAAAAGGGCACCGAAAACCAGCGCATGCGCCACGGAAAGTATTAGGACCGGCGATATTATCTTCTCCGATCGGCGAAATTATCTTCTCCGTACCTCGCGAAACGAAAAAAAAGGAAGAATAACAAGAATGCAATCACATGGCGACTGATTAGCATCAGTAAGCTGAACAGTGAGGATAAATGTTTCGGTTTTAGCTCTCTCCAATCTGCACACTCTAACCGAAGAGATAGTGTGCAGACTGGAGAGATCAGCTCCGTCTCTACTGAACATCACCATCAATTTGCAATTGATATACTGAACGATGAGACGAAGAGAGGAGGAGGAGAGAAGTGAACGGAGTGAGTGGTTGAACCTTCTCACTGGGGGGAGAAAGTGCTCCATCTTCGCTCATTCGTTCATTCGACCAACACAGACCGACCCGCCCCTCTGATCTACCCCCAATCGATAATCGGCCAGCGAAGACAATGGTGACAGGGCGGCAATCAACGCGTCTCGCGGAACGGAAAAAAAGTAGGAGATGAGTGAGGGGAGGAGGAAAGGAGGCAGGAACAATGGCGCTGCTTATTAGTGTTACAAATCGTTTCCCAACCCGTACTGCAAAGCATCGATCTTTTGTTCCTATCTAACCACAAAATGGAACTATGAAACGCAGATGCGTCTAGACGCCGCATGTTCTAAATTTCGCATTTTAGCCCTGCCAAAAGTGCGGTTGCTATTTCGGGATTTAAACAAATTACTGCACAAATCAAGATCGAGCAACAACAATTTGCGTCACACAAAATATTTTGCGCATTCTTTTGTCCCGTCATTGGGGAACTCCCTTTTAAATTCAGTAAGAGACCAGAGAAGACGAGATACTATCGATGAACAGTGGTCCTTTCTAGTGATGCCAAATCGGCATCCGACTCTCCTCAATTCGCTCGCTCTCTCATTTCTCTGACAGACGAGAGTGTATGCGAAATTAGAAGAATCGAATGCCGATTTTTCAGCAATAGTTCTTGCTCTATTCCGTACACCCCTCGTCATAGTATGATCGGCGAGGAAGTGTGCAGAATGGAGAGTCGGCAACCCCAGAGGATACGATCAGGTGGGGATCACCTCCCTCACTCGAAATCAGGGATGGTAGCGGGGAGAGCCGGAAAAGTGTGCAAAGGGCACTCCTTAGAGTGCTTTCGGAATAGGCGAGGCGATTCTTCTCCCTTGGGGGAGGAGGGCAGGCGAGAGAGTGTGCGAAAAGGAGAGAGCGTCGGGTTGATCCCTGGGGGATCAAACTCAACAGCTGATGGGGGCGGGCCACGTAACGTGATTACCTCAGGATCTTTAGCCTGGTGGAGGAGGCTCTCATTTCATGGCCACTGGCCGGAGAAGAAAATTTATGCACATAACAGTTGGCGCGAGCCTCTTAGTAGGCAGATTACGAGAGGGGCGATAAAGGCGATTTCTCCAATCCATCTTATCCCTCGTTTCTCTAACCTTCTAGATAGCCAAGCAATCGAGGAGAGTCACCCCTCACTTGCCCTGACCTGACAGCCGTTGTTTGCCCTATCAAGCGACCTTCCAGGCAGGATCAAAGCTCCTTCTGGATGTAAGAATCACACTCGACTCAGTCCAAAGTCGCCGGATCATTTCAAAACAACGAAATTTCGCCGTGCTTCAAGTGAAGTCGCGCTGATTGAGACGCGTTTTCTTACGCAGTTCTGCTCCTCGTCCCTCTCGAAAATGATCGAAATCCACTGCTGCTGTGCGATATCACCACAATTTCTTCTCCCTCTCTCGCCTATTTTCCTGGGAAATGAGTGCGCGAGAAAACCCCTTCCAGGACGGGCAGTAAATCATCTGGTCGAAGGAATTACCTCCTCCCTGAGTCGAAGAAACTGTGACAAACAGAGGTGATCACACCATCAGAGAGTTGCATCATTATAAGTCAGCAAATGATTTTGTCTACTCTAGCAGGTAAGATATTTGTCCCTAGAAATTCGCGGGTGATTTATTACTACTTCCCTCTGGAATGGCCGCTCATTTCCAGTGAAAATATAACAACAGGATCATTAGTGAAGTCCAATCGAACAGTAGCTCTCTCCATTCTGCACACCCCCTTGCCGAACAGAGAAACGATAGTGTGCAGAGTGGAGAGTTTCATAACCTACTGGCCCATACTTATTACTCACTTCTCATCTCTTTCATACATGAGGAAGTGGCCTTGCTGAAGGGCAGCAGAAGGGAAATCCGTACGTGGTGAAATGGCAGGAGGAGGAGGAGAGGAGAGGAAGGGGGGGGGGGAGAAAGAGAATAGAGACAGTAAGCTGGGTGACCTCCAGTCTACGCGACGACTCACTACGCTATAGCAACAGCTCAACACAACTGATAATAACTCGGCATCGACTCTCCTAGTTTTACGTGATCTCTCGTTGGTTAGAGAAGCGAGAGAGCCCGCGAATTTAGGAGAGTCGGATGCCGATTTGCCATTATTACTCAACACAATGACATGAATTATTGCAGGCTGACGAGAAAAAATTAGGTAATGGCATATAAGATCTTCAAATCAACGTTATGACCCTAAAATGTCGAACGAAGTAATGGCGCTTAAACGAGGCTACAACGGGTGCAACTCAACAATGCTGGGACGTTCAGAATGATCAACAATTTCACGTAAATTTGTACAATAATCGATTTCCTTTCAACACTATTGAAACATCCTACCTGTGCAAGTAATCGTGCTGAAACGCGCGTCCCGCCGGTGGAATACTACGTTCCTACCTCTACGATTACGAAAAATAATTGTTTTTTAAAGCCGTGAATCCCAATTCCATTGAATCATTGCATTCTGGCGGACCAAGTAATGGGGCTGAAACGAAGCTACAACGGGTGGAACTCAACTATGAGGGGCGTTCTAAAAAATTGCTTTTTATAGCAGCAATATGCTGATCCTATTGAAATATTGGATACTGGCGGATCACGTAATCGCACTGAAATCCATTTTCAACAGCTCAGAACGTTGAAAAGTGAAAAGAGCTGCAAGATAGAACGCGAGCGATAATCTTCACGAGAAAAACGGATGAGTGAAAATTTATCGGGTCCGCACTTTCACTAGCCTCCATTGAGGAGTTCAGTATCTCTCAGCTTCTCCTTTGGCTCTCTCCATTCTGCACACTCTCTCGCCGGTCAGAGTGAGCAGATAGTGTGCAAAATGGAGAGCGCGCAGACAACCTCTCAACACGGAAGGGAGTCGCAAGCACGAACACTCGCTAGCTCCGATATGAACTGATAGGAACAGTGCCAGTGATTGTGAAGGAGATACCGTCCCAGGTTAGGGGAAAGGGAGGAGAGAGAGGAAGAGAGAGAAAGAGCGTGGGCTGGAAACTGTGACCAATAGAGATAGAAGAGCAGGAGGAAGGGAGATAGAGAGAAGGGAAAGGTTACGACAGCCAAGAAAAATGGTTGAGAAAGTGGGAGAACGTGAGTTCAGCTAACCACTGAAACTCTCCGATAGAGTTCCAGCAATAGAATCTCGATTTTAGCGAATACATCGACAAACAGCTTTCAGTGTTCCCCTAATCGCATCTATCACAAATCGGTAGCGGAAGCACGCAAAAAAGAGGGAGAAGTCGAATCGAGTAATTCGCCTCAAATGGCGGTGTTTTACAACAGTCGTCGGTGCGATTGAACTCTCTATCTCGGGGCTCCACTATGTCGCCTGCGCGCACAGTGAGAAGAAGAAGGAACTGTCAGCTGATTGGCGCGCCAATTCAACCCGCGCGATCGGCGTTTCGGCCAGATAATTTTACTGCTGGGAATAGCAGAAAAATGATTCCTCCGCTATCTCTACCTGTTAATACAAGGATCAACTTCCGAACAATCCCGAATAATGCATACTCATCGTTAGTGATGGAAACGAATGAATGGTGGAAAAAATCAGCCCTAAAGGAGTCTTGTTTCCGACCCGCGCGTTTGGCGTTACAGCCAAATCTTTTTACAGGTGAGATTAGAAGGAAGGCGATTTCTGGGATATTTCCGCTCACAAAACAATATTCTATTCTTGAACAATGGATGATCACTGTTAGTTAAAGTTCGAAATCCGGCTTTTTGCCTCTCCAATTTTCACACTCTTTCTTTTTTTCGATTCGAGAGACAAGACAGTGTGGAGAGACAGCTACTCGGATTTCGACCTCTACTGTGAACTCCTGTGGACGGGAATGAGGATTGAGAAGAAGTGGAGGGGGTCGCGCAAAAGGCGGGTCTTACACCTCTCCCGCCTTCCCGTCCCTTACATCGGCTACGAGCCCATTCGCCATGGGAAAGGACGAGAGAAGGAGGAGGGAAAAGAGACTGCGACAGTGGTCAATGGGTTATGTCTTGTGATTCTAACATTTGAACAATATTTTTAAAAATATAAATAATACGCAAAAAAATAAGAGATCTGTATTGTTGTTGTTGTATTTTAAAGGGAAGGCCTCCGACGAAGAATCGCCATCCAGCTAATCCCTTAGGAGAAAACGGATGGCAGCAACCGCAAAGGTGCGGGTACGATTGGAATGGATTTTGTACACGGCTCGAGCTTTCTATCAAATTCTGGACAATTCCTATAGACGAATAAAGACGACAGCAACACGGAAAGTGCGGGTGGATTTGACATCATTTTCAACACGATTCTCATCTATTGAATTCCAACCTAACCCAGCGATAACAAGATATCTTTTTTAAACGTGCAAGTCCGATGCATCGAATTCTAATCTTTCCCAATGATAAGAATAGTGGCTTGGAACCCGGAACATGCAGGTTCCTTTAATTTTTTTTCAAAGTCGAGAGCAACATCTATCGAATTCAACCCGATCCATGAGCTCAAAAGAACTGGCAGTAACCCGAATCGCGCGTGCGGGACTGAGTAGATTTGTATTCGAAGATCTAGGCAACATATTGAATGTAAACCGATCCAAGTGCCAAAAAGAACTAGCAGTAACTCGGATAGCGC
The DNA here is from genome assembly GCA_036245825.1 of Pristionchus entomophagus. Lineage (NCBI taxonomy): Eukaryota > Metazoa > Nematoda > Chromadorea > Rhabditida > Neodiplogasteridae > Pristionchus > Pristionchus entomophagus. The sequence goes on from BTSX01000001.1 coordinate 12,545,225, forward strand.
AAGTCGATTTCAAATGTTTTCGCACACGCTGGAAATGCTCATCGAAATCGTAACAAACCCTGTAATAAAGAGAAGAAGCAGCACCCGGATCGCGGGCGGGATTCTACTGCCCGAACAATGGAAGGCGAGCCGGATTACCAGATATCGCTGTGCAACTTCGTGCCCTCCCTCTGGGCGATCTCGGATTTCAATCCGATCTGCTCTCACAGACTGGATTCTAGCATCTAGCCGGATCGAATAATTGGTCTCTCTATTCCGCACACTCTCTCGCTTATTAGAAGGGGTGTGCAGAATGGAGAGAGCACCAATACGATCCGTCATCACTACTGGATCCCGGCCTTCTGGTCTACCCTTCTTCTTCTCCCAATCACTGGCTGATCAACGGAGATTTTCCCTTAATTCTCCCTCACTCGCACTGAATCGTTAAATCCTCGAGAAGGAAATCACAGCCTATCATCGCACTGCAAATGAGTCAATCAACGCTCCCGCGCAGGAATTTCGGGAATGTTTCTCCTCCAATGAAATTTGCGCAGCAGGAAAATTCCAGAAATGATAAGCCCTAATCGATAGCGAACTTTTTTTTGGCTGCTAGCTGCGGTAATAAAAAATGGCAATGCACGCGCGTTCAAGGTCGCGCATTCCAATGGAAGATAGGGAGAGAGAAGCGCGAATATGATCCGATGACGATCGTAAACTGTGAAGGTGTAGCATTTTAGAACTCTATGGATGTTAAAATTATGTGATATAAATCGACCCCTATTATAGAGAGAAATGTTCGAAAATTACCTATTACAAAAATTATACACCCCGGGAACCGAGGGGGGCAGAAGGCAGGGTGCAGATGATGTTGAGGATTGATTCGACAGTCAAAGATGATATAATTGGAGGCAGAAAATTTTCTCGGATATGAGATGTTCGCGGAACATAATTCTCACAAGGGCAAAAATTATGCAGCTCGCGCATAAAAATACACTGGCACCTCTAATCTATTTCAAGCATGATAGTTTATTTCTACTAAAGGGATCAATCCAAGCATTGCTCAGGCATTCGACCTGCCGCCTTTGGGATGTTCGTGAAGCGCAACTCTCACTTGCTCAAAAAAATATCTTGCGGGGGAAACACACCGATCTCTTGACGCGGCTCTATTTCCTTGCTAATTTTTCTTGTTGATTTTTTTCCACTAAGCTACGCTTAATTCAATGATCAAATGCGCAACTGGCTCGCTTTCTGATCTTGGTGAAACGCAACTCTCACTCGTGCCTTTGAGACAAAATACGCTGATCTCTTGACGTCACTATTTTTTCACTAATTTTGCTTCTTGGCTCTCTACACAATCCAACGGTCGGTTCACTGATCAAATATGCAAACTGTCTGCCCTAATTGCGCGATGGTAGTTCAAACTTCTCCTGCAAGAGAGTTAGTCACTATATTAGGGCACTCGCGCGCCGAAAGGAGAGCTTTCAGTTCGTGTTAGGGCGAAGAGCCGTGAGATGCGTGTGTGCAATTAGGCTATCGAATAACCGCATGGTCAACGCAATACCGTATCCCTATGACCGCGCACGATCGACACCTGAGTTACAGTAGCAATATATCGTGAGCAGCTGGCTACCGTATCCTTCTCAATCAAACGCATGGCTACCGTACCCGAATAGATAAAACCGTATCCATCAGTTATCGATTAGTCAGGCTACCGTACCTCTTCAGCTCCAGCTCGCCCTCGGCGACCTCTCTGCGCAGGTTCTTCACGGTCGCCTGCAGGTCGCGCGGCATCGAGTGGCCACGGGCGGCTAGGAGGGCGTTCCTGAGAAAGTAAATGGGAGACTAAGGAGGAACTAAAGATAAATTATCTTTACCTAATCATATTTCTTTATTTTATTGTGTTTTGTAATTGTTTCATTGGTTACAAGGAGCTGTCATGAAATTGGAGTTTCGATGAGGCTCGCGTTTTCAAGGAACACATGCAGCACAGATCTCGCCGGTAATGGGGAATGGGCTAGATTATGAAGTGATGGAACGGAAATACTAAACTCCTGAATTCTACGGTTGGTAATTAATAATTGGAAAATAAATCCGCATCTAATTGAACATGGAGTTCCGGGAATTCACGGTATTGACTAATCACGAATCTCACGGCTGCAAACTGCTCTGACAGAAATTTTCTGACAGGTGTCATAGGGATGGGAGATTAACGATACGGCGTAGATGCATGATTATGAGTGACTTTCTGAGTCAGTGAACATATTTGTGCAGATGCTTGGCAAAGTGAAAAAAACGGATTTCTCCAAAAATGTGTGTGGTGGTAGTACTCGACGAGTGTAGCTCAGGCGCCACGGGTTTAGTGTTCTAATTCATCCTCCGCTAAAGGACGGAAGTTTCAAAAAAATACCGTAACCCAACCGACTTTGCTCTTTCGCTATCGTTTCAATCGAGTGATGTCTCAAAAATTACACAATATTCATGCCATTACACCTGCCAAGTTTCATCCCGTTCGCATTGAAACTGTTTGAGAAATTTCGAATTTTCGAAAAATTTTTTGAATTTTTCAACTTTTCAGCTTTAGGGTGGTATACAATATACCTTTTTTATTTGATAAATTTGGAGAGCAAGCATCCTACTTCATATCGTTTAAATATGAAAAGAAATAAAAAATACCGGTTTGACGAAAATCATTTAATACGACGGTCAACTCGTTTAAAAGTTAGTTCATTATTCGTTACCTACCAGGTATTCGTGCAAATTGGAATATCATGCACATAAGTAAATGTTTCAACATTTACTGTTTCAGTTTATGGTGGAATAATTAAACTTTGCACGATTTTGAGAAAATGTTTTTTCGACCAGTTATGACGTTATGAATTTCGCGCCACATACTTTTACAAACGCAGTAACAGCGCAGGCTCTAACTAGTATAACCAGGCAGTCTCGTGGTTACTGCATTGAATCCATGTGATATGGGGCTCTGGCACTTCCGTGTTCGCCTCATTTATTCGCTCAAAAAATGCGATTTGCAAAATTTGCACATTTCAAAAACTTAAAAACACAAAAAAAAACTTCCAAACTCCCACTTCTACTGGTTCATTATGTTCGTAATTAAAGGGACCCGGCACTCGTGGAAGATTGAAGCTCAGATGAAAGAATTGACCTTTCCGATAATAAAAGCAAAAAAATAGATTAAAAAAAAAATTTATTTACAGCTATTTACTGAAGCTCGAAGATCAAAGCCAGAGCCGGCATATGGGGCCGGTACCGGCTTTACGAAATCACTACCCGGCTCTGCACACGCTATGCACGCCCGTGGTGCATTCATTTCCTTTATGGTACTGTATTTATTTTTGATCGATTTTCGTATTTTTTTTCCGCTATTTTTCTTATTTATTTTTGGAATTGCTTGATTGATATTACTTCTCCCTTTACTTTTCGGTTCTGACCTTCCCCCAATCTTTCCTCAATGGTTTCTGAACATGCCACCAGTCCAGCTTCATTGTAATGTGCTCGGTCTTAGCGTTTTCGCGCAGTATCTTATTCACCATCCCATTCTGATCGCCTACTAGAGTCCTGTACATTTGTGTTTATTGCCCCTCTAGTCACTATAACAGATGCATTTACCGTATGGGAATCCCATCGTCCACCAACTCAGTGAGTGCTAGCAAAGTTCCTTCCGATTCCATTCTGCACGAAATTCCTTCTAGAATTTATAAAATAATTGTATTTTCTTGACCTATCGTGCTACCTATTCCCTCCATTCTTTTGTGCATTGCCACTCCTGCCAGTGCCAGTTTCGTCTCACAATCAAGAACAGTCACTTTACAGTTTGATGCTGTATACCCGAGACTATCAAACTGTCCATCGATCGAAACTTGGAGCCCTTTACCCTAGAAGTACACGGTTGACTCGAGTTTCACGGCTTCATGTTACCCCTGCCGCGTTCACTGCCACCTCCCTCACGGTTTCCTGCCATGCTCGGAACACTCTCTCAATTGCCACACTTCCAATACCTCGAATGACTTTCCGCATTGTCCTTTCGGACGGTAGATCTAGATCCAGTAGATTCGCAAAATCAGTCTCTGTAATTTTTCCCGGTAATTATTCCGTATCTTATCAGTGTTTTTTTTTCAAACCGGGATCGGTGTGCCAGTTATGAATGCTGCGATTGGTATGGAATGGTTAGCAGAGAACACTTGTCCTCGCCCATTCCCAACCTTCTCTTGGCTCTCCCACTTGACTGTGGCGTGACACTTGAGGCAATCATAGGAGAGGGTCCTAGCACTACCGCATCTCCATCTCTTGATCTCACTCATGTCTATTATCTCTCCGCATTCTTGACAACGCTTGAACAGTTGTAAAAGACATGTGTCCTCAACGATCGCGTATTTGCCACACTCCTCCTTCTCTCTCTCATCCTCATCCTCCTCTATCTCCTCCCCCTCTTCTCGCTCAGTGTTCTCTTGCGATTACTGATATACCGACCCTTGTAATCACTCGTTTCTAATAAGGATGCCATACTCTTGAACTTCTTTGTGACTACTTGATCCAACTCATCGTCATCATTCCAGAAATCTTGGACGTCGGAAGGATGGAAAGAAGACCAGCGAGACTGATGTGTTTTTTCGTCGTTTTTTTCACTCATTTTTATATATAGTCGAGGAACAGAGAAGATTAATAGATTCGCTAAAACTATGTGTTTCCAGGTTATCAAGGATGCCGATAACGTCGACTATTCTCATTACATCCTATGCACTTCGGTTGGTGAAAGAAGAAATCATGAGGTAGTCGCGTTTTGATCGACTGCTCTGAATTGGGAATTAGTGAAGATGAGGTGAGCATATTCCATTGGCCGTAATTTGACAGTATTGGGCCTGTCATGTTCATGTTTTGAGGTTTGAGTAATTCACAATATGTATTTATGAACGTTTCAATCTTCTTAGATCTGTGAAACTGTGATGCGCTAGCCAACTAGATCTATCCCCTACAATCTATTTGTATCTATTCAGAGATTTAGTAGTAAGGAACAGGGATGCTACTTGCATACTATCTTTAGGTACTGTGCGGAATAAATTTAGCAGAGAACCGTTTTCTCTATTTTGGTTGGCTAGGCTAGCGCATCACAGTTTCACAGATCTACGAAGATTGAAACGTTCAAAAATACATATTTTTAATTACTCAAACCATAAAACATGAACATGACAGGTCTAATACTGTCAAATTACGGCCAATGGAATATGCTCACCTCATCTTCACTCCTTCCCAATTCAGAGCAATCGATCAAAACGTGACTACCTCATGATTTCTTCTTTCACCAACCGAAGTGCATAGGATGTAATGAGAATAGTCGACGTTATCGGCATCCTTGACAACCACCGACACAGTTTTCGCTTTGTATACTTTCATATTTGTGAAATCCGTTATAGTAGCAAAATTTCCTGGTCTCATTACATCATGTATCTATTGTATTTATATGAATATGAGTTGATTGAAATATATGTATTTCAAACGTACATTTCTGCTTATGTGCTGTGAAGAGGGGAATTTGGCACAGTATCAGATCCTGACTGGAAGGAGAGACTGTCGCTGACTGTGGCTTAGCCAATCAATGATATTTGGCATTACGGTAGTTGATTATTGTCAAGAAGTAATTGTGATGGAATGACTTTCAGACTCACGAAGTTTCTTGGAGAGAGACTAGAGGTAGGGAAACGGGGTGATTTGAATTGAGAAGGGGGAAAGATCCGCCGGTCTCGTCGTTCTCAGAGGGATGGTACGCAGAGTGAGGGAACGAACAGGAACTAGACGTAGCTGGAAACGATCAAATAGACAAGACAGATCATGCAAACATGCAGAGACCGAGACAGTTGATCGATAATGAGTACGGTTGATGGTACTCACATCGATTGGGTCGTCATCCTTTGGGTTCTCGAAGTGCCGATGACACCATCGGGGGTCTTTCTTCGCTTTGTGTCTCTCGATTAGCTCATCTGTGCCTTGCTCGTCTCCGTTCTGGCGTAAAAGCCATTCCCTTTGCTCCATTGGTCTTGACTTAGGAGGGAACGACCTGGTTTATGTTGTATCCTCATTGCAGAGGAAATACTTATTTACCCTTTCAGTCATTCTGAACTCAATCAATCAAGCAATTCCAAAAATAAATAAGAAAAATAGCGAAAAAAAAAACGAAAATCGATCAAAACTAAATACAGTACCAAAAAGGAAATGAATGCACCACGGGCGTGCATAGCGTGTGCAGAGCCGGGTAGTGATTTCGTAAAGCCGGTACCGGCCCCATATGCCGACTCTGGCTTTGATCTTCGAGCTTCAGTAAATAGCTGTAAATAAATTTTTAAAAAATCTAGTTTTTTGCTTTTATTAACGGAAAGGTCATTTCTTTCATCTGAGCTTCAATCTTCCACGAGTGCCGGGTCCCTTTAATTACGAACATAATGAACCAGTAGAAGTGGGAGTTTGGAAGTTTTTGAAATGTGCAAATTTTGCAAATCGCATTTTTTGAGCGAATAAATGAGGCGAACACGGAAGTACCAGAGCCCCATATCACATGGATTCAATGCAGTAACCACGAGACTGCCTGGTTATACTAGTTAGAGCCTGCGCTGTTACTGCGTTTGTAAAAGTATGTGGCGCGAAATTCATAACTCGTCATGGTCGAAAAAACATTTTCTCAAAATCGTGCAAAGTTTAATTATTCCACCATAAACTGAAACAGTAAATGTTGAAACATTTACTTATGTGCATGATATTCCAATTTGCACGAATACCTGGTAGGTAACAAATAATGAACTAACTTTTAAACGAGTTGACCGTCGTATTAAATGATTTTCGTCAAACCGGTATTTTATATTTCTTTTCATATTTAAACGATATGAAGTAGGATGCTTGCTCTCCAAATTTATCAAATAAAAAAGGTATATTGTATACCACCCTAAAGCTGAAAAGTTGAAAAATTCAAAATTATTTTCGAAAAATCGAAATTTCTCAAACAGTTTCAATGCGAACGGGATGAAACTTGGCAGGTGTGATGGCATGAATATTGTGTAATTTTTGAGACATCACTCGATTGAAACGATAGCGAAAGAGCAAAGTCGGTTGGGTTACGGTATTTTTTTGAAACTTCCGTCCTTTAGCGGAGGATGATTTAGAACACTAAACCCGTGGCGCCTGAGCTACACTCGTCGAGTACTACCACCACACACATTTTGGGAGAAATCCATTTTTTCACTTAGCCAAGCATATGTTCACTGGGTCTGATAGTCACTCTTATACATCCAGGAAATCCGTGATTTCAAACTATTGCTGAAACATTAATCTCAAAAGCGCCTAATTGATCAGTCTCGCCGGATAAAACCAAGATTATTTTCCGCCACTACACTTCAGCCACCAGGTGATGTTCGGATGCAGTGAATATTGATCTCCGAACACAATGCTTTCAATGGTCGGCTCCGAATGGACAAATATAGCATCTATATGTTTCTCGTCAAACACCTAATGATTACTGTAAGAATTACAATTTTGAAAATAATAGCACAAATATTATCAATATTACCTCCGCTCCTCCTCCTTCCTGTTCGCGTCGATCTGCCTTCTCTGCAGCTCGGCTATCTCCACCAGTTCAGCGTACGATCTTAAATAAATAAATTAATTATCACGTAATTTCTATTCCTAATTAGTGATGACTTACTCTCCATTCAGCACACTCTCTCGCCTCTCTCGCTGGAGCTAACCACTAACCCCCCAGTCCTCCCTGATCCCTTCTCCCCTGGCACACTTGTGTTGTCCCTAACCCCCTTCTTCTTCCCTCTCCACAATAAATCAGCCGCTGCAAACTAGCTGGAAGTAAATCTCTGCTGGAGGCAAGAGGGAGGTCGTTGTAAACAAATTGGTGATAAATAATCTGACTACTCAACAGAGAAGCCATGATGAGACTCTCAGACATTTAAAGTTTTTCGGATGCAATATGTACTTGCTCAAAAATTACAACGCTGAACTCTTTGTTGAGTTTTCACATCAACTTTGTCTAGACACACTTCAGACTATCTGAGATTTTCGACATATAAAATTATTTCTTGGCATTCGTAAAAAATGGATTCTTCTCATATTGTGGCATTAAATAGTGCTCGATGAGTTGGGTCTGGGGATAATTTTTTTGGAATTTTTCAGATTTTTTTCGCATCGTGGCATAGGGGGGTAAGCGTGATGACGTCACAGGTCAAAATCCGTAAATCGAACCCAATCGCTTCGAGAGTGGGTTCGTCGCATTCCTCGTGGTATTCTAAGACTCTTTTACTCTGAGACATTTTTCGGTCCCCCCAAGCCGAAAGAAAATTTCGCCATATATAATTATTTTAAAAAAATTTCTTAAGAAGAGGAGCAAGTTTTTTTCGCTTAATATCTTCTAAATGTAATAACACAGCTGCAGTAATAAAGGCGTAATTTATAAAAATGGATATTTTGCGTATTTGGGCGTCAAAGGAGCCCAATTCGCTGTTTTGGGTTACTGTAGGCCAGTATGCGTGCAAGTTGGAATATCATGCACATATGCCAATGTTTCAACATTTACTGTTTCAGTTTATGGTGGAATAATAAGATTTTGCACGATTTTGAGAAATTTTTTTTTCGAAAGTCATGATCTATGAATTTCGCAACACTTACTTTTACGAACGCAATAATATCCCAGGTTCTTTTCATGTGTAGTCCCGTTGCTACTGCATCGAATCCATGTGATATGGGGCTCTGGAAATCCCGTGGTCACCCTCATTTATTCACCCAAAAAATGAGTTTTGCACAATTCGCAATTTTCAAAACCTTGCATACTCCCACATGTTAGTGCTCATTATGATCGTAATCCATTGTGAAAAACATGCGATGATAGACGATCATAATGAGCACTAACATGTGGGAGTTTGCAAGGTTTTGAAAATTGCGAATTTTGCAAAACTCATTTTTTGGGTGAATAAATGAGGGTGACCACGGGATTGCCAGAGCCCCATATCACATGGATTCGCTGCAGTAGCCACGGGACTACACATTTATACTAGCAAGAACCTGGGTTATTATTGCGTTCGTAAAAGTAAGTGTTGCGAAATTCATAGATCATGACTTTCGAAAAAAAAATTTCTCAAAATCGTACAAAGTCTTATTATTCCACCATAAACTGAAACAATAAATGTTGAAACATTGACATATGTGCATGATATTCCAATTTGCACGCATACTGGCCTACAGTAACCCAAAACAGCGAATTGGGCTCCTTTGACGCCCAAATATGCAAAATATCCATTTTTTATAAATTACGCATTTATTACTGCAGCTGTGTTATTACATTTAAAAGATATTAAGCGAAAAAAACTTGCCCCTCTTCTTAAGAAATTTTTTAAAAATTAATTAAGTATGGCGAAATTTGTGTTTTTATCGATTTGCAGTTTTCGGCCTGGGGGGGGGACCGAAAAATGTCTCAGAGTAAAAGAGTCTTAGAATAGCACGAGGAATGCGACGAACCCACTCTCGAAGCGATTGGGTCGATTTACGGATTTTGAGCTGTGACGTCATCACGCTTACCCCCCTATGCCACGATGCGAAAAAAATCTGAAAAATTCCAAAAAAATTATCCCCAGACCCAACTCATCGAGCACTATTTAATGCCACAATATGAGAAGAATCCATTTTTTACGAATGCCAGAACTATTTCCAAAATCTCAGATAGTCGGTCATAAAACACTAAAAAAATAAGTTTTTCTACTAGATTCGTCTAGCACAAGCCAAGCGCTACTGGTTACGGTAAGCACTTCCTCAATCAGTTCACAATCACTTCCTTGTTTACTACTTCTCGCCTCTATTTCTAGTCTAGACAACACTTCCATCACGAGCTTTCTCGCTGATATTTGGGAACTTTTTAGGGGGCTCCTCACCCAAACAAGACGATTACCCCCGCCCTGATTTATGAGGTACGGTGTCAGTTCTAATTCGAGAGAAAGAAGAAGAACCTTCACGACTCGTGTCCTCGCACACCGCACTTGTGATTTATTGCTGGTCTTTTAACACGAATTTGGGCGCTATTTTCAGCCGGGGTTTCTCGATGTCTTGCGTCATGCGACAGTGAAGGGCTCTCGTTGAAAATAGGGAAGACAATTCGGTTTTGGCTTTCTCCATTCTGCACACTATCTCGTCGGTAAGAGAAACAAGAGAGTCGGTCAGAGAAACGAGAGAGTGTGCTAAATAGAGAGAGAGCCAAAACCGAAATGAAACCCCTAGTTGACAACAGCAGAACTATCACACAACCGAATGATCGCAACTAATGATCAGCAGAAGAAAATTCTTGGAAAGTGGCACGGGGATCTTCCCAACTTTTCCAACACTTCAACAACTTCACACGGCCACAACTCTTCCACAAAATATATCAGGGCGATAACCTCTGTTATCACACGCTAGAGGCACGGAAGTGATCTTCCAACTTCCCCGGCTTTTGGGAATTGTTCTAGAGTAGAAGAGTTCATACCATTCACGCTTCAGCGTGCATCAGTACTAAATGCACACGTGCAGCATGGATCTCCCCAGTTTCTCAGCCTCAGGCAAAATCGCAACAGAGATTTGCCAACTTTTCCAGAACCTTTTATTATTTTATTATAGATGAAAAATGGAAACGATTCCCTTCTCAGCGTCAACATGCATTCCTCACCCGTGAGACAAAAATCTTCCTAGTATCAAATCACAGGAGAAGGAACACACGAGATCTCAACTTTGACAATAATTTTATATTTTTTCCATTAACAAAGCCGAAACTATTGCATTCTCTGAGTAAATCAGTACTCAAATCATACGTGAAACATGAAATTCCACATTCTTTCAGAAGCAGAAAAATATCGAATCATATATATTTTATCACCTCGATGAAACTATTAGTACATTATCAGCGCCAACCTGCACTCAACGCACCCATGAAACAGATCTCCCACTAGTATTTCAAATCATCGGAGAAGGAACGACCGAGATTTCAACGTTGCCTATTTTTTTAATTTTTTTTTTCGCAAAATAGCTCGCAATAATTGCATTCTCAGAGCAAATCCGTATTCGGCTCATACGTGAAACATGAATATCACCATCAATACAACCACAGAAAAAATGCATCAGGTATCTCACAATTTTCTTTTTTTTTTATTTCAAAAAAGCAACGCCATCATATTGAACTCCCCGTGCGTCAAAATATACATCTCACACGTAAAAAGCGAATCTCCTCACTCTCTCAATCATGAAATTCACTGATTAACCACGCGTACCTCGGCGCCGGTGCTGCGCCCGCATTCGCTCCGAGGTGCACGAAGGCCGGCGGCTGCTGCTGGTGATGGTGCTGCTGGCTGCGACCTGCAGTGAGGATGTCAACCATCTCTCTCCTTTCTGCACACTATCGCATTTCTGCCACAAACACATGAATTGATGAGACCATCACTTTTGTCAACGTGATCCTAGGCCTTTGTTTTTTTTCATTGAGTGGAGATGCCCAAGGTATTTGTCATTTCAAGGAACTAGCAAAGCTGGATCGAATAGCGCTCTCTCCATTCTGCGCACTCTCTCGCTGGTCTGACCGACGAGAGAGTGTGCAAAATGGAGAGAGCCAAACCCGAAACGGGATTCCGTACCTGCAGCCATCGACGATGACGTCATCAGGGGCGTCGTGCGACCGGGCGGCGGAGGCGGCCGCTGCATCACCCGCACCGGCTGCTTGTTCATCTGCAACGGGCCGGAGATTAGCAAGGCCGGAAAATAATGAACGTGGGAAATCGAGGCGATTTTGTGTTAGGACAGTCGGATTCTAGCTCTCTCCGCACACGAGTCTAAGCAACTAGAGGGTGCAGAACTGAGAGAGCTTACAATCGAAACAGCGACCCTATTTTGCAATATGGTATATCTGCGGAAACCGGAAATCACTCGCGTCGTCTAAACTATGAGCAAAACGGTGCAATTTCGCACTACAGGCCATCAAAGCAACGGGCTCTCTTCCATTCTATCGGGTATGAGCCATGAGCCCCGACGAAACCAGTCTTGACGGTCAGATGTATCCCCAGGGGGTTTGCATGGAGGGATGTAATTTATGTTTCGACTCTCTCCATCCTGCACACTATCTCGCCGGTCAGAGAACCGAGAGAGTGTGCAGAATGGAGAGAGTCGACAAGCGAAACGATGTAGGGATGAAGGGATGAGCGCACGAGCCAGAGGGAATGCGGGCAAGATCACAGAAGGTCAGGCATTTGCATGTTTTGAGTAAGAAAGATGAAGAGGAAGGAAGGACGAAGAGGAAAAAAAGGCAAAGTTGAGGCAAAAGTGAAAAAGCGAACTGATGACAGGGTTGAGGGAGAAGAAAAGCTGATCTAAGCGGCTGTTCGGTCTGGAGGGACATTTCAACATATCAATCTTCTTCCCCCTCATTTTCTCCCACCATTTTGACATCTCTCATCAACGAACGTCATGAGGCCCTGCCTATTCAAAGGAATGCAACAATTAATTAATTATTCATAGCCGGTCTATGCTGGAAAAATTTTAAAAGGGTAGATATTTGAGATATGAAAAAAAAAAACTTGAAACACAATTCTAACGCAGAAAATAATCTGGCTAGCTTCAAATATGAACACACAATTTTTCAGTTCTATGTTGCAACATCATGCGCCTCGAACTACTGACTACTCTGACAAGGAATGCAAGAAGTAATTAATTATATACCGGACATGATTCATTCATTGAAAGAGTGCAGATTTTTGGGTTTCGAAAAATTCTTGAAACACAACTCTACAACACACAAATTGTCTGACTAGCTTCAAATATGAACACGCATTTTTCAGTCATTTGTTGTAACATGATTGCGTCATCGTCATGCGTCTCTGCATTATCAAAAAATTCAACAATTAATTAATGATACATGATATTTGATCAATTCATTGAAAGCAGACAGAATCTTGGTTAATGAGAAATGGTTGAAACACAAATCAATCTCGAGGAAAATTTTCTGGCTTCAAATATGAATGAACACGCAATTGTTTTCATTCCTATGTTGCAACACCACTCAATAATCGTTGTGTCATCACAACAAAACCACACTGATATTGCGTAACAACTAGCCGGTCCTACACTAAAATCATTCCCGAGCTGGCTGGACACTCCCACTTCATAAAAGGACCCTCTTCATAACACACTTTAGGGATGGGAGAAGGGTGCGGTAGATCGCCTGCTATTCCTCTCTCCATTTCGCACACTCTATCGCCCATCTTTGCCTCTATGTGCTCTCTCGAAAACGCACTGTCTCTCCGGCCGTTCTCGGTGCTCTCTTCATAACGCGCACTCTCTCGCACCCTCCGATATAACGACCTCCATTGAAGGGATTTGTCTAATCCAGGGTTCGCGCGGGATGAAGGGGAAGGATGAGCAGAGGGGAAGGGAATGCGTGAGGGTTATGCAAAAACGGTAGGAACTAGTGATGTCGTGTCTGTTTCTCTCTATTTTGCACACTCTCTCACCTGTCAGAGAGATGAGAGAGTGTGCAGAATGGAGAGAGCTGAAAACCGAAACGACAACAGTAGTAGGAACGCTAGAGACCAGGAGAAAACCGGCGATTCCAGAGCGGTTAGAGTCTCGTGATTCTTGACCCTTTTCCAAAAGTATCACTTGAACCAGTTATTATTCCGCACCACTTTCTCCATTTTGTGCGCTCTCTCATATACTTCCCCGTTCAGCTTTCGTATAGCGAATACTATGTCTTCAGGTCTCTCCATTCTGCACACTGTCACATCTGTCTGACCGGCGAGAGAGTGTGCCGAATGGAGAGAGCTGTAATGTCATTCCTAGCGACTACATCTTGCGAACACTACTGCCGGAAGCGAGTGAGCGAGGGATAGCGAGAGAATCAGAGAAAGAGGGGAAGATTGAGATTGAAAGTGAGGAAATGAGGAGGGAAGTGCATCCGGGGAAATCGGATTGCACACATGTGCGCTAGGAGCTTGTAAACGACCACCCCCTAAATACTGATCCAATTTAGCTGAAGCTCGCAGGTTTCAGACTTGAATCTTTCAACCGTGGAAGTTATTTCGGTATTGATTCTCTCCATTTTACACACTCTCTCGCCGGTCTGACAGATGAGGGAGAGTGCTGAATGGAGAGAGATCCAGCAACACTTATTCAGACTCGAATATTTTCAACTTTTCAACGTCTACTGTCCAGCACGGAACCAACCTTCACGCTATTGCAAAAAGTGGAACCCGTCACTAATTATCGCGCAATTCTTTAGTTCCGCGATCAAATACCCCTTACTTGGCCAATACAATGAGAAATCGATCGATTATATTATCTTCTCTAAAAAAATTCCTGGTGGGTCAATATTTGAATTGAAGCTCAAACTGGCATCGTATATATCATTACTCTAATGAGAGATCCGAGCAATACCCGCTCAACAGGAGGGATGGGAGTTTTGGGAAAAGACTAAGAGAATCATTGTTTTCTTTGTGCAGTCGGAGTGATGAATCGAAGATGAAACCTAAGAAAAGCGGGCGATGAAAATTTAGCAAAACATTTGAGAAAAAAAAATAACCGTACGTATTCCAGATGGATTCGCTCAAGATATCAACATGTATGTTCAAGCGAGGACAGTTACGATGGCATTGGAGCTTGGAAATCGTACAACTCGCGTGCCCTCATAAGAGATCCGAGTACTGGTGAATGCGCGCGAAGGAATCACTCAACTTCCGCCGACCGAAAGTGTGAATGAGTGCGCGTCAAAACACTGGGCGGACTAGGGGAGAAAGAGAAGAGGAAGAGGAAGGGAGGAGAAAGAAGATGGCAGAGTATGGCTGACCCTTGACACTCACGAACTAGTGTGGCGGAATTCGGAACAGATACAAGCCGGAGGATCGGGGTTTTGATCTGTCCATATCATGCCACAATGCACATAGTGATAATGAGATCGAGAAATCTGGTCAAAAATATTCTGATATTTAAAGAAAATATGTGTAAGCATAAACAACGCGATGAAGGGAGACACAAGGGGGGGGGGGGAGACATAATATGGCTGACATTTGCCCACTATTTCACGGAAAGTATGGCAGAATTTGAATAAGTAATTGAGGATCGTTGTTTCGATTGGTCTATCTACACCAACCAAAGCTCATGATAACGCTATTGCGGCCGACGCTACTAGAATAAGAAAGAAAAAAACAGAGAACTAAGTGTATAAACTAATGGAGGAAGAAAGAATGAAGAAGAGGGTAAGGAAGAAGTGGTGAATGGAGGGCAGAGTAGAGTATGGCTGACCCTTGGCAAATGTGTCTCTCCTCTCTCTGTGTGTAAATCCCCACTACTCACTGAAATGACCAGTTTGTATATTCTCCCCTCCTCTCCTCTCCCCCATCCACTCATAACACCCTCTGAACTCAACTGTGAAATCCATACCGTACTCAGCCCACAGTAACCCATACCGTATCCAGAAATTCAATAATTATAAAAAATCGTTTATATTTTTATACATCTTGAGCGGAAGCTGCGCGAAGAAAGCGGAAAGTGAAGAGAGAGAGAGAGATAGTGTGAATTTGGGAGAGCGCAGAGAGGGAAGAATCGGTGAGAGACTGTGCAGATTAGAGAGAGCGCTCTTCCGAATCCGCCGAAGAGACAAATAAAACGCCGATAAGTGGCAGAATTCGGAAGGATACGAGCAGGAGGATAGCGGTTTCAAGCTGGCTAGATACTCTGAATAAATTACGCTGAATAATTAGAATGAGGATGCAGGTGAAAGACTGAAAATGAATCAGATTAAATGAAACTATCGGAAACCATTTCGAAATATTTCGTCAGGAGGAAAATGGTTTCAACCAGAGTACATACAAAGACCTAATAATTTCGCAGCGATAGGTGGTGTAAATAATGACATTGTCGATGTATGAGAAAAAATAGAAAAGCAAATAATATGAGTGATGATTCGGTATTTCAACCCTCTTACATACTGAGAATGAATTGCTTGCAATAATCTGAGGAGGTTATCCTAAAGACAAAATATTTTTTTAATTAAAAAAAAGAGATACAAAGAGATCACACTGATGCATAGCAACACGAATCAGCAGGGGGGACTACCGATAATTATTCCATACTGAAATACCGCACAAAAACATATCAGTTGTTGAGCGATATTCCTGACAGCTGCCGGAACTGGGTTTCAACCATACTAGATACGCTGAATGAAGTAAAAACAATAATACTTCGGTGGAATCTCATTGTAAACATCGACACAAAATACAGCCGCCGGCCGATTACCGTTTCAATCTGCCTATTTATCTTGTATCAGTTAGATCGCATAATTTTACAACGTCATCCGTTCGAAAAAATTTTAATCATCATTACTATTTTAAAAAATATTTACAAAAATTGCAAAAAGAAGAAACAGCCAGCAGGGGGAGGAATCATGGTGCCAGCAAGAACAGAGCCAGTCATCTTCGCTCCCCTCTCCCTCTCCTCTTTGTTCTAATCGCCTTCACTAAAACGAGCACGGCTACCACATAATCCCTCCCCTTCTCGCTTCTTGCTCCCCTACACTGCTTACTCGGCTTTTCACCCCCTGGTTCGCATTTGAAAC
This sequence comes from Pristionchus entomophagus, assembly GCA_036245825.1. Lineage (NCBI taxonomy): Eukaryota > Metazoa > Nematoda > Chromadorea > Rhabditida > Neodiplogasteridae > Pristionchus > Pristionchus entomophagus. The sequence continues at coordinate 12,561,828 of BTSX01000001.1, forward strand.
TACATTAATTTATCTACTATCGAGATTCAGTGCAGCGATACCGAATCGACAATACCGATGAGAAATTTAGCCCTAGAAAAGCAGTTCGGAGGGATTACAAAGACCACTGATCCAGTCCGGTAGATCACCCACCGAGTCCCCATTGACCAACCCGACAACAATAAGTAACGGTCGGAGACAGAGACGCAGACGGGGAGAAAACAAGAAATGAGTGAATGGACACTGTTTGGCAGAATGAGTGGGGGGGGGCACTCTGGCTTCTCTGGGTCTCTCGCCTCCGCTCGCTCTCTACGATCATTCAAAAAAAGCGAAGAATAGACGACCAATCACTGAATTTACAGCGGCGCCCTAATGCAGATGGGGAACACGCTGACAAGAACACGGGCAAGTTATTGCTTTGAGCAGGTATGACAGCGCTCTCCATTCTGCACACTTTCTTTTTTGCCTTGAGAGTGTGCAAAGTAGAGAGAGACGAACCCGAAATGACTACAGCGCATGTCTATCTCGGAGCAGTTACGACCAGTTGTGTATAAACAAGCCCAATATTACAGGACATACGCAGTCTGCGATACTAACAGGAGGATACGGTACTTACAGTAACCAGCGCGTACTCGCGCTCGAATGCCTCGAACTCCTCCAGTACGTAGGCTCGCGCATCTGGAGCCCGCTGAGGAGGTAGTGGTGCATGATGCATCGGGAAACGTCGACTAGCTCCGCCGCACTCGCCACACCCCGTGGCTACACACCTCGCGAACACGATTGGCTTTCACTATCGATAATCTATGGCAATCGTTCGCTGACCCTTAAGAGACGGGGGAGTGGAAGATACAACGAGTTACCGTACCGGCAGGTTACGGTAACTTGAGTGGCTTCTGACTCAACAGCACATGCGCATTAGGCTAAAAGCTGCAAAAAAGATGTCTACGAAAGGTCGGCAAAGTAAAGAACTTGCTGACCTCGAGAGAACACACCAAAGTAGATCAAGAGCTAATCGTCATTCAGTGGTAAAACCTGCCTCTTTAGACATAAAAACGTTGTCTAGACTCGAAATAGTGGCATGCAATTACAGAACGCTATCAAGAGTGTGTAGAATGGAGAAGAAACCATTCTAATTCTAGCATTAACAAGAGTGTGCACAATGGAGAGGGAACTATTCAAACTGCCAACTCTAATTCGTGCATTTACAACAAAAATAATTGATGATCATGGCCTTTGACTTGTCTGATTCCCTGATTACAGAGAAGGAACACGGGCAGAGATGCAGAGCGTACGTGAACGGGACAGAAAGGCAGAGGAGCGATCATAATCTTCACTTAGCGAGAGAGAAGAGAGCGCCAGAGAAGCAGACAGACGAGCGAGAGACAAGCGAAAGTAGGAGAGATCAAAGATCAGATAAGACGGCGCATCCTGAATGGAGAGGCAAGAGGAAAACAGCGAGGAGGAGAAGCTTGATCTAGGAGGAGAGAGAGGGTGAGAGCCGATCTTGATCTACCTGAGCCAAGCCCAGCAGGAATACAATATGCTCGATCCCGGAGGAATACATGCATTAATCCCACTAAATTATTTAACGAAAATCCACATCTCAACAGATTCGACTGACCGAGTGTTAGCACTCTTGAAAATAATGAGGACTATGCGAGCAAACGGGGAAAGGGAGATTTCGAGAAAGAAAATTATATATGGAAACGATGTGAGTTCCTGTTTCACGTATAAAATATCAGTCTTAGGGATCTGAACAATGTAATTCTCGCCGCTTTTTCTTCCTAAAAAACTATAATCGCATCTCTCAAAACCTAACATTTAAATTTATGTTTCAGGTTGTGATCTTCAACATCGGTACTGCACCAAATTCAATGGGATCATGGCAATGGATCGAAACAAAAAGCATGATCTCGAGATCAAGGACAAACCTGACTTATGGTTTCAGGGGTAACATATTAGCACTGACGAGCGCGGTCATTCAATGAGACGGTCAATCCTTGATACTAACCATAAGCAGCGCACAATCATCAATATAAGAGGGTTTATGTTTCACAGGCAAAATATAACTCCTGGGCCACACGAGATGCAATACGTCTTGAATCCTCGGCGACAAACAAGACTATCTTCCTCACACGCTTCACTGCCCCCGATCATCGCTCTTGTTTTCAACTCGCAAGTTAATGCGCTCGGAGACGGACACCGGACAACCAAAGGTGAATCAGCGTTTCACTGATAGGCTAACCATCTTAGTTATGCATGGCAATTCAATTGAAAGCACAATCACGGTTCAAATACTAATCTCAAGCTCACACGCTCTATCGACGGCCATCTCATTCAGAGTCACAATAATATTATAGTAAAATCAGAGTTTCCCAGATAACCTATCAGACACTTTCCCTAGAAACTAAACATGCCCCTGTGCGAGCTTACACGCTCGATTGCCTTGAATCATTGAGACTCGCAGTCACAAATTAATCGGGAACCGGCTGGGAGGGGCAAATTAGATGATTATGGAATAGTCTCTCTTGCTCCCTGCGGGTAATAAAGATGATGACTCTGATCGGCTCGAGAATGGGAGGAGAAAGATGGGAATAACGACAAGGTCAGAGCTTGATCGCCCCCTCCTTCCAACTTGCTCATAATAACAGCTCTTAGACGACTAATGTGAGCGATTCGAAAGAGGAATTGGAGGGATGACATGCAGCTAAAGCCCATTTGGAAAATAAATTCAAATCTGAATGCAGGCGTATTCCAGGTGAAACGATATATACAAGAATTAGTTGAGCTCGAACAATTTCAGATCACGTGAGAGTAGAGTTTCAGAGTTGAGATATAAACATAAATTCTCCGGAGAGAACAATGAGTGCCGCATGAATTAGTGCAAAACATTATTTAAAGCAGCAACGATTAAAGCCTTAGCGCAGGTCGCCGCGTTCATTACATCTCTGATTGCACACCTAACTGATTCGCGTCTCAGTGTTTTGATTTAGACAGCAATGTTCTAGCAACGACAATCCTGCCGCGGCATGAAATCCAAAACATCCCAACACTCAACGACCGAGATCAGGCTTAGCGCGCAATTGTTAATAAAGTTACCACAATAGAGAACGCGTAATCATCTTGTAATTCCAAATGGCTGGTTCTACATCTCACTTCAATATTGGATGAAACTTGTGAGGGAGACACAAAATTGCAGTTCTCGCAAGATTAGAGTTTCAGAGTTGCAATATAGTCAGAAAGTTCCGCACACGTACAATATCGAAGTGCTAGATGATAAAAAAAATGAATAAATAAAATAATAGATAATTTTTCACGAAGAAGTGGGTGAAGGCACTCGCCCTACTCACTACTTCTTCCCCAATACGCTGAGCTACCCCCTAAGTAGTACACGGTGGTTAGCTAAAGAAGGGCGCGAAAGATTTTTCACTCCCCACCGAACTCGCGTTTCAGAGTTGAGATATAGTCCGAAAATTTCGCGCACGGACAATATGACGTGGATCATCAGGTGAAAATACAATTCAAATGAAAAGATCAATTTAGTCATTCTATCAGTGAAAAACGCACTCCTCCTACTCACTACTGTTCCATCAATGGATTGAACTACCCCCTTACTAGTACGGAGCGATAGAGTGAGACCAAAGGAGGGTGAATCAGCACCTAGATCATGCCAAAACCAAGAGGGTGCAGACGATCAGAGCAGGCTAGATAGCACGGTCATCGGACAGTCTCTGTCTGCCCCGCTGACAGGGTAATGACCGGTCATCTCTCTAGAGGGAACGGCGCTAGGGTCCCCCCCCCCCCTATTCATCAGCCGTAGTTTCCTTTTCAAACCTCCCATTCCCCTTCCCCCTTCCATTCCTACCAACAATTGGTGGATCACTCTCCGGAGCGTCATTATAACGACAGTCGGGCGCTATGAGCGGGGATGGGGTCAGGATAGGAGACTAGGCTAGTGAATAGTGCTCTCTCCAATGTGCACACTCTCTCGTCGGTTAGAGAGAAGAGGGAGTGTGCAGAATGGAGAGAGTAAACATTCGATCCGAAGACTTTAGACAAGGCGACAGGCTAATTACCCGCAGGGTTCCCGTCTCACACCTTGAGACAAAAGAGCCTCTGATCTTAGCGCTGGGTGTGGAAAAGGGCACGAGACAATTGGACCTAGACCTTTTCTCCTCGTCCTTTGAGGTACCGAATGGGGCGAGATAGTGTGTGAAAAATAGAGAATCTTTGGGGGAGGGGGGGGGTTCAATGAAAGTCAATGAGCCAATCGATGGATTAGAGCTTCCGGAAGGTATTCGTCCCTGTTTGCCCACACAATTTTTGGCCGATCGAGGCCGGGCCCGTACAAAACTCAACAGGGCGAGATATCGGAAACGTCTCCCTCTCTGCGCACACCACACGCATCCGGAATTTTATGAGAAGGCGGAATGGAATGGGTTGGAAATATCAAGGGCAAGTAGGTTTGGATCACAGGAGTGAGGAAGTAGCAATGGTTTGCAAAAGGTCACAGCCAAGCAAAATCACAGTTTCAACATTTTCCTACACGGCGGATTAATGATTTGTAGCTGCGATGTAAATACTTTTGAACGGAGACAATTCAATGAGACCCGAAGACTTGCGAAAAAATAACGATGAAGTTTAATCAAACATCTATTATCACAAGAGGCTGACGCTGAAGAGATGTTTCATGTGAATCTCGGGTTTCTAAGCGCAGATATAGGAACATGCAAGCCAAAAAATATCAATTGTTGAGCCGTGGCCGCGCGTTGTAAAAAGAAACAGGGCAGAATTGACCATCACAAGCACAGAGTTGGTTCACAATAGAGAAAAGCGCCGGGGTAGGAAGCGGCGTTCCCCCGTCCCTTCCCACTCTCTCCCTCTGAAACCCAATCCCCTCCTTTCGCCTTTGTCCTCTCTCCACTATTCCCACACTTGAACGTTGGGGACGCGCTGGGCGAAAACTCAGCAGTGGTCATTCGACAGGGACATACAATAGTAGAGAAAAATTCAAACGTCGATCGACAGAGGCATTCTGTAGGATGAAAAATCAATCAGTGATCGATTGATTGATAGATAATGTATGCAAGAAAGGTAGTCATCGATCGGCAGCGCTCTACAGTATGATAAAAGTCAGTAATCGATCGACCGAAGCATACTGTATCCTTACCGTGCTCGAGGGCGCGAAGAAGCTGCTGGATACGGTAGAGGGCGCGGGCGACGGTGCCACCACCGATCGCACCGTGTCGTTTGCCTGCCAGAGGAATTGACTTTCAATGAGGAAATGTATGCACCCACTATTCTACGGGCACGATTATCCATTGGTTTCGATTGTAAACCAACGCAGAGAAAACATTCGAAAAGGGAATAATTAATTTAGCCGGCGAATGTTTGTGTTTCAGCGCGAGAATGTATGCAACCAGAATTCAATTGAAATGATCCCACCTTGGTCATCTCTTTAAAATAAAACAATTCATATCATCGACATTCTACTAATATTGTTATACCACAACACACTCAAAAACCCATTATAATCAGCTCGCTAGTGTTCATCTAATTAATTCGTCCTCTCCACGATGTTTTTTTCTCCATAAAATGCAAAACTCCCAACTTACCTGAGAAAAAAAAAGTTCGTCAGCGAGGATTTATGTTTCAATGAGAGGGCATTAACGGATTCTATACCGACATACTAGATTCTTTCAAGGCTCGGTGTTCACAAAAAATTTCAAATCACATCGGTGTGCTCTTCTCATATCATGTATTTCTACTAGATTTCGCAGCTTCTTGTGCATCAGAAAATCGAGTAACTGCAAAATATCAACTGGGGTTCACTAGCGAAGCATAGCCGCACAGTTATAATTGTTTAAATCAGAGGTCAAAGATCAAAGACCACGCCCACCTGCACCAGCGACACCCGGCCCGTCTCGGGCAGATTCGGCCGGAACATTCCGCTTATCGATTATTCCCGAGGTCCGAAAATCGTCGTTCGTTCGCTACAATGACAAAATTTAGCATTAAAAAATCAATTAAGCGAAAGAAAAAAAACGAAGTGAAAATGACATTCGACATCGATGGTGGAGGAATAAGAGACAAAAGGGAGAAAATGGGGGAGAGAAAGGGAAAGAAAAACGTCTGAGTCATGGAGGGAAGGGGAGAGCATTCTCGCACATTTTCTCGCACACGGCAGTGGTGGTGGAGTAGAGGTGCTATTTCGGATTCGACTCTCTCCATTTTGCACACTCTCTCGCCGGTCAGACATATGCCATAGTGTGCAGAATGGAGAGAGGAGGAAACCTGTGGTGGTGCAACCCCCCCCCCCCCCCCTCGCATTGCAAATACAGAGTGAGAGAAAGAGAGAGGAAGAAAGAAGGAGGGAGTAGTCCCAGAGAGAGCAGTAATGGTTCAAAAAAGCTTATGCAAACATTGGCATAATGCGAGAATGTGTGGAAACTGGGGGAGCCCTAGTAATGGTGAATTTATTATTTTCTTTTACGAAGACGGAAAAGAGGAACCATTCCCGCACACAAACCCACCTTGTCTTCTACCATTTCTGAAGCGGGAAACTTACATGCACATCAAGATACGAATTACCAAATCTGGCAATAGCACAATTTTCAAAAAAAGTTTATTTATCTACACGTCGAAGCGACTATCGTTGGTTGGCAGCAAATACACCACAGGATGAAGCATGAGTGGAGCGCCAATTTCCCATGCAAAAATAAAAAATGATCTCATCGGAGTCAGAAACAAGTGAGTTTTCTTAGTGAGAATGGGCATTCATTCATTCGGCATACCTCGTCAACATTATGAATTTCCGTCCGCAAATGAACTGATCACAGATCGTGAACGATCGAAAAAATAACAAGGGTGTGAACTAAATTCGCCGCGCTCTCCAATCTGCACAATATCTCGTATCTCCGACCGGTGAAAGAGTGTGCTGAATGGATAGAGACAACAGAGCATAGGGGGGAGGAGGAAAGACAACAACGTGAATACAGAAGTGTTATAGGAGGGGGAGTGTTCACGACGAGTGAAGAGAAACAAGAATAGAATAGGTGAGAATGAGGGGAGAATTGAGAGATAGAAAGAGAGTACAAAAAGAGGAGTAGAGTAAACGGAGAGGAGAGATCGCTGTGAAGTTGCCGATTGGTAAATAGAGGTTCCCGTTTATTATTGTTCAGTTCTACATCGACCGTAGATCATTCAACACACCTCCGCAGAATAATAGACCGTGTATGGAGCCGGAGACTCGCAGGCGAATACAAAGCGAACTTTGCAGGAATCTACGGCATTCTATGTTCAACGAACCAGATCTAAGACGTTCATCGATGTAGATCGGAGACATTAAGAAGAGTACAAAAAGGGTAGAATAGAAAATATTGCTGTGAAGTTGCCGATCGATAAAAAGAGATTCCCGTTCATTATTGTTCTAAGATCTACAACGAATGCAGATCGTTCAACGCAACCCCAAAGAATATTAGACGTATGTATGAAACCAAAAACTTGCAGGTGATCAAAACGTAAAATCTATCGGAATTTGTTCAAGCAACTCATGTATAGCGGAACAAATTAGAGACCTTCGAAAATGGAGAGCAGAAAGAGAAAGAATAGCGAAATCTAGAGTACAAAAAGATGAGTGGAGTAAACAGAGAAAATCGCTGTGAAGTTGCTCATCGACAAATAGAGTTTCCCGTTTATTATTGTTAATGTGGACATCGGAGAGATATCGCTCGAAAGTAAAAACCCTGGGTCTTGTACTATCTATCGAGCCGGAAAACAGCGGGTGAGCAAAAGGCAAAATTTACCGATATCTACAGGCGCACGTGGAACATAGAATCAATAACTAGACTTTCGGCTATACTAAAAATCTTTTTTTTTAACCAGCTTGCGCATCCCGATTAAACCATGTAAAAAAAAGCGATAACAGCATCCTAAATAAAAATTCAGATAATGCAGATCATTCGGTACCTCGAAAAAAATTTCACTACTATTTTTTTTACAGTTCTACAGAGTTCTACAGGGATGCGCAAATTGAAGGTTGAGATGCTTTAAGATGATTTTTTTAATAGCTGCAGCTCCTAGCATTCCTCATTGATAATTAAATGATAGTGAGCTACAAAGATTCCTAATGGCATAGAAACAATTTTTTCAGAACTTAAATATTATTAAACTCAATCGTATTCTCTAGAGTCTAAACAAAACGATCCAAAGAACACGGCAATTAATAGAATAAGCACAGTAGGGATATCTTTTTGGATATTGCTCTCTCCATTCAGCACACTCTTACGTCTGCACAACCGGCGAGAAAGTGTGCGGATTGGAGAGAGCAATCTTAGTTTGCACATTTCGAGAACAATTCCAAGACAAGAAGGTTCTTCTAACAAAGCTCAGCTCAATGTTCGCCCCCAAATCAGCTGATCTATAAGCCCGGTAACCAGTCCAGCCCCAAATCAACGCCACTTAACGGGGCGAAAAGCGCGAGATTCATCTCCCTCTCTCGGGAGGATACCGGAAAATGGGGAGCCTCCGAAAAAAGCACTCGCGATAATCGGCAATAATCGATCATTTGGAGAGGACGAGCTATCAGAGCGAGAAGTTTGAGCTCCTCTATGCATGGGTAGATCAAACTATAGAGTAGGCAAAGATTGGAGAGCACTGCTCTTCAGCAATGAAATGACCAAGAAGAAAAATAAAATTAGTTCTGAACATTCCGAATCGTGATACAAACAGATTCAAGTAAGATATTTGATTTTTTAAACGAATACAGGTAGATTCCATCGCAGCATGAAAACCCAGATTATTATACCACGGGCGAAGCAAGAAACACGCGGGAGCAACAGAAATTCACAGGTACTGAATCTAGCAGGTCAGATCAGGCCCAAAAATCATTATTCTTTAGCTACAAAAATCAATACACCCCAAAAATCGACTCAGCGATGTCGAATCGTAGATACAACAGATATATCAAATAATTATTATTTATCATCATACTTTTGAGAGGCGCATTGCAACCAGAAACCCCCATAGAATCTTACACCACGGATGAATCAGGAAACACGCTGCAACAAATGAAACCAAAATTAACAGTATCTACATCAAAACAGTATCAGATGCTGAATTCGCTCTCTGACTGTCTGCTCACTCTCTCTCTAATCCGCACACTCTCTCGTTCCCTGAACTTCTAACCTCTTCAGAGGAAATTCTAACAGGTCAGATCACGATATTTACCATGTTCATATGACAAGGATCGCGAGTTTTTCAGAATACCGACCGTCCTGCATCGGGAAAGAGAGATAGAATGAAATTGTTTATGCGAAAGTTTTAAAGGGTTCTTCGCTCTACATTCTGAAAAAAAGAATGAATCACTAGCTTTATTTTGAAGCAAGTTATGATCAATTTTCGACGGCGAATTTTCCTGTTTTGGTCTCGACCCGACAAGTTTGACCCTACCGTAATCGAAAATTTTTTTTTAATATTCTGCCAACGCAGTTTTGTAGAGCTTCATTTCTAGTACCTTGGTTTATAATTTCATCCGGATCGGAGATGATGAATTTCTATTTCCGCAGACCCCCCTCTAGTGGTCGAAAATATCGCGATCCCTCTCATATGAGAGAAAAGTCCTTTGGAAGGGAAACCACTCAAATCCGCACTTTGGGATGGATCCCATAAATTTCGAGGCAAGAAGGAGAAGATGGAATGAGATGGTCCCTGGAAGATCTCCGAAGAGAAGTGCAGGGAACGAGAGAGTGTGCGGATTGGAGAGAGCGAGTCGACAGTCAGAGAGAGAGAGATCGCGAATTCAGCCAGATTTCGCCCCAGTGTCCTTCGGAGCACGCGCGATTCAGGAAGGGGAGAGATGGGAGAGAGATGAGATACAAGAGACGGTGAGAGAAAAAGACGGAGAGGAAACATGAATCAGCCGTGCAGAACACACTAGTGTGATTTCCCTCCGATTTTCAATTAGAATTTTCGGAAAACAGATAATAAGACAAAAAAGAATGGCTAATATTGTCGCTGCATAACAGCGCTAATTAGACAAAGGAGAGGCCAGAGAAAAATATTATTTTCGAAAATACGAGCTAACTTGCCTAACCAAAGAAAGATCAGCTGAGGACAGAGGCCAAATCAGACAAAGGCATACACGAGTCAGCCACTATGGGTATTGTTCTCGATTGGGCGTCGAGTAAATAAGCAAAGAAGGAAGAAGAGATCTGGAATTGATGGAATGTCCAGGCCAAAAAAACGGGGCGATCCGGATCCCCGCGAATACAACAGTAGAAGAAAAGGACGTAGTCTCTCGAAAGTGCGTCATCACTATGTAATAAGAAGAAAACAAGTTAAAGGCGTTATTATGTCAAGCGATTTTACAGTCAACTGGCGACTATGCTAGATGAGACAGATGGTAAGGCGGACTGATTGAAAATGAGAGAATGATGAATGAATGAACAGGTTCATTTCAGCGTTAGAAAATATTATTGCCTGAATTCCTCGCATTCTCTCACTTTCTGGAGGCTGACTCATTTCTCGCCGATAATTTTCTCTGTGATGATAACAATTGGCGATATTCGTGACTGATCACTTGATAAGAGGAATCGATCGAGACTCGACCATCGTCGGTTAATCCAATTGGCAAACTGTTCGATCGCGCTAACAAAAAGAGAGGAAACACCGCCAAAGAGAACGCTCCCTTTTTCGGATTGATTCATCAATTTCATTACTCATTAAATGCCAAAAAAGAACAGATGGTAACGCAATAGTGAGATAGGAGAGAGTTTAAATGTTATAGCAAGACAGAAAAAAGGTGGTCAGATTTTTTCATCAATAGGACAATACAATTAATAGAATGAGCAGGTTTGGGTTTCTTTAAAAAAAGAAGAATTGAGAAATAACAATACACTTTGAACCGCAAGAGAAAAAAAATCTCAGAGCGAAACCGCAAATCGACGAGCGAAATTCGCCAAGAAACTGGACATTGCCCGGCGGAGAACGCGCGTTCTTTCTCCCTTCCCTCATCCATCGAGGCATTGGCCTCCCCTCTCGCCTGCCCCAGAGAGCACATTAATCGAGGAGGTCACTGTCAGACAGCGCGCCGGCAAGAGAGCATAGCAGATCGAGAGAGCGCGATCGCGACTAAAGGGCAGCAGAGGGGGGCGAGAGAGTGTGCGAATGCGAGAGAGACAGAGGTCGATCTGGTGTCATTCCCATACAGGCGAATGTGTGGGGGAGGGAAGAAGGAGGAAGGGTGAGGCTAGGGGGGGGGGAAGAATTGGCATAGGGAACCAGCCGATTTCATGGGACATTGCGCCTTGGGAAGGAATGGAACCTGAGGATCAAACCATCGTCTAGGTAGGTCATACACGGCCTATAAAGTAGCGATGTTGGTTCGGGTTTCGGCGTTCTCCATTCTGCACACTCTCTCGTATGTTACACAGACTGTCTGACCGGCGAGCGAGTGTGCAGAATAGAGAGAAAAATAGAGAGAAAAAAATTCGAAATTGCATCCGTACTTCAAAGTATCCGGATTTCCTTAATGATTTTCTCCAGTGATTTATACACGTTCGGAAGTAAGTACACTACTGAACGCCTTTGAAATGAACGGTATTTGCAATCAGAGCGAAACTGTGAAGTGATGGGTTGAATCCGACAAGAAACTTGAAAATCCCGGTAAAAAAAACTACAGGGTAGATAGGCCATGCCCTCGCCTGGCCTATAAAGTGTCCACTCTTCCTTCCTCCTCCCCCATCCACTTACCACCCCCCCCCCCCCCACCACCCTCCTTAACGATTGTATAAGAGGTGCGCATGCGAGTGCAAACACATAATGGAGAGGAGAGAAGAGGGAGAGCAGGGATTGGCACTGTTTCACACTTATAGTACACCCTTGATGATTACGGTAATGGTATGATGATCGATCAGCTACGCGCGTAAGATCTTTCTCTACAATCTACGGTAGTGATGTCGGACCGAACAGGGACTCTCTCCATTCAGCACACTCCCTCGTTAATCTAACAGGCCGGGTCGAAAAATATGCAGAAGAGGCCAGCAATCAATCCGGTGACTATTGTACAGCAATGATTGGCACTATACATCATGTAAAGATTCTGCATGATTACGAGTCGCCTTAGCTGGGAATCGAGTGTGCCGAATGAAGTCATGTAGAAAAAAGGTGAAGATGAAAATCGTAATCCATGCAGTAACAATGTATTCACTCAACGCAGCAGAACGTTCTCATCCTCCGAACAAACACACACATCGAAGGAAACACTTTTATTTTCGAAACACAGATACCGTACTCTTTCAGTTCGCTATAGTTTAAACATGAACAACACTTACAATAACAATAACAACATAGCAAATCCTCTTCAGATTTTTGTCCGATCTTAGTGTGATCTCTGTACTTGCCAATGGCAGAATATAGAAAAAAAGGAATAGGACCAAACGCCGAATAATTAATCAAGTTAACAACGATTAATCTAGTACGGAATTTGACTCGGTTTCGCTCCAAAACTCCTTCAATTCCTTTCCGAATCCGAGTAGATCAACCATGGCCTCGAAGTGGGGAGGAGGAGGAGCAGAGGCTACCAGATCAGAGTCGCCACCGTATCTGAGAGAGAAATTATCGATTTTTGTGAGTACTCGAACATATTTCATTGAGGCACAATACCAAGGTATCATCGTTTTCCCTGTTTCATACGGAGATTTGTATGGGCAGTGAAACGTCGAATAGGTATTGATGGCGTAAGATTTTCCCTAGCACATTGTTTTTCCAAATATAAACAATAGAGATATTATTGATCGATTACGGCAACCAGACATCAGTCTAATTTTTTTAAAGATGCGAGCCTTCAAGGAATCGTATACATGTCTAAATTGAGACCTAACTACAGTCGTTGAAACACAAATCGCACATCAGTTTACTCCGTGCTCTTTCGCTCCGTAAGCAACAATTTCGCATATCGACCGATTATGCGATATGACATCTCCATTGTTCTATTGTACTTTGTGACACGGTAACCAGCTATCCCACTCCAACTACAGGAAACCATCAGTGATCTACCCTGAATCTCTATTCTCTATTTCCCGAATGCATTATCTCACTCTCTAACTAGCAGAGACGAAATAGCCAAAGAAACAAAAATGTGGCGCTATGCCTAATCTCACGCGCATGACTCCAGAGTTCTGTATTTAGAATATCGATAAATTGCCTACACACCCAATCCCACGTGAGATCGATTATCGATTGATTACTATCACCTACCCGAGTGCCTTTGAGTGATTGCGAATCAAAAATATCTATTAAATTGTCATTGAGCAAATAATCGTCCCAATCGTAGAACGTCGGTATCTCTATAGCCAATGAAACACAAATGAAGCTACACTATGACTCTCACGCGCGCCGCCGAATTGTGTTCATAATATTGCGAAAGTTTATCGATAAATCAATTGATCACTGTTCATATTTTTATATCGTATTTCTATTCCTACTTCTCTACCGTAGAACGTAGATCGCTTGCTTCGACTACAGGAATCGCTTATAAAAATATTATTGAGAGCAACTCCGATCAAGATCCTATCGCTTCCCCTACGAAGTAGAGGTATTTATTCAGAAAGTGAAACACAAGTTCACGGAGAACTGTTGCTAAAAACCGGCGCTCGATTCTACATATCGTAATTTCAGAGATAACACAATACCATTCTCTTAATCATCGTGCTCCCTACCGTATCCCTCTCGCCACATACACTTGTTCAGAACCGTCTGCCATATGTGGTAGTATATCGATGGGGTTCCCCGATGCTATCAATTTCTAGACTAACCATCTATATTTGTATCGGCAGTGAAACGCAAATGAGCAAGTTTGTGATTGCGCATGATTCCCGCTCACACAGTATATCAAAAACGGGCACTTTCCTAGATCGCAACCAAGACCCGCCTCCTCTCAAAGGGGCGGGCCATGCCCACTTCTTTCTTACCTTTCTCCCCTAGCTATGATTACACATAAACTACTTGCACTAAATCGGATCCTCATAAGAACGCTTCTGGCTTAGGCTTAGGTACACGCAGCTTCGGAGGGGCGGGAAAGGGGGAGGGGCTTGGTTGCCATCTAGGAAAGTTCTCATAAATACTCATGGGTGATGGTTTTTCTTACATGAAGCGATTCAGGTTGACTGAATCCAGCGCTGACCAACAGCATAGATAACAGCAATGAAACACAAACCGGCCCATGTTTTTCATCTCCGTCTATGTCAGAATCAATCGACGACTGAACTGCATCCTCATTTCTACCGTACTCTCTACCTACCAGTCACCAGGAAGTGAGAGAATGTGAGGAATTGAGGGGAAAAAATATTTGCGCGCTGAAATAAACCCGTTCATTCATTCATCAATCTTTTATTTTCGATCAGTCGGCCATACCATCTGTTTCATCTAGTGTAGTCGTCGCCAGAGCGACAGTGAAATTGATTCTTCCTACCTACCGTACCCCTCCCCCCTTCACTCACTTGGGTAGCACCGTCTGCCATACGTGGAAGTACATGGGCAGATCGGCGAGGGGCGGGGCTTCCTTGCCGAGTCGTGCCACGAGTCGAGGTGGAGTGTACTGAATAGTGATGTCGTTTCGGTTTCCGACTCTCTCCATTCTGCACACTCTCTTGTTTCTCTGACCATCGAGTGTGCAGGATGGAGAGTGCAAAAACGTGAATCACATCCCTAGTACTGAATATTAGTGGTCTCGAATAGAAAATTAGCTCTCTCCATTCTGCACACTCCTGCCGATAAGACAGGGGGGAGAGTGTGCTGAATGGAGAGAGAAACTATTTGATCTGGCAATAATAATGAATATTGAGAGGAGAGATCGATACTCGAGTTATTCTAGCCGACAAGAGCATTATTACTCTGGTCGGCTATGAGCTATCAACATGTTTTAGAAAAAAAATCTTCAGAATTGAAAACACCTGCACCGAAGTTTCACCGAAAATACCGAAGTTTCACACACAAGATAAATCAAGGATATTCAAAATGGAATGAATTCATCTTGAGACGAATACTTCGATAATCTTTACAACTACCGTACACCTATGATCGCCCCTCTTGCACTAGTATCCCTCTCCTTCCTTCCAACCGCATACCTTCTTGCCCTTATTTCTGGCTGCTCGAGCGGGTTCCATTCGCACTGGCTTTCCATCAACATCGAAGAAGCGCTGAATAATTATTTAAATTAATTTTAATTAAAATTTTTTAAAATCACTGTTTGATCGACTCGCGCGATATAAATTGCGAACTTTATTCCTGCAGCTGTCAGGTTTCAGGAATGAGATAGATATGATACGTTCTCTACTTTCGGTAATGGTTTCCTTCTCTGTCCTTAAAAAATCATTCTTTTTCTCTCACTTCTCATCTACATTTTAACATTTCCGTACCTTCAGTTCGCTGTTTCAGGACCGACATAAATTTGCTCTATTTTCAAAGATCGTCATTCTACCGGCGATTCCCTTGTAAAGAAAATAAATATTTTCACAAATAATTTTACTCTCCAATTGAGCTTCTAACTGATAGCCATAGGTTCGCTGTTTCATACTCGAGATAAACTTATATTGATTGCAACACGCCTCAATATGAGCTCGGTTTTATCTCCCCAACATTTTCAAAATATTCCTCCTCTTCACCCGAACGTAGCTTTAATGCCATCAATTACATGTTTCAGACTCGAGATAAATTTATATTTATTATATTTCTCAGTAGGCAAATCCATCGTCTTCCTCACCTGGGCGTAGATGGAATCGCCGAGGATGGGACAGTCCAGATGGGAGAGGGCGAGACGAGGCAGGTGACGGGCGACTGTAATTAGTGAGCATGTCGCTCTCCATTCTGCACACTCTCTCGACAGTCTGCCAAACGAGATAGTGTGCAGAATGGAGAGAGATCAGAGAACCGAAACAATTGTCGCCAGTGAGCAATTTTCAAGTTATTTTTTATAAGCGCATAACTCGAGTGATACAATCAATCTACTTTTCATCTTACATGAAGAAAAATCTATACATCTATATAAAGCGCAAACGTGTGTCTTGTGTGTGTATGTTCGGTATGGACGTCCTGCCAACTTTTGGTTTAGTCACCCCTACCTAAGCTTACGCGTTCTACGCTTATATGTGAAGCACGAAGCGCTGAACCTAGCCAGTGGTGTGAACGCTGGTGGTATTAAATAAATAAATAAATAAATAATTCGCGCTCACACTTTCCGAACTGCAGATGCAGCAGGCTGCAGTCGTGGTCGGATGCGATCTAGAACGGAAATAAAGTCAGTACTCGATCATCCCAACGTGTCTGATACTGTGGCCAGATGGACTAGCGTTCTCTCCATTCTGCACACTCCGTCGGCAATATCTGTGAGTGTGCTGATTGTAGAGAGCTACAATCAATCCAGCCTCACAAGTGACCATTTTCTTGTCGGATTCCGCCCGTCACATCGCGGGTTCGCTTTGACTTTTAATCATGTTCACGCCAAAGGAATGCAATAGTCCGTCGTTGGCGTCTGAGTAGAAATCACTCTCACTAGCACCTTTGGCAGTGAATAAAGTCAGTACTCCATCTCATCGACTGGTGTGCCTACCGTATTCCACGAGATCCCGCCCTGCACCGCATATTTGCCCGTCTTCTGGCGCCGCGTCGCCCGCACACCCTCCTCGAAGACGTACTGTAACAATCGATCGATTACCATATGCTTCAGCTACTGTATACGTTCCTGCTAATGTGAGAAGTATATGAATAGGCTACAGTGTGCCTCAATCTACTGAACTGATCGAGCACTGTTTATTGCATACATTTCCGTAGGAGATAATTATCGATAAATTACCGTATTCCTCCAGTTACCGTACCTCTTTGTGATCACCGACTGGTTGAAAGGTGGCGAAACCGTCTACCGTACCCTCGTCCTTCTCAGGTTGCCCAATCACGATCGCGCTGCATTATCGAATTTATTGCTTAGCCATAGTACACGAACTGTCAATTTTCTCAATCCAGTTACAGTTGAGTTTCAGAGGTAAGACATGACTCTTATTGAACGCGATCTCTGGTATGCGGCTCCAAGTTGGAAACCAGCAGATCCAAGGGTTTCCAAGTTGCCCCCAAGCTTGATGGCTAGTTGGAAATCTGCTTGATTCCAACTTGGAAACGGCGATTTTACTTGATTCCAACTTGGAATTCTGCTTGATTCCAACTTGGGACAAAAAAAGGTTGACGATTGTTTTTACAGTATGCTTCCGAAATTTCCAAGTTGGAATCAAGCAAATCGCCATTTCCAAGTTGGAATCAAGCAGATTTCCAACTAGCCATCAAGCTTGGGGGCAACTTGGAACCGCATACCAGAGATCTTTGATTATTGACGCCCAACAGATTGAAAACATCAAATACTTGTCCCGTTTAATAATATCATTAATAATATCGATCAAGTCACTAGGATGTTTCAATGTGCATACTCAAGCAGCTATAAAGCTTGGCATATAATAGTTCGAACTTGTGTTTAGTTTAGAAAACAACAATACTCGCTGACAATAATCAGGCCTCTGGAAATGGTCTCTAAATAATTTACAGCAAATAACTCCTCAATAATGTCAATTCCGTATGGCGAATAAACCCAAATTGAATTTTCAGCACATGCGCACCTGCGCAAGCGGCAAACCCCGATTTGGATGCACCACTGATTCCATAACACCTATTGCAGCTCAAAATAGCCGAGCAAATTATATTTCTCATTCAACCAGGCGACTTCTCATTCTGATCACTCGTGTGTTTCACTACCAATTCATAAGGCCACGATGAAGCAGAAGACTATTTTAGACGATCTAAAAGCCAACACAAATTTAATGTCTTCCAGTGGCAACACCGAGGAGCAATCGTGAACTAACTATGCGCCACAGTTGCACTTAGCTTTCAGCATCCTGACTTAGTAAATGAGTCAGCTAGAAAGCCAATTTCATCAGAGGATTCTTTTCGAATAACTTTAAGGACTCACAGTGCAGAGTGCTGATAGAACTCGGCGTCCTCCTCTCCCGCAGCGCCTGAGAATAATATTGAGATGTGCGTCAGGCATACCGTATTCGCCTACCGTACCCAATCCGCTATGGATAACTGATTCACCTACCGTACCGTACCCAATGAGTAATCAATAAATTAAGAACCATTCCCAATCGATTACCGTACCCATATGGATGAACGAAGAACCTTACCCAATCGATAACTCAACCGAATACCGTACCCAATGAGCCGGCAGTCCTCAGAGACGCCCGCATCTTTTCGAAGTCTGGCTTGCCGCACGGAAGGATGAGCGGACCCGATAGGTATCTACAGTAGGCAGAAGGTTACGGTAGTCGATTGATCCAATCGATTCCTGCCTCCATCCGAATACATCCTAAGGATAACGTGATCTACCGTACTGAGTAGGAAGGCTAATTCGCCTTTCTGCGCTCTCCATTCAGCACACTCTCGTATTGTATCAGACCGGTAATACATAGTGTGCCAAATGGAGAGAGTTCAAGACTAAATGGCTTCCCTAGTACTGACCGTTTGAGCCCAGTGCAGAAGCCCAACTGAGGCTCGCGCAGCATCTTCGACAGCTGCGGTATGCAGTCGGCTATCGTTACCGTACGCTCGAGAGACTCCTGCAACGAGAGTTCCCAGGTACGGTAGGCGTCTATCGATCGATTGACTCACGTATCGCTCTTCAGCCACCTCGTCCCGGTCCAGCGAGTTGTGCACGGAGTTTCTGCAGAATTGCGGAATTATCGATTTATCGTAGAAAGCTACCGTATCCCTCTGATACCGCACTTACTTGAATACGCCTCCATCCTTCTGCTTGAAGCCGAGACAGGGAACGCCGTAGGGCTTCTGCAGAATGACGAATCGACCTGTCAATCGATAGTTTCGCTACCGTATTCATCGGTTACAGTAATCCTCTCGTCTACCGTACCTGGTTCGTGCAGGATTAGGGACTGCTCGAGGTGTCTCACGAGTGAGTCAGTGTACTTGAACACCCTGGGCGCGCAAGCAGCGTCGAGCTGTGCCCGAGTCACCGGCTTGGCCCCTTTGCTGCTTCTCGCTGATACCTTCTCGGTCGACGACGAACTCGCCCGAAGCGCGCCAACACAACATTGCTGACGCACTTGGCGAAGCACGGACATCTACAGTAGGGGTCAGTTCGGGTTTTTATTTTTCTTCATTTTGCACACTCCCTCGTCTGTCTAGTTGGCGAGAGTGCGGAATAAAACGATGACATAATCTACAGTAACCCATTCTTCTCTGCCCTTTCACATTCAAGATAATCTCTGTTGGCTGTCAACCCTTTCTTGTATTATCACAAATTATCACAAATAACACATCTTGAAGTATACACATTCATCGCAAATTCGGCAACGGTAAATACAATAAGAGAAACAACAACAATACTCAGTTCGATTCATGGTATTTAATCGGGTGATTACGGTAGGGGTTACGATACCTCGATCGATCGACAACTGCTTCAGACCTTGGGTTTCTTGACAGCGGGAGCATCACCGGCTGCAGCCTTCCTTGCTGCAGCTGCTGCATTCTGCTTGAGCACCGCCTCGTTCTGTCGCTTCGCTGCAATGAAGAGAATCAGTCGATAGTTTTTTAAACAGACACGCCGTCTCAATACTTCATAACAAATTTCCACAGCCCCTCCCCCTTTCCCGCCCCTCCAAAGCTGCGTGTACCTAAGCCTAAGCCAAAGCTTTCTTATGAAGATCAGATGTAGTGCAAGTAGTTTGGGTGTAATCATAGCCAGTAACCCGATTAGGGAGAAAGGTAAGAAAGAAGTGGGCGTGGCCCGCCCCTTTAAGAGGAGGCGGGTCTTGTTGCGATCTAGGAAAGTGCCCACAGACTTGTACTAGCAGTGAAACATGTCTCAAAGGCTAGATGTAGCCGCTCATATTTTAAACGTAATAGATTATCCACTAACGAATTTAGTAAACTTGAATCCATCTAACCAACCGAATCATAGTAGTATTTTTCTTAAACGCAATACCAAAAATTTGAAAAACAAACCAATAAAATACCCACTCACCGATATAATCATAGTAGCACTCCTGCGTGAATCCGTCGGGATTATACTGCTCCAGTGGGAAATTCGACCCAAATTCTTTGATCTCGTGAGACTCGATGAACAGTTCGTAGATCGACGGGTTCTTGAAGTCCTGGAACACCGAATATTAATAATATTAATTTTTATCATGCGTATATCAGGGGAAACCGACCGTCATGTTTTCATGATGAGCTTACGGAATGTCCGAACGAAGACCCGGCAGTTTAGCGCAACGTGAATACCTAATAAATGCCGTCTCCCACTAGCAATCATACCTGATCAGCAATGGCGGTGTGGCGCGGCGTGCACAGTGCGCACGGTGCCTAGTAGTGATGATAAATCGAAACTCGACTCTCCTCGATTTGCGTGTTCTCTCGTTTCTAGAGAGTACGCGCATTGAGGAGAGTCGTTTCCGATTTGAGATCACTAGTTCCAAGGAAGAAAATTTCATGCCGGGCATCGTGAACGCCTTGACCAGGTATGGTTCATGGTATGCACGGCGCACGACATAAAATCTTCTTGTAGGGCAGCGTGCAAACACGGCACTCGCCGGCGTCTCTGATACCCCTACGAGTCAAATGAGTGAAGTGCCCCAATACGGGACACCTATGCCTATGTGCTTCCGATTCTGCTGACGATCTGCTCCAGAAAAAAGCCAACGAACGCTATCTTTCTAAATGATTGGCATCTTGCTCGCTTAACAAATAAAAAATACCCACCACATTCGTGAAGCATGGCTAATTCAAAACAACTCGCAGTCTACTTCCAATGATGCGTCTCAGGTAAAGGGAGAATTCGACCAGAACAAAAGGAAAGTCGCTATTTTGCGCTGCACTCTCACCCGTCACATTCCGGCACCATTAGTTCGAATAACTGGAAGTTCACCTCCTACAGTTAACCAGTGGACGCTGAACGGTCAGAAAAATATCAATAGAAAGCTAAAAAAAAAAAATGTGACAATGTTCGTGCTTCATTGTTACCCGCCTAGTCTCGGCTGCATTGCTTATTCGAATAACAGGACCTCTATCACTATCAATACAGCTGAGCTCGCGATTGCAACAAATCTCCAATATGACATGTGTGTTCTACATTCGTATACCGGCAATGCGTACGCTTCTAGACTAGCTCAAATGGCATTCGCTTCTATCATCATCAATTTGAATGCCTTCCCTTTTTTCAAATTAACAATCCGCTCACCTTTCTAGTCTGTATGAACTGATTGATGTTCTGGCCCCTCGCCTTATTCTCGAACATCTTCCGGAACTTCTCCTGCACTTCTGGATCGACGGCGGTGTCGGGAGCAGGAGGAACGGCCACCTGGAGGGGATACAGAGTAGGGAGGCTGTTGCGATTTTGCCTCTCTCCATTCTGCACACTCACGACGATCGAGTGTGCAGAATGGAGAGAGCAACTATCCGATCCGGCACGTTGCTATTTTCTCCCACAAAGCAGTTCTACAATATATAAATGAACCGCACTTTCTTGATAAAACAGAAACCGTAACCCATCAACTCGTTTCGTGATTCCTATTCCCCCTTCCTCACTGGACATATCCCAAAATGATCAATTGAACTGGGGCATGAAGAACAGATATAAGCGTGATAATCCATAGTTTTTTTCAACCGAGTGTTGATGAAAGAATCAATCAATCCAGCCATCTTCGGGATATGACCGAGCCGTGAAACTCCATTCCACCACTCATTTCTATCTTCTCCCCTTCATTACCTCTCCTTAGAATCGAAGGTAACCAGCTTTAAATATGTCCTATGCTCGAAACCGCGATCCACCAACTCTCCTCTTTCCTCTCTACCTCATCATAACTCCTTATAATCGAAGAGAATCAAATTAATTGCTCGCCAAGAATTCTAGCTGGATCAAATGATCTAAGATAACCGAGCTGAAACCCCGATCCACCCCCCATCTCTCTCCATTCTTCACACTCTCTCGCCGGCTAGGCAGATAGGAAAGTGTGCAAAATGGAGTTCGAAACCCCGATCCACCTCCATCTCTCACCTCTCTGGCTTCCTCAGCTCGAGGCGTGGCTGGTCCCTCGAATTCCTTCGGAGATGAGTCGTACTGGGGAGTGCGCGGCGTCGAACCGCCCTCGCTGCCCGCTCCCTGAATTAATTAAATTAATTATTTATTTATTTTAATAATACAAATAATAAATTACAATCCCCAGATTCATTCATACTTTTGATTAAAATTTTGTCGCTCAACAAATACAATATACTATCACTTTGACATGCGAGTCTAAATCTAGGTGACTTTAGGAAGCAGACTTTCGTCAATTATAGAAATTTCCCATATCTCGAATGCATCTTCCCCATCTACCCAACCACATCTCTAATTTTCTCAATAAACAATGCAGACCATTTTAGGTAAATCCTGGAAGTTCGACGCTTTATAATGACGCGTTTCGATCCTTATTTTTTCATTTCTCCCACTAGTGGCTTCAAGTTTCAGATGGTCCATAACAACGAGAAGACGTTTTATTTCCAGTCACACTTCGCTGTTTGTTCTCAACCACATCATCCCACAAACGCATCCTCTTTAAATGTGTTGCCGTTGCTGATTGTCATCAACAACAGAATGCATCATTGTTCCTAATAAGTCGCATTTTCGTATGCACGAATCGCCATGAACATGAAGAATGATCAATATCCTATTCTCAATCCTAAATCACCTGGGTATAAGCACATTCGAACCCGACCAGAGACTTCAGGTTTCGTCCGAATGTAAATTTCCGTACGTTCTGTTGATTCCAGTTGATTTCCCGCAATATCCGCTCATACCTTCTCTAATGGTATGAAATTGTTACTTCTGCTAGTGACTTCTGGCTTCATCTATACAATAAATCCAGAGTATCCCTTTGTATCCAATGTATCCGAGGTAAATTTTTGAATAACCAATATTTTCATTTTTAGCCTCCCCCGTTACCTTCAGGTTTCAAAAGGCTATAAACTCTAGAAATGCACTGGCATGATGAATGACACCCACCATCTTCTTTATATCCTTGCTCTCCTCCAGCAGTCTATCTATCTCCTCTTCATCATCCTCCTCCATCGACTGACGAATCGGAGGGGCCGGTTCCTCGCTCATGTCTGCAGAGATCAAAGATCAATCGATGGTGACGTCATCACAGAACTTTTAGTCAAACACATTACCAAACGTGGCAAAAACTTTACTAGACAGTGCAATAGATTTTTTTACAGGCTAGATTCTCGTGTTCTATCCGGACCTCCTTATCAAGGTTCTAAAACACCAAACTATTTCTACCTCTTATCGTGAAATCACAAAATGGTAGAACTCATAACCACCTCGCGACTTTTTGTCGAATGCATCACCGAGTCTTCTGTCTTCTGCAATGCTCATCGATACTTATTTCTACGTTTTTTAAGAGTTTTATGAAACGCATTGACTCCAATTTTTATACAAGGTTCCAATCGTTCATTGCATACAACGTTTTTTAAAAGACAAGAATGTTAGTCAGTTATCATTAAAACAATTAGTTTTAAATAATTCAAATAAATAAATATATTTATATCTGACCTTTCTCGAATGTGTCCCTCTCGAGTCCAGATAGAGAGGCGGTGGAGGTCACCTTGCTCATGCTCCCTGCAACGGATCGATAATTCACAACAGGAGTGTGCAAAAAAATCCGGCACTCCTCATTTCCCACCCTCCCTCGTCTCTATGACCCTCGAAACAGCATGCAAAATGAGGAATGCGGGAAATGCTTTGCACACCCCTGATCCACAAGCTAAGTCGAATCAAATTTATCTCTCCATTCTGCACACTATCGAGCTGCGCTCACCGGCATAAGGTGTGCAGAATGGAGAGATCAAAATTCCATCCATCAACAATACTTTCAACTCGAAAACGAATGAAAGAAATTTTTGACCCAAATTTGACTAATGTATTGGGGTGTCCCAAACGTCCTGTCGTTTTTTTATGAAAAATATTTATTCAACTGTCAAGAAGCTTATTGAATCCTGCAAAGCTGCAATTAATGAAGTGACTATGGACCTTCTGTTTTGATACTCTAACCAGTGAAATCATAACAATTCCGAAGAACTACGGTATGTAGAACAGAGCACACCAAAAACAAAAATGCCGTTCTCCTTTTTGTGAATAGATAAAAATCAGTTTATTGTCTCAAGTAAATAGGGTGTGGTCAACACATAATATGCGCGCCATTCCGGCTTCCCATCTCGAATTGCATCATCACTACGAAACTTGCATTTCCCACACATTTTTTTAAATTTTTTTCAGATATTGATGCCGGAAATTGATCAAAATAATTTCAAATTAATCAAAACGTTCAACCATTAACATTTGAGCCCAATCGAAGGGCATACAAATTGAAAATTAGAAAATCGACCTCCAAAATGGCCATGATTTTCAAATTTTCTGGCTTATTTCTGAGATCGCAAAATATATTTCTGGTTTAAAATTTTTATATAAAAGTATGCTACATATTACTACTACAGTATTTGTTTGGGCTTCGGAATATCAATCGCCACTGATTTATAAAAATTCAAAGACTTGGTCCAAAAACATACATTTTCTTTTATTGCGTCACCACGCTCATGATCAAATCAAAGTCGAACAAATTAGTGCATGAGTACTTGCACTTATTTAGAGTGAGTGAGGGATATTACGACTTACGGTTCCCTTGAAATAATAAAAATAAAATCAGCGACAAGACTTTTGGGACACCCTAATAGAATAAATAAATAAAATAATAAAATAAACTAATCACCAATCTCGACGGGTGAGTCCGAGTCCGAGTCGTTGCAGTGGCCACGGGGCGGAGCAGGCTCGCGGAATCCGTCCTCTTAAATAATATATATATATATATATTTAAAATATATTTGTAAAGAAAAGTCCTTGTTGGCGTTACACAAGTTTCCTCAGAAACGGCGGACGTAGAAAATGATAATTTAATAAAATACAAAATAAAATAAATAAATCTCACCCGTGTTTCCATCGTCATCCCGATCCTCCTCGGGCATCTCCTCATCTGCAAGAGGGAAAGGGCTGAACGGGGGTAGGTTATTCCGATAATAAATAATGAAATCGGAAAACTAGCTGCAATTCTAGGCAATTGTATGTGAACTAGTGCTGCCGGATTGAACAGCGTCCTCTCCATTCTGCACACTTTCTCGCCGAACAGAGTGTGGATAGAACTAATATTCGGAACGCCAATTCTACTGTGATTAGGTGAGAACGAGATGCGCTTCATCCATTATACCAACACTGAACGAGGGTATGATAGAATAGCTCACTAGAATCGCCATGTCAATCCAATTCCATCCAAATATTTGCACCGTGATTCTATGTTTCACTGACCAAAGAAGAAGTCCGAGTCCTTCCTACCCCGAGACTGCGAGCTATCAGGAGACATCGTCCCGTACGTCGGCTGGCTTTGCGAGCCTGCAAAGGAAAATTGAGAAACAGGTGAATTTGAGCACCACAAAGTCGTAAAATCGAGGATATAGTTCTATTTTACAATAGTAACACCGATTGGCAGAAAAATATTGAGGGCTAATGATTCGTGCAAGTAAACCTAGAAGGGGCAACGGAGATTGTTGGTGAAATCGAGTTTCATGACTAATCAGGTTTAACCATTTGCAAGCGTCGCATCCGCGTAACATTTCAAAATGGAGAGGAATGGACAAACTAGATGAGTTTGCGTTTCAAATTGCCATGAAGTAAGTACTGACGCTTTGTTGACAAGTATAACTGGTATGAGTGAATATACAAACTCTGATGATGTTTCAAAACTACGTTAGGGCTAAGTCGAAGTTCCCTGTCTCAATAAGTTGCCTAAAACAAGGAAGGAATGCTCACCTCTGAGAGGATTGAGGCCCTCATTCGAGTATCGTCGTCGGGGCGATTCCTCGTCGCTCTCGCCGCCATAAGCAACGAGGCTGTGCATCTCGCAGCTTCTGTGAAAGGAAATACTGACTCAAAACCACGATGGATAACAATGAACGAAAGTTATTTCTATCCTTTAACCACATATTCGAGAATCGAGGGGTTACACGATCATGCGAGCATACTAGAGATTCCAAGCAAATAAATGCAACGAATATTCCAAGCAAATAAATGCAACGAAGACAGCAAGGAACAACAAAGAACGAAACGCGACAAAAATTTCGTCCACTGAAATCTGGAATCGGCGGACTGAAATCCGACACGCACCCAGATATCGTGGCTAAAAAGCACTGGTTGGCGCGCAGCGAGAAAAAAGTGCGGCAAAATTCAAAGCGTCAGGTTGATCCCTGATTCGGCAAATATTTGAATTTCCTGATATTTGAACAGCATCTCCCCCTGACATTGATGTGCAAGCTTTGAAAGATTTTTGAAAATTCACTGTTTTAGCAACGCATTCTATGTTTACTGAAAGTGGGTGGAGCCTATCAAAAACTCACTGTGTTTAACAGTCTTTTGGGCGGGGCCTACCTTACGAATTCTAGCCATGAATTTTTCCTCCTGTAGGATTTCAGTCCGCCGTGCCACTAGTGGGCGTGGCCTTAGCGAAAAGCAGAAAAGCGCGCATGGTTGCGGTTCGTTGTGTCACACTTATAACTTTGGCGTGAGTCAGATATAACTTGGCATGAGTCTTGAATTTTAAGTAATTTATGTTTTGGCCGGTTTTATTATATATTTAAATTTATTTTGCACAAATTATATAATTCAGGGCCAGCGTGAGCGCATGGGGTGGTCGTGCACCTATTGCACACTCATAAACGAGGTTTGCGTACGGTCCATTAATGTGAAACTGTATTTTTTTGTTATTTCGCTCTATAATTATTTTGTTAATTCTATTTTAGGAGCGCGACTCGTTGTGCGATGGCTGCGGGAGCTCGAAAGAGGGCAAGCTGGCGCGTGGCCCTCTTGTCGGTCTCAAGAATGCTGTGTCCGGAGCAGGTTTTAGTACTTTTATCACTTTATTGCTCGCTTCACCCTTCAAAATGTGGCTTATCAGCGCTGTGACTAAGCAGAAATATGCGCAAGGTTATCTAGTTCATTGTTGAGTTGTTCCTGTTCCACAAACACTTTTCCCTCGTATTCCCCAATTGGGGGTATCTCTTCTCCCCCCCCCCACCCCCCTGGAAAGAGTAGCCTCCGGGAGTCGTCTGTCCATGCGGGGAAAGCGATTGTTTACTCAGGGCTCCACCTTTCCGCTTGTCTCTGTCCACCTGTCCCCTATCTTCATGGTAATTTTGAATAGTGAAGTGTATTCGGTTTTGGCTCTCTCCATTCTGCACACTCTCTCGTCTCTCTGGCAGGTGAGAGAGTGTGCAGAATGGAGAGAGCTACTATTAGATTGGGAGAGCTACTACTAATTCTGACTCATGATACTCCCATGAGATCGGAACATAGGGTATTTCGACATTCGCTCACAATCGGAACACCGGGTATTTCGACATTCGCTCACTGGAGTGATGTGTTTGTGGCGATTGACACAATCAGAGTGCAGTGGTAGATCAGAGATAGTACATCTGACTAGTGTTCCCGAATCTAATAGTAGCTCTCTCCATTCTGCACACTCTTTCGTTAATCTGACCGACGAGATAGTGTGTAGAACGGAGAGTAAACCTGACGTTGAATTAGAAGCGCTGATTCCTCTATTAATGAACAACTGATGATAGATCAGTACAACAATAGATCATAATTGCCATATTGAATACAGTAATCTATCGGATGAATTAATTCACAGGATCATGTTAGATATTGGTGAATCAATTGTCTGGCTACAGTATATATTGATTGATCCCTTACAGTATCCGGTCTCACGACGATCTGGAATGACGTAGTGGACGTCGCCGCTTCCTCCTTTACTCCGCCCCCCGCCCCTCCCCAACCCGCGCCCTACAGTGTATTCGACGTGAGCTACACTTTTTCCTTTATATTTACTCAATCTATAATCTGAAAGACTGCATGTAATTCATACTATGATTTACCAATATGCGCCTTCTGAAAATGGAATATCGTATCAGCTTTTTTTGTTGACAAATCCGTGTTCCTAATGACCAGCGGGGTGTCAAGGGCGAGCTTGGTAACATAGAATGGTTGAAACAGCAATCCGCCGCTCAATTCAAGCAGTTTACAACACGCTTTGTCTTTGTTCCTTGCGGGGTTTCCCTTTTCCTGCTCTACGGGCGGTCTAAGATATTTCAAGCTTCAACTGTCCTTGAGACACCCTTCTTTTCACTTTCAATTTTTTTCAAAATAAAATTTAAATACATTAATATTAACCAGGTTCCCGCCACTCCTCCCCGCAGTGCGATCTACCACACAACCCCCACCACGCCCCAGATACCGGTGATAACGCTTAGTGGTGAGTCATTTCATTCCGGGACTTCTTTACTTGGAATTCCGCTTTAGTTTTGTCTTTCTCCATTTTGCACACTTTTCGCAGATCTGATAGACTAGGGAGTTTGGAGAATGTAGATAATATTTTTTTCTCGTGGAAAAAGAAGAAGAACGATTCTTTCTCTTTAGCAGAATGCTCCAAAAGACTTCCGGTCAAGTGCAGAAGTACCCTGTTCACTAAACTTCCTTCCTTCCCCTTTCGAAAGTCTTACGAAATGCCCCGTTGCCGGATCGAATAGTGCTCTCTCCATTCAGCACACTCGCTCGTCGGAGAGAGAAACGGTCGAGTGTGGAGAATGGAGAGAGCAACTGTTCGATCCGGCATCGCTACTAGAAACTAGAGAGTTCTGTATTGTCACTGTGTACTACAGTATCCATGGTGATTGGAGTTTGTGGTGCGCACATTCACTATTTCATCCCTGTTTCTCTCCTGGGATTCCTCCCTCTCATCTTCGTATATTACGAAAACAAAGCCGCTCTCAACCTGGCCAAACATCCACCGAAAACGGATCCATGGTCACACTCTCTCGAATTCGCGCTCTCTCTCGCTTTGTCTAACCCGACAAGGAGTGTGCAAAATGGAGAGAGACTATAACTCCCGAAAACGGGCGCGCTTGATTCCCCTTCACTTTGCGCGTATTACTATCGCCCCTGACTCTCAACTTTGACTTACGATCACGATTGTGCTCCATGCTTCCCTCAAGACCACGCAAAAGTACGGTAGCTCACGGGTTACGGTAGATTATTGACTTCTGATCTACCGTATCTCTCGACTACAGTAGCCTCTTTCCCTCTCCAGACACTCCTCCGCCCCGTCCGCCTCCTCCACGGCGACAACTCGACCCGCAGCCGATGCCACGAACAGCAGTGAGTACGGTAGAAAAGATTACGGCAGTGGAGTTGGGCCAGGTACATGATTGCAACCTAATAGCCCAGTAAATCTACACATTCAACGGTATGATGTACAGGGTATGTTAGCTATGACCATCGAGTTTTGCCAAATATAATATTAAAATATATTTTTTATTCATTTCCAGGTGAGAACGGATTCTGTCTCTCTCCATTCGGCCACTCATTCAATCTCAACGAGAGATCAAACGGTCAGAGACGAGAGAGAAGCGAGGAATCAACTAAAGGAGATCGAATTACTGTGCAGGTCGGAACTTGTCTGAAACAGTAGAGCAAAGGCGATTGAGACCTGACCTGAGGTAGATTGAGTCTCCTTGACTCATTTGGTCATCTTAACTTGTCCGATATAATTCGATAATTAATAAGAGCTGTTTGCGTAGACAAGCACTTTTCTATCGTATGAGAGGAAGGGTGTATTTTTCTTTTTAATTATTTACATTAATATTTTTAATATTAATAAAAATTTTCCAGACAGTTAAAAACGTCCTTCATCGATGATGAATTCCAGCCTACTGAGAAGTCACTGGGAAAGCTGTATGATGATCAAGGTGGGAAGCGGTTTTGTTATTTGATAGTGATGGCAAAACTCCTCAATTAGCGTGCTCTATCGCCTGTCAGAGAAACGAGAGAGCAAGCGAAATCAAGAGGGTCTAGTTCCGAATTGACTTTTTTTGAGAACCGGTGACTCGTTGTCACACTTTTATCTTATTAGTCGACAAATTCTTCTATTTGATTGTCTTCTTCTTCGCCTTCTCGTCCCCGATCCCGTGACTAAAGCGCTATCTCAAGATGCGACGAAGAAGGCAGTGCAGAGCTTCTACAATAACCTCTACTCGCCTGCAGTCTCGCTCCCTCTAGCTGTGCCTCTCTCCACTGAGCCTCTTCCGCCCTTCCTCGCTGACGAGTGCCGAGATGCGATATCTCACCTCAAGTGCGGTCACTCCCCGGGCTCGGACAAGATTCTCCCAGATATGCTCAGTTTGTCTCGGGAATATCTTGCTCAACCATTGACCGATCTACTCAACCGCCTTGTTGCCGGAGATCCCGTCCCAGGAGGCCTAGTAGAAGCCATCGTCTCTCTACTGCACAAGAAAGGAGACACGACCAACATCAGCAACTACAGGCCCATCTCTCTCCTCCCCGTCACCTTGAAGAGCATTACTCGTGTGATCATGAAGCGAATCGAAGCGAACCTCGATGAGTCGGAGTCCCTCACCCAATCCGGATTTCGCAAAGGGCACTCTACTCTCGACAATCTACACGCAATCAAACAACTCGCCGAAAGGACTCATGAATATGGGATCTCCCTGTACATTGGATTCGTGGATTTCACTAAGGCATTCGACACTGTAGAATGGAGCGCTGTCTGGCAGGCACTATGGAAGTCTGGAGTCCACCCCTCACTCGTCCACCTCCTCCGTCGCATCTACGAAACCTCGTCCACCCTCATCCGAGTAAACGATGAAGTAGTTTCTGTAAACGTGAGAAGAGGAGTTCGTCAAGGCGACACCCTGTCTCCCCGCCTCTTCAACGCAGTACTTCGTCTTGCGATGGATGACATAGACTGGGAGAATTGCGGACTCAAGATCGACGGACGCCATCTATGTCATCTCGAATACACTGATGATGTCGCTCTGGTCGCCAAGTCTCGTCCGGAGATGGAGAAGATGCTTCAGAAGCTAGTGGAAGCGTGCGCTCGAGTAGGATTAGAAGTAAACTCATCCAAGACCGTCCTCCTCACTTCCTGCACCACCACCCGAGCCCCCATCACTATCGGAAACCTGGTATTTCACTTCGCCGACTCCGCAACGTACCTCGGTGGAAAGATTTCTCTTCCCCTTGATCCTTCCGCTGAGCTCGAACACCGGATTCGCTTGGGATGGGCTGCATGGAGCAAGTTGTCTCATCTGCTAGCTTTACGGATTCTTCCTATGAAGACAAAACGACGTCTCTTCGACAGCTGCATCCGAACAACCGTACTCTACGGTAGCGAAACATGGGCGATGCGATCGAGCGACAAGGAGCGTCTGGATATCACTCTAAGAAAGATGGAGCGACGAATGGTCGGAGTTACTCTCAGAGATCGAATGAGAAACGAAAGGATACGTGAGATCACCAAAGTTCGAGACTGGAACAAGAATGCCCTCAGAAACAAAGCAAAATGGGCGCTGAAGATCCGGGCAATGCAAACCAATCACTGGACTCGTGCGACTACCGTATGGACGCCCTACAACCGTGCACGCCCTGCGGGCCATCCCAAGACTCGCCGGCGCGACGATCTCAAGCGTATGATCGGTCCCCACTGGTGGAACGCAACTAATGAAGAATATGGCCCCATCCTCACCTGAGCATTACTGCCTGAAGTGATAAATAATTGAATTGATTGTCTTCTTGAATTCGCATACAATAGAAAAAATGCAACGGGATTTCAAGTTGAAATTTTCAACTACAATCTCCATAATCACACTAATCTCTCTATTCTGCACACTCTCTTGTCCTTCTAAAGTGTGCAGAATGGAGAGATAAAACCAATATTGCATCTTTACTTCCAATGAAATAGGTGTTCATTTCAGAGATGGCAGTGCCTGGCAGGATCCGGCCGGCCGACGTTGTCTGGTTGCGGCCCACTGAGATGTTCACCAAGGTACTGTAGCCGATTTTGTCCGATCGATTACTGATTTTAAATGGCTTCGCAGGACGGTCACCGCTTTCCCTACACGGTATTCAACGACCCGAGCAGCTCGGACATCGAGCAAGGTAAACTGGGGGATTACGATCGCTTTGGCTAAAAATAGTTACGAATATTTTTGGCTTTTGATATTGATTTGCACAAGCTTTGATACAGTACTCGTGCCGGATCGACTACTGTTTTCTCCATTCTGCACTTTCGCCGTTATGATACACGGAAGAGTGTGCAAAATAGAGAGAACACTAACGATGTAAATTCGGATTTGGCCCTCTCTATTCTGCACACTATCTCATCGGTCAGAGAAATGAGAGAGTGTGCAGAATGGAGAGAGTAACAATTCGATCCGGCTACAGTACCCCTTCCACTCCAGGTGCTCTCGGTGACTGCTGGCTGCTGTCGGCGATGGCCCTCATTGCTGAGGTATTTATTTGAAGCACTTCGCCTACGATTATCTGGCTTATTAGTCCTTGTCTTTTGAAGATTGTCTGAAATTTGGATTGGATAGGCTCTGTATGTATTCGATTTAACAACATTTGATGACTTCTCTATGGTGAGTAGGGTCGATCGTAGCGTCCCATAGTCTGATGGTTTGAAGATTCGACGAATCATAGATCAACAAAGTCAATAAAAAATAATTCACATTGCAGCGACCCGACATCCTCGATAAGATTCTGCTCACCAAAGTGTACAGCTCGCTGGGCGTCTACCAGATACGGTGTGGATTAAGCGCTCTCCATTTTGCACACTCTATCGTATCTCTGACTGACAAGGGAGTGTGCTGATCGGAGACACCGATATTCCATCTTGCAACACTAGAAGACAATCTCTAACTCTAATTAGTCGAAATTCACAATCATTAAAATATAATAATAAAATGATTTAATTATATAATATTATTAAGTAATGCACTCGCAGATTGTGCGTTGATGGACGATGGTGTGTGATCACTGTAGACGACTATTTCCCGTGTAGGAAAAACAGTCGGTCACTCGCATTCGCAGTGGGAAGGAAGAATCAGGTGAGAGGGATACTGTAATGTAGTGTTGATAGAATATCGCTTTCTCTATCCTGCACACTTCCGCAAGTCAGAGAGATCAGAGAGTGTGCAGATTGGAGAGAGCAACTATTCGATCCAGCATCGCTACTGTAAATAATATTAGTGCTTGCAATTAAACGATATAATTAAAAACAAACAATGGAGTTTTTCAATAATCATATTCCCTTTCAGTTATGGGTTCCCCTTGTCGAGAAGGCCTACGCAAAAGCACTCGGACAGTACGCGAAATTGCGAGCAGGAAGGACGGTTGAGGGGCTCGCACTCTTGACTGGTGAGACTCCGCCCCATTTATGAGATTCCGCACACTATCTCAAAGTGATTGTATCTAGATCTCTCCATTCAGCACACTCACTCGATAACCGGGAAAAACGATAGAGTGTGCAAAATGGATAGAGCCAAGCACGTATTTATATCCCTAGAGTGCAGAATGCAGAGAGCTACTGGTTGATCCGACAACACTACTTACGATTTGTCCAGCTGATAGAGCCTGATAGAGTATTAGGGGCAATGACAAATACTTGAAATTGAGCATCCCATTATTCGGCTTCATTTACATTTATTCCACAGGCGATTCTTGGTTGCAGATAGATATTGTATCCGAGTAATTGCAGTATTTTCAATTTTCGCTTGCTTGTGAGGGGAAAATAATATTCTTTGATTTTGCCAAACATGTTGTGGACGAGCTTAAAACATATAAATAATTATATTAATTATGTTTATTCTTAATAAATTCAGGTGCTCCTTGCGAGACGATCAGTCTGGAAGACGAGGACCTCGAGGTGGATCTGGTGTGGGCGCGACTACTATCGGCCAAGTAAGCTATAGGGATGTAAATTCTGTTTTGACTCTCTCCATTCTGCACACTACCTTGTCGGTCAGAGAAAAAACGAAAGAGTGTGCAGAATGGAGAGAGTCAATCCTTCAATTACCAACCATAGTGAGCATGTTGTCCATTTTAGAAATTTTTTAGGGCATGTTCCTATCATGGTTATTTGACTGGTTGAGGTTCCAGCGGTGGAAAATAATCCAATTGGAAAGGGCAAATTGATTCTATCGAACAGCCAAAAACGTGAATAATGTCAAGTGTTTATTGCTATTGAAGCGGTATGGACACTTATCATATTATTACATTGTTGTAAATTAGTGTTATCGCGATTTTCAGGTCTCTCCATTCTGCACACTTTCCCCTCTATCTGACCGGCGAGATAGTGAGCACAATGGAGAGAGACAAACCCGAAATGATATCCTTACTTTCCAGAGAGGCGGGCTATGTCATGGGAGCGTCTTGTGGTGCCGGGTCGAAGAAGAAAGTGCCCGAGGGAGTGAGTGCGGGACTGGGATTGCTCACCCAACACGCTTACTCCATCCTCGATGTGAGACAAGAGGCCAATCACAGGTCAGTGAGATTACTGGGTGAATATTATCGAGGTGGAGTTGAGTTTCGCAACGGCTTTTAATTCATTCATTCTTTGCACCAATAATTCGAAATGAATGAAAATGGGAATACACTAGAGGACAATATCTATCGAGTGTTCGCTTGTCTCAGTTCTCCACATTATTCTAACTTATTAGAAAAATATTAATTCGGACTAGGGATGTAGTTTCGGACTTCGATCTCTCCATTTTGCACACTGCGTCGCCGTTCAGACAAACAGGAGAGTGTGCAGAATGGAGAGAGTCGAAAACCGAAACGCCATCACTATTTCAGACTGCTCCGCGTCCGCAATCCATGGGGTTCACACGTGTGGACAGGAGCGTGGAGTGATCGATGGACAGGGTGGCCAGAGGATTTGAAGAGGTACTGTAGAGGGAGATGGGAGGAATACTGTATCTTCAGAGATATTTTTCTTTCAGTATCGTATACTACATGTGGAAAGGATTGAGAAAATTGTCATTGCAAAGATGTTATAGCCACATCGACACGGAGGCTCAAATTGACCAAATCCCCGCATCTAGAATTGCTGGGAAGCGGAAACCCCGCCTACTGTCTGCTCATTGGCCGAAGGATCGCGTCGCGGTTTATGCGTCGCGTCCCGCACACACTTTTCACACATCTTGAAGGCTCCCGTCGCGAAATGTCCATTCCATTTTCCGCGCGATTTTCAAAATGAATTATTTTCATGACTACGCTTAATTACTGCCTCTGAACCTCCGTGATCGAAACATAACTTCACTGATCGGTTGAAAGAAATGAGCCGAAATCGATGAAACGGCTTTAAGAACTTGTGTGATTTGTGAAGATTTTATAATTTGTTCATGAGGTACCTGGTTTCATGTGATGAGTACTTGCTCGGTTCTCGAGATTGATTATCCATAGTCACTGGAGATAAATAGAAAATTATCAGTTAATCCTATTTGTAATCTGTAGTGGTGTCGTTTCGCTTTTCGCTCTCTCCATTCTGCACACTCTCTCGTCTCTATTATCGAAGAGTGTGCAGAATGGAGAGAGTCAAAACCGATTTTACATCCGAACCATTTAATCCCTTATCTAATCAGACGTCTCCTTCCTCCTGGCACTCGTGCTCCCGGCGCTTTCTGGATCGCCTACGACGATTTCCGACTGCACTTCGACTCGATTGACTTTGCCAAGGTATACCGTTTCTAGTTCTGCTCGATATTACTTCTCTCTCCATTCTGCACACTCTCTTGTTTCTCTAACTGGCTAGAGAGCGTGTGGAATGAAGAGTACATTATTCGATCAAGCAGATCTAGAAGTTCCACATGCACCGCCAATCGAGCACTGACTTGTTTGGTTGGTTATTTCTCGGACGACAGTAACATTGAGATCTCGAGCGAATAACTAGTTTTATTGAACATCTGAAACTTAACATCACTGCGTTTGTCAAAATTTCGCTAAGGTAGGAAGAAGTAATCTATCGATTCTCCAGATTCGTCAGCACCTCTCATGGGCGGAAATGCGTGTGCCCTGTTGCATCGGCGGGTCCTGGGCCGACGATGCTGTGTACGGTAGATTTATAGATTGGCAGGGAATACTGTAGGCCTAGATGCCCCACACAAGATAGTGAAACTGAAATTAATCGATATTTTAGGGGACTCTGTAGGTTACGGTAGCATGCGATTATCGATCGCTTTCCAGGGCGCTGATGCTGGTCGTAGAGGAGCCGACGGAGATGTGCTGCTCGCTGTTCCGGGGAGGGTCCCGAACCGCCGATGATCACGTGGGTTACGGTAGTTATCGATTTTCCCCTCTATGAGGTACACCGATTCTGGTTCTCTCCATTAAGCACACTCCCTCGGCAGTCGGGTAAACGAGATGGTGTACAAAATGGAGAGAACTGAACCCCGAAACAAACTAGTTTCTACCGCAGCAGCATCGTGTTCAAGCTCTCTCCATTTTGCACACTATCTCGTTTACCATACTGGCAAGGGAGTGTGCTGAATGGAGATAGTTGAAATCGATATTCTACGATTCTATTTTCGATTTATCTCGATTAAGGAAGATCTGTTGATGTGCATTCATCACGTGGATCCGAAGGGCCGAGTGGGCGAGTTGGAGACGAGGTACGGTAGCTGGGAGATAGGGTAGATCAATGCTTTGTTAATGTATATCAGCAAATCGATCGATTAAAGATCCGACCGCAAGCTCTCGCACATGGCGACTACGGGCGATTTCTTCCTGAGGCCCGGTGAGCGGGGGATTTCTGTAGGATGTCAGATTACAGTAGGATGACGGGGTACAGTAGAATGATCGATCGATCACAGGACACTACGTCATCACGGCGCTCTCGCTATCCAGCTTCAATCGGGGCAAATTCCGTCTAGATGCGAGTCTCGTGGTGCACAGGTGGGCGACGAATAATGGTGTCAAATCGGAACCCGACTCACCTCAATTTTCGTGATCTCGGTTAGAGAAATGAGGGATCACGAAAAATGATGACTGTTCGGTTTCCATTTGAAATCGGTAGAATACAATTTTACTACGGAAATCAGATATTTTCATATCAATGAAACCTGGTTGATAAATGTTTCACAACGTTCATTAAGGGTTAAACCTATTCCTTTGACCAATTGATTTCGCATACCATCGAAATTAAATTAACTCACATTCACTGAATTGAGCGGGAATTGCCGATTTACTGTAGAACCTACCGAATGGTAAACGTCGCTCTCCATGCACCACCGATCTTATAGTAACAAACTGCTGTTCGGCGAGGCGATTGCGTGCCCACCGCAGATGGCCACCGACTCGCTCATTCAGCTCGCGCTCAAGGAGGGCACCGTGCAGCGGGTGAGAAACGGCGGCTAACCAGATGCACGCGGTGCACCGCCGAGCACACCACTTAGATTTTAAACTCTTTCCATTTTGCACACTCACCGAATAGGCAGACTATAGTGTGCCAAATAGAGAGCAATGTATGCATCTACATCTTGATAGTATATGTCGCCCGTGGCACACCACGGGTCTCGCAAAATGAGTAGATTCATGTAGAAAACTAAATTAGTAAACGTCGCCCTCCCCACACACCACTTTGCAGATGACGAACGGCGTAATTCCTCGCTTCGTCACGAAGAGATTCGGAGGATTGATGGTGATGGTGGACAATCATATGCCGGCCACCCATGTCCATGTCACCGCCGATTGCTCCAAGTGGGTTGGGAATATTGATGATCGGGATCAGACTCTCTTTATTTCGCATACTCTCTCGTCAGTCAGAGAAACGAAAGATCGGGCGAAATGAGGAGAGCTGGATGCCGTGTTATGAATATTTTTTGAGATATGCCAACTAGAGTTTAAATATTAAAATAAATATTCGAAGCATAGCGGATGTAGTTGAATTAAATATTAGATGGGGCGGTCTTAATGTTTTTTTCTCAATTGTGTGTCTCGAATCGCATTCGATACAATTTGTGTTCTTGGAGCCAAATCGAGCGATTCATTGAATGCATGACGATTATCCGGCCATAGTTCACGCGTGAAGCCGCACAGCGTTTTACATGGGGTGAGCGAGAGAAAAGAGAGCGACCAGGGGAATGGGGAGAGAGCATGCAAATGCAAGAGTGTGCACGATGATCTCACCACGAAAAATCATTTGGCGTTTTGCCTGCAGAACTCCGTGAAGCCGAAGATCACCTTCCGTGACTGAAAGAATGTTTTGCCGTCTAAATGGCTAAGAAATGCCTCAACAGTTGCCACATATCGAAGAAATACCCGTAGCATTCGTGGTTCACCACTTGTTCAATTCGTATTAAATGCGACGATGTACATTGAACTTGGGATCTGTTTCCAAATAACAATTATCATATTTCCAGTTCCACGAACGTTCTCTCTTCACGTGCCGCCACTAAGGTGATCGACTCGGTGCCGCCAATGTCGCGACAGGTGAGATACGTCGACCGGATTGATTGCACCATCATGCACACTATGGGGTTTTGGCTCTCTCCAGTTTGCACACTCTCTAGTTTGTCTGAAAGACGAGAGTGCAGAATGGAGAGAGGTACTATTCGATCGGACGTTTCTTAGGTACATCGCACATAAGTGTTTCAACTCTGATAGAAATCCAATCGCCTATGTAAAATCCAGTTGTTCAAAGAAGGTTTGAAAAATTTATCGCTCTTACTATGTCCGGTTGAGGATTAAATTAAATTGAT
This sequence comes from Pristionchus entomophagus, assembly GCA_036245825.1. Lineage (NCBI taxonomy): Eukaryota > Metazoa > Nematoda > Chromadorea > Rhabditida > Neodiplogasteridae > Pristionchus > Pristionchus entomophagus. Next base: position 12,600,552 of record BTSX01000001.1, read on the forward strand.
TTTAAAATAATTAATTAAATGCAGATTCTGATGATACTCTCCCACTTTGATGCCTCAAACGGGTACATGGTGGAGAATCGACTGATGATGGCAGCGTCGAGAAGTGCGCCCATCAATGGAATGATGCAGAATCCAGGTGAGGAGACGTGATGCCAATGCTCTCTCCATTCTGCACACTCTCTAGTTTCTTTTGCAGGCTAGAGAGTGTGCACAATGGAGAGAGTCAAAACCAAAACTACACCACTAGTGAGGAGATGGGAAAGTAGCAAAAGATGGATGGGAACAGGAGGGATTGAACCCGTGACCCTCCAAGACATGATTCATAGATGCGTGTGCCAAGGTGATTTCATGCTGCAGAGAGCTATGACTTTCGGTCGGAGACTGTGTTTTCAATCTCGATGTCTTTTGTTCGGGCTTGAAAAAATAAACGAGTAGTTAATCCACCATCGTGTTGTCATTCTGGATCTTGTGTGCAAAATCGCTCCACTCGATAAATTGCTGTAGATCGCGTTCACGAACTATATGAGCAGTCTAATCACCGTCACCTTGCTTCCCTTTAGTGATGTCGTTTCGGTTTTCGACTCTCTTAATTCTGCACACACTCCCGTTTCCCTGACCGGCGCGATAGTGTGCCGAATGGAGAGAGACAAAAGCTAAACGACATCCATACTTCCCGTTGCAGGCGCAGTGTCTGCAGCAGCTGCAGCTGCAGCCCGAGTCGGCCCTCCGATCGAGCATGATCCTCCCTTTGAGCATGAAGCCTCCAAGCATCTCCACGCACCAAGAAGCGCATTTATATAGAGATTCAATGCAATTTCAACTCGCTAGACTGTGATATTCACTCAGTTAGGAAAGATAGAAGAGGCGGAATTACTTTTCATGACTCGTTTATGAATTAATTAATATATCTAGTATCTGATCCTCCTCTATCTTCCCTACTGTTTAATAGGGGCGTGCAAAAAATTTCCCGCGCTCCTCATTTTTCATGCTCTCTCGTCTTTCTAACCGGCGAGAGAGCTTGAGAAATCAGGAGTGCGGGAATTTTTTTGCACATCCCTGCTCTCTACTATGCAATTTATGTCTTCGATGATTATGCATGCATTTATTCACCACGTTATACCATGTAAATAAGAACGTGCAATATCTGAGATTAGTACCCTGCCCAGTCAATATCCCCAATCCCGTGAAGAAAGGTTGTGCACCGGTATACGGTAGGATGAGCATTTCCCTTTACTGCTTTACAGTACCATCTAGCGATGCTGGCTCGGTTTGTACTCTCTCTATTCTGCACACTATCTCGGCGGCCAGAGACACGAGAGAGTATGCAGAATGGAGAGATCCTAAAACCGAATCGATATCCCTAGTACCCTCCATTCTAACTGCTATTGAGTTGTGATATCCCAGTGTATTGTGATCCACGCATTTGTGACATTCATGCATTTATCAAATTTTGTGTAATTAAAGTAAGATAATGATCATTAATGAGACAAAATGATTTCATTCGATGCGTTCAAACCTGAAATTGAAAACGTTGTGAATCGTTGATTGAATATGTGTGTACTTCCTGCAATCGGGATTAATAGAGCCGAAAAATATATTGAAAGAATACGAAATATCGAATTTATCAAAAGTATACGGTATATCCTGTATACGGTATTCAAATACGGTATTTGCCGAAAAGTTGACCAGTTCAATCGTGTCACACTTGTGATTTCTGTCCTCGAAGGTTTCATGATCATTGATTTGGCGCCTTATTATTTATTTTTGTGGAATATTTGGTTGTAAGCGCGTACTATGTGCCAATAGCTAAATATGAGAGTAATCTGCCGTGATCCTGACTTTCACCTTGCTTGCAATCGCCATTGCCATGTTCCGCGTCCTCACATCGTTTGAATTTCACCTTTGTTTCATGCGCGCATTGTTGACAGCCGCCCGCAATTCTTTCACAATCTCGATCAGTAGTATGAGCACGTCCACTCGGCTGATTTTTATATGATTCTGCTTCTTCCAAAGCTTGTTATCGTTGAAAATGTCGTTTAAATCGCATGTTTGTCAATTATTTATCACTTTCGCCGATGCTACCCGCATGTATTGTTGATAGCCGCCCGCAATTCTTTCACAATATTAATCAGTGGTATACGCACGTCCCCTACGCTGATTTTTCCACGATTATGCTTATGCCGAAGCCTGCGATAGGAGATAATGTCGATGCAATCTTTTTGCTGATCTAAAACATTTGCCGTTGCTGCACGCATTGTTGATAGGCGTCTGTAATTTTTTCACAATATTGATCAGTAGTATCTTCACGTTTCCCGCACCAGTTTTGCCCCGATTCTGTTTATGACATAGCCTGTTATCGTGTGTTTAGTAATGTATTTCGAGCTTTTGATGGTGGTCCCGAAATCCCTAATATGTTTATCTTGCTTCCACCGTGACTCCTCTCAACCTATCGTAACCCCATCCTGTACCGTAACCCTGCCTACAGTAACCTTTCATTCCTGTTCAGATGCGTGTGGTCTGCAAGGTGCTGGATGCACCCTCAAATGCAGTGGCCAGTCATCGATCGGGAAAAGGCGCCATCTCACTCGGCACCATGAACACTCCAGGTACGGTAGGCACACATTAGGTATCGATCGTCGCATGATACAGTAATCTGGTTACGGTAGTTGACGCTCATGATTGCAGGTCTGACGACGTCCAAAGCCTGTCTGTCGATTTTCAATGCCAGTGGGGTGAGTTGAAATTATTGAAAATTGAATTGCAATAAAACTGTTCGGGCAAGGAAAGAGTAGAAAGCTGCCTAGAGGAATCAGAGACAGTTGACAAAAACACTTTCTAGATAACGAATATTAGCTCTTTACATTCGGTATATTCGACGAGAGTGTGTTCCGAATGGAGAGAGACCTATTCGATCCTACAAATAGTTGAAATGTGTCATTATGATATACTAATGCTACCCCTGATTCATCTATTCTGTCCATTAGAGCTTGCTTTGTAATTGCCGTTATTTAGCGGTTAAAAAAATTTATCGCAAAATAGAAAAGCAATTATCGATTTTCAGAAGGAGTTCAAGTATCCGCTGGACGGGTCGTGCGAAATGAAGACGATTCACGATAAGTTCATCGCTCAAGGCAAACTGACGATAGTGTGGGAGAGGCCAGCAAGGACCGTATTGGTTTCAGAGGTCAGTCGATCAACATCAAAGAAGCTCTCTCCATTCTGCACACTCTGTACAGAGCAATGAGGCAGTGTACAGATTGGAGAGCGCTTTTACTTTGATTTAGCTATGCCCTAGATTATTTATATTTAGTTGAGACGGACGCTATTAACTATATCAGCGAAACCAAAATGACGTGTGAAATTCAAATAGAGGCAACCAAATTGATTTCTTGATTGATTGAAGCTTGTTTAATTTTATTTGAGAGCTCCTAGCTGATTAATAACTAGTCTTCCATTCAGGCTAAGCCCGACGTCTTGCGGAATTTCCTGCAAAAGCTGCGTGCAGTCTTGGAGGGAAAGAACATCGAATCTCTCAAAGAGATCACCAAGGTACGGTAGTTCCTTATTATCGATTGATTACGGTAGGTATCGTAAGATTGAAATGCTCAGCAACGTCAATACGGTGTTAATGTGCTATCGTTTCAAACTTTTACCAAAATATTGGCTGTAGCTGTACTGATTTTTCCTAAATTTTTGGCCTTCATTCTGAGCGTTCATTGTCAAAATGGGAATGGGATAAGAGGACAACATACCGTAAACCCCTTAGGTAAATTTTCGATTCCACAGGTAGTACTGTGGAATGGTTTATGTTCTCACAATATACTGTAATTCCCTTCTAACGATTGATCGTATTCGCAGGAGAAGAAGTCTGATCTGGGAGGTCAAGTCGAGTTGGTGGTGAGAAGGAGGGATCAGTACCCCACGTCGTCTAAGTCCTTCCCCTCGGCTTCGCTAAAGGTGAGAATATAAAAAAAAACAATATTTTGATCGTTCCCGTATATCTCGGTTTTCATCGTGTTGCTTTACCGCTGAGATAGAGACTGGGCCAATGCCACCGTAGTACTTGTTTACAAATAAAACGAAAACGTATCAAATCGACAGTGAATAAGTCGGGGAAAAAAATGATAACACATTTTGGAACATAGATAATTATTTTTCCACACACTCACTCGCTCGCCTGTCAAAGAGGCCTAGAGTGTGCAGAATGGAGAGAACAAGTGTTCGATCCGACATCACTACTTTGCAGTAGTAATGTCGTTTCGGTTTTCCGCTCTCTCCATTCTGCACAGTATCTCGTCTGTCTGACCGACGAGAGAGTGTGCAGATTGGAGAGAGCGACTATGACTCCTTTGCAGACGCTGGTCCTCTCGGGGATTGGCCTGAAGAGGGTTGATGGACGATGGTTCTCTTGCACTCTCCTCACGTCGCTTGATCTATCGAGGAATCACATGAGTGCCGCGCCGGATCTAGTGAAGATGAAGCTGATTGGAAGACTGGTCAATCTCCAAGTACTCAATATGAGCAGGAACGGGCTGGCGAGACTACCTGTGAGCTTTTCGTTTATATTCGAGTCTCAACCGAAAATATATTCAATAAGAGCAGTGGACATTGCGATATGTGATTAGTGAAACGATAATGAATACGGTGAAACGTATTTGGAACGGGCGAAATATTAGTTAGCTATCAAATAATCATAGTTCATCTTGTACAGCGTGAAAAGAAAGTGAGTTGGGGTTCACTGTTGCCGAAACGAATAGTTCTCTCTCCATTCTGCACACTCTCTAATCGGTCAGAGATTGTGTGCAGAATGGAGAGAGATATTCGATCCGGCAACACTAGTGGGGAATGGGAATCATTCAGGAATTGATATCCTGCTCAGATTACTGTATGCTGTCTATCAGGTCGAGATGATGTCCTACCTTCCTCCTTCTCTTCTCCATCTCGATCTCTCCCACAACCGATTCAAGTCCATTCCTTCCCTCGCCACCGTACCCTCCCTCTCCCTTCTCAATATGGCCTATAATCAGCTGGAGAGTCTCCCCTCCGAGGTTAGCTGCAGCATTTCGAGGGTTGAAACTGAAACTGACACTGATATTTTATTTGAATATTAATTCTTTCATTATCGTAGTCTTGTCTTGCTTTCGATCATAATGAAAGAGTGAAACATGAGTAATGTAGTTCAAATTGGGTTGTAGCAGGAGGCCAAAGCGGAAATTGAATACTTGATGAGCATTTAAACTCAATTAGAAGGTGAAACATGAATCAATCTATCATTCACTAGCAAGGATGTTAGACAGCAAATTATGATCGCACCCGTATTTCTCGGGTTGCATCCACTTCTTTTACCGATGTGATAGATGTCAAATCAATCGAATCCTGTTGCGAACATGAAGCAAAAAATATTAATTCCTTCGGGTTTTTATTGCAAAATGTACCGAGATTACTATATTTTATGAGCCCGTTCTCCTAAGAGTCGGACAAGCCGGAGAACAGGCAAAAAACAATGTATGCTCAAAAGTTGGTCCTAGGGGTAACTTTCGATTCTGAATCGAATGGCTGATTCCATTTTTCGATCTGAGCCTGCTGAATCCCGGTACGGCACGACGTAAATTTAGCCAAAATATGGTTCTGCGATAAAAACTGGTCCGGGAAAGGCGAAATTGGCCGAAATCTCGCATACCCGAACAGAATTTAATTCTCTACAAAATGAAACTTTGGGCGAGGCTCTATCTTTTTCCGTTTCCGAGAAAAAGTCGTTTTTTGACATACTGACCATGCACCAAAATAACTTCCACTGTTAAAAGAGCATGCTTTTATGATCATTTTGGTATATGGGATCATATCGATATCAGTGCGCAAAGTTGTTTTTATGAAGGATTATCCGAGGCCAACTTGCTGTTTTTGAGGTTTTTTGATTTTCTTTTTCTTTCTTTCATCGTTTCATGAGATCTAATACAGAAATTCGGTTTCTATGTGCGAAAATACGCCAGAAACTCGTATAATCTCGTGTATATTGAAAAAAAAAATTATTTTTTCGACGCTGACGTCGTCGTCGTCGTCGATTTTTGGGTCAAAAAGGTAATTTTCTCAAATTCAAGTTTTATTTTGGTCAACACGTTTAATAATTACGCAGGAATGATATTTCATATTTCTTATGTGCTGATTCTCTCCCGTTTCAGCTCCGAAGTCGTCGATCGCTCTCCCTCAACCTCGACAACAACGCGATCAGATTCATTCCCTACATGCTGTCCAATACTCGACAGACAGTAAGTCGATCGATAATTACCGTATTCTCCTCCCATTTAGTATCATTTAATCGAGATTTTAAAAAATAACCGGCGGTAAATTGCTAAATTGCTGAATTAAGCAGTTTTCATTTTTTGCATTTTATTTCTAATCGATATATACCGTAATCCAATAAGTACCTTCTGCAGTTTACATCTAATCAATATCTACCGTAATCCCGTCCTTTTCAGTTCTCGATCACTGGGAACGCTCTGAACGAGCCGGCGTCCAAGCCGGATCTGTCGGCAGTTCGAAGTCCACCCTCGATGCTCCAATGGGCGATGCAGTCTCTGAAGAGAAATCGGTGAGAACGGAATGAGATGTCGTTTATTGCTCTCTCCATTCTGCACACTATTTATCTGATCGTCAGACAGGCGATTGAGTGTGCAGAATGGAGAGAGCTCTATCAACACTAGTGAGAAGGGGGAAGAGTGAACTCGCCGATCAGACATTTTCTCTTGGAAGGATTAGAAATATTCAGTGACAGTATAGAGGGGGGGGGGGATATCTAGTGACACAATCGTTGGGTATCTACGGTTCCAAAATGTATGTCCGATAACCATGCGAACTGCAGTTTCCCGGTGGAGGAGCTGTACTCGGTGTACATGGTTCGCTTCTGGGACGACGAGGGAATCGACGTCTGCGACTACTGTGCAAAATTCTTCGCTTCTGATCTACTGGTGAGTATTAGTGGATGTCAAAACAATACCCAATACATTTGCAAAAACCCAATAACTTGGGCCTAATACCAACATGTATTGGGGTCTAGAAAGACAATAGAATGGTATTGAGTTAACATACCTAGTGAGTCGAGTTTCGAAAACAATCGGCTAGTCAATGTTTTGCTTGCCGACTAGTAGATTAGCGCTCTCAAATTTGTGCCTGGTATTTTCATTTTCGAATGAAAAGCGCCTGCGGGTTTCCTGCTACAAAGGTTGTAGTAGAGTCAAATGGTTTGCGCCTTGCAGTTTGTCATTGGTAGACTGTGAATAATTTTTTAAAAATCTCATAGCTGAAAATGCATGCTAGTTTTCTGCCGCAGAGGTGGTAGTAGAATCAATTGGTTTCTGGGTTGCAATGCTTCTCCGGTGGATGGCCCATACGATATTTAAAATTTACTGTTTGGGAACATGATAGAGCGGTATCCCATGAACTGCTACAGCTGTTCTTCTATGCTTATCTACTGGCGACTCCCCTAAAATGCGTCCTTGTTTTCTTGAATGAAAAGCTCCTGTGGATTTGCTGCTACAACTGCGGTATGATAACCAATTGGCTTGTGAGATGCAATTGAGTCTTGTTTTGGAATGGAAACATATTATACAGGATGCATACTGATAGGTAATTTGATGCAGAGTATCTCAAGAACTGGTAGAGCGATTTCTCACTGCTTGCCTACTGGCGAGTCATCGAAATGTCGCACCTGGTACTTTTCGTGCGAAAAGCGCATGCGAATTTCCTGCTACACACATGGTTCAAGAACCAATTTGCTCTTTGCGATTCGGTTTTGGTAGCTAATGAATAAAATATGAAATATTTACAGATCGGCAACTTGATTAAGAGTATCTCACGAACTTGTAGAGCAGTTATTCACCGCTGATGAGGATTCTCTGAAACTGTGTGCCTGGTATTGTTTTTGAGCGAAAAGCTCCTGCAAGATTCCTGCAACACAGATGATAGTAGACGGAATTGGTTTAAATGCTGCTTCCTGCGGACGGGGTGAAAATATTAAATATGTCAAATATTCGACAACTTGATCCAGATTACACATCTCACGAACGGTAGAGCAGTTTTTCACTGCTGATCTACTAGCAAGTTCTCTATCATCGAGCCTGATTGTTTTCGAGAGAAAAGCGCCTGCGTGTTTTCTGCCGCACAGCTGATATGAAAACCAATTGGTTTGTACGTTGCAATTCTGTTGCGCGACAAGAGAGAAAAATATTAAATGCTGCCTGTTAGGTAACTTGATCCAGAGTGACTCATGAACGGGTAAAGTAGTTTTTCGATGCTGATTTTTTAAAAATATTTTATTCAAACCTACCAAAATCGGTAACTTCTGCAGAGTATCTCTTGAATTGGTAGAACAGTTCCCCTTACCGTTGTCGTAGATATTTTCTAAATTAAATTTTGAAAAAAATGTATTCTTCTCATCTTTCAGTTTGCGTTCGTCCAATTGACGGAGGCATCCACGATCTCAGTCCAGGCTGCCTTCAACACTCGCTATCCCACGAGGATTGTCTCTTGTCGCGGATGCTATGTCAGGTACGGTAGAGAGTTTCAAGTACGAGTCGCGGTTTCTCCAATTTGCACACTCTTCCCACCATGTCCATTGAGGAAAGAGTGTGCGAAACGATGCTATACCAGACATCTTATAGAGTTCTAATTAGGCCGAATCGAATGGTGCCATCTCCATTCGGCATACTATATCGTCTGTCAGACAGACGAGAGAGTGTGCAAAATGGAGAGAGATAATATTCGATCCATCAGTTATTCCCTGCTTATTTCGCCTACCGAATTATATTCTACTCCCATACCGCCCTGTCGCCCTGTCCATAGAGATGAAATTTCGGTTTCTGCTCTCTCCATTCTGCACACTCTCTCGACGATCAGATGAAGGAGAGCGTGTGCAGAATGGAGAGAGTCGGAAACGGAATTGCCATCACTACCCTATTCCAGAAGGAATCCGCCCGCCGGCCAGAGACGAGTGGTGATGCCGATTCTTCCCCCAGGACTTAGAAGAATGGCAGTAGCGAGAAGGAGGAACTGACGGCATCCACCATCTTACAGTTATAAGGAGACTCACAACCATTCCAAACTTAGTCCAATCTTACGTTTCAATCCTCCACCTTTTTAGACGTTCAACCTGTGTTTCTAGGGTGCAAACATCCCATTTCACTCATATCCGATACTCACTATCATCGCTTATCAACCCATTCCAACTCATTCCAATCTCACATTTCGACCCCTCGATCTCTTTCTGAGGCTGAATGACACTTGTATTTTCCCCCTGTTCGCTTTGCGATCCTTACGTGTTCTGTACAATTCGTATGTTGCTCTTACTGCATTACAGTATTCTCCATTCTGATGGTATTTTGTTTCTGATATCTCAGTTGTTCATGCTATACGCATTTGTATCATTCGTACAGTTTCTCTTTGTTATGATTTTATTGTTGGAGAATAAAATAGTTGCATTGAATTTCCATGCGATGACAGAGGTTAAAGACGTTATAGTGCGTCTATCGCATATGTATGAATTAATACAATGAATAGTTCGTAGGAGTCACGAATGGGATTGGTCTCTCTCCATTCGGCGACTACGATCAAGGTGAGGAATAGTAATAGCGATTGAGTTGCTGGGTAGGCGGGGACAATAATTCCATTAATTATTACTAATCATATTTATTTTACATAGTCTTATCAATGGCAGCACGTTGATATTGAAATATTTTGGACTGACCGAAGTAATGGCTTGTCTGTATCCTAAAATCGCCCGGTGTTAAAACCGTTTTGAATAAAATCTATCAGACATGTTGCCAAAATGAAAGAACTGTGGAAACGTGGCTCGACGACGTCATCATCGATTAATCTTTGATCTCTGCAGATACGACCGAGGAACCAGCCCATCCGATTGAGGAGGAGGACGATGAAGAGGAGATACACAGACTGCTGGAGGAGAGCAAGGATATAAAGAAGGTGGTGGGTTGTTTAGAGGGTATTCCATCGATTCCATTAGGTACGAGGGGACTTTCTAAAATTTCTAGTAAAATATTATACTACTTAGTCACCGGTAGTTGTAAAAGTTCATGAGATCGATGCAGAATCCAAGGAATTGCAACGCGATTACAGAGACTTTCTGCGACCTAGAATCACAGGGGCGAATAATGATTTGAATAATAGTGTTGTTTTAGTCCCCTGGCGACTATCAAGAAGTTATTAAATATTTAGCAGATGATCGGAAATACAGAGTGCGCGCAACATAGAGTCCCCTGGCTAAATTAATTTTGGAATATATTTCTTGCCTGAAACAAATGATGTGATGGGAAGACGGTCAACAAGTCGAAAAGAGTTAATTAAAAATTTTTTTTAATGACGATTGCTTTTACTGGGAATAATTCAACCTCTGTCTACGCTTCCAGTAGCATGGTATCTGCAGATCCAGATTCATGTTGAATCCACTTGAAGCGGGGTTTACTGAAGATTCTCTTCCATAGAAAACTGGCAATAGACCTTGGGAATGACCCGTAGACTGAAACTTGAATTTAACCGTTGAAATAAACCTTGGTCATCTCATGACAAGATGTGCTTGCAGTGTGGTCTCTAAGATGTGCTTGCAGTGTGGTCTCGCAGCGAAGAAGAATAAATACGAAGCCAAGAAGAGACTCAACGTGTAACTATGAGAAGATCCATCCATCCTTTCCCCTTCCCAACTCATTTGTACTGCATACAACTTCATTACAGTACCCTCCATTAGTCATGCTTTACACTTTCACCATTGCGAGATGAAGGATTACTGTAGCCTCCATGTTCTTACATAACATACTACATGAGAAATTAGTGAAATGGAGCATGCTAGGGCATTTCCGGTGGAAGAAGGAAGGGGGGGAGTACGGTAGGTAAATGAGTCGGAAACTTATTGACGGAATGAGGTAGTGAAGGGTCCTTTGTGTTCATCGCAACAGAGGTAATTAATGCAATTGGATTGCTCAACCCTCAAAAAACGGCAAAGGATGAGTGATAGCTATTCGGTTTATTGCTGCTCAACGGTTTCCGTCCACAAGTATAGATCAGCATAACAATACGCATCCCATCGATGCTACTCTCTCCATTTTGCACACTCTCTCCATCCCTCTCTCCGGCAAAGTTCCCGCCTTGGTTTGAATGGAGGGATCAGATCAGGGGAAATGACCTGGAAGTGATCGTGCCATTGCCTTGTTTTTCCTATCCGAATGTTATCTTGAAGGACGATGATCGAATTTAGTGATACCGAATCGAATAGTATCTCTCTCCAATCTGCACACTTCAGTTTCTAACAGGCGAGATAGTGTGCATAATGAAGAGTATTGTAGAGATGTCGTTTCGGTTTTCAGTTCTCCCTATTCGGCATACTCTCTCGTTTCTCTGGTCGACTAGAGAGTGTGCAGAATGGAGAGAACAGTATTCGATCCGGCATCACTAGAGTGTACTATTCGATCCGGTAGCACTACTTGATGCCATTCGTTACCATATTCTCGTGTCATCGCTTTTCTCTGGGTTTATTATTACTGGGTATTTGAAGTGATTACGTCCGAGTTATGCATAGCTATTATAGTTGCCGTAACAAAACATGCTCCCTTCTCCAATCTGCACACTCTTTTGCCTGTCTGATCGGTGAGAGAGTGTGCTGAATGGAGATACGAAATCTTCAGTTGCCAGTAGTACTTGATACTCTCATCCTTTCGCCTACTCTCTCTCTTTTCTCTCACCGAAGAGAGAGTGAGCGAATCGAGGAGGGGCGGACTCGACTGGGAATCACTTATTGTCTCTGGTTCTCATTCTCCACCGCTTTTCATTACCAATTAGTGATGACAAATCGGAATCCGACTCTCCTCGAGTAGCGTGCTCTATCTTTTCTCTAACCGACGAGAGAACACGCGAATTGAGGAGAGTAGTTTCCGTTTTGACATAACCAATGCACAGTTGTGTTTCAGCGAGCGCACTAGACAAGCAAGTGAGGAAAATTTCGATATGAGCTCAGATTCCTCCTCACAGCTGAATTTCTCCTCATTCGAAACGGATTGGTGCATGCCGTGTAGTTATTTTTGTTGAATGGAGCGATTCTTGAAATCACCCATAGTGATCGCAGCTTTTCCTAACCAATGCAGAGAGCTTGATGTACTTCTCCATTTCCCAAATAATCGTTGCCGATTTGACTCTTCGATCGCTCTAACCAGTCAGAGAGAGAGAGAGAGAGAGAGAGAAGAGAGAGAGAGAGAGAAATTCAAATCTAATTCCTACTCGACGCTATCCTAACCTATGATTCATTCCTCTGAGATTTGAAAATTTCTGTCCTCTCATCTCTGCATAGCTAATGAATGGATAAGTTTGAAGGAGTCTTTGTGCGGGCTGTCAACACAGCGGGGGATGAGTACCAATACGAGGTGGTCTATGACCGTATTGGGTTAGCGGAAACACTCTCTCCATATTGCACGCTCTCTCCGTTTCTCTGACCAGGTACGAAATCGCCGGGTTTCTAGTGGATTCAAATGGCCCGTGATGGCCAGAGGAAATGACCTGGAAGTGATCGTGCCAATGCCGTGATCCTTTCCTGCTGTATTTGATAGTTGAAGGTAAAATTTATTTTAAAATCTTCTTTTTTTTCATCGCGCTTCTCGCTCATCACCGAATTTTCTTAGAATTTTCCAAAAATAACGCGATCTAACGTTTCATGCGAAGTCTGCAAAGGGTTGAGGCACTCACCGAGAAACCAATCGGTTTCAAATAGTGATGGCAAATCGGCATCCGACTCTCCTCTATTCGTGTGTTCTCTCGTTTCTCTGACCGGCGAAATAGCGCGTGAAATGAGGAGAGTCAGATGCCGAATCGACATCACAATTTGCTTCCACCTCGATTCCGGTAGATCAATGTTGCCCTCTCGCTTTTCTATGTTATTTCTAGCGAGACATAGCGGTGTTAGGTCTCAATTCTTGAACTATGAGTTTGCGCAATAGGATTGCGCAACAATAGGACTGCGCGGAACAATAAGTGAGCGCGATTTGTCGTACAGTAGTGATGTCGTTTTGGTTTACGGCTCTCGTCATTCTGCCAAATCTCTACCGTTTCTCTGACCGGCGTGCAGAATGGAAAGTGTGCAGAATCGAGAGAGCCAAAACCGAAAATACATAATTATCGCACAGTTATGTTTCATCGTGCGCGTAAGAGAAGCGCGGGGAGAGATGCATCGATCGATATTCGACGCCGAATGTACTTAAGTTATTAATTGTGATGAAATTTTGTCGAATGCCGAATCGTGAACAGTAGTGTTGTTCCGGCTCGAAAGTTTCCTCTCCATTCTGCACACTATCTCGCCTGTCAGAGAAACAAGAGAGTGTGCAGAATGGAGAGAGCTACTATTCGATGGGGACAATTCGCGTTGTTCTCCGCATGTTGTTTCCGAAAAGATTGATTATTCGCTATTAACTATGCTCGAAGGACGAATCTAAGCTCTATGATTCATGACCCGCGTTCTTTATGGGAGTACATATTCCCGAATTCCGACCCATTCTATGGATTGAAGAGTGTCTTTTTTTATTTGATGAGACCTGCTTCTGAGTTGCCATAATTAGTAGAAACTCCAGACCGCTCTCTTCTCTCTTCCTCCTGTCTCCTACCTATGTTCGGCGAGAGATCAGAATAAATTGAGAGAGTCATACGGGCTATTCCTGTCGCTCTCCCGCTCTCTCCATTTTGCACACTCTTGGGCTAGTTCGAACCTACGGTAAGGAGGCGGAGCATAGGGGGCGGGGAAAGGGAAGGAGCAGAGTAGTTTGAGCTCAGTTCGATGATTGATAGCCTCACCGTCATGTTCTTAGATTTATTGGGTAGACAATCCTTTCTCTCGTCCCCGATGAATCGTCCATTCCCTTTCATAGATTGACTGAAAATCAACCCTCGGCCGAAATGTGCAAGATTCAAATATACACCGATCTCAATCACTCTCTATCCTTCTGTGATACTAACAAGAGAATGTTGAATGGTGTCCGTTAAATTATGGTACGAGAAAGAGTGGACCTCAATAGGGAGTCCAAGGGTATTACATTTCTGTTCTCAAAATGTGCCCGTTTTGATCTACCATCGAATAAATCGATAGTGGTGCTTGAACTGCTTTTAATTGTTTAAAACATATTTTAATGACGTCTTCGTCCTGGAACAAATCTCACTTCGTTGAATGGCTGAAACTCATCCAGTTTCTGCGCTAATTGATTCCGATTGTACTGTATTTCATAGCTAATCCGTTTTCGATTGCCTGATTTCGTGAAGTTGTAGCAATGGGCATCCCATTTCTCCGTTTTTCATCATCCCTCAGCAATCCTTTCTCAGGATGCTCTTCACTCTCGTCATTCTCGCGGCATCGACGTCACTCGCAGCCGGTCTCGGTGAGATCTGATCTTTGATCTTTCGAGTGGAAGTAGTGCTCTCCGTTCTGCACACTCTCTCGTTGCTCTGCTAGACGAGAGTGTGCTGAATCGATAGAGCACTATTCGATCAACATTATTTATATTATCTTTCGGGTGGCGAATTAAAAAAAGTCCAAATGCTAATTCGTCTCTCCATTGCAGATGAGGAGATCTCCAAGGTGGCCCGGAAGTGCTGCCACTCCGACGATTTCACCTGCTGCTACAATGTGAGTTCTGATCTTTCATCTCTGCTATCCTCCACCATTTGTCACTTTCACACTACAACGAACCATTTTGAAAACCACGGGTATTCAAATTTCTACCTCATTGAAGTCACACGGTAATGACCGGAACTATCCCGAAAATTCTGAAAAAATTTTAAATTTCGATTTTGGGGAAAAATAGCGTTTTGTGGTAAGAAATTTGACAAAAACGCTGTTTTCGCCCAAAATCAAATTTTCGAAAGAACATTTATCAGTTTTTAAAAGTATTTTCCTGGATAGAATTTTTTTCAGAATTTTCGGGATATGTGAGTTCCGGTCTTTCCCTTGTCAGCTGATAGATTTTATTTTCTAAAAATTCCCTGCTACATGGTATCTTATCATCGAGTTCAATTACTGTTGGAAGAAAATTACGCCAGGTTGAACCGCTTGCAATGTTGATCTCTGATCTCTACGCTAGCCCTTTTGTCATGTAGGAACAGTCATCCACTGCGGTATTGCTTTTCACATAGACGCGCTTCCATATTCGAGTATCCGTCTGTGTCCTCAAGTTGATCTTTGATCTCTCCCTCTTTCAGGCTATAGACTTTCACCATCGCGTCGAGTGCATCATTGAGGATGCTTTGGAAGAGACGAATCGTTGCATTCAAAGGGAGCTTCATGGCCAAGCCGACGTCAATCGCACCAGCATCAACCGTGAGTTGAGGGGGAGAGATCAAAGATCACTGGGGAAGATCTTGATAGGCTAGGAATACCGAGGACAAATCGGAATCGAACGCTCTTAATTCTTTCAGTCTCTGCATGTTGAGAGAGGCTGAGAAATTGGGAGAATCCTTTCCAATTTGTCATCACTAGCCTAGTTAGTTGTTTGAGATTTGCATAGTGATATAGCACAGGTCTCATGGCCAATGGATGAGCATGTAACATAAATAAATATTTTATTCTTTAGATCTCAGCTGCTGCGACGTCTTCCTCTACGATTTCACGGATCCCCACAAGAGATGCTATCACGCCTGCCAGTGAGCTTGATCTTTGGACTTTGATCTTTGATCTCTTCCGATGCGGCAACGGATCATTTGAGCTATCATTATGACGGATTAGTAAAGATATTCAGTCTGAACTCTCATCTCTAATGGGCTAGCAGTAGTCATGATCAAATAGTTGCCCGCTCCATTCTGCACACGCAGTCGTCTCTTTGACCGGCGAGATAGTGTGCTGAATGGAGAGAGCGATGGACAACATTTAGATACAATTAATTCTAGATACCACCTTCAAACTCCCGCTCTACCCAGCAAGGAGAAGCTGCACAACATCAAGAAGTGCCGTCGGAAGAACTATCTGAGCAATGTAAGCCCCTCGATGGAACGCTCTCATATCTCCTTTCTCTCACGGCGTTTTGCATGGGATGAGCGAGAAAAGAGAGACCTGTCAGAGAAATGGAGTGAAATAGCACGAGTGAGGCCTCGAGGGGAATTCGTTTTGGCGCAATGCCAGCAAAACGACGCCGTGTTCTCTGACCATGCCCCTTTTATATGCCCCCTTTAGCTCCCCCCCTTCTCTAAACACGCCCCATTTTCCAGTGCTTCAATCTGTGCCGAGTTGAGATGAACGAGCACACCGCCAAGGTTTGATCTTTGATCTTTATTCTAAAATATTTTCGATATTTCACGCAAATTGCAGTCGTTCCTATATTGTTAGAGCAAAACATACATATAAATTGTTCAAAAATCGGATCTCTTTTGGCTTTTCCATATCCGGAAAGAAACAATGGCTGAGAAATCGGGATTGATCTTTGATCTTTGATCTTTCTTCAGGGACTCACCAACTTCAAGTGGCGCGAGCCGGATCGCTGCAGCCGCGCAAAGATGACAGACGATGGGGAATATCCCCTCAAGGAGGAAGACTTCAGGGTCTGAGCCCCTCCCTCTTCCTTCCCCTCCTCCTACCTCCCCTCTTCTTCCTTCTCCCTCCTCAAGTGATGCGGGATTAAGCATCTACTCTCTCCATTATGCATACTTTATCGTTTCTCTGACCGACTCGAGAGTGAGCACAATGAAGAGAGTATTATTTCATCGAGCAATACTCCCCTACTCTTCATAATCTCAGTCACGTAATTGTTATCCCAGTGGACTGATCCATTCCCACTACATGTCCCTCTTCCCATCCTTGAATCATTGCCCTTCCGTCAGTCTATCTCAGTTTCACTAGATCCCATTCCACTAAATCTGGAAAGCATTATCATCACAATCTTTGCATCTTACCATTCATTCCAGCAAATATCGATTAGATTTGCGAGGCTGCATGATTCATATCAAAATCTCATCATCACTCGACGTTATCTCTATTATTGTTGCTTCTTCTGTTTATTCACTGTTACAACACTGTTGTACAGGAGTGAACTTCACTGTATGAATATTGTGATTCTGTAACAAGTAAAGGCTGTACTGCAATGGTATTCAAATTATTGCAAGTGAGATGGTGATCAGAGAAGTCGCGTGGATTATGTTATCGATGGTTTCCAAAAGTATTTGAGAGATCCCCGAATACTGTTTCTTGCAGGACAGATAGGCGTCTAAAATGAGAGTGTGAATGCCAAACCCATTCCTAATTCCTTTCCTCGAGTACTTGGATCTTCTCTGACCATGCACATTTCAAATTTCACTCAACAATTCCCCGCTACCTTCCTCTTCTCGAATGATTTGCCCCCCTCCGCGACCACTTGCAAATTTCCCCTTCTTCTCACTACGAGAATGGCACAACTGGTAAGATTACGGTAGAGCGGTGCTGGGATACGGTAATGATGACCTAGTGGTGATACGATATCTCGTTATAATCAGGTAAGTGTTCCTCGATCTCCCTTTCACTTCCTTTCTCATCCGGGTAATTACTTCCCCAATCAGAATTCGCCATTCTACAAATCGTGATGCCTGATGCATGTGCGTACAACAAATGGCTGCTCTGATGTTTTTCATTCATGTTTTGACAATCAATTTTCGTTGTCTCATGTTAATTTTTCGGTCTTGATTCGATCTAGATTCATCTCGGTATTGACGACCGAGCCATTCTCAACGGATGAGGGAGGTGCCTGAGAAAATGCAGTAATGAAATTTATGAATTTAAAAAAAAACATCAAATAAATTATCTGTGATCTACTAAAGTACCAGAACACCGAGAGCTTTAGAAATAAGTTGAAACTTACATTGTTCATAGAATTGGAGTTGAGTGGCTTCGTGGGTTCGGCCTTTAACTCGGATGTAGAGGGCTGATTGCTACTAAAAATATACAAATATTTTTTTTATAAAATAAAATAAAAATATGTATATGCTCACGATGAGTCCAAAAGCCGTGTTCCTCCCTTAAAATAAAAAATAATAATAAAAAAAGAATTATTTAAAATACCTTCTTCTTTTTGTCTTTCTTCGGACTTGGCCTGGACTTGGTAGACTTGGTCTGTTTCTTGGTTGAGCTGTTCTTGCTGCGTTTACGAAACCACAAACACTGAAATTTTTCTTATTTTTATTTCGAACCAAGACACAAGAAGCAAGACAAAACGTTCAGTCAATATTAGGGATGCCATTTATTGTTGCTCTCTCCATTAGGTACACTCTCTCGTCACTCTGCCTGGCGAGATAGTGTGTAGAATAGAGAGAGGGCTGTATTCGATCCGGTATCGCTAGTCACTATGATATGTTTCATTCCACTACAGTCTTTTGAAGAAAGACTGTCCGATATTTTTGTTATTGATTCAGTACTTGTACATTTCGTTGGAAGGTCCATGATGCAAATATTCCCCTTTGCAATATGGACTTTCCAGCGAACTGTACATGTGTCATTGATTCATCATATTTCTCACCCCAATGATATTGACGACAATTATGATGAGGAAACCACCGCTCACTGCCATCCAAACCCAGTTGCGAATGACTGAAAATTGTTTAATATAATTTAATATAATAGTAATTATAATACAATATCCCGATTTAAATTAACAAAAACTTACACCACGACTTCTTCTCTTCCTTCCTTATTTTACAAGGCTTTTGAGCCTTTGTAAGAGCGATCGGTTCTTCCTCTTTAGCCTTTTCGGCCGTTTCCCCTCCTCATTCCCTTCATCCTCCCCTTCCTCCTCTTTCTCGTCTTCTTCCGTTACAATAAGGGCCGAGGTCGTGTTCGTACCTCAAATCGGAACAATTTATTATTATTTTAAAAAGAACCAATTTGAAAACGACTTGAAACTCACTCGACGCTGGTTTGCGGCATTCTACGTTGATTTCTGTCCCTGTCTTCACTTCTTCCGTTCCATTGCTCACTTTCCACTGCTGATTTCGACAATCAACCGATGAGATCAAGGCCCAATCGCCATCATCTGACTCCAGCCTGTAAATGGTTGTTTTCATGAAGAAAACGTATTTATTTGTCATTCTGAAACATTCTGAAACACAGGATTACGGTAGAATCTTTTCCTTGCCCTGATCTATCTCCTCATTCTCCAATCAACAAACATCCGCGACAAACAAATCGCATCTCCCACGTC
Source organism: Pristionchus entomophagus (assembly GCA_036245825.1). NCBI lineage: Eukaryota > Metazoa > Nematoda > Chromadorea > Rhabditida > Neodiplogasteridae > Pristionchus > Pristionchus entomophagus. The sequence continues at coordinate 12,619,742 of BTSX01000001.1, forward strand.
TCCAATCGGTTCTCTAACACGGGGATTAGTCGTTGAAGAGAGTGTACTCTCTCGCCCGCATTGTCCTCTCCCTTCGCAGTCAAATCATGTCTCCAATTCAATTTGGGGCGAGACTGAGGGATTAGCGGCCGAAGAGAGTGTGCTCTCTCGCATTCAAATCAAGTGATTTGGATGGGATTGGCCGGGCGGCTGTTTGTTGATTGGAGAATGAGGAGATAGATCAGGGCAAGGAAAATATTCTACCGTAATCCTGTGACCTACCCGCCTACCGAATCCCCTTGAAATGAGATAGAGATCGCGATTTGCATGCGGATGCGGATTGGAGAACGAGGGGACAGATCAAAGCAAAGAGAAGCTTCTACCGTAAGCATGTGACCTACCCGCCTACCGAATCCCCTTGAAATGAGATAGAGATCGCGATTTGCATGCGGATGCGGATTGGAGAACGAGGGGACAGATCAGAGCAAAGAGAAGCTTCTACCGTAAGCATGTGACCTACCCGCCTACCGTAATCCCCTTGAACTGAGATGGAGAAGAGATGGAGATCAATTGTTGAGTGAAATGTAAGATGAATGTGACCGCCCCTTCTTCCTCCTACGTTGCTTTGGCATACTTCTGAAAAACATCTGATAGACGAGAATTCTGATCGACTTCAGTAATCAAAGGAAAGGAATCGGCAAGTGATCGGAAAAATCGCCGTCTGTTAATCTCAATTGCTTCGAAACCGTGAAAAACAAGATCATCGAACTCACCCGTTATGTAGTCAACCGGACAGCACCAATGAAGACATGGATAATGAGGGATAATTATGGAAATTTAAGAGTGGAAAACAACAACGAACAAAGGATTATTATTCTAATTTTCTGAGAAAACACCTTTTTAAGATTTGAAATAAACACAAAAATGAATGCCGGCCGAAGTAAGCTCCATTCCCAACTGCACCGGTTTCCTCAAATAACCTCTGAGACTTGCCAGTTATCATAGTTCTCTCTCTATTCCGCACACTCTATAACCGTTCAGACAAGTGGGACATCGTCATCGAGATTCCATGGATTCACACCCAGAACAAAGCCAATTTCCAGACTGAAACAAAGCGCCGTGTTTATCCTTTTCAACACCTTCAATGTCGGCAACGATTACACGCTCCAACAGCTTGTTACTTCCCGATCACGTGAAACTCTGTTCTCATTTTGAAACATAATCGCACTGGGTTCGGTTTTGCACACCTCTACCGAGACCCAGAACGATCCCCGACCACCCCCGGACACGATCCGACCACGCGAAAATTATTGCAAAACTTTTGCACCGGCGGGGATTCGAACCCGCGCTGCCACGATTCGAAGCCCCGTCTTGCAACCACTACATCACGCTTTAAACTTGATAAAACCTTTCAACTAAAACACGATTCAAACCGTCACGAGTCACTCTACACGACTGTTAACTCTATTTGGCACCCACTCCTTGTAGAACCGAGAACGGTGACCGAACTCTGAGAAATTCTCCGAAACCCGTCGCATTCCGCACTATAGTACCTCACGGGAACGGACCGGCCATAACTCACTTCAGGGTGGTCCTGGTCCTTGATACTCAGCTTTGCTGACTTTTATTTATTGTAGCGCTCGTCGAGAGCTTTCAGAAACAACCCATATGTACGGTGTTTGGTTCACATGGGCGCGCTGGACAGTCAGTTGAAGGGTAAAAAAACGGAAAAATTCGAGTGTCCCAACTTTGACGTCATCTGAGCCCCCCGTCACCAGGCCAGTTCGAACCGGCTCGACGCGGAGAACAAAACCTATATCCAATCCGAACTGGCGACACATATCCAATCCGAACTGGTTCGTGTTCCTAATCGCATCGTGAAACTCATCCCTGGTATCCACTCTCCGTCTCCCTACCCCCTTGTAAGTTGTGAAGAAATATAATTCGATAGTACAACAATTTGATGCTATGATGTTCTTTATTCGTTACTTTCGAAAATCGTCATCTAAGGGCTCTTCTTCATTTGGTTTCTTCTACTTTTAGTAGGGTCGGCGACGAGACCGATTGGCCATTGATTTCCTCAAATTACGATATTATTTAAAAACTAATCAAAAAAAAATCTGGGTCTTTATGATTATCCTAATAAGACTCAAAAATTATACGCAATTTCTAAAAAAAAATATCACGCAATTTACGTGAGCATATTGATACTCATCTCATTTCCAAGATCTGAGGTGACAAATAGTACCTTCTTCGTCCTCTCATTTCTCTTCCTTGCTTCGCTTCCCCTCCGGTTCCTCAGCACGCGCGTACTTGCACACCTGAATAAACTGCATATTTTAGCTGTTTTGGTAAGATTTTAAAGATAAAAACTCAGTTCATTATGCGCAAAGGTACTGTAGTAGGATAAGCCGTTGACTTTTCATTTCCTAGCTGACTACAATTGCGATGTTCTCTAGTCGCTCTGATCGGCGAGAGGTCGTGCAGAGTGGAGAGAGTCCTACCGTAACCCTCACCAGAACGATGCAAATGATGATGATGACGTCACCGAGGACGAAAAAGACCCACTTGAACCACTGCGGATACGAACGGGCAGCGGAAACTTAAAAAAAGTGATTTCTACTCGTCTATCTTCGAGAATTATGACTCCTGTTGAAACTAGTGCTCGGAATACGGGTCACCGTCTTTCGTTTCGCACACACTCTCTCGACATGTCATCTGATGAGGAAGTGTCAGGGACAGCGACCAGCGTTTCTAACTCTAGTTAGAACCTCCATCAAAGGTCACGCAAAGTCACTGAGTCGTAAAACGAAATCCGCTAGCAATGGTGACAGAGTACTGTATTCAGTTCGCGAAAGCAATAGCTCAGACTTATTGTTGAACTAACATTTCGATTCGAAATCCTTCCAGAAAACGTTGACAATGTTGACATCAAAGGTGAAGGTTTTATTGCCGAGGAGAAGAGAGACGGGTTCTCCAAAAAAGGAGAGCAGCGAATGCTGAAAGATCAACTTCGATTCTCATTTAAAAAAAAAACTATCATGCGGCATGCTCCAAACCTTCAGAGGATGTTCCACGAAGAAAGAGTAAGTTGTGCGACCAAGTGCAGAAATCGGTGCAGATTTAGTAGGCTCGAACACTGCCAAGCAAATTTTATTTGGGATATCATCTTTTTTAATTAGCGAAAATGTATGCTGCTTCCCTACTGTTACGATCTCCGATTTTGCGAAAATATGATGAATTTGAGCTACATGTGATATGACATGCAACGTGTAGAGATGGTATTATTAGTGAATAAAATCAACGGCTTGACAAAGCCTATGGTATATCGATGAAATGAAATAACACGCGTATTCTGACCGATTGCATGAACCCGAGGAACAATGTGCAAGAGTTTGAGCAATCTTCATGAGATAATTATGCCAGAGTATATTGAGGATGAGAAAAATTTTGACGTTAGCCGTTTGTCACAGAACCGGCTTTTAGGCATTTTACGGTTCTAGGACCGGCTGTATCGTATCTCAGCTCCCAGTAAAGTTACCAGGATGGCGAATAGCTCAAAATTTGCAGAGAAATATTCCGAGAAACTTTTATGTTGAGAACAAAAATCTAAGACTCGAACATCATCATAGAAAAATTGAAAAACGGAGTAAAAAAATTGGATAATAAAATTTTCTGAAATAATGACCCCACCTTTTACCAAAATCCGACACCATATTCTGATTCCACACACACGACTTAGTCAGGAACAGTCTCGAACGAAATGGTGTGGGTGTGTGATAAGGTTTTTATTGTGTCAGAAACTCGAAAAATCGTCGATTTCGACGGTTATTCGAGCACAACTTTTTTTCTATAATTGTTTCACGAGCTCTAGTGCCAAAATTCGGATTCTACGCGCGAACATACGCAAGAAACACCTATAGTCAGGATGTTTCGAGACAAATAATTTTCAACTTTTTCATGTTCATGGTCATTTTTGGGTCAGAAAGTCAAAATCTCAAAACTAGGTCACTATAGGAGTTTCTGGGGTATTTTTGCACGTAGAAACCGATTTTCGCTACTACAGTTCGCCAAAATGCGGAAGAAAAAAGTTAAATCCGAAAAACCGAAAAGTTGTAGTTTTTCCATCATAACTTTTTTCTTCTAGACTTTAGAGAGCTGTAGTAGCGAAAATCGGTCTCTACGAGCAAAAATATCCCAAAACTCCTATAGTGACCTAGTATTGAGATTTTGACTTTCTGATCCAAGAGACTGTTCCTGAATAAGTCGTGTGTGTAGAATCAGAATATGGTGTCGGATTTTGGTAAAAGGTGGGGTCATTATTTCAGAAAATTTTATTATCCAATTTTTTTACTCCGTTTTTCAATTTTTCTATGATGATGTTCGAGTCTTAGATTTTTGTTCTCAACATAAAAGTTTCTCGGAATATTTCTCTGCAAATTTTGAGCTATTCGCCATCCTGGTAACTTTACAGCCGGTCCTAGAACCGTAAAATGCCTAAAAGCCGGTTCTGTGACAAACGGCTAACGTCAAAATTTTTCTCATCCTCAATATACTCTGGCATAATTATCTCATGAAGATTGCTCAAACTCTTTCAAATTGTTCCTCAGATGAACCATATGTCGCCTAAGATTCAAGTAAAATCGGGGGATGGTTGGCACATTTTCTGACCCATTCGTTTAAATACATTTTTGGATAGCCCTTAGGGTCCCTCACAAGATAGCGTCGAGTTTTATTCCAAATAGTCGATCTCAACGACGATAGACGACGTCAACTTTTTCAGATTCCGAAAAGTGCCATTTTCCAGGCCATTTATTTCAGTCCACAGATGTGTTGGAGAAATATTTTCAATAGGTAAAATGTGGAAAATAACACGGAGAATATGCCTGAGTGAGTGGCCCATTGACGTTTACATTAGTATTTTCATAAATCGATTAAAATTAATAATTTTCTCCACATTTTCGGGCCACACAGAGTTCTTAGTTCATCTGATAGAGCTCGAAAAGACGGTTCGAAAAGTTACCAGCAACCCAGGATTTTAATAATGGAGAATACGGTGCATCTGTAAATCTTGACGAGTAGTGGTTTTCGCACTGACCAACGTGATTTACTGGCTCTCCTTCTCGAGTATGCAATTCTCAGCATTAGAGACTGTGTCCTTCGTGGCGCTGTTGGTTAGCCGTTATTCTTTCATTTTTAATTTTCTTGATGAGAATGGTTCAAAGCCAAAATTGGTAATTCGTTTTGCAATATTTTAAAGGATTTTTATTCATTTCTAAGTATTATTTTTACATTAAACTTATTCGTTGCACCGATTTTCAATGTGATATCATGTAAACGTAAGACTTCGGGCACTTAAAAAAGTAAACTAATCAAGATTTTATGCAAATCGATGTAAAATACTTCAGACGAGCCACAAATGATAATACGATAATACGGAATTGATCTGCCTGAGGCGACATGGGAGGTAGATCACTCTCACTCTCGCCTCGTCAAAGGTTAATTATGGCTGTTTATGACGTTTATAAATACATTCGATTGGCAGAAACTATATATGAGAGACATTACATCATTAATTAATCATAAAACAATGAAAGGAATCAATTGGGAGCGAGAGAGACAGGGTAGATCACTTCCTGTCTCTTTCGCCGCGTGAAAGGTCACTGACCCAGACGTCGGGAAAAACTTCAAACGCACTATTCATATCGTCTCCACTAATGAAAACTGGGGTTGCTGGTAACTTTTCGAACCGTCTTTTCGAGCTTTATTAGAAAAGCTAGGAAATTCGTGTGACCCGAAAATGTGGTGAAAATTATTAATTTTAATTGATGTATGAAAATACAAAAAAAAATATCAATGGGCCATAAACTCAGGCATGTTCTTCGTGTCATTTTCCACATATTATATAATGACAATATTTCTCCAACACTTCTGCGGACTGAGACAAATGGCCTGGAAAATGGCATTTTCAGAATCTGAAAAAGTTGACGTCGACTCTCGTCGTTGAGGCCGACAATTTGGAACAAAACTCGACGCTATCTTGTGAGGGACCCAAAGGGCTATCGAAAAATGGCTTCAGCTCATTTTCGACTTTTCCATTAAGAGAGTTTATTCCCAGCTTATGCGACACGCGTGATATTCCTGCAATCGGTCAGAATACGCGTGATAAGTAGTCGACGTACCCCGTTGAATTTCATCGATGATGATCGTTCCGATTGTGGTTGTGTTGAACTCGAGGAAACCTGTATTTGTCGTGCCTCCAAAAGTGAATCCGACAACGTTGAGATCCGTCTCGAAGGAGACTTCCCATGAGGAAATTGATTTCGAACTGAAAACATAAATGTTCTCTTGATCATTGCATTAGCGTGCTAGCAATTAACCGAAAGTGTTGGATTGATGAAATCTCACAGTATCGACAGCGTCGAGACGAATCCGAATCCAGAGCAGTTTCTCTTCTCCCAGGCTGCTCCTTCGAGACTCGTCGTAGCTGAAAGTTAGCAAGATACCGAATCGTTTTGGCATATTTCCAAGAAATTACCGTTTACTGTAGGTTCCATTCTGAAGGCGTTGTGAGACTCGGTGTAGCAAGTGGTAGACAGGCCTGGAAAGACAATTTCTAACTCGAAGTTAAGTTTAACAAAATGTTAAAAATGTTCACGTAATGCTAAGGAACGAGTGATCGACCTGTTACTCCATTTATCGCAGTTTCTTAGTAACTCACACTTTGTTCACTGCACGCTTGTGTCGGAGTGGAGAAGAGAAGAAGGAGAAAGAGGAACGGAATCATTCGGGATAAGAACCAACCGACTGGTGAGGGAGAAAGGAGAGGGAATGAATGGAGAGGACAGGAAGAGAAAATCAATTAGAGAGAAAGAATGAAATTTGCGTGAACTTCATCAATGTTTTGGAAAATTGGAAGAACGCTGCACTTAAACTCTCGCCAGATAGGCCCTTTCATTAGAGCGAGAGCGCAAATCACAATACAATAATGAGAGCAAAATATCCCCATTATATGTGCACTATAAATAAACATTAATATAAATCTCTCTAGTAGTTTATCGAATACCGCAGAAAATCAAAAATATGAGTATGGCTACAATATTAAGGGAAATTGAAGGCGTTCGAAAAAGAAGAATCAAGATTCGAGCACGAAGGATTGGACCTTGGAGACGAACCATTTCTGGTATTGGAGGTGGAAGTCGTGCGATCCGTGGAGTTGCGTTTCCAACCTGCAAAATCAATTAGATTATTTGAATATTTCAGATTTTAAAATAAGAAGGTTCCGGGAATACTTGTGAAACGATGCCAAAAATTCTTGATTTTACAGAATTTTGAAGAACGTCGATAAAATCACCTGGCATTCTTGAGCACCTTGAGAAAGACCTCCTTCGGATCATTGCAGAACTTATCCTGCGATTATCGTGTAAAAAATAGCTTTCGGCGAAAACGCCTTTCGCAAATGAAAAGTTCCAGACCTTCGAGAAAGAAAACCATGGCGAATCAGCAACACACAATAATATAACAGTTCTTACTATTTTCTAATTTTCTAGCGTAACGCACGAAAAAAATCTTGTAGAAAAATTAATATATTAGATTACTTGTCCTCCGATCATGATTAGCGAGGGTTGGGTGATTTTTCGAAGGACGTCAGCACAGGGAAAGCGACCACCCATCATATTGTAGACTCTGCGATTCGTTATTTATGGATCGGTGTGACATTACTTTCGCTAGGCTCGTTTACCTATGCGATTGTATTAACTGCACTTCTTTGATTTCTACTGATGCTTCATTCAAAATTCTATTGTTTATCCTTATTTGGTTTGTTTCACAGTTTCGATTATAATAAGAAGGAGAACAACATACTCGACGACCAGATCCACATTATCCGCCCATTGCTTGCGAAGGAACTCCTCTGAACAGTGCTCCAGGTACGGCTTCTTCATAGCTGGCAACCACTGGTCCGTGTTGCGCAGACCTGGATAGAGTCAATGGTACTTTCTGATTTTTGGCTATGTCGATTCCCCCCCTATCTTATGTGTCTGCTAACGATGACAAATCGGAACTCGACTCTCCTCATTTTGCGAGCTCTCTGTTTTCTCTGACGGGCGAGAAAGAACTCGAAATGAGGAAAGTCTATTCCGACTTGCCACTAGTATCTGCCACTCGCAGCTCACATTTCATCTCAAATCATAGACGAAAGTTTAAAATGTACTCACACTTTCGTCGATTCAGTTCAGTATAAACTATGTACTATCAATCGAAGAGGTTCGTACCTTTGAATACATTCACAGCATCGGCTTTCACTTGAGCAAAGGGAGCCATGAGGATCATCTTCTTGACGATGGCAGGGCCATTGCCTGTGTGGATGTAATTTCAGATATCAGACTATTTAAATTTTGCTTTCATCGCATAGCAGATCAGAGTAACTACATAGAAATATAAACTGTTCAGGAACGATGCACGATACTTGAAAGATTACAGATTAACAATTACTTGAAACCAATAAAATTATTCCCTACAGAATTTCGTACATCTCTAATTAACCACAATAGGATGTGTGAGACTCAAACAATTCTTGGGCATTTTTTCAATCGAACAATGCAATAACCTTACCAGCTACGTGTTGGGCAGTTCTCGATCCCTCCGACCAACCACAAACCGTGAATGGAACGAGGTCGAGTTCCTATAATCCACTCAAACATTTATTTCAAAGCAATAATCAAACATTCCTATTCCGCTTCACGACTTTTTTCACTGAGCGCGATCGAATTCAAGAACCCAGAGAAATTCCTATTTATTTTGAATTAAGCACGACACTCTACGACGTTATTTTTGTATATTTATCTACCTTTAGTCAAACCGACCTGCATGAGTCTGACGCAGAACACTGAGTCCTTCGTGGCTCTGAGAACTTCCTGCTTGCGCGGGACGGAGTTGGAGGTGCCGTAGCTGAATTTATTTTTTTCGACTTTCGAATCCCATATACTTGCTTCCTCTAATGTTTTACTATGATATTTTATGCTAAAAAATGTCATAAAGCAGCACTGTTTCCGATCAGTTTTTTTGATGTTTTCTCTTGGTAATAAATGTATGAATAATGATACCCGGGTGGATCGATGCAGATCACAGTCATCAAATCGGGGTCGAATCGAGTGATGAGCGCCTCGGGGAAGTCCTTGGCGTAGCATCCTGAAGAATGATCAATATGATTTCTGATTTGGATGATCCCATTGATGAGGCGTTTCCAATGAAAGGAATATTAAAAGGCTTGAGGAAAAACATTTCATCTATACTGATCGGAAATAAGAAAAATACGCACCAACAGCTCCACAGATGCACAGCAGGTAGTTGGGACCGGAACCGTATCTCAATTGTGAAATTATTAGGATTTTACGTTTACGTTATGTTTAGCAAATTTATTGTAGTTTTGTCTAAGGCTACACTAGGATGAGTCGTCTGATCTGATGCACTAAGTCACCATGCTGTTCAAAATATTATGCTTTTAGAGTACATCAGCACGCGCCTCCTTGAGACTGAAACCAATGGGCTGGGGACCTCGGTTTGCATGGGCTGCGAATCGAACTCGTGAGCCCAAGATTGAGCAGCGGCGCCTCACACCACTAGGCCATCAAGATAGCGAGAGAATGGATAAATACCTGCAGTATCCGATGTTCACATCGTTGATCAACAAGTGGCCCTTCTCCACCGGAACCGGCGTTGACGGAATGATTTCGGCAGTCGGAGGCATCTAGAAACTATGACGTAGTTTCGGCTGCCGATCTCTCTCCATTTTACACACTCCGACCTCTGTCTGACCGGTGAGGTAGTGTGCAGAATAGAGAGAGTCAAAACGGAAACGACTTCTCTACTAGGCGCCACGGATTTTTGCATGTGAGAGCAAGAACAGGCGAAGGAGTGAGAGACAAGGCGAGATAGCACACGTCAGTGAGAGAGCCCGCGCAACGATTTTCGACAGATTTTTCACAGAAAGCCGCGATTTGATAATTTATTTTTATTTATTCTGGGATTCGACCGTTCAGTGAACCAGTGTGGAAGGAAAGAAAATGGTAAACACCGCGGAAAGGAGGGAAAATGAGTGTGCCAGTAATTATAGCAAAATGGTATGACCTTGGGAGCTTATCTCACGTCAAAATCATGTTCACATATTGAGCAGCTGTGAGGGAAATGAAGCAAATGCCATTGACTCAAGCAAAAATATCTCGTGATCGCATGACGTTGTGATGGAAGAATGCATTTTGAGCGGAGATTCCCCAGTGAAAAAGGAAGTTCTCAATTTCACAATCTTTCTAGACTGACGAAAGAGTGCGAAAGAAAGAGAGCGAGATTTCTGGAAAGCGTGAGCTGTTCCGAGAGAGATGACTCGGTCCTTGTCACCCCACCTTGTTTTCATGGCACCACTCGGACGCGCGATAGGCAGGTGTTATCAGTAGGTACGGAATGAAAAATCCCGTCACTTCATTCCGCACACTATCTCGACGGTCAGAGAAACGAGAGATTGTGCAGTATGGAGAGAGGAAAACGACATCACTAGCTAGCAGTAGAATCATATCAGAAATCGAGTATGTTTCAAGACAACGAACGAAACATAGACTATTCCGCCCATAAAATCAGCGTGTGTTAGCAGGAAAAATGAGAAGGATGCCAGGGGCTCAGATCGAGATGGAGATAACAATCGGCTGGTTGGAAGAGGAGGGAGATGCGGCTAGATGAGCGAGACATAAAGCGAAGTGGGTAGAGGCCGAAGGGAGATCTCTAACTCGGATAGGGAGGGGCGATTTCATTGCTGCTCGTCGATAGGATTGGTAATTCAAGGATTGAATCTCTTTATTGCACGCGTTTTCTCGCTTCGCTGTCGTTGAGAGAGTATGCAAGGAGAGGAGGGTCATCCGTGGATTGCGAAACCCTGCTCTTCTACCCTGCAGGGCCCGAATATGAAAACGCATTTTTAAATATTTTATCTTTAATTATCAAAGCTCTGAGCCGAGTAATTACTCTAAGCAACGTTTACGAAACGGACCAACAGTTGTGCAAGGGTTTAGAGTCAATGTTAATTGCCCAATTACTCTACAACTCTTTTCTCTCGTTCGAACGGGTGGAAGATTATTATGGAGGCGTCTCTTGACTTCAGAGTGCAGATTTAGAGACAAAATCATGCATCGAATACTTCGATTAATGCAGCTGTATTTTCATTGAAATCTATAGTCCGATAATGCGGAGAATAGGAGAAAATTGCATTGCTCACAGAACGCTTATCAGATGGATAAAATCGGTTTGTCTTTCATCAATCTGATCCAGTGCCTTTCATTACTGAGGTCAAAGCTGCAAGAGCGAAAAATGACTGACAAATCATAAATTCCATTTTCTTAGATTCCTATTCTCATTTCTCTCATTTACATTAGTCACGTCACAGTCAAACATACTGGGAGGTCGCAGCTTCCTAGAGGCGTCGGAGATTTCTTGCGCAGGTGCAAAATGTCCTCACAAAGCGCCTACATTTGAAACTCTACGGAAACAACGAAAATTATGCTCTAACACACGATGGTCTTCACCTATTATCGTGAGTATAATTTCTTATAGTTTTTCTCTCAATTTGTCCAAATTCTCGCAACCATTTGAACGAACTGATATACTTTCAGCGAATCGAAAAGATGGTTCGGTTCTTGGCTTGGTTGCTCCTCGACATTCGGCAGAATCGGCCAACCTGCTCATTGTCGAAGGCATCGCCGGGTTGATTGTTGCTCTTCTCGTCATCCTAATCATTGCTCTCGGCTGGAGGAAACTAATGAAGGTGAGCCATAAATAACATCATTGACTCTTCGAGATAAATGAATCCTAGTGTTTCATAAGCCTCCGAGAAGTAGTGCTTTGTGAAAGGTTAAAAAATTCAGAATCACTTCTACTTAGTTCTGTCCAATCTTATAGTTGGCACGTCAATGAAGGGGTTCGTTGAATTAGCCTTCATCCTTCCTTACTATGTACTACAGAGAAACGATCTTCTTGTGAACAGGGACATTCAAAAAGTAAGGGTTGCATCTGTGTTTATTTTTATCAAATGGCTGCTATTAGCAACTATTTGGCGCATATTTTTCGACACAATATAAACTATTCGTCTTCAATATTTCCGTTTTTGCTGATTATGGTACGTACACCATCTTACTATTTTTTCAACAAAATTCGAGACAAATAGCTCTGTTCAGGTGTCCTTTTCTTTTCTCTCCTGATTGCAATCAATCGATATTTAGTCATCGCAAAAGATTCAAGTGAACGAAAACCTAAACTGTTAGCGCCTCATTTTTAGGAAAAAATAACAATAAGTTTCCGATCTACAACTGTTTTGTGTTGTGTTTTCGTATGGTTTAGTGCCGCGATAATACCTCTACTCTTCTTCTTCTTGCAATGTAAATACGCCTATAGCGATACGGTACACCGGTGTGATTTGCCCAACCCCGATTGCGAAATTTAGCTGCGTGTCTACACTAACAAATGTTTGAATGGCGAAGGCGCATTGTCTATTCTGCTCAAGTGCCTGGTCTACCTTAGTTATTCATGCGCGGCGGCAGTTCTAGTCGTTTACTGCAACATATTCGCACTGCTGCAGTAATTTTGAGAAAATATTTCTACCAATTAGGGGAAGAACTTACAATATCAGTCTTCATCGAAAACGGAACCGGAACTTCTCCAGTTCCGATAGGACGAGCACTCAAATGAAGCTATTGAGGCAAAGCGTCGTCGTTTTTGTGTTATATGCGGTAGGTTTGTTGCGTTGGACTTTGGATAGCTGAAGACTGAATTCAGGCGTCAATAATGTCGGTCTTTGGCATTTCCTTCCTCGCTCCAAATGACGGATTCAGTGTTTTCGAGCTTGTTTACGCCGAGAATTTGTTGAACTTATCCATTGCTGCTGTCTATCCAATCTGCTTTCTCACCATGTCAGGGGAGATGCGAAAGTAAGCAGTTTTTATATTTTGTTAATTTTTAATTTTTATAAAAAAAAATTAAATTCATGCAGTGTTCTCCTCAGTAGAGTTGTTCCACGAAGCTCCTATCGAATTACAACCGTTGGTGCAGCTCCTCCCTTACCATGAAACATAATTCGTCTAAAAATTAAAAAGTTATGCCAAATCAGTTGTCTCATCCGATAAATATATGACTTGTTTGTTTGTCAACAGGCTCTAAATAAAAAAGTTATCAACAATCTTTGCCCTCCTCCCCAAAATAGAGCTTCTTTTTCATCTCATCAGACAACGTTGAACAGTGTGGATAATCCGATGATTCCATAGTTCGCGTGAACCCAGAGATCATCCGTATCGAAAACTCGGCACGATTCCCAATTACTCGTGCATCTCGTCTCTTCTGTTCTGTTTTCATAACATCACTCCTTCAACATTGGAGATAATTCTTTCCAACTGTCGAATCTCCCGATCCAATTATTCCCTCACTCTATCTTCCTCTCGACTGCCATGCGGATGCTTGCCATCTCGGCTTGTCTGCTGACAACTGTGGCTTCTCAGGTATAAATTCAGGATATTTCGTTGATCTTTGTGACCATTAGTAATGGCAAAACATAAACGGCTCTTCTCATATCGCAGCTCCCTAGTCGGTATGAGAAGAGAGACAGAGAGTACGGGAATTGTGGAGATTCGGATTCCGATTTGACATCACTAATTGCCATTGAATCAATTCAGAATTTCAGGCGATCCTCTTCGATTCCTTCTTCTGTCAGTCATTCGGTCCCAAGCTCAAAACGTCCGCAGTCAAGACCAAATACCAGACGGTTGGTTGCGAAAAAGATTTCGTATTTCAAACTGAAAATTATTGTTTGAACGAACGCCTCGATTGTCACCGAAATAGCCGGCGAGAAAATGCAATTCTGTGATCGATAATTGCTTGATGTACTTTGAATCGTAATTTCTATGTTCGAGAAGATAAAACAATCAGCCTTTTATGGTAACAGGTTTGGGTTCCGACAGCCGCAATATCCATGAAATCGTTTCAGATGGTTGGGAATCTGAACAAGGACACAACCCTGAAAGCGCAGAAGACTCGTGTATCCAACTTCATCAAAAACAATTGGAATGCACTGAAGAGCGACTTCAATGACGGAGTGAGCGATACATTCCATATAATGAATCGTATAATGAATAAATATTAAATAAATCAAACGTGATATTTCAGGTTACCGCTGCAAGTATGACTACCGCCACACTCAGTCGTCTCGCGGCCCGTTGGAGAATTGTTACTGCCTTGAAAGGACTAATGGCAAAGATAAAGCCTAAACTGGCTACTACCAAGTTTGATGAGGTCATTATTAGTTTTAACCTATTTATTCGACAGAATTACATAAAATATGTGGCTGATAGGATGAGTTCAATACCAATTGTCCGCAGGAAGTGAAATGATTCAATAGAAAATGATAGAGAAACGTTGGCAGTGTTAAAATCTAGAATTTCTTGCAATGTTACATTAATTGCAGATCAGAAAACTCCTGTGGTCTATGGACAAAACGGCCAAGCAGAATGTGTACTACGCATACTCAGACTGGAAGGGAAAAGCGATAGCCGCGGTTTGATTTTCTCTTTGTTCGTATTTTAGCATTTTAGCTTCTGATCCGGCCATTTCTCATAAGTACGGTCATTTTGGCATGGATGGTTTGAAAAAATAATTGACTCATGTTTCTCAGATCACCGCATCAGCGAAGAAGACCGAGATCACAAACGCTATCAATAACTACGAGGCATCAACGGCCTTTGCGACGTTCACAGACGACCAAATGTGGTGGATGACGCCTCCGGGATACAAAGGATGCTTCTGATTGTGATTTTACAGTTCTTCTGAGATAAAATGCCCCTTAATATTGTATTCTCACGACATCACTCATGTTCGTTATTCAAATCGTGTTCTATATATTTTTTTCAATAGAAAACATGATATTTTTTCACCTCCTTTTTCAATTTGCAACTGCTCGTGTCTAAACCGATCATCCAATCGTTCGATCCAATTACTCCCTCCCCTATAGTTGTGCACCACCTCACGTGGAATTGTGTCCGCTCGCAGCCTCGACATGACAAATCCGCTTATTGCAATGGACTACACAGTGATATTTAAGAGACAATTTATGACAAGTGAACAATTTATCAAAAGTGCTTGTTCTTCTCCATTCCCACATTTGCCGAGGTTTCCGAGGCAATTACCGTCGGTTTCATCGTAGATCCTACGTGAATTCGGGTTTTTTGCTCGCAAAGACACGTCAAAGGCCATCGTTTGGTGTAAACTCGGTAGCCTCCAACGATGGCTGCCGCGAGAAGGACGATAGCGATGAAAATAGTGATACTGAGAAGGAGAGTGACATTGAATTCTTCCCGATCTATTGCGACTCCAGCTGTTGGCAAAGTACAGTTACACGGTCTTTCCAATTGGACGCCGCCGACAAATTCCTTCTGTAGATCCTAAGAAAATGCAGTAATTTTTCACGAAACTTTCAAAAGTGCGGAAAATCGAGAAAAAAACTAGTTTATTTTGTAATCGCAAACCTAAATACTCTCAAATCTGAATGTGTGTAAACCTCTCACCGTTGCCGCATTACACATCTTCTTATCACAAAAGTGGTACATATAAGGCCCAATTCGAGTTGTGCCTGGAAATGCACAATGATATATTTTTATTTAATCCCATACTATTTAAAATTTCGTATGGAAATGATTCAAAATATAACATTGCTGCAAGGATGGAAAACTAAATTTTTTTCTTGATACATAACACTTCACAAGTTTATCAATGATATAATTTTATCAGATATACCCCGTTTATTCGAGGTAGTGCTTGAAGAGACTGAGTCGTCCACCCAAACCGGTTTCCGGTGCGGGCACAGCACCCTGGACAACCTGCACGCCATCAAGCAGGTCGCAGAAAGGTCATCGGAATACGGTATCCCCTATCTACCTTGCCTTCGTCGACTTCCGCAAGGCCTTCGATTGCGTGGAATGGAGCGCGGTCTGGCAGTCACTCTGGTCATCGGGATGCCATCCTACCCTCATCCACCTTCTTCGTCGCATCTACGAGTCGTCTTCAACCCTCATCCGCGTCAACGAAGATATGGTTCCCGTCACCGTTCGAAGAGGAGTCCGCCAAGGAGACACTCTGTCCCCTCGTCTCTTCAACGTGGTCCTTCGATCGGCGATGGATGACATCGACTGGGGAAGCGACGGGATTCGGATTGATGGAAGATACCTGAGCCACCTCGAGTACGCGGATGACATCGCCCTGATCGCCAAGTCTCGACCGGAACTGGAGCGGATGTTGAAGAAGCTGATGGAGGCATGCAGCCGCGTTGGTCTCGAAATCAACGCCTCCAAGACCAATCTCCTCACCTCCTGCACCACTACCAGAGCACCCATAGTCATCGGGAACCTGCGATTTGAATTCGTCGAGTCTGCCACGTATCTTGGAGGAAGAATCTCTCTTCCACTTGACCACTCAGACGAAATTGAGCACAGGATCAGACTCGGTTGGTACGCATGGAGTAAGCTGCCCCAACTCCTCTCTTCCCGACTTCTTCCCATGAAGACCAGGAGGAGACTCTTTGAGAGTTGCGTCACCTCTACCGTACTCTACGGATGTGAAGTATGGGCCTTGCGATCGAGCGACAAGGAGAGGCTGTGTGTGACCCAACGGAAGATGGAGCGGAAAATGGTCGGAGTTTCGCTAAGGGATCGCTGGAGAAACGAACGCGTGCGAGGGATCACGAAACTGCGCGATTGGAACCAAGAAGGACTGAAACGGAAGGCGCGCTGGGCACTCAAAGTGCGAAGCTTGGATACGGATCAGTGGAGCCGCGCGACTACTGTCTGGACGCCCTACAACTGGACTCGCCCCTCGGGCAAGCCAAGAGTGCGCTGGAGAGATGACTTGACGCGAGCTATTGGCAAAAACTGGTGGAATACAACCCGTGATGACTACCAGCGACTCATCCTCATCTGAGCACCCTAATTGCCTGATATGATAAATTGATTGATACCCCGTTTATATTGCATGTCCATTGATCGCTCATCATAGACTATACAGCCATAGTTCTGAAAATGGAAATAGTTTACGAATTTTATTATTACATCATTTTTGTTTCTAAATCTCATTGTATTGGACGTCCTATTTGCTTACCAGTGCAAATATTCCGTCTGTGCGATTAGAAAAGTAGCAAGCGTGTCCACGACACTTGCTCATCCCGGAATACCCTGCAACGATATTTTTCATTCTCAAATAAATGTAATATTGACCTTCATTGTGCCGCACAGTCAATCATTCCTTCGTCTCGAGTGTCGAGAGGCAGACCAGAAAGCGCGGGATATTTAGTAGAGGTCGTCCCGCGCTTTTTCGCGCTGCGATCAATAGTTTCGTATAAAGCAAAATTTGAAAAAAAAACTAAAAATCTAATCGTAACTTTTTTGAAATTTTGGAGATATCTACGATAATAATCACATTTGACTGTTTTGCAATTATTGACACTTTTTTTCCTAAAACTTTCGATAACTACGAAAAGAAGCGTCAATGAAGAACTATTTTTTATGAACACAATTCGACAATGTCAGCTGAAATGATTTAGACTTTGGAGCACTGTATGGCAAAAGCCGCATTTGCAAAAAAAATCCATAAAAAGTTAATCAATTTCTGAGATGTTTGCATTCAAATTCCCAGAACAGGATCAATTTTGGATTAATTTTTAGTATTTTTCTTTCCGATAATGTAAGAAAAGAAGAGCATCAATATTTGACTGGACAGGCATTTCAAATTGTAGTAATCTTAGACACCGTAGGCTGATATTACAAATTGCCCGCACAGGGTCGTTAATGAGCTCATTATGTTGGCCTCGTTGTGAATAACAATTTTTTTCTTTTGAGCTTTTGTTTCTATCTCTTGACACGTGTTCTACCACGAAAAGCACGCACGCGTTGGAAAGGGAGAGGAGAGGGAAATCAGACGAGAGAGAAAAGGGGCGGAGCCACTCTCGCGTGTGTCTTTCTCCCTCTTTACGATCACTGTAAACCTTTTAAACCCTATTTTTTCTCCAAAAATCGACACTTTGACATACTTTAAGTTGCCCGATCATGCTGTACCACTCGTGATTTGTGAAGCATCTTGAGAGCTATTGAAATCGATTTGATCTGCCGATTTGATTGAGAAATAGAATTACCAAATCGATGGGCAGTTTTCGGGCGATTCTCTAAAGGGGCGGAGCTTGCGGTCACTAAGTAATCCATAGAGGAAGTTGCTTACTGATGGCCAAGCGCACATTTCCTTCACGATATCATCCTTAACTTGATACTTGACGCACATTCCGGCTGGGATGGTATAACCTTCAGTGTATACGAAGAGGTCGAACTATAACGATATCTATTTTTTGCACATATCTAGGATAGTATGTTCGAAATCGTAAATCTGCCTTGTACAGCGTAGGAATGATTCGTTCCGACAACAGTATTGTTTCCTTCTGGCAATGGTGTTGCTGCCCTGTACTCCATACATCTGGTGGGCGAGTCTGCAATTTTCTTGTAAAAATATAGATAAATAATAATGTTTTCGGGGGTTCACAAATGCAAATTATCGAAATTATTTGAGTCCGATTTCACGTATTTGCTAATCAAAAGATTTGGTTTTTCGGCTTGCGCAGATGTGATTTTTTTTGCATTCTCAACGACTTATTCGTCCAAGGATATCTCTAACGTTTTTGTGAGGACATCTTAAAAGAGCCTGACAACTGGATCCAAGGCTCCCCGATGGTAGGCACAGAAGTTGGAGATGCAAGTCTTGCCACTCTCACGTTTAACATCGGTCGTGTCCTGTAATTGGAACGGATTTTATCTACGTTACGTTATATAAATACGGAAGAATGCATTTTTTCCTATTATTACCTCATAAAGTCTGCAGTCGTAGACTATTGGCAGATCGGAAATGTTGCTCGCAAAGACTTGGTTACATCTGTCGGATTCACTGTGACAATGGTCCAATAAAGCCTGATCGAATTGTAGAACAAACAACGCGGAATTAATTATCGGATCGTGAAAAAGATTCTCACCAAACACATAAAACAGATCCTTCAAAATTGCGACGACAACCCAATTTGAGCGTTTGCAGAGGCCATTCGAAACACCCCTGATTGTTAAGTGACTTTTATAAAGAATATAATGACGTTTGAAGAATATTCGAGAAAAATTACGTACCATAAGTATCGCAGTTTCATTCGATAATTGCCGAAGAGTGTATTCGATCCTGTAGCAGTAACTTCCCTTGCATGTTTTATTAGAACTGGGGATTTAAAAAAGATTATGAGAAACAAAAAAACGCATGTGAACTCACTGGATGTAAGGTATCAGTGGAGAGTCGAGATAGTCGAAACATTCCAATGAATAACAGAGTGAAATCGAGGATGCTATCAGAAGAAAAAACAATTACAAAGCATTTGTCTTGAAACATTGTACATCTTAGCTCCTTAAAGAGTGAAGATCTTCATAACCATCAGTGATATCCATAATTCTAACGTGAAACATCTGAATAATTCAGCAGGTGCAAAATCTCCAAACATCGCCGAAGGCATTTCGATTTTCAAAAGGACTGCAGTTAAAAGCGATACAGGATGTTCTACACAAGCATCTAATGGTTTTCACCAATCCAAGTAAGTTAAGAGACCGGCTCCGTTATTTTCGACCATTTTCGACCACCCTTTGGTCACGGTGCCCCCGGAATGGCAGCCACAAGCCCATACCCGAGTATGATGAGTACTTTAGTCGTACATTGTTCAAAACATTTTTTATTTTCTGTTACCTCAAATCACCTGGTTGAAAATTGATCCCGTAGGCAAAATGCTCAAAAAATCATATTTTCTCAGCCAGATAAGATAGGTTAAATTGCTCAATTACGTTAACATAAGAGTGTCCGGAGGCACAAAATCAGCCGCTATGATAGGACTGTACTCGTTTTGAAAATCATTTTAGAAATTTATTTTTTTGCTTTTTTGGGATTTTTTGCCAAAAGCGGGAATAACGCAGGCTCTCACTATGCTCATATTGTGGGACCTTCACACATACATCGAAACCTCATTGAGTGGGAATTTTCATATGATGCTAAAAGCGTCGTTTTTACGTTTGAATACAGTCAACTCATGGGTTGGATAGCGATTTTATTCCATTATGGCTAAATAAATGCTTCAAATTGGTTAGTTCGATTACTATTCAGCCTTTCCAATTGCGTAGTGTTGATTTTTGCCGAAATAACCACACTTCACGAGATTTTGAAAAATCGTATTTTTGTATTCTCTCGACTTTGCATTTTTCAGACACTTTTTTGTCCTTACGCAGAAATAACGCAGACATTCACTA
The DNA here is from genome assembly GCA_036245825.1 of Pristionchus entomophagus. Classification (NCBI taxonomy): domain Eukaryota; kingdom Metazoa; phylum Nematoda; class Chromadorea; order Rhabditida; family Neodiplogasteridae; genus Pristionchus; species Pristionchus entomophagus. The sequence goes on from BTSX01000001.1 coordinate 12,640,108, forward strand.
CTATAATTCGGTAGACCCATCAACTATGCATCGAATCCCTATCAACTAAGCCGTTCATATTTTTACGAAAGTCGCCATTTTTCCGCTTGAATTCACGTGTTTGAGAGGTACAAATTCAAATTTATTTCATTGTGATCGATCATGAATACAGAACAGTATATGGCAAACACTAGTCATCGTTTCACATTGAGTCGAGTCACTTATCATCGAAAAAACCAAGTTCTGCAAGTTTCAAGGAAAATTTTATTTTGGAGATAGAATAACGATCTACAATTTTTCGATTTTTTTCATTGTTTCAAATCATGGTTTTATCGATGATAATTCACTCGCCTTAATCAGAAACGTTGACTAGTGTCTGCCATTTACTGTTTTGTATTCATGATCGATAACAATAAAATAAATTTGAATTCAAGCTTTTCAAACACGTGTTTTCTAGCGAAAAAATGGTGACTTTCGTAAAAATATGAATGGCTTAGTTGATAGGGATTCGAAGCATAGTTGATGGGTCTACCGAATTATAATAGTGAATGTCTGCGTTATTTCTGTGTTAGGACAAAAAAGTGTCGGAAAAATGCAAAGTCAACAAGATTCAAAAAACTGATTTTTCAAAATCTCGGGAAGTGTGGTTATTTCGACAAAAATCAACACTACGCAAATGGAAAGGCTGATTAGGAATCGAACTAACCCATTTGAATCATTTATTCGGCCATAATGGAATAAAATCGCTATCCAACACATGAGTTGACTGTATTCAAACGTAAAAACGACGCTTTTAGCATCATATGAAAATTCCCACTCGATGAGGATTCGATGCATGTGTGAAGGTCCCACAAAATGAGCATAGTGAGAGCCTGCGTTATTTCCGCTTTTGGCAAAAAATCCCAAATAAGCAAAAAATAAATTTCTAAAATGATTTTCAAAACGAGTACAGTCATATCATAGCGGCTGATTTTGTGCCTCCGGACACTCTTATGTTAACGCAATTGAGCAATTTTACCTATCTAATCTGGTTAAGAAAATATGATTTTTTGAGCATTTTGTCTATGAGATCAATTTTCAACCAGGTGATTTGAAGTAACAGAAAATAAAAAATGTTTTGAGCAATACAAAATTAAAGTACTCATCATACTCGGGTATGGGCTTGTGGCTGCCATTCCGGGACCACCGTGACCAAAGGGTGGTCGAAAATAACGGAGGCGGTCTCTTAATATTTAGTTGGTCTAAACAATGCTAAAACGCCTTCCGAATTTCATCATACTAATGTGTATTGTTGAGATTTATCGAGTGAATAATAGCTTCATAAATTGATTTTTCAGGCAATTCTCAACGTATTGTGCTTGGTGTGGTCGCTTCTCGCGATCGTCACACTTCCCTCTATGTTCTCATTATCGAATGCATTGATGGTGTGATCGTAGCGTTTTCTAATATTCTCGTCATCTTTATTCTTGCTATGGGCAGGAGAAGACTAATGAAGGTGAGGTGGACGTATGTTATCCTCAATTGCATTAATTCGGGTGGGATTGAATATCAATTATCTCAGAATCACTTCTACATAGTCCTGGCTAACCTGATAGTCTGCACAGCGATGAAGGGGTTTGTCGAAATGGCATTCATCCTGCCCTACTATATCCTTCGGAGAAACGATATACTCCGGAATGATGGCATAAGAAAAGTATGATTTGTATTTAAACAATTGCACATATTGGTGTTTTAGCCTACATTCGGAGCCTACTTTTCAACAAAGTACGAGCTACTCATCTTTAATATTTCTGTGTTTGCTGATTACGGTAACTTTGGTATCTGTCAAAATACTGTTAATAATGCTGTCAGGAGTGCTTTTCTACTCAGTTCTCATCGCAATCAATCGATATTTAGCCATTGTAAATGATCATAGCACTAGAAAACCTTCTCCGTGAGAACTTTGATAAACGTCCAAAATTTGAAAGTCTACGTCCAAAATTTGAAAGTTTTGTAACTCTGAAACCAGATGAGATTTATTTTTGATATTTTGTCAGGTGGTAGTGCAATTACTCTTACATATACTCTGTGTGTTGTAGCTTGGTAGGATTTCGCAATGTTGCATAGTGATGACGCAACATTTACATAGTAATTCATGGCGTTCTTTAAGCTCTGAGAATTTTTTCTCAGCCTTCTCATATTCTATGGCGATATAAGACATCGATAGCTCCAGGATGAGAATAAGTACTCTTGGGAGGGTGCCGTACAGTAGCTTTGGACGGGATCAAAGTAGGGTCCCAAAAAAGAGGATTTTGGGTCATAGAGATGCTAGCAACTTGTTCAAAAGCTCAAAATGATCATTACCACAATTCCTGATGATCCCCAAATTTTGATAACGATAGCTCATAATTTGCCCTAAGGGCACGAATTTTTCACTTTTTCACATTATTTTTTTCTCCTTTTTTTGGATGATCACAGTTCCAAGGACGATTATTGTTCAAATGTCTTTCTTTGATTGCAAATCCATGGAATATACGATTTCCAACATTTTTAGAGCATTTGGATACCTTTCCTGTCCGCGACAACCGAAAATCCGAGGTCATTATGTCGAAAAATAACCGATGTTAAAAGTTGTCGAATTTTAACTTTTTTCATTCATGATATGATGGGTTCTAATTTCGAAATTCGGATTCAGCACACAAAGACATACCAGAAAAATTTTTAGTCAGGATGTTCTGAGAGAAAATTTTTTTCGCCTAATGATGTATCACGTATCATGGTCATTTTTTGGATTGGAAATCGATTGACCTCGGATTTTCGGTTGTAGCGGACAGGAAAGGTATCCAAATGCTCTAAAAAGGTGGGAATCGTATATTCCATGGATTTGCAACTAAAATGTCCATGAAATACCTTTGAACAAAAATCGGCATCGGAACTGTGAACATGAGAAAAATAATAATGAGAAAAAGTGAAAAATTCATGCCCTGAGGCCAAATTAAGAGCTATCGTTATCAAACTCTAGGGATCATCAGGAATTGTGATAAGGATCATTTTGAGCTTTTGAACGAGTTGCTATCATCTCTATAACCCAAAATCCACTTTTTCGGGACCCTACTTTGATCCCGTCCAAAGCTACTGTACGGCACCCTCCCAAGAGTACTTATTCTCATCCTGGAGCTATTGATGTCTTATATCGCCATAGAATATGAGAAGGCTGAGAAAAAATTCTCAGAGCTTAAAGAACGCCATAAAATACTATGTAAATGTTGCGTCATCACTATGAAACATTGCGAAATCCTACCAAGCTGCAACACACAGAGTATATGAAAGAGTAATTGCACTACCACCTGACAAAATATCAAAAAGAAATCTCAACTGGTTCCAGAGTTACAAAACTTTCAAATTTTGGACGTAGACTTAGTTCCGATACTATATAACCAAAAATTATTTAAAAAAAAAAATTTCAGCCGTCAAGATAAGCGAAATCAGAGGCGTGAAAGATTAACTAATCGGGCTAGTAGCCAAATCATTGTTTTCGTGCTCTATGCGGTAAATCAGATACAATATATCGGCATTAAAGTATTCCCAAGCCTCGATAATGTATGTATTCGCCATTCCATATCTACGTGGATTCACTGTCTACGAATTGGCTTATGCCGAGAATTTGCTGAACTTATCAATATCAGCTGTCTATCCGATATGCTTTCTCACAATGTCAGGGGAGATGCGGAAGTGAGTTATTCTGAGACTATGAAATAAATAACATCTCCAAGACTGTCGTATATTTCCCCTAAGATGACAATTATTTTTTAAAGAAAAAATGACAACAATATTTGCAATCTTCAACCAACAAACTGAAGTTATTTCAGTGTTCTTTTCTCAAGAGTAGGTCCCCTAACCTCCGATCGAGTCGCCACTATCGGATCTAATCCGAATCCGTAGAAAAAAACGATAGTGTACAGTGCTGATAAAGTTTAAAATAACGAAAATATGGGTAGAAATGAAATATCGTTGAAACTAGAATACATTCCAAACCGTTTATCACCACACAAATACATTCGAATAATATCTTCACTTTTTCGCTAACAAAAATAATAATCACTCATGCAAGCACAAAGTTGATGTATAATTCGAATTATTATATTCATTGCTCAACATATTGAAAACTATTTGAATATCTTGGGTATAAATTTCGCGCTCTTTCGAATTCGATCTCGCGTGGCTTTGTCAACCCGTTACCCTAGTCCATTCGCAGTATCCTTTTCCAGTATCCGCAGTATCATGAGCCTTTTCGAATTAGTAAAAACGGTGTATTGTACTGCTTATTTCATTGCCACGAAATCACTCGTATTCAAATTCAAATCATGTTCAGTATATATTTTTTGTCATTCAAATCATATTCAATATTGTTTTCCAGATATCATCTAGCACATGATAATAATAATATAATAATTTATCTACGCCCGAGGCGCGACGAGATCATAAGTACAATAGTGATCGAATTATGGCAGAGTAAGGGAGGGGGGGGGGTTGTGGGTGACTCTCCTGAATCATCGGTGTTGGGAGATGTCATGGATAATGGAGTGGCTCTCCAGTCGACATTTGAAGACTCTGATGTTGGGGGAAATGCGAATGAAATCGGGAAGTTGGGAATACCAACGTGAGGTTCCTGATATCTTCTTCATCTCTTGTTTCAACTTGTAACTGTCCGTGTCTAAAACGATAATCCGATGGCCACAATCATCCAATCGTTCTTTCCAATTACTCCCTCCCCCTATATCGCACATGCTACGAAAATCAGAACAAATACCGTAAGTTACGGTGAAATATTCACTTTTTGAATCTTTGCTGATACGTAAAATTACGACTTGTGGTTGGGCTCTTATTTTTTCTCATGGCCACTTTGCGGGAATCAACACGGATATGCTCGGTGAAATATTTCTAGAAATCGATATTTGAAACAGGTCTCTTTTATGGTGCGAGTTACGGTAGCTCGGTCAAGGTTTATCATTTTAGCTTCCGAAAGCGCCTTGAAGCCTCTTCCTTCAATTTTCTCATGTTATTTGTCCCTTTTTTGAAATTCAGGGCAGAAAAAAACAATCACAAAGTTTTTAAAAAAACGGTTGAACGTCTCTAAGCGTAATCGCAAGCTAAAATGATAAACATTGACCGAGTTACCGTAACTCGCATCATAAAAGAGACCTGTTTCAAATATCCATTTCTAGGAATATTTCACCGAGTATATCCGTGTTGATTCCCGCAAAGTGGCCATGAGTAAAAATAAGAGCACAACCACAAGTCGTAATTTTACGTATCAGCAAAGATTCAAAAAGTGAATATTTCACCGTAACTTACGGTACTTGTTCTGATTTTCGTAGCATGTACGATAGTTAGGGACCACCAGCCTGAGAGCCGACTTCGAGTAATCTAATCAAAAGTAGGCTCATTGTGACCGTCAGGGTCTCAATATCAACTTTATATTTGGATGAATGTCGATAGCTCTTCTCTGAAGCCCGGGAGAGCTTTAAAAGCGCGCGCGACTCCTCCAGCCAGAGATAAAGGGGCGGAGCCTCTCTCGCACGCGTCTCTCTCAATCCCCCGCTCTCTTGTCGCTCTCCTCCCGCTATTCTAGCACAATTCAGGGAAAATGATTAAAAATCCAAATTGCTTAAAATTCATCAAAAATACAAATTAACCCTTTTCGAGATGCGTGCACTGGAAGTGGCCTAATCACCCTATTCCCATACTTAATATCGATTTTAACATATTCAAACATGAAGGTGCAAGGTGCGCATCAGGTCTCTGATATTGGAGGGCAAGAGCTACATTTCAAGCCTTTGAGCGTGCGATATGGTTGCGTCTCCGAGGTGTGCTCCATCGATCTCGTTTTTGAGGGAAATGGTGTCGAGGGAAAAGGGGCGGGTCTGGTGGTCCCTACCTATAGTTGTGCACCACCTCACGTGGAATTTTGTCCGCTCTCAGCCTCGACATGACAAATCCGCTTATTGCAATGGACTACACAGTGGTATTTGAGAGACAATTTATGACAAGTAAACAATGTTTCAAAAGTGCTTGTTCTTCTCCATTCCCGCATTTGCCGAGGCTTCCGACGTAATTACAGTTGGTTTGAGCTCATGAACTACGCGAACTCGCGATTTTTTCTCGCACAGGAACACCACAGGCCAACGTTTCGCGTGCATTCGGTATCCTCCGACAAGGACTACGGCGAGAATGACGACAACGATGGGAATGGAAATACTGAGAAGGAGCGTGAGATTGAATTCTGCCCGATCGATGGCGGCACTGGCTGGCAATATCGGCGCAGTGCAATTGCACGAATCGGGCGTATCCAGATGGGACGGAGAAAAGGCGTCTTGCAGATCCTGAGGAGCACTAGTTGTCTTGCAGTTCCATTGTTAAAACGCATGGTGAAGTAGATAAAACGTACATGAGACGAATCGCGAGAGAATCGAGAGTATTGACGACCCCGCGGCGGTAGGAAATGAGTATCCTACTGAAAAATATAACTTACGTACTTTAAATGGAGCTCTATCAAACTACATTCGAAGAATTTTGATATCGGTTCTTATCTCCGAGTATTGGTAGGTCAAAGAGGGTACTCTGAGGAATTTTTAATATTTTTACTTTAGGAAAACGACCATAACTTCCTTTGAAATAGAGCTAGAGACGTTTCCAAAAAGGCATTCGAATCAGCAGGCGAAGGGTAATATTTCATTTGTTGGTGTTGTCATTCCATGTTCATGTGCTGGAGCGGCGCTGTCCGTTTTTCAAAATAAGTGAAAAAGTGCTATAACTTTCTTAGAAGTGATGTCCCCAAAATTCCCTCGAGAGTGATTTTAGTACGAACTGGTACCTACTACAGCCTCAAAAATCGGAGGAATCTGATTATGGAAAAAAAGAGGGCGGCCTTATGTCTGAAAAACTGCTGATTTCGACAGTTTTTCGAGCATAACTTTTTTCTTTAAATTTTTCACGAGCTTTAGTATTGAAATTCGGAATCAGCGTACCCAAATACACCAAAAACTCTTATAGACATATCTTTTCGAGATAAACTTTTTTCGACTTTGACCTCCTTTTCACCATGTGGTCCAATTTTCCAAAAAAAGGTCCAATTTTGGTCGAAAATTTTTTGTCTCAGAATCATGTGCCTATAGGAATTTGTGGCTTATTTTTGAGCGGGGAAAACGAATTTACTAACTAGAACTCATGAAACCTTGAAATAAAAAAGTTATGACTAAAATACCAAAGAAAATTTTATAAAGGTTTTTCATAGGATCATAACTTTTTTATTTCAAGGTTTCATGAGTTCTAGTTAGTAAATTCGTTTTCTACGCTCAAAAATAAGCCAGAAATTCCTATAGGGACATGCTTCTGAGTCAAAAAATTTTCGACCAGAATCGGACCAAAGGGAAAATATATGTCTATAAGAGTTTTTGGTGTATTTCGGCACGCTGATTCCGAATTTCAATACTAGAGCTCGTGAAAACTTGAAAGAAATAAGTTATGCTCGAAAAACTGTCGAAATCAGCAGTTTTTCAGACATAAGGCCGCCCTCTTTTTTTTCCCCATAATCAGATTCCTCCGATTTTTGGGGATGTACCAGTTCGTACTATAATCACTCTCGAGGGAATTTTGGGGTCATCACTTCTAAGAAAGTTATAGCACTTTTTCACTTATTTTGAAAAACCGACAGCTCCGTTCCAGCGCGTGAACATGGAATGACAACACAAACATATGAAATATCACCCTACGCCTGCTGATTCGAAAGCTTTCTTGGAATCGTCTCTAGCTCTATTGCAAAGGAAGTTATGGTCGTTTTCCTAAAGTAAAAATATTAAAAATTCCTCAGAGTACCCTTTTTGACCTACCAATACTCGGAGATAAGAACCGATATCAAAATTCTTCAAATGTAGTTTAATAGAGCTCCATTTAAAGTACTTATACTTTTCAGTAGGATCGGGGATACTCATTTCCTACCGCCGCGGGGCTCTCGAATATCTCGCGATTCGTCTCTTATTCTATGATTTGTACTCCCAGTTCCTCGTTTACAAATAAGGAAGGGGAAGTACATAACATGGAATATCATTGCTTTCAAACGTACCTTGCTTTTTATTCTGACTTGAGAAAGAAACAATCGCCTCACCATATTCGCATTGCACATCTTCGTATTGCAAAAGTGGAACGAGTTAGGCCCAATATTATGAGTGCCTGAAAATTAAGAATTATTTATTAATATTTATTCGTATTATTGTACAACAACATGGAAGTGATTTGATATGAAATATTTATTCACAGAAAGTATTTGCTCTTCAAAGTGCAAAAAAATGCTGGCAAACCAGTTCATCAATGAGCAAATTGATTTCACAGCCGTACCCATTCTATATTGCATGCCCATTGAGCGCTCATCGTAGACGATACAGCCATAGTGCTGAAAATGGTGACAGTATTTTTAATATTTCCTCTTGAAGGTCTATTCTCTTACCAGAGGACCGTTGAAGTCTGCGCTATTGGATATGAAGCAAGCGTGCCCACGACACTTGCTCATCATGTAAACCACTGCAACGTTAATTTTCATTCTCAAATAAATATGATCTCGACCTACTATTATGTGTCGCACATTCGATCATTCCTTCGTCTCGAGTGTCGAGGGGTAGTCCAGAAAGCGCGGGATATTTTGTAGAAGTTGTCCCGTTTTCGCGCTGCAAATCATAGGTAGCATTCAGATTATGATTTTTGAATCGTCAGTTCGTGATAATCTGGAGTTGCTCACTGATGGCCACGCGCACATTTCCTCTACGGTATCGTCCATTTCCTGATACTTGACACACATTCCGGCTGGTATCGGAAAACCTCCATTTTGAACGAAGAGGTCAAACTATAGGAAAATAATATATTTTTAAATCGAATTTTAGAATTTTTAATGTAGTTCTTGAGAATGTTTAGTAATCTAAATCTGAAAAGATTTGCGAATGGACTGTCACCTTTTGGGACAGATCGGAGAGCTCTGGATGGATTGAACATCATGATTAAAAGACGAATACAAGAGAAAGAAAATATGTTTGAAATTGTAAACCTGCCTTGTCAAGTGCAGGAAACATTATATTCACTCTCATCATTGCTTTTGTTTCCTTCTGGCAATGGTGTTGCTGCCTTGTACCCCATTGAGCTGGGGGGTGAGTCTGCAACTTTTTGTAAAAATAATTTTAGATACATTCAATTGTTTTCGGGGTTCACAATTGCAAATTATCGGGAATCATTTAATTTTTATTTCACGGCTTTGCTAATCAACAGTTGTTCCGGCTTACGCGCATGTGCCTTTTGAGCGACTGTTCGTCCAAGGTATTTTCTAATCGTACGAGCGTTTCTGATAGGATATGAAAGGAAAAGACTGACAACTGGAGACAAGGCTCCTCGATGATAGGCACAGAAGTTGGAAATGCAAGTCTTGCCACTGTCAGGTGTAACATCAGTCGTTTCCTGTAATTGTACTAAATATTATCTAAGCCTGCAAATGCTCTTATTTTTTTACCTCTTCAAATCTACAGTTGTCGACTATTAGTAGATCGGAAATGTTGCTCGCAAAGACTTCGTTACAACGATCGGATCCACTGAAAAGTCCAATATAACTCGACTGAAAACTAACTAGTCAGAAATAATTTTTTTTTAAATCATACCAAATACACAACACAGATCCTTCAAAGTTGCGCCGACAGCCCAATTTGAGCGTTTCCAGAGGCCATTCGAGACATCCCTGATTGAGAATTTAAAAAAAAAGAATATAATGATAATTAAAAAATATTCCAGAGTAATTTAGATACCATAAGCATCGCAGTTTCATCAGATAATTGTCGAAGAGTGTATTCAATTCGGTAGCAATAACTTCCCGTGCATGTTTTATTCGATCTGTTGAATGAACCAATTATTGTGGGTTAAAACGCGTGAGAACTCACTCGATGTTCGGTATCAGGGGAGAGTCGAGATAGTCGAAACATTCCCATGAAAAACAGAGCGTAATCGATGATATTAGAAAAGGGAGCAGCATTTTGAGATTTAGATGCGAATTCTGGTGACCGAGAAATTCAGCGCAGGTGCAACACAATTTTCGCTAGCTCTGGATATTTGCTCATTAATGCCTAATCTAAAGACATCCATCATTCAGTATTGCGACCAAAATGACCGAACCCATCTAAATACATTTCCGAGAGCATTATTAAATGATCTTCATTCACGCAGAAACGCGCAACATAATGATAATTTAAAGGCAGGTGCAAAATTCCCACCAGAAACCTTTTTCAGATAGAGTGAAGGGGAAAGCGAAAAAATGAGGAAATTCGTCTCAAACATCGAATGGTCTTCTCCAACCCAAGTAAGTAAATTTTTTAGTTTATAGCGGTTGAAAAACGTTTTTCGAACCAATATCAATTGTTGCGATTTATCGAATGCGGAAGATGTTAAGAAACCCTTTGGGATATAGTGGTACATTTGTGCACATGCTCACGGATGGGCAAAAACTCGATTCCTCCAATATTTTTTTCATGAAGTACGGGCCCCGAGTGCTGATCGACGGCACCATTCGCTAAGGTCACAGGTCGACTTTGACGGACTTACCGTCAAGCGGGAGCAAAATGAACCATTTGCTATATTTTAGTGTATTTTAGTAGCTTCAACTGGGCATGAGTGGTCCAAAATATTTCAACTCAAGATCAAGGACGAAATCTTCGAGGCCAAGTCCACCGCCGAAGGCACTCATCTCGCTCGGTGAAAAGGATAAAAAGCAACTAATATATTGAGAACATGACGGGCCCCTACGTAAAGTGTTTATTTGATAAAATTTTTATTATTATTAATATGGCCGGACAGAAAATTTGGTTGAAACTGACAGTCCTCGCTTTTTTCATCACAGAAAGAATTTTGTTTAAGTGATCGCCTCTTTTCTAGCCCACATTGAAAATAATCACTCATGAATACACAATGTTTGCTTATAATTGGAATATCGTATTCTTCTTTCAATATTCACAAGCGGCTGTAAACTATTTGAATATCTCGGGTATAATTTTTTTTTCAAATTCGATCTCGTTTTGTCATTCCGTATCATCAGTCCACCAAGATGTATCTTGTCGACAATGGAATCACTCTTTCTGAATTCACTCACTGATACACGGGAAACTTCAGTTCACCTGTCCCTTTGGACTGGTTCAAACACGATTTAGTTTCCGCGCCTGTCCCTTATGGATGGGCTTGGTCACTACTTCAAACGAAAACGACACGAACAAAACGAGAAAACAGCCTGTTCTCGCGTCCGCAGTTGTCGTCGTTGTTTGGCTTATGGTCGTGTCGGGAAGCTTCTCGAATTCACCCGATGGAACGAGATGATGACGAAATCTGCGAGGGGGTTAGCACAACACGCGCGCCACGCAACAACAGAAATAGAACACTAGTGAGTCCTAACTGAACCCCAATATTATGTAGTTGGGCACAGAGGAATTAGATAAATAATAATATTTATTAGAGACAGAATAATTGAGTCTCAACCCAAGATGGGCGCAGAAAATAGAATGACGTAAACAACCCGACATACGAAATAGGCGGTAAATATCACACGCAACGTCAAGTGTGTGGGAAAGTGTATGGAAAGGTTGACGATGTGTATTACCGTAGTAAGCTGTAGGGAATTAAGCTCTATATTTGCACTTTCTACACGGCACGTTTGAGAGGCTACTCAAAATGTTGTTGAGCTATGTCCACATTTTGCTAAATATCCTCCGCATTATGTGCTGAAAAATGATATTTTGAGCAGGGTCCAATTCAACAACATCACGTAATTCTTGAATGTTTTCGCTATCGAATGTTCCAAACCTTGAGTCTCTATCTCAATTCCAAAAAAAGTTATAGTGATTTGAAAATAGTTGCGAAACTTTTGACCGGTACTGTATCTTGATTTCATTTCAGGTATGGGCAATGAATTCAAAACTTTCTTATCTGACGCTGTTCGCCTTTTGTCATCAGTTGAGTTGGAACTAACGGATGAACAAAGTTGTTCGTTGGAACTACACGATTATTGGAAGCGTGTGTCAGAGTGGTACATGAGAGATTTTGAAGTCGATGCAACAGTCAAGCATGAGAAGATTGAAAACAGCGAACGAGTTTGCATTTGCCTGACTGCGCGGTCGGCAGACAATTAACCAAAAGTATCCGAGTGATCTGATTTGTACGTATTCCGATTAACTCGTCATTTATTGTCTACAATTCGGGTTTTCACGGAAATAAAAAAAATGTTCTGAATATTCCCTCGTCCACTTTCTCTTGATTGTTCCACCCCTCTCTCTTTCCCGCACGACGTGACCCCTTATCGGTCTTCTCTCTTTCTCTTCCCTTCTCCTCTCTCAGCACAGTCTCCATCCGAACCATCTGTCATCAGTTCCGTTCGCGCACACTAATGAGCCCTCAGGACTCAGTTGCCTTGCCTTACTCGATCGTAATTATGTATTCTTCTTTCCCTCCCTGTTAATAATGACTTTTTATCATAATTCGTTTCATTGAAATAATAAATCCTCGCTATTCCTTTCCCATGATACCTGGTGGATAAATAATTGAATTGAAAAATTGAATTAATTAATTTATAATTAATCGTAATTTCATAATCATTTCGTCATTTTAATGCCTTTTATCCATGCAGACACTCATGCTGCACCGACAGAAATTGTTTCTCAATCAGAGAAATGATTCGAGAGAATCATTGAGAAGCCCAAGAGTAGGGATCCGACTCTCGAAGGCTCAACTTGTCAAGAAGGCAACACAGCAGCAAGATTATGGAGGGGAGACTGGCGAAATCAGTCTGAACACTCTTCCAAGCGACGTAATGCGGAAAGTTATTGGATGCAGCCAACACTCTCTGAGGTCTCTGCGCACGGTTAGTGAACATTTATGTGTATCTGCCGGGTGAAATCGGTTTCACATCGTCACTCAGGTGTCTTGCCGATGGAATTCACTCGTGGAAGAGCATTTGGAAAGAAAACGACCTCGAGTAGACCTCATCCTCGTTAGCAGTGTGAGGCAGTTTTATGCTGCTAGTCATGCAAATACACCCAGCCTAATGCTCTCGAACTTGATCTGTTCGCGAAACTTATCCCAGTCCAAACTGGTTCGAGTCCGTGAATCCGCCCTATCTCTCCCCCCTCTCGTCTCCCATGCGTATTCGGGTGTTGATGAACGATTGGATATTCGAAATTGCTGATTCAAATCATGACCGAACTCTAGCAACAGCAACTATCACGATTTATAAATGTTTTCAAGCGATATTTGTAGAAACGTTATTTTCTTGATTTTATTTCAGGACAAAACAGCCATATCAATATCTCTTCACATCCCGATTTCTCATTCTGTCTACTATCTTAATATTTTGCGAAACTTCCAATCGGAAGGATCTTGGAAAGGTTCTAATAAGGTGAATATTTTCATGGCGCTGGATCGGATTCTTTCATGTAGATCATGAGAATTTATCTATAATAATCTTACAGATCGAGTTGAGTTTGAGGCATTTCCACGCTCAACCTGGTCACTTGAGATTTATCTCAGCAATGAAGGGATTGAGAGTTGGTGGTGTACAAATAAACAGTGTCGAGAGCGTGAAAGATGCCAGAAAAGTGGAGGAGTTGCTTAGCCTATGGAAATTCACTTCGCTCACTGTGCTTGTTGAGAAGCTGATTGACTGGAAATGGTAAGCATTTTCCGCTTGGTCATTTATCTTTCAGTGATTTTATCTTGCAGTGATTTCATCTTATCCGTTCTGCGTAAATATCACATTCAAGTTCTCCAGATAGACGTTACCAAGTGCCAATTGAGGGATCCAAGTAATTATGAATTTAAATATTTAATTTTTTTATTATAATTCGTCAAAATGTAATGTCAAAATGTTAAAAAGTCCGATCGAACACCTGGAGACAGGGAGGGGAAAATGAGAGTGAGGGAACAGACTCGAACGAGTTCGGCGTACGAACCAGTTCGGATTGGGATATGCTTCAGAAACAGATCAAGTTCGAGAGCAAGTGTCATTATAGGCTGCCGACTCCTCCAACTTGCGGATCAAGTTAGATCACTCGTAGTTACTCAGAGGCGAAATTATGAGAAGCAGCGCGGAGCAAATTATCTCTTCGGACTTGAAAATCAAGACTGGGTCAAACTTATTGATGAAATTTTGTCGAAAAAAGTTGACCGACTCACTATCTGGAACTGTTATCATTCTCATCTTAAAAAGGAAGAGGATATTGCGAGATTGTTAGAGGTATTCGGATCCATTTTCTCGCTTTCTTATTTATTTTTATCAGGCCGTAACCTCGAAGTCCGCTTCAAAAGTGCTAAGCACTTCATTCCCTGATATTTCCACGTTCCGGCTACCAAAAGACCTGAAAAGCTTTAGAGTTAGAGGCTAGTTTTCGGTATTAAGAAGAGGAAAAAATCTAAGATTTAGGAAAATGTTAACAATTCAGCTGTGAATTCGGGCGGTGATGAACGACTCGAGATTCGATAATACTCGTAATTTCATCATTCATTCACTTTGATTCATATCCGAGCTCGAGCAACAGCAACTGTTGCAATTATGCAATGTTTACGAATAATAAACTGTGCAAAAATCACTTGCGTAATCAGTATCAAAGAGTTCCAGTCGGAATCGGAACATCTTTCGACTATTCACTGAGGAGTGAAACTTATTTGATCGAGTTGAGATGAGGATCATTCAAAATTGGACTTGGAAACGTAACAGCTCTATTCACGAATGAGCGTGACGTATGAGGAGTGCGTCAAGTGATTTCCCTATTTCGCGATCGATCACGTGATTGCATTTGAAAGTGTAGTCAAAATAGCCGATTTAGTGTTTTCCATTTCATTCTCCCATTTCCACCCACTCGCCTTCTCCGGTGCGGTCGCTCCTCAGAATTGTGGTAAGTTCCCTTGTGTTTTCGTCTATTTTTCGTCATTAGATCTTTGTTCGTTCCCCCTTCTCTTCTGATCTTTGATCTTTTATTGCACTATACTTATACTGGCCTTATCCGAACTCTTCTGATCTTTGATTTTTTTTCAGAAACTCGATGTGCAAGGGAGGCAAGAAAACGAAAGAAAGAGAGAAGAAGGGGGTCGAGAAAGAGAAAGAGCCCAAGACCCTGAAAACCGAACCGGACGATGACGTGAGCTTTCGCTTCATCTTTGAGCTTTGATCGCTGATCGTACTATTTTCAAGGATATTTTCAGCGAAGATGAAGCGCTTTTGAAAGGGTGGTGGAATAATTTCATAATCCGTCTTTCGTATAACTGCCAGACAAGGGATCGACCGCACCAGAGGGGGCGCTGAGATGAGGAGGGGCAATGCCAATGTGCTTCTGTTATGTTTCAGTCGCGCAAAGAGGCGAAGGACGCAGCGAGAATAGCCGCATTCAAGGCCAAACTGGAGGCCAAGAGCCCGCCCACTGTCTATAGACCAGGTGAGAGGCGGTCACTAGTCCGGCTGCCCTTGGATGTGGGGAAACGAGCTAACGGCCACCTCTATAGTACGGCCCATAGGGAGACCAGATGGGTTGAGTTTCACACAGCCCTCGAATACAAGTTGTTACCAGAACGGTATAGGATGTTGAGAGGCTTTCCTCTTGTTGATCTACGTTTCTTTGGAAGTTGGAAATGGAATGGGTTGTGTTTCATGTGTTTTCTTATTGATCGAAAACGAAGTGTATTAAAAAAAATCAAAACACTTCCACACACCAATCACTATCTCTGAGTGAATGTTGATGTAAATCAAGTCATTCCAAAATCAATAATAAACCTAATGATTCCTGATTGCAGACGTGTCATCGGAGTGTGCTCTCGCTAAGATCCCCGAGATTTGTCCGTCCTCCGGTCCCAAGTAGTGAGAAGAGACGAGAGACGACAGAACAAACAGCAACGAAAACATCAAACTGAAAAATATTCATTCTGGAAATGATCAATTAGCACAGTGCACCCTTGCCTTGGTACCTTCGATTGCCGATATAGACACGCAACTTCATGAGACATTGAGAATTATGCCAAAGATACTCGATGTATCTATCTCTTTCATCTCATCAAGACATTTTTTTCATAGATTTTAACTAAAAAAATGTAAACTCTAACTTTAATTTGAGACATTTTCGCCAATCAATCACAGTACGAATGCGCATTTGTCTCGTCCAATTGATAAGGCCACGTCGATTTCTTTTGTCTTTATCACCACGTTGCGAGACTAATCCCGTGAACTGAATTAGGAAGATCAAGCGATACGATTTCCTTCAATCATCAGAGATGAGAATGAATCAGTCGTCATGGGATTAGACACTGAACTCAGTGATCCATGACCAACGTCCATCTATCCATGCAATCGTCCCCACAATTGTTTTCTGTTGGAGAAATATCGCCTTAGAGGACAGTCTGGGTTTGACAGTGCGTCTGCGCAAGAATGGTTAGTATACCGGCAAAAAACAAGTAAAAAGAAGCAGTTTGGAGATCAGCAACTGGTTTTCTGATGAACGATTGGTCGATGATTGGCGCAACGTCACTTTCATATTCCTGAAATTCCGATGCTGATGCCTGCCGTTTTGCTGTGTTTTCACTCTCCTAATCCCTTCACTGCACGACTCAAGCCGCTTACGTTGATTGGATCACATAGATAGGGGCCACAAGCCCCGCCCACTTTTGGTGCACCCGATTTCCCTCGAAAGCGAGATAGACGGAGCGCAACTTAACTACGCAACCAAATCACTCGCCCAAAAGCTTGATCGGCAGCTATTGACCTCCTCCATGCATTGAGTAACCCGCATGCAAGATCAAACTAGTTTTAATATGTCTAAAATCAATAAATTGACCGAGAAATAGCGATTTATGGGCTTTCCAATAAAGTCACCATGTTTGCGGAAGCAAAGATGCTATTGAGACCCTGATGGTCATGTTGAGCCTATTTTAGACCAAATTCTGCAAAGTCAGAAACCCACGTTGTGGCCCCTACACATAGAAACAGATAGGCCTCGCAAGAAATGGTCTCTCCATTCTGCACACTATCTCAGCGGTCACACCGAGGAAAGAGTGTGCAGAATAGAGAGAGTAATTGATTGCATCTCTAGAAGGAGATGGTGGGAAGCAGCTTGCAACATTGATAACGACACTACAACATGGCTGATTAGCCCGATAAGAGGCGCCTAATTCACTCTTCTTCCTCTCAACTGAAGCCGCAGCGCACTTTGCACTGTGTTTCGACTTTTTCCTCTTTCATTTCGGCGCTTTGTCCATGTCCCTCGAAGAAAACTCTTCGACGGTGATAGAATGCTCATCCTTGGCATTGATTTCTGCGAATGGTCATGGACTTTGACGCCCCGATTGTCGTCACTTTTACGGTCGATGATAAATGGGGATTAGCGCCTAATTTCCGAGCAGAGCCTTATCGCACATTGCAAACACACCCCTAGATGGGATTAGGTGGTTATGCGTCAGGGTGTGTGTTGCCGATCAGAGGACTTTGTAGATTACGGTAGGGATGGCAAAGCGGAAGCGTCTCTCTTCAATTCCCGTGCTATCTCGCAGGTCTTGAAGACGTTTGAGTACGTGAAATAAGGAGACTCGGGTTCCGATTTTCCATCACTACATTGGTGCATTGTTGGGTTGTGTAGAAGGAGCGAATCGGTTAGATGCTGTTGGATATTGAAGACTCATAAAGCTCTCCTGTAGTTTGCAGTAGAGCATCTAGTAGTAGTATTGTGCAAAAACAAATTTCTTTAAATACTCATTCTGAGTGGAGAAAATTCATCAGCGAATCGGATATGTTTCACCGTGCGCTCTTATGTTGTTGTGAATGAGAACGACCAGTGGTAGATGGAAATTGGACGGCAAAAATATTTTGAAATAATCGACCTGTATAATCTGTGAAAAAGTTGGGAGAAAACCTCGTGACAAAAGGTGCGAGCTTTTTTGATGAGAAATAAACTGTTTCTCTTGTTTACACAATATCAGAAAGATCGGGTGTAGGAGAAAAAAAGCCCGCGCTTTTGTCCAAAAAACCTGCGATTTTTACCCATTTTCGAAGTTTTTCAAGCATAACTTTTTTCGTTCTTGTTTTCATGAGCTATCGTATCGAAATTCGGAATCAGCGCGCCGAAATACACTAGAAACTCCTACAGTATAACATTTTGGAGATAAAAGGTTTTTCGACTCTGACCACTTTTTCACCTTCTACCATCTTGCAGAACATGGTCGACCGTGGGGCTCGAACCGGCGATATAGCGGACTTCAGTCAGACACCATAACCACGAGAAAATAACGTGTGTAAACAAGAGAAACAGTTTATTTCTCATCGAAAAAGCTCGCAACTTTTGTTGCGAGGTTTTCTCCCAGCTTTTTCACAGATTATACAGGTCGAATGTACAATCCTTAATGTTGCTTGATCGAAAAATACGCTGTTATTTCCGATATTCGTCGCTCTGGCTAGCGAGGAAGTGAGCTTATTGAATAGAGCCTTTTCCGATCCGGTACAACTAGAGATCATCGAAACTGGAATGCACTCAATCGTAGGCTCGTTTTCCTGGACCCCAAAACCTCGGAAATCAGAATTCGTTGTATCTGTCAGGGAAAAGGGCGCATAAGACGCAGGTCGATTGCGCACTATATTCTGTCTTTCATCTAGCTTGTCGTTGGTCGTCTCTAATACGAATGCAGCGATAAAAAGAAAGGGTCGTGATCAGTGCGCAATTACCTTTTGACGTATTTACGCGTCTCTACCCACAATCACGCTACTTTCTTTAATTTCTCGCATTTCCGATAAATTAATGCCCTAGAAGCAATTTGGGCTGTATGGTTACGTAGTCCAACCGAGCAGTCGGCCTTACCGTCTGCACCACCTAGTGTAGTCGTTGCAAGACGACTGTAAAATCACTTGCCGTGGCCGCACTTTAACCTTTTTTTCTGATACGGTTCCCGGCATTCAGCGCATTTGGACGCATTTGGAAAAAAAATTTTGAGATAAATGTCGAACTTTTCTCCAACTACCCTGTGATCGCTTATGCTTCTTGTTGATACAAATAGATTCAGTATTTCTCTTCATTCTCTGTTTCATACAACAATTCCACTAATACTCTCATTATATTTTATTCAAGCCATGACTATCACTGCAAGATTTTCACATGTTATTCCCCAATTTTGATCATGTTTTCAAATTTTCTATTAATTTTGTAAAACTGCAGCCATGGCGGCCAACATGTTGCTGGTGACGCTGCTGCCCACTCTTGTCACCTTCCTCGTGACGTCTGGAGTATGGGTTGGAGTGAGTTTTTGGAATGATTTTTGATCCCAAGAATTTCAATTATTTGGAATAGGACAATCGCCATTTTACGTACTATCTAAAGTACATGGCTAGCGAGAGACGTTGCGAAACCGAAGGGCTAATTTCAAAAAGCAAATTTCACACTCGTTTGTTGCTTAGCGTCAGTGCGTTTAGCATTCATTGTCAATGAACTAGTCGGCCTTTCTAGTCACTCTTTTCTCTGGCTTTCAGTGGGAATTAGACCAGGCCTTTTTTGTTGAGAAAAATCACTTATCCGTACGTTCTGCGTACCCGACTGTTCAGTGATAGCTACAGAGAAAGAGATGCACATTCCACGATCTAATGACCCTGTCATTTCTTGTCTTCGATCCAGAACTGTGTCGCGCCTGAATAATCTCTAACATCGTGCAGGGCGAGAGATAACGTTATTTGAATAGATTGGTCTCGCCGAGAGAAACGATACTAAACGCACCATAATAGCCCGATAGTGATTGTTTAATTGCGCAATGACCACGTGTCTATTCTTTTATGGATACATTCCGATTAGAGATCGGTTAGAGACCGGAGAGTCCAGGGGAAAAAGGATGGTACCCATGTCAATTCCCTGACAACTACAAATAATTGACGTGATTGGGTGTGAATTGGAATGGGAAAGAAGAGTGATTATCCAGGAAAAAGAGCAGTGCGACTGTGCAATCAGAATAGTTTTGATGAGCAGAGAAATACGTGATTTTGAGCGGGTTGAATGATTGGTGTTAAGTTAGGAAAGCCATTATTTGACTTGAAGTTGCAGCGAATAATAAAATTAAATATATTGACAATAAGCAGGCGGGTGCGAGAAATACGGGAAAATTTTGAAATATGGCCGTTGAGATTCATTAAAAATAAAATAAAACAAAATTCAGGTTTTCTTTATCGTGGGTCTCAACCAGCCGGCCACTACCAACAACTACAACTATGGTAAGAGTAGCCAATAGTATAGATGTCAAATCGGATCCCGTCTCTTGTCAATTCGCTTCCTTTCTCGTCGATAAGAAAAATGAGAGACATGAAGAGAGTAGGAATTCGGTTAGTCACTACCAAGTGTTCCCTGATCAATTCGAACTTCTCTCATTTTTGCGCTCTTTCTTCACTCTGAGATGCACACTAGTGATGAAAACCGGAAACTACTCTCCTAAATTTGGGCGAGAGATATGAGAGAGCAGTCGAATTGGGGAGAGTCGGTTCCCGTTTTGATATCACTAATGCGTACACTATTCGATCACTATCATCGACTATCAATCAGCATGTTCATATCATTTCAGGCACAAACACCTGCCAACCCGTTCTTCCTCCTCCTCCTACCCCCACGTATCCTCCTCTTGAGGCTTGCCCCGCAACGGGAACTTACAGCGAATGTACGGTGGACTGCGAGTGAGTTATCATCTCTTTGATTCTGCATTGCTAACCATGCCACTCCAAACGCACACAAGCGTGAGCCAAACGAAAAAAAAGCTTCCCCAGAAGCCCAGAAGCCATCAAAGAAACATCTTATCATAATTTTCAAACCAATATTGATTTTCAAAATACCTTTTCAGGTTCGTCATCTGCGAGTCAGTCCCGGCCGATCTCTATCCTGGCGTGGATCGAGGAACGACGTCCACTACCGATTGCTGGCTGAGACTAATTAGTTAGTAGAGTTTGAAAAACGAGTAACGGTCTCTCCATTGTGCACACTCTATCGTCTATATAACCGGCGAAAGAACGCGCGAATGAAGGAGAGTAGTGATTAGACTGAATAGTCACTGACTAATCAGTAGAATCACTAATAGTCAGTATTAATGATGACGATTCGGAAAGGACTCTAATTGCCGAGCAGCGCCTTATCGCTATTGCAAACACATCCGTAGATGGGATTAGGCGCTTATGATTCAGTTAATCGATATAGTGATTGTTTTGCCGATAGGTTTCCTGTTGGGTACTGTAGCGCATTCGAACTGTATTTATTTTGCAAAGCGGCAGTGACTACTAAATTTGCTCAGCTTCTTCTTTGTCACGAACGCATGAGTTATATTTTTTGTTTTATCTACGCTCGAGGCGCAACGGGATACGGTAGTAAAATAATGATGTGATTATGACAAGAACGATGTGACTCTCCTCTCAATGAGGATAAGATGGATAATTGGGGGGAGCAAGTATAAATACGAAGATCTAATCCGCTGGTTCCATCTGTCTTTCTTCTGGGTGAGGGAAACCGAGGAGGAGAAAACTCGGGCACCAGGTAGACTATACTCCGGAACCAGTTCCATAGATCTCTAAAAGGGGGGACTAATAGGAGGGGGAAGGGGAAGGGTTGATGAAGATTTACTTGACGATCGTTGAAGGAGGGGAGTGGAATATAAGGGATAGAATATTCGAATATTACTAGTAGTCTAACTGGGGTGAACGTGAAGAATCTTACGGTCGAGAATGGTTTCTCCATTCCTAATTCTACGGGCCAGAACAAGATCAAAGATGACTCTCCTCTCAAAAAGCGCTTGAATACCGAGATGAGACAGACGTTTAGAGTAGGAAGGTAGAGCATGAGGATAGGATGGAGAAGCAAAGCAACGATAGAATAGGATTCGAGTGAACTTCTCTTGGATTTTCTCAAGCTTCTGACTCTCTTTTTTGAGATACGGGTTCCAGAAAGGACAAGCAAACTCGAGATGAGGAAGAACATGTGCGGAAACATTTAAGAGACCGGCTCCGTTATTTTGGAGCATTTGGCCCCTGCCCGGAACCGTTGCGCTATCAATGAGAATTACAAGCTCATACTCGGGTACTAGGAGGGTCTTGGTCCCGTATTTAACAAACGGTCACTTATTTGTGGTTACTGCCTTGCCGGAGGGAGAATAGTGAATTACAAGGTAAAATGGTCCAAAAATCATATTTTCTCAACCATTCGGGATAGACACAATTTATCTTTTGCGTTATTCTACGGGTGCCCTGGGACTCTGGAAAACCCGTTCTGCTTGATTTCTAGTTGTTTCCAAAATGAGTTTTTCTACTTTCAATTTCAGTTTTTCGGATAAAGTTGTAACTTTTTTGGCCGAACTACAAGTAGTCACTATGTGCGTTTTGTAGCTATTGCATGTATGCATCGGAATCACTGTTCGAATTGTTCCGACAGGGACGCCGAATCCTAATATTTTTTAACAAAGCCAAAAAAGTCGTAATTTTGAAGGTTTTTAGATCATAACTTTTTTAGTTCTTGTTTTTATGTGCTCTAATGGCAAAATTCGGATTCTACGCGAAAAAATACGTCAGAAATACCTATAATCAGATTGTTTTGAGAATACAATTTTTTCAACTTTTTCATGACCATTCATGGTCATGGTCATTTTTGGGTCAAAAAGTCGAAATCTCAGAAATATCTGACTATAGGTGTTTCTGACGTATTTTCACCCGTAGATGTCGAATTTTGATACTATAGCTCACCAAAATGCGAAAGAAAAAAGTTACACTCAAAAAACTAAAACATTTTGAGTTTGAGACCGTAACTTTTTTCTTTCGCATTTTGGTGAGCTCTAGTATCAAAATTCGACATCTACGGGTGAAAATACGTCAGAAACACCTATAGTCAGATATTTCTGAGATTTCGACTTTTTGACCCAAAAATGACCATGACCTATGGTATTGGCTATGGTGTCAGACCGAAGCCCGCTATATCGCCGGTTCGAGCCCCACGGTCGATGTTTTGCAAGATGGCAGAAGAGACAGCGTCGAGTGTTGATCCAAATTGTCGACGTGGTCATGAAAAAGTTGAAAAAATTGTATTCTCAAAACAATCTGATTATAGGTATTTCTGACGTATTTTTGCGCGTAGAATCCGAATTTTGCTATTAGAGCACATAAAAACAAGAACTAAAAAAGTTATGATCTAAAAACCTTCAAAATTACGACTTTTTTGGCTTTGTTAAATAATATTAGGATTCGGCGTCCCTGGCGGAACAATTCGAACAGTGATTCCGATGCATACATGCAATAGCTACAAAACGCACATAGTGACTACTTGTAGTTCGGCAAAAAAGTTACAACTTTATCCGAAAAACTGAAATTGAAAGTAGAAAAACCCATTTTGGAAACAACTAGAAATCAAGCAGAACGGGTTTTCCAGAGTCCCAGGGCACCACTAGAATAACGCAAAAGATAAATTGTGTATATCCCGAATGGTTGAGAAAATATGATTTTTCGACCATTTTACCTTGTAATTCACTATTCTCCCTCCGGCAAGGCAGTAACCACAAATAAGTGACCGTTTGTTAAATACGGGACCAAAACCCTCCTAGTACCCGAGTATGAGCTTGTAGTTCTCATTGCTAGCGCAACGGTTCCGGGGGGTCTGCTCTCTTAATGAGGATATCAGGATTGTTAACAGAAACTGCACGGAGCATAATATTCATAACATTAGTGGCTATTTTAACACGAGCATCAATGGATGGAGCATTTAAAAGAGAGGGGACAACTTGAACACCTAGGTCACGCTGTTGGGGTACAGTATGCCAGTCAGACACCATGCCCATTAGGCCAGGGCGGCCTTGCAAAACATCACCTGCGGGCGGGAGTCGAAGCTGACTGCGTCGGCATGCCAGTCAGACACCATGCTCATTTGATTTTATTGCTCAGACACCATGCCCATTCTCTACCTCTAATGGGCATGGTGTCTGACTGGCATGCCGACGCAGGCAGGTTCGACTCCCGCCGCAGGTGATGTTTTGCAAGAGGTAGAGAAACGCGCGCGCCCCAACCACTAGTCTCCGTCAAGCGTTCCCGGCGACACCATAGACACGTTCCCGGCGGTAGGCCGCCCTGGCCTAATGGGCATGGTGCCCCAACCACTAGTCTCCCTACCGCGCTCCCGGCGGTAGGCCGCCCTGGCCTAATGGGCATGGTGTCTGACTGGCTTGCCGACGCAGGCAGGTTCGACTCCCGCCCGCAGGTGATGATTTCGAGACAGGGGGCCGAGTGAGAGGTTGCATTTTTTTTTTGGTTGATTAATTTCGAGCGCAGAGAGCAGAGAAGGGAACGAGAAAAAAGGGAGAAGAGATGCGAGTGCATTGAATCAGGGGTGCGAATGACGTTGTTGATTGAGTACTGGGGTACAGGAGAGGAGGAACCAATATGGAGATGAGTACACTTAGACTCGGAGAGAGACAATTGGTTAGTGATAGTCCAATCGAAAATGGCATTAAGAGCATACTGTAACTGGGATACACGAGAGTTCGTGGTATCCAGAGAATATGAAACATAGAGTTTAATGTCATCAGCATAGGCTTTGATAGTAACATCCGGAAATGAGGCAAGAATATGAGTGATATCAAAAACATACAGAGAGAACTTTTTTTCTTCCGAGTAAATAGCTTCCGAGTAAATAGCTTCCGAGTAAATAGGTCTGAAAAAAAAATCAATGTGAAATGAGTTCGCAATTGTTCAAAAATCTCTCATTAGGGGGATTTCTGGGATGACTGACTCAAGAGGAGAGAGTGAAACTCATCTCTGCATGGATAGGGGCCACAAGCCCCGCCCACTTTTGGTGCACCCGATTTCCCTCGAAAGCGAGATCGAGGGAGCACAACTTAACTTGCGGGCGGTCTGCTTGGTACGGGCCATTACTGCCAGTTTGAACTGCGCGACCGCAGGGAACGCTTTACGGAGACTAGTGGTTGGGGCGCGCGCCTTTCTCTACCTCTTGCAAAACATCACCTGTGGGCGGGAGTCGAGCCTGCCTGCGTCGGCATGCCAGTCAGACACCATGCCCATTAATGGGCATGGTGTCTGACTGGCATGCCGACGCAGGCAGGCTCGGCTCCCGCCCGCAGATGATGTTTTGCAAGAGATAGAGAATAGAACGCAGAATTTTTTTTTTGGTTGATTAATTTCGAGCGCAGAGAGCAGAGAAGGGAACGAGAAAAAAGGGAGAAGAGATGCGAGTGCATTGAATCAGGGGTGCGAATGACATTGTTGATTGAGTACTGGGGTACAGGAGAGGAGGAACCAATATGGAGATGAGTACACTTAGACTCGGAGAGAGACAATTGGTTAGTGATAGTCCAATCGAAAATGGCATTAAGAGCATACTGTAACTGGGATACACGAGAGTTCGTGGTATCCAGAGAATATGAAACATAGAGTTTAATGTCATCAGCATAGGCTTTGATAGTAACATCCGGAAATGAGGCAAGAATATGAGTGATATCAGAAACATACAGAGAGAACAAGATCGGTCCTAACACTGATCCTTGGGGGACACCTGAGAGAACGGGGAGAGATTGTGATACAGTTGAACCTAGACGGACAGAGAAGTGTCTATCAGTGATAAATGATGATATCCAATTGAGGAACCTACCATGAATACCATAATGGGAACATTTAGAGAATAGTTTAGAGAAGGAAACAGTGTCGAAAGCACGAGAGAAATCGAGATAGATAACGTCAGTGTGTTGCTTACAAGAATGTGCACGAGTCCAGTCGTTCTCAGAATCTAGAAGATTCGTGAGGACAGACACACCGGATCGATAACCATGTTGATACTTAGGAATAATGTCAAAACGGTACAAGTATGGTGCAAGTTTCCCTTTTACAAGGCGTTCCATTGTTTTGGAGGCAGGAGACAATATCGAAATCGGACGGTACGAATCAGGAAACTGGGTATTCTTATCTGGCTTTGGAAGGGGGGTAATTAGTGAGTGCTTCCACAAAGAAGGAACAATACCAGTTTGCATGCTGATATTGTAAATGTCACAGAGGGGTAGGGAAATAGCATGTGCACATTTACGGAAAATAATTTGAGGAATGTTATCATGACCAGTAGAGCAAGAAGGAGAGAGTTGCTTGAGTGCCTTATATATATCATGAGGAAAGAATGATACATTACTTAGGAATGGAGGGAACGGATGCGAGGGAATAGTGGGGACAAGACCGTCATCAATAGTGAAATGAGAAGCAAATCGAGAGGCTAGGAGATTGGCAATGTTCAATTCACCGGATACGGTAATACCAGATGAGTCAATAAGTTGTTTGGGGATAATTGACTTGGGTTAAGTTAGGGTACGGATGTGACGGTAGAGATCTTTAGAGTTTTTCAGTTTTTTATGTTCACAAAATTGATTCCATTTTTTAATTTGGAATAACAGATCCCTACTACACCTCTCGTACTGTGGGCGAATAGAGGGCAAGTGAATCTTAGAAAAGAGAGTGCTCCTATGGCGAATGAGTCTTTGGATGTGAGGAGGATAGGCAGCCATAATTGGTTTAGGGAGGTGAAAAGGAACGAAAAGGTCAATGCCATGGTGAACAACAGATACGAAGTTGGAATACATGGCATCTGGCTCGGGTGATTGTGAAAAGACAGAGAACCAATCGAAGTTGAGAAGATATGAGGAAACATCATCATAATTGGCGCGAGCATAATCTCTAACGAGAGAGTGTGAAGGAGGAAGTATAGTCGAATCAATAGAGAAAGAGATACCAAAGTGGTCAGAGGAAGGGAAAGACGGAATGACTGAGGAATGTGAGACAATGGATGGATCACTCACTAACAACCAGTCGATACATCTACTGTTCCTAGTGGGACTTTGAATAAGATGAGTGATATCAGACGTGGACAAGAATGAATGCATAGACTGCTCGGTGGATGGAATGGTGGGCGAAATAATGTCACTGTTGAAGTCACCTACGAATAGAATGGGATAGCTCGAGGTAGAGATAAGGTCAGAAAGACAATCTATGAGCTGTTCAGTTTGAGAGGTACTGTAACTGGGGGGTCGGTACACTAAACAAAGACGAATGAAAGAGGAGGAGGAAGTGAGCAGGTCAACGGATAGACACTCGTTGCTATGATGGATAGAAGTAACAGTGGAAAAGTGAAAATGGTCCCGTACAACAATGAGCGTACCGCCACCTCTATCAGTGGATCGATCGCGTCTAATAGCTATGTAAGGTAGATCACCAATCAATAACGAAGAGGAAGTACGGGAAGTAAGCCATGACTCAGTGATAAAAACAATGTCGGGTTTATCTACTTTCAGCAAGTGATGGAAGGAGGGTATCTTATTGACTAACGAACGAGTGTTGTAATACAGGCAAGATATGGGAGATGAAAGAGGAGAAAGAGGACATGGATTGGAATGGATAGGTTGGAAAGTGGTGATGAAGGAGAGATGAGAACAGATCGGGGGAGTTCATCAATGAAATGAACAAACGGCTCATCGTGCTGAAATTTATTATAAATAAGTTGCGCTGCTCAAGTTTCAGCTTGGTTATTCTCCAGATTCCGCCAAGAAAGAGATCGTAATCGGATCGTACTACTGGTCCCTTCTGCTGGCGGAAACTGCGGATTGTGGAAATGATGGATTGTGCGAGCAATATTCGGGAGATGTTAGTCTATTTTTTTCTCAGCCTGATTGTGAGACAGAGCCACAACCTAGTTTGCATGTCAAAGTTCGGTAGGTGGAACCTCTCGATATTTACAGGGAATCAATTTTCTTTGCTTAGTTGCATGTGTCTGTGATATGAAACCACACTCAGAAAGCCTATGTATTGAACAAAACAAGCGAATCTGTGAATTTCAGGGCAAAAAGATCTACGACGCGCTCATCGGAGCGGCCGGCACCGGAATCTCCATCAGAATCGCCATGAATCAACCTGACGATGAATACTGTGCGATAGTGTTGTCGTTTGGGTTTTCGTCTCTCTCCATTCTGCAAGCTCTCTCGTTGCTCTGCCCGGCGAGAAAGTGTGCAGAATGGAGAGAGCGAAAACCGAAATTACATCCCTTCTGTGCGATTCATTTTGAAAAGATTTTGTTTTGAAAAGAATCTCACTGAGATGCTCCCGGGTTTATTCATGGTGATTCTGATGGAGATTCGGATGCCGATTGATGTGATGAAGGCGTCGTAGATTTTCCCTGAAATTCATCGATCGATTTTTTTCAACAACTAAAAACAAATCAATCGATAATTTCAGGGCAAGAAGATCTACGACGCCCTGATCGCCGCGGCTGGCACAGGAATCTCCATCAGAATCGCCATGAACGAACCCGACAGTGGAGATAGTGAGATTTATAGGGAATTTCGACGGAATGTGGCATAAGTGTGCAAACAATAGGAGTATCTGTAGAATAGATGGATCACGTTCTCCAAAAATATGCATATCATATTGTCATAGAGGATCTTTGTCAAATATTAAATCAACATGATCAAATCTCACACCCGAATTGCAGCGATGGACGAGCCCCTAGCCATCCGTGACGTCAACCCCGAGAAGGTGCGAGTGTTTTATTTATTTTAACTAGCAGCCTGCGGCTGCTACGTTGTACGCCGGGTCGTAAGAAAATGTTAACCATGCACTGCTTGCTTGTGAGTGGGGCATATACTGTTGCAAAAAGCTCGTGAGGCTTCGAGCGAGCTTCTCACAACGGTATGGCCGGAGCATAGGCAAATTTCATGAACATATATCCCCTTTTTGCCACGTTTTTTCAACAAATGGATCACACAAGAGTGTATTCGCAATGATCTTCCGGATGCGATAATATCTCTTATATTCAAGAAGGGAAATGTACTGGATATTTCAAACTATCGTCCCATTTCATTGTTGAATATAATCTACAAACTGTTCACCTCTGTGATCGACACGCGGATTGAAAAGCAACTTTCAATGAATCAATCAAAGGAGCAAGCAGGGTTTAGACAAAACTTCGCAACAACAGATCACGTTTTCGAAATATCTGAACTAATTAATCGATCTATGGAATACAATTTCCCTGTTTACCTGGTATTTGTGGGCTACCGAAAGGCTTTCGATACGGTGGAATTCGACAAAGTGTGGGAAGCATTATACGACCATGGAATACATCCAAAGATAATCAATACACTCCGATTCATCTACAGTAGAAGCCGTGTGTCAGTGAAAGTTGGGAGAGATCGAGTACCGATTGAAATAGAAAGAGGAGTGAGACAAGGCGATCCACTGTCCCCTCATCTCTTCAATGCTGTGATAGAAGGAATTTTCCGAAACCTGGAGTGGGAGAGATTTGGAATCAAAATTGACGGAGAGAACCTGAATCACTTACGGTACGCGGATGATATTGTTCTCGTATCGCATAGCAAGAAAGAAATTGAATCAATGATGAGTGAACTATGTGCAGAAAGTAGAAAAGTTGGATTGGAAGTAAATCAGAAGAAGACCGTAATGATGACCAACCGAGCTCTTGTTCCTCTTTATATCGATGAAAAACAACTGAAATATGTCAACTACTTTGTGAATCTCGGAGTAAGGCTATCATTCGACCAGGAGTTAATGCTTGAAGTGAACAGGAGAATCGGAGGAGCTTGGAGAGCTTTCAACAAGTTTCACGATTTTCTTACGAGTAGGGGAGTGGAGATGGCACTTAAAACAAGAGTCTTTCGGATGTGCATTGAGCCAAGTTTCATATACGGAAGTGAAGTTTGGAGCCCTACAAAGAAAGAAAGAAATCGATTGATAGTTGCGCAAAGAGCAATGATGAGAAAGATAGCAGGAGCAAGCAGGCTTGATAGAAGAACTAACGAATGGCTACACCAAAAAGTGCCTTTGATTGATATTCGAATTCGAGCAATGTATAGAAAGTGGAACTGGGCCCGAAGATTAGCGACAATAGAAGATGAAAGATTGGCCAAAAGAATCATGAATTGGAAACCGTGGGATTGGCCGAGACCGGCCGGACGACCGAAAATTCGATGGAGAGATGAGATAGTTAAGAAAATAGGAATAAATTGGGCTACTACGTGCAGAAGAAACCCCCATCAATGGAGAGACTGTATCATTCAACAGGCGACCCACCTGAAGCTTGAATAAATATTGAATATTATTCGCCGCCTTACACATTTGCCAAGCACCGCTTGCTTGTGAGTGGGGCGTATACTGTTGCAAAAAGCTCGTGTGGCTTCGAGCGCTCCGGAAAAGTTACTCCGCTTCGCTCCGTGGCTACATCGCAACTTTTCCTCCACGATCTCAGCCTCACGAGCTTTTCACAACGGTATGGCCGAAGTATCCTAAAAAAAATTATAAATGATCATAAAATGTCAATTGGCACTTCGCCCGAGGCTCTCAGATGATTTTGAAGCCAGTTATGAGCGAAAATGTGACGATTTTGTTATGATGACGAAATTGACGATTGCGAAATATGAGCATGGGAGGTCGTTTGGCACTTCTCCCGAGCCTGTCCGATGATTTTGAAGCGAGTTATGACCGAAAATATGAAGATTTCGTAATGATGACAAAATCGAAGATTGCGAAATCCAAGCACGGGAGGTCGTTTGGCACTTCTCCCGAGCCTGTCCGATGATTTTGAAGCGAGTTATGACCGAAAATATGAACATTTCGTAATGATGACGAAATCGAAGATTGCGAAATCCTAGCACGGGAGGTCGTTTGGCACTTCTCCCGAGCCTGTCCGATGATTTTGAAGCGAGTTATGACCGAAAATATGAACATTTCGTAATGATGACGAAATCGAAGATTGCGAAATCCGAGCACGGGAGGTCGTTTGGCACTTCTCCCGAGCCTCTCCGATGATTTTGAAGCGAGCTATAAGCGAAAACGTGAAGATTTCGTAATGATGACGAAATAGACGATTGCGAAATAGTTGCTGTCGGTGGAAAGCGCTGACGATTCTGAGTCGATTGATACTTCTTCCGAGGCTCTCCGATGTTTTTGAAGAGAGTTATGAGCGAAAATGTGAAGATTTCGTAATGATGACGAAATCGAAAATTGCGAAATAGTTTCTGTCGGTGAAAATCGCTGACAATCCTAAGTCGAATGACACTTCTGCCAGTCTTCTCGGACGAGTTTGAGCTGAATTAGGCGCGAAAAACGACGTATTGTGTAATGATGACGAAATGTTGCGTAATAATGATGAAATTGATATCGATTTTTGAAATACCTTCCGAGAGGGTTCGAATGGTCAAGGACTTGTCCTCGGGCGATCACTTTGAAGCGAGTTATGAGCAAAAAACGAAAGCGTGACAACCGGACAGACAACGTCACACACAGACAGACATTTAATTAGGGACTGCTGCGGTGTAAATGGATGAACGAAACAATACACAAATTGGTGCGCAAATGGAAGCTCACCTTACCCCATTCAATGTTTTCAATTTAGTTTTTGAAAATGATGGCAAAATATTAAGTAAAATTATTAAGAAGATAGGTGGAGGGTGCGACGCTTTGAGTCCAACTGGAGCGCATCGCATGTCAGTCTACTGATCATGATATCGTGAACTGAAATCACAAGAATATTTTTCAAATGCTCTAATAAATTACGCTATCGTCCTCTCGTACTACCAGAGTCACGAGAGATCATGGAAAAACAAAGTATAATTTTTAATAAGCTCAATTTAAGACGACCGCTGTGTTATTTTTCACCATTTGACCCCCCTCCCCGGACATCGGTACAAGAATTTCGATTCCGGCCTCCTAGGACCTAGAGTGCCTTGGACCTTGTTTACAATAATGGTTTGGAAACTGGCCTGGCCTCGCAATGCGGTGCGCCAGGTGCGGGCACAGTGAAAAACATCAAATTTTCATATTTTTTGAGCCGAACAAAATAAACTCGAAATTCCTTTTGCATTATGTTTGGCCTGTCTAAAGTGTATTGGGAACTATTTCCGGGCAAATCTGAAATTGAATTTTTAATTTCTATTTTGGAATTTTCACAGTTCTCAGTGCTCTAGAGGTGATTCGGCAACATCTATACTATGTCATAAGTTAATCCACTTAGTGCCTCATCCAACCGCACTATACCTGAGAAGATCCCGATTGGCCTTTATCGCGAAAAGTTGAGCAATTGATAAAAAATTGGCCGATTTCAACCGTTTTCGAGCATAACTTTTTTCGTTAAAGGTTTTATGAGTTCTCATACCTAAATTCGGAATCTACGCCCAAAAATACGCCAGAATCACCTATAGTGATATTAAATTTTCTACATTTTCCATGACTCCGGGTTCATGGTAATTTTTGGTCGAAAAGTCGATTTCTCAGACTTAAGTGAGAATTGGGTTTTCTGATGTATTTTTAATCGTAGAAACCGAATTTTCATACTAGAGCTCGCGAAACAGTGAAAGAAAAAAGTTGCAGCTAAAGTATAGTGAAAGAAAAAAGTTTCAAAAACCGAACACTGTTTTTCAAGCATAAGTTCATTCTTTCACTGTTTCGCGAGCTCTAGTATGAAAATTCGGTTTCTACGATTACAAATACATCAGAAAATCCAATTCTCACTTAAGTCTGAGAAATCGACTTTTCGACCAAAAAATGACCATGGTCATGGAAAAAGTTGAAAATTTGCTGTCTCGGAAAAATATCACTATAGGTGATTCTGGCGTATTTTTGGGCGTAGATTCCGAATTTAGGTATGAGAACTCATAAAACCTTTAACGAAAAAAGTTATGCTCGAAAACGGTTGAAATCGGCCAATTTTTTATCAATTGCTCAACTTTTCGCGATAAAGGCCAATCGGGATCTTCTCAGGTATAGTGCGGTTGGATGAGGCACTAAATGGACTAACTTATGATATAGTATAAATGTTGCGGAATCACCTCTAGAGCACTGAGAAATGTGAAAATTCCAAAATATAAATTAAAAATTCGATTTCAGATTTGCCCGGAAATAGTTAGAGGCCACAAGCCCCGCCCCTTTTCCCTCAACACCATTCCCGTCAAAAGCGAGATCGACGAAACACAAATCACGTTCTCAATGAAATCACTCGCCCAAAAGCTTGTTGTGTAGCTCATACCATGCCCTATCGAACGAGCTCTGTCCGAACTGGATCTGATTTTTTGAGTAGGTCAAAATTCAAGAAAATAGACATGAAACATTGGATTTTACACTTTCAAGGACGATCACAATGTTCGGACAGTGAAAATATGATTTCTTTGTATTTTAGAGGAATTTTAAGCACAAAATTGGATTTTAAATAGTTTTCCCCGATTTGTGTTCGATCGCGGGAGTTGAGCGGGAGGAGCGAGGCGAGAGAGCGGGGGGGGGGGGGGGGGGTGAGAGAGACGCGTGCGAGAGAGGCTCCGCCCCTTTCTCTCTAGTCTCGCCTCTCTCCCCTCTCTGACTGGGAGAGGCGCGCGCACTTCGAGAGCTCTCCCGGACTTGAGAGAATAAATATCGACATACGTCCAAAAGCAAAAATGATAATGAGAATCTGACGGTCATAGTAAGCCTAGTTTGGACCAGATTCCACAAAGTCGGCTATCCACGTTGTGGCCCCTAGAAATAGTTCCCAATAGTGCTCCTGTGCACTTTGGACATGCCAAAAATAATGCAAAAGGAATTTCGATTGTATCTTGTTCGGCTCAAAAAATATGAAAATTTGATGTTTTTCACTGTGCCCCTGGCGCACCGCATTGCGAGGCCAGGCCAGTTTCCATACCATTATTGTAAACAAGGTCCAAGGCACCCTAGGTCCTATGAGTATGGAGGCGGGAATCGAAATTCTTGTACCGATGTCCGGAGGGTGATCGAAAATAACCGAGCGGTCGTCTTAATACGAGAAGCGGAATCACGGTTATGAATACAGTGGTTCGTTGGGTCACAATGTTGTCCTGAAAGTTTTAAATCATTTGCTAAAAATGGGCAAACTGTTCACGCCTTCTTTTTTCACTATAAATCCATAGCAACGTTCTTGATAACATATTAAAAAAAGATCGGATGAACAGTTTGCCCAATTTTATATTTTTCAAAAAACCGAATTCTTGCCGTGAAGATGAGCAATTCTCGCGGCTGATATTTGTGAAATTTCTAGCATTATTCTCATTTTGATAACTATTTTTTTGTGCTGCAGAATCTATCGATGGTGTGAAAAGCTAGATCAGTCAATAAATTCTAAAAACACGTCATTTATTAGTGGCCTAGTGTGACTTCAATGTTGCGTATTATCTCTTCAAGCCATGCTTTATATGCTTTCACTTTGTCCTCTTAATAATTCCAATCAGCGAAACAGCTTGAAAAATTATAGAAATATTTTTAAAATGCTTCAGAAAAATATTAAAGGATTTGAAATCCAAACTACGGTAGTTTGAGGGGAAAGCGTCGGAGGGTGTAGCCAAATATTCCGGCTGCGGTAACTAAGTTTAATTATAAATAAATAATATAAATAAAGGTTCGAGTGCGCGCCCTCAACTTCCCCCGCTTTCTTGGAGCCGGAATTCTCCACACAAAGGTCAGTTTTAGAAAAAAAATTACATTCGTGGATTTTTCGGCCCAACATAACTTCCCAGAAACGTGAACGTTCACGCTGATTGTGAAAGAAAATAGTGCCAGAAATATGAGTGAAAAATAAAATTAGGAATAATTGGCTTCATATCAGTTTGCAGTGTTTCGAAAATATTGTATTTCAGTCACTGGCAATCGACGGAATGCACTCGTACGTTGGATCTGCGAATTTCGACTGGCGATCTCTCACTCAGGTGAGAATGGGAACGAATAGGGATCAAAGATCAAAGATCGAAAAAAATTATCCGATCAGTGATGAGGTCATAGATCAAAGAACACATTTCTTCAGGTGAAAGAGATCGGCGTGGCTGTGTTCAACTGTCCATGCGTCGCAGAGGATGTACAGAGAATGCTCGACATCTACTGGTACATGGGTGAGTGGATGAATTCTGTTTCTCCATTGCCGATGCATTGCTTTCCCGAATAATTCGTTGATATTTAAATCATCGCGACCTTATAACACGTATGGGTTACTTGGAGAACAAAACAACCAGCTCAAACTGACCATTAAAAAAATAGGGAATGCCAGCGCCGTTGAATCGCCAAATCTTCAGGCGCCGAGGACTCGCAGGTGCCGGCCCAATGGGGACCAGAGTACACCACCAACGCCAACCACGACCATCCCTACAATGTGCCCAGGAAGGAGGGACCCGCCACTGCAGTGCACTTCTCGGTTAGAATATTGTATAGATAGAACAGTAATCCATTCGATAATATGGCATTTAAAAATTATTATTATTTCCCCACATCTCACCTGAGAAGATAAGTTCAAAAAATAATGAGTGCAAATTCTAAATTTGCTTTTCAGTCCGCCCCTCCTCAGTTCGACTCGTGTGGTCGCGACAGCGACATTGAGAACATGGTGAGACATACCAAAATACCGTCTCCCGATCGATAAGTCGTCCTACAGTACCCTAATCTACCGTAATCAATCGATTGTCGTGTGCAAATACCGTACCAATTGATGTTCTTGTAGATCAAACTGATCGACGAAGCCGAGGACTATCTCTACATGGCGGTGATGGACTACGCACCCACCACTCTCTACAACAAGCCCAACACGTTTGTTACACTTTAGATAAATATGAGACGAATCGCGATATAATCGACTACTTCAGCCGGATAGCGGCGGTAGAAATAAAGTTCCTCCAATCCAGATGAAAAGTGAAACATAAGTACTTCGAATGATGCTCTAATAAACTACGTTTGCAGAATTTCGATAACTGGTCTCATCTCCGAGTGTTGGTAGGTCAAAGTAGGTACCTAATGACATTTTAGACCAAATTCGACTCATGAAAAAGACCATAACTCGCTTAAAAATCACACTAGAGACATTTCCAAAATAGCATTGCAATGAGGAGGCAGAGCGCTACATTCGATATGTTGATGATGTCATTCCTGTCCCATGCGCTGGACCGGGGCAGTCTGTTTTCCGATAAAGTAGAGTAACTTTCCAAATCGGAATTTCTGCACTTTTATTTTTAATACGTTTCGAAGTATCTATACGTACCATCGTCATCTTAAAAAATCAGAGGAATCGAAGGTTGGAAAAAAAAGTTGGGCTCTTTTTTGTTCGAAAAACTGCCGATTTTCGCAGTTTTTTAAGCATTTTCAACCATAACTTCTTTCATTCATGTTTTCATGAGCTCTCGTATCGATATTCGGAATCAGCGCGCCAAAATACACCAGAAAAACCTATAGACATATTTTTTCGAGATGAAATTTTTTTCGACTTTGGTCACTTTTCACCATGTGGCCCTTTGGTCCGATTTTCGGTCAAAAAGTCAAATTCTCAGGATGATGTCTCTATAGGAATTTCTGGTCTATTTTTGCACGTAGAATCCGAATTTGCAGACTAGAGCTCATGAAACTTCGAAATAACAAAGTTAGGATCACAAAACGGAAAACTAGTTGGTTTTTGGACGATAACTGTTTTTTCGAAGTTTCATGAGCTCTAGCATGCATTTTCGGATTCTACGAGTAAAAATACGCCAGAAACTTCTATAGAGACATTATTCTGAGAATATGATTTTTCGACCCAAAAACGGACCAAAGGAGGGACCACATGGTGAAAAAGTGACCAAAGTCGAAAAAAAATTCATCTCGAAAAAATATGTCTATAGGAGTTTCTGGTGTATTTTGGCGCGCTCATTCCGAATATCGATACGAGAGCTCATGAAAACATGAATGAAAGAAGTTTTGGTTGAAAATGCTTAAAAAAACTGCGAAAATGGGCAGTTTTTCGAACAAACAAGAGCCCTACTTTTTTTTCAACCTTCGATTCCTCTGATTTTTTTTAAAGATGACGATGGTACGTATAGATACTTCGAAACGTATTAAAAATAAAAGTGCAGAAATTCGGATTTGGAAAGTTACTCTACTTTATCGGAAAACCGACGGCCCCGGTCCAGCGCAT
Organism: Pristionchus entomophagus; assembly: GCA_036245825.1. Lineage (NCBI taxonomy): Eukaryota > Metazoa > Nematoda > Chromadorea > Rhabditida > Neodiplogasteridae > Pristionchus > Pristionchus entomophagus. Next base: position 12,677,088 of record BTSX01000001.1, read on the forward strand.
GGGCCAGGAATGACATCATCAACATATCGAATGTAGCGCTCTGCCTCCTCATTACAATGCTTTTTTGGAATTGTTTCTAGTATAATTTTTAAGCGAGTTATGGTCTTTTTCATGAGTCGAATTTGGTCTAAAATGTCATTAGGTACCTACTTTGACCTACCAATACTCGGAGATGAGACCAGTTATCGAAATTCTGCAAACGTAGTTTAATAGAGCATCATTCGAAGTACTTATTTTTCACTTTTCATCTGGATTGGAGGAACTTTATTTCTACCGCCGCGGGGTAGTCGAATATATCGTGATTCATCTCATATGTATGCATAATTGCGTTAAACTCGCGAGTATCAACATTTTAGCTTCTTTATTTATGGTTGGATGTTTGTTTTATTTTTTTTAGCCAAACAAGAAAGGAAACACTATCCCCTTCAGACTTCTCACTATTTGTAGAGAAGCATATTCGTACACTGTGAAGAGATCGAATGCAAAATGGAAAATTTTCAGTTACTACGAGAGACTCGATGCGGCGATTAAGCGAGCCGCCTACGATCGGGCAGTTGATGTGAGATTATTATTTCTAAAATTATTAATTTAATTATCCTAAATTATTTCAGGTCAAGTTCCTGATGTCCAAGTGGGCTCACACGAACAAGAAATTCTTCTCGTACATGCACGATTTCGATGACTTCGACTACTACCTTCCCTGCAAACCTGGCGGTCCCCGTTAGTTCTGCACTCTTATTCCGTTCGATTTCCGGGTATTGCTCTCTCCATTTCGCAGACTCTCTCGCCAATCGGTAACCGAGAGATTGTGCGGATTAGAAAGCCGCTTACATGATTAGAAAGGCATATGAGCAGATCATCTAACTATCTAATAAAAGCATAGCTAATAATCTCCATTCAGCCTGCCGAGCGGGCCGTATCGAAGCGAGGCTTTACGAGGTGAGTGCATTTTCTTGGAACCTGAATTTAATTCTAGGGTTTTTTTCAGCTGCCCCAGGAAGGATGGGATAGCATTCCCTACGCTCGAGTCCAGCACACCAAATACTTCGTCTCCGAAAAAGCTACCTACATCGGTTAGCCTTTTTTTTTTTTAGAAGAACCAGGAAATAGATATGTCAAATATGAAGCCGGCTTTCGTATCACTACAGAACACCTTGGCATATCCGATAAAACAAGAAAGGTAGAAAAAGCGAAATTCAGGCACATCAAACTGGTCTGCTGACTACTGGATCAGTACTGGTGGAATCGGAATATCGATTAGATCCGCGGATCATCAGGGAAAAGAACAGTTGGTGGAGCAAGTGAAGGACCTGTACTTGAAGTGAGTCGAAATGCCCATAATAGTTTGTCGGTGAAATTGCCAACAGCCCTGATGTACTCATTGAATATGACGTCATTGTGAAAGGATATGAACAGATGGAGTAGTATAAGCAGAATTGTTTTGAGTGTTTTGGTCCTTTCAAGATCGGCCAGGAATCGCTGCTTTGGTGGAATAGCAGAGGTTATAGTAAGATTGAAACATAACCAGTCGTATTCGAAAAATGTGCATAGCGAAATCGCAAATCCTTATTGCGCTAGTGTTTGCATCGGAACTTATCAAAAAAAATTCTCTAAATATATAAAAAATATCATTTCAGGGACTGGAACTCGAAATATTCGACGCCGATCTACAAGTTCACTATCAACGGAACGAGAATACCAGATGAATGAGAGATCAAAGATCAAGCAGAAGAGAATTGTAGATTATCCAATTGTACATATTTATTGTTGTGTTTCCCGTGTAATTTTTTTGATTAACGCTAATAAATTTTTGACAAAAACTTATCTTTTTAACGCAACAAGCAATTCAAATCTGCCAGAATTATTTTATTATCTTGTTTGATGTGCTGTTTCAATGTCCACGAAAACATTTCGAGGTCAATTCTTCTTTATTCAAAAAATAATAATATTATTATTATCGGCCTACAAACGCTTTCCGTCCGACGTAAATTGGCTGATCGGAGTGGCGTACTTTGAGTTCCAATCTCTGAAAACGTTCGGATTTCGCATCTGGCGATCATCCATACTCGAAGCTTCGTCTTAATTGCATGTCTCACTGATTTTATGTTCTCTCAGATTGCGCTATAGAGTACAAGGGAGATAAAGATAATGCCACTAAGGGCCGCTTTCGCAAGATGGAAAGTAACAAACTGAATTCAGAATTTATCAGTTATCGCGGGGGTGCGCTGATCATGGATAAGTTTTCTTCCATTCGTCACGGGGCAGACTCCACCAGTTATTCCCCATTCGTCGCTTCACTTCGTCTCTCCATCTCTCTCTAGGACGTCCCTGGTCTCGATTTCCCGCTCGGTTATACGGTATCCATACGGTCAGACGTCGTGCCCATCTTTCATCGTCCATCGTTCTTATTCTATTCGCCCATTTCATTTTCCTTCTCGTTGCTTCCTCAACCCAATCTCGCGTGCCTGTCTCCTGTCTCACTCGCTCGTTACTCCATCGATCCCTCCAACTCACTCCAATCATTCTACGTTCCATCTTTCACTGAGCGACTTCCAGTTGGTGTTTATCGCCTTCCTTCAAGGTCCAAGCTTCGCATCCATATAGTATCTCCTACATTATACATGAATCGAATGCCTTCCTTCTGATCTCTCGATCAATAGTTGGGTGTTTGAGCAACGGCCCTATATCTCTCCATGTAAGCCAACCACATTGTATTCTTCGCTGGATTTCTACAGATGGTTGTAGTGGAATCGTTAACCAGCTTCCGAGATACTTGGCACCGTCTTTGTATAAAAACTCCATTCCGTCAATATTGATCGGGTTACGATTGGTCTTACTTGACGTGAGGAGGATCATCTTTCCGGGATGTAATTCCAATCCAACATCGCGAGATGCATCGGTGATCTTTCTGAGCATTTTCGTTAGTTCCACTCTGTTCTTAGCCACGACTATGATATCATCAGCATAGGCCAGTGTGGTTAATTGTACTCCATTGACGATCATTCCCATCGTCTCCCAATCGATTGAATCTAAGGAGGCGCGAAGAACTGCATTGAATAGCTTGGGGGAGATGGTATCCCCTTGCTGTACTAAAGCAACAAACTGATACGAGACTGATATATGTGTTGATCAAATAATCTATGGATCGAACCTCAAGTAGATCTCCCTCATCTTGGTGACCAACTGTTCTTCCTTCCCCTCCTCAGCACTCCTGATCCCCATTCCAATTCCACCCATTGAGATCCAGTAGTCAGCAAGCCAGTTGGAAGTTCCTGAGAATCGATATTTTGACTATCTCAATTTGACCTACCGCTCGATTTGATCTATTATACATCGTAACCTACAGAAGATATGGAAGGAATCTTGATGAGAGATTTGACTAGAAAGAACCCTCACCGATATACACAGACTTCTCCGTTACGAAGTACTTGTTGTGCTGGACTCGCGAGTAGGGAATGGACTCATACCCTACGTTGGGAATCTGAAAGAAAGAAATATTCAAACAAGACGTGTTCATTTTTGTTTTTCCCGACACTCGATCTCAAGATCGTCCTCGATAGGATTCAATGAATGAATAAGAAAGCAGACTGAAACATAAGTTGAGATTTTTATTTTTTGAAAAATAAAATGTGTATCTGTTTCAAGCACCATTTTACCGTTTGCATACACTCAAGGTTCTGAATACCGGAGAAAACTATTCCTCATATTTTACAAAAAAAAACTTTGCTCACCTCAAACACGCGAGCGTTGATCTGTCCATTGCCGCAGGGGCCTGGAATATCTCTTATCTGTCGCAATATTTCGAATATTTCGGATCAAAACCAATATCGGACACTCCATGGGATCTTTGATAATAGTGATTAAAGCGAAATTAACCAGAACTCGCATCGAAAAAAGAAAAGTTCTATCTCCTGTTTCAGTCTTGTTCTGCAGTGAGTTGATTGAAGAATTTTCGAAAACCCACCACTTCTGCCTTTGCAGGGCATGCCGTCGTTGAACTTATCCAGAGCGTGAAGGAAGGCGTACTGATTGGGAATGGTGTGGTCCCACTTGGACATCATGAACCGGACCTTAAAGGAGGGGTGGCACGAATATCTGGCTTGACGAGCTCTATAGGGGAGGTTGTGGGGATTTGTGGCCCGATCACGCTTGCGAAACTCTCATGTTGCCAATTTTCGTTTAAACTGAGCCATGAGCGTTTGGCTGTGTGCCAAGCGGGCCTGACGATGCAGGCAACGAGAGAGGGATAAGAGGACAATGAAGAGACCGCGCATGCAAATTGGCGCGCGCCTCTCGGCTCTTCGATTTGCATACGCGTTCGTGCCTCCCCTTCTTTAATTTTTAGAATACTATTTTTTAAATTGTTAGCCGATTAATCGAATCCGTTGATTTCGACAGTGCTTAAAGCAATTCATTTTGAAATAACATTTCGAATGAGTTTCAGCTGGGTGATTTGAGCGTATTGTTTTGAAGAGCGTTGATGTTCGGTCGGATCGAATTCGAAAAAAAAAAACAAATGAATCAATTCTTCTTTCTCACCTCGACATATCTCTCCATCGCCGCACGGACCAGCGCGTCTTGCAGGGCAGTGTAGTAACTGCAGTTTATTTAATTATTATATTTTTTGTAACTAATTTGACTACAGCTCACTGCTCCAATCAATCGATTTGTTATCCCCTACAGTACTCTCTATAGTCCACTCACTGATGCGGGATAGTGTACATCGTTGCAGGCGCGTAGTCCATCACCGCGAGGTACACGAACTCCTGAGCCTCGTCGATCATCCGGATCTGGAAATAATCGATTTGGATACGGTAGGTTTGATTATTGTTGTGTACGGTAGGTCAGATTATCGATTAACTAGAGTAGGAAATCGAACGGGTCACGGAATATTCATTTACTGGATCGGTTCTCATCGAGATTTTGATTGGGGTACTGTACCCACCATGTTGTCGATGTCATTGTCGCGATTGCAGGCGTCGAGTGCGGCCGGAGAAGACTGAGACAGAGAATGATTAGCAATCGAATGGTAGTGGTGCCATAAGAAATTGTAACGTTCTCCATTTTCCAAGCTCTCTCGTCATTCTGACCGGAAGAATGCGTAGAATGGAGATCGCACTATTCGAACCATCAATACTTGAAAGGGTTGGAGATTTTAAAAACTTTCTTAGTATTGCAACAATATCGTACTTTGTAAACAAAACCGAACAAGTGAACTGTTTTGCTCATTTTTGTCACTTTTTGAAAGTCGCTAGTGGCACGCTTTACAATTCTAATTTTTGTCTCTTATTTTTTGTTCACCCCGATTTGCCGGAATCGATCGGGCATGTCACGGTGAAATATTCCTTTAAAATGGAGAAAAACGAGAGCTCTAAGTCAGTGATTACGGTAGTATGAGGTAGGTAGATAATTTCTACCGTAATCCCTAGTTTATTTTCAATTTTCATGTTTTTTGCTCTCGTTTTCCCCCATTTTAAAGGAATATTTCACCGTGACATGCCCGATCGATTCCGGCAAATCGGGGTGGACAAAAAATAAGAGACAAAAATTAGAATTGTTAAAGGGAGTCGGCAGCTAAAAATGAATATGTCTCATATAATAGAGTTTCACTCACTCAAAAAGAGAAAAAATATTAAAAATTAAATTTTAATAGTTAAGGATTAAAATGAAAAATAAGCGAGGAATACTGTAGCTCCGGTACCGAGCGTGTGCCCGGTGTGCCTTGTCAGGCGCGATTCACCAAAAATTACGGTAGTCCCATTTTTCGATCGCTTTTCATCGTTTTATTCATTTTATAATTGACTATTTCCACGTTATGCATGAACACTCGGCCATTCGCTCCTTGCAGATCATCTTTGTTAGTGTTGGCACTCGTTTCCAGTCAAATCAGGTCATTTCGGGAGTTTTCTTCGCGGTGTGTACGATGCCCCTTGGAGTTTTTCGCCTTTCATGCTCAATAGTAGCCTATTCGCTGACTTCAGACAATTTTATATTGAATTCTATGCGGAAACGAAATGATTATAGCGAATGGTAGCGGGTAGTGCCCTTTAGCGCCAATTCCGGCAATGATTACCGCATGCGCTCTTTCCCCGCCAGCTCTCGCCCCGAGCATTATGCTTGGCGGGTTTCCCTCCTGAGCCTGACGGCGGAAGGGACAGAGCACATGTTAGGAGTGATGCGAGATGAGTTAACGAGAAGGAGTGTTCTGGTGCAGCGTTCATTTCAATGAACACGGAATTCTAATCGACGTAACATATTATAGGATAGTTGGCTTGGTAGCTGATCTAGCGGAATTGAGCACAATACAATATAATGAAAACAACAGTGGTACGATAATAATGATAGACATTCATCCATCACTGCACGATGACGTGCCAGACGGAACACCACCTCCAACTTCTCGAATGGCGTCAGTCATGTATCACCCTGGTCCATCACGTTTCCAATCAACGGTAGATCATTGTAGGCAATTGCTGGATCAATAATCTGTTTATGCATTAAACGATCACCGCGGAACATTCGAATTGGTCAGTAACAAATTTACAATAGGGACACTGTTTCTGGTTAAGCGGTCTCCATTCCTTGTCTGACCGGCTAGATATTGTGAGGAATGTAGAGAGTTACAACCGAAACGATATCATTGGGAAACAATAATGACAATCTATATAGCAATGGGCACCCGTCACAAGAGAGAATACAATCAATCAATGGATACCGTAATCCCCTCCTCCCCGATTACTTGCTTGTTTCTTCTTCTTCCCTCATCGACCAATTCAGTCGATGTCAATCTTGTGGCACTGGATCGACTCTGTCGATGAAGTCGCATCTGAATGGATCGGCTCTCACTCTCAAATGGGAATGTGAATTCTGCCAGGACCAATCCTGGAGTTCACAGTGCCTTTTATACTGGGAGGTCTCTATTTCTACAAGGGAGAGGACGGAAATAGTTTTACTACGATAAGGCCACATCAGAGGATACTGTAATAATAAGTGACCCCGACCAAGATTCCGATTCCGAATTCGACTCCACTCCAGCCAAGAAATGGGAAGAGGCATGCATAATTGCGTAACACAATATTAGTATTCAGTGAAGCCTTGACTCACAGTGTATGTAGTTGATCCATCCTTGACCATATCTCGTTGAACAGCATCTGTAATGGTATCGTGTTCTCCGAACGTTGATAAAAAATTCATTTATAAAAATCTATGGTTCCTCTGACACAATATGCAGAGCATGATCTATCAATTCAACAGGAAGATAACACTTTTTAAAAAAACAAATGTAACTCAATTGCACTACTATGCCTCCTATCAATATCGAATATGATCGGTTGTTGACGCACAAATTGAACGTGTGCAAATGAATTTTAAAAATCAACTCACGAATGGCACATTCTCCATTCGCTCCAGGCTCGTAGTTCTTGCCCATCTTCGTCTTGTACTTGGGGTTGTTGACGATGTGGTGTGGTGTTGAGCTAGGCCGACGCGGGACGGAGGGCGCGATTCCGCTCTGGCCTGGATCAGGGTTACGGTAGGCACACCACTCGAATGTTTGGTAAATATTTCACTGGGTGCGGATGAGTATCGTTACTACTACAATAATAAACTATGAAAAGTAATAAGCATATTGGTGCTTCAAGCGCGTGATATTTATTAAAAAGCAAAGTTTGTAGAGAAGTGCGATCAGCATAAAACAGAACACCACGCTTCCAAAGTCATACTCGAGGCATAATTAACAAAAAGAAGCGCGTTGCTTAGTGTTGTGTATTACTCTGGGTTTACCGCGCGCGCCACTTCTACGAAGCTGATCACGCAGCCACGCAAAAGGCGTCTTCACGAGTAGCGCGCATTGCGGAAAAAGCGGGGTATGCTAACAATTAAGTTCAAAATAAATTCGTTTAATCATTAGGAGCGATAATATTACCTGGAGTGGCTCAACTGAGAAGGTGTCGGGGAAGGGCACCGATTTCATGGGGCGAGGGGACGCCAGTCAAATCTGATAATATTGCAATAAAATAAGTAAAGTAACCTGTTTAGGTCGTGCTTGAACTCGAATGTTCCCAGTTTCTTACCTCGATAAGTCGAGTCAGCCCACAGCTTGCCCCTGCTCAACCAGCGGTCAGTCGTGTGCATTTCTGGAAATAAACAGATATACATGCCAGAAGGATAGCCATAGCAGTTGAATGGAGTACATAAAGAGAGTTAACAGTCGAGTAAAACGTAAACGGCCGACGACAGTGAAAATGACAGTAAAAATGGATATTTCGCGAGCAAAAGAGGTCCGGTGAAGTAAGTTTCCTACGCGCCATGCAACAGAGTGGTTTTCTGAGAGAACAAGCTCTCCAATTATTATAAAATTAGGCTAAAGCTCAACAAAATAAGCTCGAAACAAAGGAAATTGAAGGACGCCTGAGAAGGGGCGGAGTCAAGACGAGCGCGAGCCTGCGCGTTTAAAATTTTGCAGCACTTTCACTAAAATACGTAAAGAATGCGGTACTGCTCATACCGTATACCGCAAAAAATACTTTTCACCAGCTGCTTCAAATAATATTATTATTTTTAATTCTTTAATTATTTTTGTTTCACAAACGCAACAACATGGCTGAGAATAAAATAAATTAACTTGAAAAATATAAATTTTCGCCCGCCAACTCCCTTTAAGTGTGCCACTAGCGACTTTCAAAAAGTGACAAAAATGAACAAACCTGTTCGGTTTTGTTTACAAAGTACGATACGCTATTTATTATTTTTTTTATTATTTTGGAATACTGGTCTACTTCCAACCATTGCAGATGTGGCTTCGCATCTGAGGATATGGTGAGATTGAAACATAACCTATCGAGAGTTTAAAAAAAACGCATTATTTTCTTGTAGATTTTTTAGCGAAGCTTGGTTACTGTAACTCATCGTAAGTTTGGTTACTGTAACTCATACACTCGATTGATCGTCTTACCGAGAAGTGCACGGCAGTGGGCGGGCCGACCTGCCTCGGCACCATGTAGGGAGCGTCTTTGTTGGCGTTCGTCGCGTATTCTGGAGCCCATTTCTCGGGCAGTACGGCGTTTTCGGCTCCTGAAAAGAGATTCAGTAAGAGTTTCCTGGTCGTGGCTTTCCGGTATGCATTTATTTGGAGGATAAATTACTTGCTGATCTAGCAGTGATCGATTTTATGGCATGAGCATGCGGAGAAGGAACAATCCTGCTTCAAAAAAACGGCGTTTTTCTGGCATCGCGCCAAAACGAATTCCCGTCGAGACCTCTCTCGGTCTCGCTCACCCCATGTAGAATGCCAAGGAAAATTGACTCACCCATGTACCAATACACATCGATCATCCTCTTGACGTCTTCTGCGATGCACGGACAGTTGAATACAGCCATTCCGATCTCTTTCACCTAAATTTCATTATCTTAGTTCTTTGATGAAAACTCTCTACTATAGTCATATCTAGGCATCTTTGATCTCATCAACAGTTTCTCACTTGAGTCAGCGATCGCCAGTCAAAGTTGACGGATCCCACGTACGAGTGCTTGCCATCGACCGCCCATGACTGGAATTAAAATTATCCATATTTGAGTCTCGCTCACGCCATCGAATTTCGTGAATTGAAAAATCAATTTTCCAGTTCAAAACTCTTTGCTAGTAAATTCCGAAGTTTCCTTGTACATTATAGTTCGAAGTTTCTGAAAAATTCAACACATTAATTTCAAATAGTGAATCGCGGTTCGACTTTTCTCTGTCCTCTTTTTCTCTACCAGAGATTATCATAGCCATAGCTACATAGACCGCAATAGCATACCACTAAAAACATTATGCATACCTTGGTGTGGAGTAGTCCATAGCCGGGGAACCACTTGGAGAAGTTGAGGCCGCGCACTTGCACCTTCTCCGGGTTGACGTCACGAAGAGCGTAGGGCTCATTGTAGGCTGAGATCGAGGATCAAAAATCAAAGATCATTTTTTATTAGTTGATGGAGATCAACGATGATGATAAGCATAACTAGTTAGGAAAGAGGAAACTCGATCCTCCCATTCTTGGAAATAACAGAGAACCGCACAGTTATTATTTTTTCATATCATTTTGACAGCTTTTCGACGTTTTGGGCGAATTGTAAATAAAATTATTTAATATATCGCTCACTGTACTCTCCAGAAGGCTCATTCATGGCGATCCGAATCGCGATTCCCCTCTTCGCCGCGTCCATCAAACCATCGAAGATCTGCTGACCCTGGAACAGATTAACTGTGATTTTGCAAACCGTCAGAGGGGAGGATCCCATGATTATCTATGTTTTTTTTTTAAAGTAAATTTCTCGCTATCATATGAACGCAATGTCAATGGTTATCAATATGGACCTTTTCATTCTCAACTACACCATACACATGCAATAGAGAGAGGAAATACCCACGTTCTTGCTGTATCCGAGGTCATCGGTGCAATCGGCCGTCTCGTTCATCAATAGAGACCAGTAGTATGAGCCGATCACGATTTCCTCCTTCGCCGATTCTGATTTTTGTGGAAGTTTGCGATGGAGTGAACTGCTAGTTCGCATTATTGATTGAATTCATTTCGATATTTGAACCACGGATCATAGCGCAATTATGGCACAACCCAAAACGTCCAAGTGTTCTTATTAAACGAAGTTCAGTAAGTTCTGTCGGATTTTACTGTAATTTTGACGCAAAACGTTGTCTAGTTTCTTGAGAGAATAAAACTAGGGATGTGTAAATTCGGTTTTAGTTCTCTCCATTCTGCACACTATCCCGCTGGTCAGAGATACAAGAGAGTGTGGATAATGTGGAGAGTAGACAACCGAAACGACGCGACTAATATAAAGAACGAACGAATGAGTCGCAGCCAGCAGTCCGTCGAGGAAGTCGTGCCGAATTGCTCGTTTGGATAGAGATCATCCTGGAGCGTTTCGCAGATCACGAATCTGTGAGAGGAAAGGTAATAAGGAATGTCAAAACACGATATTACTTTCATCAATCCCCAATACTTTGGGTACAATACCCCCCCCCCCTCCCCCAAATATCATCGGATAGAGAAAGACGATGGAAGAATATCGGATTTGCATCCCTACAGGTAATCATGAACAAGGGTTGTGAGAATTCGGAGATCGTCTTCTGCACAGGGCTAAGACGGACAAAGAAAGGTGCAGAATGTTTTAGACTGTTAATCTAACCTCGCAACCCCTAACGGTGTGCACTTTTTGTAGGCATTGTTGAAGATATGAATCTCTTTTTGTGTTTCGTTGTTCAAATTATATATCGTTTTGGATATGTTTCACGAAACACTCAACATGTTGTAAGCGTGAAAAAGTAATTGGTTTCGGTACCTAATTGGAAAATTCCGACAAAAACAAATTGATCTTCCAAGCATGCCAATATTGTTCACCATTCTTCATAATGCTATATTTGGGCGTTTCATGATAATATTGAAGATCTGATGCTTTCGGTTTAATTATATCTCTAAGGATAAACTGCTGATCTTTCACTCACTCGCAGTCAGCCGTGCAGGGGCTGTACTTCCCTTCCAATTCGCACTGTCCCGGAGGAAGAGAGGTGGAGGGAAGGGAAGTGGAGGTTGTGTCGCCTGGAACCAAGCGTGTTTTATAGTTGCTCCAGAGAATGAAAGAAGTAAGAGAATGTAGGAAATCAAATAAATGAAACTTGCATCCGTAGTAGTTGCTGGTGTCTTCGCCTCGAGGCCCGCCGAGATCGAAGATGAAGTAGACCTGCATTGGTAGAGATAAAAAGAAGCTCAGAATGCGAATCCATAAAAATTTTCTTTTAACGGATTTCTCCACACTAACGCATGATTAAAATCTAAATCGGAGTTCAAAGATCAGTACTTACTCCGACCCAGATTCCCGAACTCAGCAGTAACGTCAGAAGCACAGGAAGGAGCGAAACGAGCAGATAATTGACCATTCCGGGATGGTTTGGGATGGAAAGACTGGAGAAAAGAATGAAAGAGCGACGTATACTTCTCTGACCGATTAGAGAGCATGACTAACCTTTTGTTTCCTCGCTTTATTGGTGATCGTTGGCCTTATCGGTTTATCTTATCAGTCAAATTGCCCAGAAAGAGTCTCACGTCCTTTATTGCGGAGCTTTATTGAGATTCGGAGAGGCTAAAAAGGTGAGAAGGACAGGTTGAGAAACGCGTTAAATAACTTTGCAGAAATATATAAAACAACATGTAAACAATACCTATTTAGAATGCTTTCTAAAAAGTACGACTTTGATTATTTTTTGCAGAATTAGTTTTTTTAATGCACTCTGTCCTGGATCTGAATTAGAAATTGTTTTTTAAACTAATAATATTTATGAGAGGCAAAGCGAGGAACATGAGCGATAGGATAGGCATTACCTTCATTCTTTTCTCGATTTTTACCTCTTTCCAGCAAGAAAGTTTGATAGAATTCACAGATTTATTTCGACACATGTCAAGATTTTACTCGATTTTACTGCGGATATTATCGGAATTGTCATCACTACAAACTTCTTTGCCGCAGGCCGCCACATATTCAGGCAACCACAGCAGTACATCCGTTTCGATACGACAGAATGGGCATGTAAAACGGTGAATCGGATCGTATGATTTGGATTGCGCAAACGCGGCAGATTATGTGACCACAATATGGGGAGAATACACGGTGATACGGCGCTTCGTCGAGGCAAATACCGCATTGGCGAGACCCTAAATCGTCCTCAAAAATACGTACGAAACGCCACATGACGGACACGCAGTTAGAGCAGATGACGTGGACACATTCGGTAAAGACGACGCGACGTCTGCAGCTCATCATACTGCACTTAGAGCAGGAACGGAAGAACCGGTCGCCCCGCGCCACGCAGTAAGAATCAAAGATTAGATGGGTACTTCGATAAATAGTCGAGACAATGGTTTAGTGCCTTTCACACAGAAATGATTCAGTCAATAAATTTGAAAATAATTTTATTTGAAAATGTGAAACAGCGCGAAAGCAGCGAACCTTTCTTCGTTGAGCTTCTTCATTTGCTCAGGCTTCTCTTGATGTCTACGAACGTATTCCTCTGGTGTCTCCAATTCGGGAACCGAATCCGTCGACGACATGACGATGAAGATTGAGATGATGACAGGGAGTGAGAAGAGTCAAAGATTATTCGTATCTCTCAATACCACTCCTGGCGTCAAAAGGGGTAAGAGGCATACCCGCTGGCATCGTTCATGGTTCGTCGCTCCTTGGCGATTTGTTGGGGGGCGGGGGTCGAGGCAGTAGGGGTGGGATTAAATACGAATAAGGGACAGTGGAAGGTCTTTTGGTACGAGGGAGAGAATATGGTTACGGTAAAGGTTGAATGGTGAGGATACAATATCGTATGGGAGGTTGTTCCACGTGTTGATAGTTCTGCTGACGATAGTTGAGTTGGTAGTTCGGATGAGGTATGGAATCGATAGAATGGAATATCAGAAACAACAACTTTGAAGGCTCTGATGTTGAGACTGCTTGCATCTGAAACCTGATAAGTCCTAATGAGAGATGCAGAGATTCATTCACTCCTTTTTCGTGTGTGGATGGAATCAGAAAGTCGATAAAATGAGAAGATAATGAAAACATTCCGCATACAAAAAAAGATGAAGATCATTCTCGATAGGAACGGTGGCTGATCAAACGGAACGCTCATTCTGCAATATATGTGTAGAAGAATCTCTCATCCCTCGTTCACACTGTCAAAGGAAATAGTGCAAGAAAAGAAGAGATTCAAGGACAGCATCCTTGTATGTTGCTTGTGAAAAAAGGGTATATAAGCGTCGAACGTTTGGCTAACAGCACTTCATTCACTGGATTCTCCCTTCCAGGTAAGCTGCTGCGTTCAACGTATCCTTTTCCTAACTTTTCACTTCAGTCATGCTCACCCTTTTGTCTCTTTTTCTACTCTCAACTTCGATTCTCGGATCGCCGCTTGGAGATTACGAGAAGGAATTGAAGAAGGAAGGACTCAATGTGGAGAATATTCACAAGGTCGGTCAATTATCGATTTCCTGATCTACCGGTTACCATACTCTTGCAGCTTCTGAAAGAAGAGTCGAAAGAGGTTGAGGAAGAGTTCGGAAACAAAGAAGCACAGGCTGAGGTTTGATCTACCAATGTTGTGATTATTGATTAACTTTTGCTCTTTAGATCAAGAAGCTGCGTACCTTGTATGCCTCCACCTGCCCTGCTAATGGCACTCTCCAAGAGGTCAAGACTGAGTTGGTGATCAATGGAGAACTCGCCAAGGATCTCTTCGAGGGAGACATTGTCCTCACTCCGTATGATCGATTTGATTAATTTATCACTAATTAGATAAATTAAGTGAACAGTGGAAGATCGCGCTTGAGAAGGATCCTGAAAACCCGATGCAGAGACGCCAGGTATACTGTCTGGACTACGGTAGACAACAGAACAGATCGATTGAGGCCCTTACTCAAGCCATTCAAATGTGGCAGCCAATGGGGGCACCCGTCATTCCATACACTTACGAACCGGGATTCCGTGAGTTCAAGTCAACATTTAAACAACTTTGAAATTGTGTTCTAGCCGCTGACAAGAAACAAATCATCCTGGAATCTCAGCGTTACTGGGAGTTGAGAACTTGTGTGCGATTCAGACCCGCGACTTCAGCTGACAGAAATGTGTGAGTGTATTGTCGATCCAATACTTTAGGCAAACTAGCTCTGCCCACTTTTCTCTCATTCGCCCCCCCCCCCTTAATAACGGAAGAGTTCAATCAATTTTGGTATAAAATCGATCAAATTAGGGTGTCCTACAATCATAATTCGGGCGGATGTTCATCGTCTGTCGGAATGAATGGAGGCAAGCAGACAATCAACCTCGCCCCTGGGTGTATGTCGGTATGATCTTTGATCTTTGAACTCATAAATCAATCGATATTCAGGTCACAATCGTAGCTCACGAAATCTCGCACGCTTTCGGAACACTGCACGTCCAGTCGAGATCGGACCGTGACCAGTATGTCCAGATCGATACGGCCAACATTCAGAAGGGACTCGAACACAATTTCATGAGAGTGAGTATTCACGATCATCTACAGTATCCTGACAATCGCTGTAGGATCCTCCCTACTACGGAGCCCTGTCGACCTACGGAATTCCCTACGAGCTGGGATCGATGCAGCATTATTCGGAGAAGGCGTAAGACATTATTAACATTATTAGCGTTTAAAAAATGTAATTTCTAGATTTGCCATCGACAGAAATCGTCCTACGATCTACGCTAAAACCGCGTACTCTCAGTACCAATACTCGATGGAGGCTCCACGTGCTACTTTCTACGATACACTTCTCATCAACAAGATGTACAAGTGCAATGGTCAGTATTTGTTACTTGGATCATAAACTAATCGATAATTTAATAATTTGATCCTATTTCAGACAGGTGCCAGAACCGCATCTCTTGCCAGAACAACGGAGTACAAGACGGGTCTGACTGCAACAAGTGCTTCTGTCCCAGAGGATGGGCAGGAACCAACTGCGAGAAAAGGGTGCGGCTTGGTACCTGTACCAGACTAACTGGGATTTTACTCGGTTTCCTTCCCTTCATCATTCCTTTCAGCCCGCTGATGCTCAGATCGTGAATCTAAATGGATCTGATAAGCTTCGGGTCGAAGTCGGAGATGGAGTAAACTACAGAGAGAAACTTTATATCATCCAGGTCTGGAATAGCGATCGAGCTCAATGATTTTCCCATTTTAGGCTCCGGTAGGAAAGAGAATCCAGGCTACGGTCAACAGAGTCGGAGAGTGAGAGGCCTATCATTCAATTGATATGAAAATTAAATTTGAGCCGCCAGTGGAACGATTGTCGATTCATTGGAATGGAGATCGTCCCTACTAAGGACACTCGCAACTCTGGATTTAGGTGAAAGAATCAATCAATTATTTGCTGATTTATCAATTAATTTGCAGATTCTGTGCCAACTCTCGCATCCAACCGATCACTTCTGACTCGAATACAATGCTTGTCTGGGTCTACACCGATAACCAAAGATTCAACGCTGAAATTTCCTTCACTATCGGCAACTGAGAAGGGAGAAGAGACCAGAACGATAAACTATTGCATTGCATTGTTGAAATTTACATTTTACTTGGGACTTGAAAAATCAAATGTTTTTCCTCGCTAGATTGGACATTGAATGGAGATAAACAGAATAATAGAGTTTAACTCAATTATTTAAAATTGGCTAATTTGAAGGAAGTCATAAAGTCCAAAAGCTCTCAACTCTCTACTCAACTCTCTACTGTTGTAGAGAGTTGAGTAGAGAGCTGAGAGATTTTGGATTTTATGACTTCCTTCAAATTAGCATGTCTCGAGTTGAAATGTCTCGAGTCTCAAACAACGATTTTTTCGTGCACAACTTGATATCAGAGCGATCGCGTAAGAATTGCACCCCCTACGGTACAGCAAAAAAGGGACACTATGAGGTTTTTCACTATGAGGAAACTAAAACCTATTGTTAGGTATTTTCGAGATTATGGCTTTTTGGCCAAAAAATGGTCTCTAAAATAGGGTCAAAAAGTGTGAAAAAGTTATAATCTCGAAAATACCTGGTTATCGTTTTTCCTGACGTATTTTACTTGTAGAAACCGAAAATCGAAGCAACAGGTCATGAAAATACGAAAAAAAAATTTGAGCATAGGTTGCGACTTCGTTGTACGGACGGACCTATCTCCTAAATATCGAAAAACCTGTGTTACGCCCTTCTTGATCTGCCGAATCGAGCTACATTTTCAGACAATGGAAATTCAAATTTGTTTTAATCAAAATTTTACGTCGACCGTTCTCGAAAACAAGGTCGAACACCTCGCTAAATTTTTGACATGTTGCAGCCATACGTCAAATGGGGTCTGGCCAAGAATTGTTTGCCGAAATGCCTCAAAAATTTTGCCGACGTGCCCTATTTGAAAAAAAAATTGCTATATTTAGTTATTATTTTCAAATTTTTTTTCAAAATCGATGTTCTGCAACTCTTAATGCCGACAATTGTCTTTTTTATTATTCTTATTCTATTTCAAAGTTTCGTTGACCACGCATGCAATATTGGGGTAGAATAAGGATTGATAATTAAAGAAATAAATACACTGTGAAATGTTTGCACAGCGCAAGCACATTCATTGTCAATTGTCACTTCTCTTTAGTCGATTATGGTGGAAACTTAAGACGGAAAGTAGGAGAGAAATATTCCAGTATTCCACATTCAATATTACATAAGTAAAAAGATAGATAAGCTTGGTGGCATGTCTGTTGTTACGATAGTGTATATCTAGAATTGTGAGACGATAATAAAAGAGAGCAGAAGGATACATGGACTGACTACAGCAACGTACCTCCAAGCTTTCATACTGTAGCGATCGACAAAGAGAGGGTAAGGCAAATGCAATTAGTATCAAACTTCCAAGATCATCAGAAATCGCTAATAAGATTGTAATATTAAATTTGTTCAATAATCTAAGAAGAAAACTCTTCCCAATCTTATACCGTAACCATCGAGAATGACAGCGTGTGCAAAAGTGCAACCTACGAGACAAGAATATGCATAAATAATAAATTCATGTTTACTGTCTCAATCCCTCGTTCTTACAGAATCGATTTCAGCTGTGATAAACAATATTAATTTAGGATACATATTTTATTAACTCAAACAAACAATTATCGGACAACGTAAAACTATTCCTATTCTAACATCACCCTTTCAACACCCCTACCGTATCGATCCTTATTATTTTCTTCCTTCAATCCTTGTCGTTCCTATCTGAAATAAATTTTGATTAATAGCACGAAGAAACAACGAAAATAATTATGCCTCTATTTATTCAGGATAGATTAGCTAGCAACGTTAATAGCTACGATAGATCTACCGTAACCCAAGTGAAAAAAATGTAGAAAATAAGCATATACTCCAACGAAAATAATATTGCCGCTACCACACCATGACGATTAACTAACAACGTTGAATAGCTATGATAGATCTACCGTAATTATTGGAATTGTTTAAGTATATTTGGTTATCGCTGCGGCATGTTAGACGAACTCACCACCTAAATTAGTAGTATTTCATATACCATTTATTATATTCACTATTACAGATGATGAGTTCGTCCAACATGCCGCTGCTTGCGCAATTAATGCCATTAGAAGGTAAAAATGTGTCAGTATCTGCGTATGAGCTATACTTACAATATTCGCAGGTTCAACGTATCTTTTTACTAATTGAATCGCCCAGTTACAGTAAGTTCGTCATAAAAATAAGGGAATATGAATGGCTAACATTCCCATTTAAATTAAATTTCCTGAACTGTAAATGCGTTCACAATGTTTGAAATAATGAACTCACATGATCCCGTTGCCTTTATTCATGGCGCGTCTTCTTCAATATCCTCAATCAGCCACCTGGAAAATACCAATACGACTTTGAATAAGAGTCAAATAAAACCCAAATCTTTCATTCAATATTAATAAATGGAGCATGAAAACACAAGGTGCCATCAAGTCTTTTCCTACCCTCCTATACACTATTATTTGGTAAAAATAAGTTATTTATTAGTTTTAAAAATCACGATAGCCTCCGGCCGACCTATTGGCAAACTTCAGGCAATATACAATGAATATTGTGATACAAAATACCTGGCCTTGGAGTATAAGGCGAACCTGGTTATTAACAATAAGAGAAAGACTTACTCTGTGGGGCGCCGGTGGTGAACTTCTTGTTGATGTCGTCTGCCCGATTTACCCTGAAATACAAATTATTTGAATAACAATAAAGAGCATTAACCCTGCTTAACAGGGAACAGAGCGACAATACACGCAAAATGAGTTAACCACGATCAATTGTACTTGCGCAATCGACATAATATAATTAGAACGCGCTAAACTGCTATGCATTGAATTGGAAATGTAAAAGAGGCGAAGAAGTGAAAGGAAAAGAAGTAAACGGACCAAAGACGCAAGGCAGTTATGCGCCAGGGATGGGCCAGAGAAGTGCTTGGGTAGTATTTAAAGGTGAAGGGCACATGGGATTGCATAAAATAGCGTACATTTCACAATTTGAGCAGGAAATAAATCAGATACCGAGGTGATTTGAACAACCAATAGGTTTTTTTTTCGTGTGTGGATAGAATCAGAAAGTCGATAAAATGAAAGATAATGGAAACGTTCCACAAATAAAAAAAATGATGAAGAGCATTCTCGATAGGACAGGATATAAACGGTGCCTGATCAAACGGAACGCTCATTCTGCAATATCTGTGTAGAAGAATCTCTCATCCCTCGTTCACACTGTCAAAGGAAATAGTGCAAGAAAAGAAGAGATTCAAGGACAGCATCCTTGTATGTTGCTTGTGAAAAAAGGGTATATAAGCGTCGAACGTTTGGCTAACAGCACTTCATTCACTGGATTCTCCCTTCCAGGTAAGCTGCTGCGTTCAACGTATCCTTTTCCTAACTTTTCACTTCAGCCATGCTCTCCCTTTTGTCTCTTTTTCTACTCTCAACTTCGATTCTCGGATCGCCACTTGGAGATTACGAGAAGGAATTGAAGAAGGAAGGACTCAATGTGGAGAATATTCACAAGGTCGGTCAATTATCGATTTCCTGATCTACCGGTTACCATACTCTTGCAGCTTCTGAAAGAAGAGTCGAAAGAGGTTGAGGAAGAGTTCGGAAACAAAGAAGCACAGGCTGAGGTTTGATCTACCAATGTTGTGATTATTGATTAACTTTTGCTCTTTAGATCAAGAAGCTGCGTACCTTGTATGCCTCCACCTGCCCTGCTAATGGCACTCTCCTAGAGGTCAAGACTGAGTTGGTGATCAATGGAGAACTCGCCAAGGATCTCTTCGAGGGAGACATTGTCCTCACTCCGTATGATCGATTTGATTAATTTATCACTAATTAGATAAATTAAGTGAACAGTGGAAGATCGCGCTTGAGAAGGATCCTGAAAACCCGATGCAGAGACGCCAGGTATACTGTCTGGACTACGGTAGACAACAGAACAGATCGATTGAGGCCCTTACTCAAGCCATTCAAATGTGGCAGCCAATGGGGGCACCCGTCATTCCATACACTTACGAACCGGGATTCCGTGAGTTCAAGTCAACATTTAAACAACTTTGAAATTGTGTTCTAGCCGCTGACAAGAAACAAATCATCCTGGAATCTCAGCGTTACTGGGAGTTGAGAACTTGTGTGCGATTCAGACCCGCGACTTCAGCTGACAGAAATGTGTGAGTGTATTGTCGATCCAATACTTTAGGCAAACTAGCTCTGCCCACTTTTCTCTCATTCGCCCCCCCCCCTCAATAACGGAAGAGTTCAATCAATTTTGGTATAAAATCGATCAAATTAGGGTGTCCTACAATCATAATTCGGGCGGATGTTCATCGTCTGTCGGAATGAATGGAGGCAAGCAGACAATCAACCTCGCCCCTGGGTGTATGTCGGTATGATCTTTGATCTTTGAACTCATAAATCAATCGATATTCAGGTCACAATCGTAGCTCACGAAATCTCGCACGCTTTCGGAACACTGCACGTCCAGTCGAGATCGGACCGTGACCAGTATGTCCAGATCGATACGGCCAACATTCAGAAGGGACTCGAACACAATTTCATGAGAGTGAGTATTCACGATCATCTACAGTATCCTGACAATCGCTGTAGGATCCTCCCTACTACGGAGCCCTGTCGACCTACGGAATTCCCTACGAGCTGGGATCGATGCAGCATTATTCGGAGAAGGCGTAAGACATTATTAACATTATTAGCGTTTAAAAAATGTAATTTCTAGATTTGCCATCGACAGAAATCGTCCTACGATCTACGCTAAAACCGCGTACTCTCAGTACCAATACTCGATGGAGGCTCCACGTGCTACTTTCTACGATACACTTCTCATCAACAAGATGTACAAGTGCAATGGTCAGTATTTGTTACTTGGATCATAAACTAATCGATAATTTAATAATTTGATCCTATTTCAGACAGGTGCCAGAACCGCATCTCTTGCCAGAACAACGGAGTACAAGACGGGTCTGACTGCAACAAGTGCTTCTGTCCCAGAGGATGGGCAGGAACCAACTGCGAGAAAAGGGTGCGGCTTGGTACCTGTACCAGACTAACTGGGATTTTACTCGGTTTCCTTCCCTTCATCATTCCTTTCAGCCCGCTGATGCTCAGATCGTGAATCTAAATGGATCTGATAAGCTTCGGGTCGAAGTCGGAGATGGAGTAAACTACAGAGAGAAACTTTATATCATCCAGGTCTGGAATAGCGATCGAGCTCAATGATTTTCCCATTTTAGGCTCCGGTAGGAAAGAGAATCCAGGCTACGGTCAACAGAGTCGGAGAGTGAGAGGCCTATCATTCAATTGATATGAAAATTAAATTTGAGCCGCCAGTGGAACGATTGTCGATTCATTGGAATGGAGATCGTCCCTACTAAGGACACTCGCAACTCTGGATTTAGGTAAAAGAATCAATCAATTATTTGCTGATTTATCAATTAATTTGCAGATTCTGTGCCAACTCTCGCATCCAACCGATCACTTCTGACTCGAATACAATGCTTGTCTGGGTCTACACCGATAACCAAAGATTCAACGCTGAAATTTCCTTCACTATCGGCAACTGAGAAGGGAGAAGAGACCAGAACGATAAACTATTGCATTGCATTGTTGAAATTTACATTTTACTTGGGACTTGAAAAATCAAATGTTTTTCCTCGCTAGATTGGACATTGAATGGAGATAAACAGAATAATAGAGTTTAACTCAATTATTTAAAATTGGCTAATTTGAAGGAAGTCATAAAGTCCAAAAGCTCTCAACTCTCTACTCAACTCTCTACTGTTGTAGAGAGTTGAGTAGAGAGCTGAGAGATTTTGGATTTTATGACTTCCTTCAAATTAGCATGTCTCGAGTTGAAATGTCTCGAGTCTCAAACAACGATTTTTTCGTGCACAACTTGATATCAGAGCGATCGCGTAAGAATTGCACCCCCTACGGTACAGCAAAAAAGGGACACTATGAGGTTTTTCACTATGAGGAAACTAAAACCTATTGTTAGGTATTTTCGAGATTATGGCTTTTTGGCCAAAAAATGGTCTCTAAAATAGGGTCAAAAAGTGTGAAAAAGTTATAATCTCGAAAATACCTGGTTATCGTTTTTCCTGACGTATTTTACTTGTAGAAACCGAAAATCGAAGCAACAGGTCATAAAAATACGAAAAAAAAATTTGAGCATAGGTTGCGACTTCGTTGTACGGACGGACCTATCTCCTAAATATCGAAAAACCTGTGTTACGCCCTTCTTGATCTGCCGAATCGAGCTACATTTTCAGACAATGGAAATTCAAATTTGTTTTAATCAAAATTTTACGTCGACCGTTCTCGAAAACAAGGTCGAACACCTCGCTAAATTTTTGACATGTTGCAGCCATACGTCAAATGGGGTCTGGCCAAGAATTGTTTGCCGAAATGCCTCAAAAATTTTGCCGACGTGCCCTATTTGAAAAAAAAATTGCTATATTTAGTTATTATTTTCAAATTTTTTTTCAAAATCGATGTTCTGCAACTCTTAATGCCGACAATTGTCTTTTTTATTATTCTTATTCTATTTCAAAGTTTCGTTGACCACGCATGCAATATTGGGGTAGAATAAGGATTGATAATTAAAGAAATAAATACACTGTGAAATGTTTGCACAGCGCAAGCACATTCATTGTCAATTGTCACTTCTCTTTAGTCGATTATGGTGGAAACTTAAGACGGAAAGTAGGAGAGAAATATTCCAGTATTCCACATTCAATATTACATAAGTAAAAAGATAGATAAGCTTGGTGGCATGTCTGTTGTTACGATAGTGTATATCTAGAATTGTGAGACGATAATAAAAGAGAGCAGAAGGATACATGGACTGACTACAGCAACGTACCTCCAAGCTTTCATACTGTAGCGATCGACAAAGAGAGGGTAAGGCAAATGCAATTAGTATCAAACTTCCAAGATCATCAGAAATCGCTAATAAGATTGTAATATTAAATTTGTTCAATAATCTAAGAAGAAAACTTCCCGATCTTATACCGTAACCATCGAGAATGACAGCGTGTGCAAAAGTGCAACCTACGAGACAAGAATATGCATAAATAATAAATTCATGTTTACTGTCTCAATCCCTCGTTCTTACAGAATCGATTTCAGCTGTGATAAACAATATTAATTTAGGATACATATTTTATTAACTCAAACAAACAATTATCGGACAACGTAAAACTATTCCTATTCTAACATCACCCTTTCAACACCCCTACCGTATCGATCCTTATTATTTTCTTCCTTCAATCCTTGTCGTTCCTATCTGAAATAAATTTTGATTAATAGCACGAAGAAACAACGAAAATAATTATGCCTCTATTTATTCAGGATAGATTAGCTAGCAACGTTAATAGCTACGATAGATCTACCGTAACCCAAGTGAAAAAAATGTAGAAAATAAGCATATACTCCAACGAAAATAATATTGCCGCTACCACACCATGACGATTAACTAACAACGTTGAATAGCTATGATAGATCTACCGTAATTATTGGAATTGTTTAAGTATATTTGGTTATCGCTGCGGCATGTTAGACGAACTCACCACCTAAATTAGTAGTATTTCATATACCATTTATTATATTCACTATTACAGATGATGAGTTCGTCCAACATGCCGCTGCTTGCGCAATTAATGCCATTAGAAGGTAAAAATGTGTCAGTATCTGCGTATGAGCTATACTTACAATATTCGCAGGTTCAACGTATCTTTTTACTAATTGAATCGCCCAGTTACATAAAAATAATTTTTAAAAAAATAAAAAAAAAAAGTTCGTCATAAAAATAAGGGAATATGAATGGCTAAAATTCCCATTTAAATTAAATTTCCTGAACTGTAAATGCGTTCACAATGTTTGAAATAATGAACTCACATGATCCCGTTGCCTTTATTCATGGCGCGTCTTCTTCAATATCCTCAATCAGCCACCTGGAAAATACCAATACGACTTTGAATAAGAGTCAAATAAAACCCAAATCTTTCATTCAATATTAATAAATGGAGCATGAAAACACAAGGTGCCATCAAGTCTTTTCCTACCCTCCTATACACTATTATTTGGTAAAATTAAGTTATTTATTAGCTTTAAAAATCACGATAGCCTCCGGCCGACCTATTGGCAAACTTCAGGCAATATACAATGAATATTGTGATACAAAATACCTGGCCTTGGAGTATAAGGCGAACCTGGTTATTAACAATAAGAGAAAGACTTACTCTGTGGGGCGCCGGTGGTGAACTTCTTGTTGATGTCGTCTGCCCGATTTACCCTGAAATACAAATTATTTGAATAACAATAAAGAGCATTAACCCTGCTTAACAGGGAACAGAGCGACAATACACGCAAAATGAGTTAACCACGATCAATTGTACTTGCGCAATCGACATAATATAATTAGAACGCGCTAAACTGCTATGCATTGAATTGGAAATGTAAAAGAGGCGAAGAAGTGAAAGGAAAAGAAGTAAACGGACCAAAGACGCAAGGCAGTTATGCGCCAGGGATGGGCCAGAGAAGTGCTTGGGTAGTATTTAAAGGTGAAGGGCACATGGGATTGCATAAAATAGCGTACATTTCACAATTTGAGCAGGAAATAAATCAGATACCGAGGTGATTTGAACAACCAATAGGTTTTTTTTTCGTGTGTGGATAGAATCAGAAAGTCGATAAAATGAAAGATAATGGAAACGTTCCACAAATAAAAAAAATGATGAAGAGCATTCTCGATAGGACAGGATATAAACGGTGCCTGATCAAACGGAACGCTCATTCTGCAATATCTGTGTAGAAGAATCTCTCATCCCTCGTTCACACTGTCAAAGGAAATAGTGCAAGAAAAGAAGAGATTCAAGGACAGCATCCTTGTATGTTGCTTGTGAAAAAAGGGTATATAAGCGTCGAACGTTTGGCTAACAGCACTTCATTCACTGGATTCTCCCTTCCAGGTAAGATGCTGCGTTCAACGTATCCTTTTCCTAACTTTTCACTTCAGCCATGCTCTCCCTTTTGTCTCTTTTTCTACTCTCAACTTCGATTCTCGGATCGCCACTTGGAGATTACGAGAAGGAATTGAAGAAGGAAGGACTCAATGTGGAGAATATTCACAAGGTCGGTCAATTATCGATTTCCTGATCTACCGGTTACCATACTCTTGCAGCTTCTGAAAGAAGAGTCGAAAGAGGTTGAGGAAGAGTTCGGAAACAAAGAAGCACAGGCTGAGGTTTGATCTACCAATGTTGTGATTATTGATTAACTTTTGCTCTTTAGATCAAGAAGCTGCGTACCTTGTATGCCTCCACCTGCCCTGCTAATGGCACTCTCCAAGAGGTCAAGACTGAGTTGGTGATCAATGGAGAACTCGCCAAGAATCTCTTCGAGGGAGACATTGTCCTCACTCCGTATGATCGATTTGATTAATTTATCACTAATTAGATAAATTAAGTGAACAGTGGAAGATCGCGCTTGAGAAGGATCCTGAAAACCCGATGCAGAGACGCCAGGTATACTGTCTGGACTACGGTAGACAACAGAACAGATCGATTGAGGCCCTTACTCAAGCCATTCAAATGTGGCAGCCAATGGGGGCACCCGTCATTCCATACACTTACGAACCGGGATTCCGTGAGTTCAAGTCAACATTTAAACAACTTTGAAATTGTGTTCTAGCCGCTGACAAGAAACAAATCATCCTGGAATCTCAGCGTTACTGGGAGTTGAGAACTTGTGTGCGATTCAGACCCGCGACTTCAGCTGACAGAAATGTGTGAGTGTATTGTCGATCCAATACTTTAGGCAAACTAGCTCTGCCCACTTTTCTCTCATTCGCCCCCCCCCCCCTTAATAACGGAAGAGTTCAATCAATTTTGGTATAAAATCGATCAAATTAGGGTGTCCTACAATCATAATTCGGGCGGATGTTCATCGTCTGTCGGAATGAATGGAGGCAAGCAGACAATCAACCTCGCCCCTGGGTGTATGTCGGTATGATCTTTGATCTTTGAACTCATAAATCAATCGATATTCAGGTCACAATCGTAGCTCACGAAATCTCGCACGCTTTCGGAACACTGCACGTCCAGTCGAGATCGGACCGTGACCAGTATGTCCAGATCGATACGGCCAACATTCAGAAGGGACTCGAACACAATTTCATGAGAGTGAGTATTCACGATCATCTACAGTATCCTGACAATCGCTGTAGGATCCTCCCTACTACGGAGCCCTGTCGACCTACGGAATTCCCTACGAGCTGGGATCGATGCAGCATTATTCGGAGAAGGCGTAAGACATTATTAACATTATTAGCGTTTAAAAAATGTAATTTCTAGATTTGCCATCGACAGAAATCGTCCTACGATCTACGCTAAAACCGCGTACTCTCAGTACCAATACTCGATGGAGGCTCCACGTGCTACTTTCTACGATACACTTCTCATCAACAAGATGTACAAGTGCAATGGTCAGTATTTGTTACTTGGATCATAAACTAATCGATAATTTAATAATTTGATCCTATTTCAGACAGGTGCCAGAACCGCATCTCTTGCCAGAACAACGGAGTACAAGACGGGTCTGACTGCAACAAGTGCTTCTGTCCCAGAGGATGGGCAGGAACCAACTGCGAGAAAAGGGTGCGGCTTGGTACCTGTACCAGACTAACTGGGATTTTACTCGGTTTCCTTCCCTTCATCATTCCTTTCAGCCCGCTGATGCTCAGATCGTGAATCTAAATGGATCTGATAAGCTTCGGGTCGAAGTCGGAGATGGAGTAAACTACAGAGAGAAACTTTATATCATCCAGGTCTGGAATAGCGATCGAGCTCAATGATTTTCCCATTTTAGGCTCCGGTAGGAAAGAGAATCCAGGCTACGGTCAACAGAGTCGGAGAGTGAGAGGCCTATCATTCAATTGATATGAAAATTAAATTTGAGCCGCCAGTGGAACGATTGTCGATTCATTGGAATGGAGATCGTCCCTACTAAGGACACTCGCAACTCTGGATTTAGGTGAAAGAATCAATCAATTATTTGCTGATTTATCAATTAATTTGCAGATTCTGTGCCAACTCTCGCATCCAACCGATCACTTCTGACTCGAATACAATGCTTGTCTGGGTCTACACCGATAACCAAAGATTCAACGCTGAAATTTCCTTCACTATCGGCAACTGAGAAGGGAGAAGAGACCAGAACGATAAACTATTGCATTGCATTGTTGAAATTTACATTTTACTTGGGACTTGAAAAATCAAATGTTTTTCCTCGCTAGATTGGACATTGAATGGAGATAAACAGAATAATAGAGTTTAACTCAATTATTTAAAATTGGCTAATTTGAAGGAAGTCATAAAGTCCAAAAGCTCTCAACTCTCTACTCAACTCTCTACTGTTGTAGAGAGTTGAGTAGAGAGCTGAGAGATTTTGGATTTTATGACTTCCTTCAAATTAGCATGTCTCGAGTTGAAATGTCTCGAGTCTCAAACAACGATTTTTTCGTGCACAACTTGATATCAGAGCGATCGCGTAAGAATTGCACCCCCTACGGTACAGCAAAAAAGGGACACTATGAGGTTTTTCACTATGAGGAAACTAAAACCTATTGTTAGGTATTTTCGAGATTATGGCTTTTTGGCCAAAAAATGGTCTCTAAAATAGGGTCAAAAAGTGTGAAAAAGTTATAATCTCGAAAATACCTGGTTATCGTTTTTCCTGACGTATTTTACTTGTAGAAACCGAAAATCGAAGCAACAGGTCATGAAAATACGAAAAAAAAATTTGAGCATAGGTTGCGACTTCGTTGTACGGACGGACCTATCTCCTAAATATCGAAAAACCTGTGTTACGCCCTTCTTGATCTGCCGAATCGAGCTACATTTTCAGACAATGGAAATTCAAATTTGTTTTAATCAAAATTTTACGTCGACCGTTCTCGAAAACAAGGTCGAACACCTCGCTAAATTTTTGACATGTTGCAGCCATACGTCAAATGGGGTCTGGCCAAGAATTGTTTGCCGAAATGCCTCAAAAATTTTGCCGACGTGCCCTATTTGAAAAAAAAATTGCTATATTTAGTTATTATTTTCAAATTTTTTTTCAAAATCGATGTTCTGCAACTCTTAATGCCGACAATTGTCTTTTTTATTATTCTTATTCTATTTCAAAGTTTCGTTGACCACGCATGCAATATTGGGGTAGAATAAGGATTGATAATTAAAGAAATAAATACACTGTGAAATGTTTGCACAGCGCAAGCACATTCATTGTCAATTGTCACTTCTCTTTAGTCGATTATGGTGGAAACTTAAGACGGAAAGTAGGAGAGAAATATTCCAGTATTCCACATTCAATATTACATAAGTAAAAAGATAGATAAGCTTGGTGGCATGTCTGTTGTTACGATAGTGTATATCTAGAATTGTGAGACGATAATAAAAGAGAGCAGAAGGATACATGGACTGACTACAGCAACGTACCTCCAAGCTTTCATACTGTAGCGATCGACAAAGAGAGGGTAAGGCAAATGCAATTAGTATCAAACTTCCAAGATCATCAGAAATCGCTAATAAGATTGTAATATTAAATTTGTTCAATAATCTAAGAAGAAAACTCTTCCCGATCTTATACCGTAACCATCGAGAATGACAGCGTGTGCAAAAGTGCAACCTACGAGACAAGAATATGCATAAATAATAAATTCATGTTTACTGTCTCAATCCCTCGTTCTTACAGAATCGATTTCAGCTGTGATAAACAATATTAATTTAGGATACATATTTTATTAACTCAAACAAACAATTATCGGACAACGTAAAACTATTCCTATTCTAACATCACCCTTTCAACACCCCTACCGTATCGATCCTTATTATTTTCTTCCTTCAATCCTTGTCGTTCCTATCTGAAATAAATTTTGATTAATAGCACGAAGAAACAACGAAAATAATTATGCCTCTATTTATTCAGGATAGATTAGCTAGCAAC
Organism: Pristionchus entomophagus; assembly: GCA_036245825.1. Taxonomy (NCBI): domain Eukaryota; kingdom Metazoa; phylum Nematoda; class Chromadorea; order Rhabditida; family Neodiplogasteridae; genus Pristionchus; species Pristionchus entomophagus. Next base: position 12,706,211 of record BTSX01000001.1, read on the forward strand.
GTTAATAGCTACGATAGATCTACCGTAACCCAAGTGAAAAAAATGTAGAAAATAAGCATATACTCCAACGAAAATAATATTGCCGCTACCACACCATGACGATTAACTAACAACGTTGAATAGCTATGATAGATCTACCGTAATTATTGGAATTGTTTAAGTATATTTGGTTATCGCTGCGGCATGTTAGACGAACTCACCACCTAAATTAGTAGTATTTCATATACCATTTATTATATTCACTATTACAGATGATGAGTTCGTCCAACATGCCGCTGCTTGCGCAATTAATGCCATTAGAAGGTAAAAATGTGTCAGTATCTGCGTATGAGCTATACTTACAATATTCGCAGGTTCAACGTATCTTTTTACTAATTGAATCGCCCAGTTACATAAAAATAATTTTTAAAAAAATAAAAAAAAAAGTTCGTCATAAAAATAAGGGAATATGAATGGCTAAAATTCCCATTTAAATTAAATTTCCTGAACTGTAAATGCGTTCACAATGTTTGAAATAATGAACTCACATGATCCCGTTGCCTTTATTCATGGCGCGTCTTCTTCAATATCCTCAATCAGCCACCTGGAAAATACCAATACGACTTTGAATAAGAGTCAAATAAAACCCAAATCTTTCATTCAATATTAATAAATGGAGCATGAAAACACAAGGTGCCATCAAGTCTTTTCCTACCCTCCTATACACTATTATTTGGTAAAATTAAGTTATTTATTAGTTTTAAAAATCACGATAGCCTCCGGCCGACCTATTGGCAAACTTCAGGCAATATACAATGAATATTGTGATACAAAATACCTGGCCTTGGAGTATAAGGCGAACCTGGTTATTAACAATAAGAGAAAGACTTACTCTGTGGGGCGCCGGTGGTGAACTTCTTGTTGATGTCGTCTGCCCGATTTACCCTGAAATACAAATTATTTGAATAACAATAAAGAGCATTAACCCTGCTTAACAGGGAACAGAGCGACAATACACGCAAAATGAGTTAACCACGATCAATTGTACTTGCGCAATCGACATAATATAATTAGAACGCGCTAAACTGCTATGCATTGAATTGGAAATGTAAAAGAGGCGAAGAAGTGAAAGGAAAAGAAGTAAACGGACCAAAGACGCAAGGCAGTTATGCGCCAGGGATGGGCCAGAGAAGTGCTTGGGTAGTATTTAAAGGTGAAGGGCACATGGGATTGCATAAAATAGCGTACATTTCACAATTTGAGCAGGAAATAAATCAGATACCGAGGTGATTTGAACAACCAATAGGTTTTTTTTTCGTGTGTGGATAGAATCAGAAAGTCGATAAAATGAAAGATAATGGAAACGTTCCACAAATAAAAAAAATGATGAAGAGCATTCTCGATAGGACAGGATATAAACGGTGCCTGATCAAACGGAACGCTCATTCTGCAATATCTGAGTAGAAGAATCTCTCATCCCTCGTTCACACTGTCAAAGGAAATAGTGCAAGAAAAGAAGAGATTCAAGGACAGCATCCTTGTATGTTGCTTGTGAAAAAAGGGTATATAAGCGTCGAACGTTTGGCTAACAGCACTTCATTCACTGGATTCTCCCTTCCAGGTAAGCTGCTGCGTTCAACGTATCCTTTTCCTAACTTTTCACTTCAGCCATGCTCTCCCTTTTGTCTCTTTTTCTACTCTCAACTTCGATTCTCGGATCGCCACTTGGAGATTACGAGAAGGAATTGAAGAAGGAAGGACTCAATGTGGAGAATATTCACAAGGTCGGTCAATTATCGATTTCCTGATCTACCGGTTACCATACTCTTGCAGCTTCTGAAAGAAGAGTCGAAAGAGGTTGAGGAAGAGTTCGGAAACAAAGAAGCACAGGCTGAGGTTTGATCTACCAATGTTGTGATTATTGATTAACTTTTGCTCTTTAGATCAAGAAGCTGCGTACCTTGTATGCCTCCACCTGCCCTGCTAATGGCACTCTCCAAGAGGTCAAGACTGAGTTGGTGATCAATGGAGAACTCGCCAAGGATCTCTTCGAGGGAGACATTGTCCTCACTCCGTATGATCGATTTGATTAATTTATCACTAATTAGATAAATTAAGTGAACAGTGGAAGATCGCGCTTGAGAAGGATCCTGAAAACCCGATGCAGAGACGCCAGGTATACTGTCTGGACTACGGTAGACAACAGAACAGATCGATTGAGGCCCTTACTCAAGCCATTCAAATGTGGCAGCCAATGGGGGCACCCGTCATTCCATACACTTACGAACCGGGATTCCGTGAGTTCAAGTCAACATTTAAACAACTTTGAAATTGTGTTCTAGCCGCTGACAAGAAACAAATCATCCTGGAATCTCAGCGTTACTGGGAGTTGAGAACTTGTGTGCGATTCAGACCCGCGACTTCAGCTGACAGAAATGTGTGAGTGTATTGTCGATCCAATACTTTAGGCAAACTAGCTCTGCCCACTTTTCTCTCATTCGCCCCCCCCCCCTTAATAACGGAAGAGTTCAATCAATTTTGGTATAAAATCGATCAAATTAGGGTGTCCTACAATCATAATTCGGGCGGATGTTCATCGTCTGTCGGAATGAATGGAGGCAAGCAGACAATCAACCTCGCCCCTGGGTGTATGTCGGTATGATCTTTGATCTTTGAACTCATAAATCAATCGATATTCAGGTCACAATCGTAGCTCACGAAATCTCGCACGCTTTCGGAACACTGCACGTCCAGTCGAGATCGGACCGTGACCAGTATGTCCAGATCGATACGGCCAACATTCAGAAGGGACTCGAACACAATTTCATGAGAGTGAGTATTCACGATCATCTACAGTATCCTGACAATCGCTGTAGGATCCTCCCTACTACGGAGCCCTGTCGACCTACGGAATTCCCTACGAGCTGGGATCGATGCAGCATTATTCGGAGAAGGCGTAAGACATTATTAACATTATTAGCGTTTAAAAAATGTAATTTCTAGATTTGCCATCGACAGAAATCGTCCTACGATCTACGCTAAAACCGCGTACTCTCAGTACCAATACTCGATGGAGGCTCCACGTGCTACTTTCTACGATACACTTCTCATCAACAAGATGTACAAGTGCAATGGTCAGTATTTGTTACTTGGATCATAAACTAATCGATAATTTAATAATTTGATCCTATTTCAGACAGGTGCCAGAACCGCATCTCTTGCCAGAACAACGGAGTACAAGACGGGTCTGACTGCAACAAGTGCTTCTGTCCCAGAGGATGGGCAGGAACCAACTGCGAGAAAAGGGTGCGGCTTGGTACCTGTACCAGACTAACTGGGATTTTACTCGGTTTCCTTCCCTTCATCATTCCTTTCAGCCCGCTGATGCTCAGATCGTGAATCTAAATGGATCTGATAAGCTTCGGGTCGAAGTCGGAGATGGAGTAAACTACAGAGAGAAACTTTATATCATCCAGGTCTGGAATAGCGATCGAGCTCAATGATTTTCCCATTTTAGGCTCCGGTAGGAAAGAGAATCCAGGCTACGGTCAACAGAGTCGGAGAGTGAGAGGCCTATCATTCAATTGATATGAAAATTAAATTTGAGCCGCCAGTGGAACGATTGTCGATTCATTGGAATGGAGATCGTCCCTACTAAGGACACTCGCAACTCTGGATTTAGGTGAAAGAATCAATCAATTATTTGCTGATTTATCAATTAATTTGCAGATTCTGTGCCAACTCTCGCATCCAACCGATCACTTCTGACTCGAATACAATGCTTGTCTGGGTCTACACCGATAACCAAAGATTCAACGCTGAAATTTCCTTCACTATCGGCAACTGAGAAGGGAGAAGAGACCAGAACGATAAACTATTGCATTGCATTGTTGAAATTTACATTTTACTTGGGACTTGAAAAATCAAATGTTTTTCCTCGCTAGATTGGACATTGAATGGAGATAAACAGAATAATAGAGTTTAACTCAATTATTTAAAATTGGCTAATTTGAAGGAAGTCATAAAGTCCAAAAGCTCTCAACTCTCTACTCAACTCTCTACTCTTGTACATGATCTCAGTGATTTTCCCATTTTAGGCTCCGGTAGGAAAGAGAATCCAGGCTACGGAGTCGGAGAGTGAGAGACCTATCATTCAGGTCTCTACTCTTGTACAAGAGTAGAGAGTTGAGAGGTTTTGGACTTTATGACTTCCTTCAAACTAGCATGTCTCGAGTCTCAAACGATGATTTTTTCGTGCACAACTTGATATCAGTGCGTTCGCGTAAGAATTGCAAAGTGACATTATAGGGTTTTCAGAGTGACTTTCTGAGTCAGTGAACATATTTGTGCAGATGCTTGGCACTAGGCAAAAAATCGATTCGCTCTAAATGTGTGTGGTGGTAGTACTCGACGAGTGTAGCTCAGGCGCCACTGGTTTAGTGTTCTAGATCGATCTCCGCTAAATGCAGAAGTTTCAAAAAACTACCATTACCCAATCGACTTTGCTCTTTCGCGATCGTTTCAAACAAGTGATATCTCAAAAATTACACAATGTTCATGTGTTCTCACACGCCAAGTTTCATCCCGATTGGATTGAAACTCAGCTAATAAAATCATTTGTTTTGAAATTTTTCTCGAAATTTTTGTTACTGTTCTTTGGGGTGATACACGATATATCTTTTTATTGCATTATTCGGTAGGGCAAACTATTAAGTAACTATTGTGAAAAAATAAAGAAAATTGAAGCTGCATCCTGGGAGTACTTAATTTTAAACGGTGCCTGACTGAGGGCTTGAATTCAAATTTATTTCACTATGTCTAGGTATTTGTGCAAATTGAAATATCATGCACATAATTAAATGTTTCAACATTTACTGGTTCAGTTTATGTAAGAATAATAAGACTGCGCGATTTTGAGAAAAAGTGTTTTTCGACCTTCACGAGTTATGATTTTCACAATACTTACATTTACAAACGCGGTAACAGCGCAAGCACTTACTAGTATAAATTTGTAGTACCGTTGCTTCTGCATCGAATCCATGAGATATGCGGCTTTGGCACGTCCGTGTAGGCCCTCATTTATTCGCTCAAAAAACGCAATATGCAAATTTTGCAAAGAAACAAAAGGCCGCAAGCTCCCACTTGCTAGTGCTCATTATGTTCGTCTATCATCGAATATTTTTCTCAAAAAATAACGAACAAAATGAGCACTAACAAGTGGAAGTTTGCAACTTTTTGAAAATTTTAAACTGCAGATTTCGTTTATTGAGCGAATAAATCAGGGTCTGCACGGAAGTGCCAGAGCCCCATATCTCATGGATTCGATGCAGAAGCAACGGTACTACAAACTTATACTAGTAAAGCTTGCGCTGTTATTGCGTTTGTAAAAGTAAGTATGGCGAAAATCATAACTCGTGAAGTTCGAAAAACAATTTTTCTAAAAATCGCGCAAAGTCTTATTATTCTTACATAAACTGAACCAGTAAATGTTGAAACATTTAATTATGTGCATGATATTTCAATTTGCACGAATACCTATACATAGTGAAATAAATTTGAATTCAAGACCTCAGTCAGGCACCGTTTAAAATTAAGTACTCACAGGATGCATCTTCAATTTTCTTTATTTTCTCACAATAGTTACTTAATAGTTTGCCCTACAAAATAATGCAATAAAAAAGGTATATCGGGTATCACCCCAAAGAACAGTAACAAAAAGTTCGAGAAAATTTTTAAAAAAAATGATTTTATTAGCTGAGTTTCAATCCAATCGGGATGAAACTTGGCGTGTGAGAACACATGAACATTGTGTAATTTTTGAGATATCACTTGTTTGAAACGATCGCGAAAGAGCTAGTGCCAAGCATATGTTCACTGGGTCAGAAAGTCACTCTTCACAGATTCTGATAGTTCTTGGTGGCCTACATCGATTTCCACTATTGTGATGTTCCTGGCAATCGCATTTTCATATTAACATGCAATATTTTTTTGCCCTTTTTTCAACTTTCTAATACTACTCAGCAGGAATTCATCAGAAACGTATACAATTTTGGCATTAAGACCTTCTTGATCTGCCGAATCGATCTAGCTTTCGGATTATGCAAATTCAAATTTTAAATTTTTTTAATCAAAATTTTACGTCGAATATTCTCGAAAACAACACCCGCTAAATTTTTGACATGTTTTAGCCCTTGAAAAGAGAGCTATCAATCAGAATAAAAATCGTGGCATTTTGTTTAAAACATCTTGGTATTTGACCGAAAAACTGATCTATCGTCAAGGGCTGCAACCATACGTCAAATAGTTGTGGGCATGGGCTAGAGTGCATGTCGGCACTCAGGAGCAACCCCCATATCGGCAAAATTACTATTGAATTTTTTAAATTATTTTTTTATTTTTTATCCTTAAATTAATGAATAACATGCTGAAAAACCTTAAAGAAATGGCATTAGAATTTTAGTCAGGACAAGTGCCGTCTCCAGCAAAAAGAATATGCACTTGAGTGAATATCCTCGTACTAAAAAAATCAAAAAATCAAGACCAGTCAGGCTAAACAATTAATTACTCTCTGAAATTAGCTTCGTTTGAATTTTTCTTTGCAGAGGAATGTAGCCTAGTATATGCTATTCAAAACCCATACCACGCGGTCCTTAAAACTGTCCAAATAAAGAAATGTGATATGCCTAAACTTTCAAGAAATTTCATTTTCGGTACAAAACCAGCCAAATCACCAGCCAACTTATTATGCTTCGTTCTCATTAATTAGGTCACCGCGTGGGTCAATTTTTGGTCATTAAATAGCTCGGGCCATGCAACTTGTTGTTTCGTAAATGCGCATAACAGGTCTGACGCAGTAGGACTGGCTCAATTCCTCAAGCCCGAGCCTGTGTCTTGCACGCTCCATCTTCCTCAATTTCTTGTTATTTATATTTATTTGTTTATATTGGCTTTCATTTAGTCCTGTGACTAATGAGCATTGTCCTAACCTCATTTGAACGTGTTTAAACCCCTGAACACCGACCAAATTGCCCTAGTTTTATCATTATAAAAACCGAACCTATTGGTTGTTCAAATCACCTCGGTATCTGATTTATTTCCTGCTCAAATTGTGAAATGTACGCTATTTTATGAAATCCCATGTGCCCTTCACCTTTAAATACTACCCAAGCACTTCTCTGGCCCATCCCTGGCGCATAACTGCCTTGCGTCTTTGGTCCGTTTACTTCTTTTCCTTTCACTTCTTCGCCTCTTTTACATTTCCAATTCAATGCATAGCAGTTTAGCGCGTTCTAATTATATTATGTCGATTGCGCAAGTACAATTGATCGCGGTTAACTCATTTTGCGTGTATTGTCGCTCTGTTCCCTGTTAAGCAGGGTTAATGCTCTTTATTGTTATTCAAATAATTTGTATTTCAGGGTAAATCGGGCAGACGACATCAACAAGAAGTTCACCACCGGCGCCCCACAGAGTAAGTCTTTCTCTTATTGTTAATAACCAGGTTCGCCTTATACTCCAAGGCCAGGTATTTTGTATCACAATATTCATTGTATATTGCCTGAAGTTTGCCAATAGGTCGGCCGGAGGCTATCGTGATTTTTAAAACTAATAAATAACTTATTTTTACCAAATAATAGTGTATAGGAGGGTAGGAAAAGACTTGATGGCACCTTGTGTTTTCATGCTCCATTTATTAATATTGAATGAAAGATTTGGGTTTTACTTGACTCTTATTCAAAGTCGTATTGGTATTTTCCAGGTGGCTGATTGAGGATATTGAAGAAGACGCGCCATGAATAAAGGCAACGGGATCATGTGAGTTCATTATTTCAAACATTGTGAACGCATTTACAGTTCAGGAAATTTAATTTAAATGGGAATTTTAGCCATTCATATTCCCTTATTTTTATGACGAACTTTTTTTTTAAATTTTTTTTTTAATTATTTTTATGTAACTGGGCGATTCAATTAGTAAAAAGATACGTTGAACCTGCGAATATTGTAAGTATAGCTCATACGCAGATACTGACACATTTTTACCTTCTAATGGCATTAATTGCGCAAGCAGCGGCATGTTGGACGAACTCATCATCTGTAATAGTGAATATAATAAATGGTATATGAAATACTACTAATTTAGGTGGTGAGTTCGTCTAACATGCCGCAGCGATAACCAAATATACTTAAACAATTCCAATAATTACGGTAGATCTATCATAGCTATTCAACGTTGTTAGTTAATCGTCATGGTGTGGTAGCGGCAATATTATTTTCGTTGGAGTATATGCTTATTTTCTACATTTTTTTCACTTGGGTTACGGTAGATCTATCGTAGCTATTAACGTTGCTAGCTAATCTATCCTGAATAAATAGAGGCATAATTATTTTCGTTGTTTCTTCGTGCTATTAATCAAAATTTATTTCAGATAGGAACGACAAGGATTGAAGGAAGAACATAATAAGGATCGATACGGTAGGGGTGTTGAAAGGGTGATGTTAGAATAGGAATAGTTTTACGTTGTCCGATAATTGTTTGTTTGAGTTAATAAAATATGTATCCTAAATTAATATTGTTTATCACAGCTGAAATCGATTCTGTAAGAACGAGGGATTGAGACAGTAAACATGAATTTATTATTTATGCATATTCTTGTCTCGTAGGTTGCACTTTTGCACACGCTGTCATTCTCGATGGTTACGGTATAAGATCGGGAAGAGTTTTCTTCTTAGATTATTGAACAAATTTAATATTACAATCTTATTAGCGATTTCTGATGATCTTGGAAGTTTGATACTAATTGCATTTGCCTTACCCTCTCTTTGTCGATCGCTACAGTATGAAAGCTTGGAGGTACGTTGCTGTAGTCAGTCCATGTATCCTTCTGCTCTCTTTTATTATCGTCTCACAATTCTAGATATACACTATCGTAACAACAGACATGCGACCAAGCTTATCTATCTTTTTACTTATGTAATATTGAATGTGGAATACTGGAATATTTCTCTCCTACTTTCCGTCTTAAGTTTCCACCATAATCGACTAAAGAGAAGTGACAATTGACAATGAATGTGCTTGCGCTGTGCAAACATTTCACAGTGTATTTATTTCTTTAATTATCAATCCTTATTCTACCCCAATATTGCATGCGTGGTCAACGAAACTTTGAAATAGAATAAGAATAATAAAAAAGACAATTGTCGGCATTAAGAGTTGCAGAACATCGATTTTGAAAAAAAATTTGAAAATAATAACTAAATATAGCAATTTTTTTTTCAAATAGGGCACGTCGGCAAAATTTTTGAGGCATTTCGGCAAACAATTCTTGGCCAGACCCCATTTGACGTATGGCTGCAACATGTCAAAAATTTAGCGAGGTGTTCGACCTTGTTTTCGAGAACGGTCGACGTAAAATTTTGATTAAAACAAATTTGAATTTCCATTGTCTGAAAATGTAGCTCGATTCGGCAGATCAAGAAGGGCGTAACACAGGTTTTTCGATATTTAGGAGATAGGTCCGTCCGTACAACGAAGTCGCAACCTATGCTCAAATTTTTTTTTCGTATTTTCATGACCTGTTGCTTCGATTTTCGGTTTCTACAAGTAAAATACGTCAGGAAAAACGATAACCAGGTATTTTCGAGATTATAACTTTTTCACACTTTTTGACCCTATTTTAGAGACCATTTTTTGGCCAAAAAGCCATAATCTCGAAAATACCTAACAATAGGTTTTAGTTTCCTCATAGTGAAAAACCTCATAGTGTCCCTTTTTTGCTGTACCGTAGGGGGTGCAATTCTTACGCGATCGCTCTGATATCAAGTTGTGCACGAAAAAATCGTTGTTTGAGACTCGAGACATTTCAACTCGAGACATGCTAATTTGAAGGAAGTTATAAAATCCAAAATCTCTCAGCTCTCTACTCAACTCTCTACAACAGTAGAGAGTTGAGTAGAGAGTTGAGAGCTTTTGGACTTTATGACTTCCTTCAAATTAGCCAATTTTAAATAATTGAGTTAAACTCTATTATTCTGTTTATCTCCATTCAATGTCCAATCTAGCGAGGAAAAACATTTGATTTTTCAAGTCCCAAGTAAAATGTAAATTTCAACAATGCAATGCAATAGTTTATCGTTCTGGTCTCTTCTCCCTTCTCAGTTGCCGATAGTGAAGGAAATTTCAGCGTTGAATCTTTGGTTATCGGTGTAGACCCAGACAAGCATTGTATTCGAGTCAGAAGTGATCGGTTGGATGCGAGAGTTGGCACAGAATCTGCAAATTAATTGATAAATCAGCAAATAATTGATTGATTCTTTCACCTAAATCCAGAGTTGCGAGTGTCCTTAGTAGGGACGATCTCCATTCCAATGAATCGACAATCGTTCCACTGGCGGCTCAAATTTAATTTTCATATCAATTGAATGATAGGCCTCTCACTCTCCGACTCTGTTGACCGTAGCCTGGATTCTCTTTCCTACCGGAGCCTAAAATGGGAAAATCATTGAGCTCGATCGCTATTCCAGACCTGGATGATATAAAGTTTCTCTCTGTAGTTTACTCCATCTCCGACTTCGACCCGAAGCTTATCAGATCCATTTAGATTCACGATCTGAGCATCAGCGGGCTGAAAGGAATGATGAAGGGAAGGAAACCGAGTAAAATCCCAGTTAGTCTGGTACAGGTACCAAGCCGCACCCTTTTCTCGCAGTTGGTTCCTGCCCATCCTCTGGGACAGAAGCACTTGTTGCAGTCAGACCCGTCTTGTACTCCGTTGTTCTGGCAAGAGATGCGGTTCTGGCACCTGTCTGAAATAGGATCAAATTATTAAATTATCGATTAGTTTATGATCCAAGTAACAAATACTGACCATTGCACTTGTACATCTTGTTGATGAGAAGTGTATCGTAGAAAGTAGCACGTGGAGCCTCCATCGAGTATTGGTACTGAGAGTACGCGGTTTTAGCGTAGATCGTAGGACGATTTCTGTCGATGGCAAATCTAGAAATTACATTTTTTAAACGCTAATAATGTTAATAATGTCTTACGCCTTCTCCGAATAATGCTGCATCGATCCCAGCTCGTAGGGAATTCCGTAGGTCGACAGGGCTCCGTAGTAGGGAGGATCCTACAGCGATTGTCAGGATACTGTAGATGATCGTGAATACTCACTCTCATGAAATTGTGTTCGAGTCCCTTCTGAATGTTGGCCGTATCGATCTGGACATACTGGTCACGGTCCGATCTCGACTGGACGTGCAGTGTTCCGAAAGCGTGCGAGATTTCGTGAGCTACGATTGTGACCTGAATATCGATTGATTTATGAGTTCAAAGATCAAAGATCATACCGACATACACCCAGGGGCGAGGTTGATTGTCTGCTTGCCTCCATTCATTCCGACAGACGATGAACATCCGCCCGAATTATGATTGTAGGACACCCTAATTTGATCGATTTTATACCAAAATTGATTGAACTCTTCCGTTATTAAGGGGGGGGGGGCGAATGAGAGAAAAGTGGGCAGAGCTAGTTTGCCTAAAGTATTGGATCGACAATACACTCACACATTTCTGTCAGCTGAAGTCGCGGGTCTGAATCGCACACAAGTTCTCAACTCCCAGTAACGCTGAGATTCCAGGATGATTTGTTTCTTGTCAGCGGCTAGAACACAATTTCAAAGTTGTTTAAATGTTGACTTGAACTCACGGAATCCCGGTTCGTAAGTGTATGGAATGACGGGTGCCCCCATTGGCTGCCACATTTGAATGGCTTGAGTAAGGGCCTCAATCGATCTGTTCTGTTGTCTACCGTAGTCCAGACAGTATACCTGGCGTCTCTGCATCGGGTTTTCAGGATCCTTCTCAAGCGCGATCTTCCACTGTTCACTTAATTTATCTAATTAGTGATAAATTAATCAAATCGATCATACGGAGTGAGGACAATGTCTCCCTCGAAGAGATCCTTGGCGAGTTCTCCATTGATCACCAACTCAGTCTTGACCTCTTGGAGAGTGCCATTAGCAGGGCAGGTGGAGGCATACAAGGTACGCAGCTTCTTGATCTAAAGAGCAAAAGTTAATCAATAATCACAACATTGGTAGATCAAACCTCAGCCTGTGCTTCTTTGTTTCCGAACTCTTCCTCAACCTCTTTCGACTCTTCTTTCAGAAGCTGCAAGAGTATGGTAACCGGTAGATCAGGAAATCGATAATTGACCGACCTTGTGAATATTCTCCACATTGAGTCCTTCCTTCTTCAATTCCTTCTCGTAATCTCCAAGTGGCGATCCGAGAATCGAAGTTGAGAGTAGAAAAAGAGACAAAAGGGAGAGCATGGCTGAAGTGAAAAGTTAGGAAAAGGATACGTTGAACGCAGCAGCTTACCTGGAAGGGAGAATCCAGTGAATGAAGTGCTGTTAGCCAAACGTTCGACGCTTATATACCCTTTTTTCACAAGCAACATACAAGGATGCTGTCCTTGAATCTCTTCTTTTCTTGCACTATTTCCTTTGACAGTGTGAACGAGGGATGAGAGATTCTTCTACTCAGATATTGCAGAATGAGCGTTCCGTTTGATCAGGCACCGTTTATATCCTGTCCTATCGAGAATGCTCTTCATCATTTTTTTTATTTGTGGAACGTTTCCATTATCTTTCATTTTATCGACTTTCTGATTCTATCCACACACGAAAACGAGTGAAGGAATTTTTACATCGCTCATTAGGACTGATCAGGTTTCTGATGCAAGCAGTCTCAACAGCAGATTTTTTTCTGTTCTATTCATAACACAGCCTATTTTCCTTTAGAAAACTGTTGATTTTTCTGAAGAATCGAAGATGAATGATTAGCGTCTTCCAAGACCATTCCTGGCGTCAAATCGGGTAGAAAGCATACCCGCTGGCTTTGTTCATTGCACACACAATGCAAATGATGTGCAGGCTGTACATACTCTATTTCATTTCCAGTTTAAACTCTTACTGTGTTGATTACGCTTTCCTTTTTGCGTATCGAAACTGGATGTGATTCCTCTCAAAAAATCTGTTGAACGAACGGCTTACATGTGACCAGCAAATCGCTCTCGTACTCACGTTTCATCATCCAAAGGAAAGATTTCCAGTGACTTTCTATTCAATGAGGCTCAGTCACACGAAAACAACGGCCCTGTGATGTTCCCATCGGCACACGAAAGTGCTGAATATGAATGAGAATGGGATATTTCATTTTCAGGTTAGGATATGGTTAAACAAAGCAGACGGACGTGTTCAATTTGAAATTGTTGAGAACTACCCAAGATAGGTAGAGTAGCTTGAAGTATGACGAGATTCATCACAGGATGGTCATACGACTCTCGTACGGATAATCCCTTATATGGTATCTCTTATCTCCAAGTAGCTACTATCTTTAATCCTCGTTTCGAGCTTGCCTACACAAGAGACGCAGACTCAGTCCAAAGGATGATGAGTTGGAAGAGTTCTAATTCAATGTACACATAATCAGTATTCATTGAGCTCCTCTGTCTGTGAATTCCGTGGAATCGAACCATCTTGATTCCTTTGATGTCATCAGACATTTGGGAACCACAAATCGAATAACATCCATGCAAATTCAATTAACACAGTTGCTCCAGATTTGAATTATCTGCATCGTAAGGTCAGATGGACACGCACACTATTTTTTTCAGCACATGATAGATGTTTTAGATATTTTTTTTGCTCAAACAAACAACGAATCTCGTAATATGACGCTCCAAAAATATCAGTCGCATGATATCATTTTCGAGCAGATTCAAAGATTCAAAACTGTCAATGTTCCCTTTTGTAGTCAAATATCAAGACGACTCATACTATCGTTTCTCACATACAAACTGAAATTATTTCATCTGAGTTATGGAAGATCTACAGTTCCAATTGGACGCGAGAGATAAATCTTTCAAGAAATAACAGCATAACTTTATACCACCGTGTATTTTGTGTAGTCACATGTGAATCGGGACTTAAAGACGTGATTGTGAGAAGATAAAAGACAAGATATAAGAGTGACTTTCTGAGCCAGTGAACATATTTGTGCAGATGCTTGGCACTAGGCAAAAAATCGAAATCGCTTTAAATGTGTGAGATGGTAGTACTCGGCGAGTGTAGCTCATGCGCCACGGGTTTAGTGTTCTAGATCGTTCTCCGCTAAATGGTGGAAGTTTCAAAAACCTACCGTAACCCAATCGACTTTGCTATTTCGCAATCGTTCCATTCGAGTGATATGCCAAAAATTACAAAAGATTCAACTGATCACACACACTTAGTTTCATTCCGATCGGATTGAAACTCATTGAGTAAGAACGATTTTTCGAAAATATTTTCAAATTTTACCTTGTCGCTCTTTTGGCAGGTACCCGAGGTACTGTTTTTATTTGATCAATTAGAAGAGCAAACACACAGCTCTCCATAGAGTACGAACAAAGCAAAACAAAAAATAAGTTTTAGAGAATTTCATCAATGAAAGCTGACAACTCGTTGAAAAGTCAGTTCATGATAAGCCACCTACCGAAGTCAATAAACAAATAAGTCAAAATTAACAAGCTTACTTCGCAAATTGAAATATTATTTCGCTGTCATCGATTGTATTTTGATATTCCAATCTGAATAATACATCAACTATAATTTTAGAATGCGAAATAAAGAAGTTCATTTTTAATGGTGAAGTATACTGTATGTATGCCCATCATGGTTATACATTCTAAAATTATAGTTGATGTATTATTCAGATTGGAATATCCAAATACAATCGATGACAGCGAAAAAATATTTTAATTTGCGAAGTAAGCTTGTTAATTTTGACTTGTTTGTTTATTGACTTCGGTAGGTGGCTTATCATGAACTGACTTTTCAACGAGTTGTCAGCTTTCATTGATGAAATTCTCTAAAACTTATTTTTTGTTTTGCTTTGTTCGTACTCTATGGAGAGCTGTGTGTTTGCTCTTCTAATTGATCAAATAAAAACAGTACCTCGGGTACCTGCCAAAAGAGTGACAAGGTACAATTTGAAAATATTTTCGAAAAAATCGTTATTTCTCGATCAGTTTCAATCCGATCGGGATGAAACTTGGTGAGTGTGATCACATGAATATTTCGTAATTTAAAAGATGAATTGATTGAAACGATTGCGAAAGAGCAAAGTCGGGTGGGTTACGGTAGGTTTTTGAAACTTCCGCCATTTAGCGGAGAATGATCTGGAACACTAAACCAGTGGCGTTTGAGCTACACTCGTCGAGTACTACCATCCCACACATTTAGAGCGAATTCGATTTTTTGCTAGTGCCAAGCATATCTTCACTGGGTCAGATAGTCACTCATAAGGGATTATCCGGACAAGAGTCGCATCACCATCCAGTGATGAAGTTAATCCTCCTGCTAGCTTCTCTGCCTTCGCTGGGTGAGTTGAATTAATACTTTCACAGTTTTCCGAATAGCTATAGTCGAAAAATATTCTTAGATGAACAATATCCGAACATGAAATTGATTTACCCATCTCCTCGCATATTCAGTCCTCTCTTCGTGTGCCGAAGGGTACAATACATGGTTCGATGGTCGTTGTTTCCGTGTGAATAACCATACTGATGTCAACTACATTTCCGCTCTCGCTCAGTGTACAAGCGAATATGCCCGCCTCCCCACCTTCAAGTCACTCGATGAATATAATGAATCGAAATTTGTTCCCAGATGATTGAAAATATTTTAAATATAGATACGCTCCGGATTCAACTGGGTGCATAGTTCGGTTGCATTTTTTCTGCACATGGATTAGTACGCCTCTTCCCAATAATCATGAAACAAGCCGCCCCAATTTAAAGGGATCCAGTGACCTCAAACTTTTATTTTTTATTATTGCTGTTATTTTGAAAATCCACAGACATTACTGATCCAAAATCATCATAAAAATCTAAAATGAAATTAAAATATACTCGATTTTTGAATAGAAGTTTAAAAATTGAGTGAATTTGAACCACCCGGTGTGGTTACGGTATTTTGACGAGGTTCGTGCTTTGCCGATTTGCCGGTCAAGCTTTCCGGTTTTGCGTTATTTTTTCGCTCTTTTTCCAGTTTCCTGCTGCTGATTGATTTATTGACTATTTCGCTTATTTATTTCTTATCAGAGTCTCTCCATGGGGCCACCACGATCGCGCGAGCCTGCAATTTCAAGAAAATCTGCGTGGTACCGACTCCGGCGGTGAGTTGAACTTACTTTTATTTTTCTTTGATTTGTTTCTCGTATCAGTGGCTCTTATGCTTTATCTATTGCTTTTTTTTTCAGGAGCTGAAGGAAATCATCCTCTCCAGGAAGCAGAGAAAGACGCCCACCGTCGTCCATCGGTTCGTGTTTTCACGCCCTCGAATAGCATTGCCATTTGTGACGAAATGCGGACTTGTACTTCTCCTAGTAGCGAGTTCTCGCGTGTTTTTCGTGGTATGTTTATCACTATCGCGTAGCTGCGCTTACCTTTAATCGTTTACTCACCAAATCACTGTTATTTGCTTGCCTGGTCACTCGATATCGTCTCGATAACGCGCCGCGACTTCTCCTCTTCCACCTCGGGTTCCGGCTCGGCCAGCAGCAGCAGCTCCAAGGTAAGCGCGCTGTACTCATTATTGCCGGTATTTTTGAAAATAGCTTTTTCCTACTGAACTGTGCCAAGTTTGCTCAAATTTTCAATTTTTGGGCCAGTTTTACCTATTTCATCGAGTATTTGAAATTTAAAATATTTAATATTTAATTATATAATTAATATAATTATAGCCTATCGTCGGCGATCGCGCTCGCCTCGTCGTGACGACAGAAGGGAGCGTGACAGGGACGAGAGGAGGCGCGATGATAGGTTTGTCTGCGCGTCCTTGTCTTGTCTTCCTTTCACAATTGTTTCCAAATCAGATATAAACCGGGTGTAATATGCCTAATGCGGTGTTCGTGATGTTGGTGGCCATGTGTATATCAAATTACTCATTTTTATATAATTTAAATAATAGTTAATGCTATTTAGTCGTTGCTATTCGCCACCGCGTCGCGATCAAAGCGTCCCGTCGCATCGCACGCCATCGACATCGATCGCCCAGGTTCGTTATAACATGAATGATATTGTTGTATCGTCGGCGCTGACTAAATTATATGAAACCCATTTTGGAAGTGAAAGTATGACGGTGAAACCTACAATTAGCTGGAAATGTAAACTGCAACATACCGGTGTACATTTTGAGTCTTATTGTTTTATTTAGCCAGCTCGGCTTCATACTCGAAGTGATGTTTTAGATTTTATTCAAATAATTAAATAAATATTTTAGAAGAGATCGGTCGCCCCGTCGTGATCGATCGTCGAGGAGAGACAGAGGATACGACAGGGACAAAAGGGATCGATCGAGTGACAAATGCGGTAGAGAACAGCCTTACCAATTGTCCCAACTAGATTCGCGGTAGATCAAGGGTGCTCTATCGATTGGCCATGCAATTTCAATGGGAATCCACTCCAATTGGTATCGCGTCAGACTCTCGTTTCTAAGCTGGTGCGGTATTAGTAAAATATGCAAGATACTGGTTTCGTCTAGTGAATGTAACACTGAACTTCCTGGATGGGATTTTTAGTTAATTTGGCGATATGTTGGATGATTGACTATTCTATAAGCACCATTTATATACGAGAGACAACTGTTATGTAATAGACGGTGGCTTTCTTACAGTAGGTTATCATCCGACCTAGTGTCATTAAATTGAAATCATCAGAATATTTAAATAAATATAATTACAGAGATCGCTGCAGTTCACCAGCATGCAACGAGCGCGTAAATGGATACGGTCTGTCGAGGAGAGGTACGGTAAGTTGACATTCCGTGGAAAGAAATATCGTATATTGATATTCTAATTATTTTATTCTTCTGCTCTCATAATTATGTATATGCAGTTACGAAGCATGCAAAATAAAGGATCACTAATAATTATGGACTGTCCAATCTATACTCATTCCAGTCGATGATATCGCTACTGCCTCTGACTCTCATGCTCGCGCCCTCGTGACACGCACGAGATACAAGATACTTAGCCGTAAGTTGAAGCGATGATGTCTGAGGAAATAGGTTAGAGGAGTTGGTCCTTTCAATCTGTATGATGCCTCAGTTAATACGATGTGCTTAGTACTCCCCTCAATAAATCCTTTTTTCAGTGAATAGAGTATGACTCGCGTGCGGCCTTCAAGAGTGGCCTCTATAAGAGGACGAGTGTGGATGGGCGAGAGACGAAGATTTCCTCTGGGAAAAGGCCAAACTGATCTACTACGACATCAACTTCAGGAAGGTAGAGCCTGCTAATTTCTTTCTAAATTTTCTATTTACATCTTATACATGTAGTATGATTATGTAAATACCTGACGTCCCTCGAATGAGTGTCTGATAGAATATTTCGATCCTTTTGGCGACCCTTTGGCGGTCTTTATGTTCAGCTGGTTTCCCTTCACTATCGTTTGTCACATCATACTTGAATGCAAGGTTCGCAACATGAGGACTAGCTGCTTCAAAGATATCTAGAGATTTCACTGCGTCTCAGACGTTATCAAGTTATTACGTCATGGAGAATAAATACATTTGAGGACAGCCCAGTGTCTCCAATGAAGAATCGCCCTTCTTCGTTCACTGCAAAGACAGAGTTGAGAGATAGGTTTCATCCATTCCTCGAATGGGAATGGTGACGATGGTGATTCAATAAGACAGTCTGACTCAATTAGCGGCGGACAATGGGGGGAGAGCAGGGGAGGCTTTCTCCAACTCACTTGCGGGTTGAGCTGTGGTTGGGAGCTGTTGGATGAGTCGGTGGGGAGGAGAGGGGGGGGGGTAGATCATATGGTGACGGTCAAGGGAGGGAAGGGGAGGTAGATCACAAGATTACTGTAGGAAGAGGGAGAGAGGAGAGTGGGTGAGGGGGTAGGCAAACGGGCTAATGTGAGAGGGGGACAGGGGGACGGCTACTGTGGGTTCTTGGGTTACTGAAACAGGCGTTGTTCATTGTTCAACTTCATAATATGTTCAAAGGCAAATACAAGAAGCAATCATGCACAAAGATTTTATGAATCGAAGAATGATGAGTACAAAAAACATTAGTTTCGCATTAATTCTATTACTTCCGAGGCTGGTTCAGCCGAGTCCAAGGGGTTTGAAACGAATAATTAGGCTGATTATGGTGCTTGCTGGGACGTTTACGCCTTTCGCTATCGCGAAGCTGCTTCTGGTTCACGTAATGCAATCCATAGTAATGAAGAGGATGCCGATTGCGCCTCTCACTCTTCTCACGGAACGTCTCCACTTCGACATCCTTGCCCAGAATGCCGGTCCATCCGGATTTGGAACGACAGAAGGGACAGACAATATGGTCGAGGCGAGATTGGAAAGCGTCGAGAAGCAGGCGGAAGGCGCAATTCGCGCACGCCACATGGCCACAGGCAGAGAAGAAGGCCCGCCGAGCAAACGAATTGGATAGGCAAATGGCGCATTCACGGCGGTCCCGAGTAGACTCCTCGAAGAGACGAATATAGGTAGTGGGAACCTGAATGAATACCGTTATCACTGGTATTATGAACAAACTGGGGACAAATCTTATTAAATATTTAGCTTCTTTGATCGGGATCAACCTTTCTCATTACCATTATGCGTGACACCCTTTAATGCGTAACAAACAATAATTTAGGAAAACTAAGTTAATTACCTCGCACATCGGGCACGTATCTTTCCCATCGGCGCATCGTCCACAGATGATATCACCGCAGGCGATTGAGACTACCCGATGGTGAGGGCGCATAGAATTGCAGAAGCCACAGGCATGAAGAGCGCTAAAGTGGAGATTATTTGCCACGATTATTCAAGAAATGGATAATTTTATCGAATGATTGTTCTAATCTCGTTTTCAAAAAAAAATGAGCTGACCCTTTCTTGTATTCCATTTGCTGAGGGTTAATTCGCAAGTCAGGTCCAAGATTAGAAGAACCATGTCGAAGAGTCATAATGCGGAAACGTAGCGAAAGGTGATGGAGAAGAGAGTACAGCGGATCTGACTGAAGAAGAGTTACTCTTGATGGAAACGGGTGATGGGAACAAGGCATACCCCGTGGCACCGCTTGAGCTCGTACATTCACTCAGAAAAAATTAGGCATGCCCTGTGGCCGTGCTTATAATCGAAATGACGAGCGATATGCCCTCTGGCTTTTCAGGTGCCTTGCATGATCCAAGCCTAGAAAGGTGTAAAAAAAAAAGGCACGACTTGTTTGAATACGAATTTCGAAATAGAAGAAGGCGAGAACATCCGCTCATTCACTACCATTTGAAGTGTTATAGCATTATCCAAAAATGGATGTTTATGGAAGTACACCTTTATGTTGATCTGATGAGAACTCGTTTTACAATCAAAAAACACGAGTAATATCGAATGAAGGGATGCTAATTCTTTTAATCATCAGTATCTTTCTCATCCAGAGAAGTTAGTCCCATAGTTCTCTTGCGACAGAAAGGGCAGAACAAGTACTCTTCATTCGCATCTTGATCTCCCAATATCTGGAAGGCACAATCCCTACACGAAATGTGTCCACATGGAATGAATACGGCACGTTCATTTACCAAGTCATCCAGACAAATGGAACATTCTCGAGAGTCTTGATTGTCCTCGAAGAGTCGCACGAATTTTGTCCGTTTCTCGCAGCACGGGCACGTCTTTCCGGCAGACGATGCGCATTTGCCACAGATTATGTGGCCACAAGCAATGGCAGCCATCTGCTTTAGCGAGTCTTGCTTGTGACACACACGACAAGACGTTGACCTGCAGAGAATAAGAATTACGTAATCACGGGGACTTCTTCGGTTTCTCGCCCGGTTTGAAAGGCAAAAATTTCAACCGATGGTATGGAAATCGAGTAAAAGGATGAAAAGATGTACAACAGATCTGTTAGGTCCAAATATCGAATATGAATCGTACATTCACTTGTGAACTATTGGTGAACAATGTGGTGCGTAGGTTTAAACCGCTTTCCTAGTATATTGAGACACCAAACCTCTTTATAGTCATTTTCTGCGGTTGTTCACTGAGTGACCGGTTGACGTCGTGGCAGTTCATCATTGAGATCCTTAAAAAATATGGTACAGAGAATGAACTGAGGTATGCCTATCGCGTCTTTTCCCTGGTGTAGAACGGATGCCCATTCACAAAGAGAAGGCATACCCCGTGGCATAGATCAAGCTGACACGGTGAGAAAATCACATATCCTTAAAAATGAAAATAAAAATACAGAACAAAATCTATTCATGAAACTACTGTACTGCTAAGAAGAAGTGAAAACAGGGGTTTCCCAGAACGATGTTTTCTGGACTTTCTGTGAATTTCTCACAATTTTGAAACACTTCAGATAATCTCGGTATAGATTGGTTTATTCGAAATGTTTTCTTCTTTTACGATTTACTTGATCAATGTTTACGCCTTTGCCTCTTTAGGTGGTTCATTTGTCTTCGGGGCATCATCAGTCAATGGCTGAACCTCGCCGCTTTTCTTGCTGAACTTGCCCTTGATTGTTCCCAGCACGCTGCAAATTGCAAGATTTGGGTCTGCATTTACAGATTATTTGTCATGACTATCGACAAACTGTCAAACAAATCGTTTATAAAAGTTTTTTTACACTCAGTGCTTCTAAACAATTCTAGATGAATTGTGTTCGTCGCTCAGAGAAGGAATGAGAAACTTAGTGTTGGAGATCCGAATTTGTGGTATTTTCCTTTAGAGGCGCTGCACAAGCGGTCATTTCCTAGGCACTCTACGTTATTTAGTTTGATTTTTAAGAAAATTTCACTGAATCGCGTAAAAAAAATTATCCAGCACCTTTCCATCGCCACAACTCGTTCCAGGGGAGATCAGTGTTTCAATTATAGAATTCCCCAAACGTTCCAATTAATTTTACTGACATCTTGGGCAGATTCTCTTGTTTCTTCACTCGGTAATAAACTGAGGCTACGGCGAAAATGACAGCCCAGATTGCGATGAAAACGAGCAGAATGAAGAAGCCACCGAGAACGCGTTGACCGAAGGGAGAGAAGGGAGGAGAACTGCCACGGGCTGAAATGGATGATTGAAATGGATTTTTATGGAACAATATTGTTCGCCAACACATTGGTCTAAATTTTTCGGCATGGCTGTCGATGAAACTCTTCCATCTTGTCCTACCACCCAAAGGGCGTGTCGTGGTGATTGAAAACTGTAATCATATTTTCAACAAGCGACTATAGGAACTTTGAGTCTGAGGTTTAATGAATAATTTATATTGTATGATACAAAGTGCTAAAAGGGTGAATAGAGTATCGTGGAGAGAAAGCATAAATGTGAAAATTCTAGATTTTCAAATCTAAGAAGCTCACCAAGGCTCATACAGAATCCGCCGTCCTTTCCATCACATTGACATCCGAGATTGGTGCATTTTCCTAGAGGGGCAAGTATGAAATCTGGTATAACTAGGGGCCACGAAGTGAGAGAGGGGAGAGAGGCGAGACGAGAGAGAAAGGGGCGGAGCCTCTCTCGCACGTGTCTCTCTCGCTCCCCCCGCTCTCTCGCCGATCTCCTCCCGCGTTCATATTAAATTCAAGCACAAATCAGAGAAAATTATTTAAATTCCAATTTTGTGCTTAAAATTCTTCTAAAATGCAAATAAATCGATTTAGAGTGCGAGGTTTTGTGTGCACCTCCTCAAAATGGCATTTTGAGCTGTTTTGACTTGCTTCCTTGGATTTTTGACCTACAGGGAGAAGTGAGGCACAAAGTCTCATAGCCTCAATCGATAGAGGGTGCTCATAGCTACCGATCAAGCTTTTGGATGAGCGATTTGGTTGCGAATGAAGGTTGTGCTCCCTCGATCTCGCTTTTGAGGGAAATAGTGTCGAGGGAAAGTGGGCGTGGCTTGTGGCCCCTAGGTATAACGCTCAAATTATGACTCGAAATCTCAGAAAAGCAGATTTTTTGATGAGTGTATCGCTTCTCGAGTACTCACCATCACATTCCTCGCAAGTCACAGAGTCGCGCAGAAGCTCCGCCCGGGAAACGCACTTGCTCTTCAGACAGAACTGCAAATAGATTTTATGTTCTCCCTCTCATTTGATTTCTAGTTTGATTTCCTTGTATTTTGCAGAATCATTGAATTTGTGGTATTTTCCTGAAGAGGCGCAACACAAGCGCTCATATTCTAGGCAACTGCGCATGATTTAGTTTGAATTTGAATAACATTTCTCTGAATCGCGTAAACAAAATAACAAATACCTTTCCATCGCCACAACTGGTTCCATCGGGTGTCATTCCCGTGTAGTAGTCTGGTTCGTATTTATCCTGATATTGCGCCAGTGTCGACATGCATTCTCTCTGAAAGAAGGGTATTTCGTAGGATAATTGAAAGGCATGCAATTGTGCAGTCATAATGAGACGACAATGAACGATAGGTGACACCGGTAAGATTCGCGAAAATGTAGTCTTACAGTATTGGATATGATTTACGCCAAGTGATATGACTTTAACCTTAGGTTGTTCATTCCAAGTCCAACAACTCCAATGTGTGCGAAGACACGGAAGTGCAGTCTTATTGGGATGATCACATTGCAGTTTCCCGCAAACGATGTCCTTGAATCGACGGAAGAATTAGTTGAAACATGCTTCAAGCAATCATTTAAAATAGCCTAAATATCATTTTATTGTTAGAACTACCAATATAATTTGATTATGATTTTTAAAAAAAACTAAATGCCATTTTCAACGCCTACAGAAACTCACTCGGGTGCACATTTCATCTCTGACTTCTCTGTTTTCCAACCACAGCCCATGACACCCGAGTTGTATTCGTAGCAGTGTTCAGGCGATGGGACAGCTTTCTCGCCCCAGATTTCCTCAAAATTATCGTACTTCGTGAACAAACCGTGACATATGAACATTTTGGGCTATTTTTGACTTTTTTTGAAATCCGGTCATTACACAATTATAAATTCTAATTATTCTTTCTAAGTTTTTATCCACCCTTGTTTACGGGAATTGACCTGGAAAGTCATGGTGACATATTCCTTTAAAGTGGAGAAAAAAGAGTGCTTAAAGTCAGTGATTATGGTAGTATCTAGTAGGTAGGTAAATCCTACCGAAATCCCCAGTATATTTTAAATTTTCAAAATTATTGCTTTCATTTTTCTCCACTTTAGAGGAATCTTTCACCAAGACATTACAGGCCAATCCCGTAAACAAGAGTGGACAAAAAAGAAAGAAAACTTAGAATTTATAATTGCGTAATGGCTGGATTTCAAATAAGTCAAAATATGGCTAAAAATGTTCCTCTGTCACGGTTTGTTCACGAAGTACGATAATATGTTTTTTTAAAGTATATTGTGTAATAAAAATTGTCCAATATACACACCTTGCACTGAAGCTTCCGAGATCCACAGCGACCAGTGTGACAGATTGCCTGAAAAAATATTTAAATGTTATTTTCTATAAACTAAGCAAGTACAGTTGCCAAATTCCTGGTTTGATATTGCCCAATTGAATTATGATAAAAACAGATCAACCAACGATTGCTTGGATACAAATGATGACTGCTTCAGATTATCAAATCGATTGAACATCGCACCGGCAAACTCACATCTTCATCATCCGGACACTTCTCTCCATCAGCTAGATACATATCGAAAGGACAGTCAATGTGCACTCCATCGCAAAACTCGGGTAGGTCACAAGTCGTCTTTGCATCTCCGTAATTATATTTGTAAAAATATATAATGAAATAGTTTTTTAATCAAAATAAAATCCCACCTGCACATGCTTTTCGACGTCAGAACAGAGCACGTGTCAAGATCACAGCATGACCCTGCAAACACATGGATAAAATAATTAACTATGAATTTTGAAACGCATTCGAATAGCGTTAAGTACTGACCAAAAGCGCACTTTGATTTGCCTCGGACCTTGCAAGTCGTGTTAACGCAGCAATTGTGTGTAATGCAGCCCTTAACAATGTAGCGTTTTATTTAATTTAATATTTATATTTTTACGAAAGGTCCGCAGTCACAATCCGCTCCATCGTCAACGATACCGTTTCCACAGGAAGGATTTTCTAAAATATTTAATTTGTGTAATTATCCTAAACGATGATAAAAAAATAACCCTGTCCGAACGAAGCTTTTCACGGTTCGTTCCATAAACAGTAATCGGCACTGGTTTTGTACAGCTTATCAAGATAGGCGAGAGAGCAATTCGACCAATACTGCACACTGAAATTGATTGTCGATAGCCAAACAAAATTCATCAAATTGATGCTGTTGAAAAGTCAAGTGAGGATGAAATATTTGAATTCCTGCAATTTTGTATCTCTGATTCCAATCAAACAAGACACTTGGAATATGGGTTGTAAACCCCATCTACACCGCAAAAAAAGTTTCAAGCCGCTATCTCTGGGAAATTAAATATAAAATTGTGAAAATTTAAATATTCCCTCTTATCCTTCATGTTTTCCATAACATCCAATTAAATTCATACTTGTGAGACGAACTCGCATTCATAATGCATCCTTCCATTGGACAGTCGCATACCAGATGTCTTCCTCGCTGAAAAAAAAACGTTCAAGATACAAAACACTTGGTGATATTTTAAAATATAGCTATACAAAGTATACACGACTGACTAGTCGTGTAGCAATCCCAGATTATGACCCATTTCATGTGCAAGAGTGGCAGCAATGTCGGTGACTGTGTCATCCTTTCGATCCTGAACAATAAACTTTGATGTTTGGTCTTTTATCTGATCTGAAACTCCCACCTGAACCCAAGATGCCGAATCGTATTGGTCTGATTCAGGTCTGCAGATTGTTCCTATGGTACCGAAACCTATGACTGAGGGCTCGAACCCCTCTTTTGAACTGCAATAAAATAAATAATTTAAAAAAAAAAAATAAAATAATAGTCGACACGTTCTCATCTTCATCCCACCGCGTTGTATTGAGATTATTCATAATGCCAAGTGATTCTCACATGAACATATCAGCAATGTCAAAATGTGTCGTAATCTCCTTTTTAATTTTCCTTAGATATTTATTGAAAGTAGACATCACAGTTTTTTTGTTAGTGTAATCGATCGCGGCTGTGGTCGGCGAATCGAGAACACTCAGATGGACAAGTCGATATTCAAAGAGTCGTAGAACTAAAATAAATACGAATCTTTGACAATCGACTACAAATTCACCGAATTCAACATGTGCAGCACGGAGAGCATTCGATTCGTCATTGCTGTTTTATCTTTCAAGTTTTTCTCATACTGTAAATAAGGCAATGCTCGAGACGAATAAGTGTTTCGTGGGATATTTGGAAATTTCCGAAGTGTGCAAGTTTTTAAAAAGGTTGAAACATAACCGATTCTGAGAATTGGCTCACCGCTGTGTAATCTGCGAACATGGCGAATTCGATGTAGAAAAGATGATTGAATTGTCTATAGTATGCGGGAAGAGACTGATTGTGAGGAGAAGTGGATGGTCGGTTGGCAGCTCGCTTTCTAACATGTTTCCAGAGATGATCTGCATTTTTATTATTTATTTTAAAAAAATGTAAAAATTAATTTTCATTGATACAACAAATTTATTCACCGCAATTATCGCTTCCAGTGGAATTCAATGCAAAGTTGCCATTAGCTTGCTTCAGGGTGAAACTTCCGAATGGAGTCCGCATTATCATGTCGAATTGGTCGGGATCGCAAGCCGATAGCCACACTCGAATGCCATGGTCGTTTGAACCGTGGAAGTGGCAGAACGAGCTCTGAAATAATTAAATTTAAAAATCAATATAAATCAAAGTAAATAGACAATTAAAATAGGTTTCATATGATTCATTAAAATACGAAAATAATAAGTTTGCTAACCGGTTGCTTGGTGCGTTGCTCAATTTCATCGGGAGTCAAAACAGCCAACGTGGGACGGAAATCGATGTGAAATTCGTGTTTATTGTGACGGAAGAGAAGGTGATACTCATGAGTGTGAGTGGTCTGGAATGAGATTGAATTGCTTCAGGAGTAGGGTTGGCTAATTGGCCTATCGTTGAGGCGCCGCTACCTCCCCCCTCGCCAAATTTGGCATTATTTGCGGGAAAGGAGGTAGCGGCGGCTATTACAGGACGAATATCCAACCTTCTTTAAGAGATCAGAGATTCTTCTTTTCTGAGAACTACCTTTGAAGCCTGCTCTATGAACAACGAATCAACACCCATAATCTCAGAAACTATTTTGAGCGACTCATTTGTCCACAAAGATGAATTACCCTAACATGCCCCTACCCAATGAATTCTGTCAATTTTAAGATTATTGTACTCACAATTGTAGTGAGTAACGTGAAGAGCGAGAGGGGAGACAGAGAGACGCCAGAATGGACAATCTCGATGGGACATGACATCGAATGGACTGAAAGAAGGACTTCAGGTAGTGATGCCAGTTCGGAACCCGCTCTCCCCAAATAGTGTGATCTCCCGTTGGTGAGAGAAGCGAAACAGAATGCAAATTGAGGAGAGTCGAGACATCCCTAATGTCAGATGAGGAGAAAATGAGCGAGCGACAGCGACTCACCGAGGAAGGAGGGAGGAATGAAGTGGCGAGAGGAGGAGACAAACGATTAGAGAGATTCAAATTGATTCCAATCACGTAGGCAGTTTTGTAAAAATTACACAATGGAAGAGATAGTGAAATTGATTTGGTATCACCTATTGAGACTCCGGTTTTCTTGTCAGGAATATTGTTGAAATCTTCACTGTATTGTAGCTTAATAATATTCCATTGTCATAGCCAGATCATTCAACATTTCGGTCAATGTTTTTATTATTATTAGGCGATAAAGTAAAACTGGTACAATTAAAGTGGCGAACGATTTGACATAGAAATTGAAACAACCGTGGTTGGAATCAAGCTCGATGAAGTCCTTTGCGTGGCTGGTTTATACGAGTGTGCATTTTATTGGGACTATTTTGATACTTAATCGAACGATTACGCGACTGATGCTTGCCATTTTGCTTCTGACTCTGACGAATTTGAAGCTTGAGTTGACGATTTCCGCGCTGATTCGAGATCAATTTTTCGGCCAATACAGTGTAATACAGCCAATACACTTTCCGATCTACAGAAGGGACAGAATACGTAATCTTCATCCACGAATTGTTCGTCGTCCAATATCTGGATCGCGCATGAGGCACACGAAATGTGACCACAAGGCACGAAAACGGCTCGTTGGTGTCTTGAATCGTCCAAGCAGATGGCGCATTCCCGAGAGTTCTAAAACATTCGAAATTGCGGTTGTGGGAGCGAATGTTTTGCCTCAAGTGTTCTACATATTGGAAATAAAGCTCTAAGACTGAACGGGGGCTTAGTACGTACAGTACTGGCTAATCGCATTTGGTATCGGCGGCCGCGGCGGCCCGCCGCGGATTCATTTATCACAAAGCGGAGACATTTTCAGGCATCATGGTGTTGATTTTCGTGATCTACAGTCTATTTCCGATCTAAATCACTATAAGTTCATAATTTATTCGTCGTTTTACGATATTTGAAAATTTTCACTGAAAAAGTCTGACCCAGCGAACAATAATTGCCCCCAATGAACTAGCCATGGTATGATATTCCTTTTCTAGAGACAAATGTATGGTATCGATTATAGCGAGTTTAAGCAAGGATTGGGCTTCTGGGATGACTTGTTCAAGTGGGCCAACTATTGTTCGCTTGGTCAGGCTTTTTCTGTGAATAATTCATATTCTGGTAAACCGAAGAACAAAATATCATCTTACAGTGATTCCGATCGGAAATGGACTGGAGATTACGAAAATCAACACCCCGATGCCTGAAAATGTCTCAGCTTTGCGCTAAATCAATCCGCGGTCCGCGGCAGGCCGCAGCGGCTGCCGATACCCAATGCGATCAGCCAGTACTGTAGGTAATAAAAGGAACGCCATCTTCGTTTCGCACATTATTGCGTCGGCCCAATCGCTAAGAGAACATTATGCAAAAGTTACCGTATCCTCGAAGAGTCGAAAGAACTGAGTCCGTTTCTGACAGCATGGGCACCTCTTGGGCCCATTCGGCGCATTCACGGCAAACGAGATGACCGCATTCCACGGAGAAGAATCGTTGGGCAGGATCGATTTTGTGACAAGCAAAGCAGCTGCGAGAGAAGCGCCTGGATATATCAAATATGAATAGGAAAAAAAGGAAAAATATAAATTGCCCTCATTTTCTTAATTTTTTAACCTGAGGATATTTTGATTGTCTGGTGTGTGCCAACAAATAATTTTCTAGTAGAAATTTGAAAAAATTAACCCCCTTCAAAATTTTCTAATCTCTACGAGTTAATGAGACTCAATTGTTTGCTCTTTTCGTTATTTTTCAGCTTTTCTGAGCGGATTCCGCGTTGTTGCAGCTTCGCAGTTGCGATCTTCAACGGAGGAGAAGACATGGCAGAGAGATTGATGGAGAGAAGGAGAACGAACTTGGTATGAGCGGTTCTGGCGTCTCTCTCTCTGCATTCCCCCCATTAGCATACCCTGTGGCTATTGGATGATGTGAGCACTGAGTTATGCCCAAGGATCATGAATGAATGGTTAAACTTTATCGGGTCAGACGCGTTTCGGGCTAATGCCCAACATCTTGTGGCTATTATGATGCATAAAAATGACTACCAGTCCGATGTTTCGAAAGTTGTGGTTGAAAAGGATTTACTTGAATGTGAAGAATCGGGTAGAAAGAGTTAAAACGCGTTCTCCGTACTAGTGCAGGGTTTCAAGGCGATAAGTGCACAACTCCTTCAAAATCATCGTACGCGATTCGTACTTTGGCAGTATAACCATTATAGAAGTTAGAAACTTTTTTTTTGAAAACAATTTAAGTTTTGACCTACTTTATCGATTTTTTCGAATTTCAGATTTCGGCTTCGAGTCATATATCATTAGAAAGAGCATGAAAATTTATGTTGAAATCTAAAATGGGGTTAGAATTTATCTACTCTGAAGCGAGAAACATCCCAAAACCTGTAATTTTTCGTCAATTTAACTAGAAATCGAGCCGGCTCACATCTTTACAATGGTGTCCGCCCTCCAGATCTTTGATAAAATGTGCAATTTTTCCGGGAACAACACGAAATATTGAAATCTCGACATTTTTAGTGCGCAGATATCGATCTGATCGGTAAAATAGAGCGTACTCTGAGTATGGCTAAAGGTTAAAATGCCAGAAAAGTTCTTCCAAGTCATCTAAACCATGAGTCTAAAATAAAAAAAATATCTGCATAGAAGAAGAAACAGTTTTTGTGTTGTCAGTGAAAAGCAATAACAAGCATGAGGCCTGGAAAATAAGAAAAGTTCAAAAATAGCCGTTCAGAAATCTTAAATATTCATATCAATAAACAGATGCATTCACAGCTCTCAATAACAAAACTAAGCAATTCCATCGATTTCTGAGAGTTTTGGCTGAATTGGTTGAAAAAAATATTTTCTCATTTTTCAATCGCCATTTCAACGAAATTTTTTTCGTCAAAAATTTTTCAAGCTAAAATCGGCTGAAAAGCTCAAAAAGTTGAAAGTTGATATAAGTATGATATTTGGTGTTAGAAAAACCGATCGTTGACCACAAATACCAGACTTTTTAAAGATTTCTGGACGGCATTTTTTGAACTTTTCTTATTTTCCAACCCTCATGCTTGTTATTGCTTTTCACTGTGAACATAAAAATTGTTTCTTCTTCTATGCTAATGATGTTTGTTTTTTTAGACTCATGGTTTAGATGACTTGG
The DNA here is from genome assembly GCA_036245825.1 of Pristionchus entomophagus. Lineage (NCBI taxonomy): Eukaryota > Metazoa > Nematoda > Chromadorea > Rhabditida > Neodiplogasteridae > Pristionchus > Pristionchus entomophagus. The sequence goes on from BTSX01000001.1 coordinate 12,737,015, forward strand.
GAGAACTTTTCTGGCATTTCAACTTTTAGCCTCAGAGTCAGAAGTGTGCACGAAAAATTTCGAAAAAAAGTTTGCAGCGTTCTCACAGCGCTGTTTCTTGGCGATCAGTTAATTTGCAATTTCTAATTAGTAGAATAGAGCCTCTAGTTTCTTCTGAAGTTTATAAAAAGGAAACAGATAGCTTGAGGTTCGAGATATTAGTCATTTTCCGAAATTTTTCGATTTCGAAAAATCGAAAAATATTTTCGAAAAAAAATTAATTATTTAATTACTGGAAATGAGTAGCTATACAAATTGAAGGTCAACTAGACCGCTCAGGCAATATCTGTAATAGCTGAAAAGAGAAATTGAATTGAGCAAATTTCCATTAAAGATAATCAACATTTTTCGAAATTTTTCGTGCACACCCCTGCTCAGAGTACGCTCTATTTGACCGATCAGATCGATATCTGCGCACTAAAAATATCGGGATTTCAATTTTGCATGTTGTTCCCGGACAAAAACTGCACATTATATCAAAGATCTGGAGGGCGGACACTATTGTAAAGATGTAAGCCGGCTCGATTTTTAGTGAAATTGACGAAAAAATACAGGTTTTGGGATGTTTCTCGCTTCAGAGTAGATAAATTCTAGCCCCATGCAAAAATACGCCAGAAATACCTATAGTCAAATGATTCTGAGTTTTCGACTTTTTGACCAAAAAATCACCATGAACCCGGGGTCATGAAAAAGTTGAAAATTTTTCGTCTCCGACAAATCTGACTATGAATTATTCTAACGTATCTTTTTGCGTAGATTCCGAATTTAGCAATTAGAGCTCATGAAATAACGAAAGAAAAAAGTTATGCTCGAAAAATGGTAGAAATCGAGGGTTTTTCGGATTTAATCGAATTTAAAACATAGGTAGGCAAAATCGATTTCTTAGTTATATTGTACGTCATGTTCACAATGGAATGTACCACATTTTCCCACACGCGATTAGTGGCCCAAATTGAATCAAAGCTGTGAAAATGTAGAAAATGTTTTTTAAATCTTCAAAAATTACTTTTAATGTTACTATTAAATTATATTTTCTAATGTAATTTTGTTGTTTGGAGTTAACTAACACGATGCAAAAATAATTTCATCTCTAACTTGTTCGGTTGAGAAAGTTAAAAAAATCGATTTTTCATGGTTGTGTACACCTGGCGGGCCGCGTTCCCAATCAGGGGCGCCAATTTCATCATGTTTGTAAACAAGGTCACGACACCCTTCCATGGTGATAATATGGAGGGTTGAATCGAAAGTCCTGGCGGGGATGTCCGTAAGATGGCCGCGAGTTGGACTCATTAAAATTGATGCCAGTCGGTTCAGCACACCTTAAATCCTTAACCCATAGCACTAAAATGATCAGGAGAGTCTGCTCTATCTACTAAATACGGGTTTTGATCGCCAACGTTCGGTGTCAAAAATCTAAAACGATAGAGCTTCAATTGTTATTTTATTTTGTTGAGAATTAAATTCTGATACGGTCACGCGAGATTTCTTGCCATTTGGACCCTCCTAGGAGCAGTTTTTATCGGAAAACCAAATTTTAGCAAAATAGACGTCGGTGTCGTACTTGGATTCAGAAGGCTCTGATCGAAAATCTGAAAACGCCAATCGATTCAGAATCAAAAGTTACCCCTAGGACCAACTTGTGAGCATAACTTATTTTTTTGATGTTCTCGAGCCTGTTGAGCTTTTACTGACTTAAGCGAACGGGCTCATTAAAGGAATGCCGTCCACTAGGTAAAAATTTTTGTCTTCTATTTCGATGAAACTTAGTTAATGTGTACGCCGGGGGGTCAGAAGATCCACTTGGTTTTATCAAATATTCAAATTATCGATTTTTTGTGATCTACCCTAACAAAGGCCATAACTCGCTGGATTTTTATCGAACAGCGAAGAAAAAAAAGTCATTCTGCTCGTCGTACCGAGTTCTACAAATAAGTCAACTATACCCTTTGCCGGAAAACCCGCCTTCATTGCGTTTCAGTCGATAAATCGATTTTTCGACTAAAAAACCACAGTTATCTCGAAAGCCTATGTAAAACACATACATACATACTTACATTTTTATCCAGGTCGCAGGTTATACAATGGGGGTCATACAGTAAAAAGACAACGAAACGAAAGGAATCAATAATCTTCTTCTCTTGTAATCTTCGAATCGTAGTCTCCTCCTCTCCTCGCTAAGCGGGGTCTGGATGCGCCGTTCTCTCTTTCCACAGTTCTCGATTGAGTGTGTATCTCTCAGTTAATCCTTTGAGTGCAAAGTCTTGCCTAATGCATCTCATCCATGTCATCTTTGGCCTTCCCACTGGCCGGCTTCCGGGAGCAGTTAATACACTTGGATCTTTCTGCATGGGTGATCTCGGTCTCTCCTCTTCATGTGACCATACCATCTCAATCACTTCTCCCTCACTTTCTCTACTATTGGTGCGATGCCGAGCATCTCCCTCACACGTTCATTCCTCACTCGATCTCTCATTCGGACTCGACAAATTCATCGAGCCATTTTCATCTCTGCCACATTCAATCGATCCTCCAATGCAACGGTCAATGCCCAGTTCTCACTTCCAAACATCAGGGCTGGTCGGATTATTGTCCTGTATGCCTTTCCTTTCAATCACATTCTCACTCTCTTATCATGCAATAATCCCGCGCAAGCATTAAACTTCGCCCATCCACATCTTATTCTGTTGCTCACATCTCTTTCTGATCCGCCATTCTCATCGACCATCGATCCCAAATACCGGAATTCCCTCACGTTCTCGATCGGGTCTCCATTCACATCTGACATGACTCCATTTCCTCCACCAATCATCATAAACTCCGTTTTCCGGGTGTTCAATGTGAGCCCTCCGGCCTGCAGCCTCCTCTGGATTTCGTGCACTTTTCTCTAGTGTGGCAACGTCTGAGTCTATTAGATAAATATCATCCGCGTAGGCCAAACACTTCGGTGCACTTTCCATGCAATCTCCCAACACTGACTCGAGAACAACGATGAACAACAAGGGGATCAAGGCGCTGCCTTGATGCACACCTACTCCGATGGTAATGGTAATCGGAGTAGGTGTGTAATAGACTCAGACGTTGCCACACTAGAGTTGGGCCGAATGGAGTTCTCACAAAGGCTGTGGCATTCTCATACATCTCCTGTATCAATCTTACATGCAACTCCGGTATTCCTTTATCTCTCAAGCTCCTCCATATCTGCCTCCGTTTCGTTCTATCGTAGGCCTTCTCAAGATCCAGGAACGCAGCAGCGAATTCTTGTCCGAACTCAGTGTGTCTCTCGACTAGCTGACTCAATAGGAACGACGGCTCTGAGGTAGACGAACCGCGCACAAAGCCGAACTGGGAAGGATTGAGCGTCATCGACTCCCTCAATCTCCTATCCACACATCTCTCAAGGATCTTCATCGAGTGAGAGATCAACTTGATTCCTCGATAGTTCCCACAGTCTCTGACATCTCCCTTCCCTTTGTACAATGTCACAATTTCACTTCGTCTCCATTCCTCAGGCATTTTCATTTCATTCCATATTCTATTGAATAACCTCTTCAGCCACCAAACTCCAGCCTCTCCTGCTGTCTTCCAGGCATCCACGGGTATTTGATCTGGTCCATATGCTTTTCTCCAAGGGCATTTGCCAATGGCCCATCGCACCCGGATGATCTGCCATATCTCCTTCATCCAGCCGGGTCTGATTCTTCTCTACATTCAGTAGTTCTTCGAAGTATTCTCTCCACCTTTCCCTCACATCTTGTTCAGCTCTCAGCACTGATCTATCTCTACCATACACCATCTTCACTTCTCTCAGATCATCTTCGCCTCATGGATCGCCCGTCTGCACATCAATTTCTTCCTCACATACTCATTCTTACTTCTGTCTATCTCTGTTCTTGGCAAGACGGTAGATGGCTTGTTCCCCTTCTGGTCTATCAAGCATCTCGTACAATTCATCGTACGCCTTCATCTTCGCCTCATGGATCGCCCGTCTGCACATCAATTTCTTCCTCACAAACTTCCTTCTTTCATCTCCATCCACACCTCATCAATACTCAGGTCAGCCTGTAGCGGATCAATACTGAGTGCTCCCTTCACTATGAACTCTCGTTCTAGCTGTTCCCTCACAACTTTATCCTTCACTCTCCAACATTTGATCTTCGGTTCCATCTTAACCATTCCATCTTTCATCTTCTCCACCTTTCCTCACATCGCAAATCACTGGCTTGTGCTGTGGGGCGGTGCCTTCAGAGGGAATAACCTTCACATCCTTCACTCTCGCTTTTATTTCAAAAATAGATTCTACACACCGAATATAGGGTCTTTACATTTCATCTTAGCTATCTCGTTCCCTGGGAGGTCGATTACTCGTAGACTCCAGGACTTGGTCGTTTTTTCCGCAAAAAACACGTTTTCGACCCGTTCTCGCTTCTATGTGATCGAATCGGGCATTTCAAAAAAGCAATTGATAGCTCTCATTGACGCGGAAAAAAAGTTTCTGATGACTTATACGCTAGGAATAGCCGTTTTAGAGTTTTCACCAGAAAATCTCTTAAAATCTCTTCGAGACACCGATTCTCCTCATTTTTACGCCCGATTGGCTCTCGTGCGGTTCAATACGCAACACAACTTTACTTTTCCAATCATCTGTGTTTAACCAATAAGATTTCTGATGTCGGGCACATAACTCTCACCACATCTAAACTTTCTAAACACACTTAAACTCGTTGCACATGAAGAGAGGAGTGGGATCATCTTCGGACGGAAGAACGGGAGCAACTCCAGATACAGACTCATCGTCGACATCGCCTATCTCAGGAGTATCCATTTTCTTGTTCGGGAACACCAGTAGAAGGGTTCCTCTCCATCTTCGATCTTCTTCTTGTCTTCATCCTTCAGTCCATCTCTCGAGACTTTGCCACCATTATCGTGGAAGAGGATAGAGCTCTTGATTCCCTCCCATCCAGTGAATTGTGCTCCCTTGCCGATACCACGGAATCTCCACGCAGTGATGGTATCTCCATCGAACTGGAAGCGAGGGAGAGAAAAGTACGCCTAAATCTTTAACGAACAAGTTATCAAAACATCACCTGCGGGCGGGAGTCGGCATGCCAGTCATACACCATGCCCATTAGGCCAGGGCGGCCTACCGCCGGGAACGCTTGACGGAGACTAGAGGTTGGGGCGCATTCATGAACAAAACATCACCTGCGGGCGGGAGTCGAACCTGCCTGCGTCGGCATGCCAGTCAAACACCATGCCCAGAGATTTTCTGGAGAAAACTCTAAAACGGCTATTCCTAGCGTATAAGTCATCAGAAACTTTTTTCCGCGTCAATGAGAGCTGTCAATTGCTTTTTTGAAATGCCAGATTCGATCACATAGAAGCGAGAACGGGTCGAAAACGTGTTTTTTGCGGAAAAACGACCAAGTCCTGGAGTCTACGAGTAATCGACCTCCCAGGGAACGAGATAGCTAAGTATACAGTGACCCTATATTCGGTGTGTAGAATCTATTTTTGAAATAAAAGCGAGTGTGTTTTACATAGGCTTTCGAGATAGCTGTGGTTTTTAGTCGAAAAATCGATTTATCGACTGAAACGCAATGAAGGCGGGTTTTCCGGCAAAGGGTATAGTTGACTTATTTGTAGAACTCGGAAAGACGAGCAGAATGACTTTTTTTTCTTCGCTGTACGATAAAAATCCAGCGAGTTATGGCCTTTGTTAGGGTAGATCACAAAAAATCGATAATTTGAATATTTTATCAAACCAAGTGGATGGACCGTCTTCTGACCCCCAGGCGTACACATAAAGCAAGTTTCATCGAAATCGAAGACAAAAAGTTTTTCCTACTGGACAAATCGGTCGGTTTTCCTTCACTTTAGCAGAAGATCCGTGTTATTCGTTTATTCTCCCATTCAAATTGTGAATGAACAAAAATCATCACTATAATAAGTAAAAATCGGATGAGATTCATACTATGATGCTGGTCCCATTTTTACCTTTGGGCAATAAGATAAAAATGCGCAAATCCTACCTCAAATAGACAGTCATCGCACTGGCGAGAGCGCTCCTCATCCTCGACTAGTGGAAAGAATGAAGACGGAGTAGAACAGACCAGACACGCGTCCGCGCCATCCGCGCACTCGCGGCAGACCGCGTGACCGCAGACGGTCGCGACGACGCGATAGTGCGAGAAAAATGTATTTTTAAAAAGTAAAATATTTATCCGATCAGAAAAATGTATTTTTAAAAAGTCAAATATTTATCCGATCTGCGAGGTCCAATCACACAAAAATGAATTATAATCTGTAATCTACACAACAACAAACGGGCGATGCTATCAAGATCGATGGCGACCTTTCTGAGGTTGATTCAAACGGATTTGGCAATAATTATTATGACGATGCTGATGTGTTTGACGGCCAATCTTTTTATGATTCTGACGCCTCTCATAGCTCATTTGACGATTTCGTTTCTGCTCCACGTCTTCAGCAGCAAGTAGGGTTACTGTTCTTGACTCTGCACGACATAACGGACAACGAATGATTTTGCTGCAAAATTCTGCAGCGTCCAGGAAGAGTCGAACTGCGCAAGCACCGCAGGTCAGATGGCCACAAGAAGGGAAGATGCCACGCTGGCAAGGCGATTCAAGCAGACAGATGGCGCAATCGCGTGAGCCCTGAATGCGGTTACGGTAGATCGAAATTTTCTGGGAGAGATGAGTATTCGACACTGACTTATTTATATTTGCAAATAATTGTGCGTGGTTTTACAGTTTCATGGATTATTGGAAAATATGCATCAATTTATTAATGCTAAATTTAAATTAAATATTCGATCTATAACTCCTAGTTCCACACCTGAGAGTCCTCGAAAAGTCGGATGAATCGGCTCCGGCTCTTGCAGATCGGACACGTTACCTGTGTGCATTCCGCGCACTCACGACAAGTCACGTGACCACAGATGAGAAATCCCACGCGTTGACGCGGTTCACGCTTGTCACATACGCGACAGGTGCGTGAGAAGCGGTCGCCTCGAGTTGAGCTGAAAGGGCACTTAGTAAACTAGGAATGCAGGTCAACTACTCTGATTTTATCACGGTGAAATAAGCGACCAACCTCTTCTCGTCCTCCTTCTTCAGAGAGTTTATCAACTCTTTCAACTGCAAGCGGCGCTCGTCAGGATTGCTGCTTATCTCGATAGGTTTCTGTGGAAAGACCATGGTAAAAGGAAAAGAACGACTACTTTTCTGATAGAGAGAAGAGTGTTTCAGACGAAAGATCTTTCAGCGTCCTTAGTGCAGGCATACCCTGAGGCACTCCTCAAGCTTAAACCTAACGCGGGGGAAATGTGTTTTATTTTTATTTGATCATCTGGACAACTGAACTATGCATATAGTACGATAACAACTAGTGTTGGTGTTGGCTATGCTACCTTTCCGGGGTCGCATTCCCGCGTCTTTCTGTTGCGACCCGCAATCTCCGATCGAGGGAAGGAGATAGAGTTTGCATGAGAAAAAAGTTGCGAACCCGCTACCTCTCTCGAACTCGTTGCCATCCCGTAAAGCCACAATCGCTTAGCACAATGATATGACAACGATATTGGGGAAATATTTATTCAGAGAGGTGAAGAAAAAGTGAGATTATAAGCGAGAGAATTCTTTACAAAATTCTACACACTTATTTGCTAATAAAAATTAATAATAATAATACTGATAAATAGATCGATCTCCAGACATATCAAGCCAAATGATGGTGTTGATCTGAACACTATTCTTGCTTATTCTCGATCTGTGCGACTTTATCTCCAAAAAGAGCGAAAAATTTTCCCGTAATCTCATATCTACAAATGGGGCAGGCGGATTTTTGACAGATTATAGAAGTTTTTAGAGCAATCTGAAAGTCACACTCAGTGCAAGTGATATGGCCAAACATTTACGCTGCGCGATACAGCGGAGAGACAGTACAACGAATGGTGCACTCGCGAGATTTCGCGTCGTCTTCGAAGAGTCGCAAGAATTGTGAAGAAGTATTGCATTGAAGGCACGCATTCTTTCCGTCAACGCATTCGCAGCAAAAAATAGTCGACGCACTTGATCGATACGAAGCGTTGAAGTGGATCCTTATTGTCGCTGAAACAGTGCAAAATTAACGATATTTTAGAATTGAACAGTGCATCACAGATGATTTTTTATAGGAGATATGTTATGAAAATATACAATTGGAACCAACCATTGCCCATTTTCCCACATCGCTATCCCAATCAGTTCTTTGAGGTCGCGTATGCTTCCATCATTCTGTAGTATTTTCTGTTGTGAACGAGGCATGGTGGAGAGGCGGAACTTGATGTAGAAGAAGATACAGGAAAGATGGAATCGAGCGGACTGACGAGTGAAAGCAGGATGATTTTCGCTTCGAATCACTATCGCGTATCTTCCCATTCGAATGGAGACGACATTCCCCGTGGACGTTATTTACTACCGCCTGAAATATTCAATATTTGAAATAGGCGAAGGTCGAGGAAGGCCATTGGGTATGCCGTCTCTATTTGAATGGGAACAGGCGCGATTGTGATTGGACGCAATAATCATATTTCCATCGTCAGTTCATTTGGTTGCATATCTCCTATCCTCTTCTCTATAAAGTTCCCTCCATGGCATGAGGTATCCTCTTCTCTATAAAGTTCCCTCCATCGCACGATGCCTCTTCCTCAACAGAAGATGCTCAAGAGCGATACTGAGGAAGGACGCAGAAAGGAACTCCAAACGATGATGGATAACGCGATCAGCCAAAATGAGCGAAGGTTGGTTCATATTGAATAATTTATCTACGCAGTAGGCGCAAAAAGAAAATAAATATAATACAATTATGAGTAGACGAGGGGATTAGTGCTGTGGATGGGAGAGGTAATTAATTAGGGGGAGGTTTTCTAAACGAAAAAAAATGAGGGGGTGGTTTTTTAAACGGGTTTTCTAAATCATATCATTATAGAACATTTGCTTGAATTAATCTGTGAGAAATAGACCTGGATTATCAGTGGATTTGAAACCAGATATTTGTTGTTTCAGCGCCTGCCGCGGCTATCGCTTCTCACGCGCCTGCTGCAAGTGTTCGAACAAGGATCCGCCACAACGCTTCGTATCGATTACGTGCGGTTATCTCTTTTGCCTCGAGTGTGTTGAGGGGAAAAATGCGTGTCCTCGATGCAACATGTCTTCACAATTCGTGCGACTCTTCGAAGACGACGCGAAATCTCGCGAGTGCACCATTTGTCTTACTGAATCGCCATTGATACGCGCAGCATTCATCTGTGGCCATATCACTTGTTGCGCATGCGCCTATCGTTTGGTTTTCGACGCGTCTTCACTTGATCAAACTCTCTTCTGCCCCATCTGTAGGACTGAGTCGATGGGAGTAACTATATTCACAGACTTAATCGTGCAGATTTGGAATAGACAAAAAGAGTGTTCAGATTAACACCGAAATCAGGCGCGCGGAAAATCATCAAAAATGTCGAGTGAACATTTCAAATTGCGAGGAGCTGGTCGCGTAAAGCGTTGGGACTACCGTAATCTCTGCGAAATATCGATTTCTAGGAATTTTTCACCGAGCAAATCCGTGTCGATTACCGCAAAGTGGCCATGAAAAAAAATAAGAGCACAAAAACAAGTCGTAATTTTGCGTGCCAGCAAAGATTTGAAAAGTGAATATTTCACCGTAACTTACGGTACTTGTTCTGATTTTCGTAGCATGTATGATATGGCTCAATTCGATGAATAAAGTGCATTTGAAAATATGAGGCCGTTCAACTAATTTTCGAGCAAGTTTTGGCACAGGCCAAGGGTCAAGCGGCACATATCAAGAAGATTCTCGTTGAACAAGGCACAGGTAACCAGTGACCTCGCTCAATCAATGTTGTGAAGATGATATCTCATCTGTATCGATTGACGATTTCAATTCAAGACAACTGCATCGTCACCACAGGGAACACCTATTTCGAATTGGTTACAGTTGGCGCCATGTTGGCTTGGAACAAGACTCGATTTGAATATTTCTTGTTGTCATTTCAATTTCTCAATCATTTGATTTCTCTGTCGCCCTTGTGAATGAAAGTAGTTTGAGATGCTGAATCTTTCTACAAATACTCAACGCCATATCTGTTCTTTCTTGGACGACGAGTCTCTTCTACGACTGAGAGAGGTGAGCTCATGTCTGATGTGTCGAAAGATGTTTTTCATAGATCCGCAACTCTACGAAAGACATTGTGAATGATTCGATTCTGAACAGGCAGAAAACAACAGTCAGATGCTGCAGAGTTAGCAGAGTGGTTAGTTTATATCCAGGGCTGTTAGTATCCTGATGAAATCGTATTTGGATTTTGGTTTTTAACACATTTATCAAGAGTAGGCTCTGATGTGCATGGCGGGCCATTCATGATTTCTTGCTTGTCTCAGGAACGTAGGTCCGATTGTTCGCATGAAGAGATCGTTCCATCTTGTGGGCGGTCTTCCGCGTCCTCGCTTAGGCCCTCGTGGTGTCCAATCGATCACAGTTCTGCTCCACTTCAAGTCATGATCATTAGCAACTTTATGCACCCAGAGCCACTTTCTTTTCAAGGCGGTACGAACAACGTCTCTGACCTGAGTGAGTCCACGCAGCCTTTCGTTCGAGACATGATACAAGACAGTGCAACCGACCATCCAACGCTCCATGCGTCTTTGGGCCACCGATAATCTTTCACTTTGTGCTTTGGTCAAGGCCCATGTTTCACATGCGTATAGGAAGGCGGGAATGATACAACCATTGAAAAGACGGCGCTTATGAACCATTGGGACAGATCTATTCACTAGGAATGATCTATGCTTGTGGAAAGTCCCATACGCGGCCTGAATTCGCTGGCCAATCTCCCTCTCCTCCTTCCCATGATAGTAATGATAGTAATGAAAGATAGTAATGAAAAGATCCCAAATATACCACCTCTTTTCTGATACCCACAATCTTCCCCGCAACTCTGACATCCCTGGGATTACCCTTCGAAGATTATTTCTTTAGGATTATTTAATTAGTGATATTCAGATAGGTGGACGGAAAGATAAAACTTATGATAGAACTATGTTTACTGTATACTTCAACACAAACAGCAGCGTATCGATTTGGAAAATGTGCTTAAATTTCCATCGACTCACTCCCTCTCAGGCGATTCTCTCTTCAACCACGCGAAATTTATTCCCAGTTTCGCGAATTCTTATCATTATCGATTTTATATATTCCTCGTCAGCATTGTCATCTTAGTAGATTTGTCATGAGAAATCTTCGCTAAAGCGTAATAGAGGACCTGTTGCTATACTTTTTTGACGACTGTCACTCTCATGGGACTTCCTAATTGCCCCATTACCCTCTTAAATCCATCATTCAGCCGTCATCAGGTTATAATGCTCCCAACTGATTTCTGAATCTCTTATGCCACTTGCGCTTTTCTGTGATATCGGCATTCAATTTGTAATATGATCATTACCGCAGGGAACGCGTGACGGACACTAGTGGTTGGGGCGCGCGCCTTTCTCTACCTCTTGCAAAACATCACCTGCGGGCGGGAGTCGAGCCTGCCTGCGTCGGCATGCCAGTCAGCCACCATGCCCATGCGCAAACTTGATATTGTCCTGGCTGGAAGGCTGAATTGCGAGAGGGTGACATTTATTTTATTTTGCGGCTAAAATTGCTATTCAGTCCATTTCGGTTTCTATGAAATCGGAAGAACTGATAATGCTTCCTGATTATTTAACACCTCTCGCTGAACACACGAAGTTTCTGTCTTTCGAAATTCGACATGACCAGTCTGAGATCATTAGAATGATTTCGAAATTTATCGGGAGACAATTCATCCCAAGGATCATGATGGCCTTTTCTGGATCTGAAGAGTATGACTCGTGAGTATTGTTTTCAATATTGCTTCGATGTAAACTATCGAAAAATGTATTAATATCTTGTTTTTTGTTGTTGTTAAATTCCACAACCTTACGCTTTTAATTTTATGTGCACATTTGCATATTTTAGAGGCCTTGTTGATTTCACGCATCAAACCAAACCGGAAATTCTTGAGTGCTTTATTTCTCTTCTCACAAAAGGTGAAGTCTAACATTTTTATTAATAATCAAGGTATATCATTTAATAGATTCTGTCAACTCGTTGTTGCAAGTTGCGAACGTTAAATCTCTCTGTATTATCATTCGCACTATCGATCCTCATCTAAATATCATCAATATCCTTCAAAGGATTCTGAGCAACTAAGATTCCGAGCACTCTTTTACAATTGCTTCATACACCTTCATGGAATAGATAAATTACTCCAGGTATGATACTTGATACTACTTTTGATTCGTTTTTAATTTATTTTGACTCTTGATTTTGATACTTGATTTTCTCGTTATCACGTACAGTTTTTTTTTCCTTTCAGTTATTCCATCATCAGTCTAAGAGGGTAAGTCTTCTCACAACTACTGACGCACCATATATGGACTGTCAAATCGGACTCTTCAAAGTGAAAACGAGCGAAAGCCTATCAGGAAGAATCATCTCATTCAAGCATTTAGAAATTATTTGAAGGCTAAATAACGCATTCTTTTTTCACATGGTAACTTCATTGATATCTCAGTTGTTCTATATTGTGCCTTCCCTTCATATTGTATGACCAATCTCCGATGTGCTACAACTACATTTTCCTAGGGTATTCTAATGTGATTACGAGCTTCAGTAACCGTGTATTGTAGACACATTTATAACAATAAAAATTACGCAAATTGTGCAGATTGTAATTTTTTCTGGTGTGATCTTATATCGATGTTGCATAAGATACGTGTTTACAGTTCTTCTTCATCTCATCAAAAGACTTGAGAACAATTTCAGACAAATGGATCGTCTCAGATGTGATAGAAAATAAGATAGCTGTTGACTGAAGGCATAAAGTCAACTGAAAGGCACGTCCACCGCCATTTGCCATTGAACTGGTCTCATTCGATAAGAGACGGCCATGTCCATTGAACTAGCTCAGGTAATTACAGTACGCTGATCTCTCGCTATTGATACCTATTCGCAATAGCTAGATCTAAACCAGGGGGAATTCGTTGACAGTAGTTGGCGAACGTTTTGGTAGGAACAAGACTTCATTCAAATATTCCCTCGTGCGAACAGTTTGTTGAAACAAGTCCACTCTCAATCTATCGCATTATCATTCCATTTTATTCATTTTTGATTGCGTATTGGACTGTGATTTCATAGTAAAAATTTGACAAATGAAGATTTTATAATCAGTATTTACAAACTGATTTACAGCTAATTTCTTCCCAAATGTGTTTTGTTTTTCAAACAGTCGAAACATTTCCGTACCGATGAACAGAATTATTCGTAGCATCTGAATGTAACTACCAATTTCTCCCCTTGCAAATAAATAACAACCAAATATTAAAAGTAATTTATCCATTGAACTTACCAAAATATATTTCATGAGAAGCTCTACGAGAAACTACATCACAAAACAACATGTACTGCTTCTACACAACCGAACAAGTCAAGCATTTATTAGTTCCGAGTATTTCACTCCTCTTGCATCTCCATCTGCACAACTTTGTCCGCGAATATAGTCACTCCCGTCGATTCCGATCTACAGATGGGACAGACCACACTTTCGTCATCATTGAGCGCAATCCGAAAGGCACAAGGAGTACAAGTGATATGACCACACATGAAAGCTGCGCGATACAGTGGAGACTCAGTCAAACAAATGGTGCACTCGCGAGATTTCGCGTCGTGAAGATACGCTGCATCGAGGACACGCACTCGCAGTAAAAGAGATAACCGCAATTGATCGATACGAAGCGCTGAAGTGGATCCTTATTGTCGCATCCGCGACAGACGCGTGAGATATTATCACCTCGATTGGCACTGAAATATCAATGCCGTATACTAAAGAATAATTCCTAGTTTGAACTGTGCATCATGCATAAATGCAAGTACATGTGCTGCGAAGATGTTCGATATAAACCAACCTGTTCTCATTGTCCTTCATCACTAATGCAATCAGCTCTTGGAGTTCCAGCTTTTGCCCATCAGGAGTTGTTATTTTCTGATGTGAACGAGGCATGTTGGAGAGGAGGAACTTGAGGTAGAAGACGATACGGGAAAGGTGGAAGAGCAAAGACTGACGATAGAAAGCAGGATGATTATCGCGTCTATTCCCATTCATATGACGTCATGCCCCGTGGCCTTCCTCGACCTTCACATATTTTAAATGTTCAACGTTTTAAGCAGCAATAGAAAACGTTTGAATGCAAGTCAAATTGATCGATCATAAAGTCTGAGCAAATTGACTGGGGTAACATACTTCTTTTTTAAATTCAAATTCAAATCCCATGTTTTTTCTATCGAATAAATAAAGTTTCATGTTATATGCGGATATTCTACGATTTTCTCTATTCGTCCCACTCAAACCTCCTGTTTCAGTGATCTCTCAATGGCATCTGCCGACGTCGATGCGTACATGCGCCGTCTGTCTCTGGCTCAGCAACAGAGGGCTGAGCACGACGCTCGCATGTCTCGTCCCGCCTCATTTCTGCTGACCATCTCCGAACCGCAAATCTTCGAGCGACGCACAGCCTACAATGAGCGGTTGGTTTATTGCTTTTATTCTCTCTAACTGAAAAATAAAACAATTAAACTTGTAAAATTTCAGCGCCAATGAATATCACAAGATCGAGTCAAATCCGGCTGTCGCAATTGCCAATCCCGAAGACCTCGTGCCACCTTCTGAAGTCGATGTAGCCTCCATTTGCACACCACTTCACTCCCATGCAGAAATTGTCGAGCTGAGAAATAAGTAAGCAATTTTCATGCACACATCGTGTCCTTTTTCCTAGAAATGCTAATTTTATCGGATAATTTTACATCATGTTCAGCATTATCCTTCGTTTCTCTCACGCCTGTGCCTTCTGCTTCTCTGATGGACCACTGTTCCCTGCCATCTTTGTCTCGTGTGGCCACAAAATCTGCGGCAAATGCACGCAGCAAATGCGTAAGTACGATAGAAGCTCGCGCCACGTATGCTCCCTCTGTGGAAAAGCGTCGGATTTCGTGCCTATTATAGAGGATACCAACGATGAGAACCTTGAAACCCCAGCAGAAACGAAGGTCGATAATGATTATCCACCCTTCGCAGTAGAATCCTGTATAGAGTGAACAGTTTGTTGAAGTGAAAAAATCCACTTTCGATACATCGTATTATCCTTACATTGTATTCATTTTCGAATTCGTATCGTGCAGTGATTTAATAATAAAAATTTGATAAATGAAGTTTTTATAATAAGATTGAATCAGGTAGATTGACTTACAGCGAATTTCTTCCGAATTGTATTCTGTCTTTTAAAGAAGGAGTGGCACGAATATTTACTCGCCCAAACTGACAACGTGAGAGTGTAGAGAACGCTCACCCGATCAGAAAACCTTCTTGTCCGATGTGTCAAAAACGCTTCCCAAGCCCGCTAGTGAATTTACAAGTTTCCCTGATCGCTCAGGCAATATTGAGCATACTGTAGGATTTTCTCCATTGATTGATTCATGGTAACGATCGAAAAAGAATGAAGAAACAACCGGCATACAGGCGGGAGTCGAACCACCAACCTTCCGTTCTTGAGACACGCTCACATCCAAAGAGCTATGAGAGCTGTTGGATGGAGGATTATGCAGGCTGCCTATCATTAGCGCGCACTAGCCACATCAAAAAAGAGCTGCACCTAACTCTACTTGATAATTATGAAGGATAAAACGAGTGAGGAATAATAGACAACAAATCTAGAGTGCAAATGAATTGGTCAACAATAGGCAAACAAAGCGACTGATGTTATGGTAGATCGGATCGGTTTTAAACCGTTCCTCTTTCCTATTCGTTCGTTTTGCGACAGTAATCCTTAACATATTGCTGTTTTTTCCTTGATAATGATAGAAGCCGAACCATGACTCGCTACAGTACACTCTGATGTCGCCCATATTCACTCGGCTTATGATATCCCTGTGCCCAATGCGAGTAAAACAACTGATTGACAAAACAAAGATTTATCATATTTACAATAAACATACAATATATGCGACAACTCACTTACAGTACTCCTACCTTCAATAAAACTACATTCCCCAACCACAATCTTTCTTTGTCTGGGTTCTTTATTTTCTTCTATTTCTACTTTCTCTCATTTCGTCGAGAGTATCCCTCCCGGTGGCCACTACGTCTGAAATAAAACAGATACTTTCAAGTTTCAAACTATATTTGTCAAGGTGTGCTCATGATCGGGTCATTGCAGTTGCCTAAACTTGGAGCTAATTTGTTGAACAGGCTATTTCAATAAATCCCTAACTAATGTGAGAACAAGCGTTTATATCAGGTATATGCGACTGTTTGGCCCCTACCAGCTTTGGGCTGTGACAATATTGCAGCCAGAATGCCCGTCAACTACCTCTTCTATTATCGTGCATAAAAAACAGACCAAGGGAATCGATCCCGTCTTGAGTGAAAAACAAGGAAAACAACTCACTTTTTGATTGATGTCCCGCCCGTTCTGGACAATCTCCTCCGCTATCCCTTCTTCTCCCATGGCAGATGGCGAGAACTGCAAGAGGGAAAGATGTTGGTGGATCAGGGATCAACGACGAAAAACGAAAAAAAAAGTTTCTTACAAGGATAACAAGTGGCGCAAGTTACTGAACGCGATAATAAGCGACAACTGAGGCACGAAATCGGTGACTGTCAAAGTAAAGGTAGCAATAACTCGCGTAACATCTATTTCGCAGTTGAAATATGGATACATGAGCGCAGCTGGTTAATGAACTACGGACATTCAGCATGCAAAAGATCGCATAAATGAACGGAAGGGGTGTAAACGCGCAGGGGCAAGGCGAAAGATAGCGAAGAACAGTTACTGATCGTGGAGCTAGTTGGAGGGGTGGAAGAGGTGATAAGCTAGTACGTACTCGATAATACGTGAGCTGTAATGAAACACAATGCGAAGATCAATGCAAACGACGACAGATTCGAATGGAAGTGAACAGAGGATTGAGAGGAATACCAACGAAACATCATCGATTATCAGTTCGCAGCTGGACTAACGGTGTTTCCAGCATTTAGAAAGGATTTATACTGAAAATGGCAGCGGTTTGGCACGAATAATAACTACTTTAACGTGGTACAACTCGATAAATAATAGCATTCGGGTCATTCGGGTGCCGCTACTTTTTACCAGAGCGATTCGCGAGCGATATAGAGGATGAGCAGGCGCCAGAACACGTCCAGGGGATTGAAATGCATCGTCAGCAAGTGTTGGCATACTTTTCAAATATATAGAACACGCGAAAACAACCAAGAACACGAGAAAATCGAGCGCAAAAATTGACGCCGTTTGACCAGCGACACAGTATATTTACGTTCGCGATTCGGCATTTTCGTGGTGAGAGTCGCTAGCCTCGATTCGAGACACCGGTTCTTTAAACACAATGAACATTCTCGAACAGATGAACGGAATTATAGAAGAAATTGAAGATCGAAGATTGTAGAGCCTCAGGGTATTACTGTAGTCACACCATCGAGTGATCAATGAGTTTTTTACTCAAATTGACAAATAAAGAGTTGCAGAATCATGTTAGTTTGTGATGTTGTTTTGGTCGAAAATATTCGTTCCCGTTTCCAAACATTCCCAAACAGAAGAACATTTCATATGATAAGAGATGATAGAATGGAGTAGAGTTCATTTCCGCAGGGTACGGTATTTACCCATCAATTGATCAAATTCCTTTTTTTTCAAACTGAGCGGTTTGCTTATTGCGTTTTAACTGGAGCTGATCAGCAGTTCTTCTGGCGATAGACAATGAGAGAACATCGTGAATCCTAACATGAAACCTAATCAGATTTATGAATATCTGCTCATCCGCTCTTTTTATTCTCTCCATGTTTTCTTCGATATCAAAATCTTAAATTCGTTCAGCAATATCGCGTTATTTTCCAAAATAAATATGGAATTCCATTTTTCAGTCAATCCATCTTTGGTTGTAATCGCTTCTTTGGTGCAAGATCGGCGTTGCTTTTTTTAGTGGCTTGGTGGTACCTAATGACCTAATGGTGGCTCTAGCGCATATCCCTTCGAGATTAAAAAAATCTATTACTTTGCTGTTAGAAGTAGTATTCCGTTCTGCTTCATCATTTATTCCCTCTGGCGATACTTCATTTTCTCAGTCCAGATCGGAAGCCAAGCAGTGCCTCTTCCTATCTCTTCTACTATCGATCGGAAGCTGAGAACGGAAGATTCCTTCCAATCTTGGCTACTTAAAGCCTCTGATTGTCTTCTTAGCATGTTTAGTTTATTGTTCTTTATGTTGACTGTTCTCTCCCCTTTAACAGCTCGCTGAAATCTCTTTAGACCCTTCATTGATTTTTCGGGGGTGGGGTTTTTTTTTTTAGGGCAAAGGCTTATTTGCACTATCAATATTTCCCAACTAATTGGCACATTCTTTTGTTGTGATTTTCTTACTTCGCATGTTTCGCTGTTTTTCAAAGTCAAGACTATTATCGTATCTTCCCTCCTTCGAATATCCCTTTTCAGTTCCCTGAATCATTATGTCTTCTGCCGAGATTGATGCCTACCTGGACCGCTTGTCCCTTGCTAAGCAAGAAAGGATCGAGTCGGAGAATCGAATGCGACGAAATGGACTCTTTCTGCTGAATCCGACCATTCTCGGAACTTCTATCGCCGATCGCCTCGAGGACAGCGAAGAGATGTTGGTTGATTTTTCTCGTTTTCCTGAGTTTACTGCGACTAGTGATGACAAATCTGAAACGAATCTCCTCAATTCGCGTGATCTCTCGCTGACCAGAGAAACGAGAGAACGCGTCAAAATAAGGAGAGTCAGATTCCGATTTGTCATCATTAACTGCCACCCATATGTATTTGAAATAATTATAAGACAATGAAAGAGTGGACAACCTAAAACGATTGATTATTAATTATTGATCATTTCACGAAGATGCTATCAGAGAACTGATTTGAATTGCTTCATTACAGCTCCGTTGAATGTGCCAGCTCCGACCATCATGTTGTACGATCCGTATCCGGCTACTATGTGCGCTTAAACGATTCGGCTGCAGCAACTTCTAGTCCGATGGCGTCAGTCCAAGTTGCTGCACCTGCTGCAAATTCTGAAACACTTCCCATGGACGCAGTGATCACCGAGCTGAAGGAGAAGTTCGTGTTTTGTACACAATATCAGCACTTTTTTTATAAGAAAAACTTGGCATTTTCTGTAATCAGTAGCTAGGAAATTCACGGTTGATAATCTCAAAATATTCAGTCTCTCATCTCGTCGATGCGCCGTCTTTCCCGCGTGCGGTCACGAGATCTACCGCGTGTGCGCGGAGCAGATCCGCTCGACCGCGCGCGGATTCCACATCGTCTGTCCGCTCTGCAAGGTCGTATCGGATTTGGTGCCGATCTTTGAGGATGAGGAGATTATCAATCCTCAGCCAGAGGACTTCGGAAATCTCGAAATCGATTGCCGACCCAGATTCCTGCCCAAGCCAAAACTTCGTAACCGCATTGTTTCTCGTGTTCATAAATTGTTCAAGTAAAATTTTCTGTCGTATCTTAACTTGAATTTTCACTTATTTCCTTATTTAATATGAACAGAAATAACATTGATTTCTTATTTTTCGCATTTATTTGCTCCATCCTTTCCCGAAGGTATTTACCTTGTGGATGTGATTGAACCAACCGAAACAGATTCTAATAAATTAATATTTATATTCTTTCCCACTGATATTTCTCTCCCACCACACCCAATGATTTTCTGCCAACCTCTCCAGATTGTGATTAGTGAGATGAGTAGTGTAGTAGATACTGTAGTTGCCGCCTTTTCGAAAGTGAGAAGACGCCATTCAATCAGAGAGTAGCTCGCATAGTTACATTATTTATTCATCACCCTAATATTCAATCGTCACCATTGCCGAAATGCCCTTTGACATTCTGAATCTCTCTCAAAATGCTACTTGGAATATGTGCAAGTTATTAGGCGACAAATCTATGCTTCGACTGAGAGAAGTATGGTAGCTAATTTAAATTAATGATTAATTAGAGGGGATTTAGGTATGTAAAATCAACAAGAGAAACAGTCGATGTGTTTGTTCTAAAAAAGGAGAAAACAGTTGCAAATGTAATTATTATTCAAAGAAAGGTGAGTTGAAACATTGTTGTTTTCAATATCATATGAAGTTTGCTTTTTTTCGTGTGGGATTCTGGGAACGCCACTCATAAGACTATTCGAGTAAAAATTTATAATTTTACCGATAACGATTTCAGCTTAAAGACGCAACTAAAACTATCATTGAAATAGATCATTATCAACATTCTCGTTGCTATCACCTATGGCGAATTTGCATTCAGTATGCTGCCTACAAGATCGGACTCAGCGACTTTACAATAAGAACCAATTATGTGTGTTTTTCCTGCATTTCAAGATGCTAAATGTGTTACAGTGTCTTTTCGTTACAATGAATTCAATGGATGTGACGAGGGAAAGAAAATTTCTAATGTTAGCATGTCAAATTTAGATACCGAAAATCCAAACTTGTGAGTTTTTAAGTGATAATTGAAAATTTAACCTGCTTTCAGCAATCAATCTCTTAATTTTATCAAACAAATCAGTCCTGAAAGTTTTACAACGCGTTCTCTGTACTACAGCAGGTGAGGTGGCACAGTTGGCTCAAAATCAGTATGGGGCTCATACTTTGGGTGCGTGACCACTTTAGGTCGAAAAAACTTTTTTCAGAAAATTTTTGATCTTTGATCTCAAAAAATCGATAATTTCAAAATTTGAGATTTCAGTATCATGTGACATATCATTGGAAAGAGCATCAAAAGTTATGCTAAATTGTAGAAGGAAACTTGATTTGAGCTTTTCCGAATCAAGTTATGACTCGAAAAGTGAAAATTTCGATCATTTTCGGTAAACATCGATATGGCTGACCATGAAGATATGATTTGCGGGGTCCTATTTTGATCTATTTTGTGTATTTTTCAATGCTGTAAACGATGCAACTCTTTGCAGGGTATATTTCCATTGTTTCGAAATCATCAGTGTTTCCCTTGTCACATACCTACACTCACACCCCTCACTCCCCTTCCCTTACCACGCTCACATCCCTCTTCTACTTCCCCCTCACCCTAGACTCCGCCCCTCGGGGCGGAGGCGCAGCAACTTCTCTCTCTCCCCGGTCTGAACCCGGTCTCGCTTCTAGTAGTTCCCCTCCAGTAGTCTCCACAGTCGATAAAGGGATCATAAACATCTCCGTGTGAGTTCGGGTACCACACGGGATCGGGGCACTGGGCTAGACAGGATGGTGCTGCCCTCTGGACCGGAAGGGCTTAACTTATCCCGTCTACATGGAGTTGTCCCAGGTTCGACTGAATTGGTCGACTGATCCCCGACCATGAAAGTCCCCCTCCGCACTGGCGCTCAGGTTTAGTTTCTCCGCCGTTCTGGGAAGCGCGTTCTATTACCTCCTATTTCACTTTATGCCCCAATTTTCACTGTTTAGCGCCCCTCAGAGGGAAATTATTCATGCAAATTAAGAATAGACGGAACGCGAGAACTGGCTAGGAGGTATTAAGTCTAATTTCACTAATATTTCAATAATTATGTTTCAGAGTTAGGGGCCCCGCTCGGAATCTATCCTATTTAATTTTTTCACTCAATTGTCAATGGTAGTTAAATTTGCGCATAGATATTGACATTTAGTGATCAGAATATCATAGGATAAGTTCAATCCTGCTCAGCATAACCATTTCCGTCAGCAAATAGCCTTCTTCTACAGGTTGCTCTTTCACACTTTCTCATCAAAAAACAAATCTGCGCTCTTTTGCTACAAAATTGCACGCCGAAAGGCGTTTCTCCATTTGTCTTCTGTATTTCCAGGGCATAGATCTGTCGCAGGCAGATTCACTCTCAGTATTATCCGAACTTGACGTTAGCAGATTAGTCAAGTAACTACTTCCCGCCTTTGAGCCAGTGTGGAACCCAGTGCCTCCCCGAAATCCCCTTCCTGATCTCTTTCCCATTCCCACCCTTTTCCTCATCCACACCTACCATACCCTTATCGACATCAATCTTCCTCCCAACTTCGTTTCAAATCAATGGAGTGTGGACAATACTACGGCAGTCCAGGTCGACTCAACTTTCTATTCGCCAAAGTTCGATGTGACTATTTTCGTTGAAAACAGTTTCGCTCCTTCCCTCTCGGTTTTGATTCTCAACCGTCTTTATCTTTCAAGAAACGAAAACTACATCGAATTTCAGGCGTTATTCTACTCTTAATTTTCTCCATTCATTGTCACAATTTCACCGGAATTCTCATGATTGTTCACTATCAAGGCTTTTCGCTACAGTAATCCTCCTCTCCTTTTTCCAATTAGCTTGATTCAATCGTCCTCAGACATGCATCTGACATTGCCGCGACCTTTCATCCCCACGAGCGACCTTTCATCCCCTCAGCACTCACCAATAATTGAGCACGTTTCTCCGAATCCAGAGACGACCAAGTCTCCTCAGAAAATTTTCCTTCAGGAAACCCACTAGGGGGATCAAACGCGCATCCGGGCCCGTTCGTCTGGCACTATTATCCGAGTCTCAATTACCCCCCCCCCTTCCCCATTTGCAAAAAGCCCACTCCTTTCACTCTGTCGCCTCTCTTCAAAACACACACTCAATTTTCTTGCTTCGCTCTTTTGCCTCAGCGGCTAGACGCAAACAATAATTCCACTCTCCTGCTGGCGCGTCTACTCATCATTTGCGCATTATCGTGCCCTTTTGTTCTTCCCCTTCAGAAACTCGCTGCTACTTCCCATTCCAATTCCTTCCTGACAGTCGTGACCTTGAATGGGGACTCCCCCCTCCCTTCCCTCTGACGCTAATCATCCATCCTCCTTCTGCACCATAACAAGCACGTTTTGCTTCTCGTTTCAATCTTTTGCTGAAACCGCCCTCTATTTTGCAAAACGAAAGTGCCGCTTAGGTTTTCTAGGGATTTCGCTCTCTTTCTGTTTTCCCTATAGTGACTCCGTTCGCCTATCACTCTCTCCAGTAATTGACTGCCCCTTCCCTCTCTAGTTTCCCTGACCAAAACACATGTCGAGAGAGAATTGCGCCGCGCATATGGCGCAGTCGCGCAACAATCGCGAATTAAATTCTACTTTCCTCTATTCATTCATTCTCTACTATCCACTATTCTCTTCTAATTCACTCATTCCTCTCACAATTGGCCCGAACTTGAAGCAGTATTGTTTCTATTTCTGTTCACGCTTCGATGTTTTCCGGGCACATCGTGGCGCTAACAGTTAGGAATGATCAGCCATTACAGCATTGCTCAAGCCTGGTTCGCGTGCAAACGCTTTCATCTCTCTACAGTATACTGCCATCCTTCTATCCTTCATCCGTTATTGAATTCGTCTGATCTCATCTTCACCCTGCTTCATCTTCATTCGACAAATAGAAGAAGAAACCACCGAGCGGCGTTGCCGCGCGGGTGAGAGACAAGTACAGTCGTCACTGCGGATACGCCGATTACTTCATCTCCACTTCCATCCCGTTCTCCTACCTACCGAATCGTCATCAATCTACATCTCCATTCCATCCTCGTTTGATCATCACATCACTTTCTCCCAACCACCCGAGATCACTAAGCTCCCGGATTCCCTTCTCTATTTCTTCCCTATCCTCCCCATTCCCTATTCCCCCCAACATTCTTCCTTCTCCATCTCTTCTCCTATATCGCTTTCTTAATACCCTTCTCGTTACTCACATCGACACCGTCCTAGAAGATCATCCATTCACTCGAACCTCACCTTCCCTCCACTGTCAACCGTTAGATATTCGTCTCAAGATACAATCTTGACCGTTCTATCATCCCTATCATCACACATTCCTTCATCGCTTTCCTCATCCATCCATCAACTCAAGTATTCAATCGATCTTCCAACCCCTGCTACTCCGTCGCAATTGTCGCTCCTTTCCATCATATACTGAAGTACACCGGAGGCCAAGATTCCATCTAAACGAAGAGCTTTCTCTCCCAACACACCGACAACCCCAATCAATCTTCGCCCCATTCCATCACCTCCTCCCATCCGGAAGGTGAAGAAGACCGCGAAAGAGCTGAAAGCCCATAACCAGGCAGTCTACGCCGGTGAAATGGCGAACAGATCAGCGGCCGCTCTGGAGTCCGTGGCCGACAATTTCCGCGTATTGCGAAGAATTGTGGAGAAACCTCCGAAGTACGACAACAAAGCTCCGTTCGAGGAATTCCTCCGTCGCTTCAAAAAGCACGTGCTCAATCAGGAACTAGAAGAGGAGGACGCGATCAATCTCCTCTCTAATTGTTTCGATGATCTGGAGATCTCCAATCTCTACGATGCTATGAACAAGACCAAGGATAACGGCGGCCATAGAGTGCCCATGACGCTTCAAGAAGTGGTTGCTTCCTTTAGCAAGCTCTTGGCCACTTCAGAGAAAACACTGACTCAGAAAGCGACTCTCAACTCCTCCCGTCAAGGCAGCATGAGCGCAACTGACTATGGAAAGGAAGTTTCTCGAGTGGCCGGACTCGCCTACCCCGACCTCTCACGAACCGCGGTCAGAGACGAGATTGGCCTAGAGGCTTATCTGAGAGGCCTCAATCCCAAGATCCGCGCCTCCGTTCGCAGGAGCAAGCCAGCCACCCTGGAACAGGCAATTCAATCCGCTTGTTTAGAGGAGGCACTTCTCAACGAGACGACAGCTACTACTGAGACTTCAGAGATTCTCCGAGCCATCAACAGTCTGACGGTGACGCCGTCTACCGAACCTCGAGGACGCGAGTTCCAATCGGATCGAGAGTATCGGAGACCACAACAGTCATCATGGAGAGGACAATCAGGAGGCTACAACAACGACTACCGAGGAGGATTCGGCCAACAGAACTGGCAGACCCGAGGACGATCACGCGAGTACAGCAATGACGGAGGCGGATACCGCAAGCGAGAGGATCAGCCCCGTAATGTCTCCCGCTTCAACCAAGGAAGAGAAGGATACTCCAACGACAGAAGATACGGTCGCGGATCATGGAGAGGACAGTCCGGAGGATACAACCAGAGAGATGGAGATCAACGAGAAGAAGAATCCAGAGGACAACGAGGAGGTGGATACAGCAGAGGAGGTCGAGGAGGAGGCGCACCACGCGTATACTTCTTGGCTATGGCTCTCTCGGTTTTCGCAGTGGCAGTTCTTCCCGTTCAATCTGAACTGACATACCACAAGTGCTATCGGAAGTCTGGAGGAGCTCTCGTAGCCATAGCAGCAGAACTGGATTGTAACATCAAGGAATCAGATGAACCAGTGATCCGCTCGAAGATGGACCTCTGGGTGCCCAACCGCACTCGTTTCGATGCTAAGGCAAGTGCCTGCTACGAGGAACGGTACATCAGATGCGCTGACAGCTTGCTCGGAGTCGTGCAACGCACCTCGTACAACCTAACATCGTACTCTGCCCCTACAGTTGAAGAATGCAGGAAGATTATCCAGGAGAAGAAATTCGAAGGACGAGAAATGATCGAGGATTCACGGAACTCCCTCGTCTCGAGATCCAAGATGCCCCTTCCTTCAGGGACCTGGTGGTCCACGGAGTGCGTGAACATCACAATGTTCGTAATAGAACAGACAAGAGTCAGCATCATCGATACCGAATCTACCACCATTGTCTCTCCACTTCTCTTCAGAAACGATCACAACTGTGAGAAGACGATGGGATTCTGCAAGACCAATTCCACCACCGTAATATGGGATCCAACAGTCTTCCCTCAGACCTGTTCCCTTACCCATCTCGGCAACTATAATGCCCTGCTCCAGGGGGATACGGTTATCATTGAGGAGATGAGTTCAATCCTCAAAATGGACGGAGGCGAAGTGTCATCCTTCCTCCGACCATGCTTCTTCAATGTCACTCCCTTCACGACAGAAAATGGACCCATAATTACGTTCTCTAACCCCGAAGAGGATCTCACACAATCTACCCCAACTCAACAGAACGGAAGAAGACGACGATCTGCAGAGGATCCGCAGCGAATAATCACTCAGTTCCGGAATGATCTCCAGGATCTGATCCCCGAGTTCAAAGGAATGGATCTCGCCCAGCTGAAAGGCGGGTGTAACAACTCCCAACTCGGAGAAATGCTCACAAAGCACGACATCTCTTCCTTCCTCGTGGAAATATTCGTACGGAACTACGATCATCTTCCTCCTGAAGAAATCCCGATTCGGATCGCCATCTCAGCCATGAACGCAGAGATACTCGCTGATGCTCTCGAGAACAGTCCTGACCTGGACCAAACGAAGATACTCTTCCAGAATGCCCAATCCCGCCTTCCTCACGTCGCCTACTCTGTCTACAAGGATGAGATAGACAAGATCATGGAAACGTCATCGAAGGTCCTCGCAGAGCCGAAATTGGACGCAGTGACAAATGCAACACTGACCCAAGTTCGTCAATGCATCGTCCTCGCTCTCCGAACACTGGCAAAAGAGAAGACAGAATTCGAAGAAGAAGTTGACTATAGGATAATGGTTATGGGAGCGTCTCCTCTCATCACGACTCCTGCCGAACCAACAACTCCTTCTCCCACGGTTACTATACTTACTTCCACTCCCAGTCCTTCACCTCCTTCTCCACCTACCACTTCGTCGTCGACCACTGAGACCACTACCCCATGGCCAGCTACGCTCGAGAGGACAACTCCAGAGACGACAACCCCAATGATCACCACTCCTTCTACTCCGTCCCCAACCCCAGAGACAGCCACTCCAACGATCCCCACTGCCCCGTCGTCTACCATGTCACCCATGCCAGAGACGAGAAAGACGACAACGATTCCTACTACCACAATGATTCTCGCCACCCATCCTTCTACTTCATCGCCCTCAGCGGAGATAACTACCCCAAGTACAAGAATTATCTCGGCTGGAATCGCTAAAGGAGCATCAACCTGGCTCATTCGCAAGACCGCAGAGGAAGAAACCACTACAACAACAACGGAATCGCCAATCACTGATCCAAGCACAACCTCCAAGGTCCCGACTGGAAACATCGACCCGGTAGTCATCTATTCTGGAACTCAGGAGACCAACACGAATAAGCTAATACCGAGCCCACAAATCATCCTGCCTCCTCAAGCCTTGTCACAAGCCCGATCGAACCGCTTGCCTCGGCAGAATAACACGACTGAGGCTCAAATGGCAACGGATAATGAACGAAAACGAGATCAGTTCAAGGAGACATACACGGAAAGCCATAAGAACTACCACTCTCACCTCCTCGATCATGCGGAAGAGCTGAATCGGAATTATACACATTCCGGAACCAACGCCAAGCTCCAATACCTGGGAGTGACAGCACAGAAAGACCTCAAGAGACACTTCCATCATCTCACTCTGAAGACATGCGGTCTAGCCGATCAACAACTGCAGCTATTCAGAGCAATCCTCCAAACGTCTCCGACGGTAGCAATGAGAGCGTTGCTCGGACGAGACGACATCGTATCTTCCTTCGCAGGAGAAAACATCATGCGAGTCTCCGTCTGCCACGAAGTAACAGCCAAGACGATATATCGAGGAAGAGAGGTCAATAAAACCTGCTATGTTCGCACACCCATTCTCACGAAAGACGACGAGATGCTATTCGTCATCGAGGGCACGAGAGACCTATCCACAGAGAGTGAGAAGATCTCCTGTGATGCAGTGATCCCAGAAGTATTCCTGTCACCCAATGGACACTACATCGAAAGAGGAGAGAAGAAGAACGTCACTCCGATCATCCCTTTCAGCCTTGGCACCACCCCTACTCTGTCCCCTATCTCCTTTCAGCAAGGCGACCTATGGGACAGAGCGAAGTCTTCCACGTCAAGCTCGATGCTTCTCGCCATCGAATTCGGCAATCATCTAACTTCCATTCGAGCTCGTCAATCATCGATCGTCAAAGTTGTACCCGGATTCGGAGGATTTGGAGACATCCTGGAGTCAGCGGGAAAGTCGATCACTCAATCGGCACAAGGATTCATAGACTCCATAAAGGACAAGATTCTCGATGGCCTACTTCTTCTCGGAGCACCATTCCTCGGTCTCCTCCTACTCATCCCCTTGTTCTTCCTCGCCAAATTCCTGTTCATGAAGTACTTGGCTCAGCGAGCCCTCGGATTCTTACTCAAGGTCCCCACCCCGAGGATCAACTTCGTCAGAAGAGTCAACGAGGATACCGAGCTTCAGGAAATCGAGAAGTCGAGAGAACTGATACAGCAGCCACGACCATCTGCGCCTCTGCTAATGAAGGAGATCTACGAGTCAGAAGAATACGAATACCGTCCCAAACGTTTCGATCCCTACCCAATCCTTCCTGGAGAAGTCCGAGTCGTCGACGAGTCGGGATGTGCATCCGTCAAGGTCCTTGTCAACAACGTCAACCATGAATCCTCGGCTGAATTACCATACATCCCGGTCACTCTCGATGGAGTGGCCCTGGTAGCCCTCTTTGACACGGGAGCTTCCCGCTCATACGCCCCCAAGATGACAATCGATAAGATCAAGAGAAGACTCAATAAGAGCGAGATCAAGGGAGTCGCCGCCAATGGAGGAGACGTGATCTTCATTGGAGAGACCGATGGTTGCAAAGTCCTCATCGGCCGAACCGTGGTCAACATCAACCTCCTGGTCTCGAAAAACGACCACTGCCCAGGACAGGCCCTTATTGGCTGGGACATCGTTCGAGCACTCATCGGAGCCGGCTACCCTGTGACAATACTCGCTAACTACATCGACATCGGAGGGAAGAGGGTTCCGATGTTCCAGAACCAGAAGGATGTGTACTCCGACAGTGGGATGTACGCGGCCGTTCTAACAGCAGAAGAATACGTGATCCCTCCCAACGGATCCCAGATCATCACAGCCGTCACTCCGGATGCAAGAAACGGGTCAGAAGCAGATGAGCTTCTGAAGATCGGAATCTCACCAGTCTACGGCAAGAAATTCAACGTGAAGACGCAGGAGCTCTTCCATCCATATCAGGAGAAGAGCAGGAAGATTCGGATACACAACCGAACCAGCCGTCCGATCAAGATCGAGAAGGATTCCGAACTGTTCACGGCTCAGATCTTCCACATCAACAGTGAAGATCCCATCACCGAAGAATACATCCCTCCCGAGGCCCAGTTCGAAGACAAGATGCCGATCCTTCCACCGGATGCCGACTCGTTCCTTCGTCAGGTCAACTGGGAAGGTTCCACACTCAACGAAGAACAGAAGAACAAACTCCTCGAGACTATCCTGAGGTACAAGATGTCCTTCTACAATGAAGACCAGCAGATTGGCACCTTCAACGGTCCCATACAGCACAGGATCGTCCTGAAGAAGGGAGTCTACCCGAGATCCCAGAACCGACCCATTCCCTACTCCAAGTGGGATGAGCTGGAGAGACAGGTCCAGGAACTGGTGAAGCAGGGAGTGATCGAAGAAGCACGGAATGCAACCTTCCGTTCCCCTGTAATACTCACCCGCAAGAAGGACTCTACGTTCAGATTCTGTATAGATCTGAGGGCCCTAAATGAGGCCACCGTCCCCTGCTTCCAGGACCTTCCTCTGATCTCCGATCTCGTCCACCAGGCAGCAGGGAAGCAGTACTTCTCTTCCTTTGACCTCAAAAGCGGGTTCTTCCAAATTCTTCTCGAGCCCGGATCAAGACGATGGACTGCATTCTCGACTCCGTCAGGAACGTACCAGTTCCGGAAGTTGCCGATGGGCCTGCACGGCTCGCCTGGCTGCTTCTCTCGCTGTATCGAGATGGTCAGGAAGACGAGCGGAATCGGACTTCTATGCTACCTCGATGACGTCCTTCTGGTCAACGACGACCTCGACACCCATCTACGTGATCTGGAGAAGGTCCTGAGCACATTCCATCAGTTTGGCCTCCGAATCTCGATGCCAAAATGCCGATGGTGCACCCCAGAAATACTCTATCTCGGGTTCATCGTGGGTCGCCAAGGAGTCCGTCCGAACCCGATGAAGGTGCACTCAATGGAACGATTCCCACGACCCAAGTGCAAACGAGACGTTCAATCATTCCTCGGTTTGGCCACCTACTTTAGGGTCTTCATGAAGGGATTCGCGGCCATCGCTGCTCCCCTTCATTCTCTCACAGGGAACGAGCCATTCGCATGGGGCCCCGAACAAGAGGACGCCTTCGTGACCATCAAGCACCTTCTCACGACAGCTCCTCTTCTGGCAGCTCCGAGAATGAAGGAGCCATTCTTCATCATGACCGACGCCTCCCAGATGGGAATCGGAGCAGCGCTCCTCCAGGAGAAGGATGGTCGTCTTCAGCCGATCGAGTACGCCTCAAGAAGGCTGAAAGATCCAGAGACCCGGATGGTGGCCTTGGAGAGTGAAGCCCTAGCCATAGTATTCGCTGCGAAAGCGTTTGACAAGTACATCTGCTCCGCTCCCACGACGCTGATCACCGATCACTCACCTCTACGATCGTTGATGACCAACCGCAACCTCAACGGCCGCCTTGCGCGATATCAGCTAGCCCTACAGGGGCTGAAGCTGAACATCATCTACAAGCCCGGGAAATCCAACGTCGTGGCCGATGCTCTGTCGAGGATGCTGCCCGAAGAAGAAGAACCTGAAGAACGAAGAAGAACCAGCCATGAATGCAGACAATCAATGGTCGATCTTCCTCAATCAATCGGCTCCATCCCAGCCAATCGATCAACTCAGACCATCGACCGGATCACTCCTTTCAATTCCGTCATTCCTTCGTCATTAGCCACGTCTTCTCAGCCAATCGATCACAGCACCTCCACTTCCCCGAGAGAAATCATAATTTTTTTTTAGAGAAATCATAGTTTTTTTTTTTTTTTTTTTTTTTTTTTAAACCATCAATTCTCTATTCTGAATTGCTGCGGCCACATTGCAAGACCCCAACCCCCACTCATACTAGACCCTAATCCCCACACTGCAAACTTCTATGATCCCAAGATAATCAAAACCATTCCCTGATCTTTCCAACACATTTCAATTACTCCGGTCCACAATATTAAACAATCGTAATTATTACGATAACTCCCGTCCCGCTACACCAACGCCTTTACATCTATAGACAACTCCAGTGCTTACCATACGATATCCTATTTACCCATTCCGTAACAATTGATCAGGGACTGATCATATTGGGGGTTGCGTGATGTCACATACCTACACTCACACCCCTCACTCCCCTTCCCTTACCACGCTCACATCCCTCTTCTACTTCCCCCTCACCCTAGACTCCGCCCCTCGGGGCGGAGGCGCAGCAACTTCTCTCTCTCCCCGGTCTGAACCCGGTCTCGCTTCTAGTAGTTCCCCTCCAGTAGTCTCCACAGTCGATAAAGGGATCATAAACATCTCCGTGTGAGTTCGGGTACCACACGGGATCGGGGCACTGGGCTAGACAGGATGGTGCTGCCCTCTGGACCGGAAGGGCTTAACTTATCCCGTCTACACCCTGACTACTCACGCACTCGAACAACCGATTTTGACATTTTTTCGAGTATAACTTTTTTCCTTCCTTTTTTAAATGATCTCTAAAATAGAAATTCAAAATCAGCATGCAAAATTACGCCAGAAACTCCTATAGACATATTTTTTCAAGACAAAAAATTTTTCGACTTTGGTTATTTTTCACCCCCTTTGGTCCGTTTTGGGGTCGAAAATGCGAATTCTCAGAATCATGTCCCTATAGGAATTTCTGGTGTATTTTTGCACGTAGAAAACGAATCTGCTAACTAGGGCTCGTGAAACTAAAAAAAAAAATCATTATATTTCGGAATTGTGATCGTAACTTTTTTATTTCGAAGTTTCATGAGCCCTAGTTAGCAGATTCGATTTTTACGTGCAAAAATACACCAGAAATTCCTATAGGGACATGATTCTGAGAATTCGACTTTTCGACCCCAAAACGGACCAAAACGGACATGGTGAAAAATAACTTCGAAAAAGTCGAAAAATGTTTTGTCTCGAAAAAATATGTCTATAGAAGTTTCTGGCGTATTTTTGCACGCTGATTTCGAATTTCTATATTAGAGCTCATTAAACAACGAAGGAAAAAAGTTATACTCGAAAAACTGTCAAAATCAATTGTTCGAGTGCGTGAGTAGTCAGGGAAGAACTGATGATTTCGAAACAACGGCAGTGAAAATATGCCCTGCAAAGAGTTGCATCGTTTACAGCATTGAAAAATACACAATATATCAAAATAGGACCCCGCAAATCATATCTTCAGGGAAACTTAAGTACTTCGAATGACGCTCTTTCAAACTGCGTTTGCCGATTTTTGATATATAGTCTCATCTTGGAGTATTGGTAGGTCAAATTAGGGACACTATGAAATTTAAGACCGAAATTGCCTCAGGTAAACAATCATAACTTGCTTTAAAATCAAGCTAGAGACGGAGGTGAGGAAAAAAATGGCAGGCACTTTTGTCCAAAAAACCTGCGATTTTTACCAATTTTCGAAGTTTTTCGAGCATAACTTTTTTTCATTCAAGTTTTCATGAGCTCTCGTATTGAAATTCGGAATCAGCGGGCAAAAATACACCAGAATTTAAACTATAGTCATGTTTTTTCGAGTTAAAAATTTTTCCGACTGACCAGTTTTTCACCATACCTTTGGTATGATACTTAAATCTCAAATTTGAAATTATCGATTTTTGAGATCAAAGATCAAAAATTTTCTGAAAAAAGTTTTTTCGACCTTGTCTCGAAAAAATATGTCTATAGGAGTTTCTGGCGTAATTTTGCACGCTGATTTTGAATTTCTATATTAGAGCTCATTAAACAACGAAGGAAAAAAGTTATACTCGAAAAAATGTCAAAATCGATTGTTCGAGTAGTCAGGGAAAGACTGATGATTTCGAAACAATGGAAATATACCCTGCAAAGAGTTGCATCGTTTACAGCATTGAAAAATACACAAAATAAATCAAAATAGGACCCCGAAAATCATATCTTCATGGTCAGCCATATCGATGTTTACCGAAAATGATCGAAATTTTCACTTTTCGAGTCATAACTTGCTTCGGAAAAGCTCAAATCAAGTTTCCTTCTACAATTTGGCATAACTTTTGATGCTCTTTCCAATGATATTGAAATCTCAAATTTGAAATTATCGATTTTTTGAGATCAAAGATCAAATATTTTCTGAAAAAAGTTTTTTCGACCTAAAGTGGTCACACACCCAAAGTATGAAGCCCGTTCGACCATTTTCACAAACTGTGCCACTTTCTCCCCATTTCTCTGCACTATAACGGAGAACACGTTTTAAGTACTCGCTGAAACTGGTCACCAAAGGTGAATAGACGATATGTTCGCTAAACTAGAGTGTGATGTTCCAGAGTCCATCGATTTTCTGCTGCAAGTAGCAGATATGGCGAAGAGAGTGCGCATTTCTGTGCCTCAAGTTAGCAATCCTGCTCAAAAGCAAGAGATCTGCTCACTCATTCAACAATTACTGAGCAAGAAATGCGAATCAATATTTTTTAATACGGATATGTTCACCGTTGTCATGTCACTCAAAGATATCGAGAAACTTCTGCAGGTTCCCAGTTTGCAAATCAAAATATATTTATCAAATTCAATCCTAGATTTTACATCACACAAACATGAAAATTCTGATGACAACTTCGATTAATTCGGATTTAGTGGATTTTCAGATTGGAAATTATCGAGTGACAGGCAACGATCTCGGAAGAGGACTTAGACGTTGCGTAATAGAGCATCTTGAAATGCGAGAACTAATCCGCTGAGTCAATTACGGTTCCGATCACTTCACTAAATACTTTTTTACATGTATGACTGTGTGTATTTTTTAAAAATTTGTAATGCAGTAATAAATTCATAATATGCAGTCACTGGCTTTCAGGAACAACTAAAAAAGCCCTATCCGCACTAGGAAAACCACTCAGAAACCACATTGTTCAGTCAGAATTCGCTTTTCCTCCTCTGGACTTCATTTTTCTGATGATTATTAATTTTCATTCTTTCCTAAGATATTTTCATTTTGAGTTGCTGGCACTCTGTAAAACTTATCATGAAAAATATGGTAAATTTAAAGGTTTTTAAACAGCTCTCTTCTACCTGGGTACTCTATAGTTAGGGACAGCCAGCTCCGCCCCTTTTCTCTCGACACCAAACTGATGCATTAGGATTACTTGTATCAGTTTTTCAATATTAGTAGCTGACAACATTTCATCAGTACTGCAATCCCGAAGACGGAGTTTTGTGCAATAATTCTCGGTATTTCACAGATACTCGAAATACCATTGTCTAAGTTGTACACTGATTCTCGCTTGAATCCACACTCATTCCGCATATGAACATACTGCAGTTAAACGGAAGGAGTTTATTATTACGATCAAGTATTCAACCGATAACATAAAGACAATGAAAAAATTGTAATTGGGCCCATACGATAAATACTGATTGAATGTATTTTCTGATAAAAATGATTTTTAGGCGTAATTATCCTTATTTAAAAATCCGGTGGAAGTTCGACATGCTTGATGACGAGATGTCTTCCATTATCGAAATCTGTTGTTTTCACACAGAATAATCCAATTTGAACATCCACCGGGTCTCCACTAGTCAATGTGGAAATGCTCACTTTCTTCCCTATATGATTGAGGGCCTGAAGAGTGAGAATTATGGTTGTTGAAAAGCGACTTGGGATATTATATCTATTAAATTAAATGTTTTAACTACCTGAATTAGATAATCTGTTGCATCGTTCTCTCCACTAAGATGAACCTCCAGTGTTTCACATTTCTTGCCCATCACTTCTCTTATTATCGACACAAGATCTGGCTGATATGCTTGCCGATTGGTTGGTTTGATCACATCAAGTCGAAGTGACATCAGAAGATCTCCGATTTGAGACAGAAAGTCGAAAGATTCTGAAAACTGCCTTTCATTGTGTATTATTCATGTATTCCTGCCAATTTTTTAAAACTATGTGTTTGATAATACCTTCTGTGAACTGTCTTAAGGTAAAATGGAGATGTTCTGGATTCACTTGCCTGATGACATCAATAAAGAGAGTGCTGAAGAAAAAACGTTCATGAAAGGTACTTGAAAAAGTAACTCACAAATTATAATTTTCTGGTGTGCAAGAATCAATCGTAACTTTAGGAACATATTTTGATTCAAATAACTCCGAGCACATGGAAATTACATCTGATTCGACGTGTCTCACACACAGTTGTTTCAATTTTATATGACGAATGAGAGGCTTCAGGCATTGCAGAAACCGTCTCAATTCCACCGAGTTTAATGCATCAACAACGTTAATTGACTGCAAAAATCTCAACTATCTTGATGTAAAAAAGAAGATGAAAAACATGCGGAAAAACAAACATAGTTATTGTCGGAGATGCAATAGCGTCCGATTTTGTTGATAACAAATCGGAAGATAATTTTCCAAATGTGAAAATTTCTGCGATTGACGCCATACGCATTAATTAGAATGATGGTATGGTTTGTTCCGATCTAAACATGTCGCTATATTTGTCAAGGCACGGTGATCCAGGTCAAGTGGCTATACAATTGCATCACTATAACAATAACAATCACCACTCTGTTGACTTCAAAAGTAATCAATTCAGTTCGTTCGGTGTTCAGAATAGAAACATCTACGCATTCTTTGGTTGACTTGCAGACCTGAAATAAAAGTGTTTATAATAATAATAAATTATTTATTAATAATTATGAGATAATTTACCTCTCTCAGACGTAAACGAGACTTGTCGTTCAATGAGAAGAAGATGGAGTTTATTGCAGTTTGAGGAATACTCAGAAAGTTGATCGTCATATCGACAGTGGTTGAAAGAATATTAACAGAAAACAAAGGTGAGTTTGAAGAGCGAGTCTGCATTTTTTGGCGCCATCTCCTCTAAATGGCGCCATCCACAGCATCCAACGCACTAACCACGCACGGAATGTTCACAATCAATATAGCTCGAACCACTATGAGAGAGCCAAGTATGCGCTGGAACTAAACTATCAAAGACGCAATAATCGAGCAACAAGAGTGAAGCAAGGGTAACGCTAGCTCCGTCTTCAGTATATTTTCAACCCGCGAAACATGCACTGGAGCTTTTTTTCAGTGTGCGCTCATTTTTACAAAGTGCGCTTATATGACGGAGCTAAATCGGCTAGTGGTGTATGCTTCTGTGGAATGGTACTTCTTAGTGATGATTACATCCGTTTTTCTTTCTCTCTCCGGAGTCCCTAATTATCGATCGATAATAACTTGATAACTGGTTCTAAAAACTGTATGAAATTCAAATCAGTTATAGAATGAATGAATCTATTAGGGGCCCTCAAGACAATTAACTGAATGAGAAGTGCATTTGAGGTCATAATAAAAAAAATTAATTAGGCGGAACTCATGATACGTAAAATATATGCATCGTACGCAATCGCATTTATCTGATGAAATGTAACATACAAGATACTACATCTTAATAGCGATAAATTATTGAAATTTTATCAATGATGAGACATGAACACTCAGCTCTTTGAAATTTTGCAAACTTGACTATATAAAATTACAAAGTCGAAATACTGAGACGACGTCCATACTGGGATTCGATTGTTTTTAATTTGATGAATCCTATTTGAGCATCAATCGGTTCCGAGTCGGTCCACATGTAGAAACTCACGTCCTTTCCCATATGATGGAGCACATGAAAAAAACAGGAATTCTTTATCAAGTAAATAGTTTCCATGGGTAGAGACCACAGGCTCCGCCCACTTGGGAGGGATAGAGAATTGCCAAAAATCCGCAAGAGGTCCGGCAAGTCGGATTCTCAACTAAATAGGTCGATCAAAAGCGTGTTCTGTAGGTCTGAGGATCCTTCACAAATGACCCGAGGCGCAGCGTGATTGATCACCGTTAAGTAGGTCAAAATTCAAGGTAAAGGGTCAAGGATAGGGGAAATATGGGTTTCTAGTGTTCGTACGCATATGCGCCGCTCGCAGATCGTTCATTTGATTTTTTGAGAAAAATTAATGGAGAAAAATCGAAGATCAGAAGTTTCTCTGAATTACCGAACACGTTCAAAAGTAATAGTACGTGCGTATTCATATTCCGACTTCCGTTGTTTATCTTGACAATTAGCAAAACTGGCTGTCAAGGATGGGGCTCAAACCGGAGGTTCACGGTTTGATAGGCGAGCGCGCTACCGATTGAGCCACAAGGCGTCTTCCAACAAACAGCCAAATGTACGATGTTATTGGGTCCCAGAGGGGTACTCTGGCACTACTTTTTGCCTGACTGAGTGAAATCGGCTCTCGACGCTGTGGTCTCAATCCATAGGGACAAATTCCATATTGGACTTCAATCTACCTGGAGCACTTTCTCGATATCAGCAGGCGTCATGACGAATTTAGTTTCATATTGGCGGAAGATAAATGTATTGCATTTCTTGCTCAGTATTTTAACTATTGAAGCAATATCTAATCTCTGCTGCGTTTGAATCTCGACAGATTTCACGATGTCTCCAACATCCAAAATGAATTTCTCAAACCCTGGAAATATTTTTTTCCTGTTTGACGTTTTTCGAAGAAATAATTGTTCATATTAATTTCCGCACCTGATGTGAGCTTATTCAGAGTGTAATATAATCTTTCTAGACGAATGTGGTTGATCAAAGTGAGGACATGAGTGCTGAGGAAATAAATAGCCATAGCTAAAACTATGGACAACTCACAACTTAGGACAATTCCGTGCACTCGACTCTATGCGAAGCATAGGGACGGGTTTGCCTTTGAAGCAATTTGCACAGATACAATGAAATTCCAATCCAACTTGGAGAAGGTTGAGGAAATTTAGATCTGTTTTTTGTATGAGTGGCTTCAAATACGGAAGAAGCCTTATAATTTCGACCGATTTCATAGTAGCAGAAATAAACTGAAACTCATTCTACATCATCAGGTAATTGATTACCTACGATGTGATCTTCTTTCAATGTGACATATTTGATCCCGAGCTTCTTGATTAAATACGTCAAGCAGTGAATCCACACGTATAAATTCCTACGATTAACGCCATAAAAAGAGAGACGAATGTCGGTTTTCTTCCGACTCTGAACCAAACATATTATGCGTATGTTACTCATGGACTAAATTTAATATAATTAAAACTCACTACTCTGGAAAATACAAGAGAATGGACCTTAGTTTTCTGTGTATTGAGAATGTTACTGTCCACAGCCTCTCTCGTATTCTTGTTGAGCTGAGAATAGACCTAACTTCTTGTTGAATGATGTTGCGAAACAGACCATACCTCTCTCAGTTGTAGTAGCGATTTGTCGTCTAAGAAAGAGCATACACTACTCAGAACTTTCGGAGGAATTTTCACAAAATTTATGGACATTTCTTCAATCATCCGAAGAGAAAAGTAATAAGAAAAGGAATCAATCGAGCCAAATTAAAGCATGATCGCGTGGCTTTATCAGTATCCGCTCTTTATCACACTTCGCCAACTACAGTATCCGCACCACACACACGCTGTGGCACAGTCACACCACTTGTTTAAAAAATGGGTTGCATGTTTATCATTAATTTAACAGTCTGTCATATATCGGGTTATGCTACCGACATTTAAATAATATTTCATAGCTTTATTTTGCTTCACATTTCGCCTTCGAAAATTTTTTTTCTCTTCACTTAGCTATCTCTGATTTTTTGCGGATCGTTGTGGTCAAATAATAAGACAATATGTATGAGTTGTGCCTATTTTGTGCTTATTTTCTTCAACGAACGTACTCGCAAAGGTGTGCGTGACATTATTATGTTTTTAACTGATTTATTTCCCGGTCTGTTCAATACGGGGCACATGTTGTATAACATGAGGAAACAGAGCACAACTCAATCTCGTTGTTAATAGTTTTCTGCTAGTCAATTCAATCGGGCGCTGCTGAGCGTTCCTTCTTATCACATGTCTCCGAGTCGACTATTGCTACTTTCGCCGAGAATGTGAACGATTCTCTGTGCTCTATCATTCTCGATCTCTCACTGAGTGTCGAGTATCAGGCCATAATTGCATTGAAATGTGTCCTTTGCCTTGCCGGAGCTATTGGAATCTCCATGCAATGGAAGCTCTATGTCGGTTCTTTTTTCATATTTTTTGCTAAATTCAATTTCCAGGGATTTCGCTTCTTGGTGCACAACAACACGAAAGTTCTGTTTCGTTTTTATTACGCGCTCAATATTTTCCACAGCTTACAATTCGGAGCAATGTACCTGTGTGAATTGATTCGGTGAGACTGTTTCAAATCGGACCTCTGAAAGCTGAATTCGCAGGCTTCGCTATGAATGTTTTCTGATCGATTTCCGTTACATATTGCTGACCAGGTATCCACAATAATTTAATTATTTTAACACATATTTTAATCAGAGGCATTGGAGCATCGGTAATGTTCGCCGCTCATCACGTCATTCTTGTGGTGTCTTTCGAACGTCTCTTTTTTTTTTTTTTTTCGAACTCAAGCATTTTCCCTGCTTATTTTGAGAGAAATTTCAGCAGGCTTCTATCAGGGATTCTAGCGATCACGGCTGTGAGATTGTTTTGGAATTTTTACATTTCAATTTTTTATTGCAGATAGTGCTGACCGTCACCTTTTGCATGATGCAACTATCCAATAATCTTACTTTATTCCGAAAGATTGATTTCGCCTTCCTCAGCATGCGAGTACCCCAGAATGAGGAGGGATACGGTGTACATTTCCATAAAATTTAGTTTTATAAATAGGGATGCCGTCTCGGCAATGACTCTCTCCATTCTGCACACTCTGTAACCAGTTGGAATGATGAAAGAGTGTACAAAATGGAGAGATCAGAAACCGAAATGGCATCCCTAAACCACGCTTGCAGACCGTCATGAGAGCACTTGCGATTTCAAACCTCCTATCGCTGATGATGCTCAGCTGTGATTTGTACCTGAACTTCCTTCGGAAACCAACTGCAGCTAGCACTTCACTCGGAGTATCCTACCAGGTTTGTATTTCAATTGTTTGCTCTCGTTTTCAGTTGTATCTCCGGTTCATAATTTCCTCATCAAATACGTGTGAAACTCACCCAATTACAGCACAAACTTGGGTCAAAATTTAGTTAATTTAAATTAAAGTTTATAAACGTTGTTCGTAGATATCAGAGAATCGTCGGATCCTTCTTACTCTCATCCCGATCGAACTGACAGAGACAAAGTTCGGTTTCCTCACGGCGCTCTGCCAAATGGCTTTCACAAAAGTTGTTCAGATATTTTTCATTTAATTAATTTCGAAAATAATTTTAGTTCATGCCAAACCCCACGCCTGTCCATCGTCTAATAATCCTGGAGCTGACTACTTTCATCACGCATTTTCCGCTTGTTCTAACTTTTTACATCAAGTACGGCGCTGAGAAGTGGATCGAATACTGCTTTCTCTAATCTGGATACTGTCGAACCCGTCTGAGAAACACAGAAAAACGAGTATGCAAAATGACGAGAGCTATTATTCGATCCGGTATCAACAGTCGAAACTAACAAGCTTTCGTTTCAGTCTGTACAAAGTACGCCCGATCGATCGCGAAGTGAATCACTTCGAGACACTGAGAAGAAGTTGGAATGAATAGTATTTCCGGACCGAATGGTAGCTCTCTCCCTTCTGCAACATATCTCGCCGGTCAGAGAAACTGGAGTGTGCAGAATGGAGAGAACTATTTTCGATTCGGCATCGCTAACTCAGAATTTGCCGGTGTGCTTCACTAACCTGAATTTTCTCAATTTCCGTTAAATAAAGCTCACAAATGAATTATCATCTTTCCCCTCCTCTCCTTTGTCCTGCCTTCTCCTTCTCATCCTCTCACTTCCATTCTTTTCCCTCGCGAAGAATGGTCACGTCGGCAACGTCGGTGGCCAGTAAACTGTTTCGAAGTGTTCCTAGCTCACAAATTGGAGAGAACAATTTATTCAACCAATATCTCAAGGAAACAACTCTGGAACGATGGATTACGCGAGGACTGCACTTCAGACATTTCAGATGAGGTTATCATGAATACGCATGATACATACATAATTCTGTTAGCTAAGCCTCATCCTGTAAACTGTTTCGACGTGTTCCTAGCTCACAAACTGGAGAGAACAATTTTTATTCAACCAATATCTCAAGGAAACGACTCTATAACGATGGATTACGCGAGGACTGCACTTCAGACATTTCAGATGAGGTTATCATGAATACGCATGATACGTACATAATTCTGTTAGCTAAGACTCATCCTGTAAACTGTTTCGAAGTGTTCCTAGCTCACAAATTGGAGAGAACATTTTTTATTCAACCAATATCTCAAGGAAACGACTCTCTAACGATGGATTACGCGAGGACTGCACTTCAGACATTTCAGATGAGGTTATCATGAATACGCATGATACATACATAATTCTGTTAGCTAAGACTCATCCAGTAAACTGATTCGAAGTGTTCCTAGCCCACACACTGGAGAGAACAATTTTTTATTCAACCAATATCTCAAGGAAACGACTCTGGAACGATGGATTACGCGAGGACTGCACTTCAGACATTTCAGATGAGGTTATCATGAATACGCATGATACATACATAATTCTGTTAGCTAAGACTCATCCTGTAAACTGTTTCGAAGTGTTCCTAGCTCACAAATTGGAGAGAACATTTTTTATTCAACCAATATCTCAAGGAAACGACTCTGGAACGATGGATTACGCGAGGACTGCACTTCAGACATTTCAGATGAGGTTATCATGAATACGCATGATACATACATAATTCTGTTAGCTAAGACTCATCCTGTAAACTGTTTCGAAGTGTTCCTAGCTCACAAATTGGAGAGAACAATTTTTATTCAACCAATATCTCAAGGAAACGACTCTATAACGATGGATTACGCGAGGACTGCACTTCAGACATTTCAGATGAGGTTATCATGAATACGCATGATACATACATAATTCTGTTAGCTAAGACTCATCCTGTAAACTGTTTCGAAGTGTTCCTAGCTCACAAATTGGAGAGAACAATTTTTATTCAACCAATATCTCAAGGAAACGACTCTATAACGATGGATTACGCGAGGACTGCACTTCAGACATTTCAGATGAGGTTATCATGAATACGCATGATACATACATAATTCTGTTAGCTAAGACTCATCCTGTAAACTGTTTCGAAGTGTTCCTAGCTCACAAATTGGAGAGAACATTTTTTATTCAACCAATATCTCAAGGAAACGACTCTCTAACGATGGATTACGCGAGGACTGCACTTCAGACATTTCAGATGAGGTTATCATGAATACGCATGATACATACATAATTCTGTTAGCTAAGACTCATCCTGTAAACTGTTTCGAAGTGTTCCTAGCTCACAAATTGGAGAGAACAATTTTTATTCAACCAATATCTCAAGGAAACGACTCTGGAACGATGGATTACGCGAGGACTGCACTTCAGACATTTCAGATGAGGTTATCATGAATACGCATGATACATACATAATTCTGTTAGCTAAGACTCATCCAGTAAACTGATTCGAAGTGTTCCTAGCTCACACACTGGAGAGAACAATTTTTTATTCAACCAATATCTCAAGGAAACGACTCTGGAACGATGGATTACGCGAGGACTGCATTTCAGACATTTCAGATGAGGTTATCATGAATACGCATGATAAACACATAATTCTGTTAGCTAAGACTCATCCAGTAAACTGATTCGAAGTCTTGCTAGCTCACAAACTGGAGAGAACAACTTTTATTCAACCAATATCTCAAGGAAACGACTCTGAAACGATGGATTACGCGAGGACTGCATTTCAGACATTTCAGATGAGGTTATCATGAATACGCATGATACATACATAATTCTGTTAGCTAAGACTCATCCTGTAAACTGTTTC
Source organism: Pristionchus entomophagus (assembly GCA_036245825.1). NCBI lineage: Eukaryota > Metazoa > Nematoda > Chromadorea > Rhabditida > Neodiplogasteridae > Pristionchus > Pristionchus entomophagus. The sequence continues at coordinate 12,780,157 of BTSX01000001.1, forward strand.
GAAGTGTTCCTAGCTCACAAATTGGAGAGAACATTTTTTATTCAACCAATATCTCAAGGAAACGACTCTCTAACGATGGATTACGCGAGGACTGCACTTCAGACATTTCAGATGAGGTTATCATGAATACGCATGATACATACATAATTCTGTTAGCTAAGACTCATCCAGTAAACTGATTCGAAGTGTTCCTAGCTCACACACTGGAGAGAACAATTTTTTATTCAACCAATATCTCAAGGAAACGACTCTGGAACGATGGATTACGCGAGGACTGCACTTCAGACATTTCAGATGAGGTTATCATGAATACGCATGATACATACATAATTCTGTTAGCTAAGACTCATCCTGTAAACTGTTTCGAAGTGTTCCTAGCTCACAAATTGGAGAGAACAATTTTTATTCAACCAATATCTCAAGGAAACGACTCTATAACGATGGATTACGCGAGGACTGCACTTCAGACATTTCAGATGAGGTTATCATGAATACGCATGATACATACATAATTCTGTTAGCTAAGACTCATCCTGTAAACTATTTCGAAGTGTTCCTAGCTCACAAATTGGAGAGAACAATTTTTATTCAACCAATATCTCAAGGAAACGACTCTATAACGATGGATTACGCGAGGACTGCACTTCAGACATTTCAGATGAGGTTATCATGAATACGCATGATACATACATAATTCTGTTAGCTAAGACTCATCCAGTAAACTGATTCGAAGTCTTGCTAGCCCACAAACTGGAGAGAACAATTTTTATTCAACCAATATCTCAAGGAAACGACTCTGGAACGATGGATTACGCGAGGACTGCACTTCAGACATTGCAGACACGAGTGGAGAAATGAAAGGAACGCTGATTCAATCAATTACCTCTTCTCCATTCATTCGTCTCTCAATTTCTTTTGCTCGGAGGTTCTCTCCTCGTTTTCTCTTTTCTCCTAATTAGGTACTGTGTTTTCACCACTCTCCTTTTTACCGTGATATCATCAGCAAACTCCACCGAACGTCACTGTGCCATCGTAATACGAGCGCGGAGAGGCAGTCTTCAAGATTAGACGCCTGCAGTGCCACGTCACCGATACCAAAGTACCGTTTCCCTCGATCAACTGCCACGCCTAATCTACCGTAGCCCCTCGCCTACCGTAATTCTCGATTAGCTGTCATGCCTGATCTACCGTACCCCTCGCATACCGTAACTGTTTTTAAAACTGATTTTTAAACTGAGAGTTGATCCGGTCTTGGTGGCTTCGGAAATGGCGACGCCTTGCAGACGCTCCATTCTAAAGAGCCTTCCCGCGCTCGTATTACGGTTACAGTACCCATCTCTTATCGTACCCCTCTGGCCCGCTAAACCTGTAATCAATATTTATTCGTTTCAGTCATGGTTGACCGGAAGAAAAGTGCAAAATCGTCGAAAGCAAACGGTATTAAGGTCGCCTTACTGAAGGTATCATCTATCTTCAGTGCAGCAATGAAATGTGACCATTACAGAAGGAACAGAATGAAATTCTACGAAAAGAAAATGTTCGCAAGTTCATCAATGCATGGATCTCGGCTGTGTATATTGTGAGGATTTATCGTCTGAATCTGGACAGTACGGCTGAGGTCATTACTCGATTGAATCATAAGGTATCACCTGAGCCCTACATTTTCGTAATCGAATATTACAGAAACTTCGAGACAACGATACGGTATATGAGAAATACTCTGTCAAAGATCAATGGAATAAGCCCGAGGAGGTGAGGAACAGAGAACGATCGATTAAGGTCTCTTCATCCTGCACACTCTCTCCCTTTATCTGCCCAGATATGTGAACAAGGATCTGAGGGCGGGAAGAAGACTCTAGTCATTTCGAAGGACGAAGAAGAATACATGCCGTTCTTTAAAGAAAGTTGTACAAAGAACTATGTACAAACTTACCGAGAGACTACCGCAGTGAGACCACCTCGCCCCCGTGATAGCCGACCTACTCAATCGCCTGGTAGCCGGAGATCAAGTTCCCGATGGTTTGGCAGAAGCCATCGTCTCTCTTCTGTACAAGAAAGGAGACTGCACCAACATCGGAAACTTTCGACCAATCTCCCTCCTTACCGTAACCCTGAAGACCATGACACGTTGCATTCTGAAAAGATTCGAGGTAGTGCTTGAAGAGACTGAGTCGTCCACCCAAACCGGTTTCCGGTGCGGGCACAGCACCCTGGACAACCTGCACGCCATCAAGCAGGTCGCAGAAAGGTCATCGGAATACGGTATCCCCATCTACCTTGCCTTCGTCGACTTCCGCAAGGCCTTCGATTGCGTGGAATGGAGCGCGGTCTGACAGTCACTCTGGTCATCGGGATGCCATCCTACCCTCATCCACCTTCTTCGTCGCATCTACGAGTCGTCTTCAACCCTCATCCGCGTCAACGAAGATATGGTTCCCGTCACCGTTCGAAGAGGAGTCCGCCAAGGAGACACTCTGTCCCCTCGTCTCTTCAACGTGGTCCTTCGATCGGCGATGGATGACATCGACTGGGGAAGCGACGGGATTCGGATTGATGGAAGATACCTGAGCCACCTCGAGTACGCGGATGACATCGCCCTGATCGCCAAGTCTCGACCGGAACTGGAGCGGATGTTGAAGAAGCTGATGGAGGCATGCAGCCGCGTTGGTCTCGAAATCAACGCCTCCAAGACCAATCTCCTCACCTCCTGCACCACTACCAGAGCACCCATAGTCATCGGGAACCTGCGATTTGAATTCGTCGAGTCTGCCACGTATCTTGGAGGAAGAATCTCTCTTCCACTTGACCACTCAGACGAAATTGAGCACAGGATCAGACTCGGTTGGTACGCATGGAGTAAGCTGTCCCACCTCCTCTCTTCCCGACTTCTTCCCATGAAGACCAGGAGGAGACTCTTTGAGAGTTGCGTCACCTCTACCGTACTCTACGGATGTGAAGTATGGGCCTTGCGATCGAGCGACAAGGAGAGGCTGTGTGTGACCCAACGGAAGATGGAGCGGAAAATGGTCGGAGTTTCGCTAAGGGATCGCTGGAGAAACGAACGCGTGCGAGGGATCACGAAACTGCGCGATTGGAACCAAGAAGGACTGAAACGGAAGGCGCGCTGGGCACTCAAAGTGCGAAGCTTGGATACGGATCAGTGGAGCCGCGCGACTACTGTCTGGACGCCCTACAACTGGACTCGCCCCTCGGGCAAGCCAAGAGTGCGCTGGAGAGATGACTTGACGCGAGCTATTGGCAAAAACTGGTGGAATACAACCCGTGATGACTACCAGCGACTCATCCTCATCTGAGCACCCTAATTGCCTGATATGATAAATTGATTGATTGATTGATTGACCGCAGTGAGTTGAATGGATCACCCTCTCATCTCATTGGCAGCGCCTCAAAATGGCTCTATCTCATGTCTCGTTTCATTGTGCAGAAAGGAGAGAGGGCGATTTGTCAAGGCATCACTAGTTTACAATGCCCTCACCGATTATTGCAGATCCATCGATCTCAAAATGATGCTTTCGACAACTCGGACTTTAGAATTGATGGAAACACGGTGAAGAACAGAAAACGGCCAAAGAGCAAGAGCTGCGTTTTCTCTCCATTCTCTGACCAGAGAGATAGTGTGCAGAATGGAGAGAGACAGAAGCGAAATTACACTCTTCGTCTGTCTGACCACCGGCGAGGCCGATTGCCGAGTGGAGACAGTAAACCCCGAAATGCAATCAATCCTTGTTCAGGGAAATCGTGCGAACAGTAAGCGAATGTCTGCAGGGTCTGACAAGCAGGTAATCCGTGAAATATAGGACGCCCACTAATGCATTGCCATTCAGATGTCAATCAATCAATCAATCAAGCATTTATCCCGCATGCTGATCTCTTCTGGTTCTGTATTCACTCGATGATATCGACCACCAGTCGTTGCCAATTGTACGATGTATGTCATCTCTCCAGCGCATCCGGGGTTGCCCTCTTGGTCTTGAACGATTGTAAGGTATCCAAGTAGTTAGAATTCGTGCTCAGCGCGATCCTTCCATCTGTCGCACATGATTAGCCCAATTCAACTTCTTCTCATCCGCAAGTTGGACCCAATCTCTGACTTTAGTGATGGCCCTGACTCGTTGATTTGACCACCCGTGAAACAGCGATATTCCGATAATTTTCCTTTCCATCTTACGCTGTGCTACTCGTAATTTATCTTTGTCTGATTCTCGTAAGGACCACAGTTCTGCTCCGTATAATGCCGCGGGAGTTATTAGAGTTTTGAAGGCTTTTCGCTTGTGCTTGAGAGACAGTCTTGGCGACACCATCAAGTTATGAATTTTACTTCATGCTCCCCATGCACACCTGATTCTTCGATCAACTTCCAAGGACGGGTTGAGAGAGAAGGAGAAGGTGATGCCGAGATATGTAGCTTGATCCACAAAATTGTATTGTTCTCCGTGGATGATTCTCTCTCTTCTTCTTCAGATGTCAATATACTGCGATGATCCACTGGTAGTCGCGTTGAGAAACAATCCCGTGAGATTTCTTGCCTCAACTAAAATAAGAAATTATTCTCAGGAAATGCGAGAAAACATTATCAATTTCATCATCAGAAATTTAGAGGAGGTTCGTATCTCTTCCTCTTATTTGGACTCGTCTATGCTTTCCAGAAAGTGGGTATCATTAGTGCAACAGGATGGATTGATCTACTGGACGAGAAACGAAAAGGTTAAAAAATAGTTTGTCAAAACGGTTCGGATTAGTCGAGAACATGCGGAGAGAACATTCCCTTTGTTCAGCCATGAAACAGGCAGAGAGGAATCCGCGTTTATAGTGACAACGATCGTAAACCGTAAGAGCACTTATGAGGGTTTGCTGACGCTGCCTTAGAAGATGGTGAAGTGGCCTATGTGCTTACAACATACTATGAAACGTCAGCACACTCCCAAGACAACGAGAATCGATTGGAGATCGATAAATCGAATAACATTATCAATGGGAAGAAGGGAATCAAGCTTGATTATTGCAAGAAAATAAACTGTTTCACTTGTTATTACGAACGGTTCAATCTGCTGTGTTTAACAATCATTAATAAGGCTTCAGTGTTTGTATTTAATCAGTGCATTTTGCGTCCAGGATCACATAGGAGAATGATCGGGAATATTAGAAAACTAAATAAATAATTAGCCAATATTTTGTTCCGCTCATCATACCCACTATAGGGGTATGTCTAGTCGCACATCGAGATTTAATTATGACTTCACTTTAGTTATAATGAAATGAATATTACGTGCAATCGAAGCTTTCGATGATTTCTTTTCGTATCAATCTTATTCACATCAAAGCTATTCAAAGGTATTTCTACACATGTCTATTTACTTTGAAACAATCAATTCAGATACAGTTTGGTCGAATGTGAAACACAAAAACAACTGATGAATGACGAATTCACGAATCATTGCGAAAAAATACTACCGATATTTCCTGAAGGAATAAAGTTATGTATTTGATGTTTCTTCGTCCTCTAAACGCCATATTTTTTACTTAAATTCTTCCTATGGTACAAGACATTACGCCACAATATCCGCTCTGATTTTAGTATCTCGTTTTTCTTCCCTTCAAATGTATTCATTCATCGCTGAATTAGCATTATTTTTATTCTTCCAAAGTGAAACCAAACAAAACGATCAAGAACAGAACAAACAACAATAACAATGACAATCAATCGATATTCCTAATTGACTACCGTACTCTCTCCATTCGCTTCGGGACTCGCAATCCACTCTCGTAGTATGCACTTCTCTGCCTTCTCAATGTGCCCGTAGGCTACCGTATCCGCGGCCGTGATTCCTCCCGCACCCAATCGACGCGTCACCTGAGTTTATCGATTGGCTACCGTAATCCTAGAGGTTCATTACTCTTTGCTATTATTGTCTTGCTATGACCGTATCCATTATCGAGTGGTTACCGTATCCCACCCTGTCACAGTACTTCCCAATCAATCTATGTTCCCTATCTACCGTATGCTCACCGAGTGTACTGTAATCTTGGCGAGGGCGAGTCCCACCGCGGCTCCGTTCCTTCCTCTACCGTACACCCTCGCGTTCTCGAGTAGAAGGGTGAAGATCTCGCCGAGGTAGATCACCTCCCAGCGGGTCAGAGAGGGACGCTGGAAAGGATTTTGTAGAATGTTTTATGCAATAAAAGATAATCGATTCGCATTTATCGCACTCTGAGCGTCTCACTAGATAGTCATTCAAGTCTGCAGCACAACGGCGCATTTCGTAGAATCAACCGTCTATTATCACTTAGTCATAACACAGAAACACATAGTGAGCAATAGTGTTGGCTATTCGGGGTAAACGGACGCGCGCTCTCTCTATTACGAGCCCGCTACCTTTGAGGGAGAGGAGGGGGAGGGATACGAGCCCGCTACGCCTCGCTATGTCTCGCTACGTCAAGAACATAGCTTTATGATGAGAAGAGGGCGCGCGCTAGGTGCGGCGGGTTTGGCGAGGAGGGGAGCCGATTTGCATACGGAGCTTGCACGCGATAAACGTAACGAGGCGTAGCGATAATAACGAGCCCGCTACCTCTCCCCTCGAGGTAGCGGGCTCGCTATCTCGTTATCGTTTTGCCAACCCTAGTGAGCAATAGCCTAACATTCCAGCCCATTGTTTACTTTCCCCCCTTAATGACCTGCATGGTGGCAGCGATCCATGCTGCCATATTCTGCTTGATGAGAGCATCGTAGGCTGCGGCCGGGATAGACGCCACCGCCTTCAGCACACCCAGAGCACCCTGAAATGATCTTTGGTCTTTAATCTTTCAAAGAATTTTTGACTGGTGTTTTACTAATCGATATGCAGTGTATATCCACACCAACTTCCCATCTCGAGCTTAAAAACGCGGCACTGAAGCCCAAACTGTACTGGATGGTGAATCAGTATTTGCAAGGGAATTATCTCAGGATACATAATATTCAAAAAATTCTGTAAAATAAGGGGAAAATATAAACGACTTTCAATATTCAATTTTTAATAATATCTTTCACTTTGAAATATTGATATTTTATTGAAAATACAGTTTCTGATCATTTAAATCCTTAAAACTCTATAGCGTTCCCTTGTTACAGAAATCGATAACCGCCCACTACCGTACCTTGCGGGTGTCCATGCGGGAGAGACAAGAGGCGAAGAGAGAGCAGATCAGACGGAGAGACGATCTGTAGGTAGAGAAAGAGAGATAAAAAATTATTGTGAGTGTCCTCTCTATTTAGACTCTTGTCACTCTTACTAATTAGTGACTACCGATTCCATAAAACAACTCTGCAACACATTCTACCGGTATTTGATATGATTGAGGTGATTTACAGTACACAACAACATCTATTACTAATCGATCGATTGGTCTCATATACCGACCCTACAGAACCAAATCCACTAGTGATGGAAGATTGTTTTAGAAATACCATTTGCGCCTATTCTTTTACATGATTTCACCAGAAGAGAGAGCGGTCAGAGGAAAGGCGAGATGGCATGCGAACGTGAGAGAGCACGAGAGCGGTCTCGGCGAGAATTCGTTATGGCGAGTTGCCAGTAAAACACCGTAACCACGACTAAGCAATGTATCAAGATATATTTCCCCTATTCTTAATAATAACAATAATCCTACCTGTTCTGCATGACTCTGTAGTCCTTCTCATGCACGAGAGCCGCCGTCAGCAGATTGAGCAGCCAAGTCTGCTCTGCCTCGAAGTGCTCAGTGGAGGAGGAGAGCAGCAGTTTGAACAGTTCCGGCACCTGTTTACATTTATTTAATTTTTTTTAAAATATCTCATGAATAGTGTATGGCGAAAACTCGACTGATTTATACATTTCACATGAACTGTGTAGTTCCAGGTAAAATAGTATACACGCAAAGTAGTTCAAGTAAATTACTTTGGTGAGCACCTAGGTGATTTCGGTTCCACGTCCATTTATTCACTGCTGATACCCCTGTCTCTGATCACAGATCAATCAGAGATCTCTATTATTGCTTCTTGGTTCATTCTAGAATACCATCTCTCTTAGCCTTCTGATCCCTCCTCTCTCTCTCGCTTCACCCCGCACTTCCCCCTGTATATAAACCCCTGCTTCTATGATAAAGTATGTTCTTCCACTGATCCATCGCCGCAACAACCCCCTTGGACGATAGTTTTCACCATATTGTTTCTTGGGAAAATCACAAACCTGATTCAATTCGATGGCGGGTTTGAGTGTGAGGAATGCACAGATGGGAGCATAGACGGCATGGGCGGGATTGAGGAGAAGTTTGGAGACACGAGCGAAGAAGTGAGAAATCACTGGAATATGGGAATAATATTGCAATGATGCGTTAACGTTGGATTGACTATGCCCGGTGCATTCTGGCTCACCCTATTCTCCAGTTACTCAATCACTTATGAAACCTCATTCACACATGGGTCCGTTGTCACAATCGTACGTTCAATAAGATTTTTTTTTTATCATCTTACTATGGCCTGCCTAGATTTTGCACGGGTGTATCCATTAGGTTTGCCGGATCGAATAGTATTCTCTCCATTATGCACACTATCTCGCCAGTCAGAAACAGAGAGAAAAGAGAGTGTGCAGAATGGAGAGAACACTATGCGAACCGGCAAAGCTAATTTAAACGAAGTCAGCCATTGTCTATTCCCATTCAAATCCAATTTGGATTTTATAGCCAAAGTCCCTATTCCACACCATTAGAGTTTAAAATACGGGTCGCAGTCTCTTCATTTCACACACTCTCTCGCCACTCAACCGGCCGAGAGAGTGGTATGCTTGAAGAGACCGCGACCCGTATTTTGAACTCTACTCACCATGCGTGACTCTCGTCGCTTCAGTCTCCAGACTGCTCTTGAACAGTCGAATGAGATAGACAACCATCGATTTCTCCGCGAAATCATCCGTCTTAAATGCATTTATTGTTCAAACAGAAACCGGAATCAAATCATTCCAATCCCATTCAACTCCTGTCAATAATGTTGGTGAAACACAGACCTGACTTTTTCCCCCAATCAAGTATATTTCCAATTATATTACTCAGAAGAGAAAGGAATATTATTGGAAGAACGAATTCCGGAACCGATCACTTCAATCCCGTACCACTCCTACTACTGATATTGGTGAAACTGGAATATCGCTGCCACTTGTTTCATTTAGATAATCATTCTAAGTTCGATGATGAGGCAAAAATCAATCTTATCCTTCTCAATATACATTTCAGCTATCGCCGAAGCACATTTCTCACTGTCCCAACAATTACTGTTAATCCTCAATCAATGATAATTCCGTGGCTACCGTACCCCATCCTACCGTATACCTTCAGCTCCATGAGCAGGGACAGGAATCGCTGGAGCATCACCATCGCCAGCCTCCTGGTCTCCTCGTCCGCTGATGATGCCGAAGAGAAGGCGAGAGCCAGGCAATTACGATCCACGAACAGACGACACGATAACTGCGAATGGAATAATATTACTTTAAATATTTATTTTTTTATAAATAACGTAAAATTAATATGCAACGATAGACAACTGATGCTCAACTAGATTTTTGGATAGAGAATGATACCGGAATTGCGTACTGGAAATTTCAGCAGATTAACTAATACTCGTGAAACATTGATCTTCTTGTCAGACACCTAATATTTCATACGGTTCTGTATCAATCCACAGCAATTCATATCGCTCGTTTTGTCACTCTCCTTCTCCTTCCTACCGTAATCCCTTCCCTCTCCCCTATCGTACCTCACTGCCCGGCTGCACGACACTGAGCAGCAGTCGCAGCACGAACTTCGAGTCGTACAGCTGTAAAAGAAAGATTTTCTAAATATTCATATTTTAAAAACGTTTTAGCACTCATTTCATTCCGTGTAGCTGTTGTTCAAAAGCTTTTCATCGAAGATCTGTAGCTACAGTATCCAATACCGTACCTTCCCCTCCCCTTCCTCAACCACTACAGTACCCCCTACCGTACCTCCCCTCTCTCTCCTGACCTGGCTCTGTTTCTCTCCCATCCTCGGGTGATCTCCCATGATCGTTGTAGTCCACAGTTGTTGTGGATCCAGCCATTCCAGCACCTCAACAGAAACAATTTATTTATTTATTTTAAATAAATTGTCAACACCCCGGTGTGTGCAGGTTTCATCATATCCTAATTAGATAATGCCTACAAGGCCTTACAATGTGTACATGATTGTCGGCATAAATTACACAACTATCATCAAACATCGTCAACTAGCTGTTATAAATGTAAAAGGGGGAGAAACTGGCCGAATCTGCACGAAAGTTTTCGAAGAGATAAAGTATTATCGGTGAAACCCCATCCCACCTGATCGGGGGTGAGTTTGATGTGGAGGAATCGGCCGAGTTCCTTCAGTTTATCGTAGTTCTCCTTGGCACGAGCATCGAATACCAGAGGAGAGAGGGCACTGTGAAATTTATATTGTTTATTTATTTTTGAAATTAAAATATAATTTATTTTAAATATAAAATTAATAAACAATTCACTTATGACTATCAAAAATATTACTTTTTATAACCAGATCAAGGAAGTGATTAATCTTCCAACCTCCAACAATCGTTAATAGCACCACGATAGCACGAGTCTACCTTGTTCTTATATCATAGTTAATTCAATATCCGGCCACCGTATACCTCAGATTGACTGCGTATTGTCTCTCCAGGACCTGAAGGCACTCGAATATCGATCGATCGGCGTCGCTGCGCGTCGCGTGATAGGCGCAGAGGAGCGAAGAGAGGAAGGGAACAGAGGAGGCACGAGAGCGGATTGAGACGACAGAGGAGTCCTGAAGGGAAAAGGGAGGGATACGGTAGTAGGCGGAGTTATGGCGCAAGGATAGGGTTGGGTAATTTATGGCGGTGAATTAGTAAGGCAAGTAAGCAGTCGGGCAGTCAATTCGGTTTTGGATTGCTCAATTCTGCACACTCTCTCGGAGGTCAGAAGACAAAGAAAAAGAGTGTGCAGAATAGAGAGAGAGTCATACTAAATTTTTTAAAACTAAATTAAATGTCGACTATACAGATGGTGACGAATCAGAAATCGATAGGTATTCGCTACCGTGTAATGGATTAGCTCATGAAGGTTACGCGGATACTGCCGTGCCATCGTCTCCTTCACTCACGTCATCTTTGTTGTCGTTGAGGAAGGCCTTCAGTCTTCCGATGAGCTCATCGTCGATGAGAGAAGATGTCGAGATTTCATCGAAGATGTCGATGGAGGAGGAGGAGGACTGGAAAAATAAATAATTATGATTCACAAAATGACTAAGATTAAATTGGTCTGTCCCAGCTCACTTTCATCCAATTCTTGAAACACAATTGTCATCTGGTCCACTAATGATGTCGTTTCGGCTTTCGACTCTCTCCATTCTACACGTTATCTCGCCGGTCAGAGAAACGAGAGTGTGCAAAATGGAGAGAGCCGAAAACCGAGACGACATCAATAGGGTCCACTCACCTCCTCATCTCCCTCCACTTCGCTCTTTCTCTTCTTCTTCTTTTCTTTCTTCTTTTCGACTTCTTCGACCTGATTTTAAAATCATTGTAACAGAAGAAATAACATCAATAAATATAAATAGTCTAAATGGCGATTCTTCGAAATTATTGGGGAAACACCGAAAAAGGAGTAGAGAAGCTATACACAATTTTATATATATATATTTTTAACAGTAAATAGTTAAATTCAGTCGCCTTGCCAATAGTGATTAAGGATCGAACAGTAGCAATTTCTGCGCACTAGCCAGTCACAGCAACAACAAAAAAGAGTGTGCAAAATGGAGAAATCGACTAGATCTGGCAACAATAATTCCCTAATAATATAATTCCCGGACAATGATAGACTAAAGGCACTAGAAAAACTATAACATCGATCCACAGTACCTCTACGATCTGTTCCTCCTCCTTCCTCATCTTCTTCTCCCGCTTCGAATCCACTTCAGTTTCCTGCGAAGCAAAGTAAAGCAACAACCTGGCATTTCGAGGTTTCACCACGAAATCATGCTAAATTAGTCACACTAATTCTGAGCTGATTTTAGCCTAAAACTCTCCCAAAAACCACTGATATCCAATTTCCACATGAAATGCTCACCTCCTCCTCTCCTCTCTTCACTTTCTTCTTCTCTGCCGAATCGGCCTCTTCTTTCTGACTGCGACGTCGCTTTTCTCCCATTTCTGACTAATACCGCCTTCAGTTTACCGTATTTTCTTCATTGATAAGATACCACAGCTCGTCATTACAACAAGTAAAGTCCACATAAATACGCAATATCCTTGGTCTGATCTTTATTCAGTGCTCACTTTACAGCGATTGAAACTATGGATAATAACATGAAATAGTCCACATGAAGAGCTTAGCTATAGCCAGATAGGAGGAAAGGGATGGTGGCAAATCAGCATCGACTCTCCTCATTTCGCGTGATCTCTCGTCGGTTAGAGACGTGAGAGAGCACGCGAATTGAGGAGAGTCGGATGCCGATTTGTCATCACCAGCGGAAAGGAGTGGGCGAGGGGAGGGAAATCTTATAGGATCAACCTCCATGTTCGACAGACGATTTGACAGAGTATGGGTTGAATTGAAACAACAAGTGACCTACACAAGAATCGGAAACGCGTAATCGTTATTGGAATTCGAAAGATTCTTGGGGCTAACTAAAACAAATCGGAATTGCAAAAATTATATATGATTAGTACATAGTTGACGTGATATTACAGATAATGGAAATACAATTACGGAAGGTCACAAGTAGCACGATAGGGGTACTAATGGAGGGAATTATAGTGAATTTTGAGTGGACCTACCATTCAGAGGGAAAGGGAGCGTGGTATTGGTGAGAGGTGGGACTAAGCTCTTTCGGATAATGATTAGACTGGAATCGGGAAAAGAGGAAATGATGGAAAGATGTGTGGTTGCTTTTTGAATGGGAAGATGTATTTAAATCGGGAGGAAAAAATGGAGAAATCGTACCTAACGAGTGTGTAATATAAGGGCGAATTGGACTAGTATTCATATCATTTAGGGCACATCACAGATATCATGAGGGGGGGGGGGGGGGGCGACGTAGCCAGTGGGAATCTACAGTATACTCAAGCACAAGATGGGAACGGGGGAATGGGCGGAAAAGATCAAAGATCAGAATTCGACGTCATCCCAGAAGTTCTCCTCGCCTCCTCCTTCTGCTCCCGCCACGATCGTCGCACTGAAGACCGTTCTCGTCGAGAGATCTGCCTTCTGCGTCGAAGATGACGTCGCCTCGCAGATGTAGCTGTCGTCGAGGACGCCCTGCAGGAGAAAAGGTATAAACCTTTTTGCCGCATAAATCCACGGTCTTCACCCATCTACCATACTCAATTGATACTAATGATGTCCTTTTGGTTATTACGTTATTGATTTTGCACACTATTTCGCCGGTCAGATAAAACTAAAGTGTGCAAAATGGAGAGAGATGTAAATGGACAGGATTAATCGACACCACAACTCGGCTACCGTACCCCTTCCCACCCTCACCTTGAACGCTTGCTCCATCGTGTTAGTGCGCTGTTCGAGACGAAGGATAGATGATCTACAAACATCAAGATATTTTTATTCCCCCAAAATGCCAATAAACTATCATCTCCAGGAGTATTTCCCGAGACTTGAATGATTCCCGTAGCATGAAACCTACTAGTCATCAATGGTACTATATCGGAAAATTGTGTATCAAAACATTAAAACATTCATTCACATCACTAATCCCCTCGCCAACACATAATATTATAGCATTATTTTTCCAACTGCGCTTAGTGTGTAAATAAAGTATTAGTAATCTTTTTTTTAATAGCTCACTTCTTGCTCGATTCGGCGGTGGATCCGATCTTGAGGAGACTCTCGAAGCGAAGATTCGAGACAGAGAGACCGCTACTCGACACCTGCAACGATATTGGATACCAATTGCCCCATTGCGTGATTCATAATACCGCTTTCAACAGCCTACGTACATATGGAATATGTGAAACTTTGAATTATCATGTTTCTTGGATTTTTTATTAAAATATTCCATACCGGCCCAAACCCAATTGTACTTCGCAATCTCATTGCTTTATCACGCCTCTATGAAACTCGAACAGAGCGTGTGCCGCATATTATCTCAACAATCCCATTCTTCTGATATTGTTAACAAATAAGGATCATCCATCACACCCTATTCATCTTTCCCTCTCCCTCTCCTCCTTCTTCACTCCTCTTCTTCCCTCCACTCTCCATTCTACTCACGCCGATCGCTGCTCGTGGCCGAATCGTCTGCTCACGGGCCATCGAACGCTGGGTTACATTTATTTATTTATTTCTGTAAATAATAGCATTGTAACAAATAACCATATGAAATCAATGGGGATGAGGAGATATTAGTTTGGATTGAACATTGAGTGCACATTAGCGTCCAACTCAACCCGCTGAATTAGACGATCCGTGAAACTAAAATCAAACGGGCGAAATCAGAATAACTTGTAATCGTCTTTTGACATATCACAACTGTTCTATAATCTAGTCTACACTCGAGTAAACAAAGTGTTGATGATAGCAAAAAATAATTTTAATTAATTAATTAATTAAATAATATTCACCTTAATCGCTTCCAGATCCTCCTCGTCACTATCGTAGTCGTCCGCCAGCTCCTCTGTGATGTCTGCAATTAATTAATTAATTAATTAAATAAATAATTAGAATAATATTAATAAGTAGATTTTAAAAATCTTTAGAGTGATTAGTGAATCAGACGCGCTCCGAACATCGTTCATTCATGATTCATCTAGTTCTGAAGGGCAAATACAGCGGGAAATATTTGATAGTTTACTCTTGCCGTAGTCAATATAAAATATAAAATAGATATTAACGTTCGTTATTTTAAATCTCCAATGATCGAGCCGTGCCAACTGCGGTTTCAACATGCGGCCAAAGCTAGAACCAGTCACTGAACTCCAGTATGTGAAAGCCCGCTGTTTAAAAAAATCACTAATAATCCACAACATATATCAACTACTAAAGTGCTATCGGAGAAGCTCACTGACCAATCTCCTTCTCTCCATTCCACAGCACGAGCTCCAACAACTCCTGCATGGGATCCTTCTCGCTTCCTCCTCCTCCTCCCTTTCCCTTCCTTGCCGTCGGCCCTCGACGACCACGCCGTCTGGCCACAGATGAGGAGGACCCGTCGAGACCGCTGATGACAGGATTTATTTTATAAGTAAAAGCAAAATTATCATAAAAAACTGTTCGGAACTACTTCGGTTTCTTGCCCACTTTGCGACAGCGCAGATATAAATGAAAGGGGTGGAATGAAAATCTAAATAAAGGAACTAGACAAATCAATCACAGAATTTCCTGGTTCAAAAGCCGAAGAAGTGCTAACTCTTCTACATTGTTTCAATGAAATCGGCGCACCATCAACTTTTCGGTTTCACCTTTGCTACATGAGACAGTCTGGTCCGTTTTGATCAGTGGTCGTCCGTCAAGGTATACTCAAAAACAATACATCTACTTCCACTTCTCAAAATATCTAAAAAAAAAAATTAAAATTGGATTGAAGTATTGAAATATAAAATTAAATATAACTACGCTCACAATGCCCAGCTGAAGCCGCGCCAGTTTCCTCCCGCGTTGGTCGTCCATTCCTACAAGCAGGTTATTTTACAAGATAAATAAAAAAAACAATACAAAAAATATCTAAATCCCCACTGTAACTAGTCGTCAAAATTTCAACAGACGACTATTCCGAAACAGCAGACCACCGGGGGCGCACCTTCTCGGTGTGGTCCACACCATTCATGCTCGAGGGACTGTCCTCGTTGCTGCTCTCCTTGTCCACCTGTAATATACCAATTAGTTATTAAATGAATACGATTATATATATTTATAATTAATTGAGCCTAGCACGTATCCGTTTTACAAAGCATTGAAACACGAAATCAGAGTGATACACTCGCTTCGTCATTTGCTCTGGTTTGCAAATTACCCCACTAAAATACTAAAATCCGAGAAGAAGAAAGAAAATTTAAACAAATGGGATAAAAAGTTGGAATAAATAGCAATAATATTAAATCCCACCTTCCTCTTTCCTTCTTTCATGGTTCGCACAAAACGCAAGACCGAGAATCGATTGAAGGATACGGTAGATGCCACGATGGCCTGTGGTACGGTATCCGCGGGTACGATGGTGCTACCGTAGTCGGGGTGTGGTCGCTCTTCGGGTACTATGGATGCTGAGGGATTGCTGAAGGAGGCAACCACCATCTCTTGCGCGTGATCAGGGGAGATCAAAGATAAAAGAGCAGAGATCAGTCCGGTCTGTGGGTGCCAGTTGGGTGTCGGGGTCACTCCTCCACACAAAACACCACCACCACACCTCAATGTTAGTTTTTAGGCACGATTTATGATAATTTTACAACATTACAAAAAATTGGGCGAAACTCATGCATTGAGGAAGGACAGACGGGCAGCAGACCAAAAAATTAACTTTACATAATAAAATTAATGACCAGATCGCCCAAACACATAGTAAAGACCAGATCGTCCATAGACAATTCTTGCTTATTTCTCGCATCAAACAGGCCAAAACTGTCAATATTTCGGAGGCAATCTGGTCTCACAAACTGCACTCACAGCTGTCACTAACCACGGTGAACTTCAGTGAACCACTAAAAGATCCATTCCAAGCCATGCCCCTACCACCCGCTTCCCACCAACCTCTGGATGGCTCAGCTTCTTGCCTGCATTGCACGTTTCTAACCCGATTTGGTAGTAGATTGCACTGCAAAGAAATGTCCATTTTCCAAGCAGAAATGCAGTTTACAATGTGCGAGCAAATTTGAAATGATTACAAGCGCGCCGAGAATAGTGCAAGAGGGAAGGAGAGAAGAGAAGGGAGGAAAGAAAAGGAGAGAGCCTTGCGCGCTTTGCCAGACAGTCAGCGAGATAGTGTGCTGAATGGAGAGACGGAGAGAAGGGAGGGAGACAGGCCGATTGGGGTTCTCTCTGGCTAACATATAGTCTTGTGATGGTCTGGGCCCCGAGGATCGGCGCCAGAGATCACGCGATCTCGAGAGACCGCCCAGACATCATTTGGAGGTCAGACAGTCGGGCGAGATAGCACGCGAAATGGAGAGAGCGGGAAATGCCCCATACAGGAGGAACAGGCAGTGTCAGAATTTGGATGCGCAATGAATGATGATTGGGCAAGGAATGGGTAGAGCCGAGCCAGAGTCGGTGCCCGTTTGAATGCGAAAACGTCAATCAAAAAGAGCCACGATCATTCGAGGAAAGTGTACTATTTTAGAACAGTCCAAATGTTGCCGGTGGAGTAGTAGCTCTCTCCATTCTGCACTCCCTCGCCAGAAAACAAAATAAGAGTGTGCAGAATGGAGAGAGAGAACTGCCGTTCGAACCGGTTGTACTGTGAAGGATAGTGTTCAAATAATAAATCAACGCCTGACATCAGGGAAAAAATATTAGATACAGAATAGCCAGTTCTAAAATTATAATCTGTTAATCTCACTCTGAAATGGGGCAGAATCTCTGTCCATCTAGGCAGGAGACTAGTGGTCACATGGCCACTTCCTTATCATCTAGGCTATCTTGCAATCCCTTCTCACATTCGAAGGGAGGATGGGGAGAGGCGATCGGAGGGGAAGGGAAGGGGCGGGGGAATATTGCGCCATCTCGGAACGGGGCACTAAGGTCACAGCTAAGGTCAGAGGGGCTGGGTGAGGGAAGGGGGAAGGCGAAGAGGTAGACCTTCTTGCTCTGCCATCTCAAGTACGCCGGAATATTGCTTGATGGAATAGTATCTCTCTCCATTCTGCACGCTCTTCCTGATAACAGGCGAGTGTGCTGAATGGAGAGAGCGGTATACACTTGTCATCCATCACTACGACCCATTCCACATATCATGAAAAAGGGGTTGGATTTTGACAAAATCCAAGCGCCTATAAGATACTTGATCTAAGCACATTCTTAATTCCAGGCACAATGTCGCAGGAATATGCGGAATCTAGAAAATAGTCAATTAGCACGCCACACAGGTATTATTCCACCGACACAGGACAGACAGTCACACTCACATCGAACCAATCAATAATGGCAATACAAATACTTTATCGATCGATATTAGCACTGTTGGAGGTGGTCTTGTATCACAACGGGATGGCTCTCAAAGGAACAAGTGAGAAGGGCGGATTATTGCAAACGCTCAAAAACGGAAATACTTGTATACAATCTACTTCAAACGTATCTTACACGGAAGGTGGAAGGCGATCAGGGGGAGAATTACAGTATGATCAGGGAGGGAATTACAATAGGATCAGGGGAGAATTACAGTAGGTTCTGGGTTAGTAGGTGCTGGGGGTATACGCGTTGAGGGCACTATTTCCTGACTAGCAACATGAATGGGATAGGGCGGATGAGGGAACGGATTACTGTACGTCTACAGTAATCGGGGAATGTGCTGGTGGTTGTGGTGTGGCCAAGGGTACGGTAGCCGACTTCTCAGCAGCACGTTTAGAGCAGCGCTCGGTACTTCTGAAAGGAGCTGGCATTGGTGAAGTAAGAAACCGTTCAAATCGTTTGAATGCACAGAGGAGTAAGCTACTGCACACTATGAGTGACGTGTTTCGTGCACGAAAGACTACGGTATCGGAGGGGATACGGTAGGACAGGGTGTCGATCAATCGATAACTGCTCTCAACGCTACCGTACTACTTCCACACAAATCACAATCACTCACAGAATATCGCTCTCATGAGGCGCTCCACCACAAACATCTAAAGAAAATGATCATTAAGATGCCGTGTCTGTTGTCAGCTCTATCCCTTCAGCACACTTTCTTGTCGCAAAGAAAGATTGGAGGGTCTGCTGAATGGAGAGAGCTGAAACCTAAGACGACATCCCTATGTGATCATTCTTCGAATAATTAATCTCGATCGATATTCAGAGAGTGACCTACCACTGCTAAACAGGATGCATACTACTGTATCGTTAAATGGTATCGATTCTATGCTGTAACTAACTTTGATCGATAACAACTACAGAAGGTATGCTAGAACTCTATCATGCTCTAAAGAAATCTCCACGAACACAAGACTACCTGTTCTACCGTAACCCCACCTCCGACTACAGTATCCCCTCCTGCTATCGATTGGCCGCTACCGTATACCTGGATGAGCATGCCGAGCACGATGGACAGGAGGACGCCGGGGACGAAGCCGAGACCCTTGCCCAGCCAGGCGGGGATGGCCATGCGACGGCCCGTCAGCTTGGCCATCTGCGCCGATTTGGAGTCAGAGTTCGGCGGGTAGCGGATGCTGCAATATCGATTGATTGGCGAGATTATCGTGATTTTCCGCTTTGTCTCTCTCCATTATGCACACTATCTCGCCGATCAGAGAAACGATACAATGTGCAGAACGGAAAGAGTCGAAAACCGAATCGACATCACTAATGGTGAGTTTACCACGATGACGAAAATATCATAAATGAGATTGTTGCCAAGTGAATATTGCGTTTTATCAGCGCCACTAGACTTGTCCAGCTTTCGCAACCCAACTTCACCATGTCGTCAGAAGCCTTCAGCATCATTAGTTTCACCGACGATCCAATCAAACTCAATAATGCAGACTCCCTTTTAATCAGACTTAACTTGTATGTTCAAATTTATTTTTTTTAATCAAATAAATATTTAATTCAGTAGAATTAAAAATAAAAACTTACGCCATGAGTGATTCGCCGAAGAAGGGTCTCTTCAGCACGGCCTTCTCGTGTGTGAACGTGTCGAAGCCATACTTGCCTCTGTAATTAAAATATTTAGATTCTAGTTTCAAAATTGTCGACCACGTGACTTTGCCGTTTCTGCTGACACTCATTTTTGCTAGGGAACTCAAAAGATATTCGAAGTCAATATTTATACAACCAGTCATTCCAAACACCGCCTTTTTTTTCATTTTTCATTTCCGACTCCCAAAATCGTACCAATCCAATGTCTATTAACATTTTTTATACCATTCCCTGATCTTTGATCTTCGCTCCTCTCACCTATATCTGCCCATGCCCGAGTTGCCGACGCCTCCGAAGGGCAGCGTGTCCACCGTCAGATGCATGATCACGTCGTTGACGGTGACGGCGCCAGATGACGTCTCCGCCAGAAACTTCTTCACCTGTAAGGGGGAATTATAATGAAAACATGGTTCGGAAACATGAAATTAGGACAAACTGCATAGAGCTACTATTTAGATAAACTGTTGATCAAGTGTGCCAAACCCACTAATGATCTACTCTGGTATGCGGTTCCAAATTGCCCCTAAGCTTGATGGCTAGTTGGAAATCTGCTTGATTCCAAGAAACGACGATTTGCTTGATTCCAACTTGGAAATTTCGGAAGCATACTGTAAAAAAAACCGTCAACATTTTTTTAGTCCCAAGTTGAAATCAAGCATAATTCCAAGTTGGAATCAAGCATATTTCAAACTAGCCATCAAGCTTGGGGGCAACTTGGAAACCCTTCCATCTGCTTGTGTCCAACTTGGAGCCGCATACCAGAGTATGGAAAATAAGAGTTCAAAACTATTTGGCGAAACATGAATTAATGAGGCTTTTCCGCGAATAACTTCTTCACCTGAAAGGAAACTAATTGACGCATTGAATTGATTTTGATTTTTCACACAACTGCAATCCAGTACAGCACTCTAAACCTCTGATGTACTTCCACATTGAATTTTTGGTTTTGCGAAATATACAACTTCTAAGGACCGCGAAAGACAACGATACTGAAAACGTAACGAGAGTTCGATATTTAGGCGATCTGTTGGAACACCAATCAACCAACCCTGGTGCGTGTGCTTGAAAGGTGAGGAACGGAATGAATAAAATGGTGTGTTTTTCAATGAGTATTGAGGGATCACTAAAACATTCTAAAATTCAAATGTATCATTTGATGTCGAAACATGAATCAATCAGGAACTACTGAACTCATTTACATGAGGGGTTTAATTTCAATTATGATTTCCAGACATCAACGAGAAGTTTTCAATTATCAATCTTATGAAAAAAATACGTCATAGCTATTGCGAGAAAGCGGAAATCTTTCAGGCAGCCCAAAATCAAAGTTCTCCGAGTGCGAGAATATCACCAGCAATCCATTGACACACAGAGCATAAACCTCTATTGGATCATTGATGCACCAGGCGCCTCCGACTTTGAAATACAAGTCAGTGCGGAAACAAGTTTCAGCCAAATTCAGAGGAGAATCATCAGTTAGCTAGTGAAAGTGCGTGTTTATGGTTCTATTTTGAAACCTGGGTCGATCAACAAGAAACTTCTCTTCACGCACAGCGCGCACTACACGCTAAATATCGTTTGTTAGGATAGGAACAGGAGAATCACTAATAACCCATCAACAATTCCAGAACATGAACGCATGTTGCGACCCGAATCTACCAACCTTCATATTCTGCCTAATTAATTCCCCATTTAGGCCACGATGCTCAAGATATCCTCCCTAGATCAACACGAAAATTTCTCACGATTCTGTACTCAGCAATGTATGTAAGTCTTCGATATTGACGATGAAAACGCCATCAAACATTATTTAGTGATTATCAGTACGCTACCCGAATACCAATGATAATATGAACAAACTAGATCATATCACCGTCTGTTGCGTCACAAATCACCCTGCTACCAACTAGGATATTCCTCCTTTCAACACTCCTCTATTTCATACTAGCTAGTCAACGTTTCCCCTTAACTACCGTATCTCCTTCTTCTCGTCTCCGCTACCGTATCCCTTCCCTCACTTCTCCTCCTACCGTAATCCTCACTTTGTCCTCGCTCCTGGTGAAGATGTAGGCAGCGAGCGGCTTCTCTCCCTGCTTGATGTATTCGATAGCGTCGTTGATGCCCGAGACCGTCACCACCGGGAGGATGGGGCCGAAGATCTGGAGTACGGTAGGATTATTGATTTGATCTACCAAGAGTACGGTAGGATTATCGATTTGATCTACTAAGACGGTAGGGTTATCGATTTGATCTACCACGAGTACGGTAGATTAATCAATTCGAAAAGAAGATAAGAATCAGATTCTAGATGCTCACTGTCAGCATTGATATTGTAATGCGCACTCCAAATATGCAATTTTCCGTTCTAATTTTGACACCAAAATTTCCAGGAGATCCCCAGTTTCCAGTTCAGGATTAGAAGTGTATTTTCACGTTATTTTGATTATCTCTTCTTGATGAAGCTTCGTAGATAAAATTACTTATTCCCTTGGTTCAAACTAGAACCGATGATTTTTGCCTGACGAAACATCCCTCTTTATTACTATCTCTCTGCAGACTCGCAATCGGTCCCCTTATCAATCCCTATATTTCTCTCTCCTTCTCTACTCGACCTCTCCATTAATGCGGCCGAATCGCATGGTGCTCTCTCCATTCTGCACACTCTCTTATCTGCCTGACCGAAGAGTGTGCAGAATGGAGAGAGCAACAGTTCGGGCTGGCAACACTGCCCTCCCTCCCTTATCAGTGCTGAGGAACGATTCCACCTAGTGACGATAAATCAGCATCCGACTCTCCCCATTTCGTCTGCTCTCTCGTGACTCTGACCGGCGAGAGAGTGTGCGAATTGAGGAGTCGGATGCCGATTTGTCATCACTAATTCCATCGTAGTCAACAATTCCTTGCGCACCAACTACACTACAGAGTACAGCCCCGTCCCTCCCTCTTGTTAGGGATGCTATATTCTTGCTCTCTCCAATCAGCACACTCTCTCGTCCGTCTGGCGAGATAGTGTGCTGAACGGAGAGAGCCAGAACCGAGACCCGATCACTACCATCGCTCGTTGCATGTTGATGCACATTCTGCCCTTATCTGTCCTGTGTGGCATGGCAAACACCGTCTATCATCTCCGAATCATCTTACTTGTAAGGGCTCATTGCGAGCAGACATGTCAAAAATCGAGCACTCAAAACCAACCAACGAATTTTTTTCTAGATCACTCAAGTGCAGTCTAAACACAGATCGATCCCTAAAACAAATTCACCCCGGTGATCTCTGCACTCACGCTTTCTTCATATTTCAAGCGCCTGATCAACAAAGATACATCGGGCATTGCGTCGGACAAAACAAATCCCTCCCCACAATGCTCACTAGGGATGTAATTTTGTTTTGGCTCTCCATTCTGCACACTCTCTTAGCGGTCAAAGAGACCAGAGAGTGTGCGGAATGATTCGTCATCACTACTGCTCACCTCATCCTTCATCAGCTCGTCCTCTCTGGTCACATCGAGTACGGTGGGCGGGATGAAGAGATCCTCCCTGCATATTGTGAGGTCCATTTATTGAATAAGTAAATATATTTTATTTTATTATATTTTACAGACAGATCTGTAAAATCTGTAATCTGTAATTTTATTTTATTCGATACTTTATTTTTGCCCCGAATTGAATAGTTCGTTCTCCATTCAGCTCACGACCTCACTGGTCAGAGGCAAGCGTGTGCAGAATGGAGAGAATAAACTAAGTATGACCGCGCAGAGGCGACAGAGTGTGCGAAATAGAGAGGGTCATATCTTCCCCCCCCCCCTCACCTGTCCGGCTCTCCCAACTCCACAGCGTGCTTGCCCTCAGTCTTGTCCAGCAGAGACACCAGACGGCTGCAAAATACGATTATTATTAAATTTGAAAGGTGATAAATAATTAATAAAATAGCTGTGTATCGGTTGTCATCAATAGTTTGGGTATATTTGCAAACGGGGTAAGCTACGATCAATGCAGCTCCTGCGCCTACATGATGAGCAAAGCCTGAACACGCAATTCACCGAGGTGCATTCAAATTTTTTTTAAAGTATTAAGCATACCATTAATATTCGTCATTTTGTATTCCCAGCGCATTCCCAAACTCCGTGACAGAGAATACCAAAGTGAGCGCAATCCGGTGAATTGCGCGCGCGCACTTTGCTCAGTATCCGAACAGAATAGCAACAATGATGTATTCGAGATCCTTTTTGCAATCAATAACAATCCATCTAGAAGTGCAGATTTTTCTGCAGGATTCAGTAATGGCGCAATTTATTTTTTAAACTATTATATTAATAAATAAATATTTAAATAATGTTAAAATCTAACTCAAAGTGTCTCTCCGAGATGATTCTCGAGTAGTCCTTGCTCGACTTGGGTTCGTCCGTGTAGAAATCCACCAAAACCTTGCGCATCGCCTCCAGAAGCGCGGGCTTAGTCCTGAAATTAGTATAATTAGTTAATTAATAAAGCTATAAATTTAATTATGGTGATGCCCTGTAATTTCAGCTTAATTCCACCACTTGCACATTTCGGCTGCAACCCCACTACTTCCACAAATGAGATGCGTTGCCGCTAATACCACGCACATAAAGTTGAGAAAATAACATAATTGAGAAAATTTGCAACTGACGCAGCGCCGGCAAGCATTACCCAATCCATCATCACATCCCATCTCACCGCCCGCAGCTTCCCTGTATCAAGCACTCTACTTGAGCGAGAGAGTGACGTTTACGCAATTGTTTTGCAACCGCAATTTGTCACCAGATCTCCAACACAATCCACTAGTCTACCACGTCTTCCCTTCTTTCCTAATACTGCTCTCTCTATTCAGCACACTCTGTAATCGGTCTGACCGAAGACAGTGTGCAGAATGGAGAGTTACTCCGCCATCTACCGTATCCCTCCCTCTACCGTAACGCATTCTACCATATCCGTCCCTCCATCCTACCGTATCCGCCCCTCCCCCTACCGTACTCACTTGGCGGAGACCATGATGTAGTCGGGGGCGAGGCAGGTCTGTCCGTTGTTCAGCCACTTCCCCCAGCAGATTCGCTTGGCGGAGATGTTGATGTCCGCATCGTCTTCCACTACCACGGGACTGGAATTAGAAATTATTGTTATTTTATTTGTATTTATTTAATTATTAAAAGTAAATTAAATGAGATCACACCACTGGATAATATAAATCCTAATTAAATTGCAAACATTTTAAAAAAAAATATTGCTAACTACAACAACCCGTCCCATGCCCGCTACAAGAGCCCTACACAACAGAATGAGGATCTCGGTGTATGATTGCTTGGATCATACGTTGAACACCTACTTGCATAAATGTAGCCCTCCTTTCAAGAGCACGAAAAACAGTCGGGAATAAAAGTATGAACCCGATGGCGAATTCTCGCCGCCAAATCCAGGCCACAATTTGTGCCAGCCAACTCATGTTTCACCTATCTTACTAATTCGAGGCTCGCTGGCAGAATCAATACTTGCGGAATTCGTCTTTTCAATTAACAACCAATAAAATTCAACATGCACTATGCTTTAGCTACCATAACCTCGTGGTTCGATAACAGGAGCGACACCGTATGTCCGGGAGCAAAAAAAATAACAAGTCTGATTTAGCGCAATCCTCTAATTGCCTCTTTAGCACTAATTAATTACAACATCTATGCATCCGCTACCGTATCCCCATCGATCAATCGATAATCGGGGGGGGGGGGGGTAGATCACTCACCACTTTCCTCCCAACTCGAGTGTGACGGGGGTGAGGTGCTTCGAGGCTGCCTCCATGATCACCTTGGCCACTGGAGGGCAGCCCGTGTACAGGATGTGGTCAAATCTGGAATGGATTACGGTAACTCAAATGGTTATCGATCGATAACTACCGTACTTTAACGAGCGCCGTAATCTCTGTGTAGACCTATCAATACCGTACCTCTCCTTCAGCAGCGCCGTCGATTCGGGGATGCCACCGTTGACTACCGCGAGATACTCCTGAAAGTGGCATAATTATGTAATTATTTAAAATTTATTTAATTGATGTTTATTTCACACGCTAACGTATATCGTCCGAAATCGAGAGACTACTGTTCTCTCCATTCTGCACACCTTTCGCCGGTCAACGAGAGGAAATAGTGTGCAGAATAGAGAGAGCCAGGCACCCCCCCCCACCGAAATAAACGAGGATTACGGTATTGCAAATGATTATCGATCGGCCTCGCTGACCTCATCGAAGTACTTGGGGATGATGTCCTCGAAGGCTTTAGCCGTGTGCGCCGAGATCTCCGACGGCTTCAGGATTACCGTGTTTCCTGCAACGATTATCGATTTCTTCCCTTCCGGATTACGACATCTCCAACAATCGTTTTTTTCTTCCGGTTGATGGTATCTCCGATTATAGGATTTTCACAAATAACAGGCATCTGATGTTTAATTTAACCACCTATCGATTTATTTCGATAATCGTTGCAAGCAATACGAACATCCTATCAACAAACTCTCACAGAACTAGAGTGAAGTGCGCAGAGCGTAGCATCAATCTCACGGGTCACTTTCAATCACAATACCGAAACTACAAGCTACAAGGTGCTCTTCTCACGAGTGGAATTTCATCATCGATATTATCGATTTATCACTCTCCGGGTTGTTTGTCTCGGATCGCATGTGACTGGTGGTTCATGTCCCTCCGAGCAGGAATCTCGCCTTGTCTACCCCGAGAGAGTGTGCGAAACAGAGAGACTGGCCTACTGTTACCGGATCGAGTCTCTCCATTCTGCACACTCCCTCTTTTCCGATGACCGGCGAGACAGTGTGCAGAATGGAGAGGGCAATTACTGCCCTCATTCGATCCATCCCTTACTCGGTACTCGTTACTCCCTTTCCTCTTTCCTGTCACTAACAACACTGCACAGATTATCAGAACAGGAACGCCGGTTCGCTCCCCTCACCCAAAACTTTTACTCCCTTCCTCGCATGGTTGGTCAGTGAACCCGAACCATGCGACACGATCTATCTCTTTACCTGGACGAATAGGAAGATATAGGAGAAAAGGCTTCCATTCGTTACCCAACCCTCGTAGACTAAACCTCCTCCCGCAACCCAACTTCACCATGTCCAGAGAATCTCTTCAATATTTTCGTCCAATGAAAAATTTAACTTGGTTATTATGCGCTCTTCTGAGGATTGTCTAGGAATGTGTCTATCAATCTGGGGGGTTTTTGACAACGACTTCTTTCACAATCGATGGCCAATCACAAACCGAGATTCAAGTGCTAAGCGCGTAGCCTCAATCCAACAGGGCTGGGACACAAAACGTTTTCCAGACACAAAATTTGTGTCCACACAAAAAAAACAAAAAGATTTTTTTGTGTACACAAAACATAATAAAAAAAACACAAAAATTTGTTTTAGGCAGCAACCTATTTTCATAAATTTTCCAGTAGCATATTTCGAAATTTGAACTTGAGTTATCAATTTTGAGACTGGTTGGGTTTTTTTCCGAATCTTCAAGCATTTTTGGACAAAATTTTTATACTTTTTTCAGCGAAAAAATTTTGTTCCCCAAAAATTGATGAAATTCTATGATTTTTTTTGCTTCTGGAAGAATTTTTTTCACGCTTTTTTTGTGTCAGATAAACACAAAACTTTTTGTGTCCAAAATCCTGAAAAACACAAAAAAAACACAAAACACAAAACACAAAATCCCAGCCCTGCTTGCCAAGCACAATACTGAAACTTCAATCTACAAAAATCGGCATTTACATCTTCCCAAGAATTCCCCCCAAACAGGATACTATTCCCCGATATGACGCCGTGTGCCGAAAAGGTTGGCAATACTATTTACTCATCACAACAATGCTCCTTCACAACACGGCGTCCAAAACATCTCCCCTAATCGATTTTTCGGATACTCATTCCCAAAAGGTCGAGAGAGAGAGAGAGAGGAATTCCAAAAGTCTTATCGAGAAGAAGGCGCAGATAAAAGATCGAGGCGCACTACTTCAGCAACCAATGGCACCAGGAATGGGAGGAAATATTAGAGTCGGAACTCCGGAATTCGGTACAAATTCGGAAATCGCAATTTGCTAAACCGCTTGGCTGATTCGTGCTGCAACGAACATTCATATATCCAAATTTTTGCTATAACTGATATAATAATGGGCATGGTGTCTGACTGGCATGCCGACGCAGGCAGGTTCGACTCCCGCCCGCAGGTGATGTTTTGCAAGAGGTACTGTTTTTCCAGAGTCCCTGGGCACCTCTAGAGTAATGAAAAAATTCAAACTGCTGTAACTTTTGAACAAGATTTTTCAAAAAATGTGTCAAAAATAACCAAAAATATCCGTTATTTTCGAGGATTCGGCTGTTAGAGCCGGCTGTTTTGCCGTCTTTCCGCAACAAAAACAATATCTTCCTCTCCTTTGCTCTAACATCTCTCAAAGAGATCAAAGGGCAGCGCGCATCACATGAACGATTCGCGGCTTGAGGAAGGAGATGGACAGAGATCAAAGATCAAAGCAACGACTCTCACCGGCAGCCAGGGCGGGAATGAGCGGGAGGAGGATCATGGCGATCGGGTAGTTCCACGGCGAGATGATCAGCACGACTCCCTTCAATTAATTAGTTAATTAATTAAAATTAAATTATTCATTTGAACCTTGGGGTCCTTGTGAATCAGCGGTGTGTCCAGCGCGGTCAGGTGCGTCTTCTGGACCTGAAATAGCCTTTTTAATATCATCAACTTATGAAAAAAAATACATTCTCAATATCCAATTCACGCAGATGAATTTAAAGACGTTCATCCATTACAAAAAGGTGATGAGAGGCGTATGGTACTCGCTCAAGGCTAGGAAAATCAGGGATAGTGAAAAGAGTAGAATCAAATTAACCAAAACCCAAATCCGCTCTGGTATCATAACCCTCAAAAGCGAACGATCCCGCTCGGGAAAACCATGGAACCCAGGTACCATGAAGCCCAACCGAACGAATCACGAACCCGCTCGTGAAAACCATGGTACCCAGGTACCATGATACAATAAAACCGAGCCAAATCACGAACCCGCTCGGGTGCCATCCAGCT
Organism: Pristionchus entomophagus; assembly: GCA_036245825.1. Classification (NCBI taxonomy): domain Eukaryota; kingdom Metazoa; phylum Nematoda; class Chromadorea; order Rhabditida; family Neodiplogasteridae; genus Pristionchus; species Pristionchus entomophagus. The sequence continues at coordinate 12,809,115 of BTSX01000001.1, forward strand.
GGCGAGGTTTCCGAGCATGTAGTCAATCTCCACGATAGCATTGCCGATCTCGAGGTTCACCGTGTCGCGAGGCGCCTGCAGCGATTGTTCGGATTACGGTAGTCGATCGATAAAAGCTACGGTAGATCGATAACCTCACCCTTCTAAGGTCCTTGTACACGGCCTGGCAGAGCTCATCGGAGTTGTCCTCGATCAGCTTCCTCAGCTTGTTCAGGTTCTCCATGCGGGCTGCAAATATTGGCTATTAACATTAATATTACTATTTTATTTATTAAGATACATTCAATTAATTACCTTTGAGGGAGTGTGTGGCTCCGGAGAGGAAGTACTCGCGCTGCTTTGTGACCAACTGGAACAATAACAATGATTTAAAGAATTAAGTACCCATAATAATGTAGCATGTACATTGCCGTTCTTTTTTGGGGCCGTTTTTGATGTCGAAAATTAGCCAAACAAGTCTCTTCAGTGAACAGCGACCTATTAATAGCGCAAGTTCCGCGGCTTTTCTACCTAAACAACACTATGAGCACAGCGCATGAATGAATCTCGGCATTCGGGTCAGAGAAAAAGAGGCAAAAACGCAATCTCGACCAGTTTCCATCGTTTCCTACCGCATTCGAGCGAGAATGAGGAACTTTCAAGTAGCTTATATGACAGGAAAGCCCAGATATATGCATTAAATGCAAAAGTGTCGTTTAGGTAGAACATCCGGTGAATAAGAGCCTCTGATAGATTACTTAGCTCTGATTTGGGTGTTCTATAACTTCAGGCAAAGCAAATATGAAAGTTGAACTCACCGCGTTAAAGGACATGGCTGAGAGACGAGTGAGTATCCTTTCCCTGCAATTGGTGAATGATCGAGCAAGTATGGAGTTCTCGAGAAGTAGGGAGGAGAAAGTGACAAACAAGCAAAAGAGGAGTACTAGATAGCGAGTGAATGCGAGCGAGAGATAGAAAGATGTAGCGAAATAGGGGCGAGATCCGTCAGGCGGCCATGTTATCTTGAGAGAAAAGAGGAGAGAAGGGTGTCCGAGGCCCCATCTCCCACACAAATTGATAACAACCGTGGGAAGAAGGGACGAGGAGGCAAGGATGGCCGAAGGGGGAGGAGTCGAGGAGAATACGCAAAGGAGAGAATAGACTAGAAAGGACACCAATTACTCGGCACAGAAAGGCGAGAGGGAGGGACCAAACGTCTATTTTCAAAACAGCGAAATGAACGAGGGAACAGAATGGACCCTTTGCACCTTGGCAGACCACCCGTGGGGGTTAATAGCCTCTGCACAACATTGCGTGTGAACGGCGAGAAAATTGCGAGTAAGTAGCACTCAAATAGCGCCGGCCGGCGCCGGCGATAGCGGCAATTATGCCAAAATAAACATAAACAAAAATAAACGTTTGGTTTGGAACCACCGTAACCAAAAGCGAAAAATAGAGTTGGCGCGCAAACTGCGTCAAGTTTCCGACTGATTTGTAGCCGAAAACAGCCGAGAATTTTTGCGCATTTGCAAACAAGTTTTATTTCAGGCTTGTGATACTTTCAAATCGTAGTAATAGCTAATCAAGATCAAAAATGAAGCAAAACACGTGAATAACAAAATGTTATTCGCGCCAGGCACCGAAACATGCAAAACGCAGCAGAATTACCACGAAATTCGCTCAGAGCGCGAAATTTCTTATCAGACTATGCTTGCATGTTCCTCTCATGCTAATCCGTTGTTATGTTTCACAGCTGAATCGATTCGCTGCTCTACAGTAACCCTGACCTACCGTATCAAGAATGTCGACTAGAGACGCTACTTGGTCGTTCGTCGATGAAGTCAATCCCTCTGCGCCTCCACTAGAAGACAACAACTACTTGCGGGTTACGGTAGGGCGATCGATTGATCTTCCCTGAATACAGTAACCCATCTTCGCTCAGCCCGTAATCTCGTCCCAATCACCGACACCGTACTCGCCAGTTTACCCAGATCTGGAGTGCTTCCGGGGTAGGTCATTGATCGATACCGACCAGTTCTACCGTATCCTCAGCGACTCCCGAACCGCTCGCCTACAGTAACCAATCGATACGCGCCGGCTTCGTGCGAAAAGTCTTCGGCATCGTTGCGATCATGGTATTTCTTAGTTAAAATATTATTATTGCTTGAATATCACGAGAAAACGAAAACAAATAATTATTTCGAAAGGTTGAACCCAGGACGAAATACTTTCAGAAAGCATTAAAAGATACCAGAATCAATGGTTCGTGGACCTTTTCTACCAAATACAAAATCCCACTTCCAGATTCTTATTGTCACAGTGGAATGCGCGGTCGCAATGATGCAACCTCAAGTGTCGAATTGGATGCAGTCGGATCGCGGACTGAATGTATTAGCCGGTTCGGGGTAGGTCAAACACAAAGTTCCAATCCAAGTAATCTCATCATTTCGTATATGAACTCTTCAATTTATTGATAGTTAGAGTCAGTAATCGGCTTTTATCATTACGCACAGTGATTCTCTGACCGGCGAGGCAGTGTGCAGAATGGAGAGAGCCAGAACCGAAATGACTGCTATATTGCCGACCCTAGAGCTTCATCCAGAAAACTGCTATGACTAGCGCCTAGACAAGACTGAGACTGACCGAACGAGTTTTCTAGCCGTGCAATCGCTTAAAATTTTATCGGATCTAATAGTGCACTATGCATTGTGCACACTCTCTTGCCGGTTAGCGTGCAGAATGGAGAGACTAACTATTCGATCCGTCAGCAACAATCTAATGTCGATCACATCGTTAAAAGAGAGTCTAGGTATTGATGTAATTTCTGAAATATAAATGATTTCCAATACAAATTTGAAATCATTCGATCAATTCCAGTGGTATCTTCTTCCTTCTGTTCGCAGCTCTCGTATTGATAGAGGGTCTTAGACGGACGTCGCCCTTGAATTTATTGATCGTCTTCGCAATGGTATTGTAGTTAAAATACCGAAACAAAATGATAATGAAATAAAAAGCTCTCGTTCAATTTATTGATCGCCTATGCGATGTTACCGTACTTTGACTACAGTAGGCTGAAGAATATTAACTATCTCCCTTTCGCACACTCATTCGAATCTCTGATCGGGGACAGTGTGCAGATTGGAGAGAGTACCATTCGATCTGACTTCTCTAGTAACTAATGCTTCAGTCAATCAATAGACAGTCCATTTGTTGAACTGATGTGGTTACTGTATCTGAGTTTACAAAACGGTTTACTGTATCCTACCATATCTAATCGATCGATATTCACAGGCCGCGGCGCTCGGCTATCCAATAGCCTTCCTCTGCACGAAATACAATGTGGAATCAATACTGCTCTGTGTGAGTACCGTAATGTACCGTACACCGATTACTAGGTTTTTCGTCTCGACATCAGCTCTCTCCATTCTGCATACTGTCTCAGATTGTCGAGAGCGTGTGCTGAATGGAGAGAGTTAAATCGATATCCCATACTCTACCCTACTCCTCATCTACCGTAATCTTCGCAGGTCGTGCTCCTAACACAGTCGTGCCTGGCGCTATCACTGCTAGCCTGCGACCCCAACTTCAATATTGTCCGGTAGGTCATTTTGATCGATAGACTATCGTGTGTTACAGTAATCTGGAATCCACAGTTGAGCTAATCGTTAATTGACTTCAGAATGATCCGTATTGTGTTCTCTCCATTCTGCAGACTAGCTTGTTCGAATTATGATAGAGTGTGCAGAATGGAGAGAGCTAGGTACTATTCAATCCGGAAACAATAATCTATTTAGGGCCGTAGGATTTTGCCTATTACAATCTCAGTCGCATGACACCTCTTTATAAGGACATATTAGTCGATCCTACTCCGTACAGTATCCTCAGCTACAGTACATCTCTTCAGATCGACCGGCATCGCTAAAATGATCACCGCTTACATTATGCTTTCGTCTTTCGTGTCTACTTTCTACTTGCTGACGTGAGGATAGAGAGATCAGAGATCAAAGATCAGTGGCCAAAGATCAAACAACTAGTGCAGATGGCCGCACGCGACTTGGTGGAACATCTACTACGCAATTCTCGGCTGCACCCTCACGATGACCTACCTCGTCATCGATGTTCAGGTCAGGTACAGTTCATTTTACCGGAACTAGGATCAACCGGAAATTATGAAAAAAAATCGAATTGTGGATGATTTCGATCCACAAAATGTGAGATATGCGTTTCAGAAAGAAATGAAAAGTGACATACTCTGTTTGCTTTAGTTTCCCTTGCAGAAGCTATTGTCAAAAATTTATAATGTCACTTCCTCAGCATGTAGCCGTGCTCCTTCACAGTTGGGACTGCAGAAAGATCAAAGATCATAACTGGTGCATGCCAACCCGGCTCTCCTTTTTGCACTTGTTCGAGTATGCGCAAAGGAGAGCCTTGGAGATTTCGGACAATAGCAAGCTCATTTCTCTCTTTTGTATGTTCCAACGGCCATAGAACGCACAGTAGTTCCTCAGAATATACTACTACTCTCTCAAATCTGCGCACTATCTCGCCTGTCAGAGTGACAAGAGAGTGTGCAGAATGGAGAGTCGCTCCTTCAACCTGCCCATTCCAGCTTCTCATGGACGACTCGGACCGGTATCTCTCAGCAGAGGAATATGTCTTTGCATCCGTCCAAATTTTCCTTGATGTCCTCAATATTTTCGTGTATATCATCCGCATTTTCGGAACGAAACGAGAGAAGGACTGAGTGTAAGCAGTAAGGGTGTAATTTCGGTTTTGGCTCTCTCCATTCTGCACACAATCTCGCCTATCAGAGAAACGAGACAGTGTACAGAATGAAGAGAGTCGAAAAGCGAAACAACATCACTAGGAATGCCTTTTTCTCGATGTTTTGATATTTCCTCCTAATAAGCCATAATAATGCAGACCCTAGACGAGTTAGCTATAGCGAATTCCGGTTATTGAGATTGATATTGTTGCTTGTTCTTTATTTTTTACAGCTTCTACTGATGAATTGAATAAACAAGAAAGTTTACCACTATTTATTTATCATTGCGACTTTCCAATACAGAGCTGATTCCAGTGAAGCATTCCACTTTCAGTTTTTTTAAATTTTCTGTTTTCAGCTCTCTCCATTCTGCACACTCCCTCGTCTAGCTGGCTGGCAAAGTTGTGTGCAGAATAGGGAGAGAGTCAAAACCTAAACGACATGACTACACGGAACTGTCTCCGGTCGTTTTGTATATGTGTATAAGCTACCGTATACCGAAATTGAATGATCTTTGATCTCACTTGAAAGCCACAAACAATGCGCGGAAAACGTGACCTATGCTTGGCAAACGGTCGTATGGTGTTAAAAAAAATGTTAAAAGTATGATACCAATCATAAGACTGCAAATAAATACCATTTTTGACCTTTCAAGCAGTAATTGTTGGATTGTGGCAATGAGAAAGAGGAAAAGATGATCGAGATAAATCTGGAAGATGAGAAGAATGGAGACAAGAACTGGAGAGATCTCGAACGATTCATAATGAAGGAGCTAAGCGGGATTTCCCTGCGACCGTGCAGCCGATCACTCACGGTTATGTGCAGCAGATGATGATGCAAGGGAGAGGGAGATGATGATCAGTGAGAATGCACCATAACTGATGAAAATATGAATAAAGTTGTCGAATTTGCAGCTATGATTGAAGAATTGAGGGAGAAGACGATGATGTTGGATGGAAGAGTGACTGAGAGCGAAGGCGAATATTTTCGTGAGGATTTTGAGTTGAAAATGGAAGAGATTAGCTAATCAAAATTGTAGAAATGATGTATGAAATCTAGCACACGGCTGTTGATAAAGCTGATACAGTATGTCTGTAGACCTCACACATTTGGAAAACTAAAAGCAGTGAAATCAGTCCCTTACAAACTCCAGTGATGTCGTTTCGGTTTTCTGCTCTCTCCATTCTGCTCACTATCTTGCCAGCCAGACAGACGAGGATGTGTGCAGAATGGAGAGACCAGAAAATTGAAACGACATCACTACTAATTCCGGTGATAAGAATGCATTATCGAATTTGACCAACAGCTCAATCAGTCCCTGGCACTATTTGATCTGTCTCTCCATACATTGAGTTCATCAGATGGCATGACGTCATTATTACTCATTCCCTCTCTGGCTCCACACTCCAGATGGAGAGGAGGGGGAGGGACAGTCACCACTCTCTCAGATTTCAGCTCTCTCCATTCTGCACACTCCCTCGTCTGTCTGGCCGGCGAGATAGTTTCCGAATGGAGAGACTAAAACCCGAACTGATATCGCTACTCACCTCTGATAAGGACGAGAAGCCGGCGAAGGGAGTAGAAAAGGGACTGGGAAAGGAGACGCTCCTTATCACTGACTCACTCCGCTTCATTCACTCTTTCACAACACATTTCAACGCGCTTTCGCCACTTTTCGATCGCTTTTCCCTAATCGGAGTCGATTCTAATAAATTCTCCAGTTTTACACCATAACGTTACTTTAGCCAATTCATCCTGCTATGATATCTAGTTCCGTATTATTGAGCACCCTTTATCACCGAACACTTCATTGTACCGTATTAGTTAGTCACCCTGATAAGGGGCAAATGAGAAATCGCATTCCATCGATCGACGGTAAGACATTAGACAGAATCAAAATGAGAGAAAGACATTTCGGAGAAGAATAGTTTCGAAACGTTTTCTTTTAAAAAAATACTTCGTCTCGCAATTTTCTTGTGTTGATCGTGTTCTGCTGCTTGATTTGTTAAAAAAAAATTTTAATAGGCGCATTTAAAAGTAAATTTAATCATGAGGGATGTCGCTCAGTGCTACGATAGTTATACCATGTCTCACTTTCCGAAATGGAATCTCTCAATTATCTTTCCCCCATCGTTCCACCTACCGTATCCCTCATGTTACCGTAATCTATCATCATTACTGTTGCTTGTTCGATTTCCGTTCTCTCCGTTCATCGCACTCTATCACCGATGAGTGAGTGTGCATAATGGAGAGAGCAATGAAGAAATATACCAAATCATCATTATCAGCAGCAGCAGAAGCATCATCATGGGCAACGAGGAGGACGAGGTGTGGGCCAGCAGCACCCCTGGCCACGCCCCCTCCCAGACACAGTACACCTACGCCTACAGTAACCCGCCCATGCCAGTGCAGAATCAGCAGAGCCCTCAAGCGGGAGGCATCGGCATGGAAGCACCGGTGAGTAATTAGATTAGTTTTCTCGGCTCAGGATAAAGTCATTCCACAATTCAAATCGATACGAAGCATTTAAAACCTGAAGATAAAAAATAATAGATAAAAAGGAGTGCCGGTAGGTCGAAAATATTGAATAATTCAAAATGGTGCCGGTTCCTTCACTCATAGTAAGAGGAACCTCATAATGTTGTGAAGATTTATTTAGAGCAATTTGTTGAATGACCAAAAATGGAAGAGGTGAAAGTGTGATTCAAATCGATACAAAGCCGAGAAAACCTAGCGATAAAAACTAATCCCCAGTGAGCGATTGTGAGAGAGAGAGATTCGAATCGATAGCAAGGCGTCGGAAACTTAAGATATAGATAGAGCCTAACCCCGATAAATGCGTGCAAATCCTTTTTTTCGCACCGAAAGACTAGAATGACATCTTTCAGTCGCTAAATATCAACTATGATGTGGTTTGAAATATCTCGAATCTATAAATAATAATATATATGTTTTTAAATATTTTTCAGAACTACGCTCCTCCCCCTCCTCCAGCCTACAATCCGGAGATGTATCAAGACCACGCCCCTCCTCCGGGTGCTGGAGGATATCCGACTGAAGATGTCGAGGCAGGAGCCAAGCCAGGTCAGTTAGACTAAGACAATGTGAAATAGGGGTAGTTCTCATTAGGCACACTATCTCATCGGCCCGAAAAACCAGAGAGTGTGCAGAATGGAGAGAGCTAATATTCGATTCGGTAACACTAGTGCCTGTCGTGCAAAGCACTAGGTGCAAAAGATATCGCATAGATCGAGAAGATGAGTAGGGTCACGGCGGACTCAGATCCATCGATTTTTTATCCATAAAAAATCGATATTCCAGTCGATTTCCCCAGCATGGCCTTCTCGGAGCAGTCGGTGCGGGCGGCCTTCGTGAGGAAGGTCTTCGGATTGGTCACGCTTATGGTGAGCACTACTTGCGGTTTTCGACTCTCTCCATTCTGCACAGTATTTCGTGTGTCTGACCAGCGAGAGAGTGTGCATAATGAGGAGAGTCGAAATCCGAAACGACATCAGTACTGATCATCGAATAGAAGGTCTCTCCATTCAGCACACTCTCATGTTCTGGCCAGAAAACGATTATTTAGTGTAGAATTATTAAAACAACAGTGTATCGGATTGAAAACTATCGGCGCTAGCGCTAAGCTTCGGATTAGCTCTCTCCATTCTGCACACTCCGTGCGCTGAATAAAGAGAGAATCAATTGATCTAGAAAAAATTAAAGATGGGTTTGTTCTCATGTTTTTATGTTAGGGTTTATGTCGTGATTGAGCAGAATTTCGAAAATATTCGTCATCGGAAATGATGAGTCATCCGTGGAAGCTCGCGCTGATTTGATTGAGATTACCCAGAAAACTGAACAAAAATTTGCCTCTTACAATTAGGGAGTCTCATGCGATAGCGCCAAAAATTGGAGTGGAATGGAATATCCGAGAAAAATGTGTTGATTTTCACATGCACTGTAGGTGAGGTGAGAGGGCAATCTTGGATGATTTTGATTTTGATATCAAGCATTTTGATATAATAAATAACAAAACACTCCCACATAAAAAAATTCAGTCTCTGCAACAGCGTCATGTTAATGGCAAAGCTGTGCAAATTGCATTGAACAAATTGTGTATTGCCCTCGTTCTCAAATTAAAAATAAGTCAGTTCCCGATAGAGCGAGATTACGGTACATAAAATCGATATTTCCAGCTGCTCATCGTGGTGGCTGAGTGCTGCGTTGCCGTGTTCGTGCAGTCCGTCAACGACTGGATGAAGACTGAAACCTCCCTCTATTTTATGGGCGGAGCGTGGTGAGGAGTGATCTTTGATCTTTGATCTCTGATCTCTGAATCTTGGCAGGAAACATCGCTGATCGCTCCATGATCTCAGTATTATAGTTGAAAATTAAAGCATAATTAGAAATTAAATTATAATTTAAAATTATTTCGAAAATTGCAGTCTGATCTTCTTAATTCTCTACTTCGCAATCATCTGCGTCAAACCACTCAGGAGATCCTTCCCTCTCAACATCATTACCGCCTTCCTAATGGTGATAAATTATCTTTGATCTTTGATCTTTTTCTCTGATTTTGGATGCGCATTATGGATGTTTGCAATTGCTAGAGACTCAACTGTTCTCCTTTCTCTGATCGCAAAAACGGCGACACACCAGTTGAAAAGAGCAAGGTTCAAGATACCGCAATATGTGTAAAAATAGTTCATGTTGCGAGAGTGAATGTTTTTAAAATGTTGTGATTCGAAAAAATCGAAATCTGTTTTATACTACAGAGAAGGAAACCGTGAAACGTATGTGTAAGAGATTTTTTGAATGCAATGAATGCATTTTCGATTATAGAAAATCGGGAAAAATAATTTTTTCTTCGCGACTATCGAAAGATCAAAGATCAACCAATCCTTCCTCTCAGGCAGCCTCCCTTGGTTTCCTCGTCGCTCAGCTCTGCGCATTCTTCACTGTCGACTCGATCCTGCTTTGCGTGAGTTCAACTCCTCATCTGACTTCAAACAAATGCCTACTGGAGTTGTCGTTTCGGCTTCGTCTCTCTCCATTCTGCACACTATCTCACCGATCAGAGATACGAGAGAGTGTGCAGAATGGAGAGAGCTGAAAACTGAAACAACATCACGAATGCCTACTTCTTTCATGCAGTTGCAAGCATGACATGCATGTTTTAAAGTTTAGCAAATACGTCAATGAGAAAAGCATGAATGATGATGCGTAAAATGAATAAGGTTTCATTGGCTCGACTGATCTTTGATCTTTCTCTTTTCTAAGGTTGGCCTCCTCGTGGTCTCCGTTTTCTCGATCGCCCTGTTCTCGTGCCAGACAAGATTCGACATGATGAAGTGAGTGGATGATCTTTGATCTTTGCGATTGATAACTTCGTTTCTATGTTTACCGTTCAAAATGAGGTTATGGTGTCTGATTGAAGTCCGCTATATCAATGGTTCGAGCCCCACGATCGACCATGTTTTGCAAGATGGGTCGTTAATTTATGATCTTTTGCGATCTGATATTCGAACCGACTTATAACATGATTTTGATGTCTAGACATGTATGTAATATATCCACACTTTAGCACAGGAGATTGATCTTTGATCCTTTCAGCTGTGTGGGAGTCGTCATTCTGCTGACGATGTACCTGTTCTGGATCGGTCTCTTCTCCTTTGGATATTTGTTCTGGTACGTGTCTTGTCTTCTCGATTGAATGACATCTCCGAAACATATACCAATTCTCAACACAAAAAATTACTGTGTTTTGAGCCTGTTTTCATCTAGGAGCAGTAGCCGACAGGAAAAAAGAAAAAAAACGATTGGGAACATCTTCGTAGATCTTTGATCTCAGGTTCGCCGACGCATATTGGATGAATATGATGTGGTCTGTGATCGCCTGCACGCTCTTCATGATCTACCTCGCAATCGATATTCAGGTGACTACAGTAACCTCTAGTGAAGACAAATCGGCATAGACCCCCCCCTTTTTTGCATGATGTCTCATTGGTCAGAGAAACTTGAGAGCATGCGAAATGAGGAGTCGGATGTCGATTTGCCACCATTAGTACCATTTCTCCTCTCAAACCATGAAGTCCATTCACTTATCCAGACTTGTTGACAAGTGCTGCCGGATCTAAAACGGCACTCTCCATTCTGCACACTCCATCGCTTGCAACGAGAGTGTGTGCACAATAGAGAGAGCAGATCCGGCATCACTACTGGTAACAGAATTTCCGTAAAAGAAAACCCATCAATCTCATATTTTGTTATCTTCCCATTAGGGAGATCCTTTTGGTTCATACACACTCTCTATTTTGCACACTCCCTCGCAGGACTCGGCAGAAAATGCAGAAAGTGTGCAGAATAGAGAAAGAGCCAACAGTATCACTGGTACCAAGCATTAGGCTAGGCCACTGAACTTTAGTAAAAGATGAAAATGTATTGTTTTCTTCAATTGTAATACCATCACATCAAGTTCATACTCTTTCTATTCTGCACACTCTTTCCTTTCTCTGACCGTCGAAATAGTGTGCAGAATGGAGAGAGCGGGTCATCCCCTCAATCGTCTCTTTCTCAGATGATCATGGGTGGTCGTCGTCACTCGATTTCCCCCGAAGAGTACGTCTACGCCGCCGTCCAGATCTTCATCGACGTCGTCTACATCTTCATGTACCTCCTACAGATCTTCGGAATCGTCAAGAACTGAGATGGACGTCATCTTCGAGCCAGATGACGTCGTCGTTAACCACATACATATTAGTGTTGCCCCGGATCGAATAGGGCTCTTTCTCCACTCACACCCATTAGAGAGGGAGTGTGCAGAATGGAGAGAGGGCTACTATTCGATCCCCAACTTCACTACTAAATATCCCTGTTGTACACAGCCGTGCCATTCCCACCAACATTTCATTGTGATCTGCTGTCAGTTTTAATGAATACTTCATCATTTCGATCAGGGAAACGGACAACAATAGACATTGAGTGATCGATAATTATTCAGAATGATGAATTTAAATAAAACATAATTTGGCAACGAAAGATTCGGAAGCTGCCTGAGAGAATGCATTAGACAAAAGTACTTCTTAGAATACGCGATTGTATATCGAAACTAAATCAGAGATTACGTCTGGGGCGGAAAAGATTTCGCCTGGCGCGTGAGTAGTAGTGCTCTTCAGAGCTGCTGCCCATGTTCATCTCGAACCTGAGATGAGTGGATCACGGTAGCTGACCCAGCGAACTACAGTAGCTGACCCAGCGAACTACCGTAGCTGACCCAGCGAGCTACAATATCTGACCCAACGAACTACAATATCTGACCCAGCGAACGACCGTACCTGAGCTGCTTGGTTCTCCTCTCAGCATGGTGCTCATTGATGCTTAAATCGGTCTGGAGAAGCTTGATCTTCTCGTAGAGATTGCCCACTCCAGCAGCGTCGGCACGCGATTGCTGAGATTACGGTAGTTGAGAAAGGTCAGATTCATGATTGACCTACCCAGTGGGCGTTCTTCCGCTTTCGCTGCGCTTCTTTGAGTTCGACAATGTGTTCATACGATCGCTGAAAGTGTACTGAATAGAGATGTAATGTTCCCTTTTTGTCTATCTAAATTTTCGATCGGACATGCCAATAATAAGCGTTTAGAATTGAGAAAACTGAAACCCTAGCAGAAATTACGCATGTTGATGTTGAAATTCGTCTACCGTACCTGAGTCTCCGGACTTTGCTTCGCTAGAATCGTGTCAACCTTGATCTTCAACTCTGATCTAAGAGAGGGATACGGTAATCGAAGATAGTATAACGTTAGTATAACTGTACCTAGGAGTGTAGTCATCGTCATCGAGAGCGTCGAGAATACGACGATCCGGTCCGCGAACGAGTTCCTGAGGGGAAGAATACTGTAGCTTTGCATACGGTAATCATTGCTGACTATTGATTGGGTTATCAAAAGTGCACGATACCTCGAGCTCCTCAATGTACAGAGGCGAATCAGCTAGCGCTGAAGAGACCAGAAGAGCGACTCCGATCAGGTAGAGAAGCATTGTGTAGTACGGTAGGATACGGTAAGATGGGGAGAAGGAGAGGATCGAGAAGATGGTTTGAGAAACAGCGTCCCCCTTTTGTACCCGCTTCGTTAGTAACCAACAAGCCACTGTTAGTTTGCGGGCGAGAGAAAGAGAAAACTCTCAGTTCCGCACTGTGACACGAAAGCGGCTGAGGTTACTAATAGTGAGCTATCATTATTTCGACCTGTGGGGCTTTTCCGACATTTTTCATAGTCATTCAAGAACTCATAACAATACCGAAAACCACTTTTGTAAAAAAAAATAGTGATAAAAATTCTTAGCTGTAATTCAGCGATCTTTCTAGCATGTGAAAGGATCTGTTTTGATGAAAATATTAAATTATCGAGTTGATTGAATCATCATGAATTCACTTAGAACACACCACGAACATCTTTTTTATAAAAAAAAAACTAGCCATCTGAACAAAAACAAGCAAATCGTCTGCTAATGCGAACGAGAAATGGTGTTTCCAAACCGAATAATGGTTCTCTCCATTCTGCACACTTTCTCTGATCGTCGAGATAGTGTGCAGATTGGAGAGCATATTATTCGATCCGGCAAAACTACATATATGATGTTCTTCTCTGTGAGTGAAATTGGTATTAGTTTTTCACGATTCTAGTGGGGAGAATTGTATTTTCTTGCATCCCGAGAGAAGATAAGGAAGTGGTGAAACACACAACTCATTGGCCGAATTTCGCCGGGCGCTGATTCTCATGCAAATCCCTCCCTCGTCTGAATGAGAATACGTGCGAAAGCCGTTTCGCACAGTATATAAATGAACTCTTTCAGGGGTCGATAATACGTGTTATGATTCTTTTCAAGCAAGATGTATAATTGATTGAGACATACACCGTTTATCAAGATCTGCTGAAGCAGAAAAACAACAACAAAAATGGAGGAATTGATATCTCAAGGGGAGCGAATGTAGCGTCTGGCACGAGCGTAGTAGTGCTCCTCTGAGCTGCTTCCGTAAATGCCCATATTCGCCCTCATTTCGTACCTAAAATCAGCATATTTATGTATCTGACCCAGCGAACTACCGTACCACAACTTCTTGGATCGCATCTCCGCCTGATGCTCGGTGATGCTCATATCGGTCTGGAGAAGCTTGATTTTCTCGTATAGATTGCCCACTCCGGCCTCATCGGCACGGGATTGCTGAGATTACGGTAGTTGAGAGAGGTCAGATTCATGATTGACCTACCCAATGGGCGTTCTCGCGATTTCGCTGTGATTCTTTCAGTTCGACAATATGCTCGTATGATCGCTGAATTTCCGGACTTTGCTTTGCTAGGATCTCGTCGAATTTTATCTTCAGCTCGGATCTGAGAGGGGATTACTGTAATCTAAGATACGGTAGCATATTTGTACCTGGGCGTATAGTTATCATCATCAAGTACGTCCAAAACATATCGATCCGGTCCGTAGACGAGGTCCTGAGTGGAAGAATACTGTAGCTTTGATTACGGTAATCAGGGAATGATATTGATCAATTTGGAATAAGTGATGTACCTCAAGTTCCTCGATATAGAGTGGAGAATCAGCTAGCGATGAAGAGGCCAGAAGAGCAACTACAAGAAGGTAGAGGAGCATCGCGGAGTACGGTAGGATACGGTATGATACGGTAGGATGAGAAGAGGCTGTAGATGGTTGTTGGAGGAATAGCGTTTCTCTTTATATAACGCTGTCGTTAGTCACCAGCGTGCTACAGTTAGTGTGAGAGCGAGAGAAAGAGATCTCTAGCACCTCCTCACTGTGACAAGCGAAATGTTATTGGTTACTAATGCTGTGATGAATTCGAATCAATTTTTTACTTGCAATGTGTGACTTGTCAGGACGATTCGATAATATACTGAATGATTTCTCATTTGGATGCTGTTCAGAGGAGAGACTTGTGGAGTAGTGATGCCGTTTTGCTTTCCCTCTCTCCATTTTGCACACTCTCTCGCTAGTCAGATAAACGAGTGATTCCGCCGAATGGAGAGGCCTATTATCCGGCATCTCTACCAGCATTTGCCTTGATCTTCTCTAAATGATTTCCCTCTAACTCGAGCCTCTGATATTTTAGTCAATCTCCCAAAGCCAAGTCGAGCTTTGAGGGAGATTGATGAATTTGGAGCCACGATTTTGTAACCGATCATTAAAGATCCGCCGAAGTACTCACTTTGATTATATCACTTTTGTTTTATAACCAACTATTTAGACACCGTTCCAATAGGAGTAATGGTTTTAGTCTATTTTAAATCATAACCGATGAATTATCACCTAGCTTTTATAACCTTGCGAATTATAACTTACAATCGGGAATTTATGACTTTGGAATCGACTTTTTTAAAACACGACGTTTTATAACTGACAATCGGGAACTGATGACTTTGGACTCATCTTTTTTATAACCCGACGTTTTATAACTTTCAATCGGGAACTGACGATTTTTTAAATGATTTTTCTCTCCGTTTTTCTGCATAGTTATATGAAGAAAAACAATTATTTTAATGATTTTGCTTGAATAATGTGAATATATGTTTTGCTGAATATTTTCAATTGACTAAGCCTCAGGTTTGCTGAACCTACCGTAATCCCGACTTCGAAAACCGTACTTGGCATGGTGCTATATATTTGTTCTTGGTCTAAGTAATTCTTATTACACCTATTTCATTATTTTATGGAAGAAAAATACGAGATAGGTGGTTTTTCGGTATGCTCAGGGGTCGGAGTTACGGTAGGTTGAGGGCACCACCGAAAAACCACCTATCTCGTATTTTTCTTCCATAAAATACTGAATTTGGTGTAATAAGAATTATTGAAACCAAGTAAAAAGATATAGCACCATGACAAGTATGGTTTTCGAAGTAGGGATTACGGTAGGTTGATCAAGGCCAAGGCTTAAGCAACTTGAAAATATTCAGCAAAACATATATTCGCATTATTCAAACAAAATCATTAAAATAAAATAGTTTTCATATACTTATAAGTTGAAAGTATGTAGAAAACCGAGGGAACAATTAATCTTTAAAAATCGTCAGTTCCCGATTGAAAGTTATAAAACGTCGGGATATAAAAAAGATGATTCCAAAGTCATGAGTTCCCGATTGCCAGTTATAATTCGATTATGCTTAAAAAATAGTTTATAAAAAAAGGTTATAAATTAATAGTTCCGCTTTATCCTTTTCAAATCCAGTGGTTCTCGTAAGCCGGTTCTATAAAGTGGGTTTTAAAATGAATGCTCCAAAACAATAGTGTGTAAATCGTCAGTTACAAAGTCGTTGCTCCAAATTCATCGATCTCCGCTTTGAGAATGTATTCTTTAAGCTTAGAGAGTGTTACTGACAGAATCACACAGCTTTTCGAGAGCGATCGAAAGTTAGGGAGACAGAGAAAAACTAGAGATAATTCAAAAGTGATAGTGTATAGCACTACGATTAGTAGCCACGCTAACGACAGGCATTTTGACAGAAACTAATAACAGAACTGAAGTATGATTAATAAAGGAAAGGACCCAATCGTATTTATTGAACAAGATCGGAAGATGGCATCCGAATTGCAGTCTAGCCACTGGGAACGGATAGTGTCTCTCCCTATGTATATTCACTCATCTCGATGTCAGAGTCTGAATCCCTTTCATATTGGCATTATATTTTATTATGTTATTTTTTATCATTTTAATAATTATATTATACATGTCTAAGCAACACTTAATTTACAAGTGGCCTGAGTCGATAAAATCAAACAATATCATTCCCTGATTACCGGATTTGCATGAGAATCAGCGCCCGGCGAAATTCGGCCAATGAGTTGTGTGTTTCACCACTTCCTTATCTTCTCTCGGGATGCAAGAAAATACAATTCTCCCCACTAGAATCGTGAAAAACTAATACCAATTTCACTCACAGAGAAGAACGTCATATATGTAGTTTTGCCGGATCGAATAATATGCTCTCCAATCTGCACACTATCTCGACGATCAGAGAAAGTGTGCAGAATGGAGAGAACCATTATTCGGTTTGGAAACACCATTTCTCGTTCGCATTAGCAGACGGTTTGCTTGTTTTTGTTCAGATGGCTAGTTTTTTTTTATAAAAAAGATGTTCGTGGTGTGTTCTAAGTGAATTCATGATGATTCAATCAACTCGATAATTTAATATTTTCATCAAAACAGATCCTTTCACATGCTAGAAAGATCGCTGAATTACAGCTAAGAATTTTTATCACTATTTTTTTTTACAAAAGTGGTTTTCGGTATTGTTATGAGTTCTTGAATGACCGATATGTTTTGGACGTACTTGATGATGATAACTATACGCCCAGGTACAAATATGCTACCGTATCTTAGATTACAGTAATCCCCTCTCAGATCCGAGCTGAAGATAAAATTCGACGAGATCCTAGCAAAGCAAAGTCCGGAAATTCAGCGATCATACGAGCATATTGTCGAACTGAAAGAATCACAGCGAAATCGCGAGAACGCCCATTGGGTAGGTCAATCATGAATCTGACCTCTCTCAACTACCGTAATCTCAGCAATCCCGTGCCGATGAGGCCGGAGTGGGCAATCTATACGAGAAAATCAAGCTTCTCCAGACCGATATGAGCATCACCGAGCATCAGGCGGAGATGCGATCCAAGAAGTTGTGGTACGGTAGTTCGCTGGGTCAGATACATAAATATGCTGATTTTAGGTACGAAATGAGGGCGAATATGGGCATTTACGGAAGCAGCTCAGAGGAGCACTACTACGCTCGTGCCAGACGCTACATTCGCTCCCCTTGAGATATCAATTCCTCCATTTTTGTTGTTGTTTTTCTGCTTCAGCAGATCTTGATAAACGGTGTATGTCTCAATCAATTATACATCTTGCTTGAAAAGAATCATAACACGTATTATCGACCCCTGAAAGAGTTCATTTATATACTGTGCGAAACGGCTTTCGCACGTATTCTCATTCAGACGAGGGAGGGATTTGCATGAGAATCAGCGCCCGGCGAAATTCGGCCAATGAGTTGTGTGTTTCACCACTTCCTTATCTTCTCTCGGGATGCAAGAAAATACAATTCTCCCCACTAGAATCGTGAAAAACTAATACCAATTTCACTCACAGAGAAGAACATCATATATGTAGTTTTGCCGGATCGAATAATATGCTCTCCAATCTGCACACTATCTCGACGATCAGAGAAAGTGTGCAGAATGGAGAGAACCATTATTCGGTTTGGAAACACCATTTCTCGTTCGCATTAGCAGACGATTTGCTTGTTTTTGTTCAGATGGCTAGTTTTTTTTTTATAAAAAAGATGTTCGTGGTGTGTTCTAAGTGAATTCATGATGATTCAATCAACTCGATAATTTAATATTTTCATCAAAACAGATCCTTTCACATGCTAGAAAGATCGCTGAATTACAGCTAAGAATTTTTATCACTATTTTTTTTTACAAAAGTGGTTTTCGGTATTGTTATGAGTTCTTGAATGACTATGAAAAATGTCGGAAAAGCCCCACAGGTCGAAATAATGATAGCTCACTATTAGTAACCTCAGCCGCTTTCGTGTCACAGTGCGGAACTGAGAGTTTTCTCTTTCTCTCGCCCGCAAACTAACAGTGGCTTGTTGGTTACTAACGAAGCGGGTACAAAAGGGGGACGCTGTTTCTCAAACCATCTTCTCGATCCTCTCCTTCTCCCCATCTTACCGTATCCTACCGTACTACACAATGCTTCTCTACCTGATCGGAGTCGCTCTTCTGGTCTCTTCAGCGCTAGCTGATTCGCCTCTGTACATTGAGGAGCTCGAGGTATCGTGCACTTTTGATAACCCAATCAATAGTCAGCAATGATTACCGTATGCAAAGCTACAGTATTCTTCCCCTCAGGAACTCGTTCGCGGACCGGATCGTCGTATTCTCGACGCTCTCGATGACGATGACTACACTCCTAGGTACAGTTATACTAACGTTATACTATCTTCGATTACCGTATCCCTCTCTTAGATCAGAGTTGAAGATCAAGGTTGACACGATTCTAGCGAAGCAAAGTCCGGAGACTCAGGTACGGTAGACGAATTTCAACATCAACATGCGTAATTTCTGCTAGGGTTTCAGTTTTCTCAATTCTAAACGCTTATTATTGGCATGTCCGATCGAAAATTTAGATAGACAAAAAGGGAACATTACATCTCTATTCAGTACACTTTCAGCGATCGTATGAACACATTGTCGAACTCAAAGAAGCGCAGCGAAAGCGGAAGAACGCCCACTGGGTAGGTCAATCATGAATCTGACCTTTCTCAACTACCGTAATCTCAGCAATCGCGTGCCGACGCTGCTGGAGTGGGCAATCTCTACGAGAAGATCAAGCTTCTCCAGACCGATTTAAGCATCAATGAGCACCATGCTGAGAGGAGAACCAAGCAGCTCAGGTACGGTCGTTCGCTGGGTCAGATATTGTAGTTCGCTGGGTCAGATATTGTAGCTCGCTGGGTCAGCTACGGTAGTTCGCTGGGTCAGCTACTGTAGTTCGCTGGGTCAGCTACCGTGATCCACTCATCTCAGGTTCGAGATGAACATGGGCAGCAGCTCTGAAGAGCACTACTACTCACGCGCCAGGCGAAATCTTTTCCGCCCCAGACGTAATCTCTGATTTAGTTTCGATATCCAATCGCGTATTCTAAGAAGTACTTTTGTCTAATGCATTCTCTCAGGCAGCTTCCGAATCTTTCGTTGCCAAATTATGTTTTATTTAAATTCATCATTCTGAATAATTATCGATCACTCAATGTCTATTATTGTCCGTTTCCCTGATCGAAATGATGAAGTATTCATTAAAACTGACAGCAGATCACAATGAAATGTTGGTGGGAATGGCACGGCTGTGTACAACAGGGATATTTAGTATTCGATCCGGGGCAACACTAATATGTATGTGGTTAACGACGACGTCATCTGGCTCGAAGATGACGTCCATCTCAGTTCTTGACGATTCCGAAGATCTGTAGGAGGTACATGAAGATGTAGACGACGTCGATGAAGATCTGGACGGCGGCGTAGACGTACTCTTCGGGGGAAATCGAGTGACGACGACCACCCATGATCATCTGAGAAAGAGACGATTGAGGGGATGACCCGCTCTCTCCATTCTGCACACTATTTCGACGGTCAGAGATAGGAAAGAGTGTGCAGAATAGAAAGAGTATGAACTTGATGTGATGGTATTACAATTGAAGAAAACAATACATTTTCATCTTTTACTAAAGTTCAGTGGCCTAGCCTAATGCTTGGTACCAGTGATACTGTTGGCTCTTTCTCTATTCTGCACACTTTCTGCATTTTCTGCCGAGTCCTGCGAGGGAGTGTGCAAAATAGAGAGTGTGTATGAACCAAAAGGATCTCCCTAATGGGAAGATAACAAAATATGAGATTGATGGGTTTTCTTTTACGGAAATTCTGTTACCAGTAGTGATGCCGGATCTGCTCTCTCTATTGTGCACACACTCTCGTTGCAAGCGATGGAGTGTGCAGAATGGAGAGTGCCGTTTTAGATCCGGCAGCACTTGTCAACAAGTCTGGATAAGTGAATGGACTTCATGGTTTGAGAGGAGAAATGGTACTAATGGTGGCAAATCGACATCCGACTCCTCATTTCGCATGCTCTCAAGTTTCTCTGACCAATGAGACATCATGCAAAAAAGAGGGGGGGTCTATGCCGATTTGTCTTCACTAGAGGTTACTGTAGTCACCTGAATATCGATTGCGAGGTAGATCATGAAGAGCGTGCAGGCGATCACAGACCACATCATATTCATCCAATATGCGTCGGCGAACCTGAGATCAAAGATCTACGAAGATGTTCCCAATCGTTTTTTTTCTTTTTTCCTGTCGGCTACTGCTCCTAGATGAAAACAGGCTCAAAACACAGTAATTTTTTGTGTTGAGAATTGGTATATGTTTCGGAGATGTCATTCAATCGAGAAGACAAGACACGTACCAGAACAAATATCCAAAGGAGAAGAGACCGATCCAGAACAGGTACATCGTCAGCAGAATGACGACTCCCACACAGCTGAAAGGATCAAAGATCAATCTCCTGTGCTAAAGTGTGGATATATTACATACATGTCTAGACATCAAAATCATGTTATAAGTCGGTTCGAATATCAGATCGCAAAAGATCATAAATTAACGACCCATCTTGCAAAACATGGTCGATCGTGGGGCTCGAACCATTGATATAGCGGACTTCAATCAGACACCATAACCTCATTTTGAACGGTAAACATAGAAACGAAGTTATCAATCGCAAAGATCAAAGATCATCCACTCACTTCATCATGTCGAATCTTGTCTGGCACGAGAACAGGGCGATCGAGAAAACGGAGACCACGAGGAGGCCAACCTTAGAAAAGAGAAAGATCAAAGATCAGTCGAGCCAATGAAACCTTATTCATTTTACGCATCATCATTCATGCTTTTCTCATTGACGTATTTGCTAAACTTTAAAACATGCATGTCATGCTTGCAACTGCATGAAAGAAGTAGGCATTCGTGATGTTGTTTCAGTTTTCAGCTCTCTCCATTCTGCACACTCTCTCGTATCTCTGATCGGTGAGATAGTGTGCAGAATGGAGAGAGACGAAGCCGAAACGACAACTCCAGTAGGCATTTGTTTGAAGTCAGATGAGGAGTTGAACTCACGCAAAGCAGGATCGAGTCGACAGTGAAGAATGCGCAGAGCTGAGCGACGAGGAAACCAAGGGAGGCTGCCTGAGAGGAAGGATTGGTTGATCTTTGATCTTTCGATAGTCGCGAAGAAAAAATTATTTTTCCCGATTTTCTATAATCGAAAATGCATTCATTGCATTCAAAAAATCTCTTACACATACGTTTCACGGTTTCCTTCTCTGTAGTATAAAACAGATTTCGATTTTTTCGAATCACAACATTTTAAAAACATTCACTCTCGCAACATGAACTATTTTTACACATATTGCGGTATCTTGAACCTTGCTCTTTTCAACTGGTGTGTCGCCGTTTTTGCGATCAGAGAAAGGAGAACAGTTGAGTCTCTAGCAATTGCAAACATCCATAATGCGCATCCAAAATCAGAGAAAAAGATCAAAGATCAAAGATAATTTATCACCATTAGGAAGGCGGTAATGATGTTGAGAGGGAAGGATCTCCTGAGTGGTTTGACGCAGATGATTGCGAAGTAGAGAATTAAGAAGATCAGACTGCAATTTTCGAAATAATTTTAAATTATAATTTAATTTCTAATTATGCTTTAATTTTCAACTATAATACTGAGATCATGGAGCGATCAGCGATGTTTCCTGCCAAGATTCAGAGATCAGAGATCAAAGATCAAAGATCACTCCTCACCACGCTCCGCCCATAAAATAGAGGGAGGTTTCAGTCTTCATCCAGTCGTTGACGGACTGCACGAACACGGCAACGCAGCACTCAGCCACCACGATGAGCAGCTGGAAATATCGATTTTATGCACCGTAATCTCGCTCTATCGGGAACTGACTTATTTTTAATTTGAGAACGAGTGCAATACACAATTTGTTCAATGCAATTTGCACAGCTTTGCCATTAACATGACGCTGTTGCAGAGACTGAATTTTTTTAATGTGGGAGTGTTTTGTTATTTATTATATCAAAATGCTTGATATCAAAATCAAAATCATCCAAGATTACCCTCTCACCTCACCTACAGTGCATGTGAAAATCAACACATTTTTCTCGGATATTCCATTCCACTCCAATTTTTGGCGCTATCGCATGAGACTCCCTAATTGTAAGAGGCAAATTTTTGTTCAGTTTTCTGGGTAATCTCAATCAAATCAGCGCGAGCTTCCACGGATGACTCATAATTTCCGATGACGAATATTTTCGAAATTCTGCTCAATCACGACATAAACCCTAACATAAAAACATGAGAACAAACCCATCTTTAATTTTTTCTAGATCAATTGATTCTCTCTTTATTCAACGCACGGAGTGTGCAGAATGGAGAGAGCTAATCCGAAGCTTAGCGCTAGCGCCGATAGTTTCCAATCCGATACACTGTTGCCCGCACCGACTGCTCCGAGAAGGCCATGCTGGGGAAATCGACTGGAATATCGATTTTTTATGGATAAAAAATCGATGGATCTGAGTCCGCCGTGACCCTACTCATCTTCTCGATCTATGCGATATCTTTTGCACCTAGTGCTTTGCACGACAGGCACTAGTGTTACCGAATCGAATATTAGCTCTCTCCATTCTGCACACTCTCTGGTTTTTCGGGCCGATGAGATAGTGTGCCTAATGAGTACTTCCCCTATTTCACATTGTCTTAGTCTAACTGACCTGGCTTGGCTCCTGCCTCGACATCTTCAGTCGGATATCCTCCAGCACCCGGAGGAGGGGCGTGGTCTTGATACATCTCCGGATTGTAGGCTGGAGGAGGGGGAGGAGCGTAGTTCTGAAAAATATTTAAAAACATATATATTATTATTTATAGATTCGAGATATTTCAAACCACATCATAGTTGATATTTAGCGACTGAAAGATGTCATTCTAGTCTTTCGGTGCGAAAAAAAGGATTTGCACGCATTTATCGGGGTTAGGCTCTATCTATATCTTAAGTTTCCGACGCCTTGTTATCGATTCGAATCTCTCTCTCTCACAATCGCTCACTGGGGATTAGTTTTTATCGCTAGGTTTTCTCGGCTTTGTATCGATTTGAATCACACTTTCACCTCTTCCATTTTTGGTCATTCAACAAATTGCTCTAAATAAATCTTCACAACATTATGAGGTTCCTCTTACTATGAGTGAAGGAACCGGCACCATTTTGAATTATTCAATATTTTCGACCTACCGGCACTCCTTTTTATCTATTATTTTTTATCTTCAGGTTTTAAATGCATCGTATCGATTTGAATTGTGGAATGACTTTATCCTGAGCCGAGAAAACTAATCTAATTACTCACCGGTGCTTCCATGCCGATGCCTCCCGCTTGAGGGCTCTGCTGATTCTGCACTGGCATGGGCGGGTTACTGTAGGCGTAGTTGTACTGTGTCTGGGAGGGGGCGTGGCCAGGGGTGCTGCTGGCCCACACCTCGTCCTCCTCGTTGCCCATGATGATGCTTCTGCTGCTGCTGATAATGATGATTTGGTATATTTCTTTATTGCTCTCTCCATTATGCACACTCACTCATCGGTGATAGAGTGCGATGAACGGAGAGAACGGAAACCGAACAAGCAACAGCAATGATGATAGATTACGGTAACATGAGGGATACGGTAGGTGGAACGATGGGGGAAAGATAATTGAGAGATTCCATTTCGGAAAGTGAGACATGGTATAACTATCGTAGCACTGAGCGACATCCCGCATGATTAAATTTACTTTTAAATGCGCCTATTAAAATTTTTTTTTAAACAAATCAAGCAGCAGAACACGATCAACACAAGAAAATTGCGAGACGAAGTATTTTTTTTAAAAGAAAACGTTTCGAAACTATTCTTCGCCGAAATGTCTTTCTCTCGTTTTGATTCTGTCTAATGTCTTACCGTAGATCGATGGAATGCGATTTCTCATTTGCCCCCTATCAGGGTGACTAACTAATACGGTACAATGAAGTGTTCGGTGATAAAGGGTGTGTCGCGATAGCGATCGATAATATCTGTTCATGCATCTTTGCCACGCTGTAATGCGGGGGATGTTGCCAAGCCCCAGCCGCTTCCCCTTTTTGCTCCGTTCTCCCCCCGTCTCAAGCATGTTGTAATTGAATAAAGTCAGTCTTCCCCCAATCTCTGGCAGTGAGCACACGTAGAGGGAAGGCTCCGGCAAATGCCGACAAGTGGTGCATAGCGGCCAAGTTAGTGAACCCGAGCCCCCCCTCCCCCCAACCACTGAACCACCTGAGGAACCACCCGAGTAACCCCTTCTCTTCCTCCAATCTCTTCCCCTTCCCCTCTTCCCTCTTCTCTCGTTTCACGCACGGACGTTGGGAGCGACACGAACGGAGCAGCTGTCTACGTGAGTCACTCTGCCACGACGTTTCGCCCAATCCGGTCAGCCAGCCTGCCCCAGATGGCCGACTATGCAGAGAGGCAGGCCAGGGCGGCCGTCAAGAAGATGTCAGCCAACCTGTTTGAGCTGACGAAGAAGCCCTACACTGTGGACCAGAGCGATCCCAAGGCAGTGGAGGCTCTGCTTGAAGATACGACCAAGGACATCCTCACTCTGGAGTCGCTCCGTCAGAAGTTGGATACGACGGTACGCTCGTTCAGCGAAGTCATTGAGAGAGCCCAGGAGGAGAAGCAAGCTGATCTCAAGGGAAAGTTCGAGAATCTCTGCAGCGAGACGGATCCATTGGATGAGAAGTGCGACGAGGCTCTCATCACCCTGAGAACTACCGAACGGAGTCTACAACGTGCACTACACTATGGAGTGATTGATACCGGAGGAGACACAGGGATGGATGAAGAAGATGACGACGAGGAGGAGAAATCAGAGGAGAACGCGACTCTCCCCCAGCACAAGAAAGCCACTGGTCTAAGTGAGTCACAGGAACAGCTGACCCAGCGGCGCCGAGTGAGGGGGATCGAGACGCGCTTGCCACGTCAAGAGCTTCCTATCTTCGATGGAACTACCGAGTGGAGACAGTTCTACGCCAGATTCCAAGCCGTCGTGGATAGCCAGCCCATCTCCGCCACGGAGAAACTGATCTTTCTCCCAACTGCCTGAGAGGCACTCCCCTCCAGCTCGTATCAGGCTACGATGTATCCGATAAGGCCTATCCACACGTCATCGCCACTCTCGAGGACGAGTACGGAGATACCAAGATCCACGCATCAAGGCTACATGCAGAGCTACTGGATATGGAAAAGGCCTACGAGGACACAGCATCCATGCATAGGACTATTCAAAAAGTGCAACGGATCACCAGGCAGTTGCTGAGTCTGGGAGAATCGATCGAGAACGGATTCCTGGAGACCACCATCCACAGAAAGCTGGCACCCTCTCTCCTCGAGAAGATTTTCCGCGAGAAAGAAGCGAGAGGAGGCAAGTTCTCAGTGCCGCAGCAGCTCGAGTATCTTGCAAAGGAGATCCACATCAAGCGGCAAATGGAAGAAGTGAGCGGAGTGAAGAGCGCACCAGCTAGAGTCTACGCCGCTCACGTCAAATCCCCAAGGGAGGACGGACAACGAGTCTGCAGGATGTGTGACGGGAATCATTCCCCAGTGAGCTGCCCACTCGACGTCGAAGAGCGGAATCGGAGAGCTGCAGAGAAGAGACTCTGCTTCGGATGCCTGGGCATCAACCATCGGATATTTGAGTGCAGATCGAAGAGAGGATGTGATGTTTGTGGCAGACTCCATCACGCTGCACTCTGCAGAGGAGAACGACGACAAGCGTCAGCTGCCAAGGGATGGCACGTAACAGGAGCGGCCGTCCAGAGAGACAAGAAAGACGATTCAAGAGTGATACTCATGACAGGAGAAGTCAAGATCATCAATCCCAAAAATGGAAAGGAAGCCATCACTAACGTTTTCCTCGATAACGGAGCGGATTCCGAGTTCATCAGTGAGCGCCTCATCAAGGAGCTGGATCTGCGTCCAGTCAACGAGGACGAGATGACTGTGAGAGGATTCATGGAGCACAAGGAGACATTCCAGTCCGGAGAGTACAGAGTCAGAGCACGTCAGAAGGACGGACAGATGCTGGATCTCACCGTCTTCTCATCTCCTCACATTGTCGGTCAGATGGAGAGAATCGCCAAGGAGGATCAGGAGAAGCTGAGGCCGACTATGGAGAAAGTTGAGCCCGGTATCATCATCGGAACCCGTTTCTTCTGGGATGTGTTCCAGCACAAAGGAGAGGTGCTGCGCTCAGGCCTTCGACGGATCGAGACCAGCCTTGGAGAGATGATCACTGGAGCAGGAACAGTCGGATCTCCTAAGATGAGCAGGAAGAAGGCGAGGGAGAAACTGGAAGATGCCACTACCATCCATCACTCTGACGCAGCGGCTATGATTGAAGGCACCGTTCAACCAGCCCTGAGTGGCCCGGATAGCCTGGAAGCCGGCACCGAGCCGTCCGACAACTCGGCACCGTCTCTCCCTTGTGGCCGGGAGGGTCATCGTGTTTTCTCTACCCCCGAACTTTCTAATCTCTGGGAGAAACACGACGAAGGTCTTTGTGTCAAGCGCCGACTCCAAGCCCTTCCCTCTCATCGTGGCACGGACAAGCGAGGATTTGTTTTCCCCTATCATGGAACCAGTCATCAATGGACAGAGAACCAGGCTGATCAACTGGATCGTCGTCGCTCGTCAACTCTGGCCGTTCCTCGAATCAGCGGCCACCCCCGATGCTCTTCACACTCGATCCGCTGTCTACCTCGCGTCGTGACTGCCTCTCGCCTCAGACGCCGGCCATCGAGAGCCCGCTTCAAGGCCTAATCGGATCCGCACACTCAATTGTATTTTTGTATCACGCTTATTCAGTTTTGTAGTTTTATGAGTGTATCATATCTTATTGCTACACTCATCTTGGCGCTTGGAGTGTCGCGATAGCGATCGATAATATCTGTTCATGCATCTTTGCCACGCTGTAATGCGGGGGATGTTGCCAAGCCCCAGCCGCTTCCCCTTTTTGCTCCGTTCTCCCCCCGTCTCGAGCATGTTGTAATTGAATAAAGTCAGTCTTCCCCCCAATCTCTGGCAGTGAGCACACGTAGAGGGAAGGCTCCGGCAAATGCCGACAGGGTGCTCAATAATACGGAACTAGATATCATAGCAGGATGAATTGGCAGGATGAAAAGTAACGTTATGGCACGTGGCGAAAATTGCCCAATTTGATGCACCATTGTTTGCCATCACCTCCCAAAAGCTACCGTAACCCCCGTTCCCTCATCGTATCCCCCCATCAATCAATCCTATCGTACTTCATCGGTGGTGAGTCCGAATACGGTGGCCATGGTGGCCAGATCGGCGACCGCGAATGGTGCCAGATACTGGGCGAGGGCGCGCTTCTTGATCATCTCGTAGATGCGAGTGACGTGAGAGGAGAAGTACGGGTCCAGAAGCATCTGAGAGGGGAGAGGAGATCAAATATTGTTAGTGCGCTGAGGAAATTCAGTGCGTCATTTTATTTACGGATCGATTTCTATTTGTCATCGTGGCACTAATAAATCGCATATTTTTAGCATCGCTGTGAAACTCAAACTTTGAAAGTCAAAAATAGGAAGATCGAAGTGCACAGCGAATTCACAACGAACTTCCCCCGATTTGGCAGCAGTATGAACGTTGAGATCGCCATGCTGCATACACAATCACCATTTCGTAGCCTACCGTAATCCCCAAGCCTCGTTCCCCTACCGTAACCCTCTCCATTCCCCGTTCCACTCACCGCATCCTGGATCGAGTTGATTAGCTGGAAGAATCGTGTGAACTGTGAGCGAGTGAAGCATGTGAGAGCCTCCACCAGCATTGGCTCCGTCTCCAGAATCTTCCTGCCAAATTAGACAAATAATGATTACAACAACAAAAAATAAAACACATGGTTCGCCAAGGAACATTAAAAAAAAACAAATCATGTGTATTATTTTCCAAGTCATTTGTTTTGATCTCAGGAGTCTATTTAGAGCACATTTCATTCCTTAGAGTTCTAAAATGATGATGACAACCCCATCATATCCCAATCAGAACGATCACAGTAAATCCATTTTCTGAAGCCATGCTGTAACTCGCAATCCCCTTTACATTTCCTTCCAATCGATTCCTCCTCGCTACCGTACCCCCCCCCCTCTACAGTACCTGAACTTGCTGTCGAGGCACTTGGCCTTCATCTCGGATCGCTCGAGGGTCGCGAGCGCACAGAGGGACCCGTAGCGGGCGATGTCGAAGGGGGCGAGGATCCAGGGATCGGACAGGTGGTCCGCCTCCACCTGACAAAGAGGTCGGATTGACAATAACACAATAACAATTACTATAATAACATTTCCACGAATAAAGCTTCTTTTTTGGAAAATAAGTTATAGGACTATTTTTTAAATCTAATGATCCAATCAAACATTTTCAATAAGCCTTAAGCCAATAAGCCAAACAAGAGTTAAACTGCCAGAGAAAAAATTTGTTATTTAATTCTAATTGACATTTGATATATCCCGCGATCTTCTTGCCGCATTGAATTTAAACAACATGTTAGCGAACAATTTTAGCTCCTAGTTGCAAGGTACTGCCCAGGAAAAAATCATTACTCGTATCCAACTATAACACTAATCGTAGAAAACAAGAATTTAATAATGTCGCCTACCGTAGGCAACTAATTGATAATAACCCCTATCGTACTGTACTCCCCCCCCCCTCTCTCTCCTCGTCTACTGTACCTGGAGGAATCGCTCGCACGCCTGCTTGTAGTTCTTGCTCTCGATGGACGAGAGACCGACGATCGCGTGCAGCTTGCTCTAAAAAATAAATTAATGTTAAAACGCCGGTAGTCATAAAAATCGTTTTGTTGGTTTCATTTGCGTCTTTTACAATCTATGAAACATAGATGTCACAAGTCTCAACTTCGCATGGATTAATATTTAATTGATTCATAGTTCCAACAAGCCGTTGTCCCTTGATCCCCAATATCTACCGTACTCTTCCAATGCCTACGTTACCCTGCTCGTTCCGATGAGTAGCTTGTTCGTCTTTCTGGATGCCTCCACTTGATCGTACTGGTTGCGATTGAGACGGCCACCCGGAGCATTTGCCTGCTGAAATCAGGAAGATGTTTCCCAAGCCGATTTATTAGTGTTTCACATGGTACTGATAAGTTTAGGAGTTCTTTGTACAATAATCAGTGTGAAGGACTCGGTAATAATTTCAAACAATAGTACTTTCAATATAGCTGAATAGCGATGATGATTGACTTTCACAAATTGGAATAAAAAACTGGCCGATTTGTGTCACGTTTAGTTCTCATAATATTCGGAATTACGTAATTTGATGATAGCTCAATTGCTCTTCTTTCTCAAAATCAAAACAACCATTTTTTTAAATAAATAAAATAAAATAAAGCGTACATTCTCCGCCTCCTCTGCCTCCTGGATGGCTCTCTCGCTCTGTGAGATGAGCGGAGTGACACGATGCCACTCGAACAGCAGCACCGCCATCTCTAGCCACGATGTGTACATCTGAAGAGGAAAAAAAGTAACCTATTTGAGATCCGCGACATTTCATAGATAAAAATAAATATAAAAGTCTCTGTTTGAACGGATTCCGAAATTGTAAACGTGGAAAAACATGCAACTACCTTCCCCTCTCTTCCTCTAGATTACGAAATACTGCTCACCGCGCTAGCGGGAGATCGATGAATTTGGAGCCACGATTTTGTATCCGATCATTAAAGATCCGCCGAAGTACTCACTTTGATTATATCACTTTTGTTTTATAACCAACTATTTAGACACCGTTCCAATAGGAGTAATGGTTTTAGTCTATTTTAAATCATAACCGATGAATTATCACCTAGCTTTTATAACCTTGCGAATTATAACTTACAATCGGGAATTTATGACTTTGGAATCGACTTTTTTAAAACACGACGTTTTATAACTGACAATCGGGAACTGATGACTTTGGACTCATCTTTTTTATAACCCGACGTTTTATAACTTTCAATCGGGAACTGACGATTTTTTAAATGATTTTTCTCTCCGTTTTTCTGCATAGTTATATGAAGAAAAACAATTATTTTAATGATTTTGCTTGAATAATGTGAATATATGTTTTGCTGAATATTTTCAATTGCCTAAGCCTCAGGTTTGCTGAACCTACCGTAATCCCGACTTCGAAAACCGTACTTGGCATGGTGCTATATATTTGTTCTTGGTCTAAGTAATTCTTATTACACCTATTTCATTATTTTATGGAAGAAAAATACGAGATAGGTGGTTTTTCGGTATGCTCAGGGGTCGGAGTTACGGTAGGTTCAGCAAAACATATATTCGCATTATTCAAACAAAATCATTAAAATAAAATAGTTTTCATATACTTATAAGTTGAAACTATGTAGAAAACCGAGGGAACAATTAATCTTTAAAAATCGTCAGTTCCCGATTGTCAGTTATAATACGTCGCGTTTAAAAAAAGTTGATTCCAAAGTCATGAGTTCCCGATTGCCAGTTATAATTCGATGATGCTTAAAAAATAGTTTATAAAAAAAGGTTATAAATTAATAGTTCCGCTTTATCGTTTTCAAATCCAGTGGTTCTCGTAAGCCGGTTCTATAAAGTGAGTTTTAAAATGAATGCTCCAAAACAATAGTGTGTAAATCGTCAGTTACAAAGTCGTTGCTCCAAATTCATCGATCTCCCGCTAGCGGTATCACACAACGTAGTCAGGGGAAGCCACTAGCTCATAGATAATATTTTTTTTAGTTTTGAAATCCTGGGACTTCCCCGTTTCATGAAAACTTCTTAGTATGCATACTTTTACCACAATGATAAGTCTTTTACATCTCTGATTCTCACTCATCGCAAAGCCCGTCTACATCTTTTCACTCAATTATTCTAGCCACTTGACAATCAATAATCCAACTGACATTGATGATGTGTCTCATCTGTGTGCAGTACTCCCTCATCCCCCGATTGAACTGCTTGAATGCCTCCGTTAGCTGGCCCGTCTTCCCGTAGTGCTGCACCAATTCTTCCATCGCGCGACGAGTCGACTCCTGCAGATAATTAAAATAAATAAATTAACAGGATTAAATAATGTAATCTATATTTTCATGAGCCTAAATGTACCTAAATGTATTTTACAGCTTCAACCAACTGTCGTTAAGGCTATCCTCGCTTTGAACAACACAAGCACCCATCGGGGTTGCACTTTCCAATTTATCTCAACCGGACAACTCGCGTATCAGGTTCAAATGACACCCCTAACGAATCAAACTCAACGATCTCTCGGCAACTCATCGTCTCGAATAAATCCGTACCCGTACCATTTCCCCCCCATACCGTACCCCTTCCCCTATCATACCTTGACTCCCTCATCCTTCTGCTTCTTCAACTCGTGCAGGAGTGCATCCGTTCTCGACATGGCCGAAGCGTGCAGCGTCTCGAACCACTCCTTGTCCATCTGCAATGGAATGGCATATATAATCACCAAAAGTGAAAAATCAAAATAATCATTCGAGTAGTCATTCGAGACTCAGTACCGTAATAAACATGTTTAAAAAAACTGTCAATAGTAGGCAAGTAAAGATATTCGCTAACAGCCTTTCTGGAGAATGGCGACATCTCATTTCCAATTTCCAAACGAAAACGCAACCTCCTCACTAGTCATGTCGTTTCGGTTTCAACTCTCTCCATTCTGCACACTATCTCGCAGGTCAGAGAAACGAGAGTGTGCAGAATGGAGAGTGGAAACCGAAACGACATCCCTACTCCTCACCGGCGGAACATCCGCATCCGCGCCCCACGCCTTGCCCTCGGCGCGCGTGTAAAGCGCATGGTACTTCTGTGCGTTGCGTTTCGTCTGTAAATAAACCATGATTTTCGAAAATCAAATAAATTATTTAAATATTTTTTTTAAAACTGACCTCCTTGAGGAACTTGACCAGCGTGAGGAAGCTCTCCTTCTCCAGCGGCGGGCACGCCTCCATGATGAACTGCAAGGATTATTGATTTATAACCATTTAAAAATTTCTGAAGAAATATAAATGGTATGTATAGTTATTATGGCGCACACAAGGCATTCGAGTTAAGGTATTCCAGCCAAATATTGCTCTTGCGTCGTCTGATTTGTTTGGCAATTTCGAGACCCGTGACAACTCCGTTTCGCTTATACCAAATATGTGGCGAAGCCAACGAAGGATAATATGAGCGGTTCTAATCCTTCAATCTCTCCCCTACCGTATCCCCGTCCTTATCAATGGTACTCACATCATTTCAGATTGGCTCTCTCCATTCTACACACTCTCCCACGATTAGACAGTCAAATGAGTGTGCAGAATGGAGAGTGAACGCGAAGCTACATCCCTACAGTAATCGCGTCCATGCGGTTCATGAACCACCGTTAACCAAATTCAACGATCCGTGATCTATTGATCCATCCGATTCCCCTTAGTCTTTCTCCCGAGATGTGATTATGCAACAATATGAGCAACAACCGGCTTTATTGATCAAGGGTTGTACTCGATGGGGAGGTTCTTTCTACGGACCATGCCGTCTCCCTGGAACCACTCGCGGCGGAACTGCTTGGCGGCTCCGTCGGGGGTGTTGGTCCACTCGATCGTCACACGGTCGTTGTTGGTGTCCTGAAGAACGATGGTTTACCGTGATTACGGTAGACTACAGTAAGCGGGAGTGGGGGATCAGGATGATAGTGGTTACGGTTGATTGGGTTCTTGTAGGGTACGGTAGATCTCAGGAACTACGCTGTGTCACGGAAGATCCGGCGTTAGCGACTACAGTAATCGCCAGAGGTTAGAGTACGATATGTGGTTCGACAGGGTGGATTCGGTAGAAAAGGCTCTGGGACCGGGTCAGTGGGATACCGTACCTCCTGTCCGTAGGCGAAGGCGTCGCAGGAGACGGCGATGAGGGCGTTCTCCTTGGGGTCGAGCACTCCGGCGGCGGGGTCGACTCCGAGTCTCTTCATGTTGGTGGTCTTGAAGGCCCATCCGATACGACGAGCGGACGAGTTGGTCACCTGGAAAGGGTGGGGTTACTGTAGGTAGGTGAGATAGGGTTACGGTATGGGATCCTACTGGGGAGGAGAGGGGATGGATATCGTACCTTGATGTGGTAGGTGTGCTTGTCATCGTAGGGGGCGTTGAAGACGATCTTGGTGCCGGGCTGGGTGGCGATGTCTCCGGGAGGAACGGACTGAGCCATGTCGACGACTTGGTTGTGAGGAGGAGACCGCGAGAGCGCGCTTTTATAGGCCGGAATGAGGGACGAGAGAGAGGGAAATGAGCCATTTTTAAATGGAGAAGCGCAGGGAAATGAGGGGATAATCGATCGACTCAGACAAAGTGATTGAATTTCAATGTTTATTGCAAATTCGACGGAATTTGCTCACCTGTAGTTAAATGTGGAAGCATCGCGCGTTGTCTAATGATGATGAAATACAATTTCGGGTAAGAATTAGGGATGTAAATTCGGCTTTGGCTCTCTTCATTCTGCACACTATCTCTCCAGTCAGAGAAATAAGAGAGTGTGCAGAATGGAGCGAGTCGAAAACCGAAACGACATCACTAGTAATAATGCACTTTTTCCAGCTCCTGAAAGTGTTGTAATCGTGCTGCAACCGAAAGTACTCTCTCCATTCTGCACACTATCTTTCCAGTCAGAGAAACAAGAGAGTGTGCAGTATGTAGAGACCACAGGGTGATCTACCAAAATGCTTGCATCGGTTCGAATGTGTTCTCAATGTGTTGGTATAGTTCTGAATAACATTTTTGCTTTTTAGAGTTAGTCTCTATCTCATCTCTCAGCCGAGTTCTCCCTCGAAAAGCACGCGCGCGCTGGCAAGGGAGAGGAGAGGGAAATCAGGCGAGAGAGAAAAGGGGCGGAGCCTCTCTCACGTGTCTCTCTCGCCTCCCTCGCCCTCTCGCTCGCCTCTCCCCGCGCTCGCCGACAATTCGGAGAAAATTATTAAAATTCCAAAAAAAATCTTAAAATTCTTCTAAAATACGAGTGAACTGAATTTGAGTTGCGGAGCTAGCGGCAATCACTAGAAAGCCTTCAGATCACGTTTTTCGACCTTAAAAGACGTGTTTGACCTACTTAGAATGCACCGACCATTTTCCGCATTGCATGCTTTGTAGTGGCTGCTGAGACCTACAGAAAACGCTTTAGAGCGTCCTGATTGATAAAGAACTAGAATTGTCGAGTCGCGCGCTAGTTTTGTGCAATTCTCTATTGCACCCAAGTGGGTGGAGACTGCGGTCTCTAGCAGTATGGAGAATGTCAAAATTCAACTTCTGGCCAGTAACATTATCCTATGCTTATATTGCATCGGGCATCCGATGAAAAGTCCTATGGAAAACGGCGATTCGACCAGACAAATACCGCAATATTAGTCAGACATTTAAAAATAGTCGTGCTGAATATTTTATCGATTTCAGTACGAATTACAACTCAATCGCAAGAATGAAATTATGCAACGGCGAGTGGGAAAACTCTTTTGAGATGAGATGGAAATTGGGAAAACGCAGAGATGGAATCCAACTGTGATCCATTCCAGGATATTTTCACGAGTCATTGGCTCGATCATAAACAGCACGAGCTGTCTCCCATCATTCATGAACTTCCTGCGATTGAGTTGTAATTCGTACTGAAATCGATAAAATATTCAGCACGACTATTTTTAAATGTCTGACTAATATTGCGGTATTTGTCTGGTCGAATCGCCGTTTTCCATAGGACTTTTCATCGGATGCCCGATGCAATATAAGCATAGGATAATGTTACTGGCCAGAAGTTGAATTTTGACATTCTCCATACTGCTAGAGACCGCAGTCTCCACCCACTTGGGTGCAATAGAGAATTGCACAAAACTAGCGCGCGACTCGACAATTCTAGTTCTTTATCAATCAGGACGCTCTAAAGCGTTTTCTGTAGGTCTCAGCAGCCACTACAAAGCATGCAATGCGGAAAATGGTCGGTGCATTCTAAGTAGGTCAAACACGTCTTTTAAGGTCGAAAAACGTGATCTGAAGGCTTTCTAGTGATTGCCGCTAGCTCCGCAACTCAAATTCAGTTCACTCGTATTTTAGAAGAATTTTAAGATTTTTTTTGGAATTTTAATAATTTTCTCCGAATTGTCGGCGAGCGCGGGGAGAGGCGAGCGAGAGGGCGGGGGAGGCGAGAGAGACACGTGAGAGAGGCTCCGCCCCTTTTCTCTCTCGCCTGATTTCCCTCTCCTCTCCCTTGCCAGCGCGCGCGTGCTTTTCGAGGGAGAACTCGGCTGAGAGATGAGATAGAGACTAACTCTAAAAAGCAAAAATGTTATTCAGAACTATACCAACACATTGAGAACACATTCGAACCGATGCAAGCATTTTGGTAGATCACCCTGTGGTCTCTACATACTGCACACTCTCTTGTTTCTCTGACTGGAAAGATAGTGTGCAGAATGGAGAGAGTACTTTCGGTTGCAGCACGATTACAACACTTTCAGGAGCTGGAAAAAGTGCATTATTACTAGTGATGTCGTTTCGGTTTTCGACTCGCTCCATTCTGCACACTCTCTTATTTCTCTGACTGGAGAGATAGTGTGCAGAATGAAGAGAGCCAAAGCCGAATTTACATCCCTAATTCTTACCCGAAATTGTATTTCATCATCATTAGACAACGCGCGATGCTTCCACATTTAACTACAGGTGAGCAAATTCCGTCGAATTTGCAATAAACATTGAAATTCAATCACTTTGTCTGAGTCGATCGATTATCCCCTCATTTCCCTGCGCTTCTCCATTTAAAAATGGCTCATTTCCCTCTCTCTCGTCCCTCATTCCGGCCTATAAAAGCGCGCTCTCGCGGTCTCCTCCTCACAACCAAGTCGTCGACATGGCTCAGTCCGTTCCTCCCGGAGACATCGCCACCCAGCCCGGCACCAAGATCGTCTTCAACGCCCCCTACGATGACAAGCACACCTACCACATCAAGGTACGATATCCATCCCCTCTCCTCCCCAGTAGGATCCCATACCGTAACCCTATCTCACCTACCTACAGTAACCCCACCCTTTCCAGGTGACCAACTCGTCCGCTCGTCGTATCGGATGGGCCTTCAAGACCACCAACATGAAGAGACTCGGAGTCGACCCCGCCGCCGGAGTGCTCGACCCCAAGGAGAACGCCCTCATCGCCGTCTCCTGCGACGCCTTCGCCTACGGACAGGAGGTACGGTATCCCACTGACCCGGTCCCAGAGCCTTTTCTACCGAATCCACCCTGTCGAACCACATATCGTACTCTAACCTCTGGCGATTACTGTAGTCGCTAACGCCGGATCTTCCGTGACACTGCGTAGTTCCTGAGATCTACCGTACCCTACAAGAACCCAATCAACCGTAACCACTATCATCCTGATCCCCCACTCCCGCTTACTGTAGTCTACCGTAATCACGGTAAACCATCGTTCTTCAGGACACCAACAACGACCGTGTGACGATCGAGTGGACCAACACCCCCGACGGAGCCGCCAAGCAGTTCCGCCGCGAGTGGTTCCAGGGAGACGGCATGGTCCGTAGAAAGAACCTCCCCATCGAGTACAACCCTTGATCAATAAAGCCGGTTGTTGCTCAGATTGTTGCATAATCACATCTCGGGAGAAAGACTAAGGGGAATCGGATGGATCGTTGAATTTGGTTAGGTGGAGAAAGTCTTCAATTCGTTGCGGTATTGCATCTCGTTTTCCTTGCAGCATACTTCATACTTTTTTACACTCTGGGTTTCTACTGGATTTCCTTTTCCTTGGCAGTCTATGGCTAGAAGTTTTTGATCTTTGAACTTTGGCTATCGAGTAACCATTTCTCCAGTCCTGTCACCTTTCGCGAAGGAAAGAGTGTGCAGAATAGAGAGAGGACTGAAAGCAGCAATTGTACGATTATGCAGAAACCCACTCGGTGCAATAGCCTTGACCTTCTCGATAAGATTCCCTTGAGTTATTTCTTATTTGTGTCATTCTGCTTCACGTTTAGCTTTGAGCATGCTGTCTTCAATATTAGAGTGTTGCTGATGAGTGATCAATGGTCCCCGAAGATCGAGTTGTGTAAGAAAGAAGGCGTAGAGAAGCTTACACTCGTAATTTCATTTCGGTTCTCTCCATTCTGCACACTCCAGCGCCGGTTAGAGTGAAGAGACAGTGTGCTGAACGGAGAGAGCAGAGAACTGAAATGTTGTCACTAATCTACTCATTGTTTCTTAAACTTCCGATCCATCTAGTCGAATATTTTCACAATCATTCATTTTTAAATGTTTTCAGATCGAATAATGCGCTCTCTATTATGCACACTCTTTCCCGGTCAGAGAGAGGAGAGAGTGTGCAGAATGGAGAGAGCTATTATTCAATCGCTCTCTCCATTCTGCACACTCAAAAAAATCTAGCAACAGCCTTCATCGTCTATATCGATCGATTATCTCTGCCTACTAGTGCTGAGAGATTATTAATTATTGTATGGATCTGATTCTGTTGCGTTTCATAAGATGTAATAAATATATTTTATAATAATTCATCTGATTAATTCATTCAACAAAAAAACAAAAAGGCTGATAATAGCGTCCTCAGAATCTGAATGCTAGATCAAAGATGACGTCTGGCGCGATAATAGAAGTGCTCCTCAGAGCTGGGGCTGCCATAAATTCCCATCTTCGCCCTCATTTCGTACCTAAAATCAGAAAATTTATATATCTGAACCAGCGAACTACCTTACCACAAATTCTTGGATCGCTTCTCCGCCTGATGCTCGGCGATGCTCATATCGGTCTGGAGAGCCTTGATTTTCTCATAGAGATTGCCCACTCCAGTCTCATCGGCGCGGGATTGCTGAGAATACGGTAGGTTAATCGGGTCAGATTCAGGATTGACATACCCAGCTGGCATTCTTGGCCTTCCTTTGAATTTCCTTTATCTCGACGATTCGTTGGTATGACTCCTAAAAGTGCACTTTTGTTGGAATTTATTGATCTATCTACAGTACCTGAACTTCAGGACTCTGATTGAGTTGGATTAGTAATATATTGCGCCCGTTATTCAAATTTACGTTTCCATATTTTATGTCGACTAATGCGTTTCTGAGAAGTGGAGAGATCACTAAATTAAATATTTTATAATTGAAAAAATAAAATAAAATAAATCACTCCACGGTTCGTCGTGTGCTGTGGTAAACTTCGAACTCCTCGAGCACCGCTGGGTACACCACTGCTGATTTTTGTAGCGTTGTTTTCGTGTTATTCTCGCTTTGTTGTGGTCTCATTAACTCCTAATTAGTTCGCAGTACCGCACCTTTCATCATGGAGCGCATCATGGACGAGAACATGGACCAGTCGCCCGAAGATGCCCCCGATCCCGTGCAGGTTTGTCCTCGCTAATCTTGAGTTAGAATCTGCCTAGTAAACGTCTTTTCAAACATCTTATCGATCCCAATACCTCTGTTTAGCGCTTTAACCTCTAGCAATAAATTATCATGACAATGATGGCGTTAAGCACTCGATCAGGTCTTTTCCCCCGTGCGATTGCGCAATTGCTCAAAGCGATGAGTGATTAGTCAGCGCAGTCCCATATTTAACTGTTTTTATCCTTGCAGCAAGACAGAATCGACGACAACGACGATATTCTGGACGAGGACGATGACTACCAGATGGACCGCAGTCGGGAGGACGAGGATCCCTTCGTCAGTCTATCCTCTTCTTGATTCCCAATAACTTATACCCTTTGGCACTTATAATAAGGCCTTTAGTACTTAAAATCTTTTATCGACGCACTATGAGCAACATGATTTGAATGTAATGAGTTGACGAGGCAAAACTTCGACATCCGATTCACTGGCATCGTTCTGTGAGCACTAATCATACTCCCCAATACCTATGATTCTATTTGTGGAATGTATGAATCTCTTCCAAGTTGTCTAAACGTGACGAGCGCCAAACAGTTAGTCTAGAGAGGCTGGTCATTCCAAGTATCCTAAAATCCATTCCAAATATCTCAATAATCCGTTCCACTCGTTAGCAGGTGCCGGTGAAGCGCGGCTCCCGTCACAAGTACCTGCGCATGGACGAGGAGTTCGGGATCGCGCGCAAGGGCGAGAAGAAGGACCGGAAGACGCCCGAACCGAGATGTGAGGTGGAAGGGACTATCTGTCGCATAGGGAGATTTGGCGCTTCTTCGGTTTCTGGCCCAGATAATTTTGTCATTGCTTTCTCTTCCTCCTCTATCTCGATTTCTATTCCAATCCTCTCATTTCTATCTGCGAGGTTGCAATCTGGGCCAGGAACCGAAGAAGTTGGCTTTGTTGAATGCACTCAAACAGGATAGTGCGCAAAATGATTCATGAAGGGCTCTGCTGGGTGACATAGGGTCCGGGAAACTCTCGACAGTTACTGTAAGAAAATATTCCGTTTCACGAATACACGGTCATGAACACCTGGCCAACAGCTTTCAAACGCGCACTTATGCGTTTTTTGTGTGCAGCATCGGCAAAATCCGCCCACCTCCTCCTCCCAATCATTAATTTGTTTCGAGCGTGACGTTTTGTCCGCTCTCTAAACGCCGTAGAACACTAACTGCGTTTTTGAATCTTACAATAATATAATGAGTGCTAATAAATCATTTAAATTTATTATTTAAATAAATAATTATTTCTTGCAGTCTCGGCCAAATCTCCTGTGGCTGCAGTGAAAGTGCACAACGCGGACGCCGTCCGTCTCTCCAAGCTTCTCGACTCCTACGAACCCAACGCCCTCATCAATCGCATCGACGTGAGTACGGTAGCGAGCATGGGGATACGGTAACGTTGACGGGATAGCCTAGCCTGGATCACTAATTGAGAGGTTGTAAGTAGAGCATTCATCAGCGAGGATGGGGATATGGTAGGCGATCGATAATAGAGTACGGTGGTTCATGAACCGCATGGACGCGATTACTGTAGGGATGTAGCTTCGCGTTCACTCTCCATTCTGCACACTCATTTGACTGTCTAATCGTGGGAGAGTGTGTAGAATGGAGAGAGCCAATCTGAAATGATGTGAGTACCATTGATAAGGACGGGGATACGGTAGGGGAGAGATTGAAGGATTAGAACCGCTCATATTATCCTTCGTTGGCTTCGCCACATATTTGGTATAAGCGAAACGGAGTTGTCACGGGTCTCGAAATTGCCAAACAAATCAGACGACGCAAGAGCAATATTTGGCTGGAATACCTTAACTCGAATGCCTTGTGTGCGCCATAATAACTATACATACCATTTATATTTCTTCAGAAATTTTTAAATGGTTATAAATCAATAATCCTTGCAGTTCATCATGGAGGCGTGCCCGCCGCTGGAGAAGGAGAGCTTCCTCACGCTGGTCAAGTTCCTCAAGGAGGTCAGTTTTAAAAAAAATATTTAAATAATTTATTTGATTTTCGAAAATCATGGTTTATTTACAGACGAAACGCAACGCACAGAAGTACCATGCGCTTTACACGCGCGCCGAGGGCAAGGCGTGGGGCGCGGATGCGGATGTTCCGCCGGTGAGGAGTAGGGATGTCGTTTCGGTTTCCACTCTCCATTCTGCACACTCTCGTTTCTCTGACCTGCGAGATAGTGTGCAGAATGGAGAGAGTTGAAACCGAAACGACATGACTAGTGAGGAGGTTGCGTTTTCGTTTGGAAATTGGAAATGAGATGTCGCCATTCTCCAGAAAGGCTGTTAGCGAATATCTTTACTTGCCTACTATTGACAGTTTTTTTAAACATGTTTATTACGGTACTGAGTCTCGAATGACTACTCGAATGATTATTTTGATTTTTCACTTTTGGTGATTATATATGCCATTCCATTGCAGATGGACAAGGAGTGGTTCGAGACGCTGCACGCTTCGGCCATGTCGAGAACGGATGCACTCCTGCACGAGTTGAAGAAGCAGAAGGATGAGGGAGTCAAGGTATGATAGGGGAAGGGGTACGGTATGGGGGGGAAATGGTACGGGTACGGATTTATTCGAGACGATGAGTTGCCGAGAGATCGTTGAGTTTGATTCGTTAGGGGTGTCATTTGAACCTGATACGCGAGTTGTCCGGTTGAGATAAATTGGAAAGTGCAACCCCGATGGGTGCTTGTGTTGTTCAAAGCGAGGATAGCCTTAACGACAGTTGGTTGAAGCTGTAAAATACATTTAGGTACATTTAGGCTCATGAAAATATAGATTACATTATTTAATCCTGTTAATTTATTTATTTTAATTATCTGCAGGAGTCGACTCGTCGCGCGATGGAAGAATTGGTGCAGCACTACGGGAAGACGGGCCAGCTAACGGAGGCATTCAAGCAGTTCAATCGGGGGATGAGGGAGTACTGCACACAGATGAGACACATCATCAATGTCAGTTGGATTATTGATTGTCAAGTGGCTAGAATAATTGAGTGAAAAGATGTAGACGGGCTTTGCGATGAGTGAGAATCAGAGATGTAAAAGACTTATCATTGTGGTAAAAGTATGCATACTAAGAAGTTTTCATGAAACGGGGAAGTCCCAGGATTTCAAAACTAAAAAAAATATTATCTATGAGCTAGTGGCTTCCCCTGACTACGTTGTGTGATACCGCTAGCGGGAGATCGATGAATTTGGAGCAACGACTTTGTAACTGACGATTTACACACTATTGTTTTGGAGCATTCATTTTAAAACTCACTTTATAGAACCGGCTTACGAGAACCACTGGATTTGAAAACGATAAAGCGGAACTATTAATTTATAACCTTTTTTTATAAACTATTTTTTAAGCATCATCGAATTATAACTGGCAATCGGGAACTCATGACTTTGGAATCAACTTTTTTTAAACGCGACGTATTATAACTGACAATCGGGAACTGACGATTTTTAAAGATTAATTGTTCCCTCGGTTTTCTACATAGTTTCAACTTATAAGTATATGAAAACTATTTTATTTTAATGATTTTGTTTGAATAATGCGAATATATGTTTTGCTGAACCTACCGTAACTCCGACCCCTGAGCATACCGAAAAACCACCTATCTCGTATTTTTCTTCCATAAAATAATGAAATAGGTGTAATAAGAATTACTTAGACCAAGAACAAATATATAGCACCATGCCAAGTACGGTTTTCGAAGTCGGGATTACGGTAGGTTCAGCAAACCTGAGGCTTAGGCAATTGAAAATATTCAGCAAAACATATATTCACATTATTCAAGCAAAATCATTAAAATAATTGTTTTTCTTCATATAACTATGCAGAAAAACGGAGAGAAAAATCATTTAAAAAATCGTCAGTTCCCGATTGAAAGTTATAAAACGTCGGGTTATAAAAAAGATGAGTCCAAAGTCATCAGTTCCCGATTGTCAGTTATAAAACGTCGTGTTTTAAAAAAGTCGATTCCAAAGTCATAAATTCCCGATTGTAAGTTATAATTCGCAAGGTTATAAAAGCTAGGTGATAATTCATCGGTTATGATTTAAAATAGACTAAAACCATTACTCCTATTGGAACGGTGTCTAAATAGTTGGTTATAAAACAAAAGTGATATAATCAAAGTGAGTACTTCGGCGGATCTTTAATGATCGGATACAAAATCGTGGCTCCAAATTCATCGATCTCCCGCTAGCGCGGTGAGCAGTATTTCGTAATCTAGAGGAAGAGAGGGGAAGGTAGTTGCATGTTTTTCCACGTTTACAATTTCGGAATCCGTTCAAACAGAGACTTTTATATTTATTTTTATCTATGAAATGTCGCGGATCTCAAATAGGTTACTTTTTTTCCTCTTCAGATGTACACATCGTGGCTAGAGA
The DNA here is from genome assembly GCA_036245825.1 of Pristionchus entomophagus. Classification (NCBI taxonomy): domain Eukaryota; kingdom Metazoa; phylum Nematoda; class Chromadorea; order Rhabditida; family Neodiplogasteridae; genus Pristionchus; species Pristionchus entomophagus. The sequence continues at coordinate 12,852,427 of BTSX01000001.1, forward strand.
TGGCGGTGCTGCTGTTCGAGTGGCATCGTGTCACTCCGCTCATCTCACAGAGCGAGAGAGCCATCCAGGAGGCAGAGGAGGCGGAGAATGTACGCTTTATTTTATTTTATTTATTTAAAAAAATGGTTGTTTTGATTTTGAGAAAGAAGAGCAATTGAGCTATCATCAAATTACGTAATTCCGAATATTATGAGAACTAAACGTGACACAAATCGGCCAGTTTTTTATTCCAATTTGTGAAAGTCAATCATCATCGCTATTCAGCTATATTGAAAGTACTATTGTTTGAAATTATTACCGAGTCCTTCACACTGATTATTGTACAAAGAACTCCTAAACTTATCAGTACCATGTGAAACACTAATAAATCGGCTTGGGAAACATCTTCCTGATTTCAGCAGGCAAATGCTCCGGGTGGCCGTCTCAATCGCAACCAGTACGATCAAGTGGAGGCATCCAGAAAGACGAACAAGCTACTCATCGGAACGAGCAGGGTAACGTAGGCATTGGAAGAGTACGGTAGATATTGGGGATCAAGGGACAACGGCTTGTTGGAACTATGAATCAATTAAATATTAATCCATGCGAAGTTGAGACTTGTGACATCTATGTTTCATAGATTGTAAAAACGCAAATGAAACCAACAAAACGATTTTTATGACTACCGGCGTTTTAACATTAATTTATTTTTTAGAGCAAGCTGCACGCGATCGTCGGTCTCTCGTCCATCGAGAGCAAGAACTACAAGCAGGCGTGCGAGCGATTCCTCCAGGTACAGTAGACGAGGAGAGAGAGGGGGGGGGGAGTACGGTACGATAGGGGTTATTATCAATTAGTTGCCTACGGTAGGCGACATTATTAAATTCTTGTTTTCTACGATTAGTGTTATAGTTGGATACGAGTAATGATTTTTTCCTGGGCAGTACCTTGCAACTAGGAGCTAAAATTGTTCGCTAACATGTTGTTTAAATTCAATGCGGCAAGAAGATCGCGGGATATATCAAATGTCAATTAGAATTAAATAACAAATTTTTTCTCTGGCAGTTTAACTCTTGTTTGGCTTATTGGCTTAAGGCTTATTGAAAATGTTTGATTGGATCATTAGATTTAAAAAAATAGTCCTATAACTTATTTTCCAAAAAAGAAGCTTTATTCGTGGAAATGTTATTATAGTAATTGTTATTGTGTTATTGTCAATCCGACCTCTTTGTCAGGTGGAGGCGGACCACCTGTCCGATCCCTGGATCCTCGCCCCCTTCGACATCGCCCGCTACGGGTCCCTCTGTGCGCTCGCGACCCTCGAGCGATCCGAGATGAAGGCCAAGTGCCTCGACAGCAAGTTCAGGTACTGTAGAGGGGGGGGGGGTACGGTAGCGAGGAGGAATCGATTGGAAGGAAATGTAAAGGGGATTGCGAGTTACAGCATGGCTTCAGAAAATGGATTTACTGTGATCGTTCTGATTGGGATATGATGGGGTTGTCATCATCATTTTAGAACTCTAAGGAATGAAATGTGCTCTAAATAGACTCCTGAGATCAAAACAAATGACTTGGAAAATGATACACATGATTTGTTTTTTTTTAATGTTCCTTGGCGAACCATGTGTTTTATTTTTTGTTGTTGTAATCATTATTTGTCTAATTTGGCAGGAAGATTCTGGAGACGGAGCCAATGCTGGTGGAGGCTCTCACATGCTTCACTCGCTCACAGTTCACACGATTCTTCCAGCTAATCAACTCGATCCAGGATGCGGTGAGTGGAACGGGGAATGGAGAGGGTTACGGTAGGGGAACGAGGCTTGGGGATTACGGTAGGCTACGAAATGGTGATGGTGTATGCAGCATGGCGATCTCAACGTTCATACTGCTGCCAAATCGGGGGATGTTCGTTGTGAATTCGCTGTGCACTTCGATCTTCCTATTTTTGACTTTCAAAGTTTGAGTTTCACAGCGATGCTAAAAATATGCGATTTATTAGCGCCACGATGACAAATATAAATCGAGCCGTGAATAAAATGACGCACTGAATTTCCTTAGCGCACTAACAATATTTGATCTCCTCTCCCCTCTCAGATGCTTCTGGACCCGTACTTCTCCTCTCACGTCACTCGCATCTACGAGATGATCAAGAAGCGCGCCCTCGCCCAGTATCTGGCACCATTCGCGGTCGCCGATCTGGCCACCATGGCCACCGTATTCGGACTCACCACCGATGAGGTACGGTAGGATTGATTGATGGGGGATACGATAAGGGAACGGGGGTTACGGTAGCTTTTGGGAGGTGATGGCAAACAATGGTGCATCAAATTGGGCAATTTTCGCCACGTGATGTATTTGAGTTTCAACGTCCGGATGAAACTTGGGAAGTCGTGAGTAGTGCAATTATAACTGGGCTTTGTTGTCAAAACTCAAAATATCTTTAGCTTATAACTGAGAAATAGATATTTAATAAATTCAATTAACATACATTATGAATTAGCAGATATTAATAATTGTAATGATAATAGTTTATCTATGCCCGAGGCGCGAGATCGATAATGTTCTCTCTCCATTCCAGCTGTGCACGGAGATCATCTCTCTGATGGATGCGGGTGTGATCAGGGGTCGATTCGACGAGCGAACGGGAATCATCGAGATGAGAAACCCCGATGAACGGGTCCAGACCCATCAGCAGTGAGTCGGGGATACGGTAGTGGTCCTAGATCGAAAACTGAGTCTCCAATCTGGACACTCGTTTTTATCTGATCGATGCGAGGTGTGCAGAATGGAGAGCGCACTTTAGAGCATTCAACGCTAGTAGCATTTGGGAATGGGATAGGCTATAGGAATGATTACCGTAGGAGGAGTCGCGGTACTGTAGCAAAGCAAAGATACGGTATATAATCGCGTGCAATCGCAGACTGGCGGACACGTGTGACAAGCTGTGCGCGCGTGCCGAGTGGACGGTGATGAGGGCACTCATACAGAGCAGCAAGGTGAGATCATTGCATTTGATAAATAATTAAATAATTTTTTTAAACGCATAATTGGATACATTATGAATATGCTTCGAATTTTGAGATATCATTGAATAATATTTTTAAAATTATTTTGTCAACTAATGTAATTGCAGGTATTCGTGGCGACTGATGACTCGAAGCCGTCGAGAGGAAAGAGAAGAACGAACGATGAGAGTGAGTAGGGGGGGGGACTATGTTTGCACTGATTACTGGATATTTTGGATGCCCCACGAACTTGTGTTGCATGCCGGATTCAAGTTGTTAGTGGAAAACTGAAAGTGATGCAATCATCTCTGCGCACTCAAACAAATCAATATTATATTGTATGATGTTCATCACACGGCTTTGGATCTAACAAAGTTTCAACTATTGCTGATTATGTCAGTGAAGTTGTGTTACAAACACGAATCAAGTTGTTAGAGACTGGCAGAAATGATTTATTCTCGTTATTAGCCTTCAAAGAAAAATTCCTTATTCTGAAGTGTCAATCACTATACTATTTTATGTTCTATTCAACCATTCTAATACCGTATCCGTCATTCAGACCACGGCCGCGAGGAATCGTCGTCCTCCGCTCACCACGGGGGAGGAGGAACCATGAGTGGCATGATGAGAAACGCCCGATCTTCCGTCATGAGAATGGTGGGTGTTAGGGATGTTTTCTCAGTTCTGGCACTCTCCATTTTGCACACTCTTGCTGGTCAGAGAAACGAGGCAGTGTGCTGAATGGAGAGAGCTACTTTTCGATCATGCATCACTACGGTTGGATTGATTTTGGAACTGAAAAAATATACTATATCCTGGAAACTGGAGCGGTTTTGATTTTAATATTCTTTCATTTCTTCCATTCTCAGGTCCGTGGCAACGCTTCGTCGTGGCGCGAGGGAGGAGGCGGAGTCAGCGGCAGCAGCCGCGGCGCCGACCTGCAGCCCGCGCAGCATGCGAATGAGGCGGATTCTTCGGCCGGTGAGGAACGGGGGAGAGGGGTACGGTAGTGGATACGGTAGAGGTACACAAATTGATGGAGTTAGAATTGGTCTAGGAAGTTATGAAAGTCTGTTAGGGAAGCGAGACACGACAGAGCCGGGCAGGAATTGAACGGGAGTTTGTGGTTATTTAAGAGAAGGAGAGACCGCTTACTGTCCGGTGGTGCTCTTTCGGTTGATGGAATTGCTGAAGCATACTACTGCCCGTTTGGTTTTTAATTGTGAACTGGACGATGCGATAATGTTTAGATGTGGAAATCAGTTTAGTATTTGAATAAAAAGAGTGCCACAAATCGTCTTTGGCAAATGTGGGAGCGAGTTGAGAGGGTAGTGAGACATGATAGTGCCGGGGTTAAGTGTGGTGGATAAGTAATTTTGAACCCAATGCGCTGTTGCGAATGCCTAGATCATTTCTAGGTGATGAATTATTCCAGAAACTCGCCTCCACCTGGTCTCAATTTTGCTATTTTTCCTGAAATGATGTGATACAATCTTTATTTATCAATTATTATCAATTATTCCTTTCATTTTTTTTTCAGAAGGTGGTGAAGCCGTGGCCTCCTCCTCCTCTTCCCGTCTTCCTCTCCATTCCATCCGTCTCGGTTCCCTCCCCCAGCCCATCCCCTCCTCCTCCTCATCCGCCTCTTCCTCCTCCACCACCCAGTACCGCTCGACCAGCAGTGCCATGGAGGCCGAACCCAGTGAGCCCAGCGAGCCCCACATGTAGGGACCTGGCACCCTCCCCCCTCTCACACCCACGATTACGGTACCGCGATCCCCCATCCCAATTACTATATCCCCCTATCGAACACTGAGTGATGCCCCAGGTACGGTAGTACTCCGTTCGTCCTGGCACGACGCCTGTTCGTGACTCCTAGATTACGGTATTTCCCTGTGGCACAACTCGTAATGTTTCCCTCCATTTCTTTGCTTAAAACCTTGTCTATTGTGAGCCCGATTTCACCTCTCCATCCCTACTCTAGATACCGTGTGTATTGTAAGGCTCTCTTTTCTCTCTCGGGTTTAACACCAATCCGTACTGTTAGAATCGTACCGTTCATCCCTGTATTCTCTTTGTAAATTATTAATCAGTTCTAGTATCCGAAGTATCGATTTCCTGTCGAGTTGTTCAAATTCGAAGTTAATAAAGAAACGACGACAAGATTGTTGCAAATATGGGGAAACAAGAGGGGAGGAGAAGAGTCCGTTGAACTCAATGCATTATCTAACACTCATCGGCCGTGTGTTTGTGTCTCACCTTATCAATATATTTGCTGATAGGTGGAGGGTCAATGGTCGCGTGTTGTTCAGCATAGTTTTTACTAATTCTGCGAGCAATTAGACAATATTGATGATGAAACAACATTTGTTTCCCGTTCCTGATAGTGTTGCCGGATCTTGTAGCACTTGCTCTATTCTTCGTCAATCTGAGCGACGAGAGAGTGTGCAAAATGGAGAGTTATTCTGTTCGATCCGACAACTATGATACAGTCCGCCATTGTTGTCCTATGCATTTTCAGTAAATAATTTATTCCCCGTTACCTGCCTGTTGATTACTGTATCTTGAAAGCTATCTATTGACCGCCAATTGAATCGCGGCGTTTCGAATGGCGGATGAGCAAGTGGTGAAACGGGAAACACACTGTGATTTTATTTTCCTTTCAGAATTGAATTTAGAAAACCGCTACCCAATATTGAAAGCGCATAAAAAGGCAGAATTGTTTAACTTCAAAAGACATAATAACCATTTCATATTTCATCGCGAATTTTGTCACGCATCGAACAATTGCGCATCATTATTCCCCCATCTTTCATCGATTGAACAGTACCGTGTAGTTTTCATACCGTACACGATTGATCGGAGAGGCGTGGCGTGGAGGAGTAACATTGACTATAGGAGTATGGGATACGGTAGAGTACAGTAACCCATCACCGTCAGACTAAATCAGTCGCCAGTGTTGCACGATCTAATAATGCTCTCTCCATTCAGCACACTCACCGGTCAGACCGATAAGAGAGTGTGCAGAATAGAGAGAGAGCGCAGGGGGAGAAAGGGGGCGGAGTCTGCGGACGGTTTTTCGCCAGAGCCGCTGGAGGTAAAACCATTCCCCCTCACCTCTTCGATTACGGTACCCTTCCTCCTGGCACGATGTATGTTTGTGACTCCTAGATTACGGTATTTCCCTGTGGCACAACTCGTAATGTTTCCCTCCATTTCTTTTCTTCAAACCTTGTTTATTGTGAGCCCGATTTCATCTCTCCACCCCTACTATAGATACCGTGTCTATTGTAAGTCTCTTTTTTTCTCTGGTTTAGCACCAATCAGTACTGTTAAAATCGTTTCTGGTAGTCGGTAGTGTTGCTGGATCTATCATAATAGCACTTTCTCTCTTCCGCACACTAGCTTGTCAAATCGGCGGTAGAGTGTGCAGAATGATGATACTATCCGATTCGACGACTCGAACCTTTTTTTTTTTATAGAAATTGGACATTTCCAAGAAACATTTTACATTTGGTCTTACCACCCTAATACTTAGTCCTTCCAATTCGTATTTCCAGTCCATAATTTATTATTTGTTCTGTCCTTGCTGTTTATTAACGAATTCTTTCTAGGGGAATGGCCGCTCAGCCATCGCTCAACAAGCGAACGAAGGAGTTGAGAGGACAGGTGAGATTAGGTTTCCTGATGAGAAGTGATGTTATTTTCTGCAAAACTAAATACTGAAGTTCTTTTTAGAATACTCAAAAATTCTTTAATGTAATATTTTGTGTGGCGATTCATGTATAATAGTATTCTAATTGAAAATCGATTGGTTAGACATGGTTGGTAGCAAATCAGTTTGCTGATTCAATAGATCATGATATTCAGCACATCTGAAGCAGAGTGATGGCACATGGATTCAATGTAGATAATAAACCTGACTTTTCATATTCCTGCGCAGCAATCAAATTCCATTTATTTTGCCTTTCGATAGTTACCTAAAGTCTTGCAGGAGAAAATACTGCTCTCTCTATTCTGCACGCTCTCGCCGGTCTGAGTGTGCAGAATGGAGAGAGCTACTGCTCAATCCATTGTTACTTCTTCTCTTATCGCGCTTCGGGCGTATATATATTATTTTTTAATAACTATTGTTATTTTGTAAAATTCTAGGCGTCATCTCTGGCTGATTGTGACCGTCTGGGAAGTCTCCTCGTCAAGTCATTCGATCTCCTCTCCCATCTACAGAAGGAAACATTAGCGCATGCTGTGAGTAGTGATATTTTTCATCGCCGAAATTCATCTTATTGAATCACGGAGTTTGGAATAGCAGATGAGCAAGTGGTGAAACGGAAAACGCACTTCGATTTTAATATTTTCCTCCAGAATATATCTCTATTATTCGAATTCCAAAACGGCTATATATTATTGAAAGCACATCTAATTACAGATGTGAAAAGAGTGTGGCAAATATTATGCTAGGAAACTACGTGCCTATTCAAAAGAAAATTATACTTTGATGGGGAATCATCAAGGGATCAAAAACTGCACAACGATTGATAGATGAACAAAGTGTGAAACTTGTATTAACCTTAAAGATTCACTTATTTCAGGATCTCGAATTCGGACTTCAATCGCTCGAGGCCGAATGCGATCTGGTGAAGAGGCACGATAGAATGTGAGTGCAAAATATTTTTTTCAACAAAATAATATAGCCATTCTCAAATTTTAATTAATAATTTGAAAATTATATTATGATTATTGAAATAAGTTACTCATTCTAACGTATAGGCCAGATAGCTGTAAACATTGTTGTCGAAGTGAATAATACTCTCTCTATTCTGCACACTACCTTGTTGGTCTGACCGGCGAGAGTGTGCAGAATGGAGAAAGCATTATTAGACCTAGCAGCCCTTCTAGTGCTAAACTGCCGATTAATTTAGTCTGAAGGTGAAGGTATACTGTAGTATTGTATAATGTATCTCGAGAATGAATCTTGCACCTTGCAGTCCCACCACGCCTCTCCGATCGATGGTGTACGGTATCATCGAGACACTGCACGGTACTATCCAATCAATGAAAGACGGAGGAAGAATCAGACTGGCGGAGAGGGAGGAGGAAGTGAGGATTTTAGCAGTTGGAAATCATACTCTCACTGAAGCATTAGGCATGGTAATGTAATCATGAATGCCTGAAACGGGAATGTCGAGGGATCGGGAGAGTTGAGTCATAAGAGTGACTATCTGAGCCAGTGAATATTCTTGTGCAGATGCTTGGCACTAGCAAAAAAAATCGAATTCGCTCTAAATGTGTGGGATGGTAGTACTCGACGAGTGTAGCTCAGAAGCCACTGGTTTAGTGCTCCAGATCATTCTCCGCTAAATAGCGGAAGTTTCAAAAACCTACCGTAACCCAACCGACTTTGCTCTTTCGCAATCGTTTCAATCAATTCATATCTTTAAAATTACGAAATATTCATGTGATCACACTCACCAAGTTTCATCCCGATTGGATTGAAACTGATCGAGAAATAACGATTTTTCGAGAAAAAAATTCGAACTTCTCAATACTGCTCTTTGGTTTGCCGAACAAGTAACACTTTTTATTTGATTAATCAAACGAGCAACCATCCTGCTATCTTGTGTGTGAAAACTGTAGATAACAATTTGGGACGCCGGCGGAAATAAATTAAAAACGGCGGTCAACTCGTTGAAACGTCAGTTCATGATTTCTTATTTTATTCATAATCATTCATAATTTTTATTTTTTCAGTTTTTTTTTCATAATATGTTTTCTTACATCGTTGTAATTACTTTACAATAGAAATATTGAAATAATAAAAAATTTCGAGCAAAAAAATGCAAAAAGGTAGATTTCTGTTTCGTAAGAATACGGTAATTTGGCTTATCATGAACTGACTTTTCAACGAGTTGACCGCCGTTTTTTATTTATTTCCGCCGGCGTCTCAAATTGTTATCTACGGTTTTCACACACAAGATAGCAGGATGGTTGCTCGTTTGATTAATCAAATAAAAAGGGTTACTCGTTCGGCAAACCAAACAGCAGTATTGAGAAGTTTGAATTTTTTTCTCGAAAAATCGTTATTTCTCGATCAGTTTCAATCCAATTGGGATGAAACTTGGTGTGTGGGATCACATGAATATTTCATAATATTAAAGATATGACTTGATTGAAACGATTGCGAAAGAGCAAAGTCGGTTGGGTTACGGTAGGTTTTTGAAACTTCCGCCATTTAGCGGAGAATGATCTGGGACACTAAACCAGTGGCGTCTGAGCTACACTCGTCGAGTACTACCATCCCACACATTTAGAGCGAATTCGATTTTTGCTAGTGCAAAGCATATGTTCACTGGGTCAGATAGTCACTCATAAATTGAAATTGTTTCTTATCGTTCTCTTTAAACTCCCAGAATTATGGAAGATGAAAGTTCGCGGAGGATACCAATGATACGTGAGACTGTAATGTTCCTGATTATTTATTGTTGAAATTTCCCCTTCATCATGTTAATTGGTCATTCCTTTCAGGATGATGAAGGAGATGCCAATTCGAGTTCATCGGGAGTGGGAGAGACACACAGCAGAGAGAGCACCAGCCAATCCTCCTCCATGGTCTGGTTGTAATTATTTATTTAGCCCGTTATTTTTCATGTTGTTATGAATTTCTTAGAGGCGGCGAATCGTCGTGAGATTTTTTAGATTGGTAATGATAAGGTTCTGAAGAGCGGAAGTTCCGGTGTGCTTTAGAGTTTGGTCTTTTTACCCACATAGCCGAGCAACCGTTTTCCAGGCGGAGTTGTGGAAGATACGAATGCAAGCTGAAACACTGCACCACTTGGTCATCCTGTTTATTTTTTAACTCAAAAATTTTCAGGACCGAATCCTGGCTGAGAATGCGACTCCCTCGGATGCTGCAGTTGCTGCAGCCCACTCCCCGCCCCTCAACATTGTTGCAGCCTTCACTGCAGCTGCAGCAGCCACGGCGACCACCAAGAAAGCGAGAGGAAGCATGAAGGTGAGGGGCTGAAAGTGGGGAATGGCCCAGGTTGAGAGGAGTTTCAATGGGGAGCTAAAAAGGCGAAAATGTTCAGAAAGCCGATGCGGTATTGGCATTTATGACTATAAATAAATAATTATTTTTAAAAATTTTTAAATTGATTTCAGATGCCACTCTCCTCTCCCTCAATCTCTCGAGTGCCCGAAGGAATCCGACCGAGGAGGAGTGGAGTCAAACCAGCCGGATATTGGACGAGGGAAAAGAGTCGTAGGCTTTTATTTTATTTTCATAGATGCTATATTTTTGCCGCTAATGTAGACCAAAAATTAGTCATCGGGTGAGAGAACTTCGGAAGGGTGAAACGATGATGTAACTGTTTAACGCTACACAAAATCTACGTATTGGTGAAAGAAGTTTGGATCATAATATTATTTTATATCGGAAGAGTACACGATATCAATTCTAGGTAACAACATCTATACATAAGGATCTTCTGAAACTCAACCCTTCCATGCAGGTTCGATATCACCAGCTGACGACGCTGACATTCCCTCGACTTCTGCAGCAGCTGCAGTCACTCCTGCCCTGCTGCCAGTGCCGAGTGCAACAGGCAATGATGAGGTACCGTATCCTTAGGTACAGTATTCCTACCGTATCTCTGGATACAGTAACCGTGCACTCTATCCTGAATCAGGATATAGTGTGCTGAATGGAGAGCAATATCTTTTAATTAGTAAAATAGTTTTAATTAAGTAATATTTACAGTTTCCTCTCTTCTCGTCTACGGGGGAAGTGGAGGTGAAGCAAGAACCAGCGTCGGAAGGAGAAGAGATGGAATTAAATAACGGAGATTTAGATGGAGAGGTCGCTAGGGAGATTGGGGTCACATTGCTGTGATAGAAACGTAATTATGCCATTCGATTGATCATATCAGCGCGTGTGTCTTTATGTTTATCAAAACTATTTATCTGGACACTGGAGTATTTTGAATCAGCATGTTTTTATTAAAATTTAATAAAATGTTTTGAATTTAGATAGACTTGGTGACACACAATGGAGATGCGCGAGGTGTGAAGAGAAAGAAGGCGAAGGGATGCTTCTCGGATATTGAAGATGAACGTGAAAACGAGGAAGAGGAAAGGGAGGAGGTGAGGGGAGAAAGGGAGATTGGAGGGACACGGTTGTCATACATTTGAGGTTGAGGTTATGAAATGATTCTTTCGTCATTCTCCATTAACAAACTTTAACAAAAGCGTTTGGTAAGCAACCAATAATTTAAGGTTACTGTGATAGAATGCATGAAAATTTAGCTTCATTACATTTTTCAATATCTTCTAGTGGTAACAAATCGGCATCCGACTCTCCTCAATTTGCATGCTATCTCGTCGGTCAGAGATACGAGAGAGTTCGCAAAATGAGGAGAGTAGGGTGCCGATTTGTCACCACTAATCTCTTCCTCCTCTCCAGAAACTGCCTCGTTCCGCCCTCTCGACGCTGACGACCCTCCATCAACTGCTATCGACCCCTTCTACCGTATCCCCATCGACTCCCACCGTATCCGGAATGCCCTCTGGCTCCTTCTCGACTGGAATCAACCCGGAAAGTGGAGTGAAGTATTTCCGATGCGAGATCTGCCAGAAGAACTTCAAACACTTCCACAATCTCAAGGTGAGAAAGAAGAGTGGTGTGGATTCGAGAAGGGTGGTATCTGGATATTTTAAATTGTGCGAATCAGTGTTGCCGACTCTCTACTCTCTCGTTTCTCAAACAGACTAGAGTGTGCCGAATGGAGAGAGCACTATTCGATCTTTAAACACTTGTAAGGGATATTTAATAAAGACATGATGAGTATCGTTTGATTTGTCCCGACTAGTTAATGTTTCAGTTAGTTATCATATAAGTTGTAGGAACCTTGTTTGTAATTTTGAGTAAAGTCTTATTCAAAGAAAAATCAATCGACGTCTATCTAACGTGGCAAATAATTAATTAATAAAAAATAGTATCATTTTCAGTCGCACATTCGTTCTCACACGGGCGACCGTCGGTTCGGGTGTGAAAGATGCGGGATGAAATTCATGAGATTGGAACACCTACAGAGACACCAGAAAGGACAGAAGTGCGGTGAGTGGAGGGTAGAGGTAGAGTCATGCAAGGATATCAATAACAATATATTGTTATAGCGATATTTATTATTTATTCCGCACACGTTCTCTCAATTTACCGGTAGATGAAGGAGTGTGCGAAAAGGAGAAAACCGTTGTCATATTCTTAGTTGGAGGAGGCGAGGAATATGTGTCAAGCTATGTCAAGATCTAGGTGGCGTTAGAGGGATGAGCGAAATTTCTGTACTATTGTCGAAGCGAGTAAATTATAACCAGGCGAGTGCGCTGTGCCTGAGAGAAATTAGTTTCACAGATCAATGATAGCGCATGAGATCTTTTTTCGAATTTGATCTCTCGTGGGCGTGGTAGGCAAATATTTTACTAATTTTGTAATAGAAATATTCATTCCTCCCTCTCAGGTACCCTCCCCCACCACTGTCTCATCTGCGGGAAACGATTCGCTGAGGAAGAAATGCTCAGAGATCACATGGTGCGATTTTTTTAAAATAATTTAATATTTTTTTCACTCATCGTTAATTTTGAACATGGCGAATGGAGGATTCGATGGAATGCCATCAGCATTTCTCGATATAAGAGAATTGATTACAGCGTGAATTTTGTTCTATAATATTCACTGAAATTGCCTTTGGACATCTTTTCGCGATGCTGTTGTATTCTTGGTTCATCGCGGTTTCGATTTGGTTCTATAAGTGAGTGGTGATGGGTGAAACAATTTGTTGTGGGCAATCTTTCTGAAAAACAAAATATCAATCAGAATCACTTCTAGGGGAATTCCGGTCATTGCCGAGCAGGTTCAATATCATTCTTAATTTTTTCTCATAATTTTCTTTTTTTGCTCTCTCCATTCTGCACACTCATCATTATTTTCCAGATTCTACACGAGCATCAACAGAGATCGAAGGCCGATCAGAGTGAGGAGGGAGAGGGAAAGAAGCAATTCGAGAAGAATGAGAAGGGAGAGTACGAGTGTCCCCATTGCTCCCACTCGTTCAAGTACCACTGCCATATCGAGGTACGGTAGATCAAGGGGATACTGTGGTATGGTAAGGGGAGGAGATTCGGGAAACACAGTCGAGGATAGGCACATTTGAATTGAAAGAGGTCAGAGTGTGAGGGGATCTGTTGCTTTCGTGCTGCAGGGTTTATTTGAAGAGGTAGTTGATACTATGGTTTCAATATGTATCCGAGTCGCGGTACGATAAAAAATAAATATTAAAAATATTAATAATCCTTAATTCAGCGTCACATGCGCACTCACACGGGTGATCGTCCCTTCAAATGCGAAGAGTGTGGGAAGGGATTCGTTCAGATGACTGCGTATGTACAGCACAAGAGAGTCCACTCGGGTGAGAATTTGATTATCCATTTGATGTCCTAGCGAGGATCTTGACGAGTTCTTTTACCTAGAGGTCATAAGGGCACGAATTTCGTAGTGCAGTACACTTTTGAGTCTACTGATCGCGGATCTTTAAACAAACACGCTTGGTAGATTTCTGTTTCGAGTGGTTGTGAAAGGCTATTAAAAATTCACTATTCAGTTTTGCATCGAGATGCTACGAAATACAATGAGCTAAAATTTAATCTTCGAGCTGTATTTATTTCACCTTGAGATATGCATATTGTCAGTACTGTTGCCAGACCGAACATTTGCTCTCTCCATTCTGTACACTCTCGCCTTTCAGAGAAACAAGTGGGTGTGCAAAATGGAGATGGCTACTATTCGATCTGGCAATGATAATTGTCAGGCTTGTGTCCTTCTCCTTTCCAGGTTCCCTCCCCTTTGTTTGTTCCCATTGTGATCATGGTTTCCGCACTCTCGGATCATTGAATGTCCATCTGAGGATGAAACACGGAGAGATGCTGTATGTGTGCCAGGTGAGAGAATTAATTTAACTCAAGCAGTGCTGGAAAATGATTTATAAAGAAAAAGTCGATAGAAGATAAGTGTGAGAAAAGGAGAGATCACGATAAGATTACTTTTGAAATCATTCAGAAATGAGCTAAATATTTTTCTCTGTTCATTATGCGCACTCCTTTATCGGTCAGACTCGCGAGAGATTGTGCGGAGTAGAGAGAATCGGATGGCAAAGCATATTTCTAGCATGAACTTTTTGAGCTACAGTGATTCTGTGTTCAACTCAATGGAAACCATTGCGGGTAACAACAGTGGTGAATTTAATGGAGATAATTGCAGATGTGCGGTGAGAAATTCGAGAAGCCGACGGATCTAAAAGAGCACCGACTGGCACACGCAGAGACGAAGTTAGGAGTATCATTCCTACCGTAACCACACCATTCCGTACCATCTTTATTACCGTAATCCTGCTTCGCGCTTGATTATCATTTGAATTTAGTATTCGTTGTACTGCAGAATATTGCCTCGCTTGAACTGTTCATTTAGTGTTTACCTTAATTGTTTCGGAAGTTTGTCTCACAACTAGCAGACTGCGGCTGCTACGTTGCACGCCGGGTCGTAAGAAAAGGTTAAGCATGCACCGCACTTCATCCCTTGCCGTGCCTGCGAGTGGGGCGTATACCGTTGCAAAAAGCTCGTGAAGCTTCGAGTGCTCCGGAAAAGTTACGATGTAGCCACTCCGCTTCGCTCCGTGGCTACATCGCAACTTTTCCTCCGCGCTCTCAGCCTCACGAGCTTTTCACAACGGTATGGCCGAAGTATCCTTAATAAAACTTATAAATGTTCATAAAATGTCGATTGGCAGTTCTCCCGAGCCTCTCCGATGATTTTGAAGCGAGTTATGAGCAAAAACGTGAAGATTGCGTAATGATGACGAAATCGATAATTGCGAAATCTGAGCACGGGGTGTCGATTGGCACTTCTCCCGAGGCTCTCCGATGATTTTTAAAGCGAGTTACGAAAACAAGTCGGTACCCATAAAAGCCATGAGGTTCCAAAGTTACCAGATGTGGTACCAAGTCGGTATCCAAAAAAGCCAAGAGGTACCAAAGTTACCAGATTATCGATTTTGAAAAAGGAGTTTACGGTGGTTCGAATGGTCAAGGACTTGTCCTCTTGCGATGTCTGGAAAGCGAGTTATTGAGGTTTCAAAAGTGTGACAGACACACAAACGGAAGACAAACAGACCTTCTGACTTTATAAGAGATAGAGTAATTCTAAAATAGCTTTCAACGCAGAATGATCTTCACATGATGTTATAATGATTTGTACCAACTTCAGAAGGATTCGTTAATGTTTTTTTGTGATAAATATTTCTTCATTTTCCATCGATCCATTCAGTCGTTAGAACAAAAAAAACATAAGAATAATGAAGAATTGAGATTAAAAGGCTAGCTTAGAAGTTGACGCAATGAGAGGAAAATATTAGAAACCGCAATTTAAAAGACCAAGCAGATATGGGAAAAAATGGCCCAATCAACTATGATATGAACTATCCTTTGTTATCCGAATGTTGTTTTTCTCACTCGCCCTGTTATTCGACTATTCTTTATGCTTATTCTTTCTCACGTCGTCGATCAGTCTACCCTCTCCCTCCCCCAAACAATGAATAGTTGTTTACTCTATCCTATATTTATTCAACAATCTATTCGGATATTCTCACTATCAGAATAACATGTTATTTGATTGGCTGGTCATTCGAATAGGCGAGCCAATCGAATAACACGAAATTCCTCGCCATTCGCGTGTCGGCTATAGTTGATAGGCGGTCTCTAGAAAATATAATATTTTGAAAACAAATATCGGCGATTCCGTGATGTATCAATAGCCTTGAAGGAGAGGGCTGGGCGACCGATCATTTTGTTCTTTTTTGTTTATTTTGCGAATGGCCATCTTAATACTATTTAAAGAATAAACATGATTGTACGATTTCACTGAGCTGGCCAATGCAAATGTAAATTCATGTTCACGTTTTGCTTTATATTTCATGAACAACAAAACAATACGCATTAAAAATTATTTCATTGAAGAAGAAAGAGTTCAAAATCTCCAATTTCCAAGTATTTGATTGTGACATCATATTCGGAGATAGAATGAGCTACGATTCTGTATTCTCCGATTCTAATATCACAAGGTTCTTCACTCTCCCAGCTTGTTGGAAAAGACACCTTTGTGATTCAACAACTGGAAATTATCGGAGATTCGAAGGATTTCAATGTGATAAGTTATAACCACTAAAAACGTTTATTATGATGTAGCCAAAATATTTTACCTGAGCTAGTTTCTCAGCATCCGCATAAGAGATTGTCGCATCGTCTTGATAAAAGGTGAGGCGTTTACATTTACGATTGAAAATTTATTTTGCGATAGATATCTGATCAATACCGGATCTGGTATCGGATTTTGAAATTACAAATATCGACATTACTTCGACTATGGCTGCGCAATGAACCACGAAATCCAGTCCATCTGAATCAGAGAGTTAGCAAACAAAATATGAAAAATTAAATTACCTTTTGTGAGCTCTCTGATTTTATAAGTAAAATATTCTGGACTTAGTTCAACTATCAGATCAAGCCATAGATTCCTGAAAATGAATTACTATGTTTGTCAAGAAAAATAACTCACAGATTTGCATTATCTGAATTTCTCTGATCGAGAGATAGCGATGCAATTGGCATTCCTTTGAAAAAGTCCAAGCACAAAGCGATTATTTCAGTTTTATTCAGATTGAACTCGACTACTATGAAGCTAATTTTTTGAACAATAGGCTTGAGATAATTCAACAACTTTCTGAGCACTTCCGACTTATCAGTGTTATGCAGAGCCTTCAAAACAATACTTATGTCGTATGTAATAAAATGAATAATCTCACGTCTGCAGACGAACAATAATAATTGCGAATTTCGAGCTTCTTCAGAGTATAAATTATGCAATTCTTAAAAATTGTGTATTGTCTTCTGTGTTCAAACCTAAATACGAGCTCTGTTGCATTTTCCTGAAAATGAATTTTTAGTCACTGTAAATCAACATAACAACAATAGAAAGACTTAATCCACTCAAAACAAGAGGTTTGGTTGGAATTGAATCCGTTTGAGCATTATCTCAATGGGAACCTCTCATATCTCAGAATAATTCTGATACATACATACCTTCCGATGAAAAGACAGTTTGCGAACAACAGCCTTCTCAGTGTTGATAATAAAACAGTCGGCTACTCCCTTTATCGACTTGCTGACCTGTAGTCAGCCGATTTTAATTTCACCGAAAGGTAAAATGTTACCGCTCGTAGTTGAAGAAGTGTTGTGTTGTCTAGGAACTTGCAGATTTCGTCGCTGACATTTCGAAGGACACTCGGGAAGTCCAATGACATTGAATCAATGACTTCAAAGGGCAAAATATAACATAAAAATCAGCAACCAATAAAGCGCCAAATCTCAATGGCGTCTCCACTTTTTTGGCGCTAACTACAGTATCCCGAACAGGGACCCTCACCAGATTTGAAAATATTGTAAATGGCTGCGAATTTCTTAGAATACGTTGATCTGAAGTACAGCTATCATTCATTATTTGAAGATATCGTCCGAATAACTGAAACAACAAACTATATAAAGCGCTACCGTCACTTTCTCCAGTTCATTGATTTGTACGTTGGAAGAATGGTCTAATAGCAATCCCTGCTAAACATTGAAAAACAACGACCGCCGGTGACCATTTCTTGTCCAATGACATTGATTGTGGTGTATCCTTTTCTATGGTCCAAAAATACTCGCAGCTCTCTTCTCTCTTCTTTTCTCTTGACACCACAGTTCGAAAATGCGGAAGGGAGAGCACTGAAATACGAGTTTAATCTTTGCATGCTTGGATATTGTCATTGCTCATAATTTTGGACTGCGTTGAATTTCGAAACATCTCGAGAACAATCATGATCAAGCTATTGCCTCTCCATTCTGCACACTATCGGATGTTGAACGATAGAGTGCAGAATAAAGTGAAAGCTACTATTCGAGGTCAGTCGAACTTAGTGATGATGGACCGAATTGGTGTCCGCTGATCACGAACACTCCTGCATCTGATGAGAGAAATGTGCAGAACGGAGAGGAAAAATTAAGAGTCTTAGTTTTATGCTCCAACACTTCTCAATGATGGTATCAGCTGTCGGCGCATGATCGCTTTGCCTGACTGCATATTATACTGAGAAAGTCAATAAACAATTAATCTTGGACTGTGTCTACCATGGATACAGTAATCAATCCATTGGCTCAGCCCTTCTCCGCTCCGGATTCACAATCGATAAAAAGAACTAGCCGGGTCAAGCCAAGCCGGGTCGCAAGCACAGGTTAACCATGCACAGCTTGCTTGCGAGTGGGGCGTATACTGTTTCAAAAAGCTCGTGATGCTTCGAGCGCTCCGGAAAAGTTGCGATTTAGCCACTCCACTTCGCTCCACTCCACTTCGCTGGCTACATGGCAACTTTTCCTCCACGCTCTCATCCTCACGAGCTTTTCACAACGGTATGGCCAAAGCATAGGCAAAAGCACGAAATCACGTTTATTTTTTAGCAACGTTATGCCACTATATACGTTAGCCAAGCACCGCTTGCTTGCGAGGGGAGCGTATACCGTTGCAAAAAGCTCGTGAGGCTTCGAGCGCTCCGGAAAAGTTGCGATGTAGCAACTCCGCTTCGCTCCGTGGATACATCGCAACTTTTCCGGAGCGCTCGAAGCCTCACGAGCTTTTCACAACGGTATGGCCGAAGTATCCTAAAAAAAAAATTATAAATTATCATAAAATGTCAATTGGCACTTCGCCCGAGGCTCTCAGATGATTTTGAAGCCAGTTATGAGCGAAAATGTGAAGATTTCTTTGATGACGAAATCAAAGAATGCCCCGTCAATCAAAGACAAAGCGTGACAAGCATGCATTGCATACGGACAACGTGACACACAGACAGACATTATGGTTTGGTAATCTTTAGTAATGAGATTTTTTTCAAGTGGGAGGAATGAGATATTCTAAATTTACTTTAAAATCACAAATGAAAGCCCTTGGTGCATTATCATAAGGAATTATTGCGAAACTTATGTAACAGCCTGTAAAATGGATGATTGGGTGTACTATCACCTGTCAAAAATTCCAGAAAGCTTTCTCATCTGGTTCGACAGTTATGTACATAAATTTGAATTTTTGGACTGATTCTTTTTTTTTTGTATTGTACCTTGTGAGATACGTATCTGACTAGGGCAATGAGACGAAGAGATGAAAGAAAACCGGTCGTTCATCTTCGTGCTGAGAATGAGATCATTAAAAATATGATTCTCAAAACTAATGCAAGCATCCTCTCTGCATAGTCATTGTCAATATTGTGTGCATATTCCATTTCGAGAGTAAGACAATTTTATAAGAATAATACAACGTACACAAAATGCAAAAATCTATTACAATTTCAATAAATAAATACATCACAGACGAGACATTTGAGATTCTTGTATTCAAATGGTGGACAAGTCATCGATGGTCCTCTTGTACTCCTTGTTAGGACTGAATGGCTCCCATCGGGACGCCGGGTAGATGTGCTTGTTCCTCTCGTACCAACTTCGCAGAACCACCTGGAATGGACATCACGTGGTTACGGTAAAAGCGGATTTTACAGTAGCCTACAGAAAGATTCGACGGATATAGTGGCTTCGAAAGGTACGGTGGGCACACTATCAACTAGGAATGCCATTTCGGCTCTCTCCATTTTGCACACTATCATGGAAATCAGACAGATAGTGTGCAGGCTGGAGAGAGCTGAAGTGCGAAATGTCATCGCTACCACACGCGGTTAGACTGAGTGGAGTATCATCGATCGATTACCGTACCCGCGGCTACCGTACCCCCTCACCTTGGCAGGGTGGCTCTCTCCGGAATCCAGGTAGGCGACCTGTCGGATTCTGATCTCGGCGACGGCATCGAAGATTTAGAGGGGACCCGTCTTGCCCCTCTTCTTAGACACGATGAAGTCTTGGAACCTGAGAACAGGGAGTTCATTTTCCAGAAAAACAAACAAATTTCATTTTATCTTGTTTCTTTCATAGTGATTCAACCATTTCAATCTGCATTGAGAGCAGCGAAGATCATTGTTTTTTTGGCTAAACACATTCCGTGAACGCTTTATTTCCCTCTCTTATTTCCATTCTCATTCCTTTCCTCCCATTTCATTGTGCACGAAACCAGAGAAATTCCCAGTGAGATTTCCGTTTCGTATTCCCGAGTAGGGTCTCAACTCGAGTTCTCTCCAATTGATCTGACAATTGGAAGCGCTCCACTAAATATTGAATCACCCACACAGATCATGTATTTTTTTAAAATTTAAATGTTTCCGGAACTGGTCTCAACTCATGCACTTCCTTCTTTTCTTGTAATTCCCCCGATTAAACTACTTTAATTCGAATTTAGCTCAAAAAATAGTCTCGACCGGAAAACTACCGTAACCATCTCCTCGGTGGGGGGCTACCGTAACCCTCTTTGCTAACGTGTGAAAGTGCGGGATGATGAGGTCCTCCTTGACGAACATGAGTCCCTCGGGAGTGATCGTCTTCAGCTCGAAGAACTCCTTCCGCAACGCCTGAACGATTACGATTGAATCGGACTGGCAGTGAGATTCATATTCCGCCTGTGTTTCTTGAAGAGTTTCGTATCACAATTATTAGTCTCACTGTGATCCACGGTTTCGAAGCAAAACTATATCTAACAAATACGAACCATCATAAATAAGATATTTATATTCAACGAGTTGTTCATCGCATTATTACAGCATTCCACCAGGGCACACGTTATAACATATTACAAAACTCGACCGGCCAGGTGACTAGTGCTCTTTCCATTCTGCGCGCACACTGTTTCTGGACTTGTAGGTGTTTCTGGAATCTGTCGACGCTATTTGAAAGGGACCCTTAGGGGAAGTCCATCACCACTCTATATTGATTGGGAATCGGTCTCCTAAGAACCGAAATTTAATGTGAATAATTAGAAGAAATTCGTGCTCTCTTGGCGCACGAGAGTATTCGAGATTTAGAGCTTCCCTGATGTGTAGCTCGTGGCCTAGTGGTCTACAGAATTCGTTTTGCGAGACAAGGCGGGTTCGATCCTCGTCTTCGATAATAATTTTTGCCGAAAACAATAATGATGTTTACATCAGGGTTTGGCTTTCCTTTTGCCTGTGTTACCCTTTTTTGCATGTTTTGCTACTCCATGTTGTTTTTCAGTTTTCTATTCTGTTTTTCAATCAGTTTGATCGCCCATAGATCGTGATCATTACGGTAGTCCGAGTTCCATGTATCTGCTTCTTGGAAAGACGTCTGCATGTATGGATTAGGTACAAATAGGGGTGAATTAGTCTGAACGTGTCACAAGTTTGTTCTAAGATCACGATCTATGGGCGATAAAACTGGTTACAAAACTGAATAGAAAATAATGAAAACTGAAAAACAACATGGAGTAGCAAAACATGCAAATAAGCGTAACACAGGCAAAAGGAAAGCCAAGCCGTGATGTAAACATCATTATTGTTATCGGCAAAACTTATTATCGAAGACGGGGATCGAACCCGCCTTGTCTCGCAAAACGATTTCCGAACCCGTAGACCACTAGGCCAAGAGCTACACATCAAAATCTCGAACACTCTCGTGTGCCAAGAGAGCACGAATTTCTTCTAATTATTCACATTAAAATTTCGGTTCTTAGGAGAGATTCCCAATCAATATAGAGTGGTGATGGACTTCCCCTAAGGGTCCCTTTCAAATAGCGTCGACAGATTTGTTCGAGAGATCGGCCTACTTTTGCGGTTCCCTTGTCATATAAACACCGAATAACCACTCACTTCAGTAACCTTCAATTATCACTGGGGGTTCCTTGGTTGAAGATACCTATTACACGAAATGCGCGATAGGTTGACCACTATCTTCGCGAATCATGCGATCCCAAAACAAACACTTACATCGATAGCTTTCATGAGGAACTGGGCGATGGCGAGTCCCCGCTTGACTCGCATGGTCTTCCGATGACTCGACCCGTCCCAGTACGCGTACGCTACCTGAATTACATAATTAACTAATTAAATAATTAGTTTCATAGAGCCATCGTTGCGGTTTTCGGCTCTCTCCATTCTGCACATTCCCTCGTTTCAGGAGTGTGCAGAATGGAGAGCCGAAACCGAAATGACATCCATAATAGTCATGTCTATCCCTTCGCTACTGTATAGTCTTCAAAGTAGACCCTACCCTACAATACCTTTATCGAGATAGATGAATTGTTTTGTCCGAAAAAGGCAATGAAATCAACTGCCCTGCATTCCACTCGATTGTATGAAACTCTTGAAACAGAGATCAGTCAATGGGGCGTCCAATAATATTTATTGAAATGAGGAAAATATTTTTTTTTAAAAGCAAGGAAAACATACCGTAATCTCCTCGTTCTTCTCTTTCTCTTGTCGAGCGTGCCATTCCGACGCGAGTTGCTGCTTGATTAAATTTTTCCTAGTGAAGTCAAATAAATTCCACACTTTTTGCATATTTACTATTTTCGACTGGGAGAACGAATTTAAATCTGAAATTTTTATCAAACGGAAAATTTAGTTAAAGTGGCTAATCCGTGCATCAACAGTTTCATAAAAAGTTTGCGAGACAGTCGATCCTTCTCTTTCTTCTCTCTCTGACCGGTAAAACAATTATTTTCTTTCGACAAAATTATGACCGAAGGGGGGGGGGCTACTTATAATTCGGGCAAAGCTACTAATTACCTGGCCATCTCCCGTTCTCGGTACTTATCCGGCAGGAAACTCATGTCCACTGATGGATCCATTCCGAGTCTCTGCAAAGGATTGGGATGTTATGAATAGTTTATTGGCTTCTGATACACCCGAGAATTGAGCAAATGAAGTAACAGAACCAACTCGGTGTATCTCGGCTAGCTCACGGATTAATTCTAAATCTCTAATGAAGCAGGAAAAAGTACCATGCCTATCACGAATATATGCTCGAAATAGTCTTTGATGGTATGGACGCTATACTCGTAATGTATTATCTACACAATTTAAATACAAACCTTTTTGGGAATGACGATGGAATCTCCGTCCTCTTCGTCCTCGTCTTCGAACGCGAAAGACATCGGCCTTTTCTGGCATTTGGAGATTACAAATTGCAGTCGGGAAAGCGTCACGGGTTTATGGACCCTGTTTATAGTTTGACCTATCCAACATCGATCGCTGAACACCAATATCTGGCTTGCTCAAAATATGAACGCCCTGGGCTCTCTCCATTCTGCACACTTTCTCGCATGTTTGGCAGTCAATAGTGAGCAGAATAGACAGAGCTAAAACCGACACGGCATCTCTGATGGAAACTTATTATATTCTTCACTAATAACAACATATCATCGCTGAGGGTCGAATGATAGAAACAAAAAAGAGTAAGGCCGAACCTTGGCTTCCTTGGTGGTCACTTTTCCATCATCCTGCTCCTTCTCATCCTTCTTTTTCGATTCTCCCTCTGCACAACTGATCAGTTCATCAAGACATCGAGAATGCTTTTCACCGATTCGACACATCGGAGCCACCTCCTGCGTTGAAAATTATGTATAAATCTAAGATTTTATCCACACAGCACTTCTCATATCTGAAAAAAAGTCGAGAAATGTGAACTTTTTTACAATTTTTTAATTAAATGGATATGGCTCCCTATCTCAAGTTCATTTGTTATTCCCAAATTTTGCATCAAACATGCGAAATTAATCGTAGATTCCGACTATTATATTGATGAGACGATCTAAGTATGCCGAAGAGCTGTTTTGACTGACTGAACACGACCAATCCGAGGGATTTCAACAGTTTTTCAGTCACAACTTTTTATTTCTTTTTCTCATGAGCTCTACTATCGAAATTCGAACTCTACGCGCGAAAATACGCCAGAAACACCTATAGTCAGATTTTTCCGGGACAAAAGTTTTTCTACTTTTTCATGATCCCGGGTGATTTCAAAAAGTCGAAATCTCAGAACTATCTGAATATAGGATTTTCTGGTGTGTTTTCGCTCGTAGAAAACGAATTTCCATAGTAGAGCTCACCAAAACCCAAAAGAAAAAAGTTATGTTAAAAAAAAATCCAACTTTTCGGTGTTTCGCATATAACGTTTTTCGCTTGCGTTTTGGTGAGCTCTAGTATGGAAATTCGTTTTCTACGAGCGAAAACACACCAGAAAATCCTATATTCAGATAGTTCTGAGATTTCGACTTTTTGACCCAAAATCACCCGGGATCATGAAAAAGTAGAAAAAATTTTGTCCCGGAAAAATCTGACTATAGGTGTTTCTGGCGTATTTTCGCGCGTAGAGTTCGAATTTCGATACTAGAGCTCATGAGAAAAAGAAATAAAAAAGTTGTGACTGAAAAACTGTTGAAATCCCTCGGATTGGTCGTGTTCAGACAGTCAAAACAGCTCTTCGGCATAATTAGATCGTCTCATCAATACGATAGTCGGAATCTACGATGAATTTCGCATGTTTGATGCAAAATTTGGGAATAACAAATGAACTTGAGATAGGGAGCCATATCCATTTAATGAAAAAAAGGTCAAAAAGTTCACATTTCGCAACTTTTCTCAGATATGAGAAGTGCTGTGTGGATAAAATCTTAGATTTATACATAATTTTCAACGCTCTTTCGAATGATATGTAATATGGCACAGATATCTCAAGTTTTAAAAAATCGATTAAGTAGGTCAAAACTGAAAAATTTTCTCGAAAAAAGTTTTTTTCTTCTATGATGGTTCAACTCCCCAAATATGAGCTTCCAGTGACCATTTTAAAGGAGTTGTGCCGCTTTGTCCCCATTTCCCTGTACAATTCCAAATAACGCGTTTTAACTCCCCATTTTGCGCACTCCCTCGCGAGTCCTCCGGTGTGCTAAATAGAGAAAGGTGACCGCATCGAACAATAACACAACTATCTCCATTTCATGCCCTGTCGTGCGACTCATCCGAGCATGACGATGCCGGTTGCTCCAGCTGAGAGGAGGTACGGTATTGATCGATCAACGAGGTAGCCGATTAATGGTTATTGATGGGAGATGTGAGGAGTAGAGGATTGCGTTGCATGAAACGAATATGGAGAATCGTATCATCTACCCTAGAGATGATACGAAGAAGAACCCCTTTAGAATTGAATTGGATGCACTTCCCATTCGAAATGCCGTTTTCCTTCCTTACAATTAATTTCGAATTCTCTATGTAATTTGTTCAGGTTAAAAAAAACATAAACTGTGATTCGAACGGTCGTGTTTGCATTACCTAGACAGATTAGTTTGAATAAAAAATAATAATAGTAAATAGTGTTGACATTTCGAGAAACGGGATCCCAATTTTTATCGCGCGCGATAGGCCCCGAGACGGGATCCCGACGAGAGAGCACGCTCTTACTCTAATTACCCGACATTTCAGAGAGAGGCGAGGGGGAGGGAACGGAATCCCGACTTTTCCCGCGCCTCTCGCTGAGCTTTCACTAGCAGAACGGAGCTTCGAGATATCGAGATGGCGCGCGCTAGACGCGACGGGTTAGAGAGACTAGAGAGAGGAGGAGAGGAACTTGAACGGACAATCGAGAGGAGGGCTAATTGCGCGTAAAAGGACGATCTAAGGTCAAAACGGAATCATAACGAGAGATGTTTTTCGGTGTTTTCTTAAAAAATGGGAACCTGGTAGCTTCAAAACAAACCGATTTATTGCAATTTTAGTGAGCAATCGGTCCAGAAACGCCGAGAAAGGGGCACTTGGAGGGCTAATCGAGAGGAGGGCTAATTGCGCGTAAGAGGACGAACTTAGGTCAAAACGGAATCATAACGAGAGATGTTTTTCGGTGCTTTCTCAAAAAACAGGGTCCTTGTAACTTGAAAACAAATCGAGTTATTGCGTTTTTAGTGCGCAATCCTTCCAAAAAGGCGGAAAAGGGGCACTTAGAGGGACAATCGAGAGAAGGGCTAATTCCTGGTGGGTGGGTGGTCTTAGGTCAAAATGATATGATAACAAGCGATGGTTTCCGGTGCTTTGTGAAAAAACGGGGTCCTTGTAAGTTCAAAATAAACGGAGATATCGGTAATTTAGTGCGCAATGTGCGGGTCTCTGCCAGTGAAAGATAAGGGACTCAGGTGCGCGCATCCAAGTTGGAAACAAATCTAAATGCATTTACAAGTTGGAAACAAGTGACAATCCAACTTGTTAACAAGTATGTAATTCCAAGCTGGAAACAAGTCTATTTACAAGTTGGAATCAAGGGGGTTGATACTCGTCTCGTCCAGAGCGCATGAAGCTTATGAAAGCGCTGAATCAGAGCTGGTTTTGGTTTAATTACCCAACCCAGCGAGCACGTCCCGCACCATGCGGTGATAGCACGCTTTTTGAATGTTCACCGTGGAGACGGACCGTCAACCAGTAGTCTCCACGGTGCACTCCCGCAGGTGTGGTTACCGTAACCACACCAGAGGTCGTAAGTATCTGCACTATGGAACGGAAAATGAAAAGAAACGAGGTCTTCAGACTCCGCCCACATACTTGTTTCCAACTTGGATTTGCACAAAAAACACGATGGTACACAGGGCTGTTTCAAACTTGTTTCCAACTTGGACGCGCGCATCTGAGGAGAGACGCGTCAAAAAGTCGGGATCCCGAATTTTTTCGGGATCCCGTTCCCCCCTCCTCGCCTCTCTCTGAAATGTCGGGTAATTAGCGCAAGCAAGCGCCTCCCTTGAGAGAAAGTCGGGATCCCGTTTCCCGTTCCCGATCAGGCATTCCTAATAGTAAATATGAATTTAGCAATAACTACTGACCGTGCCCGTCCAAGGTCGCACGGGTCGCTTGTCGGCCGGTGACGGATCGGCCAGCAGACGGGTCGTCGAACCTAAGGAGAGATCAAAGATCAATTATTTATGTTATTATTTATCAGCACGGATCTGAGGATACGATTGTAAACTACTTTTGATTGCGAGACTTGAGGCATCACTGAAACTCCTAAATGCAAGGATATTTATAATCCTAAATAAAATTAAAGTATAACAAATTGGAAGCAATAGATCAGCCCTGTCTAACTCTATAAAAACTTTATAAATCTGCAGTTTCATTTCCGCTTATGGTTCAATTCCTTCAGGCAAACCAAGTGCGGCAGTCGTGTTGCGCAGGCGCGTTGCTTCTCATCTATCTACGTTCAATGCAGTGAATCAGTGACATTGTAGCTTTTTTAATTCCAGAGGCTACAATATCATTTCCTATCATAAATTGATTTCTTTCTCCAGGCGAAAGGTAAACAGATCATTCTTTATCAGATAATAACCAAAGATCAAAGATCAAACTCACTCTCTGGCGTACATATTCCCTCTCCTCCTCGCCACTGAGAATCCTCTCCCATGGGCGGGATTCGTGTCGGGAGGACGGATCGGACCCGCCAGAGTCACGCACAGACCGTTCTCAAATGAGGAATTAAAGGAGTTTGTTTGGAAAGATCAAAGATCACGAATGGAAAGACTAATCTGAAGATCCAAACTATCGACGAAGGACTGTTCTGGAATCACAATGATGGAAAGACAGAAGACCAAAGTTCAAATATTGGTTTCATGTTCAAAATATGGCGTTAGTAAATTGTATTCCATGGACTTTTAGTGATACAAATGGCTCTTCATTGACAATGAACGACTGGGTCAAGTCTGCTGCGAATTTAAAGGTGTAAGGGCTGGAAGGGAATGATTTTTGATCTCTAATCGGAAGAGCCTGTCCTATCATCCGTGTACTTTCGCGTCAAATAACAAAAGAATAATAAACACAACATTCTCTCACATCCTCCACTTTCTCCGCCACTGCCATAGTCTTTCCCGTCGGTTGCCACGTCGTGAAGCGAGAAGCGAGCGACGACCAGGATACTGTAATGACCGGCAATTAGGAATGCTCTCAACGCCGGCTCCGGAAACCCATAGCCTGCTCCACAGCATAAGCTAATACGGGGGTCATTTTGGGACCGCGGCCGTCAATTGGTTGCCCCCTCCCCAAAAAAACCCGGAAACAGCTCTCTCACGGTTCTCCGGCAGTAGATTGCTCAGTTTCTGCAGCCAGACGAGCTGATCTTCCAGCAGTAGTTGAGACCTAGAGCAGGAGGAGAAGTCGGGAGAGGGAGGACGACAGACGAGGGTCTCCTGAAGAGAGAGGGAGATTGATCTTTGATCTTTGATCTCTGACTTTGTCTTCTGAGACATGAGAGATTGATCTTTGATGTCGGACTATGACTTCTGGGAAATGTGAGATTGATCTTCGATCTCTCACTTTATACTACCATTATTGTTGAACAAGGAGACTAGGACGAACAGACACAAACACTATGTTATAAATGAGGCCTAATTGATCCTTGATCTTTGATCCCTCTGATCACAATAAACTACTATAGTCATAGTGAACCAATCAAATAAGGAGTAGACCCCAATTTGAACGCGGAGTGATCTATTTTCCTCATCAGTTCAAAAAATCAGAGATCAAAGATCATATTGTGCAGTATCATACTCCTATATAAAGCGCTAGCGTCTGTCTGTTCAGACTCCGCCCCCTTTTGGCCCCACCCCTCCTCGGCCCTCAGGGTCCCCGATCCTAGAGTAAAGATCAAAGATCAAACTACAAAGGTCAAAGACCAAAGTACAAACTATAAAGACCAAAGTACAAACTATAATGACCAAACTACAAACAAGAAAGACCGAACTACAAACTAGATAGACCGAACTACAAATCATACTCCTATATAAAGCGCTAGCGTCTGTCTGTTCAGACTCCGCCCCCTTATGGCCCCGCCCCCTCCTCGGCCCTCAGGGTCCCCGATCCTAGAGTAAAGATCAAAGATCAAACTACAAAGGTCAAAGACCAAAGTACAAACTATAAAGACCAAAGTACAAACTATAATGACCAAACTACAAACAAGAAAGACCGAACTACAAACTAGATAGACCGAACTACAAATCATACTCCTATATAAAGCGCTAGCGTCTGTCTGTTCAGACTCCGCCCCCTCCTCGGCCCTCAGGGTCCCCGATCTTAGAGTAAAGATCAAAGATCAAACTACAAAGGTCAAAGACCAAACTACAAACTATAATGACCAAACCACAAACAAGAAAGACCGAACTACAAACTAGATAGACCGAACTACAAATCATACTCCTATATAAAGCGCTAGCGTCTGTCTGTTCAGACTCCGCCCCCTCCTCGGCCCTCAGGGTCCCCGATCTTAGAGTAAAGATCAAAGATCAAACTACAAAGGTCAAAGACCAAACTACAAACTATAATGACCAAACTACAAACAAGAAAGACCGCACTACAAACTAGATAGACCGAACTACAAATCATACTCCTATATAAAGCGCTAGCGTCTCTGTTCAGACTCCGCCCCCTCCTCGGCCCTCAGGGTCCCCGATCTTAGAGTAAAGATCAAAGATCAAACTACAAAGGTCAAAGACCAAACTACAAACTATAATGACCAAACTACAAACTATAATGACCAAACTACAAACAAGAAAGACCGAACTACAAACTAGATAGACCGAACTACAAATCATACTCCTATATAAAGCGCTAGCGTCTGTCTGTTCAGACTCCGCCCCCTTATGGCCCCGCCCCCTCCTCGGCAATCAGGGTCCCCGATTCTATAGTATAGATCAAAGATCAAACTACAAAGGTCAAAGACCAAAGTACAAACTATGAAGACCAAACTACAAACTATAATGACCAAACTACAAACAAGAAAGACCGAACTACAAACTAGATAGACCGAACTACAAACTAGAAAGACCAAAGGTCAAACTAAAGACCACAAACTACAAACTTCAAACGTTAAGTTAGAGACTACAAACTACACTCTTACTTTCTCTGAAGAAAGTTCTAGAACCTTCTCTGAAGAAAGTTCTAGAACCTTCTCTGAAGAAAGTTCTAGAACCTTCTCTGAAGAAAGTTCTAGAACCTTCTCTGAGGAAAGTTGTAGAAGGTTCTCTGAGGAAGGTTCTAGAACCTGCTCTGAAGAAAGTTCTAGATGGTTCTTTGTGGAAAATTTTAGAACGTTCTCTGTTCTTGAAGTTTCTCTGAGGAAAGTTCTAGACGGTTCTCTGTTCTAGAAGATTCTCTGAGGAAAGTTCTAGAAAGTTCTCTGAGGAAGGTTCTAGAACCTGCTCTGAAGAAAGTTCTAGATGGTTCTTTGTGGAAAATTCTAGAAGGTTCTCTGAGGAAAGGTCTAGAAGGTTCTCTAAGGAAATTTCAAGAAGGTTCTCTGTTCTAGAAGGTTCTCTGAGGAAAGGTCTAGAAGGTTCTCTAAGGAAATTTCTAGAAGGTTCTCTGTTCTAGAAGGTTCTCTGAGGAAAGTTCTAGAAGGTTCTCTGAGGAAAGTTCTAGAAGGTTCTCTGAGGAAAATTCTAGAAGGTTCTCTGTTCTAGAAGGTTCTCTGAGGAAATTTCTCAAAAATATCGAGATTTCGTGATAGAACCTTCCAAAACTTCCCAGAGCGAGGGAAGAGGGATAAGCGAGATTTCGTCATAGAAACTACCAGAACTTTCCAGAACTTTCGCAACCTTCCCGAGAGAGATGGGAGTGGGGGAGACAGACGACGCGCGAAGCGCGGATTCTGCCAGTGGCTTCCCCCGCCTACTGCGGGGGAATGCCGCTGGTTTCGGCTACAAAAGATAATTAAACTAACCGCTAGCGAAGGTCCGATCCTCCCCAGTGGTCCGTCGATCGGGAAGATGATATCCTCGCCCATGAAGGAGGGCATCAGAAGGCTGAAAGGAGGCGGTATTTGATGTTTGATCTTTGATCTCTAATTGGAAGACCTATACCTCCGATCTTTGACAATTTAAATCTACGAACGTATTTTTTGGTCTTAGAACCCAAATAATTTGATTTCTCGGGCCATAACGATGTTTCCTGATCTTTCCTATCTACCCACTAATCATTGATCTTTGATCTCTACACTTGAATTATTGATGCTTGATATTTGATCTCTAACCCTTGATCCCTGATCTTTGATCTCTCACCGTCTCTCTACGATCTCCTTCAGCCAGGGTCGCTCCATGCCACAGCGTGCATCTGACTTCTGCAATTATTATTATTATTAATATAATTATTGCTATTATATTATTTTTTTTATGAAATTCGCTTCATGCAGACATAGAGAAGCAGTCAGAGCTAGTGGCTATGGCTATGCGGTGAAACAAACCCCCCGTTTCGAAAAGCAAGATACATTGTTACTACGGTATTCGATCGAAACTAATCAGGGACTTCAGGGAAATACAGTACCCTCCCCCTACCGCACCTGGCCACGACGCATCCTCCGCTCTCGTAGGCTGCGCCGGCCGCCAGTCGATTCACCTCCACGTACTTGTCGCTACCGTACCCTGACGAGGAAGGAGTTATTGTATGTCAGAGCGATCGATATGCAGTGACCGCGTTGATCAACCACTATAGATCAAATATCAAAGATCATATCGTAAATGTACCAAAGTTTAAAGATCATCGCATCAAAGACCAGAGATCAAAGAACAAAGATCACTTGCGCTCCTGGCGTGAACTCGACAAGATTCATCCGATGGAGGGCCATCAATTCCTCGTGATCTGTCGACTTCTCGCGGTAGCGTTTGAAGCAGTGAGGGAGGAGGGCGAGCACCTGACAAGCACGGCGTTCTACATGAGGCAAGCGAGAGAAGAGAGAGCGGTCAAAGAAATGGCGAGATAATACTCGAAAATGAGAGAGCGCGAGATGTCTCGACGGGAATTCGTTTTGGCGCGTTGCCAGCTAAACACCGCGTAAGAAACACCACCACCATACTTCTTGATGACGTAATCTACAGTACCCCGCTGTCTCGAGCATTCGAAGAGCACCATCTCAGAGTAAGTCAAACAACGAGGCTCGAGCACTTGCTAGTGCCGCTAGGGAATGCAATTCGTGGCCTACCATATCCATTGCCTCCTACCGTAATCTAGGATATCCTATCACACAGTTCACTCATCAGTGATCTACACAATCCCTACCGAATCCGATCTCTGAGAAGGGATAGTATCCTATTGTGCTAGATACATTACCTACTACAGACTGACGTCATCTTACAGTAATCGATCGGAGTGATCTACCGTAACCTTTATGATCTACAGTATTCGCCCTGGTTTACCGTAATCTCTCACCTGATGGCCGGCGGCGATGAAGTGGAAGAGGGCGATGGTGAGACCACGCACGGACAGACGCTTGTCCACGTCATTCTGGGGGTACCTGAGAGAGGAAGATTGAGTTGGGAGTTTCCGTGAACAAACATCTTCACTATGCAAAGCCCAAACGAAACGTAGTGACAAAACTGGGAATCTGCTCTGCGGTGGCAAATCTCGGCATCGGACTCTCCTCCATTCGCATGCTCCATCGCCTCAATAACTGACGAGAGGTCACGCGAAATGAGGAGAGTCGGTGCCGATTTGTCATCGCTACTAGGAATCTAGAGATCGGGTACGGTAGGCTATCCCGCCATCGCTAACTGACCAACTCCTTATTGTGATTGTACCGTGAACACCTAGCAGTCAGGGAAAATGACGTCATCACTATTCAATTCTCACAGATTCCCCTTCCAATTACATCATCCCTCCTCAACTCACGCGAATCCGACCTCCACTCCATTCAGGTATACTGGCCTCAGCAGTTCTTGACCGTTGCGGACACGAAACTGAATATCGATTGATGACGTCATCTAACCGTAATCGATCGGAGTGATCTACCTATATAACCTACAGTATACCGTAACTACCGAAATCCAAAGAGAGGCGTACCGAATTTGACGTTTCATCAACGATCGATGATAAGAAGTTGAGTTGGGCGGCGGCCGACGGCAGGTCTGCAAGGTGATATTGGTCAGCCTAAACGCCCCGAACCCCTTGAGAACGGAAAAATTCAAATACTAGGGTTGCACGGACGTACCAAACAGTTTTTTCTCAAAATTCGCCCCTCTGCTACTCAATTTTCTCGATTTTTTCTGTCATTATTTATTCATATTTACATTATCTAACATATTATTAAATAAAAAATCTGACGCAGGGTATGTATGAACATTTGCGAGTGAAATAAATTTTCGATTTTGTAATTTCGTCATGAAGCTGAAACATTCATAGATTATACCAAACACATGAAATGATGTCCATGAATTTAGCAATTTATTGGTACCAAGTTCGAAGCAATTGGAGAAGAACTAAGCGAAATCTTCCACTCACCTTTCGGGTGAACAAAACTGCTCAAAATAACAAACCATTTTCACTGAGCCACTTTTTGAGTAGTTGGCGTGCAAGGTCCGCGAAATCGGGCCAACATACTTTTGTCGACCTCCTTCCCTCATTCACCGTCCGTGCAACTCTCGTATTCTGCAATTATCGATGGATTATTCCGATTAGTTTCGTTACGTCCATACCATTTGCTTTTTTTGTACGGCATCTCACTCGCCCCTTACTTTTGACGCTACTACGGAGTAATCAATTCAATATGAACTACTGAATCACAAAGTACCCTCTTTTTACACTACGTCTTCAATCAAACTTCAAGTCTCACTGCCGTTCTTGTTCACAAACACCAATACGACGAAAGAGAAAAGAGAGGTAGACATTGCTAAATGAGTAGGATGAGAGAGCAACGAATGAGAAGATCGTTTTAGAAACAAAGGGGAAGGGGAAAGGAAGGGAGATACATCAGGCTGGAATCAGTTGGGATTCCCAGCTTGAGTGACAGGTTCTTGCCTATGTGAGGGGGATTATCGCTCTTGCTGAACTATTTTCTTGCAATTCTACTCGGAGAGCCAACAATTTTCTCACCTCTAGTATGGATGGACCGACATCCAGTTTGTCGAGACTCAATATCACTTCGATTGCATGTCTGTGGTCGCCCTGTAAATGTGAATCGTTCGCCTTTTTAATAATACTTATATTCTGTTTCCCAGCGTTTACTCTTTCCCTGGAGCTCTCTAGCATGCACTCGCAGCCATCAATGGATTTCATGAGGATCAATGCAGCTCACAGGAATATTTGGTGTGTGTAGGGAGGTCAAGAATGACAAGATCAAAACGAATTAATCTGTGTTACTGTGCTTGCGAGGATGCGGCCATGTGAGGACTACACCACTCACAGTAACTATTCTGTCGAGAAGAGAGGAACTAAAACACCCAGGCGGTGAATCTCGGTCATACTTCAGTACACAAAAAACGTCAGATAAGTGCGAGCTTTAGTTTCAAATGGGAAGCGTATTGGAGAATCGACTAAATTCCGTACCTTGTATATCGCTTCCTGTAGATTACTCTTTAATCGAAGTACTTCGTCCTCCACCTCC
The DNA here is from genome assembly GCA_036245825.1 of Pristionchus entomophagus. NCBI lineage: Eukaryota > Metazoa > Nematoda > Chromadorea > Rhabditida > Neodiplogasteridae > Pristionchus > Pristionchus entomophagus. Next base: position 12,886,830 of record BTSX01000001.1, read on the forward strand.
ATTCCTACAATGTGATAAGAATAAGCAACTGCAACATCGCAAGAAAAAAAGATTTTCAATGCAAACAAGATCGAGCGCTGATCTAAGAGACAGCACGAAATCGCCGCAGCAAACGCTTGGGAAATGATTAGACAGATTGTACTGATTCCCTTTTGAGCTGCCAGGAAAGAGTATAGCGAAATAAACCATCAAAACAGAAAAATAAATACGATGAAAATTTTCAATCGATATAGGGACCGCAGCCGCAATATTTGGCTACACCCTCCGACGCTTCCCCCCTCAAACTACCGTAATCTGGCTGTCAATTTCTTTAATATTTTTGTAAAGTATTTTTAAAATATTTCTATTGCTTTTCAAGCTGTTTTGTTGCTTGGAAGGAATAAAAGGATAGAATGACAGCATATGAAGCATAGCATGAAGATGTACGCAAAATTGGGTTCACAGGAGGCCACGAATATATGGCGTGTTTTTAGAATTTATTGTCTGATCTAGCTTTTCACAAAATCTATAGAATCTGCAGCACAAAAAATAGTTATCAAAATGAAAATTAACTTAAAAGAATAGTTCACGAAATATCAGCCGCGAGAATTTTCACGGCAAGAATTCGGTTTCCTGCCAACGTCTAAAAGTGGGTAGTTTGTTCATGCGATCTTTTTTAGTATGTTATTAATATGGGGATAACCGATTTTTAGAGAAAAAATAAGGCTTGAACAAACTGCCCTTTTTTTAGCAAATGATTTAAAACTTTCAGGACAACATTGTACCCCAACGAACCACTGCATTCATATCCGTGATTCCGCTTGTCGAGTTAAATTGAGCTTATTAAAAATTATGCTTTGTTTTTCCATGATCCCTCGTGACTCTGGTAGTACGAGACGAGGATATTTTAATTTATTGCGGCGTTTGAAAAATATTCTTGTGATTTCAGTTCACGATAGCATGATCAGTAAGTAGACTGACAGTTGGACTCAAAGCGTCGCACCCTCCACCTATTTTCTTTATCATTTTACTTAATATTTTGTCATAATTTTGCAAAAACTAAATTGAAAAGACGGAATGGGGTAAGGTAAGCTTCCATTTGCGCACCAATTTGTGAGTTTTTTTGTTCATATATTTACACCGCAGCCGACCCTAAATCGATAACTGACTCAATTTATTTATTTTTTTACTGTAAGAAAATATTCCGTTTCACGAATGTCCGACCATTCCGGCACGTCCCAGTCGTTCGCTGGAGCACGCGATCCGTTTTTGAGGACGCGTTGCGTGTCTCCCCCTCCCCGTGAATAAAATGTTCCGCGCCCCGTTTGAATACTCTATGCTAAACGCTGAATGTCGTTAACTGAGTTTTTGAATCTTACAATAATTTGAATTATAAAACTTGTATTTAATGAATTTCGTTATCCTGACTTCTTCATACTGCTGTAATCACACAATATATTTGTAATGACATCGTGGTCAATCAATAATGTTGATCATATTGTAAGGGTATTCCCAGATCAAATTCAACGATATAAATAGTCGCTAATCATTCCTACAGAATGAGCTCCGAGCAACCCGTGCTTCGCAGTTCAGTGAGTGACGAAAACGATGTGAATGAGTCTGTATTCGTCGGCGGTCGTTGCAGACCACCAATTTGCTCCAATTCATCCTGGCAAATCATTGAGCCATCGAAGTCTGGGCTGGCCCTCGCTGCATTCGTATCCTCATCGTTCACCTGAAGTGATCATGTCACAGTAATCCAACCATAACCCGTTCAGATGGTGGAAAATCTTGAAAGCTTTCCATGGCGAACTAAAGCTCAGCCGAATTCTAACTGTTATTCGTGAGATAGGATACGAAGCAAGAACCAGCAGAGTCTCCTATCTACGGTTGGCGTTTACCGTTCCACCCATCCGATTACAGTACCCTTCCACACCTGCTACAGTATCCCTTTCTCTCCTTCCGTCAACAGTACCTCTCCACTCTACTTTCTACAGTCCTACCCTACGGTGTACATCTCTACATATGCTAGTTTACTTTCTCACGCATCATATTTTTTCAACTTCATTATCTACCGTCCCATCTTCCACTACGTGAAGCACATACGATAGACAAGTACTATTACAGTAGATGTATTGTGAAATGCTTGCTATTCAGGTCTTGGAAATCCCAACCGCACACTGTTCCCTTCTCTTTATGGAGACACAGAATCCAGCCTTGTCTACTGTGCCTCCTTCATTCGTTGTCATTGTTTTATCATCCCTGTCTTTCTGCACCAATGTTGCACGTTCTCTTTGTGAGCAGAACCCCAAAAAGACCCTCATTGTATTATTGAGTCACCGTTCATGTACTATATTAATCCAGACGGAAAATATGATAATATATCTTTATAACTTCTGATATGGAGCAAACAAAACTGGAGGCAAAACAGATGGAAACACAAGTGAACACTTTGTTAAATCCACCGTACAATGTAGCAATCTGGTTCAAGCTGTACAACAAACTCCGACTAGATTTACAACATACAAAATTATCAATAGGAGGATACAACACTTACACAACCGTAGCTCTCTTTAGTTTGTTCTGGGGAATAATTGAAGGGGCGATTTGTGGGAAAGGAAGAGGGATATTACCGATTAAAAGATGCATACAAAACTACCCGTCGAATGTGTGAGACCGTAATTCACAAGGGAGAGAATGAGGAAAGGGAGAATAACTTAGCCTCTAGTGTTGAGGTAAACGTCGAATCAGACACGAATTATTTATAAATGTGTTTGAGAGGGGATACAATCGACACATGGCTACAGTACTCGGGAATACAGTAACCTCGACAGATCGGATACCGTAACCTACAGTAACCTCGATACTTGATTGAGATGGAGACAGGAGGGGAGGGCGAGTGTCTCCAGTTGGAAATCCGAATAGACGAAGGGCCGAGTGTCGAATGGCTTCAGATACGTGCCCATCATGATCAGCGAATCCTGGAAGAATCAATATCATCATGATCAGCGAAACCTGGATGAATTAATTTGGTGATTGAGAAACGACAGATAGAATCATTGATGACGCTTTCGCGAATCTATTTTTGACTAAAGTTTGCAATGCGCATCTGCCTGGTTTCTGCAACTTCACTGGTGCGGGCTTGCAGTTTCATAAATTATTATCCTCTTGGTTTTCATATGAACTTTTCCTACTTCACGTGAACTCCTTCACATCTGTTTATTGTGATAGCTCGAAACGCTCTTCCACCTAGTTTCTCCAAATCCGATCACACGACTCCCAATATTCCGTTGAAAACTCACGGGATCGGGTTCGTTTCTCTCATTCAATTTCTTCTGCACTTTCACGAGGAAATCCGCATCCAGACATCGCTCCTCGAATCCATCCGACGGTGTGTAATGCTGGAGGATCGCCACCACCTGAAAGAGATCCATAGGATATTGTAACGGAGGAGAGATACCGTAATCCCGGATCGATAAGACCACCTCAGAATGGTACGGTAATCTCAGCCCGGTCAAGTCTCACAAGGGAATGGCAACTACTCTCGGTAAAATTATCGCTAGTGACCTAGTGGACCTCAATCTGGACTTAGGGCACATCAGATTTCCGTTTTCTAAAAGTGCGCAAAAAAAATTTCCGGCGAGAAAAATCGATGAATCAGTAATTGTTTTCGAGATGCAACAGCTACTTTTGTGTTCACATTGAATATTAAAAAATCCCGATATTTTGATACAGTCAATACGATCCATCGTCGCTCTGGAAAAGAACCCCTAGCACCTATTTACCGTACACCTAGCACACGCTCTTCTACAGTACTCCCTATCTTCCTCTACCGTACCTGTCTCGGCTTGAGCTTGCTGGTCATCTCTCCGCACAGCGTGTCGATGTTAGCCTCGTCCTGAAGAAAAATTGAATTATTCACAGGATTGCGGTTTCACTTTTCCCGTATCTTCTGCTGATGAAAGGATGATATCAATCGTATTTGATTACCCTAGCAGTAATAACCAATATTCAACTTTTTAGTGGTCAACCTATTCACATGCAATATTAATTAATTTGCCTCGACGCATCAATTTTTCTTGCAATTAATTTCAAAATATCAATACTCCTTTGCGGAGCATTTTTTTAATCTTACACTCTACTGACCCATTTTCCCTCCCATCTATCATAACCGCATCTTCCCTGTCTCTCCTTCTCACCTTCTTGCTCTGCAGTAGATGGCTGGCCTGTACGAGTGGTTCCAATTCACTTCTATGATCTCCCATTCCCTTCGAATGAAGCCACGATTGCACCTCTGTCACGTTGTGCCTACAATCAGCAGTTTATAGAATATTGATTAGTGTTGCCCCATCAAATAATGTTCCCTCCATTCGGCACACTCTATCAGCCGGCGATTAGATAAACGGAAGAGTGTGCAAATTGGAGAGAGCTACTATTCCATCCGTCATAGCTACTATTTTGAGATAGAATATATTATCAATATCTATTCAATAATGATGATCCATCAAATTCAGAGAGAGCTTCACTTGCCACATTTGAACTAAGATCCGACGCAACTTCTGAACCAAAGACGGGCAATTGACGTTTCAGCCAACCCATTTATCACGGTTTTTCGATACGACAATAATGTTTACTCACTAGGGATGGCAATTGTGGTCTGAACAAACCGCTTCGCGCGCGCGGTTTGGGACAAAATGAGTCTGAGAATGAAATGATTGCTCTCCTGTCGGACAATGAGTGGTCTGAGAGGGAAATGATTCGGACCACGAGTGGTCCCAAACTTTTAACGAATGTTTTTGATATTAGATGAAATTTAAAAATTATCAAAATAAATTATCAATTTATTAGTGGTCGGTAGATTAAATAAGGATCAATTCTTCGCCTTTTTGGCAATGGACTTTTTCGATACGATTTTTGCTCAAAAACATTAACAAATGAAGAAACACATTAAATAATGAAATACATCTCAATTTAATAATAAAACACATTTTTATCACTATTTTAAAAGTTGGGACCACTCGTGGTCTCAGGCCATTCGTTGTCCCAATTCTCGGACCACTCGTGGTCTCAGACCACAAGTGGTCCTAAATGTTCGGACCACAATGGTCTGAGACCACGCAATGGACAACAAATGTCATCCCTATTACTCACCACTATGCCCGTATGACAAACTATCGTTGATGCCATTCTCTCCTATCATCAATTCAATTTTCTGCTCTCTCCATTTTGCACACCCCTCATCTTTCTGACAGGCGAGATAGTGTGCCGAATTAAGAGAAAGCCATATCTGAATAGACTCACTTAATCTGGATTGCCTTCTCGAAGTTGCACAATTCCTTTCTGAACATGAGATGATTGAGAGCCAGTGCACAGATCCACGCGGAGATTTGCCCGAATACCTGAAGAGGAAGGAATGATCTTTGATCTCTGGATTATTGATATTGGACGAGTCGGTTATGGCACTAATATATTATCACGTCGCCCTAATTTGTCCTATTTTAGACGCTCAAGATCGGGAGTTGACCTAGTGCAGAAATAAAACAACTAGACTTTAAAAAAAATCAACATGACGCGTTGCTGTTTCATTATCGGGTTACATAGAGTTGCCCTCTATTATTCACAATTTTATCGTATATCGAATTTCCCCAATAATTTTCCCAATCAAATAATTCGCCTGCTCACCGTTCCTAGCAGTACGGTATCGGCTCCGTACACGGACAGTTTGGCATGGATGAAATTGAGTAGATCAATGAGATCATCGAGGGCCTTCCCACTCTCTTTCTTCCCTCCTCCTCCATCTCCACCCGCGTTCATCCAGTCCGATTCGTGCTGCAGGATACCCGGCACTGCAATGCACTTTATTACTCAGTTACTGATTTTTTAAACCCATATGAATATCCAAACAACTCTTCATCAAACAAGTGTGATGTAACTTGAACCCCACAATTTCGCGTTTAAGTATCACTTTACATTGCTCGCATTCACTAAAAAAAACAATCCAGTTTGCTACTGTCCTCGCGAAGAAATTACAAACATAAATAGAATTTTCTATACTGTAAATGAAATATCAACCAAGCTCTATCTCGTTTCAGCACGATATTACATATACAGGATTTCTCTGGAAGACAATGTGTCATCGCTCTCTCTGGGAAAATTTATAAATACAGTCGTATAGTACTCGCGTTGAAATAATTTTCAAAAATATCGAAGATCAAAGCTCAAAGATCACCATCCCCCCTCACTCACCAATCTTGTTGTTGAGGACGGGTTCGATGGCGTGCTTCATCAGCGCCTGGTAGGCATCGTCAACGCGCGCCTGGAGCAATTAAATAAATTACTCTGTCATTTTCGCAATCGACACCGTTAAACATTTTGAATCTATTAATTTTTTATATAGAGCGGTCAATCGTCGATCGATCAGCACTGGGCGTCATCTACAGATCATCAAGCACTAGTTCAACACAAAACTACCAGGATCGTATTTCCGAACATGTAGTGTTTGATGTGTTTTGCACAGATGAGAAGGAAGACTCGGATCAAAACTATCAATCCCCAACGTAATTTCAAGTAATTGCGAAACACAGAACTTCCATTCCATTCATTTCTCTCAACGACCATGCGGAAAGATCAATTTTCGCCCTTTTCCAAATATATTTTAAATCCAAATCCCAACCCTCTGCTCACCTTGAGTTGTCTCCTGATTGGCTCCACGTCGAATGACTGCATTCTCTGTCCATTCTGTCGCTCCGTGTTCAGCGCGTGCCACTCCTAAACGGAATACAATCATTCCACGATAGTTACCGTAATCTCTATAGCTACCGTAACCCTGACCACTGAGTTACAGATGATAACCACCGTATCTCCACTCTTGGATACCGTGCCTACCGTTATCCAAGGCTACCGTATCCCCTACCGTACCTCTCCCCCGGTCTCTCCACTGTATTGCCTCAGCAGGTTGAACAGTCGCCAAGTATTCACCAGCCATAGCGATAGTACGTCAAGATCGCGCGAATTCTGCAAAATATAAATAATTTTACTTTCGCAACAATTTAAACAATAGTTTTGGCACCTCCAAATTTCAGTAGTATTGGCCGATCTGAAAGCGCTTTCAGGATTCTGCACACTCTCTCGTGTCGCTGACCGGTGAGATAGTGTGCAAAATGGAGAGAGCACCATTCGATCCGGGGGATAACTCTATGCTCACCGTGAGCGTATCCTTGAGCATAATGTGCACCGTATTGAAGAGGCCAGTGAGCGACGCTTCGTCGCGCGCGTGGTCATGGTATCTGATGAGGAGGGGGATTATTGATGATCATCAAAATCAAATTTTTTTAATAGTTTGGAAAACACGCAGTTTCACATTTCTCCACCATCATTTCTCCCAGTGGACTTGCTCGAACCGCTATTGATCTGGTTTAGGGCACAAAAAAATACCATAGTCATCACCTACCCTTCTCTTCTGCTCCACTACCGTAACCCCTCCCTACCGTACCTGAACGCGACGATCAATACGTAGGCGGGGAAGCACTTGGTGATGAGCCGGGCGAGTCTCGGCTTGAGGTCACACACGAGAACACGAGCGAATTCGGGAACGTTGAACACCTGAGGAGAATATCATTAAAATAAATAAATAAGTAATTGAAATATCTGTAAGCTAATATTTCCACACAGTGAGATCAGAAAGAAACAAGCAGATAGTTAATCGTCAAAATTACAGTTACAGAAAAAAAAATAACCAGCATGACTTGTGCAACGATGTGCCCAGATATATCACGAAAAGATTTCGATGTAATTTGATGACGGCTTTATTGACACGATAAAAAAAGTATTACGAGCGAGGAAAAGTGCTCTTATTTCAATAAATACGTTCACCAACCTCCAGTAGTGCCGAGTGCTCGGTGCTCTCCTTGCTGAGGGTCTCCAATCGGATGATCTCCGAGTCTGATGTGTTGTCTAAAAGGGTGAATCATAATATAAGGCTTCCCGTTATCTGAAGTAATATGATTTTTTACCATAGCAAATGACAATCACAATCACAAGTACGATTCGTGTTTTCGAGTGTGCCGATATCTCAAACGATGCACGCATTGCGATTTCAATTGGAGGAACTTCGAAGGATAACAAACAACGACAGAGCGGCACGGAACATCAAAAGTCAATCCAGTTGCTTGTGGGCTTTTAAGAACTTAGATATCTCACTAGAGGCAACTCATTAAATTTCACGGAAACTAGTGCTTTCAATAAAAAAAATACTGTTACGAAAAAACTTATGACAAATATTATTCGATCGCTTGTCACTTTTTCGACTAGACAGTCTCGATTTTTCGCATTTCCGGCGGGAATTCGAAACAATTCAAACCTAGCGAGAATCCGAGTCCGCCCGTGTATCCTCTCAGCTGGCCGCGCGTCTCCGTCAGTTCCTCCTGCGACCGCAGAATCTTCTCGTTCAGCGACTGCAAAATCAATCGATAATTACCCGATGATGCGGCAGATACGTAAATAATCGATAATAGAATAATTACGATAAGCGGCTGCGTGTCTAGGAACCGCCAGTTTATTTGTCTCTTCAGCTATCTCCATTCTGCACACTCTTCAGTTATCTCCAACCGGAAAGATAGTGTACCGAATAGAGAGCAAAAAATATATTTGAAGAATACTGTATCGCGTGCCGGGACCACCAACTACACTGAATCGACACCTCCTCCCGTTTCGTGGAGGAAAGAGGGAGGGTGTGAGAGTCTGGGCCCCACTATATTGTCTCGCCTCTCCCCTTCTCAACACTTTCTGAAATCGAAACCATCTTCTCACTCTCATCCCAAGATAGAAAGAGAGGAAAGAACCAAACAAAAAGTAGAATGATGAAGTGAGAAATGGAAGATCGTTCTTGCGCATACAATCGACAACATCTGGGTGTGCCAAATATTATTCCCTATCAATACCGTATCCCACCAAACTCTGATCGATTTTCCTGGTTCAGAGGGTAGATCACGGGGTCTAATGGAGGGGAGGGGGAAATTTACCGAGCGTGGCAGTAACCAACTGGCACCGGTAAGCGAATAAGCAACAACACGGCAAAAAAGCAGCGCCGATTGAACGACGAAAAGAGGAAAGAAGAAGAAGGAGGAGGAAGTTCGGTGTGGTTTCGTAAACCGGCGAGAGAATGAGGAGGAAAACGAGAGAAAGACCGATTGGGGGATAGAGAAAGAAGAGTTCACCACAGATTGGAGAGAGTTTTGACCCAGTATGAGGGGAGGAGAGATACTTCACTCATCCTCGAGTAGAAGAAAAATGGGCTATACTGGGCTCTTTTTGTACAAACCAACTCTCCATTCTGCACACTCTTTCTGATCCGCGAAAGAGTGTGCTGAATGGAGAGATAACTATCAGGCAATACAAATTGATAGTGCGCCTTTTTTCTCTGACTTAGTGTCTAGACGAATCTAGCGTGCATTGAATATGAATAGATCTTGGTGAAGTTCCCGCAAAACACGCACCTAACTGAGTTCGATCAACAGTCATTTTCCCCTAGTTCCCGTTCCTCCCTCTCTCTATCCCCCCCCCCCCATCATCTAATCAACTAGATACACACCAACTCGTGGTCAGCCAATCTATCGATTCGTCTGATCTATCAAAGATCGAATAGGAAGGGATCAAAGAAGGAAGAATTCAACCACAATCGCATTTGTGCGTCAGCCTGCTCACTAGAGACGCGATAATGCCGGTGATTGATATCTCTGCGGCCGTCGGTGTAGCACATCTTTCAAAAACAATTTCGACTTTGGCTGAATTTGAGTTTCATCCGGTTTACTAGAGGTATCAATACGATTCCATAGGCGATTCCATAGAAAATTATATCGAGGGAATAAGGATGAAATTAAATAACTGTTTCATTTGCGCTTCATCCAGCTCTCTAATGGCGCGCTTCAAGCCCGATGGCCACGGTTTTTACGCATCACATGACTAACACCAAAGATCAAAGATCAATTCCCTCCCCCCACTCACCAGATTCTCTGCCACCAGATGGTTCAACTGGCCGTGGATCGACCGGATTGAGTCCTCCGTCGACGTCTCCGAGTACTTCTGAAAATTATTAATGTAATTAATAAAAATATTCGGGTTATCCGACCAAGAACGCCTTTCTCACCTCACCTTCTCACTTCTCATTCTCACCTATCTCATTAAAAAAAATTTCTGCAATTTAATTGTTTCCTTATTTTTATCTCCACCACCCACCGTCTATCCCAGCAACATCGGCCGCCCCGCCTATGTCACCCCGCTGCGACACCGAATACGCGGGTCCATATTTATTTAATCTAACGCGCCTTTTCAAGTAAATACAGTCTAGCGTAAGTACTCCTACGATGGGGATAATGATAATATTTTCTCGAAAAGCAATCGGCGAATGATCGCTGCCCCGCCCCCGCACCACCTTCGTCCCCTAGCTGCAGCCCTGAAGGCGCGGGTCCATCAAATTATTTTTTGACGAGCGCGAATTTTCGATTTAAAAAAATGTAGCACTATTAGAACACTTCTGCAATGAATAAATTGATTGTATATTTTTGAAACCGCCAACCGTCACGGAATTCTCACCACAGCGCCACTCCGCCTATCTCCCAACGCTGTGGCACTGAACTCGCGGGTCATTCAACCCCTACTTTCCCGTTCCCGGCGCGATTTAAAACGCGTTCTCTGTAATAGTGCAGGGAAATGGGGAGAAAGTGGTACAGTTTGTGAAAATGGTCCTACAGGGCTAATACTTTGGGAGTGTGACCCTTTTAGATCGAAAAAACTTTTTTCATAAAAATGTTGATCTTTGATCTCCAAAAATCGATAATTTCAATTTTGAGATTTCGGTATCATGTGACATATCATTCGAAAGAGCATCAAAAGTTATGTTAAATTGTAAAATGAAACTTGATTTGACCTATTCCGACGCAATTCATAGCTCGAAAAGTGAAAATTTCGATCATTTTTGGATAAAAATCGACATGGCTACCCATGAAGATATGATTTGTACATTCCTATTTTGAAGTATTTTGTGTATTTGTCAATGGAGAAAACGATGAAACCCTTTGCGGGGCATATTTTCACGCCCGTTGTATCTAAATAATCAGTTACCAGCGCCTACTCAGCTACTTCAACTGTCGATTTAGAAAGTTTTTTGAGTATAACTTTTTTCATTCCTTGTTTCAGGAGCTGACATATAGAAATTCGGAATCAGCACGCAAAACTACACCAGAAAGAGCTAAAGTAATATTTTTTCGAGATCAAATTTTTTCGACTTTTGCTATTTTTCACCATGTGGTCCGTTTTTGTGTCGAAAAGTCGAATTCTCAGAATGATGTGTCTATAGGAGTTTCTGACTTATTTTTGCACGTAGAAAACGAGTTCGCTAACTAGAGCTCATGAAAATTCGATATAAAAAAAGTTATGCTCGAAAAAGCTAATATTTTTCGGAAATGTGATCTTAACTTTTTTATATCGAGATTTCATGACCTCTAGTTAGAAAATTCGTTTTCTACGTGAAAAAAATACGTCAGAAATTCCTATAGAGACATCATTCTGAGAATTCGACTTTTCGACCCAAAAAACGGACCAAAGGGGGATCACTTGGTGAAAAATAGCAAAAGTCGAAAAAATTTGATCTCGAAAAAATATTACTTTAGCTCTTTCTGGTGTAGTTTTGCGTGCTGATTCCGAATTTCTATATGTCAGCTCCTGAAACAAGGAATGAAAAAAGTTATACTCAAAAAATTGTCTAAATCGACAATTGAAGTAGCTGAGTAGGCACCGATAACTGATTATTTCGATATAACGGGCGTGAAGATATGCCCCGCAAAGGGTTTCATCGTTTTCTCCATTGAAAAATACACAAAATACTTTAAATTGGGAACGTACAAATCATATCTTCATGGGTAGCCATATCGATGTTTACCGAAAGTGACCGAATGTTTTTTTTATTTTGAGTCATAACTTGCGTTGAAAAAGCTCAAATCAAGTTTCCTTTGACTATTTAGCATAACTTTTGATGCTCTTTCGAATGATATGTCACATGATACCGAAATCTCAAATTTGAAATTATCGATTTTGATCAGATCAAAATTTTTATGAAAAAAGTTTTTTCGACCAAAGGGGTCACACACCCGAAATATGAGCCCCGCACGACCATTTTGAGCCAACTGTACCACCTCACCTGCAGTGGTACAGAGAACGCATTTTAAACTCGCCCTCAGCCCACAATTAGCCAGACGCAGTGTGCAGTATCGTCGAAACAGCAGGCACGTCACCTCCCGTCCAATAGTACAGACTCTCCCCCTCCCTCTTCCCATTTCCACTCCATTTCCATCCACAGCTGCGCACACACTTCATTCCCCTGCTCTTACTCCCCTTCCTACTATTCCCGACAAGTATTCTCCATTCTGCACACTTTATCAACAGTAAGATAGACGAAAGAGTGTGCGAAATGTAGAGAGCTACCAACAATACATCCTACTATTCCTGACCAGTAGACGACACGTTTCGGATGTCGTCGTGTTTCTTCATCACTCCAAACCGGCATTTTCTTGATTTCACTGAAGCATAAATTCATAATGCACTTTCCCAGGCAGGAAAAGCATATTTTCGACCGCTAACCGATTTGCGTTTCACCCCTTTCATATCAACGCTTCATCTGAACCACAACAGTGAATCCTTGAATGCCGTTTCATAAAAACCACAATACCAAAGATCAAAGATCATTTTCCTTCTCATTTGCACCTTGGGACTCTCATCCTCATCATCCTCCAGGTCCTCGATGTCCACCACCGTCATCGTGTAATACTTGTCCGCTGTCTCCATCGATCCAACCGACGACGCGCTCCTCCCATTCACTCCCACCATTCGACTACCGTAATCTTCCAGGGTGCGCTGGAGCGTCCGGAGGGGCGCAACGATGACCGTGGGTCTGTGGGGGGGGCAGCTCATACAGTAGGAACCAATCGTTCGCGCAAAGATCACGGAGCGGTTACGGTATTTGTAGGTCAAAACAGCGCACACACAAGATATATCGGTGTCTCGGGAACAATGACAAGCGTGTCGTATATGCGAAGAGAGAGAGAAAGGAGTGTGGGGGTGGGGGGGGGTAATATAGAGAGGAAGAGGAGGAGAGGAGGAGGGGAAGAAGTGAGATGGCACATATAACCAGATCTCCTCACTCACTCACACTATTGCTCCATTTGGGGTGGATGACCAGACGTGAGAGGCGAGAGATCAGAGGAAAACGAGAGAGTTACAGAAGCCAGAGATAATGTTTATGGGGTAGGTAAAGCGACAGCACCTCGATGAACATAGAGCACGTCTTGTTCTTGGTGCAAGTGCGGGATGATTCAATGGGCAGGAAAGTCAGATCAAAGAGGCCATCAAGCAACGCAAAGGGGTCGTAAATCTTGCATTCGAACACGCCCAATCGTTCCCAAACTGCATAAAACGGCGCTCAAGGCGATCGATTCCGCTCAGTAGATCAGAGGCCCATCAAACCTCGAAAAGCCAGTGGGTTCCGAGCCCCTGTGCTTTTCCGGCGCCATGACAACCAACATGGCGCGGCGGAACAATGGCTCTTGCCACTCGCCAAATTGGCCCTCTCTGGACATTTGTCATCCCAATAGGGAAGGAACAAGAGGGGGAGGAAAAGACGAAATAAGACCAGAAAAAATGGGCACAATGAAGCGATGGCTCATCGCAATTAACTCATGCTAATTTGTCCTCTAAGCCCCTCTCAAACAACAATACGATACGCTAATCGCTTCCCCGTAACAGAATCAATGTAGGGAAGGAGATGCGATGCGCTGTGCTTTTCCCTGTGTACACGCGCATCGTAACTTGAGAAGGGAAGGAGGAAGAAGAGGAGGGTGTTAGGGGTCAGAATAAGGGAGTGCGGTAAGCGCAGCTGGTCCCTACTCCTATCAAACGTTCTCTCGCTTCTCTCACTTTCGAGATCAAAAGATGAAGAGCAAAGGTTGACCGCAATTTTTTGTCATTTCGGGCTTCAGCTCTCCCTATTCAGCACACTCTCTCGTCTACCTGACCGGCGAGGCAGTGTGCAGATTGGAGAGAGCGAATATCGATACCATAGACAGATCAAAAAGAACAGCTACAGTCAACTAATTGCAACTTGAGACAGACACAAACCCATAGGAAAGGGAATAGGGATGGTATGATTTAAAAAATAGAGAAAAAAATCGAGACACAAACTCTATCCTGGACGTGACTAACAAGGGGCCTGAATCAACGTGAGAACCCTCTCTCTGCTCTTTTTCTCTTCCTCCCTCCCTCTCACCCTCTCTCTTTTCTCGACTTCTCCCCTCATTTCACAACCTTTCCTGTCTCATTTCGCTCACAAACAGGCGCTGACGGAAATCGACTATATTTTCTACACACAGGCATCTCGGAAATCAAACCGATCGATAAACGAATCACAGTATGACCTACGCGTCCCACGCGCTAAAGTGGCCGCGGTTGCGTATGTGCGGCGGAAGGAGAGAGGGGAAGTGAGGATAATAGGCATAATACTGGTCAGCGGATGGATAGAGGAAGAGGGGATGGTAGTGAAAGGCGTGAGACGAATGGTGAACGAGAGAGGAAAAGGATGGATGAGGGTGAGGAGAAAGAAAGAAATAGAGATGAGAGAGGGGATACTACTGTTCCTGTAGCGATCCGGTCGCGTAACTAGGCGGACGGGTGCTTCACTCAGTGCACTAAACTATATCTAGCCTGATGAAGCTAATGACGTTGTCGATTTCGGTGTAGAAAATATCATCAACATTCTAGCCGCATTACCAGGTAGAGCCGTGCTTCACCATATGCACAATTTTCAGTGAAAACCGATATTTTGATAGTACCTTGTCGGCAAAGCGATAAAAAACTAGAAAACAAAAATATCCCGGCCGAGATGGGCTTCACGATGTCTACTTTATCTAGTTTAGAGCGATATTGCTAGTCGTTGGTTGAACAATTTCTTATAAAAATTATAAAGAGAAAAATGATAAAGAAGGGTTCAATTGCGGTCCCACAACCAGCGGGAGTCGTGCATCACTAAGTGCACTAAAGCCCGCCTACACCGTTGACTCGAGTGCCATCTTCGTCGAATGCGAAAAAAAAGAATAAAATATAAATCAAAAGAAAGATTATGCTTCCTGCACCCCGACCTGGCAATGATGCGTTTCACAGTCTGAACTATAACAAATCCTGACCGTAGTAACCAGTGTGTCATCGACTGTGTTTGGAAAAATTACGAAACTGCATCGCAGGGATCGTTTCCCACTATCTTCGCGGAAGATGCGAGAATCGCGCTTCACTCCGTACACTTCATCTAAAATCGGACGAGAATTCTAGTTTTTATACTGATTCCTCGATGAGAAAAAAAGAGAAAAGAGAGCAGTGACACGCTTCCGAATCCCATCCCCATTGACGAGCCACTTGTTATCTCATCCACCAGCAACAGAATAGCAAGACAACGAAGCAGAGCCTTCTCTCTCTTGGTAGAACAAGACTCCTCCCTCTTCTCACTTCGATTTCACTTCTCTCCATTCTGCACACTCACTCGCAGCTCAGGCAGACAATAGTGTGCAGAATGGAGAGAGCCAAAACGGCAACCCCATCTTCTCCCTCTCTGTTCATCCATCATCTTCCTTCCTTCCCTTTCTGCTGCCTTACATTCAGAGATTCCAGCCATAAATCTCGTCTCTCTCGAACAAAAAAGGTCAAAAGTCCATTTCGAAAGACGAAGAAGGAGCAGGGGAAAAGCGCAACTTCATCTCCCCATCTGCTTGTCTATGCATGAAACTCGGGCGGTCGTTTCGCCTTCGACGACGCTCGTCAGTGCCTTCCAGTGATGGCAAATCGGAATTCGACTGTCATCATTTCGCATGCTCTCTAGTATCTCTGACCGGCGAGATAGTGTGCAAAATGGAGAGAGTACTATTCGATCCGGCATCACTAGTGCCTTCTGAATCGCCCCTATATTGCACTGCAGCTTCTGGACAATAATTTTGGCTTCGGCTCTCCATTCTGCACACTCTTTCGCTGGCTACATACAATCGGGGACAGGAAAATCTAAATGGAATTTCTTACTCCCAAACCAAGATCCGGATAAAACATTATACCGAGGGAATTCCAGATGCCTACAGACATAATTTGAGAAGAAGAATTCAGACAACAACAGCTATCAACAGAGCAAGGGAATGGGGGGAAGCCTTTTATCAAGAGGAAAGCAGAAGATACCCGACAGGATTAACCATTGGCGCTACTGTTGTCGCACAACCCGCAAAAATACAGTTTCACTATGAGTTCTTCATCTAGACCAGAACATGATTCTAGTATGTCGTCAGCAGGTTATCCATAAACAATCAACGCGTTCGAGAAGAAGAAAAACGGCGAGAATGTGGGGTAGGTGCGGTCACCCTCCCATCTGGATCCTGCGATGACTCAATGCTTACTGATAGGGCGAGTGAAAGCGCAAGAGACGGGACCACCTGATCCCCCGCTTTAATCGCCCTGGGAAACAATTGACCGATCGCCCAACCAGCTAGATATCAGCTTCACTGCTGGTAAAATATGCGGTCTGCAGCGAATTGTTTAGTACCAGGGAAAACAGTTTCAAAGAAAGAAAAGAATCCGGATTCCTCAAAACAGCTGAGTGACTCAAGCTTACTGATACGGTCAGAGAAAGAGCGACAGAACATTCACTTCAATTTACACCTACGATTGCCTACCCAGGTACAGACTTCTTTCACTCTGGGAACAAAATCCAATCGGTACCTAATTTTCTACTGACACAAGAGAATCATAGAAAAATAAGAATTAGAAAGGAACCGATATTCTAGCGCTTTCTCGATTTATTATAAGGATATGCTCACTGATAGAAAGCGAAAAATAAGAAGAGCCTCTTATCTCCCTCTGATTTTTGTATTTCAATAGCCATAGATGAGGGGAAAATCGCGCAACCAATGACAGGCGCGCTTCACTCCGGGCACAATAGCCAATGTGCAGAGAGAATTCCAATTCTTTGGACGCAGAATTGAAGAAATAAATAAATAAAACAGAAATCCGAAGCATAGAAGCGCAATGACTCAAAGCCTCCAGACAGATAGCGATAAAAGAGAGGGAGAGAACCTCTTATCTCCACCTGATTTCACACCTCCACCTCACTGGCCTTAAAGTGGAACAAAGGCAATAGAGAGAAGAAGAAAAAAACGAAGCGTTTGATAAACTATCAATTCACGAGCAAGAAACGGCAATAAACCCTTGAATTGCATAAGCGGTGTGAATCGAAATCGGCACGAAACGACATTGCTCCCTCGTTCAGTCAGGGAGTGTGCAGAATGGAGAGAGCTCTCTTTCCGTACCCGATAACCGTTCCTCCTCCCCTCTCCCTTCTCTCTATGGCTTCCTCTCCTCTCTGCTTCTTCCATAGAAGGGAAGGGGCAGGGGATCAATATAGGTGACGGGTGGTGGGGAGTAACAGGAGGGGAGGGTGGGCAGGTAGTTAAAGGGGGGAGTGCCCGCCTTGCTCCCCTTCCCCTCATGCAACCCTAATGAGCCCCCCGGGGCTTCTCCTCCGTTCCTTCTTTTCACACCAATTTTCCAGATCCGTTAAAGGGATTACTGTAACTCTCCTATGACGCTGTGGCATGATATATTATATAGCTGTCACTAATAAAACACCAGCACTGTATCCAGTGCACCCCTCCCCGCATTAGTCTTTTTCCCTCGGCTCTTATTGTCACCCAATTCACTTCCTTGCACCTGTCATCCAGCTTCTCGTAATGAACTTTTATGAGATTCGTACTCCGCCCTGACGTAGCCCAGCACATTATTAATTATGTTTCAACAAGACGAACTGCACAACCAATCGTCGCCTCACTCCTACACCCCTTCGTTGATATAGATTTTTCTCGGAACAATCTGCCATCTCGATCGTAGCCTCGCCAACCATCCCTCGGATATTGCCACGCTACAGCACAGAAGCAGCGGGTGATCCCAACCATCACACCGTAATTCAATCGTTGAAATGTCGTAACACTCAACATTAATTAATTTTTTCTCAAAGACACCACTGACATCATCCTTGCTTCACCCATCATCCTTTCTACATACCCTGATTGTAGCATGAATGTGGCGAGAGTCCGCTCGTGTTAGACATAATTTTTCTTGATACAGTAACCCCTCCCTCCTTACAGTGTACACTGATTCGCTACCGTACCCCTCCTCCTCACCGTGATCACAGGCGCGCTCTCGAGCAGTCGTCGCTCCAGCTTGGCGATCTCCTTGTTGCGATCGGTCACGTCGCGCGTCAGCGATCTGGAAAGTCGCAAAATCAATCATTTCATGTGAGCGCTTCGAGCGCGTCAACTCACTCGATGTGCGCCTTCAGCTGTCTGCACTGTCGCTCCAGACACAGCTCCTCATCCAGATCGCCGCTCATGCTGCTGCCGTCCTCCGAGTGAGAGGCCGACCAGTGACCTGCTGATCGAGAAGATGACCCCGCTAACTAGCTACCGTAATCAAATATCTGATAACTAATCATTACAACTACCGCAGCAGCCCTCTGATTAATATAGTGAACGTCATAGTGAAATGTTTTACACTAACATGATCTATCCATCCTCGACTCGGCCACCATCCTTCTCCTATATTTATGTAACAACACAAATTTCGCGGGTGCTTACCTCATTCGGATTCAACGAAATAATGCAAACAATCCTGCGCTAACTACGAATTTAATTTGCCTATCACCTAGCTACCGTAACACTCTAAGTATCTCGCATCCGTGTTAGATAGTAGTGAATCTGACCGAGCGAACTACCGTACCCCTCCTCTACCGTAACCACTGACCCGAGTCGGGTCGGGGCGATGCGGATGGTCCCCCGCCGTGCGTCGACTGGCGCTCGAATCGATTCGAGAGCAGCGCCCGCAGCTCCACCGACTCCTCGCGACGTCTGCAAATTATGACACTACCGTAATCTGGCTAGTTCGATGGGTCAGACCGATGGTCAGAATCATTACATGGCACCGCTTGAAAACCCTTATCCAACAGAGCAAGAGTTGCACTACTGTTGCCGGATCGATTAGTGCTTTCTCCATTCTGCACAATCTCTCACAGGTCAGATTGACGCGAGAGTGTGCAGAATGGAGAGAGCACTAATCGATCCGGCAACTCTATGCTTTACTGTGTGAATTAGATCTGAATGTGAATATCGAAATTTACAATGCTTCTTCCCTTTCTGAGATTGGAAATTAAAACAAAATAGTATCCCTGTTTCACCATGTTCGAGCAACTATGCGAAAGTGTGTTTCGAAGCGTCTACTAAACCAGTCTATATCGATGTATCTAATGTATAGTATATGGGAGATATAAAAAATGATTTTTTAAAGTAAGATAGGGGATTTTTGTACTACTAGTCGCAAAAATCAATGCGAATCGCGCCACACTTTGTTCACTTCATCAAGTCCAAGCGACGATTTTGAGAGAGTCGGTTATGGTAGTCAAAATATTTCAGTGAGTCAATGTGGTGTTGGGTGTTTAGCACTCTCTATTCCGCACGCTCACTCGCCTGTCTTGCCGGAGAAAGAGTGTGCAGAATGGAGACAGCTACCAGCTATCTTTCAATCCAGAAATTCTACGCTTCATTATACCAATTACACCCAGACTAGATCGAAATTTGTAATGTATTCTTGTTTTAATTGCAAAAAATAAAATATGATATCTAGCAACTGTTTCGCTATACCAAGGAGAGTCGTGTTTCACTCTGCGCATTTCTCATGAACCTGAGCGACAATTCTGATTATTCCATCACAGATATTGAAAAAAACAATGAAAAATTCATTATGAAAACATTAGAAAAGCGACCTTTTTCCAGATTCCCACAGTTCGGTGGGTCACACTCCTGATCCCCCTACAGTACCTCTCGTTCTCCTCCATGGTTCTATCGACGAGTCCCTTCAGATCGGCTCCCTCTGGTCCTCTCTCCGCCCTCTCCATCGCCAGTCGATCCACCTCCGCCTTCAGCTTCGCGTACGCACACTCCAGTTCCTGCGCGACCATTTTATTTTAAATAAATTTTTACTAAATCAAAAATACTCTTCATCTAGTGTCTCTCTCATGTTCCCTCGTTGATTTGTAGAACACTACAGTTCCTGCGATGATAGGAGAGATCACCATCAAATTTGATACTGCGGCGATAAAGCATATCAATCAACATTCAACGAGTCAAACTAGAGTTTCAATTCCGCAGTATACTTTGTATGTGAAGGAGCCCACAATAGTGTTGGCAGCCTCTCTGTAATCGAATCATCAAAATCGCCATGAAAATTTCCAAACAAATAGGTTAGAGATCAGGCTAAAAACTACAAATTCTACCCCACTTCCTGTCTTCGGCCACAGATCATCTTCTCTCCAATTCGCACACTCTCCTGCGCACCACCAACTTGTCGCATTCGCGCTTCTGCGCCGTCTAATTTTTCTAAGACAAAATTGTGCGCAATAGTCCTCCGCTGAGTAATCGAATTCGCCATTTTCCGAATCCAGAGATCAGACTACAAACTCCAAACTCTGTCTCACCTGCACTCGCTGGTTCTCGAATGCCCTGAGGGAGGTCCGCTTGTCCAGTGCGTCCACGAGCGCGTTCGCGTCCAGAATCGCCTGCAAATGTGCATTATTGATAACTCGACTACCGCAATCTGGCCAGAACGGCGAGTCGAAGCAGGGGTCAGAATGCACATTTATCATGCTGAATGATGATGAATGGTCGGGGAAAGTAATTTAAAATATAAAATAAATAAATAAAATACCTTCAGCCGCTCGTTCTCACGCTGGTGCTGGTCGGAACTGAATTAATAGATTTATTAAAATAATTTCATGCATCAGTGAACCATTGCGTTACGTTGACTTTTCCTACAAAAAATCGTATCCCAGGAAAAATTCCATCTCCAATCCAGATCATATATGGCTTCCAACCACCCACCGTATCCGTAGCTCCTTTATTTGTCAACATCTCGCCTGTCACATTAGCGCTACGCTGAGCCAGCATACCCAAGCATAAATTTCCCTCTTCAATTCTGTTTCCAAACAACCCACTAATTAAATAGATGCTCCTTTATTTTTTCTACATTTCGCCTATCACATTTGTGCTATGCTGAGCCTGTATGTATATTCCAGCATAAGCTCTGTCCCCAATTCTCTTCATCGATCTTATTAAAACGACCCACCGTATCCTCAGCTCGTTGATGATGGCCTGCTGCCTGGAGATGAGCGTGATCTCATCGATGCTGCCACTGCCATCCCCTGCTGCACCGGCTGCAGCTGCAGCGCCTGCTGCAGAGAAGTGCTCCGACAGGGGCGACGCGCCCAGTCCCAGCGACATCCTGTCTGCAAAGGCGAAATCAATGATTCAATTGGAAAATATTCGCGCAAAAATCAATAATTCAAGCATCACTATCCCATCAACATAGGCCATGTGATATGGGGTAAATAGACTGATCGAGTATCTCGAGAGACCGGCCTGATAAGGTCGAGTGGGTTGCGTGTGCATACAAACACTGCACTGATAAGAACTGCTCTCTGGGCTCTTTCAGAATACCGTATACTGCAATTTTAGTGCCTTTCGCTGTAAGTCGAGCTTATTTCCTCTAGCTATCTACAATTACTTTGAAATACGACAGTAATTGACGCGCAAGAGCATCTCGTACCGATCCCCCTTTCTTGGAGGTGTTTCATAACATTGCCTCTTGTCTAGTGTTAAACATATCCGTCATAGTTCATGGTGAAACCTGTGCGCGATGCCACACGCGGAGGCTGAACTTAATTATAAAATACCCCCGAATCGCTTCAGACAACTTTTCCTATCGTATAACTTCCCTAAGACCGTCTCCATTACACTAGTGATGTCGTTTCGGTTTTCTGCTCTCTCCATTCTACACACTCTCTCGTCTGTCAGACGTACGAGATAGTGTGCATAATGGAGAGAGCCAGACTCGAATTTATATCCCTACCGCCTGCACAAGAGAAGGCTAGGAATTTGTCGATGAACAGCAGATGAATCAACGACCACACACACCATAATATACCTCTAGACCCTCCGGCACCGAACCCGCTTCTTTGGAGCTGCAGTAAGCAACCAAAAAGCAGAGCCGACTCTGTGCACAATTATTGTTGGACTCGCAGTTCAACAAAAAAATCAAACTTCAAGAGCCACACCTACGCGCAATGAATCAACGCTTCTTTCATAAAAAAAATATAAATACACTCCTGATATCACTTAAAGGCCTCCTAGCTTTGGTAACGGTTCCTCATACTGAAAGTTGCACCCTCAACAAATACAACGCAAACCAAATTTACTCTTCTATCCCAAAACAAACCCCGCGTTTTTGGTGTTTCAGGTAGCTCCTAAGAGTCCATCTCAAATCTTCGTGCGATTTATTCTCTTGACCGCTTCTACAAAAATATCAAATTAAAGCTCAAAACCTTCGACACCAATCTCGGTTGTTCTGCGCTTCAGAGAGCGATCAAGGATCAGCAACAGATCTGGGAGCAATGCCATCGCCCGAATCTCCTCCTACAGTCCTCCTACCGTACCTCTGGCGACGTCTCCCCTCATGCTTCCGGCGCGTGAGAAGGCGGGCGAGGCGAGGAGATTGGCGTTGGCCAGCAGCTGCTCCCTCATCGCACCCATCTCCGCCTCGGCCGATGCACGCGCCGAGCATTCTGCAATTAGATAATTAATCATCTAATTTAATTAATTAACATATAATTTTAATTCTGAAATGACGTCGAGATTAGGAAACGGGAGAACAATTACGTCGTCGACTAGACAATAGCTGAATAACGGGAACGCATTGATGTGATCGCTAAGCAGATTTCGGCTTCAGCCCTACTATAACAATCCAAGTAGATTCAATGTGACGATAATGGAAGGGCTGTCTTACTACTAGGGATATCGTTTGGTTTTTTTGTATCCCTGCATTCCGCACACAAAAACTTCGGATACAAAAGAGTGTGCAAAATGGAGAGAGTTGGAAGCCGAAACGACATCCCTAATCGCAACGATACACTATGAAAACTGGCCAGATAACATCATGCCTAGTCAATAAATGAATAAATTAGAAGTGATAGCATGCACAAGGTACACTCGTGTGGTCGAGGACCACTCACAAGAGATCAGAGATCAATGATCAAAGTCAGTCCAACAGTACTGTATTTTAGTCATCACATCACAAAACGAACGAAAAGGCACAAAATCACTACAAAAACACATAAATTAATTAGGATGCACATACGCAGACCATTTAATGGCTAAAAAGAACGATCAAAAGTCAATTACACGAAAATAAGTAGAAAGAACGATCAAAAATCAATTAGACGAGAATACTGTAACAAGTAGGTGGTATCACTGAGTAAATCATACTGTACAGGGTTCGATCTCTAGACCAGAATCGATTGTCTATGGGGGGTTCACTGGTCCTATTCCTAGTAACTCTAATCTGCTATAATCTCTCTATTATATCTATATTCACACAGGGTGGAAGATGGGTGGGGGTGGATGAAAAGTCAGTGCTCGATAGTCAGTCTACCGTATCCAGTCAGTGCTCGATCAGTTGTGCGTGACGGATACCGTATTCCAGCTCCAGAGGATCGCGGCCAGTCTCTCGTACACGTACAGGAACAGGCGGAGGGTGGACATGCCCCTACCCGAGTTGAGTGACGCTTCCAGCGCGCGTCTCGCGCTCTCCGCGTCCGCGAGTGCCGCGGAAGCCTCGGCCGCACGCGTCTCCGCGTCAGAGATCGCACGTGCCGCGTCGTCCGCTCGCTGTAATACGATTATGATAGATTCTGGCAACGTGCTAGGAATTCCTCTACGTATTACACCTCTCTCCATTCAGCACACTCACTCTTCCACCGTACTGGCGAGAAGGCGAGAAAAGAATGTGCAGAATGGAGAGGTGAAATCGAAACATCACATGTAGCATACATGCAGCTTTAACCTTACATGCTAATGAGAATTTATACTGCGCTCTGTACAAAAGTCATTGAGTCGGAAGCTACCAACCGCTTTTTGGAACACTACGAAACTGCAAACCGCCGGTTTAATATTCAAGACGAATTCGGCTGTTTCAACCCCTCCCACGCAACCATAAGCTTCCGACTCCCCTTTCCATATATAAGGAGCTCATCATAAACTATCCGAACTGGGTCGTGTGCGGATAAAGTGACCGGAAATAATGCTGCTAGAATCCTACAAAAATCGAATGTAGAGGAAGCTCTCACCATTTCCAGTGACACAGCTGATGTTCGAGAAACAGAACGTAAAGCCCCAGAATAGGCCCCCTTCCCCTCTCGAATGGGCATGCTTGCCAATTCACTTTTTAATTAGGAGAGGACGGAGATGGAGAGAACGAAAGAAGGAAGGAGGAAATGAGAGGAGCCAACTTTTCGGGGGCAGTAAATTTCCTCACAGAAATGGACGGATGTGGCGAGGAAATGCATGGGAAAACAGGGCGCATTTCTCTAACGTACTCATTAGTGATGTAATTTCGGTTACGGATCTCTCCATTCTGCACACTATCTCGCCGCTAAGAGAAACGAGATTGTGCAGCATGAAGAAAGTCGAAAATCGAAACGACATTACAAGTACTCATTAACTTATTCACTAATCAATTTATCGAAAAAAAAACGAATGAAGTGACCTGGAAGCAATCGATTTCTATCAGAAAGGGGTAGCAAAATCAGCAGTACCGTAATCTTAGCGCACGCAAATCGACAAAAGTTTACAGTAATCTTGGGGATCGATCGATACACAAATACACCGTGCGCCTCACCTTCTCCGACTCCATCACCAGCAGGTCAATCCTCTTCTCGACCGCCTGTTTCTCCTCGTCTTTGATGACGCAATCCATCTGGAAGAAAGGAACATCGTGCAAAGATCAAATATCAAAACGAGCAAAGATCAAAGATCGAAAGGACATCGTGCAACGGTCAAAGATCTAACACTTGTGGCAGAGGGCAAGAACGCGCATGGATAGTATTTGGTCGGATTTACAGTGAGGAATAAAATAGTAAGTGAGATAAAGGAGGAGGAAGAGAGGAGATCGAGTGGCCTACACCATCCCTCCTCCTCTCATTCCTCCAATGAATCTCCAACTAGCCTGCCACTCAAGGACCGCCGTCAGATATGCATATCGAAGCAACGGATCATCCCCATGCTCTGCAACATTAGCAAACTCACTCTCACTCGGGTATCTAGGTAGCTCGAAACGCAAATCCTACCTGCAGCGACAATCGCCTTCCCACAATTCTTTCGCAATATATCATAGTTGCTTTTTCTTATAAAATATATTTTGAACACTGGCACTCCGAGCAGGATTATACAAGCAAATCGCGATCAGATATGTAGGCTACACGCAACAGTAATCTCCCATGTACTCGCAAATACAATTTACCACTTCTCTTTTTGAAGGGAACACGCCGAAATATTGCACAAGTGAACATCATTTAGATATCCAGCCTTCTCGAAACAAGAATCTCACACTCAAATTTAATCCCCACTAATGGATTTGAATGCGAGATTCTTAGTAACTAGGTAAATAGGATAATCATGCCGAAAATATCATTTGTAAAAAAGCGCGCAATAAATCAACCACCAAAGAGTCGTCGATAATTTAACGAGCCTCGAAGCTTAAATTTAACATGCAGGCTATCCTTTCTCATGAAATCTAATATTCAGTGATTTAAAAATGTGAACTGCACTGACAATCAGAAACCGAATGCTAAATCAGTCATCTAGGCGCCTCGAAACCCAAATCTCACCTGCAGTTTATCCAGCTCTCCCTCCATCTCATCCAGTCGCATCTTGAGTCCTGTGGCGTAGGCTCTGGAAATTAAACTCATTTTAAAATAACAATAATTTCAAACATTAGCCAGGAACACAACGAATCCTCCTCATCTATTCTGAACAAGATGATGGGATGAAACTCGTATGCTTCGGCACATGAAAAATGTTTTCAACAACATTAATTCTTAAATTACTTTTTCTCGCATTGATAGACTATGGAAGGTACTCCATTTGATTGATCTATCTTCTCTACGACAACTGGCAGGATGTCGCTATATGTTTTTTAAAACGATAAAAAAAATACCCCGTGACTCTCACGTTTCAATGTCTATACTTTACGCCATTCCCGCTTGGTATCACAATTCCTTGTCTTCCTACTCTTTTAGAAAAGAAAATTATCGGTTCATTTTCTCTTCTCCGCGCTTCTCTTCCTCTCTTCATCACTTAATTCCATTCTCTCCATACTGCAAGATCGAACAGTAGTTCACACAATTTCGCACATTTTCCGTCTCCTATCTAACGATCGGATACTGCGCACTCTCTCGTCAGTCAGGCAGGGGAAAGAGTGTGCATAATGGAGAGATCACGTCCTATTCGATCCGTCATCCCCATCAGCCATTCAGAAAGATTAGAGAAAAAAATCATTTTTTAGAGGAACAACAAGTGAAGAAGAATCAAATACCGTACACGCATTGATACTAATAGGAACCCCGAAACACCAATCTCACTTTCAGCTATGATCACATCTAGTATTGGCAAATCGGCAACAGGCTCTCCTCATTTCTCGTGCTCTCTCATTTCTCTAACCGACGAGAGAGCGTGTAGGAAGAGTCACTAATCCCTCCCTCTCTCACCTCTCCTGATCTCTCTCGATCATCTGCATCTTCAGCTGGTCCATCTCCGACGTGATGCCGTGCAGCCGCGACACCTCCGCGTTCTGCAAATTATTTAATTAATTACTTATTTATTTAATTATCTTATTATTCAAAGATTTTTTTAAAAATCATCCCGGCCGGCTAGAGTCTCATGGGCTATGCTTATGCGAACTTACTGACCGTCGAGAATATGTTCCTCGCACGCCACGAAAAACAATAAATTTCCCCGTCTATCTCCGGTTTCACGATCACTACTTGTCCTCATTCTCAGAATATTCAATAATGTTGCACGGGAACGTTTGACCAAAATATTTTTTTCCTCCTTTCATCTTCCAATCTCAGGTTTCACAGCATCTTCCTTCCCTCACTTCCACGCCATGCAACAATTAACTTTCGATGAACGAGTGAAAAATACTTCTCTATATATATCTACATTGATTTAGATGTCCAGCTTCAATCATAACAAAAAATAATCCATTTTAATTTCTCTTGCCTAATTCCAGCTCCCTCACCTTATTTTATTATTTTTAAAAATAAATAAATAAATATAAATATCAATCCGCCCTCACCGACATATCCAGCTTCTGCTGCAGCTCGATGATCTTGTTCTCCAGGCCGCTGTTCAGCTTCTGCAGGTGGCCCACGCTCTTCGCCTCGATCTGCACAAGTGAGAGAGAGATCAAACTTCAAAGATCAGAGGCCACAAATCAATATTCAGAGAAAATCTGAATGACAAATGGGGGGGGGGGGGGGGGCATCGCTATACTATTCGTACCACGACAAAGCGCGAATGATTTATTTTGGCCAGTGAGAAATGGCAAGAATCAAAGTTGCACAATAGCCAGTGCCTCAACTAGCACCATTGAAACCTAAATTTTCCAAAATTCCCAAAATCTCCCAAATCGCGCGTTTCCTATAGACAATGTGGGGGATATCGAGCAGAAGCGAGGGAGGGGAAGGAGTGAATGATTGATGATAGAGGAGGAGGGGAGGGGAACAAGAAGAAGGGAGCGATGCTGCAGCTTTCCGGATCTCCTCTAAATTTGGAAGTGCGCGTTCTCTCTCAATTTCGCACACTCTCTTGTTCCTCTAACCGGGGGGAAGAACTTACGATCGACCCTTCCAAATCGGGACATAATTCTAGGAAACGTCTCTCTCTCTCTCTATTCTGCACACTCCCTCGCTGGCCAGAGTAACGAGTGTGCCAAATAGAGAAAGATATCCTTCATTCGCAGCCTGACCCTCCCCGAACCCTCTTGTCTGATCCTCAAGGGACTGGAAGAGGAATGACAGATGAGAATTGAGAGACAGAGACCGCAGTGAGCACATTTTACAATATTTCGCTGGCGCGTTGCAGACAAAAACGATAATCATGAATTTTTAAAACTAGTTAGTTAGCAGAGGGGCGAGCTTCTGGTGTGATGAAAATCTACAAGCACCCACTATCGACTAGTAATATTGGTGCTTGCTCTCTCCATTCGGCACACTCCCTCGACTGTCTGACCGATGAGAGAGTGTTTCGAATGGGGAGAGTGAAAAAGGAAATGACATTTCTATCGACTAGCTGTCAATGACGATTTGTGAACGATTTGTGCAAGAATATGATCACAAATAATATCATAACAACCAGCCATCAACATGTCATAGAACTCCGTGCGCATGCCGCTTTGCACTAAACAATGTCGATATCGCGGAAATCTGCGAACCCGGTGATTCCGCAAGCCACTCGCGCTCTAAAATCTGCAGTTCGGGAGATAGCTCAATACCATCTCGTCGTTGTGCGTCGAAAAAAACTCCATGAACAACCAGATGAAACTCCGCACCACTCAACGCACTAAATATTTTTTTTAGTTTTGGATTTTCCACAGAGCACCATGCTTGGTGATGGGACATTTAGGAACTCGCGTTTAGGAACTCTCAATCGGTGACGTTTAGGAACCCTTTCAAAAGGTCGGAAAGACGGTTTAGAACGATCATTTGAATACCGATGTATATTAATTGAACATAGAAGTGTTTTAAAACGGCACCTGTATTCAAATGAGGGTTCTAAACCGTCTTTTCGTCGTCTTAAACCGTCTTGAAAAGGTTCCTAAACGTCACCAATTGAAAGTTCCTAAACGTCCCATCACCCCATGCTTGCTGCTAGAGAAAACAATTTCCGTATCACGCTTAGTGCATTTGTAACAACCCGTTGATTTCTCGCACCATTCACGCATTAAAATTATCAATTTTTTGAAAATAGCTCTCGACGGATAGTACGCAAAAACTGAATATTGATACTGGACATACTGAAATATTCCACATAGCGCCGTTGAAACAACTTGGTGATTTCGCGTGCCAAATGTGGACCATTATGATAAATTTTAGAGGATGCTCAATAGAGATTCTGTGAATAATCGAGCCACTTAAATACACCACATATCGCGCTAAACAACCTGGTAATCCTCGCGCAACAAAAAATTCAGTCCCGGGCATGGTTCGATTAATTCCATCTACACTGTCGAGTACTAACCTACTCCACCCTCGCAGCTGGCCATCCCTCCCATCCACCCAAACCAGTCAGCCGGTTGCGCGCCTATCAAAACACTAATCAGGGGGGGGGGGGGCGATAACGTTATCAAAGTAGGTCGGATAAGGAGGAGAAGGAGGAGGATAAGAAGGCTCATTAGGCTAGAGACAGTCGAAAATAGAGGAAAAGCCGGTATGCTTGTTCGTGAGAAACACAAAGATAGACCAGAGAGAAGAGGAGTGGGCCTAATCGGCTTATGCCGGCTGATTGAACGGGAAAAGAGGGCGCGGCAGACACGGGAGGGCAAACAACAAGAATAAACTCAGTCTGCGATCGCAGACGACTTCTGTAGCCATCTGCCCTGAGTACCGTACCTTGAGCTTCTTGAGCCTCCGCTTGGCGATGAATCTGCGCACGCACGCCTGGATCTTGATGATCTTGCGCAGGCGGCTGGAAAATCGATATTGTATTTTAGACTACGGTGTTCACCGATCGAATGCATAGCACTCTCTCCATTCTGCACACTTCTCAGAATAGAGCGAACGACTATTCTGGAAACACTGCTGAAAGCATATTGAAAAATCGATAATGTCATTCACACTACCGTAATCCGCACTTACCGTATCTCCTCCCGTCGCACCATGTAGCCGCGCCAGTACCGCTGGATCGTGAGCGCGCTCTTCTCGTAGCGCAGCTGAAAAGTGTGAATGTGGTGTGCGGATTCGGAAACGTCGCCTTGTTGATTTTCCAACAACATCATCCGATTGGTATTCGTCGCCCACCTTGAGCACTTCTCTGCGCACGCGCGCAGCCCGGAAGGCCGACTGAATAGCGAAGACCGCCTTGCGGATCTGCGTGTAGCGCTTCTCGGCCGCGTGCCGTCTGTAAAGGGTCGTGGTGTGGTGTGGTGTGGTGGTGTGCTTTGTTTACGAAAACGTCGCTCTGTCGAGCATGCAACAACTTCGGCATTAAGCATCAAAATTTCAGCAACTCGACCTAATACGTCCCTACCACAGAATAGTTAGATTTTTTCCCACGATTGGCCTCAGAGCATTGAATTAGCAGGATGCACAACCGCTCAACTACCAACTGTGAAACCTCGATTTTCTTGAAATGATCTAAATTACTTCAAATCGCACATTTCCTTCAGGACAAAAATTGTGGACAAGGAACAGAGGTGTAGGCTAGACTTGACAAACAACAGACATGATAGGCGCACGCTCGTGGTGTGCTGCTACCGTATGCTACCGTATACCTCCAGGCGGTCTGGATGGCGATCGTCGCGCGGTGCATCTGCAGGTACTTCGCGGCGCGGTAGACCATGAAGGCGCGCCCGGCCGCCTGAATCAGGGTTACTGTAGCGTACGGTAATCGGAGCAGTTACGGTAGGAGATCCATTCGAGAAGGGGTTACTGCAGAAAACGGTAGAGGGGTTGGCTCTCTCTATTCTGCACACTATCTCGCCGGAAAACCGACAAAAGAGTGTGCGAAATGCAGCGAGCTACTATCGGATCCGGTATAAGTACTGCAGTCTACGGTAGTCGAGAGGGATACGGTAGATTGATTAATCAATACTCACCTGGATCAGCTTGACACTGTTCCGAATCGTCTGGTAGCGCTTCCGGGCAACGTAGCCTCTGCAAAATTTCGACGATTATCGTGATATTCACGATACTACAGTATAGTGTCTTCGGATGGAATAGTGCTTTCTCCATTTTGCACACTTTGTCGTCACTCCCACCGGACAAGAGTGTGCACAAAGGAGAGAGAAATTTCTGCTACATTAGTTCTCGGGCTACCGTACTCCCTGAATATCGATTGCTCACCTCCAGATGGTCTGGATCTTGAGTGCGGACGCCTTGAGCGTCTCCGTGCGCTTTCGCTCCAGCAGTGCCACCTGGGATTACGGTAAAATTATTGTTTTAGTTGTAATTGATTTTTTGCCAATAGGACCAAGCAATGCAACGTTTTCTGCATGTCTAGATTAATAGCAACTCCCTATGTAAACCCCGTTCACTAGGTTCCCAATTTAGATTGACCACATTTTATTTACTTGTATAGCTTCTAACCGTCAGCTATCAATCCCTTGAATGTCTACTCCCTATCTCATTTATCTACACCATGCACTGTCCCGTCCGGAAGAAATCCTCATATTCAAGTATATTTACATTCATTCGGCAAACATCACTCGTATATCACTGCTAGCCTCATTCCCGCGCTCATGTTCATACAAATTTATAAGAGAGAGAGAGAGAGCCTTCAGTTAAAAATCGCTTGAAAATCAACTCCCCAAGAACCATCTTGAAACAGTATTCGGAATATCCTATTTCTCTCAATCTGCCCTCCTTCGATCAATAACAGCAATCTCCTACGTGATCCCCCCTGCAACCCGCCTGTCTCACCTGTCCCGTCCGGAAGAACATCTTCGTCTTGCCCAGGGCGAACTTGCCCTCCTCCAGGTGCTTGGCGCACGCGGCACTCGCAAACTTGCGTGGCTGGTCCCGCCACATCGCACGGCCTGCAAGAGGGGTACTGTAGCTTACAATCTGAAGGTACGGTAGCGTGAATTGTTAATGACTTTTTGTAATGAAGTAGCTTCTTATATAGAAAAAGGGAGTGAATACTATATTACAACCTCAGAGAACCAGGGTATTTGATGCACCACTGAGACTTCGAATTCCCTTGTTTTCGGAATGATTCGATTCATGAAACATTCTCATACAAAAAATTCCGATAGGTCCCATGTGGACACATGTCTCGCTACTAGAATTACTGAATCGATCCGTTGTATGTTGTCAAATTCCGATAGGTCCCATGTGGACACATGTCTCGCTACTAGAATTACTGAATCGATCCGTTGTATGTTGTCATTTCGGATATTGGTTCTCTCCATTCTGCACACTCTCTTTTCAGTTCTCATCATCGAGAATGTGCTGAATGGAGAGAGCCCAAATCGATCCGGCATCACTACCGCTCACTAGTGATAACAAATCGGAAACGGGCACTCTTCATTTCGAGCACACTCTCGCTTCTCTAACCGATTGTCAACCCTACCGCTCACCTTCCGGGTACAGGACGCGGTACCGCTTGCCGAAGTCGTCGTAGTTCCATCTGGACGGGTAGCCGGCCGCCGAGATACGCACCTGACAATATCGATTGATTGAGCAGAGGGGGTACGGTAAGGGGAGGACGGTATGCGAATCGCTAGGAACTTGTAATGGCAGGGGCACTGTAGAAAGCTCAGTGTCGATCGTTTTTTCTTTTCTTTTCGAGAAATATTTGTATTGGACTGATTTCTCTCCTAGC
Source organism: Pristionchus entomophagus (assembly GCA_036245825.1). Taxonomy (NCBI): domain Eukaryota; kingdom Metazoa; phylum Nematoda; class Chromadorea; order Rhabditida; family Neodiplogasteridae; genus Pristionchus; species Pristionchus entomophagus. Next base: position 12,919,361 of record BTSX01000001.1, read on the forward strand.
AAGGTTACAACCAGGGTTGTGCGAAAAAAATTCGAAAAACTAAATTTTTCGAGAAAAAAAGTCGAAAAATCCGGGAAAAAAATGTTGTAAAATTTTTTCTCAGTATTGTGTATCGCTTTTAGCCTTTTATCAGGAAAATATATTTCCTTTCGTTGAAATTTCCACTGTGAACATTTTGAAGGCCTATTTTTCAAGTTTTTTTGGTAATTTGTCGGCGAATTTGATTTTTCGATTTTTCGAAAATAATCCGAAAAATCGAAAAATCGAAAAACGAAAAATGCACAGCCCTGGTTACAACCTAACTTTTTGCATACAAAAAGAAATGGGGCTTCCAGCGAGCTCCAGAAGTAACGAAATTAATACTGTTTTGTAGAGTAGAAGGATACTGTAGAGGACGGGACTACCGTACTCACCGTCTCAAGCACTCCGCACGCTCGCAGCTGCTGGATCGCACGCTTCGGGTCGAAGGTGAACCTGAAAGCAAACGTCGCATCGAACCATGCACCCTACCGTATCTTCTTAAAGTACGGACACCACACACCATTGCTATTGCGGTTTCTACGATAACCAGGTGCGTTGGTGCACCACTTCTATCACAAAAACGCAAAACAATGCCTTTCTTCGATATTATTGACGTCCGGCATATCAACAAACTAAAAATCTAACAAGTAAACTTCCGTGGTTATAATATTGACCGTTACCGCTCAACCTACTCTTACAGTACTCCTGCCTACCGTACCTCATCTTCTCATCATTGGGCTTGATGCAGCGGACGTAGTGGGGGCGCGTGCTCTCCAGCACCGTCATCAGGTCCTTGAGCGAGTCGCGGAACTGCAAATCGATAATTCATGCGCCTACCGTAACCCGCATCACTCTTTCCTACCGTAATCCAAATCGATATCACTCATACACTTTTCCAGTTTCTGATGGCGCGGAACATCCTCGCAACGCTCACGCATCAAATGCTCATGCTCTGGCTATATTTCGATTGTTCTGAGAACTCCTTCCAATTAATCCTTTCTATTCGTTCCGCCAACACGGCCATTCCCTGCAGCTCTCTCGCTATATAGGATGTACCAGGGGTCACCGCTTCGCGGTGCGCCGTATTTCGCAATCGCAGAGAGAAGGAGAGGGAGGGGAGACGTTATTTACATGTTTCCGATTTCGCAATCTGGACAAACATACACACAGACACCATACGTTTGCGCTTTATTATATAGTATATGGATCATTTTAGAACTGGGCATTTTAGAACTCGTTTAGTTGCCGTATCCTTCACCTAAAGTACTTTGAGTAGAACCTTAAGTTCTTATGGTCCTTCCTTTAGTTTCAGAGTCACACTAGAGTAATTTACGGCAGTCCAAACGTCTTAGCGCGAAGGTTAAAGTAACTTGGTTCAATTCTAAAACGACCAGTTCTAAAATGATACACCCCTCGCTATAAACCACACTTTTCAGCGCGTCTTTCGATAAGATGGTTTGCGTAGAAGAGAGAAAAAACACTGAAATATCAGCTTCAGCAATTTTAGACAGACTGGTGATTCCGCGTACCATTCATACAACATAGATTCAATGTCAGTGAATCTTTCAATCGTCTCTTCACATATCGCAACAACAAAAAATCATCCGCCACTTATTGCTTGACTGATGCTGGGAATCACAAAGTTGTCAGAAACAAAGTTTTGGGATCGGGGAAAAGGTTTTCCCGATCCCAAAACTTTGTTTCTGACAAACTTGTGATTCCCAGCATCAGTCAAGCAATAAATGGTCTGGCGCATTTTCCTCAGAGCATTTTCCAATGTCAGCCCCAGATTCATTAGGAAACTACAGCCTAATATCTCTAATTGGTCGGTACAACTCTCTCAACTGATTCCTCTTAGATAAATACATATTAATTCCAACTTTGTGTTCAGCCAACCCTGTGATTACTCGCACCACTCAGGCGGCAAGTCCTCATGTTCAGCTAATTTTCTAATCGAGCTGCGGTCGCAATTGGAAACTACATCACCACTACGTCGCTCGATCAATATACCCCATGGCCTACCGTAATCCCAATCGTCCTCTCAGTGCTGTGCCCTATGTCTCAATCGTTGGATAACCAGGCGATTTTCCGCACCACCTTCACTATAAAGATTCATGGTGTGCGTGTCTTTCGATGATTCTCTGGTATTACATGAAAAACCACACCTCACCCTTCCAACTCCACTGGATCGATACCAAGCCTCATCTACCGTAACCCCCGATCCATCCCTACCGTATACCTGACTGGCGACGGTCTTCTTGGTGCGCTTGCCTCCGGCCGCCGCAGCCTGCGCCAACTCGCCCACCGACGGCTCCAGGATCTCGCGCAGCAGGGGGAACTGCAAGGGGAGCAGATCAAACTACAAATTAAATTATTTAAAAATTAAAATAATGAATAAACATAATAGCAGAATAAATTGCGCTAGTCTCTGTATTCAAGATTGAGTGAACAACCGAAATCAAATTTAAAATTCCAGACTTTCAGCGATAATTCGAAGGTGTGAAATCTTATCAAATTCATGTTTCCGAACAAAGATATAACTTTGAAAGTTATTCCTTGAACGATTATTCCTCGATAATCACAAATATCAAACCACTTCGATCCATCCTCGCAAGTCAAAGTTTCAACCTCCCTATATCACATGTAGAGCCTAGATTTGAACAATAATTCGAGTGCTGTTCCCTCAAATTTCAAAGTTCAGACTTACGTAACCCAACCGCATTTTGCACCCCATCTATTTCTACCGTGCACCACAATCTCCAGACTTGGACAATTACTTCAAGGATCAGACTACAAACTCCAAAGATCAGAAAGTAGATTACAAACTACAAATATCAAGGACGGCTCACCTTAGTGGCCGCGACGACCTGCATGAGCTGCTCGTTCACCGTGTCCTTGTTCTTCTCCAGGAAGCCGTCCACCGTGTACGAGACGTCCGCCGCGAAGTGCTTGATCTGCAACACGGCAGGCCCATTTTTGTTGTTGCTAAGCTCCGCCCCCTCCAAGCCACGCCCATTTCAAAGCTCCGCCCACTTTCTAACTTCCATTGTACTGCTTGTTACTCGTTTCTCCGAGCACCTGGAGGTTCCCCGCACCACTCAAATTGCAAAGGCCTTGATCGGTTCGACTTTCAATGACAGTTTACATCTGATGAGTTTTCAAACACCTCTTTGTCCCATATTATCCTCTACTCCGCCCACTCCAGGCCACGCCCCCTCGCAGGCTGCGCCCACTCACCATGAAGGAGGCGCTGCGGATCTTGGGCAGCTGCAGCTGCGCCGATTTCTTCAGCACGGGACAGTTGGTTATCTGGTCGAGCCAGCCAGGGTCCGAGCCCTTGACCACCTGAAAATGAGGATAGAGATTAAGCCACGCCTCTCTCTAGTGTGATATGAGCGCCCCTTTTCACTATAAATTTAAGAAAGGTATTTAATGCACAATTGAGATATAAAACCCCCCTTTTATCGGGTTTTATACATGTGGAATACGAATAACAACAAGAAAGTCCTTTCAGAAAAAAATAGTCATTCAACATGATTCTCAGCTACTACTATACAGATCCGTTGCTTATATTTCAGATATTCGCACTCTCTATTTTGCACACTATGTATTCTTTCGGAGGGAGTGTGCAGAATGGAGAGCACACTATCCTCACATGATCAAATTTTTCTACCCTCTCTATGCATGTGCTACCGTATCCCAAGTATATCGTCTACAGTATTCTACCGTATCCTTCATCTACCGTAATCCCCTCCTCTCTCACCTTGCACTGCTCATCCAGGTAGTTGATGAGGCCGGGTCTCGCCTCTATCAGATCGATGCACGGCTGGTTATCGTAGAAGTCGATGCGCACCCACGCGATCTCCTCCCTGCGATTAGGAACAGGCTCGATTAGGCTCCGCCCCCTTATAGATGTGAAAATCAATAATTGATGTGGCCTTTTTGTTTTACTTACTCGGAAAGCGAATTTTTTTATAAAAAAAACTTTGCGATGGATGCCTTATCAAATACCGGGACATCGTAGTTATCACATAGTACAGCTGAGACCTCAATCTCGCGAGGATGACAATTATACTATCCGGAAATACTTGACTCCGCCCCTTCCCCTCCCTGACTCACCTCACATACTCCTCCTGCTCCAGCTTGAAGACGTGCTGGTTGAACTGCTGCTGCAGCTTCTCGTTCGCGTAGTTGATGCAGAACTGCTCGAAGGAATTGCACTCGAACGTCTCGAATCTGAGAGGAGAGAGTCGGATTATTTTTTTTTATATCCCCAACAAATTAATCCATCATTTCATTGACTGGGATGTGGTGTTGCTACTAGAAAAAGTTAAACTCGAAGTTATTAGTGCACAAAATGTTTGCGCAAACCATATGCCCCATTCGAAACGTAATTACAACAGGAGAAATTCCAAATAAAACCCGGAATTGTTCGATGGAAATGCTATCACAATTACGCCGGATTTTTTAAAAACTGCAATACAATAATTTACAAAACGGACAATATGATAATACTGATTTAATGGCCTTTGCCCAAGTCGCATTGCCCGTGCACAAATTAATTTCAACAGGATCAATAGTCGAAAGATTGATTAATGCCAGATCGATACCGCATTCGTTTACGCTAATAGATATACATATTCCATGAGAGTGCACGCACGAGTTTGGATACGCAATGAGCAACTCACTATTATTTACCCATATAATTATTGTTTATCACAGCCCTTCACAACATCAAAACACACATCACTCATCGTTACATTATGCACAAGCGAAACTCGAATTTCACTAGCGGAAATCCACGCTCCATAATCCTTATTATGATCTGACTAACGCAACATCCTGATCTTATCACTTCTTATTCCTCGCGTATCCCATCTCACACTCGCTACCGTATCCCTGGATACTCACGAGTCTACTCTCTCCATTCTGCACACTTTTTTTTCTATCGGACCGACGAGAGTGTGCAGAATGGAGAAAGTCGAACCGGAAATGTCACCATCCCCACTGCCTCACCCGTAGATATCGAGTACTCCGATGAATCGGACGGGCTTGGGGGCGCCTCCCTTGGAGGGAGAGGAGGCCGTGAAGGTGCCGCGGAGCGCGCCGTTCACCTGAATCAGGGGGGATCGATTCTTGGAGGGATACTGTAGGTTAAGGGGAGATCAATGCCTGGAGGGATACTGTAGGCACTAATCGAAAATTTACAGAGACCCATGCTGGAGACTTTGTCAGAGTATTTTTGTTGTTGTTATTTTTGAACAAAAACAGACGATCGCACTGATCACATCAGGATGAGGCCGAACTATCACATAGCTTTGAAACACCGAGAGGGATGGTTAGTATAATCAGAACATCGATAACCGTAAACTACCGTACCTTGGCGACGACCCAATTGAAAGTGTGCGCGTAGATCATCTTCGCGAGCGCGTCGCGGTTGCGCGACGCCTGCAATCGAATACCGTGCTCTACAACTACCGTAACCAAGCCAAAAATTTTAAAAATTTCTTTTTTTGACAGCCACAATCCTTGCAAATCAAATTCAAAAGATCTCCTAGCATTCCTGGTACTACTGTAATCCCATTAAATCGTCTGCAGTACTCCTCACATATTATATTCTACCGTAATCTTACCATACCTCTTCCTTGTTGAGTGGCTTGCGGACGACCTCAGTCACGGCGCGAATCTCCCTTAAATTATTAAAATCATATATAAATATTATTCATTATTTATGATAATGATTCCATTTTAATTTTGACACTCTCCATTCGGCACACTCTGTTGTTTGTCGTATCGACAAAAGTGTGCAAACTAGAGAGTTGGCATCCGAAGCGCCATCTCTATTAGGAATCAAAGACCAAAGATCAAAGATGAAACCTGTTTGTGAGCCACAGACGCAGTGCCGCCTCGTCGATGCCGTACAGCTCCTCGCACAACTGCAGCACCGCCCCGCTCGCCTCGCGCTGAGGAGGATATAATCGATTATCGATTGATTGTAGGGGATCGGGTACTGTTGCCCAGCAAAGATAGAATAATTGATTAGTAAGGTGAGGCAAAATAGCTAAATTGAGTTTTTAAAAAAATTTGATATCGCTATGTGAGCTCGAACGGCAAACACGAAACTCAAATTCTCTAATGATCGGACTGCAGCGGCGACTCATCGGGTCTTCTCAATAACGTTTTCCCCAGATCAGGGAGCAGAAACCATAGAAAACCTTCCCCATTCCGCAATCGCACCAAGATCAAATATCAAAGGTCAAATAACAAAGATCAAACATCAAACATCAAAGTTCAAAGATCAAACCTGGACAGCAGTCGCATCATCGCCTCCGCCCGCCGAGAACTGCACGTTGCCGAGCGTGAGCACGCCCGCCAGCACCTAACAATTATTTTAATTAATATAAATTGAAAAATAATATATTAATAAGCAATATTAATTAATTAAATATTAAATAATTAATAAATACCTTGAGTAGGTCACGCTGGGCGTCGGCGGTGAAGCCCACCTCGGTGAGTGCCTGAAGAAGAGCGACGATCAGCGGTTAGAGGAGAATGATTGTTGTGAGACCAAGAACTTCGATTACACCATTGCCAACCCCCAAAATCAGCAGATGAAATGAATCGTAAGCAGCCAGAAACAACCTAGCATTGTTTTCTATTGATGGCTGAGTCCGAACACTATTGATGTTACCCCGAATTCAGCGGGTCAAATAAATCGGTCGCAGCCACGAATCGCCTAGTGGTGCTGAGTGTAGAAATTTTTGGAATTTTTGGAACAGCGATCAAGGCAGAACTAAAGCTGCATAGAAATGAATGCGTAATAGTGTTGTTAGATCAAATGATTCGCATTCACGAATGAGTTTCACAAGTTTATTCATGAATGAGTTTCGTTCGGAATGAATTCTCCAATTCTATTCTCGAATAAAATCTATTCGTGAATGCATCTGCATTCATTCCGAATGTTATTAGTATTATTATTCTCGATTGATCGAGATATTCCCCATTGTTCACTCACCCCCCTCGAGGTCGAGCGCGCTTGTTTTTCATCAATGGAGGAATGCAAAATTATTCGGAATAAATGCAAAACGATTCGTGAATGACTCCTCATTCTCGAATCATTGTCCCCTTTCCATTCCGAATAGATCGGCCGATCGAATAGAGTTGAGAATGCAATTCTTGAATATTATTCGACGAATACTATTCGAATTAACAACACTAATGCGTAAAGTGGTATGTTCGTGACCGCAAATCACCAGTTACGATGCTCCACTAGAATATAAAATTAAGGATTCCGCCACAAGATAAATTCTAACTATATTTTTTAAAAATTGCAGAGTATCGAGAGGGAAGAACGAGAACAAGGAGAGGAGTGATCATAGGATGACACTAAGATGATCATAACATTATCCGATACCGCAACCAATCCAATTCAGTATTTTTCTTCACATTGAATCATCATGGTTTTCAAAACGTGCTTCCCGCATCGGCGTTTCTCTACAAATTGAGTCTAGTATCCAGCTAGCAGATGGTATTTGCGAAATAGTGGCATATCATCGAAATATTTTCCCTAGCCAATGCACGACAAAGTAATCGTTGCAGGATCCTCAGCGCTCGATGCAATCAATATGTGCGGCCGCAATTCACCACGATGGTTAACGGATTCAAAAGGGATTTTTTTAAAATTCTATGGTACAACTAGACTAAATTTAGAAAAAAATATATCATCAATTTAAGTGATATTTGCGCAGAAAAAAAATCACCAGGGTTCTCGAAAATCCCACCCCTCAACCCATTTCCTTATTCCAGATACCGTAACCGCATGCAACTCATTCCTCTATTTCCTACTGTGTCCCTGTCCAGTCAACCGTAACCCTCATTCCCTCCTCTCCACCACAAACCTGGACGGTCGCGCCGAATTCAGCGCCATCGTCCACTCCCTCCAGCAGACTTGCCCGACCCTGCGCCGTGTAGTAGTAGTCGTCGGCCGAGCCTGCACACACGCGGGATACCGTAACACCACACCAAGCACAAGCAATGCTACAGTAGTCCCGCACTATACCGAGAGATTAACCCTCCCATACCACGACCATCTCTCTCCATTCTGCTCACGCACTCGTCGTTCGGAGGAATGGAGAGTGCCAAAAACTCAATCCTACCGTGCCTTCCTACCGTACCCCGATCGATCCCCCTATCCTACCGTACTCCCATCGATCGTCAAATCATACCGTATCCCCCGGGGTAGACCATAGCGACTCACCGAGGCGCATTCCCTTGAGGAGGGCGGCGTCGTTGCGAGCGGCGCACATCTGGTAGAAGATGTGGTAATTGCGCTCGTTGGACGCCTGTAAGTAATCGATATTAGTGTTATCGATCGACCATATACCGTATCCCCTGGATACAGTACGCCTATCATACCAGTTTATGAAAATCGAGTTTACTTAGTTCCATAATTCTGATGAGATGGCTGACATAAACAATTCAATCTGAAAACAACCCTCTTAAGCTTACTCACACTTTTCAGACTACCGTATCCTTCATCGGACTATCGTACCCCCCTCCTACCTGGAAGACGAGTCTCGACTTCTCGAGGAGATACGTCCTCATTTCTGCTCCGGAGATGGCGAATCGATCGCCTGCAATGCAGGTTTGATCACTTTTCCGTTAATATCGATGACGTGTAGATTTTTGGCTCTCTCTATTCTGCACACTCTCGCCGATAAGACAAACAAGAGAGTGTGCCGAATGGAGAGAATCGTTCTTGTTCACGATATGGGAAACTGATAAGCACTATAGTGGTCATCTTTAAAATATTGTTAGAGGAGATCGGTGTTGATTCCTAGAATTTACCCCGATATTATTTACTTATTTTAATTAATTAATTAATTATTGCAAACCCCACCGAAGTTCAGCTGGATGTACTTGCCGAAGCGGGAGGAGTTGTCGTTCCGGATCGTCTGAAAAAATATTTAAGAGACCGTCTATTTTGGACCACCCCCCGGAACCGTTGAGCTAGCAATGAGAACCACAAGCCCATACTCGGGTACTGGGAGGGTGTTGGTCCCGTATTTGACAAACGGTCACTTATTTGTTGTTACTGCCGTGCAGCAGGGAGAAAAGTGAATTACAAGGTGAAAAGGTCGAAAAATCATATTTTCTCAACCATTCGGGATAGATCCAATTTCTCTTTTGCTTTACTCTAGACGTGACCTGGGACTCAGGACAAGCTGTTCTGATTGATTTCTAGTCGTTTCCAAACTGGAGTTTTTGTCTTTGAATTTCAGTTTTTTCAGATAAAGTTGTAAATTTTTGGCCGATTGGAAAGTAGTCACTATACGCGTTTTGTAGCTCTTGCCTGTATGCATCATAATCTTTATTAGAAATGTTTTTTCAGGGATGCAGAAGTCGGATATACTTTATCAAATCCAAAAAAGTCTCGATTTTGGAGGTTTTTCGAGCATAACTTGAGCTCTAATAGCGAAATTCGTATTCTACGCTCAAAAATACGTCTGAAACACCTATAGTCATATTTATCTGAAATTAATATTTTTTCAACTTTTCCATGATCCATCTCACCCTAATACATGTATGAAAAAAAATTAGATTTGAAGTACATCTCCGCACATGAATTTCGTTCTTAGCTCGGAGATTCCCGAGTTACAGATCGCCCCCTGTGGTACGGTATTTAGAAGAGAAAGCGTTGCAAAAAGCTCGTGAGGCTGAGAGCGCGTAGGAACTTCAGTCAGACACCATAACCACTAGGGTCATAACATTTTTCTTTCGCATTTTGGTGAGAACTAGTATAAAAATTCGATTTCTACGAGTAAAAATACGTCGGAAACACCTATAGTCAGATAGTTCTGAGATTTCGACTTTTTGGCCCAAAAATGACCATGAACCCGGGATCATGGAAAAAATATTAATTTCAGATAAATATGACTATAGGTGTTTCAGACGTATTTTGAGCGTAGAATACGAATTTCGCTATTAGAGCTCATGAAAACAAGATCTAAAAAAGTTATGATCGAAAAACCTCCAAAATCGAGACTTTTTTGCATTTGATAAAATATATCCGACTTCTGCATCCCTGAAAGCACAGTTCTAATAATGATTATGATGCACATAGGCAAGATCTACAAAACGCGTATAATGATTTTTCGACCTTTTTACCTTGTAATTCACTTTTCTCCCTGCTGCACGGCAGTAACAACAAATAAGTGACCGTTTGTCAAATACGGGACCAAGACCCTTCTAGTACCCAAGTATGAGCCTGTGATTCTCATTGCTAGCACAACGGTTCCGGCCAGGGTTGAAATGCTCCAAAATAACGGAGCCGGTCTCTTAATTAGTTAAATTAATATTTAAATTACAAACAAATGTTTCGCACATTCAATGAGAAATTATAGTGCAATTGCAAAGCATTTTTGATTGACCAAACCTACCTCACAGTAAAGTTTTATATCTCTTTCGGCTGACAACTTTTCATCCTTGGTGAATAGGTGTTACCTTTTCATATCAGCAGCAACTATCCGAAAAGGTAATAAGTCCCTGTCTTCTAATGGGGTGTCCCGAAAGTATTGCGACTATTACAATTTCTCACTTAGTATAACAATAAACGAATCCTACTATGCAGTGCTAGAATGAACAACTATTGTTCTTTCATTTCGACACTTAAACCGTTCAAATCCTTCAACTCTGAAAAAACGACACCACTCGGACCGGATCTCATAAAAATGAAATTCTTCAAATATTCTCTCAACGAACAGCTAAAAATATGAATATCATATAAAAATAGTTGAAAGTTGACTATAAGCTAATTGAGCGACATTTCTTCGCATTTCATCATCATTACGAAATTTCCCATTTCCCACACATTTTTATACAAATATCCTAATTCCTATTCAAAAAGAGTTGGTTGTTTTTCAGAATAAATTCACACTAATATTCATCATAGTTAGAGTGGACAAGGACTGCGAAGACGTGAAAATTAAAAAGTATTAAAAATTGATTCTCAAAAAATGAATGATCGTGAAAGTTTTGACCTTTTTCTGCAGCATTAACAGCTAAATCATCTCTCTTATTTTTAATCGGTAATTTAGATACTTGTCCTTCTACAGTATCGACAATAAGTCTTGAAACCCGGAAGATCAAGATACAAACTCCGAATTAAATACATACAGTATCGACAATAAGTCTTGACCCAAAAATTCAAAATGGTGTAACTTTCAAACCAGATGGGCGATGGTTCTGAGGTTTTGACAGATGACAGTACATGTACTCGTACATATGCTCATTGTGTCCGACCGTAATACGATTTCGCAATATTGCATGGTGATGACGCAATCATGGCATGTTTTTTCATGGTTGAATATTTGCTCTACGAATTTTCTCTCAGTATTCCTACTAGGTGTGATCATAGAAGGATTCAATACCTATTCGATGAAAATATGTACTCTTGGGAGAATGACGTACAGTGGCTTTAGACTGGCTCAAATTAGGGTCCCAAAAAATGAATTTTCGTTCATAGACATGATAGAGACTCGTCCAAAAGCTCAAATTGATCGTTATCACAATTCCTGATGATCCCCAAAGTTTGATAACAATAGCTCTCAATTTGCCCTCAGGAAACGAATTTTTCACTTTTTCGCATTATTTTTTTCTCCATATTTTGGATTATCACAGTTCCAAGGCCGATTTTTGTTCAAAGGTCTTTCCTGGACAGGTTAGTTGCAAATCCGTGGAATATACGATTGACAACTTTTTAGATCATTTGGATAACTTTCCCGCCCACAGCAACTGAAAATCCGAGGTCAATAGATGTTCAAAATTGGCTATTTTTCGACATACTGAATTTTAACTTTTTTCATTGATGATATCATTGGCTCTCTTATCGAAATTCGAATTCAGCACACGAAAATATGCCAGACAAAAATTACTCAGGAATTTCTGAGAGAAAATTTTTTTCGACTAATGATAGGGGTATCATGGTAATTTTTTCGGTTGAAAATCGATTGACCTCAGATTTTAGGTTGCCGCGGGCGGTAAGGGTATCCAAATGCTCTAAAAAGTTGGGAATCTTATATTCCATGGATTTGCACCAAACCTGTCCAGGAAAGGCATTTGAACAAAAAATGGCCTTGGAACTGTGATCATCCAAAATAGGGAGAAAAAATTATGTGAAAAAGTGAAAAATTCGTGCCCTGAGGTCAAACTAAGAGCAATCGCTATCAAACTTTGGGGTTCATCAGCAATTGTAATAAGGATCATTTTGAGCTTTTGAACGAGTCTCTAACATGTCTATGAACGAAAATTCATTTTTTCGGGACTCTACTTTGAGCCAGTCTAAAGCCACTGTACGTCATTCTCCCATGAGTACATATTGTCATCGAATAGGTATTGAGGCCTTCTATTATCACACCGAGTAGGAATACTGAGAGAAAATTCGTAGAGCAAATATTCAACCATGAAAAACCATGCCATGATTGCGTCATCACCATGCAATATTGCGAAATCGTATTACGGTCGGACACAGTGAGCATATGTATGAGTATATGTACTGTCATCTGTCAAAACCTCAGAACCATCGCCCATCTGGTTTGAAAGTTACACCATTTTGAATTTTTGGGTCAAGACTTATTGTCGATACTGTATGTATTTAATTCGGAGTTTGTATCTTGATCTTCCGGGTTTTTAGAAATTATCAAAAAATTGACTCCAAAACTCACTTAACAACATATTTCATCATCAGAATGTCATAACTGGACATTTTGATAATTTAATAAATTTCTTGATCAACACCCTCAATAAATACGAAAGACTATTTGCGATTGTGTCCTGTGGTTAGCAAGGAAAAAATCAAAGAAAAATAGTCGCAAAACTTTCGGGACTCCCTAATAGTATAAATCTAAAAAATGCACAAAGAAACAATGCCGTTCGCCATTGGGTGGCTTGCATTCGTGATTTTCCTAGCAGACAGCCGTTTCCCATGATTTATTTGAGAAGTTATTATTCTCACCACCAATGGTTTATTCAACATGCATATTCCACCACACAAAGTGCCATCCCTGGTGGATTATTGTTTCCATCCAATCACATAAAATGATACTCTACATTGGGCTAATCACATCGCAATATTCCCTAATAATTCCCCTTCCTTGCCGTGATAAATTGACATCCTGATGGATCTCCGTTTCTAAGGATTCATATCAGAAGTGACTCTACGATCAGATAATGCCATCTCCATGTCCGGATTAATTGAAAAAAAATTCGAATGATTACAATACCGGCTTTACCCTTCCTCGCCCTACTAAAGTGGCATCCCTGGCAGATTCTTGTTTTCACATTTACATATGCGCAGTGAGGGCCCGCGCAACTAATGCTATTTCCAGTTTGTCCTTGTAATAAAAACTACAGCATCCCCTCTAAAGACATAATTTCCGTATTCGACTCTCCATTTTGCCCTCTTTCTAATGTCTCTGATAGGCGAGATAGTGTGCAAAAGGGAGAGAGCATCATTCGATCCGACAACACTACATCCCCCGCAGATTCTCCTTTCCACGGTTTCATATGGGTAAGGAATCTCCGCACTGCTAATCATTGGGCCTCGTCTTCTCGCTCCCTACAGTATCCCCTCCCCTTCTGCCTAACCTTGTCGTTCCCGATATCTTCCATTATCTTATCCCATCAGTTATCGATCTACCGTAACCTCCTTTCCATCAGTTATCGATCTACCGTAACATCCTTCCCATCACTTATCGATACATAACTACAGTACCACCCACCAATCCCCGTTTCTCACCTTGGCGTTTCCGATGGCTTCCATGATGGGATTGGAGGCGAGGACGCGCTGCTCGATGCCCGGCCCGCCCTTCCGAGAGCCCGCTACGGAGGCGAAGTACCTGGAAATAACATTAATATTAATATTGATAAATTAAAAACAACAAAAAATGGTACCGATAACAATATTCAGATAAATAACCAGCGGAAATAAAGCCGCACTATTTGCAAGTCACATGTTATGTTCCCGTGTCATGGTGGAACCCCGTTTCACGGTCATCATATAAATTGAAGAATCGCTAGTAATTTGATTCTTCGCAAACTTTCGCTTCATAAAATTATTCCATGATCCGAATCCCTGGAGCTACCGTACCTCATCACGTATTTGGCGGATACGGTCTTGCCAGCGCCCGACTCTCCACTCACGATCACCGACTGGTTCTTACCGTACTCCGCCAGATCGTAGAAGGCCTATTTATACTAAATTATCGATTATTGGTCATGACTAGGAATAATTAAAATACTACCGTTTCATCATAGGAGACATGCCAAAACGTTTTGAGGAAAAATCTATTTTTAATTACAACAATTCAAATACTACCGTGCCAGCGTAAAGGGCCTATAGAAACACATCCAATTTCGCGAAATTATCTATTTTTTGGGCGGGAAACTCAAATATCAAATATTCATACGCTACCGTACCTCCTCGGCAACTGCGTAGATGTGCGGGTCCAGGCCACGCACCTGCTTGCCCACTCCGCGGTACACCTGATAGAGAGATCAAAGATCATGGCCAGTTAACAATTTCCAGACCTGGCACTTTGCTGGTGCACATGCGTATGACCCCATAGCGTTTTGCTTTGTAGTAATCATTTGTAGACCGCTAACAAGCCATAAATTACTTTGTTGCGAAACATCGGTTTTCGACTCACCGTGGAATCAATCAAAAATAACTACACTCTTCCTCTACACTGACCTACCGTACCTGTGCAATCACATCCTACCGTATCCCTATACCCGACTACCGTATCACCTGAATCATCTCGTCTCCGTAGAGATATTTACAATCAGCGTACTAGTTTCATCTATGTCCTACCGTAACCCCCTGCCGAACCTTTAACATCCTACAGTACCCCCTACCATAATCTCTCCTACCGTACCTGTATCATCTCGTCTCCGTAGAGATCTCTGCAGTCTGCGTATGGATTCACAGCGACCAGGACGATGCCGCAGTACGTGTACACCGCCTCCTTCTCCACGAAGCGGAACGCCACGTTGTGCAGGACTGCAATTGATTATTAATTTACTTAATTATTAAATTAAATTATTTGAGGGGTTGCGTCTAGGGATGACAAATCGGCGTCCGACACTCTCCATTCTGCACACTCTCTCGTCTGTCTGGCCGGCAAGAGTGTGCGAAATGAGGAGAGTGGGAATCCGATTTGTCACCACTCGTTACGTCATCAATAGGTAATCAGAGAAATAGCGATTCTTTAAACGCATTGCGTCATCTTTTTTTAGACAATGGGGGAATAAAAATCTTATCACGATCCCAAAAAAACATTTCCACACTTCGTGATTTTTTAGAATTTGAATTTAATGGAAAACTCAGGTTGCACAACCTTCGCATTAACTTCAGACAAATACGGAACGTTGATCTCGTTTTCGTCATCGGCGGGAAAAATATTTTAAAAATCTAATAGTGTGCAGAATATCAAATTACCAGTGAGGCTTTCGACTCAAGGCTATCTCTGGATAGTTTCAAGTTTCGATGTACATTGCAATCGATGCACTTGTACATCAGGCGAATTAGAATACCGATCTTCGTTGGCTCCATACCCGGCACAAATAACAAATTCAAACCACGCATTATCACAAAGGTATATCGATCACTACCGTACCCAATCAATCGATATTTAGCGTACCCTATCAAAAGATAACTACCGTACCCGCAGGTTCGTGGAGGTAGGATAGCGTCGTGAGGTCATCGGCGCCGATCAGAATCTCCGGATTGCGCAGGAAGGGCAGCTGGTCGGGCGACTTCAGCGGGTACTCCACTGTCTGCAAAATCAATACATACCGTAACATTTTCGCCAACTGTGATTTAACGCTACCGTAACCTACCGTAGGGATGTCAAACCAACACTATCCTATTGTCTTTCTCTACCCCAATGCCTCAATACCTATTGGGGTTTTGGAAAGGTATTGTTTTGACATCACTAACCTACAGTAACCAGTCCATGGTGTGCAGAATGAATGGATAGAGCTAATGTCCCAAAAATGTTCAAAGCTTGCTCTCTGTTCTAACCTATCCGTTTCTTATAGGGCTATACTGCTGCCTTTTACAATATTATTGCTCGCCCACCGAATTCATTGTTTTAAGTGGGACTTCGCCATAGAAAACCGCCTACTGGCCAGCATTTACCATCTTCCATTTCCACATTATCCGAAATATTCACACCATTCGTCTACTACTGCAAGCAACTAGGGATACCTTTTCGATTCACCGCTCGCTCCATTCTGCACACTTTTTCGACGGCTTGCCCAGCGAGAGAGTGTGCAGAATTGAGAGAGCTTCCTCCAATCTACCGTACCTCTCCATCATCGAGGAGGATTCTGATGGACGTTGTCGAGAAGGTGACGTCCGTCTGGAGCTCTCCCGCGATCCACACCAGCTCGTTGTGTCGGTGCCAGACGCGCGCGCCTGAAGAATACGGTAACAGTTATCGATTTTTACTCGTCTGTAATCTCGATTATACCGTTTACTCAATATTCCTATTCCCTGTTTTATCCCCCCCCCCCTACTCATAAGCTACCGTATAATGCGAAGCATGTAAGGCTTTATGGATAAATTTTGATCTACAGTTTGCTGGAGAAATAACAAAACTAGGGTGAGTTCGAGTTCAAGTATTAATGGTGAAATATGAATTAATCAGTCAGTTTTGCTTTATTTTTATAAAAAAATAAAGCGAAAAAAGGGATATTTATTTTTTAATGGGAAAGAAAGGCAACTACTAGCAGAATAACAATTCGAGTTTACGACAAGCTGTCGGAACACGGATAAACCAACCAATTCAGAAAATCAAATGTGCACCTAGCTAGTTCTCAAATGCCCCACTCTTGATTTCACACTACTGCCCTATCCATAGCGCTGAATCGATCCGTTCGCCTACAGTACTTTTTTCTGATCCTAATCAGTTCTCGATCGCCCCTTGGCCCTCCTACTAGGCTCCTACCGTACCTCTCTTGTAGTTGTCGATGGGGGTGGAGTGGCCTCGGCCGAGTGTCATTCCTCCGTCCATCATCATGTCTTCTTCTTCTGCTCCTTTGTCAGCTCACAGCCCGCTCATCGAAACTACCGCGATCACTGCAATGATTGATAGATCAGTTGGAATGATCTTGGACTATCTTTGGACTGAACATCAGTATACGAGTGTGAAATTGCGAAACGATAAACACGGACACTCGCAAGAGGGAAACAAAGCCAAAAATGCAGAGCTAATAGCAACAAATCATATACTTGAGAAGGATAGAATAAAGGAAGAAAAAAATCAAACGAGGAATGTATCTGCGACCTGGAAGCGTATTGGGACATGCCTACATTTATGGACTGATTGCCGAGAATACGCTGAGTCAGCACTGTAATAAGTCCAGAAAAGGCGCGTAAACCCCATAGAACAACCCCTCAGGCGGGTTAGGTCAAAGAGGCGAGCTGTTCCCCCATTCCCCCTAATGAGAGCATTGCTCATAAAACGGGCGCGCCTTTTGGAGAGCGGGGTAGTGATGTCGTTTCGGTATAGCTCTCTCCACTCTGAACACTCTCTAACCGGTCAGAGACGAGATAGTGTGCAAAATGGAGAGAGCTGAAACACGAAACGACATCACTAGAGTGGGGGCTGCAGTGAGAGATAGAGCGGGTGAATGGGTGAGGAGAGGGGAACAAGGAGCGAAGATCGAGAGAATGGGGGAATCAAGGAATTGATACGTTGCGCACTCTAGTGGAATAACCCCGCATCACTCTTGAAGGGTCGCGCTTTGGCGAGACAGCAGTGATAAATGTGGCCAGGCGGAGCAATCTGATTAAATTATACAGCGAATCGGGATTTAGAAAAAGTTTTGAAACAGAAAGGACGCGGGAAGCTGCTGGAACAATAGAAAGGTAAAACTTTTAACTAAAGTTCAATGATAAAAATCATCAAATTCGGCAGCGATTAATGAAGGTCGGAAACCGAAATGCCGCGGGGGGGGGGGGGGAGATGGCACGATGGAACAGTAGAACGCGCCTATGGTTCACAGCATCGTAATCATCAAACTCGATAAATAAAGGAGGTTTAGACAT
Source organism: Pristionchus entomophagus (assembly GCA_036245825.1). Classification (NCBI taxonomy): domain Eukaryota; kingdom Metazoa; phylum Nematoda; class Chromadorea; order Rhabditida; family Neodiplogasteridae; genus Pristionchus; species Pristionchus entomophagus. The sequence continues at coordinate 12,937,494 of BTSX01000001.1, forward strand.
CGAGAAACCTCAATGAAGTGGTTCGCGCAGTTGGAATAGAGGAAGGGCACGACAATTCCACCAATAGAGCAAAGATCAAATTCAATATCTAATCGCGAATTCGAAGACTCTATGAAACTTTAAGGTCGCGGGACGTTGCATACATAACGGAAAACCATAATATTAGTCAGCAAACATCGCAACAATTACTGTGGACTTCCTCGACGATATTCAAGGACTCAGGAGGGAAAACACAGAGCGGAAAGCCATAACTACAGCTGATAGAACGGCGCAATCAGTGCATTTCTCGCCTCGGGGGCTTTCCCCTCCCCTCCTTCTCCCTCACTCCGTAATAGCACCCGCAGCAGGTAGGTGGTAGTAGGCCGAAAGTAGATGGGTCAACAGAGAGTAGTGAGAGATACCTGTCTCCCCCCCTGGGGTGGTAGTGAGAAGAGAGAAAAAGAGAAAGAGAGAGAGAGGAACAGAGTGGACAAGGGACTTCTTGAAAATGACCATCTCTCCCCCTCTCTCACGATAATTCCTCTATTTCGCCACTAGGAACAGTCACCATTGTTCCCATTTCTAGCTATCGAGTTTGTAGACCTCATTTGCAGACAGTTACCTCGAAATATTTTTAAATTATAATTCGAAAATAACGAGAACAAAGAGATAGGATCCCACGAATATCATCAATGACTACTCGCTTATCGATAAGGGCGGTTTGACAGGAAACATGACAAGCTCAGCAAATCAATCGATCGATAAAACCAATCGATAATTAGTCTCAAACAGCCGTCACGCAAGAATCGTGAAGATTCGAGCCACTTACTGCATACTGGATCTGGTATTACACGGAAACGAGAGAGGAAACAGTGGAAACAGTGGTAGAACAGGGCTGATGTAGGAGGACAGAACTAACGAACCATGCAATCATAATCGAAGTTACGAAATTAGCTGGTTTGTGGCTGATTATGATCGTAAGCGGCAAGCGTGCATCGTTTCGCAAGGCTTTGAAGCAACAAAAAAGCGGGGAAGAAAGTCAACATGACGCGTAGTCATAGGAGTGATAAGCATGTGAATTGATGCGGATGGATGGGTGGAGGGAATGCGAAAGGAAGATAGGGGAGAGGCCCATCTAGTCACAAAAGATGACCGACCCCGGGCTCTGAATCAGATTCCGCTACGATTCCGGTTGTTGGTTCCGATCTGGCAACCACTTTAGTCAGCTGCGAAATTCCCCCATAAAAGCGGCATGCAAATGGCGCGTATCACAGCCTCTCGCCTCGACTCAAACAGGCGGATTATGCGGAACAAGGAGACTAGGTAATGGAGGCAGAGAGAGAGTGACGGGAGAAAGAGAGAAAGAGGGGGAAAGTACTCCAAGCATGCGAGAGGAGGGTCTGTCCGCAGCGAATAAGGTAACCAGGGAAGGGGAGACTTGGATGTTTGACTATTGCGAAACGGATGTGGCTCAAGGGTCTGCTCACCTCAAAAGGCGATCCAACCCGAGAAAACGAGACGAGTTGAGAACCACAGGAGTCAAGAACGCACGGACAATGTATCGTGCGAGATAAACAATACGAGTGGTATGAATCAGAAGCACAAATGAGCAGAGTGAGTCACTTGGGTAAGAGAGATGGAACCAACACCACACCGAATCGGCCAGCGATGCGAGTCCGCGCAGTGTGTTTAGACAGAGAGCACAAAAAGAGATTCGCGAACGCACCTTCTGAGGAGAAAAGCGCACGAAAAACGGTGGGGAGAAGTGAAAGGGAACAGCAAGAGGCATGAAAGCGAAACCGTCCTCGCGTTTTCCCCACTGATGCTCTCATAAATCATACGCATTGAACAGTTGGGGTAGTTAGAGATAACAGCGGCAGGTCGGAGGCGATGTTTGTAGTAAAATAAAGTGATAAGAACAGGGGATAAGCACGCAAAACGAGGTTGGAATCGATTTACGAAATATTTCAAATTCTGGTGATTTGGCGCAAAAAAATCCGTCAATAGTTCGAATACCGTATCCTCCCATACCGTATATTTTTGCGTACCGTATGCGACAAAAGATTTCAGTTTCGTTATAAATTATTTTTCACTTCATGCAGAATTTTGCCAAGATTCTAAACGTTGATGCGGTGGTCAAAAAGGAGTTGAACATGAAACATAATCGGGCTAATTAAATATCATATTAGTTTGATTCACACCAGGGCTGGGCAATATTGCGAAATCCGTCAAATTTTATTTTCTTTACCGCTCGAATGGATGAAATAATTACAACACACAGTATATCATTCGAATCGTACTCACGATACGATTCGAATGATATAATGTGTGTTGTAATTATTTCATCCATTCGAGCGGTAAAGAAAATAAAATTTGACGGATTTCGCAATATTGCCAGCCCTGATTCACACTTATTGCCTGATATACGGATAATGAACCTTGACAGAGCTAATGACAGAACAAGGGGAAAACGAATTGAAACATTTCTCCGGAACAGGCCGACACAGCGAAATTGTTCCGGAGTCGACCCTAATCGCGGGCTCTAGAGCGAACGCCCTTTGAATGGACTAGAGAGGAGGCCTATGGGGCCTCTTGATAGTCTCCCCCTCTCTTCCCTATTTCAAGGCAGCCTTTCTCTCCCTACAACCACCTCTCATTAAAGGTCAACCGGATACGGTCTAATGTATGAGAACACTGTGGATGCCATCTTGGAACTCTCCATTCTGCACACTCAGTGTGCTGAATGGAGAGAGCTGATAATATAATCAGTATAACTAATCGAAGTCTTCATATTGAGCGATCTCTACATGGTAAGATCAAAAGTGTGCAGAATGGATGGAAGGAGCTACTATTTGATCTGGAATCATCAAAGATCTCGCTATAAAGTGGTAGATCAATGGGAATAGCCGGTGGCGGGTAAGAAAAAGAGCGAACTTCTCTTGTCTGACGTCGCTCTGTCGCCATCTCCACCTCCCCTTCCACTCCCCTTCAGCCTCTATTTGGCTACCTGAGAAGCATTGTTTGTCCATCTCTCTCTCCTCGATCAATCGAGACTCTCCTCTCTCGACACACTATCGCGATGTCTCTGACCTCAAAGAGGACTTCTCGAATGACAGGACCAGAAACTACGTTATTCTTGGGCAGAATTGCTAGTCGTTTGAAGCTAGATCGAGCTATCTCCACAGTATGATGGTTGTATAGGTGAAGGGATCAGGGCTAGGCAATATTGCGAAATCCGTCAAATTTTATTTTCTTTACCGCTCGAATGGATGAAATAATTACAACACAGTATATCATTCTAATCGTACTCACAATACGATTCGAATGATATACTGTGTGCTGTAATTATTTCATCCATTCTTTACAGAAAATAAAATTTGACGGATTTCGCAATATTGCCCAGCCCTGGAAGGGATGTCAAAGCTCTGATATTTTTTTCAAATTAAATACTAGTTGATGATATCTTAACGTTAGCCAGTATACTGCTATCTACAAAGTAGACAGATAAAATAAAATTAAAAAATTAAAAAAAATAATTTCTTGATAGCTCTCGAGATACAGTCGGGCATTTTGCCAAATGTAGTTTGTAGTCTGGAATACGGACCGCAGCGTGCCGGACGAAAGCGATGCTGCTAAATTTATTTTTGGCGTTATCGCTAGTTTTAGTGCCCCTAATCATTGAAATAAACATAGTTTTAATAGAAAAGTCCAGATCAAGGTTTTTGAGCGCCTCGAAAATGGGTTCCATTGAACAGCCCAGTAACCCTAAAATTCCTTGAGTTGGAGCATATTTTATTTCAGCTTTATGTTTCGGAAACTATTGGGTCGTTATATGTACTCAGTTCTTGCTTCCAATGTTTTTCGTTTATGTAGAATTCATCGGAGATAGAGTAACTTTAGAACTGATATGAGTAAACAATTTATAGATTTTTTCCCAGTCCATTTATCAAAGTTTAAGATCAACTCACTCTGATCGTCTTCTTTCCCTCAATGAAGTATGTTTACTACAGGAACTACACCTAGCATGCGATGCTACCATTAGCACTATCGTTCATGAGAATATGGTTGAATTAAATCGAAATCGGAAAGCTTTTGCATGCTTAACAGAGGTACAGTATACCAGGGAAGCTATGACTGTAAGCCAGCTAACTGATTATATGCGTAATGTCGTCTTATGTTCGTCCACTCTAGCTCACCCACTGTACTCCATACGAATAGCTGAGGAAAAGTTACATTAAAGGGATCTTGTACCGAAAAAATAAGTGCGGCTAAAATTGTGCCGCCCAGCCTCCTCATTTCAATGGCATAAAGGAAAAAAATTAAATAAATTTATTTAAAGTGAAAAACGATCGAAGCCGGGTAAAAGATTATTTTTGGTTGCGTGTGACTGCTAAATACCAAGATCACGGTAGTCAAGATGCATTGATTTGAAAATACGGTAATCGAGCCGCAAAATGTCGTGCTGTTCCTCTCATTTTTCGTTTTCGGCCTTTCCATCACTTTCCTGAAGCGTTATCTAGCTTTATCTTTATTTTTTTCATTTATCTGTGTTGTATTTCGCATTATACTGCTTTGAATTGTATTTAGTGAACGCAACATCAAGCGAAACACCTAGGAATCGGTCGATAATGCGTTAAATTTGAGTCACGATCGCTTTTTCATCACATTTATCACTTACATTTGCTCCCAGTTTAATGGCGACCGTCCAATGCGACGCTTGTCCACTGCGCACGACTCAGCCGCGGACTATTCCCAAGATAGAAGATCGACGGAAGGAATGGTTGGCTCGTCTCAACCTCATCGAGAAGGAGAGCATCGTATTGGAGGCGAAGTGCGTGCAGCTTCATCTGGTTGGCAAGCGAGCCCGCCTCTGCCATCGTCACTTCCACCCTGGAGCCGATTTCCCAATTGACGTGAGTCTCCATTTATTGCTCCCTAATCTGATCGATTACTCGTGCACCTCAATTACTCGCGTGCTTCGAGTTGCTGATCACCATTGTGCGACTTCTTAGATTCAGTTACTAGTCTCTCTTTCTCCCTATTCCGCGTTTTTTTAGCGTCGACTCCCCGTTCCCCTTCTGCCCCCTCTTCCGAGACACGACAACAACCGCCAAGAAGTAGGCATAACAGACAGCACAATCATATTGTAGTATGCCCTGTGGAGGCCAACCGCACAAATAGATTAGCCCTGAGGAGGCCAAGAAAGAAATACTAGAATGAATACATCAACATGATGGGGATACGGTGGGAAAAGGATACGGTAGTACGATCGATCTTCAATTTTGTTGGTTGATCTACCTTTTACAGCGTGAGCGATCGATGGATAGTGTACCAAGCCAAGCGGTTACGGTAGACGATTTCCTGCTCGAGAACATGGCTGATCTACCCCTCAATGATGTTTCGGATGAAGATCAGGGCATTCCTCGCCCGAACGCCTTCAGATCCCACGTTCGTTGAACTTTATAGCTACTCCAGTGAATGACATTATTATTACAAGAAACCATCTTTGAAAAACAAATCAAATGTACAGATACTAATCTTCTAAGTGCAGTGATGGATAGTTACATACGAAATTCAATTATTAGCAACAAAAATCGAGAACTGAAACATAATGGGAGAGGATACGGTTGGATCAGGATACGGTAATAAACTCATGCGGTAGGAGGATACGGTAGGCCGATCTTCATAATTCCCACTTCATCTTGAGCATTGAGAGTCGAATCTGAAATGGATCACAATTATTTAGACGAACGTGTAGGGAAAAATAAGCTGACTCGTCCATAATTGATAATCTGTTCAGTCCCTCAATCCGTCTCAAGAGACTAAATGCACTGAGGAGACGTCAGAGACCGGTGTTCAGACCGACACCCCCACTGCAGAAGAAGCGCATGACTATTTCCTAATCTCTAAGCAGTGCCTCCTCCCCCTCTTCACTCGCTGCACGGAATGCGGCAATAAGGAGATCGAGACGGGAACCTTCCAGTCTCGAACTGTGGGTTCCGCTCTAGTCGTGCAATGATATTGCCTCTTCTGTGCTCGCACGATCAAGTGGGATTCCCAGCCTACCATGGAGGGATACTATGAGGGAAACCTCAAATTGACCTCCTCAGTGCACACAACGGGCCTTCCCATACCGGTTAGAACTATGCTTTAGTGTTTCTGAATCTAATGTTGCCTTAGAGAGCAATATGTGTGAATAGTTGTTTCCGTGTTTTCATCACTAATGGCTACTACTCGAAACGACTTCCAAACTATGCATCCCGATTGTAAAACAGAATCACCTGGAAATAGTGGTCATGAAACTACAGTAACCCGGGTGAATGTTTTAGAGATTGCTCGCGATGGGAAAGGAAATGGGCCTCGCTCTACCGTGTGCGAGTACAATGAGGACTCAGCTGGCACAAGTGATTATGCCAGCGGTCGATATTGTCTACCTACGACGCATGAGTGAGGTGGAGGCCATTGTCCGAGCGGCAAACACAGTCAGTATATGTTATATTCATTTCCCATCTTGCAAAAAATAATGACTTACCCTTCCATATTTCCTCTTCATCCTCACTGCCAGTCCTCACCAGTGACGAGAGTGCCCAAGCACTGAAAATTGATCAAATTAATTATTTGACACTGTATCGATTGAGTCCTACAGTATCCCAATGATCGGAAAAATTATAATTTCGAAAATCTATTGTAAACAATCACATCTAATTATTTTTCAGAATCGAAGCATCGACCTCGCTATGGATGGGAGGTACGATTCCCCCGGGTACTGTGCCTCCAACTGTACAGTATCCTTCATCGATGTTTTGACTAACTACATCCTATCAGTGGTCAACATGGCGAAGAATATGAGAGGAATCGGTAATATAAGCTGATCCGTTGGTTGATCAAAGATGGAATGCATTTCAGATGGAGCGAGCGGGAGAATGGAGAAAGAGGGAGTGAGGCGCGGATTGGAGGCACTGCTGGCGAAACGCTTCATGGTTAGCAAGAGATTTACAACTTCACTGGGAAGCAACAGTCAGTGTTTACTTATTTCTGATCATATACTTTTGAGATAAAGAGCATCGTAACGGATTAATCACGCGTACCATGTTCATGCGGCCTTCAAGGACAGAGAAAAGGCAAAGCAGTACTGGATGAGTGCACTTGCTCATATCACAGGACGTCATAAACACTTCCAGAAAGTTAGTATCATGCTTGCATTAGTGAATATTATATTTGTTACATCATGATTAGTCAATAAAAAAATCTCTTTTCAGGTACACTTTCTCAAAGGTATTCGTCGCTGTATCCACAGGAAACTCCCCCCATCTCGAGAGCACCAGATCAACCGGAAGAGTGAAGAGTTCCGTATCCTCCGAGAGATCATCCTCAAGCCAACATTCCTGGCCGGCCTCCTCCGTGCTTCTCCCAAAACGAACACGTCCCCTTGCGAGACTTTCAACTCCCTCATCAACCTCTATGCGCCAAAGCGCACCTCGAAGTAAGTAAATGAACGAGGATGGACTAAGTAAATTGGGTGAAACATCGAATCACCATCGTCTAATGATGCTTATTCAGCTCGCCCCTCATCTACGACGAGAAGATCAAGCTCGTAGTGATGCACGCCAATGCCATCTCGGCGGCAGATCAAGGAGTGAGGAAGGAGAAGTACTCCTACTCGACTCGAGTGAGAGGGAGGAACACCATGGCTGTGAAGAGGAAGAGGAGTGATGTAGATCACTACTGGAGGAGAGAGGTTAGTGTTTCACTTATCAGTTAGATAAACACATCACAAAGCACCGTAATCTACCGTAATCGTCCACCAGCAAATATTAATTGGTGTAATTGCAGGTGTGGGAGGAATGCGAGGGAGTCATCAGAGAGAAGAAAGAGGCCGCATTCCTCAAGAGGAACAATATCCCCGACTCCAATCAATACATCGCTGCACTTGCCGAGGAAATGGAAGAACCAGAGGATGAGAGGGAGGAGGACAGCGACGTGTCCATCGAGTTTGGAGGGGAATATGGAGATGAGGTCGATTCCGACTCTAACCCACATATGAACCCAATCATGCCCAGTGATGGGAATGAGTCGGGTGCTGGGAAGGAAGAGGAGGAGGAGGAGGAAGCAACAAGCGAGATGGGAGAAGTGGAGGAATCGTCAGGGTCGGATTGGGAGAAGAGTGAGGAGGAAGAGGAGGAGGCGGAGAAGGCTGTTGGTGGATGGAGGGGCAGAGGGAGAGGGAGAGGAAGAGTGAGAGGGAGAAGGAGAGGTAGAAGGGGAGGAGTTGCGAGACGGTCCATGTCGCCGGAGGTGGAAGAGGAGGAAGAGGAAGAAGAGCAGCCGAAGAAGAATAGGAGACCTCTGCGGAAGAGGGAAGATCGAGGGGAAGAGTCGAGCGATCCCGAGTATGAGCAAGTGAAGAGGGGGAGGAAGGGGGCTTAGGTTGGGTCGAGGGACAAGCAAGGGAACATGCTCTTGTGTTAGTATTGATAGAATCATATTGTTACATTTATTGAAATATACTCACGGTAATTTGTTTACTTGCATCTCCTCGTTCAGCCGTCATTACATTGTCCAATTATCTGAAATTATGTAATATATTGACGGAAGTCGGTAATAAATAATGAATGACAACCTTTGATATTTGTAACATTACACTATGACCCTTCTCGATATTATTTTTGTGGCGACTCTCATTGCTCACACCATTTAAGCTATCAGATATACACATTTATTTCTAAATACATAAATAGGAAAATAATTCATCTAACAAACAAAGGTATAGCAACTCGAGCAATATTCTTCCATTATTTATGTTGTGCCTTTTCGGCCTAGAAGCAAATAACCAATAATAAGGTAGCAACAAAACAACTTACTATAGGGAATCTTGAAGACTTGTCCGGTTCTTCCAAGGCGACAGCCATCGTCTGCAGGTGCTTCAGTCGCAGCTCATTATCAGCTTCATGCCGGCGGCCGGCAAAGGACCACCATCACGTAGTACGCCTGGATAAAATTGTTAAATGTAAATAAATATACATATTATAGAAGAATTAATTTTTATATACGGTAGGTCGCGTAATCCACCTATGAAACATTGATTCATGGGAGGCAGATTGCAATATTTCTCACAATTTCTCGCTGGTCAGACAGCGATATAGTGCACAAAATGGATAGTTCAAGATCATTCTAACCTTGGCGGGGATGAATCCCACCTGGAAGACGTTCCTCGCCCCGCACTGGAAGCATTCCAGTTGCGTCTCGCCCAGCTCGTTGTCCTTGTCTGGAAGAGGAGGGAATTTATTTTATAAGTTATAGCACTTTATTGCCTTTATTGCCAACTGTGATCGAATTCGCAGTATCGATTCTTCAATGCCACAAGCTCAAGAGGTGGGAACTAGTGATGACAAAACGAACTCGGTATGCCGGCTTCACCATTGAAAATGACGCGTTGAAGACGGCATGAAATGCCCTTTTGTCAACACTAGTGGGAACAAAATATAACAAACAATGCAAAATAATATTTTCAAAATACCTGATTGACTACAACATCCATGACTTGTCCTTTGAATGGTTAGAAAGCGATGGTCTTGTAATTCACCGGGTAGATCACGAAGCCTCGACCTGCCATTCACAAGTTATTGACAAGACAGAAATCATGCGTGACTATAAAAATAGATGAAATTTAAAAAGATACGACAATTAACACGGGTGGTATTTATTGTTCGCACTCCATTCCAATCAAGATGCATAATATGGGCGAAACTGACCTGGCTGAATAATGTCGTGCCCGGTGGTGCCAATAGCAGTCAGCGCAATGACAAAGTCGTGCCCTCAACCTGAAGCAAAGCTGGTGATAAAATATGCTCGCTTAGAACACTCATCTTTAAATTAGCAGTAAATAATCGAATAAATTCCATTCTCCAACCTGAAATAACAACGCATAACCATAAGTGTCCAGCGCTGGAAGCGGAAGGGCTATTTGCACACAGGTACAATATTGGAGCTATGCGTAATCATGTACAGAAGATCATGACCCGAAGTAACGTGTATAACGCGTTAGTTCGAAACAAAACGTCTTATGCATGGGTCAGCGTACCTCCAACGCTTGGGGCTATGCGCACGCCAGTAGCATGGACGCCTATCATCATAAAAATAAGACCCCATCCCAGAAAGAAGACTCACCTCTGAGAAGAGCTTAGACTTGATAGCCTCATTTAAATTTGCGTCGAATTACATCGGATGGAGGGAGACTTCGTGGTCCATCGCGAGATGGAAGAACATGGCAACTATGATGACGTGTATTAGACAGACCATCGTCATTTAACCGCATTTGACAATCAAATAAGGCGCGTATATAAAACGAAAGAGAAGCGACTTCGGTGTATATATAACATCATAAACAAGTCAAAATACTGATATAAATAAGCAAAATTGATTACAAAGCGAAATAAGCAAAAATGCGAAAATTTGCAGACCCCGCCGCAAAAAACTACTGGATCTACCGTAATTTGTACCCGTCGAAAATCACGCTTCCAATTCAAATAAATCATTTTCGGGGCGATATTTGAATATTATAATAATTTTTAATATTTTTGAAATTTTTGCATTGACTTCTCATCAATCACTGCAAGTTATTTTCAGAATATTATAAATAATGAAAAATATAAAATTTTGGTCACTGGGTCCCTTTAAGTAACACTCTAGCCACGATTTCTTCGAATTCCTTTTTTTCGACAATTATGTTATTTTACGAGGTGCTTGCTTTCAGAAACTTCTCATAGGACACAGTTCCTGATAACTAATCACTAAAAATCTAATAGAATCGATGCAGGGGGAAATTACGGAAAAGTAGAACTTGAATGGCAGTCGCAGTGCTCAGTTGCATTTCGTGCTACAGAACAGTTGTGCGTCAAAGCGCGCCTGTAAAACCTTCATAGGAGAGAAGAGCGACTTAATAGGTTCTAATAAATGTAGGAATTGAAGTGGAACCTCGCGGCACCAATGTCTAAATTCATAGATGAAACTTTCAAAATTTAAAGACTTCGAAGTGCTCAAATATGAAGTATCTGCGACTAAACTTGAAACTGACAAGCGTATGAGGTAGTTCGACTGTTCGAGCGAAATAGTGAACCCAAAATTTTGAAAGAACGGCGCTTTAAAATAGGCAAAATAAAATCGCAAAACAGGTCCTTGGCAAGTTCTCGATCAACCTTGAGTTTGATGTGCTATGGCGTACTGTAGCGGGGTTTCCTCGAAACGCAGAAAAGTGGGCGGGGCTGCGTTCCCTAGTCTGGAATCTTGCTCGCTTTGCCGATTTGATTGTCAATTTCACTGTTTTAGACCTAATTAGGCTTTTCAATAATTTAATTTATACGCCTTCGCGAAACCGACCACTATCTCAAGGTGTTTCAACTGTTTCTACCGCGTTGGTTCCAGTAATCGCACACAGCCGCGTTTTGTTACCCTCATTCGCTGGCGTGATTCGTTATCAGTCCATTCCCGCGGACTCCATCCATTCCAGGGTACACGGGCAGTCGATAGGATGAGCGGCATCGAGGGCGCGCGACCTTACGAGGCGCTGGTGCTCGATCTAGAGGGCACCATCTGTACCATCTCCTTCGTCCGGGTACGCTTCCTTTGATCTTCACGGTTCTAGAAACTGAATTTCTGCCTTCCTTGCACCAAAGATAGCCCAAGTTATCAAACAGTGATCTATTGAGTATTTAGAACTTGTTCCTTGATCTATCGTTAATTTCAGTTTTCTTTTTCGATACATTTCGCTTATAATGACAGCATCTTCTCAGGATGTCCTGTTCCCGTACGCATCCAAGCGCGCGGAGGCATTCCTGCGCAAGAATCTGACTGAACCACACATCAAAGAGGTTTGTATCTCGCAAATTGTATTGGTTTCGTGCCCAAGAACCATCAATATTTCATTTTAACCTTTTTATCATGAAACGCATTCTGTTTTGCTTCCTATTCTCTCAGCTGCTATTCTTGTACATGTGTCGGATTAAAAATGACTATACAACCGCGTTGTACATGGAAATCTATTCCATCCATTCTATCTAGGCAGCTTCTCTCCTTTCTATTACCTAATGAAGTTATATTTATATTCAGGTGATCGCTAAAATACGCACTGATAGTGAGGCGGAAATCGCGAAGGGAGACAGAGAAGTGAGTGTTCTTTAGACTTAAGTTGGAGAAACGGCTATAGTTGATCAGTGATCGTGATTATCTGGGATAATATTGGACGGCATGATCTAAAAATCTAATGCATAATTTATATTGAGTGTTATCCACGTCTAGATGTAGTTTCTTCAAAATTTTCACGGATACTTGTGACCAGTGTTGTCGTTTCGGTTCTCTGCTCTCTCCATTCTGTACACTATCTCGTCGCTCTGACTGGCGAGACAGTGTGCAGATTGGAGAGATAGTTTCTTGCATAGCCAATCCTAGCTAGGTCTGACACTTAGTGCAGCGGAACCCCCACTAATCCATTGCAATGATCAATTGGCACTAATTATAAATATAATGCTTTTACTTCATTAGTTGAGTCTCGCATCAATACAGTCGATCGTTCGTTGATCTACTACTTCCTCATTGCAGGTTCGCTCTATCGGCATCGATGACGAGACGGCGATCGGGGATATCGTGCGCAACGTCAAATACTGGATCAAGAAGGATCTCAAGGTACGAGTTTCACAATTTTTTGAACTGCTACAAGGACTTCGATCACTTTCACCTTCCCAAGCAATATTTATATTTTCACTGGAACACCGAGTCTCCTAGTTTTTTTTGCGTCCGTTGAGTTTCCTCGCAAACTGCTAATGTCAAAGTTTGAAGGTAAAACATCACTATTTTTGAAATTTCTCTCGATATTCGTCTTATTTGTGAAGGGTTTCAGCAGTCTTTTAGCGGGGGGTACCTCCAGAGATGTGGAGGTTTTGTCGAAAAACGCATCATTCTTCAGATTCCGGGTATGAAGGAGCTGCAGGGACACATCTGGAAAGAGGGATACGCAAGTGGAGAATTGACTGCTGAGTTAGTTGGAGTTTGTATTATCCATTCAAGATATATCAGACATCGAACGGAAGTGTGCCAAAAGGTTTCGAAAGTAAATGCGTTTAAAATAATAAACATACTTTTATTTATTTAATATTATTTAAATTTAATTGCAGACTCTTCCCCGATGTGTTACCAGTCCTCAAGCAGGTAGGTGGAGAGAGGTTGCATGAAGGGATAAAATCAAGATGCGGGGCTCTTATGCTGATAACTAGGACAATAACGATCAAATTAAATTCTAGTCGATTTTATTATGGAACAATAATGGGAAGTGCACTGATTTCTGAGCAATATTAATATTGGGATATTGTATTGTTTTATATTTACACCGAGGTTGCAACGACAAATGATATTATGGTCATCACTATAGGTACGGTAGATCATTGGGAACTTGAAGGGATACGGTAGCTGCATAAATCGATATTTCTCAGCTGCTTGTGCCAATCTACACATACTCATCGGGATCGAGAGAGGCGCAGGAGCAGTTCCTTCGCCACACAATGGAAGGAGATGCAGCTCTGGTAGGCACAATTCGGTTCACAGCTCTCTCTATTTTGCACACTATCTCGTCTGTTTGACTGCCGAGACAGTTTGCAGTACGGTGAGAGCGAAAACCAAAACGACATTACTAGTAGACAATTATGATAAAAATTTATAGTAGAAAATTGCCTAGCATGCGATTTTGGGCTGGACTTGAATAAAACTCTAGGTGCATTTGGGTGTCGTATGGTGCTATAACATACGCACTTGTGGAAATCAATCAATATTCCTGGGATCATTAGTGAACAACCATATTTCTACTTTGCAAAGTCTGACGATCTAGTAGGCCACCAGCAGGTTTAACGAATGTTTAAAAACAATATTTCTCCACACTTACCGTCATATAATCAATAAAACTAGTGGGAAATTTTTATCAACTCTAGTCACCAGGCACATTTGAGTGTCGTTGGGTAATATGACTTGCTCGTTGATGAAAGGCTGCAGTAATGTACCTGAGACGAGGGAAAAATATATCTACTTTACATGTCTTATCAGCCATAGTCGAAGAATTTGTTTTACAAGGGATACAAAGTCGTGGCTACACATTGATAATTTTGCTTCTCAGCCGTTTAAGACAAATACGCGAAACATCAATCACCCTGGTATTGTTTGTAACAAGTAACCGCATCCTTTTCAGTACATTCGCTACAAGTTCTCGCTGGCGGACATCGGGCCCAAGCGAGAGCACGACAGCTACGTCAAGTTCGTTTATTTTCGTAATTAATGCATTATTTAAAATTAAATATAAATATTTATTTATTTATTAAGTATTGCATAGCTACGTCAAGTCGTTTCCTGCTTCATAATTCTGTGCAGTGATTAGGGCTTTACCGAACAACTGTTTTGCAATACTGTATCGTGAGGAATTTTAATATTATTTATATATATATGTTTTGATAATGCATAAAAAAAATAAGAAGACATATGCGGCCTTTGTATTTAGCGGACAACTGAAAATCACAATCAACTTCGTTTCCAGACTCGCAGACGCAATCGGCAAGCCGGCCCAAAACATCCTATTCGTCACTGACATCGAAGAAGGTACTGTAGATACCATTTCCATTTTAAGTCTGCCATTCTGCACACTCTCTGTAGCCAGACTGGCAAGAGAGTGTGCAGAGTAGAGAAAGCTGAATGCTGCACGGCATCGGCACCATCACTCATGGATTTCATCCATTTCATCTCGGCCTACTCCACTAGCAAACCCTAAAGTTGATAGATACCGTAATCCCAGAGATACAAATTTATCGATTTCAGAGGCAGCTGCCGCTCGCACCGCCGGCATGCGCGCCATGCTCATGATCAGACCGGGAAACCTGGTGAGTCAATGGGGTTACGGTATCAGGGTAGATCATGTGGGTTACTGTAACGCTCATGGGCATACCCGGATGCTTGGTAGATCACGGGAGACGACTTCTGTCTAATCACATCGCACTGGCTACAATTGTTGAAGAATTTAAGAACTGGCTCACTCTGATATTGGTAATCACGCGTGTCAAAGGTTCATGAAACATCATTGGAACATAAAATTGCCTGATCACAACTATATGTCTAATTATGTATAATTATTGTAATTTGGCAATTGTTGGTGGGTTTGGAAAAAAAATTGGTAGTTTTGCGAGTCATCGGTTTATGGAACATCACTGTAACATGAAATCACCAGACGATTTCGTCAGACATAATATTGGAAATGGAAATTGGTCGTTGTTGAGACCTGGAAGGTTACGGAGATTACATTTAAAGGTTTGGTATCATGGTGTGGTGGTATGTCATGTGTGTTACTGTAACCAATCGTTTATTATCCGATACTGTAGCTGGGGGTTACTGTACCCTGATCGTTGCAGGAACTGACGCAGTTCGCCAAGGAGAATTTTGAGTGCGTCTACAATCTAGCGGCAGTGCTGACGAAGGAGGACATCGAGAGGCATTTTAATTTACGAAATAAATAAATAAAAATTGCAACTATTGAAACATTTCTACCTGTGTAGCCGAATAAAATAATAGCTCTCTCCATTCAGCACACTCTCTGATTGATCTAAATGGCGAGGGAATGTGCAATAAAGAAAGAGCACGATCCGATTCGGTCACAATAGCATTGACAAAAATACCCACAATCGTTACAGTTTTGTGCATCTTTGAATAGTATTAAAAGTTAAATTGCAGATGCTACAGTTTGCGACAGACGCCCGAGTCGGATCTGCTCCGAGTCGCCATCAAATCCTACCGGACTCCTCAGAAGAAATAATCGATCGTCCCTCGATTACCGTAGTTTTAGAGAAGATTTTCACGTAGTCTGTCCCTGAATTGGTCCCGTTTTATCTCCCCAACTAACAAATATCATTCCCCGTTTTTTCGCAGCCTGACTGACTCAAGCTATGTGTATTCGAATCTAAGCTCCGGTGTATTGTGAAGATTTGTTCTCGATCGTTGTTCCACCTATTATCTCCTTGTTACATTCCGAATTTTTAATTCGTCCTGTGCTATTCGGTCCAGTTCTAAATACCGCATGCGCTACGATAGTGGTTGATAAAGTTTTACCTAATATTGACACTTTCCCGATTGATCTGGGTACAATCGTCCCATCATGACTATATTCGAACAGATCCGCGCAATTAGAGAAAAATATCAGAAGGTTACGGTAGAGCCGGGAATTGACATCCGTCAAATTGCCAAAATCCACGCTGAGTACCGTATAATGTTGACGCTTATTTTGTCATCGCAAACTGGAAGAGCTTTTCGAAAAAAATTGTTTAATCAAATTAGCGTTGTTTTAATCGCATTTTCGCCTACAGGTGGATCGATAATGTCGCGGGCTGACGAGGGACGTTTGATTCATCTGGCAAAGAGAAGAGAACGAGAGAAGGAAGACATCGAGCAACAGAAGCGAAAGCTTGAGGAGGATCTCGCCAAAACGCGTGAGTTATGGGTTTATTTATGGGCTCTGGCGCATTTTTTGTTGGTCAAACTGATCAGTAGGGCTCTTTCGACTCTCCTACACTCATTGAATTCCGTTTTTTATCGCCTAATTAACATTGCCGTGTTTTTGAAGTCGTTTGAATCCTTGAACATTTATTCTGGAACGGAATCTGCTCGTTCCAGTGAACAATGATATCGACACCAAGTTCACGGCGAACTACGATGCGCTCGAGGAGACGATCAAGTCGAAGACCATCGGACTCGTGACGCTAGAGCAGATGAGAGACCAGCAGAAGAATGCCGTCACTGAACGGTGAGAGTTTATGAAGCAATTTAACGTGCTAGAGTACGAAACACGAGTCACATTTTTTCCTTCTGTCTGATCCTTCGTTGGCAGAGAAGTGTAAGAGTGTGCGAAATAGAGAGATCATAGTTCGCGCTCTCACGCAACAAAGTCCTTTGGAATTTAAAGAGTCCTACGGATTCGGCACAATCGACGGACCTCCGTTCTCTCGACATCTCACAGTTATTCTCTTGTAGTACATGCCCCCCTGACGGAATAGATAGTGAATGGATCTATTTTGTGTTGCAGAGTCAAGGAAGTCGCGCAAGCAGCGGGAGAATCGAAAAAGAAGGATGAGAAGAAGCAGGATGATGGAAAAGTGACCACCAAGGAAGCCAAGGTTTGGCCTTACTCTTTTTTTTGTTTCTGTCCATTTGACCCTCGGTGCGCCCATGTTGTTATTAGTGAAGAATATAATGAGTTTCGATCAGAGATGTCGTGTTGGTTTTTAGATCTGTCTATTCTGCACACTCTTTGTCCGCCTAACATACGAGAAAGTGTGCAGAATAGAGAGCCACAGCCGGACATTTCTATTAGCAATCGAGCCACATAGGGGTTTGTGTTATATACAGATGATATTATGAACAGGATCCATCCTGCCCGTGTCGCTTCCTAGATTCCAATTTGTAATCTCCAAATTCCAGAAAAAGCCGCTGTCTTTCGCGTTCGATGACGAGGAAGAAGAGGACGGAGAGCCCATCGTCATTCCCAAAAAGGTTTCATTTTAAAATTGTATTTTTGTTATCGTTGATATTAGGACTTAATGTCTGGTAAATATCGTGCATGTGATCAAAGACTATTTCAAATATGATACGTGAAACGGTCGTTGTTGAGACCTGGAAGGTTACGGAGATTACATTTAAAGGTTTGGTATCATGGTGTGGTGGTATGTCATGTGTGTTACTGTAACCAATCGTTTATTATCCGATACTGTAGCTGGGGGTTACTGTACCCTGATCGTTGCAGGAACTGACGCAGTTCGCCAAGGAGAATTTTGAGTGCGTCTACAATCTAGCGGCAGTGCTGACGAAGGAGGACATCGAGAGGCATTTTAATTTACGAAATAAATAAATAAAAATTGCAACTATTGAAACATTTCTACCTGTGTAGCCGAATAAAATAATAGCTCTCTCCATTCAGCACACTCTCTGATTGATCTAAATGGCGAGGGAATGTGCAATAAAGAAAGAGCACGATCCGATTCGGTCACAATAGCATTGACAAAAATACCCACAATCGTTACAGTTTTGTGCATCTTTGAATAGTATTAAAAGTTAAATTGCAGATGCTACAGTTTGCGACAGACGCCCGAGTCGGATCTGCTCCGAGTCGCCATCAAATCCTACCGGACTCCTCAGAAGAAATAATCGATCGTCCCTCGATTACCGTAGTTTTAGAGAAGATTTTCACGTAGTCTGTCCCTGAATTGGTCCCGTTTTATCTCCCCAACTAACAAATATCATTCCCCGTTTTTTCGCAGCCTGACTGACTCAAGCTATGTGTATTCGAATCTAAGCTCCGGTGTATTGTGAAGATTTGTTCTCGATCGTTGTTCCACCTATTATCTCCTTGTTACATTCCGAATTTTTAATTCGTCCTGTGCTATTCGGTCCAGTTCTAAATACCGCATGCGCTACGATAGTGGTTGATAAAGTTTTACCTAATATTGACACTTTCCCGATTGATCTGGGTACAATCGTCCCATCATGACTATATTCGAACAGATCCGCGCAATTAGAGAAAAATATCAGAAGGTTACGGTAGAGCCGGGAATTGACATCCGTCAAATTGCCAAAATCCACGCTGAGTACCGTATAATGTTGACGCTTATTTTGTCATCGCAAACTGGAAGAGCTTTTCGAAAAAAATTGTTTAATCAAATTAGCGTTGTTTTAATCGCATTTTCGCCTACAGGTGGATCGATAATGTCGCGGGCTGACGAGGGACGTTTGATTCATCTGGCAAAGAGAAGAGAACGAGAGAAGGAAGACATCGAGCAACAGAAGCGAAAGCTTGAGGAGGATCTCGCCAAAACGCGTGAGTTATGGGTTTATTTATGGGCTCTGGCGCATTTTTTGTTGGTCAAACTGATCAGTAGGGCTCTTTCGACTCTCCTACACTCATTGAATTCCGTTTTTTATCGCCTAATTAACATTGCCGTGTTTTTGAAGTCGTTTGAATCCTTGAACATTTATTCTGGAACGGAATCTGCTCGTTCCAGTGAACAATGATATCGACACCAAGTTCACGGCGAACTACGATGCGCTCGAGGAGACGATCAAGTCGAAGACCATCGGACTCGTGACGCTAGAGCAGATGAGAGACCAGCAGAAGAATGCCGTCACTGAACGGTGAGAGTTTATGAAGCAATTTAACGTGCTAGAGTACGAAACACGAGTCACATTTTTTCCTTCTGTCTGATCCTTCGTTGGCAGAGAAGTGTAAGAGTGTGCGAAATAGAGAGATCATAGTTCGCGCTCTCACGCAACAAAGTCCTTTGGAATTTAAAGAGTCCTACGGATTCGGCACAATCGACGGACCTCCGTTCTCTCGACATCTCACAGTTATTCTCTTGTAGTACATGCCCCCCTGACGGAATAGATAGTGAATGGATCTATTTTGTGTTGCAGAGTCAAGGAAGTCGCGCAAGCAGCGGGAGAATCGAAAAAGAAGGATGAGAAGAAGCAGGATGATGGAAAAGTGACCACCAAGGAAGCCAAGGTTTGGCCTTACTCTTTTTTTTGTTTCTGTCCATTTGACCCTCGGTGCGCCCATGTTGTTATTAGTGAAGAATATAATGAGTTTCGATCAGAGATGTCGTGTTGGTTTTTAGATCTGTCTATTCTGCACACTCTTTGTCCGCCTAACATACGAGAAAGTGTGCAGAATAGAGAGCCACAGCCGGACATTTCTATTAGCAATCGAGCCACATAGGGGTTTGTGTTATATACAGATGATATTATGAACAGGATCCATCCTGCCCGTGTCGCTTCCTAGATTCCAATTTGTAATCTCCAAATTCCAGAAAAAGCCGCTGTCTTTCGCGTTCGATGACGAGGAAGAAGAGGACGGAGAGCCCATCGTCATTCCCAAAAAGGTTTCATTTTAAAATTGTATTTTTGTTATCGTTGATATTAGGACTTAATGTCTGGTAAATATCGTGCATGTGATCAAAGACTATTTCAAATATGATACGTGAAACGGTCGTTGTTGAGACCTGGAAGGTTACGGAGATTACATTTAAAGGTTTGGTATCATGGTGTGGTGGTATGTCATGTGTGTTACTGTAACCAATCGTTTATTATCCGATACTGTAGCTGGGGGTTACTGTACCCTGATCGTTGCAGGAACTGACGCAGTTCGCCAAGGAGAATTTTGAGTGCGTCTACAATCTAGCGGCAGTGCTGACGAAGGAGGACATCGAGAGGCATTTTAATTTACGAAATAAATAAATAAAAATTGCAACTATTGAAACATTTCTACCTGTGTAGCCGAATAAAATAATAGCTCTCTCCATTCAGCACACTCTCTGATTGATCTAAATGGCGAGGGAATGTGCAATAAAGAAAGAGCACGATCCGATTCGGTCACAATAGCATTGACAAAAATACCCACAATCGTTACAGTTTTGTGCATCTTTGAATAGTATTAAAAGTTAAATTGCAGATGCTACAGTTTGCGACAGACGCCCGAGTCGGATCTGCTCCGAGTCGCCATCAAATCCTACCGGACTCCTCAGAAGAAATAATCGATCGTCCCTCGATTACCGTAGTTTTAGAGAAGATTTTCACGTAGTCTGTCCCTGAATTGGTCCCGTTTTATCTCCCCAACTAACAAATATCATTCCCCGTTTTTTCGCAGCCTGACTGACTCAAGCTATGTGTATTCGAATCTAAGCTCCGGTGTATTGTGAAGATTTGTTCTCGATCGTTGTTCCACCTATTATCTCCTTGTTACATTCCGAATTTTTAATTCGTCCTGTGCTATTCGGTCCAGTTCTAAATACCGCATGCGCTACGATAGTGGTTGATAAAGTTTTACCTAATATTGACACTTTCCCGATTGATCTGGGTACAATCGTCCCATCATGACTATATTCGAACAGATCCGCGCAATTAGAGAAAAATATCAGAAGGTTACGGTAGAGCCGGGAATTGACATCCGTCAAATTGCCAAAATCCACGCTGAGTACCGTATAATGTTGACGCTTATTTTGTCATCGCAAACTGGAAGAGCTTTTCGAAAAAAATTGTTTAATCAAATTAGCGTTGTTTTAATCGCATTTTCGCCTACAGGTGGATCGATAATGTCGCGGGCTGACGAGGGACGTTTGATTCATCTGGCAAAGAGAAGAGAACGAGAGAAGGAAGACATCGAGCAACAGAAGCGAAAGCTTGAGGAGGATCTCGCCAAAACGCGTGAGTTATGGGTTTATTTATGGGCTCTGGCGCATTTTTTGTTGGTCAAACTGATCAGTAGGGCTCTTTCGACTCTCCTACACTCATTGAATTCCGTTTTTTATCGCCTAATTAACATTGCCGTGTTTTTGAAGTCGTTTGAATCCTTGAACATTTATTCTGGAACGGAATCTGCTCGTTCCAGTGAACAATGATATCGACACCAAGTTCACGGCGAACTACGATGCGCTCGAGGAGACGATCAAGTCGAAGACCATCGGACTCGTGACGCTAGAGCAGATGAGAGACCAGCAGAAGAATGCCGTCACTGAACGGTGAGAGTTTATGAAGCAATTTAACGTGCTAGAGTACGAAACACGAGTCACATTTTTTCCTTCTGTCTGATCCTTCGTTGGCAGAGAAGTGTAAGAGTGTGCGAAATAGAGAGATCATAGTTCGCGCTCTCACGCAACAAAGTCCTTTGGAATTTAAAGAGTCCTACGGATTCGGCACAATCGACGGACCTCCGTTCTCTCGACATCTCACAGTTATTCTCTTGTAGTACATGCCCCCCTGACGGAATAGATAGTGAATGGATCTATTTTGTGTTGCAGAGTCAAGGAAGTCGCGCAAGCAGCGGGAGAATCGAAAAAGAAGGATGAGAAGAAGCAGGATGATGGAAAAGTGACCACCAAGGAAGCCAAGGTTTGGCCTTACTCTTTTTTTTGTTTCTGTCCATTTGACCCTCGGTGCGCCCATGTTGTTATTAGTGAAGAATATAATGAGTTTCGATCAGAGATGTCGTGTTGGTTTTTAGATCTGTCTATTCTGCACACTCTTTGTCCGCCTAACATACGAGAAAGTGTGCAGAATAGAGAGCCACAGCCGGACATTTCTATTAGCAATCGAGCCACATAGGGGTTTGTGTTATATACAGATGATATTATGAACAGGATCCATCCTGCCCGTGTCGCTTCCTAGATTCCAATTTGTAATCTCCAAATTCCAGAAAAAGCCGCTGTCTTTCGCGTTCGATGACGAGGAAGAAGAGGACGGAGAGCCCATCGTCATTCCCAAAAAGGTTTCATTTTAAAATTGTATTTTTGTTATCGTTGATATTAGGACTTAATGTCTGGTAAATATCGTGCATGTGATCAAAGACTATTTCAAATATGATACGTGAAACGGGAATAGGCTTGGTACTTTTTCCTGCTTCATGAAAGTTTTAACATATAAGGGTAGGCAATCCGTGGGCTAACCGAGATACACCAAACTGGTAATGTCACTTCATTTGCTCAATTATCGGGTGTATTCGAAGCCTATTCGATCCAACAATTAAATCTATAAATTATTTAATCCATCCCAATCCCTTGCAGAGACTTGGAATGGATCCATCAGTGGACACGAGTTTCCTGCCGGATAAGGATCGAGAACTGGAGATGGCCAGGTGATTGATAGTTATGCTAAAAAAAATTAATTCCCGATTCCTCCCGTCATACTATGGCCTAGAGAGATGAATTATTTTACTACCAGAGACACTTGATACATTAACTACCTCCCAATCTCTTCGTATTTTATGAAACTGTTGAGACACAGATCAGCCACTGGAACCAATTTTCCGTTAGATAAAAATTTCAGATTTTAATTCGTTCTCCCAGTCGACAGTAGTAAATATGCAATAAAGAGAGGAGTATATTTTGACTTTTAGAGTAATTGCAATTTTTTGATCTCATTTTCTGATTCTAGAAAGAAGCAGCAACTCGCGTCGGAATGGCACGCTCAACAAGAGAAAGAGAAGAACGAGGAGATTACGGTATCGTTTCCTTCCTTTTATAAATGTTTACTTCACTTCAAGAAATAGTAATGGACGCCTCATTGGCTGATCTTTGTTTCAAGAGTTTCATAAAATACGACTCGGATCGGGCCAATTGATATCTCTACCTTTTTCCACCCAATAGATTAATCTATCTCGATAAAAGTATTGCAGAGTAGAGGTTACATTGATGACTAGACAATAGCGAATGGATGGGTATGGCTTTATTATGGATGCCATTTCGATTTCGGCTCTCCATTCTGCACACTCCTTCGCCGATCAGAGAAACGAGGGAGTGTGCAGAATGGAGAGAGCAGAGAACTATTCTAATTATTTGTTTAATTAATTATTTATTTAATTCAGGTAGCGTACGCGTACTGGGACGGATCGAGTCATCGGAAGAACATGCGAGTCAAGCGAGGACTCTCCATCGCCCAGTTCCTCATGAAGGCTATCGATGTGAGTGTTTGTTATGGGATCGCATGACTCTCTTGTTATTGGTCAACCTATCGGGCACTTGGTGTAATAGGAAGCGTGAAACAAGGGAAATTCGATTTTTATTCATACGTAGATTCAAGACATTAGTGTTTAGTCGAACTCTTCGTTAACTAGAAAGTCTGAAACACGGGAACCCATGTCGAATTAACCATTTTGGTCCTGATGAAAATTATTGATGTAAGTGAGTATTTGGGGATCACATGAATCCGAATGGCATTGGTTAACCAAACGAACACGTGTAATAAATTGTGTGAAACAAGAGAATCCCTGCCAAAACATTCTCCAGTCAATATCGAAATAGCGTACACTTCCTGTTTTCGGCGATCTGTTTTAGTCAGTATTTTTTGTTTCTTTGAGGAATGCGTTCATTGAACTGGTGTTTTGTATTTATAATATTAGTTCTCTATTCTGTACATGCAATCATCACTCACAGGTCCCGAGACAGTGTGTTCAGAATGGAAGTAGCACTAATCACCTGACCCATTCGAGTTTCGTAGTGTGTTATATCATGGGCGCTGATGGGCTGCTGCAGTGATGCTGTGATCGTTCTTCCTGAACAAAAATATCTTCTTTATGCGGGTTTGGATTCGTCTGATTTAGTTTTGTTTCAAAACAGTGGATAACCGTCACACTGAAAATTATAATGTGCAAGTCTTCAAGAAACACATGCGGAACAGGAATCTGCTTGGTGGTCAGACAAAATCGTAATCTTTGAGGCGTTGCGGAAGGAGTTCTCCGAGCTGAAGACGATCACCCCCGAGGGACTCATGTTCGTCAAGGAGGACCTCATCATCCCGCACTTTCACACGTGAGTACGACGGGGTACGGTAGCCCACCGCCGTGCAGATGGTTACGATAGTTTTCCGGCTGAGACTATTTTTTTGAGTCAAAATAGATTTAAAGTAGTTGAATCGGGGAGATTATAAGAAAAGAAGGAAGTGCATGAGTTGAGACCAGTTCCGGAAATATTTAAATTTAAAAAAAAAAAGACATGATCTGTGTGGGTGATTCAATATTTAGAGGAGCGCGTCGAATTGCCAGATCAATTAGAGAGAACTCTAGTTGATACCTTTCTCGGGAATATGAAACCGCATTCTAGCTGGGAATTTCTCCGCTTTCGCACACAATGAAATGGGAGGAAAGGAATGAGAATGAGAATATAGCGTTCACGAAATCGACTGGGTTAAAAATAGGTAGAATGATCCCAAGATTTCGCAGGCAATAAAAAAAAGTGCAATACAACGATATTCGATTGTTTTTCTGGAATCTGATCCCGCTGTTCTCAGGTTCCAAGACTTCATCGTGTCTAAGAAGATGGGCAAGACGGGTCCTCTCTACATCTTCGACGCCGTCGCCGAGATCAGAATCCGACAGGACGCCGCTCTGGATTCCGGAGAGAGCCACCCTGCCAAGGTACGGTAGTCCGCTCACTTGGGGTACGGTAAACGATCGATAATATTGATCTCGACATCCCGTCTAACGGTTGATAGTAGCATTGACGTTTGGTGCCTCAGCTCTCTCCAGCCTGCACACTATCTAGTCTGTCTGATTTCCATGATATTGTGCAAAATGGAGAGAGCCGAAATGGCATTCCTAGTTGATAGTGTGCCCACCGTACCTTTCGAAGCCACTATATCCATAGAATCTTATTGTAACCTACTGTAAAACGAACATCTACCGTAACCTACCGTAACCACGTGATGTCCATTCCAGGTGGTCCTGCGAAGTTGGTACGAGAGGAACAAGCACATCTACCCGGCGTCCCGATGGGAGCCATTCAGTCCGAACAAGGAGTACAAGAGGACCATCGATGACTTGTCCACCATCTGATCTCAATTGTCTCGCCTGTGATATATTTATTAATTAAAATTGTGCTTGTTTACCTCACAAGGATTGTCTTTTGAACTAATAAATCTGTTGTTTCAATTGAAATGGAAGTTGTATTCTGCATTTATCGCATATCATGGAAGGGTACTTGCATTGTATTCGAGAAAGCGTGTTTATAGAGCACGGCTCAGATAGGGTTCTGAGCAGAATTGATTGATTACTGTAGCCATGGTAATGCGTACTGTAGACAGGAGAAAAGTTATCAGGCAAGGTGATTACGTTCCGAAAGATGATGCAATCATTGCCAATCCTGATTCTGATCGAAATTCGGATCTCGCTTTCTCCATTTTGCACACTCTTTCGCGTTGTGTATCCAGCGAGAGAATGCGTAGAATGAAGAGAGAATGTAGGCATTTCTGTCTCTCTTTTCTCAACAGTACAACAGTATGGTATGTAGAATGATTTTTTGTGGGAAGATAGTGTCATAATTTAAAATTAAATCTATCAATGTGCTCTCTCTATTCTGCACACTTTGTCTCATCATTCAGGAGTGTGCGAAATGGAGCAAGCCTCAGTTCAATCCATCATCTCTAAGTCCAACTTATTTAATGATTGCGTGGCAGGATTGACCTCGAGATGTTTCGTATGCAAGATCAGTCCAAAATAGAGACTAATTCAGTCGAATATCAGGACACTTATCAAAAAGCCAACTATCTCACCACCTCGACCTTCATCTCGAGAATGTCCCCGATCCTATGATATAATGGTAATGGTTTCTCAACAAATTAAATTTTTTTTTAATTCTTCAAATGACATTCATCGAAATGTCCCCGCCGGCTCTCAGCTGCCGGATATTTCATTAGCATATTTAAGTATGTTGCAATAACGATATCTAAACCGATATTTCCAGAGGAAACTCGTATTTTAGTAGACTCTCCATTCTGCACACTATGTTGAACGATAGTGTGCAAAATGGAAAGAGCTACTATTCGAGGCCCGCACACTCAGAAAGTTTATTTTCTGAAGGGCATGAACTCCAAGTTGGGAAACCAACTCCGCATGTGAAAGTAGCTTTCAAAAAGCAAATGTCAACGGCAAGAGTCTCTATTTGGTCATCAGTTACTCGAAAGTAGAAGAAAGATGAAATATCTTTCAAGCTAATTAAAAAATTCAGTAAGTTTCAAAATTTTAATTGACGCTCTCTTCGAGAACATTCTAGTTTCGTCAACCAATAAGCACCCGGCTCGCCGAGTGATGGAATAGTATGAATGAAAGCACCGTTTCCGTGAGGGGGAAATCAGGGGACTATCCGGTCTTTTGAAAATGTAGCAGTTGAAGTTACCTGATTCTCAATCGAACTCAGAGCGATGTCTCTGAAATGCACGGTCAGTTCGCGATTCGGCCTACTGCCTACTCTGTTTAGCGAAAGATTTCCGCTGTTTAGCGCACATGTTGTTGTTCACATCCTCTGCTCATTGGGACAGACTCGTGATGTTTACGTCGGTGCTCCTTTGCGACGAACACTCGAATTCGCGAATTTTCTCGACATCATCAGTATTTATTCCGACTCCGGCTCCAATAAGTGATCACTTCAATTTTTCAGATGACTTGGCTTCGTCGTTCGTTATTCTCGTTCATTCAATTCAGCCATTGGCATCACCCCTTATTTCCAACAAGAGCGTTCGCTTCCAGAACTTTCCATGCTCCGCCCACCTTCTAGAAGATTCGTCTCTTCGGGTATTTATGCAGGCTGATTCTCGATCTCTGAAGGCTTGGTTTCTGTTCTCGTCTATTGTTCCCTTCGAAATCTTCCCGGTGGCACCGATTCTTATAGTCAGGACGTGTAAACCAGAGCGTTCGCTTCTAGAGCATTCGATGCTCCGCCCATCTTCTGGAGCATTTACCTTGCCAGTGTCTCTTCCTCATTCGCTCCTGTGCTCCTCTCATCATTGAGTCGCTCTCGCGTCTTTGCTATCTATTTTTGCAAATTAATATTTATTTATTTGCAGAATAATGGCGCAGAACGAGGAGACATTCGCCTTCCAGGCTGAGATCGCCCAGCTGATGAGCTTGATCATCAACACTTTCTACAGCAATAAGGTTTGCTATTTCGCAAGAATTCCCTCGTTTCTCCCTTTCGAAATCGTTTCATAACTAGAGGCCTTACTACATAGAAGTGATGTAGTTTCGGTTTCTCTCTAATCTGCACACTCTCTCGTTTCTTTGACCGGTCAGATAGTGTTCAGAATGGAGAGAAGCAAATCCGAAATTACATCCCTAGTAGTCTTCGATGCTAATGCCCCTTCCCGTTTCCAGGAGATCTTCCTTCGAGAACTCATCTCCAACTCTTCCGATGCCCTCGACAAGATCCGCTACCAGGCCCTCACCGAGCCTTCCGAGCTCGACTCCGGCAAGGAACTGTACATCAAGATCACGCCCAACAAGGCTGAGAAGGTGGGTATTGATGTCGTTTAGGTATTCGACTCTCTCTATTCTGCATACTCTCTCTCGTCTGTCTGACCAGCGAGAAAGTGTGCGAAAAGGAGAGTGCAAAAACGGAATCCCTTTTGCTGATCGAACATTGTCCAACGATCTCTAGTGTGACTAGATAGTGTAGAAACTAGTGACTAGGATTGGTAATTCAAGGATTGACTCTCTTCATTCTGCAGACTCGTTTCTCTGACCAATGAGAGTGTGCAAAATGGAGAGAGCCAAAACCGAAATTACAACCCAATCGCTAACGGATAGTTGTGATGCTGATCCTTGCAGACTCTCACCATCTTCGACTCTGGCATCGGCATGACCAAGGCGGACCTCGTCAACAACCTCGGTACCATAGCCAAATCGGGAACGAAGGCCTTCATGGAGGCCCTGCAGGCTAGTGATGTCGTTTCCGTTTCTGATCTCTCCATATCGCACACTCTGTCGTTTCTCTGACCGGCGAGATAGTGTGCGGAATGGAGAGAGCAAAAGCATAATTTACATCCCTACTGCAGGCGGGCGCGGATATCTCTATGATCGGCCAGTTCGGAGTGGGATTCTACTCGGCCTTCCTCGTGGCAGACAAGGTCGTCGTCACGTCGAAGCACAACGACGACGACTGCCACTCGTGGGAGTCATCGGCTGGAGGGTCCTTCATCGTCAAGTAGGTGGAACCTTCCTGCCCTGCCCAGTAGGGTTGTCAAACCAATACCATTCCACTGTCTTTCTCGACCACAGTACCGACCCAATACGTGTGGGTATTGGGCATACTGCATTGGGTCTTTGGAAAGTATTGAATATTGTTTTGACATCACTACTGTCAATCATCCCTCGCTCACTTCTGTCCTAGTGTGAATACTAGAAATATAGAACCGGGATGCTGTCATATTAGGGCTTTTATATCACGTCAAATGTATGATTTGCAGACAAGTGAATGACCCCGAGGTGACTCGCGGGACGAAGATCACGATGCACATCAAAGAGGATCAGATCGAGTATCTGGAGGAGAAGAAGATTAAGGAAATCGTGAAGAAGCACTCACAGTTCATCGGATATCCCATCAAACTCGTCGTTGAGAAGGAGAGAGAGAAGGAAGTGGAGGATGATGAGGCTGAGGAGGAGAAGGAGGAGAAGAAGGTTGGTAATCAATTAGGGTTATTGGATTGAATAGTAGCTCTCTCCATTCTGCACACTCTCTCGTTTATTTCACCAATGAGAGAGCGTGCAAAATGGAAAATCGAAACGGCATCACTAGTAGCTATCTTTACTCTGCACACTCTTATGTGAAGAATGAAGAGAGATACTTGTGCATTCCTTCATTTTAATAAATACATAATTAATTAATATATTGTCAGGAGGGAGAAGTGGAGAACGTCGGGGAGGACGAGGATGCTGATAAGAAAATCGAGAAGAAGACGAAGAAGATCAAGGAGAAGTACACGGAGGATGAAGAGTTGAACAAGCAGAAACCCATCTGGACAAGGAATCCCGATGATATCTCTAATGAGGAATATGCCGAGTTCTACAAGTCTCTCTCCAACGGTCAGTATCGCCTCGCATTAGGGATCTCATTTCGGAGAGCTCTTTCCATTCTGTATGTAGCTCTGAGAGAAGTGTGCCGAGTGGAGAAAGAGCTATTCGATAATTTCAGCACCTTGTCAGTTTATCTATTGACTGGTGACTTTGCAGGCTGGTCACCAGTCAATCCAGAGAGAGAGAACTTTGAGAGGAGTGTGCAGAGTAGAGAGAGCTGTACATAGTGTTTAGTTCATATTGGCCCATTGGCGGTTTAATGATTGATCAGTGATTGATGTCTCATGTTTTCCAGACTGGGAGGACCATCTGGCGGTGAAGCACTTCTCGGTGGAGGGCCAGCTCGAGTTCCGTGCCCTCCTCTTCGTGCCTCAACGCGCTCCCTTCGACCTCTTTGAGAACAAGAAGACCAAGAACTCCATCAAGGTAAGGCCCGATCTATGATAGTCTTCTTTCGTCTCTTCAACTCGCAACTTTAGTCACTAAGTCTTTAGTCACAACGTTAGCCTCAGAACGGCTGAATACTAGTGATGTCGTTTCAGTTTTCAACTCTCTCAATTCTGCGCACTCTCTCGTTTCGCTGACCAGCGAGGCAGTGTGCAGAATCGAGAGATAATACTCATCCTAATCTATCTCCCTTACAGCTGTACGTCCGTCGTGTGTTCATCATGGAGAACTGCGATGAGTTGATGCCCGAGTACCTCAACTTCGTGAGGGGAGTCGTTGACTCGGAGGATCTACCCCTGAATATCTCTCGTGAGATGCTACAGCAGTCCAAGATCCTCAAGGTTGGTTGTCTCCCTTTGACATACGACAATAGTGATGACAAAACAATACCCAATACCTTACCAAAATCCAAATACTAGGCTGATGCATAAGTTTTGGACTTTTTTCATTGTTGAGTTTGATAGACTGGCATTCAGCCGAGAGAGATCATGGAGGCATCTTACAAATATATCATTTAGGGATGGACTTTGAATTATTAATCATTAACTCAGATGGTTTTCTTTTGCATGGGTACTTGAGATATTTTCATAAGTCGGCATCACAAAAATACTCAAATTTTACAAACTTTTCCAAACCTCCCGCTCTCATCGTTAAAATTTTCGTGGGGTATCTATCATACATAAATGGGTATCTAGTATCATTGTCTTCCGAATTCGCTTGAGATCTAGCGTCCACGATACCTAGTTGAGTAGTGACGACTCGAAAATCGACGTGAATTTCATAGTATAGATGCTTTCCACAATTGATCTCAATTTTGTAAATGAAGAGTGCCAAGCGTCTAGTGAGGGGCGCTGTATTTTCACATGTTTCGTCCACAATATCATAGAAAAGAATTGACTCAGCGTTGGTTAAAGGTCAAATAAATTGAAAATCTGAAAACCATAAAATAAGCAGAAAATCGCTTAAAAATCGCTGGATAGTGGTCTGAAAGAAGTCGTGCCAGATGGATGTCCGCGAGAACTGCACTCTAATCGTACTGTGAGCTGTGCCAAAAGGATCAATCTTCAAAATGATTACTGAAATTGATCCATAAGCTTAACCCCATAGGCAAGGGTAATGATGGAAACCCGATCCTGACATTCATGAATCGACCGGATTTGAAGACTCATAATGTTCGTGTCCAGAGTGCCGTCAGCATATCAAAGTGCGCGATCGAAAGCACATTAGATGCACTTCAAAACGCCCCTATACTCACTTGATAACTTCCATTGATAAAGAATTTGTAAACACTTGAAGAAAAAAAGTCCAAAACTTATGCATCACCCTGATACCAACAGGTATTGAGGTCTAGAAAGACAATATATTGGTATTGGGTTGACATCCCTAATAGGGATTCCCTATACGACAATAATCATTCCAAGTTGGCATGGATCAATCATTCCCTTATTCCAGGTGATCCGCAAGAACCTCGTGAAGAAGTGCGTAGAACTCTTCGAAGAGATCGCCGAAGACAAGGACAACTTCAAGAAGTTCTACGAGCAATTCGGCAAGAACCTCAAGCTGGGCATCCATGAGGATTCCACCAACAGAAAGAAGCTCGCCGACTTCCTTCGGTATGTTTTAGTGATGTCGTTTCGGTTTTTGACTCTTCTCATTTCGCATACTATCTCACCGGTACGGGAAACGACAGAGTGTGCGGAATGGAGAGAGCCAAAACCGAATCAACATCACTAGTGCTTACTATCAGATCTCTATTGCCTCAACAGACTCGTCATTTTATCTAGTACCTTCATAAACGCGAGTCCAAAGAATAGCATGTGAGATTGTCTCTTGCAGCTACTCCTCGTCGACGTCGGGAGAGGAAGTGACCTCCCTCAAGGAGTACGTCTCCCGGATGAAGGAGAACCAGACCCAGATCTATTATATCACGGGAGAATCGAAGGAGGCCGTCGCCAACTCGGCCTTTGTTGAGAGAGTCCGCAAGGGAGGCTTCGAGGTGAGCATTAGGGATGTAAAATCGGTTCTCCATTCTGCATACTATCACGCCAGACAGAGAAACGAGTGAGTGTGCAGAATAGAGAGTCGGAAAGCGAAACGAAATCACTACTCTCTAAGAAGTGGTATCGAATGAGAGTTCTCTAGTCTGTTTAGTACCTCTTGGTGCCTTCTGGTACTAGACCACTGTTCAATGAAAAAGAATGAAATAAAAAATGAAACAGTGTTCATTGTCATGTATACACAAAGTGGGATAGAAATCAGGATCTCTCCCCTTACTCCATCTCATTCTATTCCCTACAGGTGCTGTACATGATCGATCCGATCGACGAGTACTGCGTCCAGCAACTGAAGGAGTATGATGGGAAGAAGCTTGTCTCCGTGACGAAGGAGGGACTCGAACTGCCCACTTCTGAGGAGCAGAAGAAGAAATTCGAAGAGGACAAGGTCAAGTTCGAGAACCTCTGCAAGGCCATCAAGGACATCCTCGAGAAGAAGGTCGAGAAGGTGAGATTGGACTGGATTGGCATTATTCTTGGACTTGACTTACCCTTGCTTCCCCAGGTCGCGGTCTCGGAGCGTCTGGTCAACTCCCCCTGCTGCATCGTCACTTCCGAGTACGGATGGTCGGCGAACATGGAGCGAATCATGAAGGCGCAGGCCCTTCGTGACTCCTCCACCATGGGATACATGGCTGCCAAGAAACATCTCGAGATCAACCCCGACCACGCCATCATCAAGTGAGTTGTTAGTGAATTGTTGCGCTCTCCATTTTGCACACTCCTGTCTCTGAATAATGAGATCTTGCCTGACAACATATTTTACTGAGCAAGTCCAACTTAGTCTTGGAATATCTCTACTAGTGATGACAAAACGGCTTTTCGGGCGGGCTTGAAGCCGGCTTTTTCAACGGCGAAGCCGGCTTGAACTCTGGTCGAATCCGCCTTGCCGAGCCCGTTTTATCATCACTATTCTCTACCATGACTACCGTAATCAATCCATTCCGTTCAGGACGCTGGCGGAGCGCGTGGAGGCGGACAAGAACGACAAGACGGTGAAGGACCTGGTGAATCTTCTGTTCGAGACGGCCCTTCTCTCCTCCGGCTTCACCCTCGAGGACCCTACCCAGCACGCCTCCCGCATCTTCAGAATGATCAAGCTGGGTCTTGATATCAATGAAGATGAGGAGGAGGAGAACCTTCCTTCCGGTTCGGGACTGTCTTCTGATGCCCCCAAGGTGGAGGGAGCTGCCGAGGACGCCTCCAGGATGGAGGAGGTCGACTAAGGCCTAAACATAAGGCCTAAGACCCAATCCTCACCTCACTCGTTTCACAATTTACAACATTACTGGCTAACAAGAGGCATCCCTCTTCAATCTGATCTCGATTTATCCGATGTGTTCTAATATTCCCATCGATACCCAATTCATCGTGTATTATTGCTTGTCCGTTGATTTGATGATCCATTCTCCATCCATAATTGAAAGTGTACAATAGATTACTGAGATTCACGATGAAATATTATGAGTAATACTTTGTTTATATTGCCTCACATTCAAGGGAAGGGGATCGATAATGGGTAGATTACAAGGTTGTGGTTCGATCTCGAGTTCGAAATACATACGGGTCACGCTCTTTCCATTCGGCACACTCTTTCTACGGTCAAAGATACTAGGGAGTACACTTAATGTAGAGTGCTACTATTCGATTCGGCAACTGTAGTCTACAGTAATCTGCGATTTGCGAGTTCCCCCTCCATCGATCCCAGCTATTCCACCGGGTCCCTTTCTTCTTGGGGGCGATAGTGCTTGCATACTGATTCGTCGTGTGATCAATCGAAGGGAGAGAGATGGAATAAGAGGTACTATCCAAGGGCTAAGAGGAGGGGAGAGAGGGAAGGAAAGGGAGAGGGCGCGAGCTCTGATTCGATAGAGGGCCTATCACTATTTGCACAAAGTATTGCCAGCTAGGGCATGACACCTCAAAGGAAGGGGAGGTGAGAGAACCACCGAGGCGAATTGTGTACTTATCTTCCAACGGATGCGTCGAGTAACAGATTTGTAGATCGAATCGATCGATTCAGACTACAGTAATCCCCCGTCCATTCCACGGTCCTACAGTCCTACGTACATTCAATTACAGTACTCTTCTCACTAATGCATAATGCGCTATCCATTCAGCACACTCTATCACCGGTAGTGAGCGTCGAGGAAGTGTGCAGAATGGAGAGACCAATGTTTCGAGACTAAACTCTCCAATCTGCACACTATTGCAGCTCTGATCGGTAAAATAGTGCGGAGGAAGACACTATCGGACAATACTACCATGTGTGTGCATGATCTAGATAGCAGTGATTCAGCCGAGTGCTCATATGGAAATGGCTCGTTATCCCCTTCGAGGCCTCAAACAATGACCGGACCCTCTGATCCTTCCCTCTCACATCTCTGCGCTCTCCTCAATCGCCCACTATCTCCCCCTCCCCCACCTTCTCTTCTTCATTCCCCATCTTGGAAGGGAAGGAAAGAAGGGGGAATAGAAGGGGAGATCGTGATTCATCTCCCCATCCATCCCTCTCTCTTTGCTCTCGCCCCTCCCCCATCTTCACACCTCCTCGCCCCTCCTCATTCGACAGTCGACTGGTCCACCCGAGTGGCTGCCAGGGTCTCTGACCCGCCGTCTGACCCACCGAACTACCGTAATCCCTTCCCATCTCCGTCTTACAGCCATCAATCTTCTCTGACGCCCGTTGGCTAGCTGATAAGGATGACACGCCGACTTTTCCGTGGTTGGGAAATAGTGCGTCGCTTTTCTTATGGAAACAACCCCACGTTGTCGATCCCCGTTCATTCTCCTGATCGATCTATCGATTCTACCGTAATCCTCCTCCGCCCATTCCACCGGTTCTATCGCGCTAATCTCACCCGGTGTGTAGTGTTGCCAGTTTGGAAGAAACACGCACTACTGGCGAGGGATTACCGAGATCTGATCCATATTCGAATGTGCGGGTTACGGTAGTCATGCCCACGCCTACCGTACTCATTAGCTTGTCGTTTCGAAGATCAACGCCAGATATTTCATGGTGAGTAAGAATTATCAGTGCTGACATCGCATACTCCCTTGAACCTGGAGAAATCATTTATCTATTTTTTATTCATTGCATAACTCTCTTAAAAGGTGATCTAATATCGTATTCGAGTGTTGTCGGATCGTACAGGGCTCACACTATTCTGCGAATTCGGAAATCGGTCAGTATTCCGGGGAGTGTGCAGAATGGAGAGCGCCAATATCCGATCCGGCATCACAAATTGCCATCAAGGTTCGCCTTCCTTTCCTTAGGGATTTGATCAAGAAATGGCTTGGTCTTTGACAGAAAAGCTAAATAGAACATCCACTTAATTCTGAAGTATCTTTTTCTAGATTCATAGGCAGTTTCTCTCAATCGATCCCGTTACAAAACTTCACTTTATAATCTTCTGATCTATCTTATTACCGTATTCCCTGATCGTGCCTGAATATCGATCGATACGACACAGGAGGGAGGGGGGGGGCAGGGAGGGAGGGAGCCGTTCTCATTCATTGTCTTTCCGTGGCTGATTCAGCGGCGCTCCTGTACATGATTCACGCGGGTTTGTGATGATGATTGGGAGGAAGGAGGAGGGGAAAGAGGACTGACGTGATCTTTGATCTACTTATATCGTCATCCAATTACCGTATCCCTTCTATCCACTCTTGATCTACCGATCAATTCTAAATCGTGATACTTATCTTATTATTTCTGAGATTATGATGAAGAGAGCCAAAACGACATTACTTTCATTTCCTATCTACAGTATCCCATCATTTGACCTACCTACCGTACTTCTCCCACAACGGACGG
The DNA here is from genome assembly GCA_036245825.1 of Pristionchus entomophagus. Taxonomy (NCBI): domain Eukaryota; kingdom Metazoa; phylum Nematoda; class Chromadorea; order Rhabditida; family Neodiplogasteridae; genus Pristionchus; species Pristionchus entomophagus. Next base: position 12,973,189 of record BTSX01000001.1, read on the forward strand.
ATATCAAAGACACCGATAGATCGGGAAATGTCGCTACTGTTTTGGTTGTCTCTATGGCATTTGCTCGCCCACTCACACATCGGTGCTTCTTTTTTGCTTTTTATCGACCCGAATACAGATCACATCTGGACAATAGATGCCAGGCTTCAATTCGCCGGTCAGACAGACAAGGGAGTGTGCAGAATGGAGAAACCCAAAACGACATTCCTAACAAGAACAAACAAAAAGAACAGAGATAGAAAATCTACGATTATTAGCAAGAAAAACGATACAACTGATATCCCTTATGGTAACATGAATTATATTCATTAGGTGTTGAACAGACAAACAATCGATCGAGGCTGCCGTAATCCTGATCTACTTTACATCTCACAATTCCTCACTTTTCTTCTTCTTCACTTCTCCCTCAACTTTCTTCCTCTTCGCTTCATCCGACTTGCCCATCTTAGGGGAGACCTTCAATTATTCGGTTAAGGTGAGATGTGGCAGGTAGTGTTACCGGATCGAATAGCAGCTCTCTCCATTTTGCACACTATACAGCTTACCTGCTTACCTGACCGTAGAGAGTGTTCATAATGGAGAGATTACTATTCGATCCGGAAACAGTGAATAATTGGTGCTCCATTGCAGAGCTAGTGTGAAACTCTATGAGTGAAGCATGGATTGGCCAGACTGCAATATTTCTAAAATTCGCTTTATTTCGTGTCCGGATGAACTAATGGCAATCGCAATCATTATTTATCTCCACTACATTTCTTTCCCACATAATATGCCTTATACTGTAGCCTACCAAAATGATACATATGAAACCCTCAGCATAGGAGAGACCAGCATGACTCAGTTGGGTATCCATCAATGCGATGAGCAATCGTCCACAAACAAGGAGATACCACCAAAATGAAGTCCCGAATCAACCTAAGCAAGCCAATATTTAAAATTAGACAATATTATTTTTAAGCCCGTTCGCTCCTACAAAGTCTCCTACATCTGACCCCAGAACCCCTTGAAGAAGTCCGACCAGAGAAATCATCCCCAGACTATCGCTTCTTCTGACCCGGCTGAAACAAGTTTCGATGATCCCATAGGAACCGGCTTGAACTTGTGCAAAACAATATTCATCCCATGCTCAGTGCAATCAATAATATTTTTTACAGCCCGGCCGATCTCTGCTTCCATTCGCAATGGTCATATAGTCTCATCCCCAGTTCTACTTTAAATATCTTTTTTTTATCATACCATCGATCCGATCTCTCACCCCCCCCCCCATCAAAACCTAAACATTGTTTGCGTTTTGTTAGGCCGTACGTGTTGGCTGACCTGCAGGGGCATTTATTAAAATTTTAAAAAGTGGAAACCTCATCGAGTATAAATTCTTCAATCATGCCTGGTTGATTAATGCTTCGTCGTAATAGTGTAAGCGGTCTGAATGCCATCTAACTAGTCGAACAGACGTCAGCACCCAAAATCTGTTGAAAATTTCAGGTATTTGACAACTAGGCTGATCCATGTTACGATTCCCACATAACAAGCTATGTGCGAGATTGAAAATAATTGTTCGGTAACCAATTCATATTCAAATACTACCTCAAACATATAGTAACCAATGCCGATTAATGCATACATTTGGGCAACTATCAAGCAGTAATTGGATTACATTATTACTAAACCATTAATGAGCAAGGTGAAACAGCGAAAAATACCTCCCGAAAAAATCTAAGCTGAGATTTTAGTCAGATAAGTCCTTCTCGTGAATGGCGGTCTCAATTAAGCCCTATCTTTCCGTGCTTCACATGTTCTCTTTAAGTAAAAAATTTGCCCAAAAATCAATCCGTGTCCGGTAAATACGAAACAAAAAATAACCCTCCAATGTGATTTTGCAAACTAGCCGTCTCATGCTTCTGGCATGAACCATTACCCGATAGAATGAGCACTGAGCAATAAACTGAGCATATTCAGTTTTCACCCCCCACTTCTCATTCTCATCAATATCCCCATGGCTACCGTACTCCTCCCCTCTCACCTCAGTCTTCCTCCTCCTGTCGTGGGGCGCCGTGATCTGGATGGCGGACCTGAGGGGAATAAATCGATTATCGTTTTCCACTGATATTAAATGGTGGATAAATCTTAGATTTCTTGCCCAGACATTTTTTCAATTGCTGCATCTTACTTCCTAGCCGCGAATTTTCATTAAACCCCTCTAATTCCATTCAACAGTGGTCACAGTTTAGGTCAGAAAACAAATAAGATCCGAGCGTTCTACAGTAGCGGCTGGCTTCTCGGCAGTTACGGTAGGCCACGAAATACGTGGGTTACGGTACCTCTGGGTAGAGATCAGCTTGGGGCTCTCCGATCGCGGCCGACGAGTGCATGATGCACATGTGAACACGAAGCGGGGGCTGGCGAGTTCCTGGAATCGATTATTTGAGGAGACAGAAAATCGATAATCAATGCTACAGTAGTAAGCTCTGTTCCGAGGAATAATTTTAAGACCTGGTTGGTTCAACTGTTTCTCTTAGTGATGACAAATCGGCATCGTCTCTCCTCATTTTGTGTCATCTCTCGCTTAGAGAAGCGAGAGAATACCAGGCAGCTTTCGGATGCCCTCGTGATAGAAGGACTGGGGCTGGTTCTTGAAATAGTTGGTCAGTACGGTCTGGATAGTGGCTCGGTCTTTGAAGCTCTGTCCCTTGAGGAAACGCTGGAGGTCTGAGAAGAGGTGGTAATCGGAGGGGGCAAGGTCGGGTGAGTAGGGAGGGTGGGGGAGGACAGTCCAGCCATAGCCCGCCAGCTCAGCCTTGGTCTTACTTGCGACATGCGGGCGGGCGTTGTCGTGCTGAAAGTAGATTCGAGCGTCCTTCCCGCGTGTTTGTTCAACAGCGAGTCTCAGCTTCCGTAGCTGAAGAGTGTAGACCTCTGCCGTGATAGTCGTCCCCTCGGGTAGGAGTTCCCAGAACTCCACTCCCCGCACTGACCTCCAGATGCACAACATCACTTTTTTGGGGTGCAAATCGGGTTTGGGGACATCTGCTGGCTTTTGGTCCTCTCCGACCCACTGTCTCATGCGCTCATGGTTGTCGTAGAGCACCCACTTTTCATCACCTGTGATGACATTGTCCAGCCAATCAAACCGGCGATGCAGAGTGAGAAGAGTCGAAGCCATGTCCACTCGGCGATCCTTGTCATAGTCGGTCAGGTCATGGGGGATCCATCTCCCGAGTTTCCACTTCTTTCCAATCGCGTGAAGTCCATTCACGGCAGTTTTTTGGTCGACCCCAAGGAAGTCAGCAAGATCGCGCGTAGTGAGATACGGGTCAGCCTCCACCTCAGAACGCAATCGATCGAGGTCCAACTCCATGGGGCGACCGGGTCGGTCTTCATCTTCGAGGGAAAAGTCGTGTTTCTCGAATTTGACTACCCACTTTCTCACGGTGGTTACATGCGGGGTATGTGTGGGGTAAACCTGCTCCAGTTGTTCATGAATGGCGGGCGGTTTCAAGCCAGATAGAAAGAGAAAGAGCATCACGTTCCGAATGTGAATTCGGTCGGGGACGAAATTGTGCGGCATTCTCGCCTGGGAGACTAGGGAGAACTGAATCGAAAACATGTGTGGAATGCCCGAGGGGCCCTCTCTCCAGTGTAAACAGGGTGGCATACGGCAACAACAAAAGAGCGAGCACGAGGGTTCTAAAGTTAGAGAGTAAAAACGAGCGTTACTTATTCCTCAACCCAATAATAGTCGCCTCCGTCGATAAAATTATTTCGATAAGCGACATCACAGATTCTTGCGCATGGCGCACTTGGCGTGCACACGACGATCTACCACATACCTCCTTGTCGACGTGCTTTGCGCACTTGGCGTGCGTGGGCAGCGTGCACACGGAACACGTCAGCAGCTGGGAGGAGGAAGAGGCCGCCTCGTGGCAGACGATGCACCACTGAAAGAGATGAGAAGGGGATTACGGTAGGTTACGACCGCCAAAGACAACAGCATCGTTAGATGGGTGATCTACTCGCAATGCTTAATTCGATCGGTCAAGATCCTCCCTGCAGTTGATCAAAGAAGCCAAGAATGCATCCCTTAACTCCGAATCTGAATTCGAAGTGCCAATTCCCTTCCCTTCCTAGACAAAGCTGCGATACTTCGGGCCCTGTGCCTTGAGGACAGGATAAATCGGTATCGACGGTAGCCGAATAGTGAATATTGATAGGAGGAGATGGAAGGGATTTCATTGTGAACCATAAGAAGATGGAGAATCATAATGAGGATGTGCCCCGGGTAATAAAGGTATCGCTAAAACCTGAATGATGCAGTTTCAAACAATGGTCATGAAAATTAGAAGAGTAGGATGACTGTCCGCTTCAGGTTTCATCGTTGCTATACACATCATATCCCGAGCGCGTTTTGATTTGACAACGATGGGTAACAAAATCAAACCAATCTTGGGCATTTACCGAAACGGGCATTTATACTTCAATTTCGAACAGTTCACTTGCAAACTCCTCCTAATCGCCGTTTCATTTTTTGACAGCAGTATAGCTCTCTCCATTTTGCACACTCTCTCATATTTTTGACAGGTGAGATAGTGTGCAGATTGAAGAGAGGCGACGCCATCACTCACCTTACTGGTCGCCCTGGGAATCTCGGAGACGGAGGCCTTGGCTCTACCGACGGCCGACGAGGAGGCCCCGTCCTGCGACTCCTCCGAGCCTGACGATGACGATTTGTCCATCTGAGATGATGGATTGGGATATTTATTGAATTGGTGATGGCATATTATTGATTTTGGAGTAGATTACGGCTGAGAGAAGCGAAATAACGTCATTTTCACGTATTGAAATGCAATTGAATTCGCATTCCAATCGAAATTCCTCTACCGTTTCCTCTCAATCAATCGCGAAGTTTAAACAAGATTAATTTGTACAAGATGGCAAGACATTTTTCTTTTCTATCTATTTATAATTCTTATCAACACTACATGACCGGTGTCATTCCTCGCCTAATTCAAATTATTTCAGTGCAGTGGTTCAAAATTTTATTTATAAAAAATACAATCAGCAATAAATACTCACCGTAGCCGTAGATGGTCGCGCGGGTCGCTTGTCGGCTGGCGACGGTCCGGCCTGCAGACGGGTCGTCGAACTTGCGGAAAATCAAAGATCAATTATTTAAATATCAATAATAATTTGATATATTTTTCTAATGGCCCTGTAAATGCAATCGTAAACTAAATAAATGACTTAAACATGAGGCAGCACTGCAACAAAGTAGCCGGCAAATCAGCATACCGAAAACAACTAATTGGAAACACTAGATCAGCACTGTACTTCTGCGATTTATAAATGTTTAGTTAGAGAAGACAACATGCATACGAACATTGTAGCTCTTATCTGCGTGCACTTGATACTGCATTGCGGCACTAAACCGCTGGTGTAATTTCTCAACAATGATTTTAATTTTTTAAATTTTACATTTTACAAATGATGATTTCCAAACGCGCGTTTCTTTTTCTGTCAAAGGTTCGGCTCATTGACTGAATAATATCAACTCTGTGATCTACTCTTTCCATTAAGATTCTGTATCTCAACCAGGACAATGAAGTCTCGCCAGTCTCTCCACTTTACACTGAATCGCAGCGTGTGTAGATTCACGAAACCATTCCAATACTAACTACTAGTGATGCCGGATCGAATAGCGCACTCTCTCTATTCTGCACACTATCTCGCCGGATAGACGTCCGAGAGTGCGCAAAATGGAGAGAGCTACCATTCGATCACTTACTACCGTATCCCATTCCAATCCTCACTACCATATCTCTACCGTACGCCTCACCTCCAAGTGCTCCTCCCGGCGGTCCGATCCTCTTGGGTGGTGCGCGAGTGCCTGCATATTTATATATTATTTAAAGAAGAGGACAGAGCACGATCGTAAGCTTAATTTGAGCGCGAGATTTGAGGAATCACTGAAACTATGAAGTAGTAGGCAGATTCGTATACAAAAAAAATTCTAGATCGTCACTCTCTCGCAACTCTACAATTATTCAGTTTCCTCGTACACCAGCACGTAGGATTAAATTCCTTCAGGCAACCAAAGTGATTGTGAGAGACTACATATCGATTTTATTGATATAATTACCACTCATATGTAATTTCTCTAATCTGCACACATTCTTGTTTCTCTACCAGACAAGTGTGTGCTGAATGGATTGAGCTAGAAACGGAAAGGACATCCTTCCAATTAGTGATATTTCTGATTTCGACTGTCTCCATTCGGCACACTCTCTCTTATCTATGATCGAAGAGAGCGAAATGAGGAGTGCGAGAAATGTTACCGGCAACCCAACTGTTTGGGAGAGACTATATAGAGATTTTATTGAGATTATAGGTACCTCACTAGCTTGATTCTCTGATAGAAAAGAGTGTGCAAAAAGGAGAGAGCTAAAACTCGAAATGACATCCATCCAATCCCCACCTCCGGCTGCAGCAGTCGCCTCTCCCACTTCCTCTCCCGCGTCCCACAACTCGGTGACGCCCGCGGCAGCCTTGCGAGCGGCCATCTGGAATTTAAATAAATAATTTAAATTTAATTAAAATAAAATAAATAAGTGGTTCACTTAAACTACAATATGTGTGAACTTGTGAGCTAGAAAGATGAAATAAAAATAGACTGTATTCTGAAAGAGAAGCCAAATGAGTAAATAAAATAATAGTGGGATTACAGCCGAATTACAACTAATCATTGGTGGTCGCGAACTCTGGCATGAGAAAAAAAGAAGAAGAAAAAACTTGCAATATTTGAGTTTCAGTAAGCATACTTCCCAGTTGGGAACAGAAGGATTCAATCGGGGACACAGCCATGAGATAAAAAAAACAATAGTGTATTTTCATGAAATTAAGTTGATATGAGCGCAAGTAAAGGTGATAAGGCTATTTCTGCACTGAAGAATAGACTATTTCCAATGAGAAAAATAAATAGCGAGTTATCCAAAAAAAATATCGTCAAGCGAATATGATAAGCTATTCGGCAGTAATCTGCGGATTCAGTGCAACTCCTATTTACATAACTAATCCGCAACTTACCAACGGTATCATATCTAGCTTTCAAATACCACCATCTGAACTTGAGTTTCAGAGGGCATACTTCCAACGAGATTGTGAATGTATGCAATCCTGATCCGATAACTAGGAAGATAGAATCAACAATTCCGACAGATTGAGAGGAAACCAACGATAGAATAAATTCAGTTTTTTAGTCTACCGTAATACCTCTGACAACCGTATCCCTCCTACCGTACCTGTCTGCTCATCTCCTTCATCTCAGTGAGTGCTTCTTCCACCGTCACTCCCTTGCCCATCAGCATAGCGAGACGAGCGTAGAGGGCATTGCCGCGAGGAGTCACCGCCTGGATGAGAACGAACATTCCTTCAAGGAAATCAGCAGTATACCATCAAAGTTCAGTCAAAATCGGGATATATGATCGAAATACGTTCCCTTGTAAGTCAATTGTAAGTTTCCGGGGATGATACAAACAAAAAAAAGATTCTGTGGTGATTAAGAGAATGATCTACTCAGATAAACTCGGCGATAAATATTACATGATAAAAATATCCTATAACAGACACATAAGTAATGATCTTGTTTAATTTCTGAAAAAGAGAGACACTCCCCCAATACTTGATACGTAAAAGAAAAAAAAAGAAATAACAGGGAATATTGGAGTTTCAATATGGATACATCTCAGGAGGGAATAGAATGGATTTGATCGAGTGATTATTTTTTTGAGCAAAAATTAAAAGAATAAGTCCCCCGAATACTCACGACTTCCGTCACTTCATCTGCAGCTGCTGCAATCGTCGCTGATGGAGACTTCGATGGTGCGACTGAGCCTGAGTGAAATGCACGGATTTTGTTAAAATTCCACCATTCCTTCAACCAAGTCGCTTTTTGCGCCTAACGAACACATAATGCGTCAATAATCAAACCAGTAAAACTGAGTACTCATGAGTTCTAAAATAAATAAAATAGTAATAAAATAAACATAGCACATACTAATCGGGGCGTTGCCTTCATCCTCTATGATCTCTATCGACTCCGTGGAGACGTCAAGTTGATCACCCATGAGCGGAGGTTGTCTGAGCAACAATTTAAGTGAAAACCGCGAAGAGAAACACGACAGAATCGATGAAAACAAAAAACACGCTAGTGCCAACTTTGAAAAATTAGTTGTTGATTGGACTAAGTTCTGTGCATACTGTAGACGTTTCTTTCATTTTTCGGCGTTCTTGTTTGAATTTTCTATATTATGTATACTGTAGCATAAAACAAGCAGTGGTTTTTGACAGCCTTTATGCAATCATGTTTCATTCTACCGACTGCCGAGTACGCGCATCATAGTGGGGGCTGGGGGACGCGTCTTTCTACCCAGAAGTGGGCTCGAGATTGGGAGGAGGGTCGGACTTGGGCTCTTCCTGGCTCTTCTTGTAGTCAATGAGGACGTCATTGTTGGCGGGATTGGCGTAATCGTCCTCTCTCTTCTCTTGCGCCGTCCGAAGACGTCTGATCGAGCACCCCTTCTTCGTCATCTTCGAGGCCAGGTCCCGCGCCGTCTTCGCATCGTCCGACGCCGTCTGGAGTACGGTAGATGATGAAGTATTCTATCGGCTGTTACCTCCTTCTTCTTCCTGTCTAAGTACTCGGAGAGTCGCGGGCTCGAGCGTTTGCCTCTCTGCAATCAGAGATCGATCAACATTTTGAATCTACCGTAACCCTCTCTCTTCCTGCATATCTACAGTATTCCTCCACTTGGAGATAACCGAAATCATCAACAGTAATCCTCACTATTACCAAAACTCAGCTATAGCAGCAATCAAACGCCCGTATCTCTCCACACAACGATACAATAGTACACCTACCGTGATCCAACCAATATCCATCTACCGTATCCCCCCTTCCCCTCACCAGCTCCTTCCTGATCGCTTCGAGATCCTCGTCGTCTCGCTTTGCCCGACTACGGTAGATGCGCACGAGCAGCGCGTGTTGATACTGCACGGCCTGAACAGAGATGCCGTAACCTTAGATACATCTCGTGACTAAGCAACCGTAACCACGAATAATCATCAATCAGATCTACGCAGTGATTCCGACAGCTCAGAAACCTCCCAGAGATTGACTACTAGTATCAGCAAATCGAATAGTAGCTCTCTCCATTCTGCACACTCCATGTCCGTTCGAGTGGCGAAAAGTGTAAAAAAAAATGGAGAGAGATATCAATCAACCAAGCTGGAATCAAGCACAGTGGCGGCATCAAATCCAGTTGGCATTTCCTAGTGATGACGCAATCATCGTACGGTACGGTACTCCAGAATTACTCCAAATCCACTCCAAATCCAGTCCAGTCCAGTCCAAGTCCATCCCAATCCATCCTTACCGCGTACTGCTGATGGACGTAGATGAGGGAGACGAGCAGGGCCGTGATCACCCCGCCCACGATCGTCCAGTGCAGATGCTCGTTCGGATCTGGAGAGATACGGTATCAGAGAGATCCAGTCTAAATCAACGCCAAATGCACCTCAAGCTACAGTATCCCAGCGAATACGGTACTGCACCCTTCGTCGCATGATCGCGTTTGATCTACCACCATCTACCGTAACCCTCACCGGCGATGCAGTACGGTAGCTCGGCGACATCGTGCGGCGGTGGCGGCGCGTGGTGATGGGCATGGCTGCCGCTGCTGCTGGAGATGGAAGGGTTACGGTATCGGTTGTGTACGGTAGGGCTACAGTATCCTTGTAGTTTGTACTGTAGTCTGCAGTATCCTCGGGTATACTGTAGGATACCGTATCCATGGAGTACGGTAGGTTACGGTAGTCGCTCACCGCTGATCTCCTTCCGACTGCAGCCGGATGGTGCCCTGCGCGTGCTGCTGCGCGGACGTCGCAGCGACGAGGAGGATGGCACTGGCGACCGCCAGGGAGAGTTGCATGGGGAGGGAATGAGGGGAGGAGGAGAGGAGGGAGGGAGGGAGGGAGGGAGGGAGGGAGGGGAGAGGGTGGGAGACGTTACATAAGACGGTGATTGGCTGGAATCGTTGACCTGATTACCCTGTCCATCTCCCCCTCGCTCTCCCCTCATTCCGTTACCGTTCGCGGGCGCCGAGTGGTGGCCCCCGACTTGTCTCGATGGCCCTCGCCCACCTCGCCGCCCCACTACTCGCAGCCGCTGCCGTAGCTGCGCTGGCCGCACTCACGGTAGCCTGTCTGGGCAAGAAAAACGTGAGTTACCGTAACCCGAGGATACCGTCACCTACCGTATCCTTGCAGAAAACAGTCAAAACCGGCCGCAGCAACGCCGAACTCAAGATCGACGACACGCCCACCTCGCTCAACAAGGTATACCGTACCCCCTGGCTTCCGTACCCGTGGCGGCGGTTACCTTTCCGTGATCTACCGTAACCTGATTGATACCGTACCCTCGTTGCAGACGCAGGAGTCCCATCGCGATAAGCCAGAGCGACAGCTGGAGAGGGAGGAGCTGAAGGCGGTGAGGCCCTCTCCATTTTGCACACTTGATCTTTGATCTTTAATCAACGTGGTCTAAACTTTGTAGTTTGTAGTCTGACCGATGAGGGAGTGTGCAAAATGGAGAGAGTACTTTTGAGGCCCTCGCGCAGTCGAGGATACAAAGACCACCCAAGGAGGTACGGTAGGGGAGGAGTACGGTTCTCGATGGAGTACTGTAGGTGGGGGCGTTACGGTAGGGCACCGATGGGTTACTGTATCATCACCGTATCCTCCTACAGTATCCCCTCTGTTCAGTATCGTAAGAAGACGCGGGTTAATCGAGTGAGTGGCTCCTCCAGCCACAACCAGTCGCACACGGCCAGACGGACACCCGGCACCCCCTCATCCGACCGACGGACCTCGGACAAGCGATCCTCGGTCACCGGCAAGAAGGTACGGTAGGTCAGGAGGGTACGATAGGGTTGCGGTAGGGGTACGGTAGATGAAGAGGAGTTCGGTAGTGTGTGGATTATGCCATCAATCTACCGTAGTCGGGGAGGGGAGGTAACAGTATCCTACAGTACCCCATCATTCCGTCCAGGAACCGAAGGGAGGTGTGCTGCATCGACTGAGCTCCCATCGCCTGCCCAAGATGGTGAACGCGAGGAAGAGAAAGGAGGAGGAGAAGAAGCCCATAAGGAAGAGACTCGACCGTGAGTCGAGGGGGGGGGGGTTTACGGTAACTCGGTGGATACTGTAGGGCGAGAGATCAAAGGTCAGACTCCCAACAACAAAGATCAGTTGTCGATTGCAGTCTCGGACGAGGACTCGTCGAGCGAGACGAGCGAGGCCGTGCGTCACCGGATGACCTTCCCGCCCGATCCCGTGAGGACCCCGGGGGATACTGTGGGGTACTGTAATGGCGGGAATACGGTAGGATACTGTAGTGGTGGGCACACTGTAGAATACTGTACTGGCGAGAATACTGTAGGATACTGTAGGATATGGCTCATTGTGTGGATTGGGCACTCTAGGATAAGGTAGGCACTTGAGGGGTGGCTTTACTGTAGGACATCGTATGCCAGGGATACGGTAGTCGTTGCGCTACCGTACCCGATGTGATCTTTGATCTTCGATCTCTGATCTCTTCAGTACAACCCTCGCGGCATCTCCCCTTACGTGGCACCCGACGGCCGAGTCATAGCGCCCAAGATCGCGCCCCTCTCTGGCAAGGAGGCCAGTAAATCTCTGATCTTTGACCCTTGTAGTTTGGACAATGATCTTCGATATTTGTAGTCTGTTCTCTGATCTCTAATCTTTGTAGTTTACAGTATGATCTATTATCTTTGCAGGAGCAGATTGCGATCCGCCGGGAATTCCGCCGCACGACGGAGTATCCGACGATGGAGGACGTGAAGAGCATGTGGGACTCGATAGAAGACAAGGAGGAGGGAGGAGGAGGCAAAAAGAAGGTATACGGTAGCAAGGGCGGATCGAGAACTGGCTCTCTCTCCATTCTGCACACTCTGCAGCGATGGAGTGTGCAGAATGGAGAGTACCCAACTGTAACCTATGCAATACAGTAACCAGCCTACCGTAGCCAAAGTATACCATAACCTGGCTTGGCTACCGTTACCGGGAACCGGTAAATTGCAGCAGAAGCCAACGCCTCGCTCGTCGGACACACCACTGACGTCGCAGTCGCAGAAGACAAGCGATGAGGTCAAAGGAGGAGGAGGAGTGGGACAGGTACGGTAGTCAGTTGACGATAGCCATCCGGAGTTGAAAGAACAAAGATCAAAGATCAAGTTGCAGGGAGTAGGAGAGGCTCCCCACGAGATACCCAAGTCATCGGCCGAAGCAGAGTTTTGTTGAGAAGATTCGGCAACGCCGAAGAAACAACGTGAAAATGAACAAATCCGAAACTGGGAAATAAACGATAAGTAATCGAGTCGCAAAAGAGTATACCACACAACAATACAGAAAACAAGTTAGATGAAAGCATCACATGGAGGAAACATGGCACTGTAGTCCACAATCAATGAACTTGGCAACTGAAGAGTTCAGCTATAACTACGGTAGTTCTTGATTCTCGTTGTCATATAAGAGTTTGGCTTTGGGAGAACAAGTGCTACAGTAATTACATCGAATGACTCAGCCGATCAAGAAAACGTCCAGTTCCAGTCGACCTACTGCAACCAGAGTGTGTTGTAGCCAAATCGGCGTCAGTTGTTGGCCAAATAAGCTACGGTCATGCTATGTCTTGGCTGAATTGGCCTGTCCTTCTCTTTTTTGTCCCTAGCTCTGACTTATTTTTAAGATGAGCGAGTGGTCACAAGACAGTAGTCAGGGTACGGTAGTCAGTTTTGATACTGTATCTTTAGGGTGAGCGAGGGGGGACTAAGGGGTTCTCTGGACCCGCGGGTCTCACGCTCACAGCAGTCCATAGATCTGCCAAGATAGCATCTCTCTCCCATCATATTTGGGTGCAGAATGACCCCGCACCGAGATCAAACCTCCTGGGTACAACCAACCCTCACTCATCCTTCCTCACTCTTTCTTTGACCTTTGGGCCAGAGAACTCTTGGGAGCCTTGGCACTTACCAAGTGATAGTGGGGCTATTTCGGCACCTGTTAACTTTAAGATCAAAGGTTATAGAGAGACATGGAGGAGTTTTCATCTGCCACACTCTCTCGTCTGCAAGAAAGTGTGCAAATTGGAGAGTCTCCTTATTGGTCCTTCTAAATATGAATCAGTCAGATTTGGAATACTAAAAATAGCGATGATGCCATTTGGACGGAGATTGAGAGGTCACGCCGAGATCAAAATGACAGATGACTAAAGGAGCTTTCTGCTCACTGCCACCCTCACTCGTTCATTCGTTGACTCTACCAGAAGAGAAGGATACAATACCTTCTCCATTCTGCACGCTCATTCGCCGATCGCAGAAAGGATAGTGTGCAAAATGGAGAGAGCTATTATTCCACCCTCCAACACTAGCGTTGAGGCTATTCTGGGTGCGGATTAACCACAAGATCAAAGCACTTTGCGCGAGAAATGACAGGTTCTGTGCACACTCCCTTTCGTTCTTTGACCCAAGGATGTTGAGTCCTAATAATAGTGATGATGCTAGATATTTGGCCCGAGATCAAACCAAGTATCTAGTCACTAAAGCGGATCTGCTGGCAGAATCTTCCATTCTTTGGCCTACCGAAGATGAAACACTTGGTGTCAGATTTGAAGTCCAAATAATAGACCTTTCCGGTCCAGATTGAGATCAAACATGCTTATGAGAAGGCGGGGACCATCTGGGTACAGTCACCCTCTCTCTCTTTCCTTCTTTGACCTACCAGAGGCGTAAGTTCACTGACGTCTTGGGATGAAGAGGGGCGAGGAAAAACAACAAAGGGAAGGAGAGCGAAGAGATCAAAGTAGCATCGGAGCAAGGGGGAAGAGGGAGGGGAACAGGTGATTGGAATGATTGTCTGGACTCAGTGAGAGATGGCTATTCCTGGTCGGATTACGTAGTGGATAGGGAAGATCAGGTCACATAAACCACCAAGGCATACTGTAGGATTCGTCGGTGGTTGATCATTGATCTGATCTCGATCAGCGCCCAGAAACGGACACCGTGACAGAAATATATGTATCTCTATAACTTGGCGAATAAATAAAAAGGTGATGGTCTGGCCTTATGATGAGTGGTCTATAGATGCCCGATCGAATTGCACCCTCTTCATTCAACATACTCCCTCGTCGGCGAGAGAAACTAGAGAGTGTGCAAAATGGAGAGAGCTACTACTCGGCATCACTAGTCGACTATTCCTGATCGGATGACGTCCCGAAACAGATGGAGATCCAGGGAAACAATGATGAGATGATGATAAGGATGTTTGATCACTTCCTCGGTGTTCCCTAGTGTTTCCTTATCGAATATCAGTTCTCTCCATTCTGCACACTATTTCGCGTTGCTGGTCCGAAACAGAGAGTGCCGAATGGATAAAGCTAATATTGGATCCGACAGCATCAGGCAGCAGGACTTATTTTTTCTCGATGTAATCTTCGCTTATGACCGTTGATGATGATAGTCTGATCATTTCTCCGGTGTTCCCTTGTGCTCCATTATGCACACTATCATCATCATTTTATCCACATCGAAAATATGCACACTATCGTTGTCTTGATCAGCGATCGGTGCTGATCATCATCCGAGAGGGAATGGCAGATGATAGAGAGGGCAAGGTGGGAACGTTTGGAGATGTTGGTGGGTGATCATACACATGCCTGGGGAGGGCAATAAGAGGGTAAAAACGAACGATCCATCGGAGTTTCTTGAGTTACACGTGTTCTCTTCTGATCACTTTCTTATTGACAAGGTACAACAAAAGGGGAGAAAATGAGGGTGTGAACAGAAGGAACACAGTGTTCAACCCACACACTACTGGTGATGTATTTCCGGTATTAATTTCTATTCTGCACACTCTTTGTTTCTCGGTCCGGCGAGGGAGTGTGCATAATGGAGAGCGCACGATTCGTTCCGGAAACACTGACAGATTCAGCCAGTCAGGCAATCAGAAGGAGTCGGCACTAGTCTTTGATCTCCCGCCTACCAATGGTTCGGTGTTCTCTCCGCTTGACGAGTGAATGATTTCTTCTCCGATGTTCGCTTCTGATCACCAATTGACATCAAAATGCTAGAAAAAAGGGGATATGACTGGAGATACTCTATTCACCTATGTGATGCGTTGCGTGGTTTAAATCGTCTGGTCTGCCTGACCACTAAGAGAGTGTGCAGAATGGAGAGAGTCAAAACCGACTTTGAGCCCGCTCCACAAGTGTGTTTTTGATATCATCGCTCTCTCCGCTTGGCGAAGGGAAAGACACGCGCGAACTGATGAAGGAGAGATGATGATAGGGAGAAAGAACAATGAGTATGCTCTCCCCCTCTCTTACTCAGCGAGAGGAGGCTCTCTCAATCTCCCACTCTCTCTAACCAGTCAGAGAGAGCGAGAGAGCATGTGAAGTGAGGAGAGTGCCTCCTCCACTTAGCGTGGCTAGTGACTGGGCGATTCGTTGTGTACACGTGACGCACCCGCAATCGAGCGAACGAGGACGACGAGTATAAAAGGGCGGCCGCACGACCCCGCACCATCGTGGTGTGATCGCACCGAATCCAACCGTAATATATACATCTACAGTATCATGAAGCCATCTTCGATCCGTTGTATGTGGCGCTGTTTTGATGCATCTAGCGTTCTCGCCGTTGTTGCTCCATTTGTATGATTCATCTCGTTCGATCGTCGAAAGATCAAAGATCATCTTTTATCACCCGAGGGCATCTTCTTACTATTTTGATCTCTGTCCCCTCTCTCTCGCATCTCTGTCTCTCCTCTCCTCCCACACTCTCTCCTCCCCTCACCGTCTCGCTTCTCCTCTCTTTCCACGCTCTCTCACCTCGCAAGTCTCGGTGCGCAGCGACTAGGCAGACGCCCGCGAAGAGAGTCAGAAGCGCAGAGCGGCGAGAGAGCAGGCAGAAGGGAGAGAGTGCAGAGAGAAAAAGCGACTAGAGATCAGGGAGGGAGGGGAGAGACGGCGAGGGGTGCGAGTGCACTCCCATGGATACTCAGTGCGGGGCTGCCCTATAAAAGAACGCCCAAGTCCTGCCTTCCAGTCCAACAGTCACTCCAACTGTCCATTCCAATCCACTCCATACCCTTCGTCATGCGTTCATTCCATGTCTTTCTGTGTTCGATCTTGTACTGTACTGTTGTGGTGTTGTTCTCTGTAGAGTGACCTTACGGTTGTTTCCGGTGGCGATAAGGTACGGTAGGATACGGTAGCGTCATTTTGATTACCGATCCAGTGAGGTCTGGATAGAATACTGTAGGGTGTGCCTAACAATTACGTAGCTTCCGGTCGTGTGCCGAGGCACTGTAGCTGCAACTAAGGTATCGGTGTGAGATTGATAGAAGAGAGAAAGGGACAGCTGAGTGTCCTTTCCCTTCTGCAGATTGCACTTGTAGTGCGATTTCGGGGCGAGAGAAAAAATACCATAGATCAGCAAACACTTTCTCTCTTCCCCCATATTCTCAGTGATCTACCCTCCTGGGTACTGTAGGAGTCCCGGGTGATCTACCCTCCTGGGTACTGTAGGTGTCCCGGGTGATCTACCCTGTGGGGTTACTGTATTCCGGGCGTTCTTTTTGCACTGTAGTTTCAATGATCCACCCGGCGCAACCATTTTGATCGCTTTCTAAACAGCCAAATGCGAAGTCAAGCGAGCAATCGTACAGTCTCGAACAGCTTCATTCATGTCACCTCTTATCTCAAGATATCAGCGAATCGCTCTGACCGTAGGCTGCTGGTCAGTGCGCTTAGTCACAGATAGTGTTAGCGATTTCGCAAATGTGCACAATCTGTTTCGCCAGTACTCTCTCCATTCTGCACACACTCTCGTCTGTCTGACCACTAAGGGAGTGTGCAGAATGGAGAGAGTCGATACAGGCATGGAACCTTGGAGAGTCTTTCCATGCAGCACGTTTACTGTGAGAACAGAAATCGTAGTTAAGTGGTGTGGACCGGAGTTTACCTAATCCCCGGCACATTCGTTTATGGTGAGGTTGCACGCGGAACGGAAATTTATTTTAATTTCGTCAAGTTCTCCAATAAACTCGTGTGTTATCGACTTTATTCGCGTGTATTTCATTTAAAAATGTAAAATCAATAAAAACGAGTTTATTGGAGAACTTGACGAAAACAAAATAAATTTCCGTTCCGCGTGTAACCTCACCATAAACGAATGTGCCGGGGATTAGGTAATCTCCGGCTCACACCACTTAACTACGATTTCTGTTCTCACAATACTTGGGTTGGCAAATCAGAACGCTCTGTCTCATGTTTCGAAATCGGGTGAATCATTTCCTTTTTTTTTGGTTTCGCTAACACGTATGTGATGCGTTGTGTGATTCAAATCCTCCGGTCTGCCTGACCACTAAGAGAGTGTGCAGAATAGAGAGAGCCGACATTGAACCCAGCGGGTTCATCTCTCTCCATTCTGCGCACTCCAACCCCTATGCGATGCTCAATGTGATTCGCACGTGGCATCTCACACGTCGAGTCTCCCCGCATTCCTCCCTCGATTTAGCGAGAGATCAAGAGCGATCTAACGCTTTTACGAGCGCCGATCGCCTTATCACCAGACGATTTCGGAGAATCGGCGATGCGAGGAGAAAGATCGAAGCACGATTCTGATCTTTCAGAGTGACGATTGATTCCCTTTCGTGGTCAGAGATATGAGAGTGTGCTGAATGTAGAGAGACTGGTCATTCGTTAGAAGGCTATTCAAGGTCAACCCTCCTCATTCGACTCGTTCTTTCACCGGTTAGAGAGTGATAAAGAGTGCTAAATAAGGAAATTGATCCTTGTCCCCTGCTCACACTATCATCCATTCCTCGCGCTTTTCTACGTGCTAAATGCGTAGTCCCAACGGCGATCGTAAAGCCCCCAAATCGCAACGCTTTTATTGCCGCTTATCGTCAGATTTCGTTGAATCTCTGACGCGTGGCTTCGAACTTATGGCTTCTCCTCCCACTAGAATCCCAAAACAGAATCGAAAATAAAACATAAAAATAATAGTCTGTGGTTGCGCCAAAAATCAGCCACTACAGTCCATAAACAACGGTTCCTATTTCTGGCTGGGCGCACTCTTCATATCACGCGCTATCTTGCCTCTCTAACCGATGAGGGAGTGTGCAGATTGGAGAGACTCTGATCCTTATTTCTGACTCATCACCAAAAGTGATGTCTCCTTACAATCACTGCCGCGTGCGCAAAGTATAAATAAGGGGGCACGGCGATTTCAAAACAACAATGACCGGTGATACTTTTCGCTTGCCGTACTTTATCGTTGACCTACCGCCTGACTCGACGAACTACCGTACTCCTCTGACCTACCGTACTCTGTCTCCCAATCGATATTCGACGATATGACGTCACTTCCGGTTTTCATCATTGCCGCGCGCTTTTTGCGCTTCAGCGCATCGCCAGTTTTAGATCTGTCTTTGACGAATTATGAGAGTGTGACAGATGGAGAGACGGGGGACGGGAGGAGGGAGACGGTAGAGTATACGGTAGGACGAGAGAGGCACGACTAGCATAGATCGCCCCCTTCCTCCCTTCCCCCCTTCTTTCCTTCCTTTCACATTCATTCCTCCCCCATCGTCCTTTCGCCGTGACACCTTTCGTTCCTTCTCTCTATTCTTCGTCTTTTCCGATCCACTTTCGCTCGCACTACCTTTGACCTACAGTGTGACTCACCGAATTACCGTACCCCGTTGACCTACCGTATTCCGTCGATATGTCTGACCCACGAAACCTACCGTAACCCCATCCTTCTTTCAGTTAATAACTCTACTTGCTCTCATTGCGACCAGCGCGTCACGACAAGAAGTTGCCTGTCAACTTGTCGTAGACGTTTGATTACGTAAGTCATTGATCTGACCCAGCGGACCTCCGAATCTAACCCGCCGAAATGACCTACCGTACCCGTACCGTACCCATTTCAGTCTGTGACAGAGCTTCGCCCCTGAAAATCACCTCCACTGGAAAGGAAGCTGCAGTAGCGTGCGCCGGCAGGGCCGCTAGATACATCCGAGTACGAGTTTTATTTTTGATCTCTGATCTCTGTAATTTGATCTTTGATCTTTCAGTTCTTCGTCGATCCGGTAATCGACGAGGAAGCCCCCTTCATCTTAGTGTTCCACGACAAAACCGTCGGCCTGTCGCCTTGGGTCTGAGGTTGTTATTTGATCTTTGATCTTTGTAGCTTGTAGTGAGCTCTCTAATGATGTCAATTTCAGATCTCCAGCCTCGAACCCGAACAAGTGAACGAGAACCAAGTGAACCGATACAAAGAACCGAGAAAAGGACTAAGAATTTCCCCCAGAACCAACCCGGAAACAACCATGATGTTCATGCGCAAGGAGATCATTGGCGATACCAAGGTACGGTAATCGATCGGGGGTATTTATTTTTTCGCTCATGATGCGTTCGCGAATTAATGCGTCTCTCAATTCCAATCATATCTAGCATCTATGAAACACATCTGAATTTCAATTCAAAATTCGTTCAGAAAACAAGAGATTCGGTAGATACCTTACCTGTTAGGCGTACGGTATCGTCTCAATGGGTACGGTAGTTGAATCAGATATGGAGATACGGTGATCAGGATTACGGTAATCGATTTGCTCTCAGGTGAACGTGACCGAGCAGCCCGTGGACGTGCTGCCCATCGCGAGAGCCATCGCCGATGCCAAAACCCTCAAGGTAGGGCTGATCTTTGGACTTTTGACTGGATCTCTTATCTATTAGATTTGATCTCTGATCTTTGATCTCTGCAGGACAACGATGAGGCCTTCATGATCATCAACCTGGACGCGCTCTACGAGCGCTTCAGACTCTGGAAGCGAGAGCTGCCCCAGATCGAGGTTTGATCTATGATCTCTTAATCGTCATCCACCCCACAGAATCAGCCATCATATTGACTTTAGCTCTCCTATGAGCCACACTCACAATTAGGGAAGACTTCGAAATATGCAGCACGATCTCCATTCTATAATACATAATATTTCGAGCAGATTGGGAAAGAATAAACCGTGGGCTTGCCTAAAAACAATAATAGGGAAAACATCGGTGATCTTTGATCTCTGATCTCTTTCAGCCCTTCTACGCTGTCAAGTGCAACAGTGATGAGACGATGATCCAGTCCCTGGCGGCGCTTGGCGTCGGATTCGACTGCGCCTCCCGTGAGGAGATCGATATCGTGAGTGGATTACGGTAGATGGAAGGGGGTACGGTAGATTACAGTAGCTGCCGGGTTACTGTACCGTAATCCTCTCAGGTGATGCGCATGGGCGTGACGACGGAGCGCATCATCTACGCCAATCCATGCAAGACCCGCTCCTTCATCGCGCACGCCGAGCAGAAGGTACGGGGAGGGTTACGGTAGGTGGTGCTGTGGGTCAGGGTATTAGCAGTTCGGTGGGTCAGACATTAATCTGCGCCTCCTCAGGGCGTCACCATGATGACCTTCGACAACACCGAGGAGCTGGAGAAGATCGCCAAGCACCACAAGTGCCCTGAGTGAGTGGATGGATACGGTAGATCAATAGAGAGGGCGGGTTACGGTAGATTGTTCGGCGGGTCAACATTCTGATTACAGGCTGATCCTCCGCATCGCCGTCTCCGATCCCACGGCCACCTGCCCGCTCAACCTCAAGTTCGGCGCCGAGCCCGTCAAGGTACCGTTTTGGGTTCCACCTGGTACCAGTGGTGGTTCCTTATACCGATCCTGGTTCCAGTCTGGGTACGGTACCTCATCATCAACCATTCCAGGCCGCTCCCGAACTGCTCAAGCGCGCTGCTGAGCTGGGCATCTCCGTGGTCGGCGTTAGGTAAGCCATCGAAAAATTTGAATATTTGAATTTCGCGCCAAAATTCTCAAACAATAAAAATAAATCTGCAGCTTCCACGTGGGCTCCGGCTGCAACGACCCGTCGGCGTACCGCGTCGCGCTCCAGCACGCCAGGTAGATACGGTGGCTTTTTGGTGCGGTAGTCGGGATAGACTTGTTTTTTTTTTACAGATCACGGTATCGATATGTGGGTAATAAATAAATCAATAATCCGCTCAGGAATCTCTTCGACATCGGGCTGTCGCTCGGTCACAAGATGGAGATTGTTGACATGGGCGGAGGATTCCCCGGAGGAGAGCACCATACCCCCTTCGAGCAGGTACGGGATACGGTAGTCAATGAGCACAGTAGACAAGACGCAGTGGGGTCTGTAGCAAGGCAATACGGTAGTTTTCGGATACTGTAGCGAGAAGATTACGGTATCTCCATCCAGATCGCTGCCCTCATCCGCTCGGCCGTGAGCGAGTTCTTCCCAGAGCCGGACGTCCGCCTTATCGCCGAGCCTGGCAGGTGAGCGACTAATTCCCGGTTACGGCTCTCAATCGTAAATGCGGCTCTAGCTATTATCTGGCTTCGCGGAAACTACGGTTCTTCCCATTTCCCGGCTCCGGCTCTACAGTAATCCTCCAGATTCTTCGCGGCGCGCCCCTTCACTCTCGTGGCGAACGTGATCGCGCACACCGCCGTGCCCGCCGAGAAGATCACCAAGAACGGTGAGAATGGCGGACAACTCGGCTACAGTATCCTTGCCGCACGACATCGAGCTATCGAGTACTGACGTCATTGCAGCCTGCGACGCGGCGGCCACCGGCCACATGTACTACATCAACGACGGCGTGTACGGGAGCTTCAACTGCATTCTTTTCGACCATGCCCATCCCACCGGAAGACCCCTCTTCGTGAGTGGATGAGTACGGTGTAGGGATACGGTAGATATAGTATTGATCGGCACTTAGAGTACTGTAGGAGTACGGTATACTGTTGAGTGAGCATTGATCAATTGATCTACAGGATGAGGCCTGCGAGCTGTTCCCCTCGACCATCTGGGGCCCGACGTGCGATTCGCTCGATCAGATCGAGGTGCGCTAGCTATTTTAATATTTGAATTCCCGCCAAGAATCAGATAATTTTAAAGTCTCCACATGAAAAGCCCTTGTTTTCGAAGTTTTTCTTATTATTTAATTTTCAGGACAAGAAGATGATGCGAGTGCTGGATGTGGGAGACTGGATGCTTTATGAGGTACGGTATCGATTAGTGATCTCTGCTCTCCATTCTGCACACTCTCTCCTCCGTCTGTGACAGACGACGGAGGGGATCGCTAGTATCGAACGACATCAATCGATAATCGTCGGCTACCGAAACCCTATCATATCGTTGCAGGACATGGGGGCGTACACTTGCGCTGCCTCTACGACCTTCAACGGCTTCCAGCGTCCCATCCCAATCTACGTGATCGGCGAGCGCACCTGGTACGGCAGCAATGTTTGAATTGGCGCCAATAAATTTTTTTTTTGGATTTGAAAGTCTCCACATAAAATATCAAGATTATCTAAATTGTATTATGTAGTCGTACGGTAGATGACTGGATTATCGATTGATCAAACATTCATCTGTGCATTTCAGGAAGGCTCTCGGCCTGTGAGCAAGATGACAGCCAGTCCAAATCCATTCCAAGCTCTTCTTCTCTCTGGGATTTCACACTGTGATGGTGTCCTTGTTGCAACTTTGTATCGGTTCAGCTGTTTGAGGCTGGAGAATAAATATGTTAAATTGGAATGAATCTTTTCGTGACAAAGGATGACAAGTAACCAGACATTTCACAAGAGCGATATACGTATTTTCGTATTTTAATTGTATCTCAATCTCTCATTCGTTTTTTTTTGCATTCCATGAAGGCTAGAAATGATAAAAAATTATGCTCTAGCCTGAGCGTGACGTATATTCAAAGCACATGCTACTCTAGCCAAGTTTCCCAATCGATCTCTCATTCGGTTTTGTAGTCGACTATTCAGGTATGTCGTCATGATCGAATTCATCGCTTCTTCACAGCGTTCTTGCTCCTCACATCCCCGGTCAAAATTATAGATAAAAGCATTTGATGTGACGCTAGGCTCACCACCTTGCCTGTTGTACAACAATATTCAGATTTAATCTCCCTTTTTACATCTTTGAGGGATACTAGAGGCAAATGACGCAATTTCTACGAGTCGAGCGAAACCAGAGGGAAAATGTGCGTGACAGATACTGTAGTTAGCGTGCACTTTCGAATAAAATACGCTTCTCTACTACTTGATTTATCTCCCCCATCTATTTCTCTCATTAATTTTGCTTCTTCATTTAAATGTCTCTAGCCTCGCTTCCTCAAAATGCAATCGGTATTGCTAGCGCATACTTGGACAACACTTCGCTTCTTCGAATGAGAATGGTAAGTGTGTTTATTCTCCTATGAATTATGGGGTTGAAGAACAACTTAGATTATGCATTGATAGATCATGCATGAATTGGCAGGTCAGCAAAGTTGCGAAGGAAACCATCGACTTCCATTCTCTCATTTTCTCACGAAGCCATGCTCGAAACCTTAGACATTAATCAGAAAGTGAGAAACAGTTAAATACTGCGCGTCGAAAGTGTTGATCTAACTTTGATAGTTTTTTTTGTTTTCCTGAAAGATATTGTACATCTCACATTTACAAAAGGCTCTCCTGTGTCTTTTCACAGTCTTCGACAAGCTCGAACATCACACATTCGAATTTGGCCCGGGAAAGGTTACTTACCCAGTATTTTATTAGCCAGTTGTTTATAATTCACAACCTTCATTTCAGAAACTAACTGTGAACGTAAAATCGGAAGAATTACGGAGAGTTATGAACTATTGTAAGATTCAAAAACTCAGTTAACGACATTCAGCGTTTAGCATAGAGTATTCAAACGGGGCGCGGAACATTTTATTCACGGGGAGAGGGAGACACGCTCAAAAACGCGTCGCGTGCTCCAGCGAACCGCTGGGACGTGCCGGAATGGTCGGACATTCGTGAAACGGAATATTTTCTTACAGTACCTAAAAACATACTTTCGAAAAATACAAATTTCCGAGCTGCTAATGTTTTTTGTGAAGCCGAAAAACTGCGAAATTTGCACGGAATTTTTAGATTGAAAATCTATCAATTTAGTCCATGCGAGCTCAATTGAAAAATATATTGACGTGTGAGTCTTGCTTTAAATGTTTCTCAATTCAAACTAATTTATTATTAGAAACTCCCTGCTTAATTTGATACGAACAGTATCTCGAAAAATATATATTGCGATTTTCATCCTATATCAAAAGGTATTAACTACACATTTTCCTACAAGCCAAAGAACACACAATAAAGCATTTTTGCAGATTTTATAGCCTACCTTCTACAGTTGGCTGATATTGCACATAGTATGTTTATTCAAATAAGTGATAAAGAAGATGGGAAAAAGAGGATTCCGCTATCTTTTCCAATTGTTCGTGAAGTGCTGAGCCGGAGATGCAAAAGACTAAGAATATTCGGATCACGAATCCAAATCTCACTGGATGATGCTGAGCAATTACTTCAGGTAAGATGCATTTTATGGGTGCCTAATATTTTTTTACCTTACAGTTCTTCCAACATTCGGAATCGATATGATTCTTGTCTACCCATATTGACGCCCTGCCAATGATGACACAATTAGGCAACTATCATGTGGACATTTACGGAGTTGTCGGCAATATGAATATTAGAATCAAGCATCTGCACCATTAGCAAATCCGTCTCTGAATAATTGAACTCCGTCTCTTCACACAGCTTTTTGTTGTAATGAGTTTATCTCACAATCAGTATCCACATAATTATCTCTAGAAGTTCGTCTAGATCCTTACGTGTATCCTATTTCTGTTTCCATCATTTGACACTTCTGATAAATTTCATCTGCTGACTATTAAGAATTAAATTCTCCTTATGTCCCTGATTCGAATAAATGATTAAAGGTGAATTTTTTTCTCTATTTGTCAGCGAGGTGCACAAATCTTCCGCCCCGATCAACGTGATCGGCATGTTAAACATGTTAAATCGGAATGAATCGTGCAACGTGACAGAGAATTGATAATAGTATTCATCAACAGAAGCGATTTTAAAATCATATTTTAATTATTTTTTATATCTTATCAATCTATTCCCTAGTCGACACATAATCGAATCCATAGCTTCTTCACAGCGTCCTTCCTCCTCACTTCCCGGTGAAAATTAATTGACAAAAGCATTTGATATGATGTTAGGCTCACCACCTTACCTGTTGTACAACAATATTCAAAATTGCCCCCTCCCTTTTCTAGCATTGAGGTATGCAGCATACTTCAAGGCTAGAAAAAGGGGGAAATTTTTTTGTAAAAAAGCAAAAACGTAATTCAGATCGAGACCATCATAATGAGCACAGTTCTGAGTCTGTGATATCAATTTTGTAGATCACCCTGTGGTCTCTAGGTATGCTAGTGGCGAAATTACGCAATTTTTACGTGTCGAGCGATGCTAGAGGAAAAATGTGAGTAACAGATACTGTGGTTAGCGTGAATTTTCGAATAAAATACGCTTCTCTACTACTTGATTTATCTCCCCCATCTATTTCTCTCATTAATTTTGCTTCTTCATTTAAATGTCTCTAGCCTCGCTTCCTCAAAATGCAATCGGTATTGCTAGCGCATACTTGGATAACACTTCGCTTCTTCGATTGAGATCGGTAGGATGTTCTATCAATGAATTATGTAGATGCAAAATAGCTTAGATTATGCGTGGCTTTGCAGGTCAGCAAAACTGCAAAAGAAATCATCCACTCTTCCATTCTCCTATTTCCTCAGGAAGCGACGATCAGAGATTAGACAACTCGTGAGATAAATAAAATCATTTAAAGTCGAAAGGATTGATTCATTCTTGTATCATTTGTACTGTTTACATGAAGATTTTGTATCTCTCAAAATTACATTTTCTGATACCAAAGCTAAATCCCTCCTGTACTTCTTCTCAGCCTGTAATAAACTCGAACACAAATTCGAATATGGTCCGTCAGTTCGGGATAAGGTTAGAATTTTCTTAGATATCTAGTGTTAATGTTTATATTTTCATTACCCTTATTTCAGAAAATGACTGTGAACGTGAAATCTGAAGAATTGCGAAGAGTTCTCAATTATCTCAAACCATACTTTGACAGAGCACTAATTCGTAATCTGATAATGTCAGAAGTTGATTGAAAACTCTACGAAATAGACACAGACTTTTTAGCGGAAAAGACTATTAATCGCGTTTGTACTAACTCAACGACAGAGAATACAGACTTGTGAGTCTTGCGCGACATCTCTGTGGAAACTAATTCATTTTTAGAAAGTCATTTCTTGATTTGATTCGTACAGTATCTCCGAAGGTCGTCGAATGCAATCTGCCCCCTCTATCACAAGGTATTAGCTGTTTATTTTTTTGGAAAGCCAATAAAAATATATAAATTATTTTGTTTACCCTATCGCTTGCCTTCTTCAATTGGCCGATATTGTATATGATATGTATATTTATATAAACGATAAAGAAGATGGGACTGAGAGGACTCCACTATCTTTTTCGATCCTTCGCGAATTACTGAGTCGGAGATGCAAAAGACTGAGTATGTTCGGATTTTACGGATCCGTCGAAATCTCATTAGGTGATGCGGAAAAACTGATTCATGTATGATGCATTCAATAGCTATTACGAGTATTTTTTTTTCTTTCCAGTTTTGCCACCATCTGGATGGAGTAAAGTTTTTCTCAACCAAATTTAAACGCTTTGCCGTTCGAAGCACAACTAGGACAATAATATTGTCCGGTTCTTCAACAAGTCGAATCTAATGATCAAGCCTCTACACGAAAAGAATCCTCTCTGAATAATTGAACTCCTTATCTTCACTTCGCTTTTTGTTGTATTGAGTAGGCTTGGTAATTCAAGGATTGACGCTCCATATTTTGCGTCTTCTCTCTTGCGGCTTCTTTGTCCGGTGAGAGAGTATGCAAAACGAGGAGAGTCATCCTTGAATTAATTATCTCAGTATCCTCATAAATATCTCTAGATTTTTGCCTTGATGTTTTCGTGTGTCCGAGTTATTTTTTCCAAATAGTTTGAAACATCTGATTAATTTCACCTCTTGTCAATCTATTACTAAACGTTCCTCGAATCTTCTGATTATAGGTCTCGAGCATGAAATAAATAATTAATTTGAGTGTATTGTTGAAAATTATTTTGCCTGCGAGGCACACATGCAGTGTGATACAGCAAACAATACGCAGAGAGGGTTCGGAAACGAATCTGGGCTTCTTATATATTATTTAAAGACGGGCTCCCATAAACCCCATTTGACAGACTCCCACCACGACGTTGCTTTCGCTTTAGCACAAGTATACTGTATGTGCGTCCCTAAGCAGAAGCCGTAGAAGCGCAAACTGATACCGGGCCGATTTCAGTTTCTCAGTCCTGTTTCTCTTTTCTCGTGTGTTTTATTGATGTTGTTCGATCACTAATGTTCCTCAAACAAGGTCAGACTCCACAACAACATTTGAGCCTATTTGGACCCTTGTTAGACACTCTCAAAATCGTTCGTGGTTCTCTTTCGCTTGATAGAGAACCACGAACGATTTTCAATTGGCGCCATGGAGCCTTCTTCGTTCTCATTTTTACATAATTTGAATCTAACTTTTTGAGATAATTTGAATCTAATTTATTTAGTGCTCATAGTTGTCTTGATAGTACTGTGAAACACCGTTTTTTAGTACCCGCTGGCTGCAAAAGCGGCGTTCATCCTTCCCATTCCACTCGTGTCGTATTTCCCGGTCTACTCAGCCATTTTTTTTTTGTCGCATCATAATCTGTAGATCATCCAATCCATCTTTTAAAAAAATGTCTTCAGCTGCAGAATTTGGTGGGGGTGCTAGCTTGAACTTTTTATCGCGTTGCCTCATGTACAATACTTTTCAAAATCTACCCTCCCTCTTTTTATATCATTGAGGTATGATAGATGGAAGTTACGTGATTTCTACAAACCGAACAATGCCAGGGGGAAAATGAGAGGTCGAAACTGCAGTTGGCGCGCTTTTTTGAATAAATGATGCTTTTATACTCTGTGATTTATCGCTTCCTCTGTTCTTCTCTGAATGATTTAAAATCTTCATTGAAATGTCTCTCGCCTCGCTTCCTCGAAATGCGATCGGCATTGTTTGCGAATACTTGGACAATACTTCACTTTTTCGAATGCGATTGGTAAGTTCGTGAAATTCGGGGTTGAAAACAGCTAAGATCAAACCGGTCCATCCCTGGCGGCCTTTAAGACCATGCATAGAGGTGGGTGTCTGACTGTACGTGGTCCGAAAAAAGGTCGCCGGCGGCGTGGACACGTATGGCTTAGATTAAGCATGAACTGGCAGGTCAGCAAAAATGTGAAGAAAATCGTCGACGCTTCCATTCTCTCATTTTCTCGCGATTCCACGATCAAAACCGTCTCCATTACTCAATTCGTGAGACTCAACTATAATACAAATTTATCATCTAAATCTAGAGTTATGTTTTCAGACAAATGAAGTGATACTTGAGCTCATATTTGCTGATAATTATAATGGCAAATCACTCCTGTATTTCTTCTTAGTCTCCAACAAACTCGAACATCTTGCATTCGGAGTTATTCCTTTGTTTCGCGAAAAGGTTAGAATTTTTAGGTAGCTGTTCATATTCCACTGTTTTTATTTCAGACTCTGGATGGGTACGTCAAAGTGGAAGAATTGAGAAGTGTCCTCAACTGTCTTAAACCGTACTTCAAAAGAGCAATAATTTGCAAGCTGTCCATGATTCTGCGTGATTCGGAAATCAACGAAGTTTGCACAGAGTTTCTTGCGGGAAAAACAATTGATTACGTCTATGTGCAGTCACGGTTCGAAAAAATCGACTTGTGAGTTTCGCTTTTATTTATGTTCAAAGATATCTCTTTTCAGAACATCGCACTTTGCTTTGATTTGTGCTGTTTCTCCAAAGTACGTCAATTGCGATTCACCTCCACTATCAAAAGGTACATATTTCAATAAAATTCAAATTAGGCTTAGGCTGCTCATTTTTCGACAAGGCAATGATATAACGTCTTTGCAGACTCTATCGCCTGCCTTCTTCAGTTGGCTGATATTGCAGATGAAATGGAGATTAAAATAAGCGATGATGAATACGGAAAAGTGCGGATTCCATTATCTTTTCAAATCGTTCGTGAAATGCTGAGCCGGAGATGCAAAAGACTCAGAATATTCGGATCACAGATCCAAATCTCATATTCTGATGCTGAAAAATTGCTTCAGGTTCGATCAATTCACCAGGAAGTTGATAGTATATTTTTTACCTTACAGTTCTGCCAACACTCGGAAACTATAAGATTTTTCTCTACCAAAATTGACGCACTGCCAATGATGACACAAATAGGCAACTATCATGTGAACATTAACCATATGACTATTACAATCAAACCTCTGCACAGTTTCGTTGAATAGAAGAGCTCGTTATCATCACCCCATTATTTATTGTATAATTTTAGTTCTAAATTTTAATGCTCCAACTCGATAAATGTTTCATTTGATAGCTCTAGTTTCCGAGTACTAACCTCGAATTAGTTCATCCTCATTTCGAGCAGCTCATTCGTCTTTCTCAGAATAATATGAAAACAATAGAATTCAAGCATATATGCATCTTCATAATTTTAATATCTCACAGTGAAATACCATTTCTGATAGGAAATAGTTTCTCCGATTTCGCTGAAAAGTGAAAGTTAAGTACTTTGAATGATGCTCTTTCAAACTACGTTTGCTGAATTTTGATATCTTGTCTCATCCCCGAGTATTGGTTGGTCAAAGTAGGGACACCACGAAATTTACCCCCAAAATTGCTCAGGAAAACAGCCATAACTCGCTTTAAAAGTAAGCTAGAGATAATTCCTAAAAAGCATTTGAATGAAGAGGCGGAGGGAAACAATTCTTATGTTAATGATGTTACTCCTCGTCAATGCGCTGAATCGGGGCGGTCGGTTATTCAAAAAAGTGATTTAACTTTCCTGATCGGAATTACCGCAGCAATCCCCGCAGAGTGATTTGAGAAAAACCATGTACCTGACACTACCTCTAATATCAGAAAGATCGGAGGTGGGGGAAAAAATGGGCGGGACTTTTGTCCAAAAAAACAAAAAAAAAAAAAGGAGTTTCTGGTGTATTTTTGCATGCTGATTCCGAATTTCGATATGAACGCTCGTGAAAACATGAATGAAAAAAGTTATGCACGAAAAACTTCAAAAAATTGCAAAAATCGCAGGTTTTTTGGACAAAAGTCCCGCCCATTTTTTTCCCCACTTCCGATCTTTCTGATATTAGAGGTAGTGTCAGGTACATGGTTTTTCTCAAATCACTCTGCGGGGATTGCTGCGGTAATTCCGATCAGGAAAGTTGAATCACTTTTAAATAACCGACCTCCCCGATCCAGCGCATTGACGAGGAATGACATCATCAACATAAGAATTGTTCCCCTCCGCCTCTTTATTCGAATGCTTTTTAGGAATTGTCTCTAGCTTCATTTTAAAGCGAGTTGTGGCTGTTTTCCTGAGGCAATTTTGGGGGTGAAATTCGTGGTGTCCCTACTTTGACCTACCAATACTCGGGGATGAGACAAGATATCGAAATTCCGCAACTGTAGTTTGAAAGAGCATCATTCAAAGTACTTAACTTTCCCTTTTCAGCGGAATCGGAGAAACTATTTCCTACCGCCGCTAGGCTCTCGAATCTCTCGCGATTCCTCTCTTATGTTCTTTATCCTTGAACGACCTCTTCATCAGACCACGAGGGTAGTAGCGCGTTGGTTCTATCTTCGATATCCTTTCTACTAATCAGCAGTAATCACACTCGCGGAGAGAAAATAATCAACGTGATTGAAGCACTGTAGGTTGCAAGGTAGTGGGGGTAGACATAGTGGAGAGGGACGATTTTTTCAGTTTAGTGGAAGATTTATGTTGTACCGTTTCAATCAGAATCTGATTCAACTCCGTGAGATGAAAATATGCAACAGGCACCCAGCATAGCTTGAAGAGAAAATCATTTAATTATACGTATCAGTGCGTAATATTAAGTGGTTTTCTATGAGTTCATGAAATTCAAGGTGTGATGTTTGGCTCTCTGTTTATCAACAAAAAAGAAAAAAATCCCATCTGATGTATCCCTTTGATCAGATGACTTATCGTGCAAACGAATACTATTATGAACAAATTTCTCTGCTGTTTTAGTATCATTCTTTTCGTTTCTATCTGCAAAATCAGGACATGTCAGCTGTTAATGTTGAATCTGTAGAATCCTGACCTCGGTTTTCCACTGACTGACAAGGGAACCGCAAAAGTACCCCACGGTCCCGGTGAAATTTGTTGCCATGGGTCGAAAGATACACCCCAGGCGGTAATAAAACAGTTTTGAAAAATTACCGCACTTTGTTCCTAAGAGACGTTCCACGATATTTTGCACCTACTCGACGGAGGACTTTTCTGCAACCTATGCCAATAAGTTGTGGGTGAAGTCCCCATACCTAGAGCTGATAGCTGGCCCAATATGAGAGGTTGGGGTGCACTTTCCGAAAAATGCGAGCCTTGGTCCAAAAAAAGTCCGAAATTTCATCCCTGAAAAAAGTACGTTCTTATAGGTGTTTCGGGCGTATTTTGTCATGAAAATAACGAAAAACATACTTTGGAAGCGATAGGATATCGATAAACTGCCGAAAAGTGAAATTTTCGCCTTTTTTTGGGCACCCTGAACATTTTTTTTCTTCCGATCTTAGATGAGACGCGCTGTAATAGTTATTGCAAAACCCCTGCCTAAATTTGCGTAACCCCACTGGGTATACCTTGTACTAGTAGCATATATGATCTAGAACGGATGCAACCATTGTAAGATTGGATGCAACCGTTCAATTGGGAAAACCTTACTCATATTCCATCAACTGAACCATTCATTCTCTATCGTTTTCCGTAACCGTTTGCTCGTTATTCATTTTGTTTTCTTCAGATGAATTCATCTGACAGTGAAGAGGGTCCTTCTACTTCGCAATCAGCCACGACGACTCCAAAAGTCAATAAGGAAAGTCTTTCCAAGGATATACCGAGGAAAATCAAGAAGGAATTAAAGAAGGAAGAGAAGAAACAGAAGAAGGTACGTTATTCTGTTTCAATCTGATTTCAGTTTTAAATGTGTATTTTTACAGAAAGAAAACAAACTAGTGGATATGCTCGTGATGCACAATAAGACCTCGACTGATGACGATATGTCGAAGCTAAAGTCGGCAACTCGAGCGAAGCTTCGAGCGAATCTCGGGTTAGCGACAACGTCCCCCGCAGGGGCAACCCCTTCTTGGTATGTGGTGATTAGACTTTGAAACACAACAATTTACTAACAAAACGCCAAATCGCGAAGCTTTTTATTGGAATTCATTCTTTGCTCTCCTCCGCTAATGGAGCCGTCTTGCGACTAGTTGTTGATTTATCTCCACGACTAGTTGTGAAAGTGGACAATGAGTGAGGGGATTTGAGTCAAAACAATCGCTTTAATCAAATCGATATCACAAAAAAACAACGTTTCAAATCGTAAAAAACCTCGCGACTAGTCGCGAGACCGCTCCAATAATACCTGAAAATGAGTAATAAACGACTAGATTAATGGCTTTAATGAATATAAATCGTTGCAGCCCGGGTTCAGACGAGGATCAAGAAACTGATCCATTGAGAATCTGCTACTTTGCAATTGAACGTAAACAACTCGCTGAGACTGAGAAGAGAGAAGATCATTCACTTGTTACGAAGAAATGCCGAGGCACTCCTCGAGACCAACTCACTTGGTATGTATTGAAATTCATGCATCGCATAAAACAAATACCGATTCAGCATGCGGGACTTGGAGATGAACCGATTCGACAACTCTCAATTCGGAACTGTGAGCGAACTCGAATTGGTTCTGGCGCGTGGCGCCGGACTATACGTGGACGTGACTCCTCAATATGCCTGCAGGCATTTTCATGGATCTGCAAGAACCATCTAAAAGAATTGTCAAGATGTTGGGACAAGAAGGCATGGGAACGACACATTCCGAGAAGGCGATTTGGGAATGATGATCGAGAGATAGTCTGCGGCATCATGACACACGAAGCCCCCAGAAAAATTAATAGACGCGATAGCATTCTCTCCAAGGAACGGGCACATAAATACCTCCATCATCACCATCAGCATTTCCATGTCGGAATTCGTGAGTTTAAAAAATCAATTGAATATCACTGGCATTCATGAGAGATCGGTTAAAAAATATTGAAAATCACTTGCCATCTTTGCAGCTATCTGTATCGACCACGCTGAATTGATTGACAAGCTTCCCGCTTTATGAAGAGTCGCATCTCCAAACGATTCTGTCGATGAGGAATTCGATGTTACCGCTCCCGAGATGGTGGATGCCAGAAAGGAAGAGCTGCATGCTGCTTTCCTTGCTTTTACTGAGAAGGTTTTATATTTGCCTTATCGATTTTATACTGTTTTATGTATTGCAGTTCTGAAATGATTTATTCATTGAAGGCAAAAGTCGAAGGTGCAGTCACGTCGATCGATTTTGGATCGTTGGCAAAGGATACCAAGATGCGCAAAGTCTGGGCGATGAAGAAAATTGTCAACGTCATGGCATCTTTGATCGCCCCCAATGATGAGGAGGAATTGATGCAAATGTACCTCCAGTCGGTTATCCCGAATGCATGGAGGGAGAACTCTGACCCGAATATGGATAAGGTAATTATTATAGACCACATTTAAATATTGAAAGATAAGTTATCAATATTCAACAAAAAATATCATAATTCAAACATTGATAATTGCAGATATTCGGAGAGGTTGCCAATCAATACGAGAATACAGATGATCGAAGAACTCGGGAGGTCATTCTGTCGTCCATCGCGAATGTCATAGGTCCGACGAAATTGCAGACCTACATTCCTGGTCTCTCCAGCAGGAAATATCACAATGCCAAATTGCGAGCCCGGTCCTCAGTTCCTTTCGAGGAACCCCCCGACATTATAAGGACTCGGTACCATGCTGAGCGTCTTAGTTACTTCATAACATTCATCACAAGGTTTGATTGAGATTGTTTTTTTTTTAAATATTCAACAAACCATGTTCAATTTCAGCCCCATCGTCTCCACTGGCCTCCCTTACGGCGAAAGGAAAGTGAAGACACTATACGTCATCCTCCCAAGAGTACATATTTTTATCGAAAAGGTATTGAGGCCTTCTATTATCACAACCATTAGGAAGGCTGAGGAAAAATCCATGTAAGAATTTTGATTGTTTGAAAATTTATTGATTGATTCCGTCATCACTACGCAACAACCAGGGAGTTCCCTGATATCCTAATGCCATATCCCTAACACTCGGTGGGTGTGCTATGTCATGACCAAGTATGAGCAAGAAATCTCATATGAGTCAAAAGTGATGAAAGAATGAAAAAGCGCGCAAAGACTTATGGAGTATACTGTATATAATAAAAAATAAAATCATCAAATCTGACCCGGCATCCTCCACCACAGAAGTAGTTGTCTTTTCCAATATAATCATTATTTATAAAATAAAATAAATTATTTATTTATTTATTCAGGCGTCGCCTCGCAGCGAGAACGGCAACGTGAGCCTCTCCCGGGTGGCTGACCATCTCAACGCCAAGGGAAGGAAGTTCTTCCTCGTCTCCATGGCCTCCCGCACTATCATCGGAGGTAAGGAATCACTGGCGATTAGTGATGTCATTACGGTGTTGGACTCTCTCCATTCTGCACACTCTCTTGTTTCTCTGATCGGCGAGAAAGTGTGCAGAATGGAGAGAGGCACAACCGAATTTACATACCCAATTCTCATCATTTCAGAGAGGGTGGATCCCGCCCCCGTGTTCGCCCGCCCCAACGTCGATGTCATTCTCGTTTACTCCCGCGATAGGCCGTTCTGGCAGACCATCCTATGTGATGCAAGGGAAAAGATCTCACGGGTGAGATCATTATTCGTGTTGCCTTCTCGAATAGTAGTTATCTCCATTCTGCACACTTTCTTGTTGATTGCATCGCACTCTAAAGAGAGACTCAATCGTGTTGTTAATGTAAATCCGGTGAAACGCATCAGGTCATGCCATGAGATATTGTAGATTAGCGTTTCGAGTTCGAATAGTCGCTCTCTCCATTCTGCACACCCTAGTTGGATGACCTGAGGGTGCTCAAGAAGCTTCACGAGTATCGTCTTCCGGATCTACTGTGCGGTCCCATTGACCGAAGTTCCCGACAGGGGGAGAGGCCAAGAGTGAGGGAGCGCGGCGTCCCTGAGATTAAGAGAAGATGGGCGTCATCCGAGGTCATCATCCGTCGCTCTCTCTTCGAGTGCCAGAGACTCAACGTGAGCACAGGGATATTACTTTCTTGATAGTATCCGTGAAGAACCATTCAATCAATCAATATTATCCTGAAATGCGTAATTATTCGCTCTTTCAGCGTCCCGGTGAATGATACGTCTCGAGGTGCCAGAAGAGTCGAGTAGAAGGAGATTTATTGATAAACACTAATCAAAAGACTCATTTGTTGTTGAAATTACATTGCATTTCTACATAAAGTAATGAGAATTTGGGAAGGGAAGACAGTTGAAGATCAATCTACCACTCGCTACGCTAGCCAGAAATCGGTTGATCTCCTCACAAAGAAAGTGGATGCCCTCTTTTTGATGATGACTCGTGTTCTGTCTGCAGTCCAGACTCTCAAGACAGTGTCTTCCTCTCCCTCCCTTCCCTCTCCTCCTCTCCCCTCTCTCGATAGTCTTGCCGAGATGACCCGTCAAGTCTCTCGTGAGGTCCATACCGATTGCTCCAAGGCAGCTTCGGATAAAGCCGACTTTTCTGAGAAGGAATGTCGTGCTGTCGTCATCGGTAGCACTGAGTCTAAGGTTCATGAGGAGGGAAAGAAGAAGGACGAGACGATGATCTCAGACCTCATTGACTACTGCGGATCCGAAGATGTGAAGAAAGCATTGGCGAGAGGAGAGATCAAGTATCACCGTCAAGGATCGCCCTCCCCATGCTCGCCCACTCGAATTCTTGAGGAGAGTTCAGGAGGTTGGTCTATGCATCTCCACTTTGAATCATTGCCGATTCCGAATAAGTTTCGAACAATAGCCAGAGTGGGATTCAGCTTAAAAACAAAATAGAATGTGTTCACCTTGGAATGATCAATATCTATGAATAATCTAGTTGCTTGAATGACGGATTGTCGAGGAATTGTAGAAATAAGGAAATCGCTGATTGCGAAACCATGTGATGATCTACTCTTATCAGCTCGCGCTCGATCGATGGAGAGAGGGTCGGCCACTTCCACTCACGGACAGGATCACGGAGCGAGTTTTCATAGGTAGATTGGAGCCAGGATATTCCGTCCGTTCATGTTAGTTTCAGTGGGCATGGATTCCCCGTTCCCATTGATCATAGTTGGAGATGAGAGGATGATCGAACATCAGTAGCGTAGCTCAATCGTAGAATGTTTGACCCGTTACCTGAATATGGGGGGTTCGATTCCCTCAGCCTCCATTTCGCATTTTGCACGCTCTTCTGAAACTCTGACTTGTCTAATTTCTACTAATTTTTATTTAAATAATAAATAAATATTTTGCAGGCATCGAGCCGTCGATGAACCGGATGACGACGACGTACCGCCTCCTCCGACACATCGAGTGAACGATTTCTCCTGGTCTGTGCGAGTTCCCGGCACCATCATCTTCTACGATCTGTTGTTCGAGCGCGACGAAATTCTCGTGAGTGATGTTGTTTTTTTAGGAATTGGTGATGTTGTTTCTGTTTTGACTCTCTTTATTCTGCAGACTTTCTCTGACCCGCGAGATAGTGTGCAGAATGGAGAGAGCAACAACCTAAATAACATCCCTACTAGAAATGATAATAAGGACCGAATGAACAGAATTATCAGTGAAACGTGTTTGCGAAAGAAAAAATTCAATGTTCCAAAATTATATTTTTTCACTCTAACTCTAATCTAAGCCTTACCAGTAATTGACGCTAGAGCTTCAGTTGATAGAAAATGGGTTAATTACATCTTTAATTTACAGGACATCGACGCCGGAGGACTCTTGCGTGCTGGAGCGGCTGAAGTTCGCTGCCTCTGTTCGGTAAGATGAGCGATGACCAGTCGGCAACCGACTCTCCTCATTTCCCATGCTCTCTCGTTACTCTGATTTGCGAGATATCACGCTGATTAAGGAGGGTCCATGCCGATTTGTCATCACTAATTGAGATCTCGATTTACCATATTCTCTCGTTATTATTCCACATTAAGTTTGAGAGAAACACATTTGAGTTTTCGTGAATATTCATAGTCTATGAATGAATATTCTTTTAGAGATGCAGGTTGAATATTTTTAGAATACCAGATTCCTGGTTCATAATACACATTAAAGCCATGAATTACACTTGAAACTATCACTTTTTTCACACTATGAATCAGGCCGGCCACCACCCCAGAGTGATGCTTCAGAACTTGATCTGTTTCTGAAGCATATCCCAATCATAGTGTGAAAAAAGTGATAGTTTCAAGTGTAATTCATGGCTTTAAAATGTATTATGAACCAGGAATCTGGTATTCGAAAAATATTCAACCTGCATCTCTAAAAGAAATGTAAATTCGGTTTCGGCTCTCTCCATTCTGCACACTCTCTCTTTTCTCTGATTGGCGAGATAGTGTGCAAAATGGAGAGAGCTAAAACCGAAGTTGCTTTATCAATCTCTAACCCTCGTCACTTTCAGACACTCGCAGCGATCGATCGACTGGATTCCATGGCACTACCGACGCTCCCAGACGGCCGAATCGGGACTACTGCTCTCTTCTTGAGTGGCCATGGGATGGAGTGGATGGGCGATCAGTACATTCGCGGCAAGGGTTGCAAGGTCAGACCAAGTACTGTTGAGTTCGATAGTGGGGACAGAGTGAGATATCTTTTGTTCGTTGAGCAAGTATTCGATTCTCTGTCCGACGAGATAGTGTGCAGAATGGAGAGAGCCAGATCCGAATTTACATCCCTAGTTACAATGCTTATTCAGGCGTCTCTTCCCTGTGAAAACGGGAACGTCAGCTTGACCAAGGTTGCTGACTACCTGGACTCCAAGGGTCGCCTGTTCCAGCTCATCTGTCTGGCTTGCAGGGATATTCTTGGCGGTAAGGATGGGGAAATGACTGACGATTATTGGATGGATGAAATTTATGACGTGGAAAAAGGTCAAAACGAGAAGAGAAAACATTTGAATTCCCGCCATTGCGTATCTCAGCTCCCAGTGAAGCTAGCGACTTGAAACTTCGTTTTTGGGGTGGAAAGAGGATTTTCACCCTATATTCCAAGTTTCAAGTAGCTATCTTCACTGGGAGCTGAGATACGCAATGAAGGGAATTCAAATGTTTTCTCTTCTCCTTTGACTTTTTCCACGTCATTAATGAGTTTCAGTAATCATTACGAATAGAACTTAGAAGCACAAGGAACGGGAAACGGTAGTATCCATTGCCAAATGGCAGTTGATCTCTCGCTTCAACAAACCAATTCAAGTAATCACTGATGGGAGAAGCTGAGGAAATGGATAAGAATGAATCGAGATTCTGATCATTTCAGAAAGGATCGAGCCCGCCCCCCGTTTTCGCTCGGCCAAACGTCGACGCGATTTTCGCCTCGCCACGGGGAAAGTCGTTCTGGCAGACGACCATTTGCGACGCGCGCGAGAAGATCACACAAGTGAGATCATTATCAGCGGTGCCTGATCGAATAGTTGCTCTCTCCATTCTGCACACTCTCTTGTTGATTAGAGAAACTGGCATGCGTTGCGTATGTAAATACGATAAAACGTATCAGGTCATGGTAGGAGATACTGTAGATTAGCGTCTAGTAATAGCTCTCTCCAATCTGCACACTCTCTTGTTGGTTAGAGAAAACGAAGGAGTGTGCAGAATGGAGAGAGCTACTATTCGAACGACAACACTACTCATTATAAGATTCTAGGCTACTCCAATTATCGTGATTGCATACGGGTGTTATATTACTCTTCTTTCAGGAACTGAGATCGTACTCCACCGACATGAGGGATCTCATCAAGCTCCACACGTATCGGTTGCCGGATCTACTCGGTACGGACGGAGGGATAGAGACGATCACGCGCCGCAGCCCCTTCGAGTGTCAGAGCATCAAAGTGAGCGCAATGATAATACTTTATTGATATTATACTTTAGCTGTGAAGAACCGTTCTATCAATCAATATTGTTCAATCAATATATCCTTAATATTTGACTCTTTCAGCCTCGAGAAGGACTTTGAGGCGTGGCGTGGTGCGATGCTAGCAGTGGAGGAGAGTCGAGGAGATGGAGAGTTGTGATAAATATTGATCTGAAGATGCATTTGTTGTTGATACATTGGGAAGGGAAGACAGCTATAGATCTATGCGTTGTTATTCACAATTTATTTGATTTTTTAAATTTCTGAATAAGAATGAACAATGAGTTTATTAAGAAGGAATCTGGGTGGAGAGAACAGAGGGCAAAGAAATGTAGAAATCAGGGAAGATGTGGATACCAATCTCAATGTTGTCCTTGGACTTTGATCTTTGGTCTCCAATAGTCATTTTATATTCAGAACAAACAAATGCTCTATGCATCAGCCCATAAACATTACTCATTAAAAAAAAGTTGCAAGTTTTCTTGCCAATGTTTCGCCTATGTTTCAGTCGTTTTTTTTTTTAAACCATCTATAGAGGTGTCCGGAAAATTCGTTCACTATTTTTCGAATATTATTCTCCTGGCAAGTTTACATTAATCGAGTAGTTGGAGTGAGTGTACTGAGTAAAGCCCATGGGACATGAAGGATTGGTTAGACTACTTTATCGGTCAGATGCGTTTCGGGCTAACTGCCCATCATCAGTGACAAGATGAAATTACTCTAGAACGAAGCATACATTTGGGGGGGGGGTCGACATAGAACGAAAACGCGATAAAAACAAGCGAAATGGTAATTCAAAAGGAATGGATTAGAGAAAGGGTTAGAGATAAGGAAAGAGGGGAGCGAGTTGTTTACATGAGGGAAGGGGGGGGAGGAAGTGAAGGAGGAATGGAGAGGAGGCGAGGAGAGAGAGAGAGTACAGAGATGAGAGAGAGTGCCTACACAGGGTCAAAGAGAGAGAGAAAGGAGTGAGAGTGGAGTAACATCATCAGTGAGTTCATAACGAGCGTTAATGGGAGGATTGAGGGAGGTAATGAGAAGGGACTCAGCTACTTTACGTTTGACAATATTTGATTCAATGTGAAGAATGGTGCCAGACAATTTGATAGGAAGAGAGTCAATGGAATGATGAGAGAATGGATTATCAGAATTAGACTTAGTAAGAGGATACTTGGCAGATCGATAATGCTCTTCAGCACGAGCATGGAGGGGTCTGCCACTATGACCTACATAGAATTCAGAACAAGTAGTACACTCGAGGCGATATACAACTCCTGCCAACTGGCAGGTTCCTACACGATTGAAAGGACAGAATGGACAACGATCGCCTAATTTACAGTGAGAATCGAGGTATCGATTGCGAGAAAGTAGAGAGAGGAGGGAATGACCAGTGGATTCAACAACAGTGACATCAAGATCAGCGTTGGAAAGTGCAACTCGGATATCGGATGTGAAGGAATCAGATATAAAGGGTATGGAGAAAATGGGGTTGGAAGGCATCTGAGATCGATTCCTAATGCCCCCGAGCGTAACATTGTTCGTAATACTCTTCGTACCGCCGTCTCTCTTTCCTCCCCTGGCTATGAGAATGAATCGAGAAAGCTTGCTCTCTCGATTTGCCATTCAAATGGCTACGATCCCAAAATGTCAACGAGGAGAGCTTTCAGAAAATAACCATATGTAAGGGGTTCGGTCCAGGGGGGAACGCGGGACAGTCAGTTGAAGGGTCGATTTTTGGAAAATGGCGAGTGTCCCGACTTTGACGTCATCTGTGACCTACCCGACGTCATCTGAGCCCCTCGCCACCAGGCCAGTTCGATGCGCCTCGACGCGTAGAACAAAACCTATATTGTTGCCAAATCTTGCCATCAACCCCCCCCCCCCCCCCCCCCCCCCCCCCCCCCGTTCTGCCCATGTTGTTTGCTTTGACCGGCCAATAATCGGACACACATCCTTTTATATAGGGCCGAACGCCAGACCCGACCGCGGTCGGGCGTTCTAGACTGAAGATGATTATGTGGACGGACAGAGATTTAATATATGGCAGATCAGACGACTCTCAGTTTTCTCCTTTGTAGCTAAAAACAGGAAATTTTAGAAGAAAATGATTAATATATTCAGGTACACGAGAAGGCCGATGTGAGGAGCAGCCGATTCGCTACTGCAGTGGATATCGTGTTGGTGATCGTTGAGTCTCGTCTCCCAGCGATGGCTTCTTCTCTGGCTTCCGACGATGCCGAGTTGGCTGCTCTCCACTCTGCACTCACTGCTGTCAGTTATTTTATTTAGTTCTGAATTTCAATTTCGTGATAACAGTATTCTGAAACAGCAATTCACTTGTTCAGTTCTGATAATTTAATGAATGAAGATGTGAAACACATTCTCAATACAAATGGGGAAAAAAATATGCAAAAGGAAAGTCAATCATTATCAGGCGGCCTACAAGCAAGATGCGATCGATGCTCCATTGCCCTTGTTCCCGAAGCAGTGTGCACCCGGCGCCCCCACAAGCTCGACCCTCCGCTTTGCTGCAGCTGCAATCCAGAGGATTCAGAACGACGAGGCTAGTCACATCTATCTTTGAGGGGCATTCGAATCTTACATAGCGAATACAAATTCCATCATTTCGTGATCCTTCCCTCTCTTTCCTTCTCTTCTATTCTTCTCTTCCTTCAGGTCACTCCATCTCTTGTAATGGCCTCATACCCACCGTACCTGACTGAGGAGAAAGGAGAGGAACTTCGATCCATCGCCGATGCCATCGTTGCCCTGGTGAAAGAGGAGATGAGCGGAGTACGGTAGATGAAGGTTACGGTAGGAGAGGAATTGTATGGGTCAGAGACAAGAATCTACCGTTATTATTCCGGGTAAGGGAATCTTCACCGCCCATGATCCGACGGGGATGTTCGAGCAGGAGAGTAGGAGAAGATTCCGACAGGTACGGTGGATGGAGAGTAGATTACGGTAGGGAGAAGTGTTGGATGGGTCACTCGTGATTGCAGATGCTCTTCACCACTGAGAGACTTGAGAAGCACATCTCAAGGGTCACTATCTCCCATGAAATGATGTACCAGGCCAGTGATCTTTGATCTCAGATTTCGGTGATCTTTGATCTTTGAACTCAAGATTAAAATAATTCTTGATCTTTGGTCTCGAACTTTGTTTTGTTACAGAAAACGGACAATGGAACTCCCTTCGTTGTGCTGCTGGCTGAGAGGGGAATCTACGTCGGCGTCCAGGTTAGAAAATAATAAGTAGAGATCAAAGATCAATGACGGATGATTGAGGTGGATAAGGGCGTTATCCCCATGGCTGGAACTGATGTGGTGTTAGTTCTCAGGAAATGGCACTGGAAAAAGTAAAAGGGGTGTTAGTTTTCTCGGAAAAAGCTCTTGGAAAAAGCAAAACATTTGAATTCCACTTACCGTGCCCTCAACGAGCATAATGTCTTCCTCGAGGGAACCCTTCTCAAGACCAGCATTGTCACTGCCGGTGAGTATTAGTGATGCCGTTTCGGGTTTCCACTCTCTCCATTCTGCACACTCTCTCGTTTATCCGATCCACGAGATAGTGTGTAGAATGGAGAGAGCCAAAACCGAAATGACATCACTTGTGATTATCGTAGTTGAGAGAAGGAATAGTAAGAGAAGGGAAGGGGGTACGGTAGTGTGTATCGATAATTGACTTTCTCTCTGTCAGGTAATTCTGCCTCAAGCAAGCCCAGCAACGCGGAGATTGGCCTCGCCACCGTGACTGCCCTCTAGGTGCGCATTGGAGGAAGGAGATGACGTCATTTCCTAATTGACTAGTGATGACTCAATCCATCTCTCTTCTCTTTCAGCATACGGTTCCCTCTGCTGTTCCCGGCATTCTCATCCTCTCTGGAGGACAATCGGATGAAGATGCCACCAAGAACCTCAACGCCATCAACCAGGTTTGATCTTTGATCTTTGATCTCTCTCTGACTGAACTTTGATCTACACTTGATTGATCTATCACTAATTGATCTGTGATCTCTTCCTGATTGAACTTTGATCGTTTATCTCTCTCTGATTGATCTTTGATCTTTATCATTCAGGTGGCTGGGCAGAAGCCCTGGGCGCTCTCTTTCTCGTTCGGCCGTTCTCTCCATTCATCGGCACTGACGAAGTGGGATGGAAAGGAGGAGAATGTCAAGGATGCACAGGTACTAAAGGGGTACTGTAGAAGAGGGAAGTAGTGGAGCAATAATATGCAATAATATGACAATAGTCTAGCCTTGGTATCTTAATTGTGCTATTATATTCTTCCGTATTCTTCCCTCTGATCTTTGATCTCTCATCTTCAGGCCATTCTCATTCATCGTGCTTCCTCCAATCAACTGGCTGCTATCGGAAGATACTCTGGAGATCCCACTACCGATGCGATCACCTCTCAGTCTCTCTTCGTCGCCAATCACGCCGATTGAGAATAGACTCCGCCCACTCGAGGCCACGCCCCCTTCCATGATATACCCCTTATTTACTCACGTCCTAGTCTCCGTATTTGACGAGAGACTTAAATAAAGCTAATATTAATGAAATGGTTTGTATTGTACGAATTTGGTTTTTGATGAGCACTTGAATAGAAATAAACTATTATATTTTAATTGTTTCGAAAAAGGCCGAAAAATGGCGGAGGTAGAGAGGGTGCGCAGCGAAATCTCTTGCACTCATTTAGCAGCCCTTTCCCTGAACAAATTACAAACTGCGCGCGCCCATAACTCGGTTCAAAATTGATCTACGTCCTTCAAATATTGGATTCTTATCTTGGGTGAAGGGATCAATCTGGCTATCGCGCCAGCTTCCCCGACTAAATATTGCTGCCACTCCTCCTTTAATCGTTTCTCAGTATTTCGTCTATGTAACATAGACTATGTTTCAGTTGTATATTTTTTTTGCAAATTCGATAGAAAGTACACAAAAATACAAATAAATGATTTATCAGTT
Source organism: Pristionchus entomophagus (assembly GCA_036245825.1). NCBI lineage: Eukaryota > Metazoa > Nematoda > Chromadorea > Rhabditida > Neodiplogasteridae > Pristionchus > Pristionchus entomophagus. The sequence goes on from BTSX01000001.1 coordinate 13,017,459, forward strand.
TGTCCTGGAGTACTTTTCTCCATCAGAGATATGTTCATCGATTCCCTTCTCTCCTCTCACTTCAGCATCTCTATCAGAGATTTGATCGGCTTTATCTTTTCTTTATCGGATCTCTTCGATTTCTTCTCCCCGTCAATTCGCTTCGACTTGCTGTCTTTGTCCAAATCCTGAGATAAGTTTACTTTTATAAAACGAAAAAAATCACGAGCAACGAGGTTATGACATCTTTCATAGATCAAATGATCCTCCGAAATGGTTGAACAAACATCATGATGTCGGTGATTGATTCCAGAGCTCTCTTTCTTCATTTTGCACACTGCCACGTCTCTCTGATAGTGTGCAGAATGGAGAGAGCCAAAAGCGAAATTAGGGTGAGGAGAGGGAGCGGGGCTTGAGTGGGCGGAGCATTCGAAAGGGGCGGAGCCTCGAGATGCCGATTTACAGGCGGCAAAGTGTTCCGAGGTGCGCACGATGACGCGAATGACTACAATACGGGATACGCGGTGTTCAATGCTACGAAGGTGAGATAAAGGAATATCACAATGATAATCATATGCTTCTGAACCTTTTCTAGATTTTTCACTAGATACATTAGATGTATTAGGGACCTTCTCTGCTTCCGGTGTGAGGATCTTGAAGCCGCAGCGACCCTCACGGTTGATGTACATCACGACGCCGTTATTCGCCTGCGACCGGGAATTGATTGACGGTTACGGAATGTTGGAGCCGGGAATTAGACAGCCAGAGCCGGCAAATATTTATTTTTTTGTTGTGAAATCATGGAGCCGGGATTTCCAGAGTCAAAGCCGGGAATTAGCATAGCTCCAAAATCCGGAAATCTCAGAGCTTGCTACCGTACCTTTACAGTACCCCTACCGTAACCCTCAAATTAACGCTACAGTAACCCCAAACGCATTCATACAGTACTTATACAGTACCCCTACCGTAACTTTCAAATATACGCTACAGTAATCTCAACCGCATCGATACAGCATCCCTACCGTAACCCACTCTTGCTGAAGATCTCGTGCATCTCGACGAGCACGCGCAGGATGTCGTTGAATTTGAAGTCGAACTGGATTACGGTAATTGAGTGATCTTTGATCTTTGATCTCCCTCTCAACTCACATAGTTTCCACTGTACTTCTGACTGGTCAGGCAGTAGATCATGTCCATGTATCCCTTCCCCGTCCTCTTCTTTCTGGCTTCTGCAGATGCCGCACCCTTCTTCTGTCCTCTGTCCTCTGGACTGAAAGATCAGAGATCATTATCATCATTATATATAACATATACAATCTACACAGATAATGTCGTCATCACTACGCAATATTTGATAAGCTGATTGCGTCGTCACTAAGTGATCCCACATCAGATTTTAGCGTTATAACTAGAAAATCGCGGTCATTAACGTTGTTGATTGCGTCATCATTAGCGCATCTTGTGATCCCAGATATTCCGAAGTCATCATGGATACCGTACCCCTGTCAAGCTGGGTAGATCATTGGGTCACACTCACTCGCTCCGTTCGGGGTCCGTTCGCTCGTCCATAGTGAGAGACGACCGATCACGAGAGGAGAAGAGGGGAGGGATGGGAGGAAGAGGGGAGAGGAGGGAGAGAAAAGGGGAGGGGAATCAACAACACGTTCGCATGCAAATTGAGATCACGAGATTTGTTTGGAATTTTTAGGGCAAATTTAGTTTCAGTTGTTTTCGATAAACTTCATTTCGAGGACGAATCAATAATTCACTTTTGAAGGTCTTTGATCTCACATGATAAAACTTTTTTTTCTAGCAACATAGGAATTTATGTATTTTTTTAGTTTAAATTTTCACTGAATTGTTGCTTCTTCAATCACTCGCCAAAAGAAAATTGCTCCCGGTGAGGCTCGAACTCACGACCTTCAGATTATGAGACTGACGCGCTGCCTACTGCGCTACGGAAGCACTCTGCCCTACGGCTATTATCATCCGAGAGTACACGGGTGGAGCACAAAGCTCTTTGTGTTCCTATGAGCAATGCCACAAAGTATGTTTTGAAAATATAGACAACTAGTTTGCGGGGGAAAGGAAAGAGACGACAACCAAACTGATCCACTCTTATATTTTATTTTTCATAGTGCATTTCTTGTTCTGCAGAGTCGACCGCATTGTGCGTTACCGGTCCATCTATCGGTTTCGTTCGCTTGACTTCTTTCAATTCATGTTCAGATTGGAGAAATGACGATAAACTTTCTGAATCTTCCTCAAAATGCGACGAATATCGTCTTCAACTTCTTGGACTATAAATCACTTCGAGTAATGAGAGAGGTAAGCACCATTCTTCGATAATTGTCAATAATTTTATTTCACAGGTCTGCAAAAGGACGAAAGTAATGGCCAATAGAAAGTCCATTCTCAAATGTCATAAAACGGTGGTTGACACTCTTACTATTCACACGTCTCTTCTGATTAATTATAAGAACGGTGTTCAGGTTATTTATATTTAAATAATATTCGTTTTCATTTTCTACTAATATTTTGATTTAGATAGGGGACGCCATACCTCAACTTTCTGTGAAGTTTCACATCTCGAATAATTGGTATTATCGTGTTTGGAGATCTTGCTTGCGCTCAGCGCTGAATCAGCTCAAAATTAACGACTATCAACAATATAATTATCCTGTGGGTTGGATTACGTCTAATTATATGAACATTCCTGCAGTTTTATTTTAAAGGAGAAGTAGCAGCAATATTTAATCGGGGGAGCTGACATGATAGCCAGGTTGATCCCAGGAACCATGATGGGAATCCAAAATTTGAAGGTCGTAGGTTAATTTCGGACCGAGTTATGGGCGCGCGCACAGTTTGCAAGATGATCAAAGGGCTGTAAAATGTGTGCGAGAGATTTCGCAGCGCACCCTCTCTCCCTCCTCCAATTTTCGACCATTCCCTGTCATCCCTTTTGCAAGAGGCTAGAGCGGCAGAGAGCCTAGAGACCGTAGGGAGAGGGGCCAAAGGTCAGGTGAGAGGGCAGATACGGTAGTTCAAGGGAGGATTCCTCTCTCACTAGCATGGACATGGTCGTGTCCTTGCTAAACGCAGTAGTATGAACCGGCAAATCGTGGTGGGAGTAGCTAGATGTCATTGCTGACAGTACTTCTTTAAATATCTGTTCATTAGTAAAATTTTGTTCACAGAAAATATAACTATTCTTCTTTTCGCTCTGAGTATGATAACCTGAATATTGTTTCCTTCATTCCAAGGAGTAGTGAACTATTATCTTTTCGAAATGTTTTTCAGAATTTGCAAGCTCAAATGACTAAGGACGAGTTCCGAGGGCTCCTGGAATACTTTCAACCATTCATTCAAAATGCCGATTTTGGAACTCTCGAAATCTGTCATCATGAACCGTAGATTGCTGAACTTTGTTCCTTTTTTCTCAAATGAAAAATAGTTTCGAACTTTTAACTCAAGGATTCTGGAAGATTAGATACACTCGACTTGTAAAACCAAAACATGTTATTTACAGCTCTCCTTATGTTGATTTAATTCAGCAAATTCGAGCTGTTTATATCAGCTTTATAATTCCATTGCGTACCAAAGGTGATTGTTGTATCTATTATATTTCTCGGGAACCGGCGTTTCGATTAAAAGAGGCGTTTCGCAATTCGCATGTCAATCGGAAAACCCATCGGCGCTTTCCCTCTCTCCAATATCCCCTCCCTTTCCCTCGTTTGGAATAGAGCCTGTGCTTCAGCCCTGAGCAATGAGCGATTGGCTTGGCACAAAATCAATCGCTCATTGCTGAGTTCATATGAAAATCGGTAACATGAGATTTTCGAAAGTGTGATCGGGTAACAGACCTCCTCTATCTAACTCATCTAGCAAGATATTCGTGGAACGTCTTGTTAAAATTTAATACCGAAATCGATAATTTCCAATTAACAACAAACCACTTAGGTTTCTATCTTTTTTTAATATTCCTAAATTTTTCAGAATTGAAATTTCTATATCGCCTGGCGGACATTGCTGAGTCACTCGCTATTGTAATAAACCATGCAACTGTTCATGTCCATACTGATACTGAAACAACATTTGTGGTTCACCCTTCGAATTGCTTGGAGATTATTCGAGTCCTGTTAGGCGCGAAATGCCAAGATTCAAGATCACTGATAGACGTGCAACTAGACTAACGCTTGGTGATTCAGAGGAAATACTTCAGGTACTGTTAAATTTAACTTTTAAAAAAATAAAATAATTAAAGTTAGATAATAGCGTATTTGCAGCTTCTTAATCACAACAACGCGAAGTTTTGTATCACTTCATGGACTGATGAAGATGAAATGAGAGTGCCAGTAGGTGCATACAGAGTTGGCATCGTCGGTTGGGGGGGGGGGGGGGGGGTTCAAAAAGAACTCACGATCAAGCACTTGAACATGATTTGAAGGAATTTACTACAACAACAAAAACTAATCACGTTAATTATCTCTATCTATTTTAACGGTCATTTTAAAGTAATTTATCTATTCGCAACTCTTCAAGCATTTCTGTAATAAATACATTGTTGTCAGTTCTCGATTTTTCACACAAGCCCATCACACTTTCCCATAATTGTTTATCACTATTGAAGCTCTGGCTCAGACTGAGTTTGTTCATACACCGTATCAGGAGAAATTATAGAATAAAAGAATCTCGGCAAGATGAAATTATACAGAGGCGAGTAAGATCGATAAAAAGGGGAAGCTCATTCGGGGATACGGTAGATCGATTATCCTATGAGGTAAAATAGGATTCGTTAAATCAATGATTCATTGCTTGACCATCTCCTGCATGTACTCGTCCGTGATGAGAGGTGGGTCCTGAACGGATGGAGGATTACGGTAGGGATACGATAAATGAATGATGAGAGAAATTGCTGAAGCTATGATTCTAGATCAATGGTACAGTGCAGTATGCTTGTGTTTGTTTTCTATACTGTTGTGGACTACGGTAGCTATTACGGTGGGGAAATGACCTCGATCGATCGATGATTGGGTTTCGGTATTTACCTGCGTATCATACAGCATCACACAGGCGAAGACGATGGTGCAGATGATGAATATCCACATGATGATCTTCTCGAGCATCCTGACACGATTGTTTGCTGGTTACGGTAGTCGAATGTCGATTTTCTGTTCTTACAGAATCATTCCCGTACCAGTAATCGCTACAGTTACGAAACAGTGTTCGTTATTTGTTCCTTCAGTAGTCTACGAATGCACATACAGTACTCCTACAGTAATCCTTCAGTACTCCTTTATCAACCCATTTATCGATCGATACCTGGCCAGCATCTGCCACTCCTTGCGAATGCGTCTCAGGTGCTCGTGAGCCGTGAGATCCTGACGAATCGATTGAACCGCATTGTAGACGTCCATCACGATCGAGTTGAGCACCTGGGGAAGATACGATTGCACCACCAATCGAGAAATGACTTTTTAAAGCATTCAACTTATGCTTTGTTAATTTTCGAGTAGCGTGGGCAAAAATTGAATAAATTCTCTGTTGTGTTTGTCATAATCTTTCAAGTTTCATCATCGGCGAGAGAGATTTGTGAATGCATAAGATGGATAGTCCTTCATTCATCCCCGTTCGAGATACCTCTCGTACCTTGTCCTTCTCCGCCACATCGGATGCCGGCATCTCGGATATCTTCCTCGACATGTCCTGTCGCTGCACCTCTTCCGCCTTAATTAATGTTATTATTTAAATAAATAATTAAGTAATCTATGATAGATGTACGACAGGATTCCTACTTCACGGCCGACAGTGAGAGATAAAGGGAACTCAAAAGGGGAAAGTCTCAATCGCACACACTCTCGAAACTGAGGGGGACACGACACGGGGGATTTTTTAAATCTTTGATCTCTGATCTCTGAACCTCGGCTAGATCTTTGCTCATGCGTACATCGGGTCCGGGCGATGCTCCTCCGTGTCCCTTGATGAGCGTTTGCTGGAAAGCGAGAATGTCCCGTGCGAACAACCGCTTCAATTCGCTCAGTTTCTCCTGCAACGAAAAGGGCAAGCATACGGTAGAATCAGGGGTGGAGGGGCGGGTTACGGTAGGGAGGAGGAGGAGTGAGAGCAACGGAAAACTGCAGCGGCTATCTATATCTCTCGCCCAACGAAGGTACAGGTTCGAAGCGGAGAAAGGGTGAGGAAAATGAATGAGGGAGTAAAGCCAGTCGTGCTGAGTGCGCTGAACGGTTGCCTTAGCGAATAGTGCTGTCTCCATTCTGCACACTAGTGTGCTAAATGGATAGAGAAACTATTCGATTCGGCAACACTTGTGCATCCCTGAAATGTGCGAACTTACGTATTTCTTGAGTCTCATCTTGATGGATTCTTGGGTGTTTGTGAGTTCCGTGCCGAAGAAATACTTGAGGAAGAGACTCCGATTCACTTGAATAGACAGCAGGAAACTGCGCATGCGCTGGAATGGAGACGGTTACAGAGGGGGGAACGACAATGGTGTATTTTGATCTTTGATCTTTGATCTACACCCTGAAGGAAAGAATAATGACGACATCACTATCATCGAGGCAATCAAGCGATTTTTTTCTATAAAAAAGATCAGAAGAAATTATTAAAAATCGAAGCCACACAGTTTAAAGTGAAACTCATTTGATTTTTATGAGTCTCTTCGCAAACCAAACGAAAACCAATTGAATTGTGTTTAAAATTTAGTGAGCATGAATTGCTTTCTCTACATACTCTAGGCAACTTCCATCCCCCAAATTTTCGGCTCAGGCTAACCTTTGGAATGGGTCTGCCCGCGTTTCCGTTCATCTGAATGCCCAGCGTGAACGTTGTGCAGTACGTGGCCAGAAACATGATGAAGATCAGACCGACGTAGTACTGTAGAGGGGGACGATAGATTATTAATCTATCGAGGACTGGGGTTTTCGGTTCCATTCTGCACACTCTATTCTTTCCGCCGGAGAGACGGTTTGCAGAATAGGTAAAGGAAGAATCCAAATTCAAAGCTAGGATCGAAAACTGATTTTATTACCTGTCCAAGCAGCGGTACGGAATCCGACGTGGCGGGAAGTTTGTCAGAGACCATCATCACTGCAATTTGAGCGATAATTGATTTTCAAAAATAATTTTGAAAATCTTACGAATGATAGCCAGCGAGAGAAGCGCAGTGACGCCCAGTGAGACCTGAAAGGTGAACTTTGATCTTTGGAATGGTTATTTTTCTTTTATACAGGTTTTGGAATTATTGTCCAACCACAATGAGCATTTTCCGAAAAGATCATTGAAAGATACGATATATGACTTTCAAGAGTATCCTAGTGAGGAATCCCTGACTTCAGAATCGTAACTGGTCTTTTTGCCTATTGATGACGTCATCTCTCACCTTCTCCGTGTTTTCTCCGGTGCTCGAGTGAGGAGTGAAGAAGCCGATGACAGTGACGATGGTGATGAAGGCAGAAGGAATGATCAGAGTGAACTGAAATGAAGGGGGTTTTGGTGACTAAAAGGAGATATAATCTCAGTATCAGATATTCAGGTCGCCTAAATATCGAGAAAATAGCATGTAAATATTCTTATGTAGAGCTGTTTTATTTCATTAAAATAAACTCCAAAAAATATTCGGTGGGATTTCATATTGTTTTATTGGTGATCTAGGAGAAGAGAAGATAGCGGCGTCTCACCAGGTAGTACGACGGGTTCCTCTTGATTGCGAAGAAGTAGCTGATGTCCGGATACGGATTGGGACAGCACTCGTAGAATCTGGAATATAGCATTGAAAAGACCGAATATTGAGTGCTGGTAAACTACGTTTTTCTATTATTAGGATATCTCCAATCACAATATTGACTCTTGGTATTATGTTCAGTTTATGAGATTCTTGTGAAACACATTCGAAACCCTCGTACGAGAAAACTTTTTCTCTCCATGCACTGATGAAGTCATGAATTCTCATGTGTTCTAGTTCCCTGTTCCAATCTGAAGAATACTTGAATTATTCAATTTGCGAGACATTCAAAAGACTGGAGTACATAAATAGCAAAGGAAGGAAATAGCCCAATTTCCGTGATTTGTATTTGCACAATACTTGAGCAGTTTAGGTAATCTGAGAAGGGTCATTACATACATAAGCGGCGTCAGACTACCTAGAAAGATGTAGGCAGAGCCATTTAGAGGAGAAGGAGTCATTTCTCTGATTTAGGCTACCAAAAAAGAAGATACATGATTCTCAGTTGCCTTAAGAGCAATTCGCAGGAGAGACGAGTCAGGGTTTGAATTAGGGATTTTCAGCCCTTCCCCTCTCTTTTCTGGGCCAACTATGAACTCAGATTGTTTTCCATCAGTAGCGCCCAGTAATGATGACAAAACGAACTCGGCAAGCCGGCTACACCGTTGAAAATGCAGGGTTTGAGCCGGCTTCAAGTCGGCATGCAATGCCGTTTTGTCCTCAATAGCACCGAGTATCCTTTCAACTTATCTTTAGGAACAACGAAAACAGTCGAATTTACTTGAGATTGCTGCGATACTTGAAGTCGACGAGTTTCCACTCCATATTGGGGATGTAGTGAGTGAGCGTAGCCAGGTTCGTTCTGAATTTATATTTACTTTTAATTATTGTAATTTAATACAATAATTATAGTATTACTTGTTGGCGTTGGGCGCTGCTGTGGGCTCTTCCGCCGTTTGCAGCATTATCTACAATATTTCGTTATTTATTTTGTTATTTATTTTAATTGATTAAATTACCTGCGACCCATCGTACGACCACGAAGCGAGCATGATGTAGCAGATTTGCTGGAACATTATTTTTGTACAGCGAACGCTAATCATATTGAAAAGCAAAGTGATAGAGTCTTACATGGTACTGGTGAAACTCAAATCATCGAGGAAATGACTATTCTCACCTGATCGAATGGGAATTTGTTCATATTCAGATAGCAAGTGATGTCGATTATCATCGCCCGGAAGAGTGACACCTGTAATTGTTTAAATTTATTTAATTAAAACAACATTTTTAAAAAATAATTGCCCTCAGGAGACTTCGGCAAAATAATTGCTCCCGGTGAGGCTCGAACTCACGACCTTCAGATTATGAGACTGACGCGCTGCCTACTGCGCTACGGAAACTTGTTTTCTCAACCTTCTTCAGATTGATACGTTTTGTGTTTCATCTGCTCATCTCGCAATGAATTAATCAAACAACATAGCCGCAAGGATTGCTCCGTTCTTTCTTTCGCACACCTCTTTTTTTAAACCTTTTCCTGGTAAAGGGGGGTTCGAATATCAACAGCAACAAAAAGTCCATTCTGCACATTCTCAACGATCTGTTCTGCGCAAAAGTGTGTAGAATGGAGAGCGAAACTATCGACCCGGCATCAATATCTCACCTTCCCATCGTATTCAATCAATGAATTCGTCTGCAATTCGTTGTCTTTCACGTTCATGTTCGCACTGAAAATAGCTGTTTTCTACATTATTTCCTGATTCCCAATCTTTGTTTTCCCCGGCCAGAAACCGTGTTTTTCCTGACACCGAACAGAATCTCGCGCACTAAACCCGATTTGGACCCAGTATTCCGGTTTCTGTTCTTCTCAGAATACGGTTTGCTGATTTCATTCGGATATTTTCCGTTCTAAGTCACAGCCTCAGATCTCGTAGTACAATGTTAACGTCAAAAGACGAATGACGAGCCCTTTCATATCCGTCTCGCGTCACTCACGTGTTGTTACGCAAAAAGTGAAATAAAAACACAGAACTACAGTAAAAAATATGATGTATCATCCATTCCCTTCATCGATTTCGTTGAATTCCTCCTCTTCATTCCCATTTTCTCTAATTTGCGAGTCTCAAGGACGGGAGTGGGAAAACTCTCCCACGACCACTCGAAAAGATCCACTGAAGAGAGGAAGAGGATGGAATGTGACTCAACTCCTCCTCTAAACTAGACTTGAGAATCGGATTCAGAAGAATGCAGGTTTTGATCGAATTTTGCATCCTTGAAAACACTTGCGAATACTTCAAAAATTGTCTACACCGCGTGTTCAAAACTGTAAGGAGTTGCCTCTAGCTTTCACGTAAAGAAGCATATCCTTTTGAAAATTTCGAAAGAAATTTACTGGGTAATGTTGCCATATCGGATAGCAGCTTTCTCCATTCAGCACACTCTCTAGTCGCTCTCATCGATAATAGAGTGTGCAGAATGGAGAGAACATCCGGCATTACTGTGGAAAAAGATGAAAAAACTCACTTATTGTACACGAGCAGATCGGGTTTCCAGATCATATCCGCAGGTACGTGAAGCGTGGAGATACCCCCGAACTCGGCCGGGTCCCAACGAAGGAATTCGTCCATCCAGTACTGTAAGGGTACGGTATCTCCTTCGATCGATAAACGTCATTGGCAGTAGCTTCAGATTAACGAATAAAAATATCGAATTTGAGGACAAACGTAAAAGTGAAGTATTGTTAGTTATAGATATTTTGGGAATAAGCTAATTAGTAAAATTACTAATCAATACCTCCTCCAGCCAGCAGTACAGAGTGATAATCTGGTCATTCTCTTGGATCTTTTGAATCTGCTTGAAGTAGAGTTGGACCGTGACGTTTGTAGGACCACTCGAGTCGTCCTGAATTTATTTTAGATTTTAAAGTGAATAAAAAATCAATTATTATTACCTTCACCGGCCGGAGCTCCTTTCTGTAGTCCTTGAAGAGGTAGTTGAAGAGTTGCTTCTGGTCGGAGGCCGAAACCTGAAGTTACACTTTTCACCTTTTTTTGGGTTTTCACGATTTTATCAGCGCCAAGCGCTTACAAAATGTACTGTAGTGAGCGAAGAAGTGCTTGATTAGGGGAAATTTCGCTGTTTTGGAAAGATGGTGGAATGGGTGAACCAATAAAACATGTTTAGTGACGTCGGAAGTGCTCAGTCTCTAGTTTACGTTTCATTATAGTCTTGGTCAGTGTTTATGAAACGCAACAGCATGACTAGAGAGGAGAAGGGCAGACTCTCCTTCTATCGTACTTCGTAAACAATACCGAACAAGTGAACAATTTGGTTCATTTTTGTCACTTTTTGAAAGTCGCGCGTGACAAACTTTAAAATTCTAATTTTTGTTTCTTATTTTTTGTCCACCCCGATTTGCCGGAATCGATCGAACATGTCACGGTGAAATATTTCTTTAAAGTGGAGAAAAACGAGAGTTCTAATTCAGTGATTACGGTAGTATGAGGTAGGTAGATAATTTCTACTGTAATCCCTAGTTTATTTTCTCAATTTTCATATTTTTTGCTCTCGATTTTCCCCATTTTAAAGGAATATTTCACCGTGACATGTCCGATCGATTCCGGCAAATCGGGGTGGACAAAAAATAATAAACAAAAAAATAGAATTTTAAAGTTTGTCACGCGCGACTTTCAAAAAGTGACAAAAATGAACAAAACTGTTCACTTGTTCGGTTTTGTTTACAAAGTACGATAGCGTAGTATATTGGCAATCAAGGAAAGAAATCGTGCGAAATCCTGAGGTTCTCTCCTCGTTTTATCAAACACCACACTGCGAAGTACAACGAAAGAGCTGAAATTATTTTGCCTTAATTGTAATTCCGTGTTTTGAAGCTTTCTTGTCACTTGGATGGTCGATTCACTCTCTCACTATTCCTTCAGCGCTTTCTCATTTGTCAAAACATGGAAAAGCAGGCGAAGCAACCTTAGATTTGCAGTACTCTACTCGCCACTAGTGTTTCCGGATCGAATACTACTCTCTCCATTCGGCACACTATCTCGCGGGTCAGAGAAACTAGAGTGTGCAGAATGGAAAGAGATATAGAGACAGAATGGATAGAGAGACTACTATTCGATATGGAGAAGTCTACTCACCACTGAGAAGCACGTGGCTGCCAGGGCAGCGATCATCCATCGGTCGATCATTCTCAGCACATGGAAGAGACCTGAAAACCCTCAATTCAGTCCTCAGTTCACGAAAAAAGAACAAGAAAACAAGACGAGGCACGACGATGACAAAATCAGATAGTAAGAAAGCTCGGAACAAGACAAGCCTTTCTCCCTCGGGGACTAAGAGAAGATGAGGAACACTTTTAGGCTTGCGGGGGAGGACCGAGAAAATCGGGAAGATCAACGATTACGGTAGGTTACGGTAGTAAGAAACTAGAGTGATTCTGCTGCAAAGAAAAGCCGCGCGCCTCCACTCGTTTTCACAGCAGAAGATTCCCTTCACTTCCCTTCCCTCCCATCTCTGATTCTATCTGTGGGACCCCTTCCTCTCCCTGCCGCGCACACTCTCCGTTACGCTCTTTAGCAGCAGAGAAAACGGAACTAGCAACTCTGGCCGGCGAGATAGTGTGCGAAATGGTGAGAACATTTCCTGCAGGGAAGATGCGAAAAGTGAGCAGCATAGAACGGGAAAGGCCTCCCCCGTATCCCTTTCACCCCCTCATTCCCCCTTCCTCCCCCATCTCCTCCTCCCTTCAGATTTCCCCCGTGTGACTTCTAGAGACTTGGAAGGAAGGGAAATAAACAGCCAATGATGCTTTGAACCGGCGATGGACGGGAGAAGGGCCGGAGTTGAAGTAGGAATTGGAGAGGCAATCACTAGACATTTCACCCTCCTCATTCTACCTATCAAGTCGTTCAGCCAAATTAATGGAGATGACACAACAGACACAGTATTCAACTGATCAAAATGCCGGGCTGGGACCTGCCCAAGTACGGTAGTTAGATTACGGTAGCCACAAACAGGAGCAATAGTTCCACTGCGAGATGTAGGCATCTTTTCTAGAAAACATGGAATGTTTTCTACTACGATATCTATCTTGACGATGCTGGGCAGTGTATAAATTCCGGACGAATACAATAGGAAATAGAAGATACTCGACCGCCAAATGGCCTGCCTATTAAGTCTGTGAAATGACGATATCGTTGCCGCCCCAGCAAAGACATCGCAGGCTCTGTGTTGAAAGAATACCTAGACGGCCTGTTCTCGAACACTGCCGAAACTGCGCATACGGCTCAAACAATACCAGGGATCCAGCGAAATAACAGTGACGTTAATTTTCCGGCCCAATGCAATAGGCAATAGAAGACCGTGCGCCCAGAGACGACAAAGAGGGTCCGGAATACCATAAAACCAGCGGGAAGGAAAGGAAGTTATTGGATGGAGGGTAGAGGATAGTGGTTCGTGGGAGTCGAGGAAGGATAAGAATGGAAAGGAAGGGGAAGGAACGTGGGGTTTGCACAGTGCCCGGAGACTGATGGAATGATTAGGATATTCTATGTTTTTCGTGATAAGGAATGAGCCATGGAAGACATCTCTTACAGCTGCGACGTGCAAAAAGAGAGGAAACCTCTACAAAATGATGCGGCAGATCATACTCGAAGATAACACGCCATCATCTCGTGAGGTATGACTTATTTGGAGAAGAACGGAACTAGAGAGAGCTACGTGTTGTCAAACCTCACAAAGCGTAGCGAACGCTAATACCCCGCTATTATGGAGGAGTGGCCAGAGATCGGGCCCAATTCATGGGTGCTTTTAGAAAATAATATTATTATGATTGCGGAACTTTTGTGAAAGCAGTTGCGAGGCGAAACCCGGATGTGAAAATGCTCGTGTGAAGGTTCGCACGCTAATTGTTCGAAGCCGAGAAAGAGACGCTATCGCATCATTATCGGAGCGGATCTGAGATTGGGCATCAAGAACGAATAAAGAATGGAAAGAACCAACTCCTCACTCCCATACGCAAAACCGCCCAGAGTCCGCGTGAAAACAGTACATTGGAGTGGAAATTAGATGGTTCTCGGATAGTCTCCGAAGGGAAATGAGCAACGCCAGACGGTGGTCAAGAATATTGTTGTCAAGATGACGAAAGCATTCATTAATTCGGCGAAAAGTGTGCAAAATGGAGAAATTCACTCTATGTATCTACAGTCTAGACTGTGAAGCCTATTAGAGGGGCAGATTAGTGTCTGGACTTCTGCAGAAATAGGAGAATGCTGATTCGAAGTCTCTGCTTGCCTTGAAAAACGTCGCGTCATTTCCTCGCGCGTATTGTTTTGTTGAAAATAAATAGAGACAAACCATTGATTATCATTCCTCGTTCTATTAAAACCGACTAGTGAAACTCACTTGCACGAATGATTGCACAGCCACCTCAGAAGCTATGCTAGATGACGGAAGTGACTAGATTCATCCTCACCTCAGACTCCACCCCGACTCTTCTTTTGACTAGAGAACAACAGGTGAGAACAAAGAGCGAGAGCGAAAGAAATAGAAAGAAGTGAGGGGGATGACAAGTGTAGTTGTCGTCCCGACAGCTCCGTCAGCTCCGGGAACACCAGATCCCTCTCCATTTCGCCTTATCTCTCGTCTTCTCTGAGCGACGAGAGACAGGAGAGCCGAGTCGGATCGGGTCGCATGTCGAAAAGCGAAGGAGATCGCTTGTACCAAAAACAGGGACAGGTGCGGGCTCGGATTTCTACCTGGAGAGAATGCGAGGACAAGGGAAGGACTGAAATCCGGTAAGGCCAAAGATTCTGGAGGCAGGTAACCGGGGGAAAGAGACGGCTTTTAGACGAAAGCCGTTAGAATGGGAAATGAGCGCTTTTCGTTTAGCGCTTTCTCGTATCTGAGAATTACTGTACATGACCATTCGCATAATACGCAAGATGAGACAATTAAACGACAAGGAACTGTCCGACCTGTCGACACACTTTCGAAAATATGTCAACTCTTTAGCTGACATCAACGAATAAATTGTCCGTCACCTATCCTTCTCGAGAAAAGCCTCGTGCCTAATTTCGGAGCCTGAACTTGAGTGATGGAGAGGAATCGTGCCCATTTCGGGAAAGAACGAGAGAAGAGAGACGGAAGAGAAGTCAGAGCGAGAGAGAGAGTACAGGGTGAACAGAGCAAGTGATAGAGCACTCGAAATCGAGAGGGTGAGAGAAGAAGTTCACGAATCTTGCAGAGAGAGGGAGGGGGCGAGGCTCAAGGGCTTCTAAAGGAGCTATGAGAACGCTCTCGAAACGCCTCTAAGATGACGTCGAGCGAGGGTGTCCGGATTTGAGATTCCGCTACAACGCGGACGTATTCAAAACCCGGATCTCTAAATCCCGGAATCCGGGAGGTGGTTTCTCCATTGAGAAGAGGGGAGGAGTCAGGGGAGGGATCTCACTTCTCTCTCTACTCAAAAGGAGAGGAGGAAACAATGGGAAAATGGAGAGAGAAGGGGAATTAGGAAGGGAAGGGGAGGAGAGAGGACGAAGCCCTTTCAGTTATGAGCACGCGCAAAATGTCGACGTGATGTTCGAAGTGTCAACAAGGAACAAAAGCTTTGACAAATATTAAATTTATTGCAAAATCTGTAAAAAAAAAAAAAAAAACGGCCTAGTAATTGTACTTATAATTAAAATTCGAACTGGTAGTCTCTCCATATTGCACACTGTTTGAACGGTCAGAGAAATAGAGAGAGAACATGCGAAATGTGGAGAGTCAGTCCATGAATTGTTACGCAACAAAAAGGTCAATGCTCGACGGGTTTAGGAAAAGGAGGTTAGAGGCGAAGTTGATGTGAAAGGATCAAAACATGACGGGATTGCTGATGATCGGAAATAGGAAACAGCAGGTGAAATCAGGAAATGTTCGATTATAGAATTACTGAAAGGTCAGCGGGCAGCAAACGTTTTAATGCATCCAAATCCCACCTAGGGAAAGGAGCCTCTCTGTTTATGCTTCATCACCAGTATAAGAAGGCGATTGACTGAGCAGAATTGATGGGTTAAATGGAGAAAAAAAATCAGTCCAAGCCGAAGTAACATCGCTCTAGTACCATGCAAAAGAGGGGCGAGGATTCTGAGAACGATGTTCGGGGAACAAGGGTCGTAGACAGTGAGACCTTGAACAAAAGATTAATCGCATAGTGAGCGAATGCGGAAAGAGTCGGAGAAAGAACCGGATATGTTTCATCATTATAAGTTTCCTTATGGACCCAGTCCGTAGAATGAACAAGCGAATGTAGATGAGGGCTGGGACAACACATTTGAGCAACAATTCTTTCAATCGTTGAAAAGCATGCCATCAACTTTTACGGGAGTCCTCTATCCGAGTATTCTCGCTATTAATTGCTCGAGACTTGGTTTTTCGGAGCGCTTTAAGGATTTGTTGTTTGCCGAAATTCGCAGTCCTGATATAGATGAATGGACAGTTGACTATCCATCGGGGGACTTTCCCTCCTCAGAGCCTTCGAATCTCCCCGCTCGCATATAAATTGCGGGCCGTAAAAGGGCGGTGATTCCATTGCGAATGCACGCGAAAAACGGAGAAACGCCGGAATTTCAGCCCCGATTGCACGGATTGAAAAGTGAGAGGAGTGAGGAATCTCACAATTATTCATCACTGAGTCTCATCGGCCAATCATCCGTATTGAAAGACATTTTTGTCGTCTCAGAAACATTACGAAAGAGAAAATCAGATATGATTCATTATTGTGTACAAATACGTGAAGACTCACACACGAGTAATGCCTTGTAGGATCCGTTTTCAAAACTCAGAATGTGAAAAGTGCAGGAAGAAAAATGCTGACGATTGTTCGTCGGAAGGGAAATCTCCTCTGAAAGCTGAGCCGTGATGGGAAGATTCCAGACAATCTCATAATCGTCGAGAAAAGAGAGCAAAGAGAAGAGACGATCGGAAAACGAAAGGTTCAGCAGTTTTTTGAATGATTTTACTTGAAGAGTCGTCCTATTCTAGGTCAGCTCAAAATAGAATAGAATTGAGTTTGATGTCATCAAAACGCGAAGGAGGATTACTCGAAATACGTACCCGCATCTTTAATCGCACTTAACTTACAGAGTTTGTGATCTCGAATTACGGAAATTACGCGTGCAATTAAACTCCGGTTGACCCAGATCTCGGATCTTTCCTGTCCAAAATATAGACGATTGCACGAAAAATTTATCGAGAGATAGAGCAAGTTCATTGCACAAATACCAGATCGTGAAAATTAGGAAAATACAGCACCTTGATTGAGCTAACAAATCGTACACGTATGAGGGTGCTACAGTGGGTCGTGGTGTGCCAGATGAGAATCGTCGCCTGTCGAAATTTCGACAGGACGAGCTATAGTAATCGTCGCCCTACTTCTTCACACCGTCCATGACGTCGTCCGTGAGTTTGATCTCCGGCTCTCGCTTCCCCAGCATGTAGGCGGCGAAGACGACGGTCACGATGATGTAGGCGAACATGATGAGACGATCGATAATACGGGTCACCTGGAATTAATTAAAGGATTTTAGATAAACTTGGAGTATTTCAGATTTATTTGGACTTAGTATTTCAGATTAATTTGGACTTAGTATTCTTCGAAGGCATTGAACGCATAGATTCATTGAAAATCAAAGTCGCACGGATTTACATCAGACTAGTGAAACTCATTTGAATTTTGTATATTTGGAGTAGGAACTGAAAACAAGCGATTCGACGGCTATTTTTCCACAGTGTGTCCAGATTCGTCATCATACATGAATTCTGCAGAAAATTCGAAAGTGCTGGTAGTCACTGTTTAATTTGTTTTGGTTGAAGAGTAAGTCAGAATAAAATTGGAAATCAGAGTCGGTCTACTTTACATGAGACTAGTGAAACTGATTCAACTTGGAAATTGAGAAACGTCAAATGACACCGGCCTTTCAATTTCTGAGAAAATTACCTGCTGCCACTCGAACTGGATCCGGCGCTGCTCGCGATCTGCAAAATAGTCGTGGTGTGCCAATTAAGACGGTAATTTGCAAGCATTTTGGCCTATGCCCGGACACGTTTCTCTAGCAATGAGAACCGCGAGCATGTACTCGAGTACCTCTATAGGAGATATCGACGCAGAATTGCACGGCCTACAAAATGTATATAGTGGTGTCTATGAGTTTTGGCGAAAATCGACAATTTGTCTCAAAAAACCAAAATGACATGTTGAAAAAATCGTGTTGGCAATGAGTGGTAATCAATTCAAACACATATTTTAGATCCTCTGGACACCTATAAAGTAACGCAAAAGAGAAATTAAATATATCCCTGTTGGTTGAGAAAATTTGATTTTTCAAGCATTTTTTCTTGAAAACCACTTTTCATCCTGCGCAGAGGCAGGAATGACAAATAAATCATGGTTCGTGCATAGGGGCACCAAGACCCTTTTAGTACTCGAGTACGGGCTCGCGGTTCTCATTGCTAGAGAAACGTGTCCGGGGGGCGCTCTCAAATTAGCGAGATGTCGTCTTAAGAAACGTCGTCTGTCCGATTTTCGACAAGCTCGGAAAAAATGGTAATCGTCGCTCACCATGCAGTAGGATGCCTCGTATCTCGTCGAGAGACGCACGCACACGGTCCATCGCCAACTGAACCTCCGGCTTGTCCTCCATATCGACTTTCTAAAATAATATTTGATTTATTTTGTATTTATCTTACCAAGTGCTTCAACGTGCACAGGAAAATTTTTATAATTTCAGATTTTCTTTTTTCGAAATTATTTCAGTTCTTTCTGAATCGAAATACAAAACAGAAAATTATGACAACAGTATTTCGCATCGGGAATGAAATGAGTTTCACGAATCATTCTTGAACGAACGCAAAGATTGAAGTTCAATGGTAGAGCGGCTCTTCATTGGAAAAAATATCAATCTTTCTGAACTTTCAAAAAAAGCAGAAAAGGCGTATTTACCAAATAGGTCTTCATGTTCCCTGTCAAATCTTCCATAGTGACAATCTGTGCTTGATGAGTGGCATCTTCCAGATGCGAATCCTCCTTGCACAGCTTCGTAGCCTGAGGCATTGTTTATAAAGTCAGTTCCCGATCGCCGCTGCCACTCACCCTACAGTACCCGTTGATGCCCGTGGCCGAGTTGAAGCTGCCGTCGTGGTTGCCGAACAGGAACGTCTGCTCCTGAAACGCGTGATGCTGTATGTGGTGTGATTTAGTAAATGTCGCCAGTCAAAATCGTACAGCGGCAGTTCCATTTCGTCGTTTCAGACGCCGTCGCCAGGCATGGGGCATCTGAAAGGAGAATGCCCAGGAGATGTAGGGGTTGCCCGCTATTCGACGGAAGAAGAAGTCCCGGACGGCCGGATCCACCTGGAACGGAATATTAGAGAGAGAACAAACTGGGATCTTATTGGAAAGTAAAGAGAATAGGGTTAATTTTTCATGACTTTCTTCTTTCCTCCATAATCATGTTTCATTACTCTTTTTTCCATGATTTTGAGGAATCTTTTAGAATTCGGGGGTGACTTTGTCGATACAATGCAAAATGAAAGAAGAGAGCTTTGTCACACTTTTTCTGGCATTTTTTCGCACTGGCTGCCAGTGATTTCTTACCACAACGTCATCATTCACGCGTCGTGCGTACGTCTAATTTCCGAATTGGGGCGATTCCAAGGGGTATCGCCTTGCATGAGTCAGCTATCGCCTACTCACTACGGGGATCTCAGTTTCGGTTCTCAGCTCTCTCCAATCTGCACACTCTGCCGACGAGAGAGTGTGCTGAATGGAGAGAGTGATGACATCTCATCTCGCCTACACACTCTCCACTACGCGCGACTTCCGTGACACAAAAGGATCGGGTTGCAGGATATATGGGAAGACCAAAGATGCGAGGAGGGAGAGCAGAGAAAGGATGGGTTAGAGCTGAAAGAGGGTACGAGAGTTCAATGGCTCGAAATTTACAGATGCAATGCCCATCCAAGGGGTTTAGTAGGGGAATCATAAAATACATTCATTACCATCTCAATGCGGCAAAGCGATCAGAGCTTTGGTCAGGCATCAAGCATCAAATATCGCTGTGAGTTTCGGAAGAAAAATCAAAGATCAAAGATCAACTCGCCCTCTTCCCGGCGTTTCCTCTCATCTGGTAGCTGAGAGTGAGCGTCGTAGTGAAGGCAGCGATGAAGATGAGGAAGATCAGACCGATGTAGTATTTTCCTTAATAAGTCCAAATCATGAACAGTCCAAAATTCAGTCCAAAAGATCCTCCAAAATCGAAGATAGTGTTTTCCTACGGCGCGACCTGTTTATAACAATCCCCACTGATAGAATTGAACAATTGTTTTTGCTTTGCTTTCCTGCTCTTTTCTCCAAATTTCATTGCTCAGAGATGATTCAATTCATCTGTGATCCCTTCTCTCGAAAAACACTTCCTAATTTTGTAAGCCAATCGAACTTTCAGGTTCAAGTGTGCTTTAGAGGCTCCTTTTCTTTGGAGGATTGTACATTGGACAGTGACTGTCTGATTCTATTTTGAAAATAAATAACTAATAAAAAAAAACAAACCGATGAGTGGAATGACCTCGGATGTAGCAGGCACTTCGTCCGACACCATCATCACTGCAATGTAGAAATGCTGAGATTTACTGAGGATGGTCATTTTGACACAGTCTCTGCCTTTTGAAATCGTCATTTTCTTTTTTAACATCGCATTCGCAAACGCTGAAGGTGAAAAATTAGGGTAAGCAATGTATGCGATTTTCGCAATTGCTGCTCTCCTCTCGCTCTCAATTGCGACGTCGCAAACGTCCAACACCAGGAAGAGTGAGAGAAAAAGGTAATATTTTGAGAGAATTAGAACTCACTGATGATCGCCATTGACAGCAGGGCAGTGACTCCCAGTGAGACCTGAAGAGGATTGGGTAGGGATGATGTAAGATGATCATCAAGGTGAGGTAAGGGGAGCACCAATGATATCCCAGATTACTTGTTTTTGTTTGCGCAATAACACAACGATTTGTATTTTTGCTGAAAGGATCAATTGGGAAACCTCGACAATCGCTTGTCAACTAGAGATTGCGTACTAGTGATGACAAAACGGCATCCGACTCTCTCCATTCTGCACACTCCCTCGTATCTCTGGCCAGCGAGTGTGCAGAATGGAGAGAATGAACACGTCATCACTATTGCCTAGTGATCGCGCAATCGCTCACCTTCTCCGTGTTATCTCCCGTCGTTGAGTGTGGCGTGAAGAATCCGACGATAGTAACCACAGTAATGAAGGCGGAGGGAATCACCAAACTGGAATATTATTAATATTATTATTTTCTAAACCCTTTCACAACTCGACTGCTTCAAAACTGGAATTTCTCGTTATGTTTCAAGCGTATCATTTATTGTGTGAGCTTGTGGCTTAGCAGTATGACTGCAAGAGGCTGTGCAAATAATAAAACAATTTTTATTAATTACCTGAAAATGTAGTAGGACGGCGACCTCCTCAGCACCATGAAGTATGTGATATCGGGGAAGGGATGGGGACAGCAGTCGTAGACCTGGGGATTACTCATTATTTAGATAAATAAATACAAAAACTAGTGTTGCGCTCTCCATTCTGTACACTATCTCTCCTGGCAGTGCTACGAAAGAGTGGGCAGAATAGAGAGAGCGACTATTTGATCCCACAGCACTGTTACTCATAATTTAGTTAATTTATAAGATATGTTTTTAATTGATTAGAAATCGGATTCATTTTTGAGAAAATGACAGCAAGCATGTTCGTGTTTTCTACGACAAGCAGCTACAGAAGAATTAAAAACTTGCAGATTACATCATCATCAGACAATACTACTCAACTACTCGCTACTACTCAAGACAGCAATGTTGGAAATTATTTTCTTGTTTTTTGCCTCGTCGTTATCAATTCAGTTGAGTTTCATACAGCTCACAAGAGCAAAGACGAGGAAAGGTTCGATTTATTCGATCGTGGTTTGAACGGGAAAAAATCAATAAAATCAAACCTTCATGTAGTTCTTGACCTTGAAGTCGGTGAGTGTCCATTCCGTGTTTCGAATGTACAACTCCAGATTGTCCGTGTTATCCGTCGCCTGAGATATTCCGGATAATTCGAGATAAAACAGTGACTATCTCCATTCTGCACACTCACTAGCTGATCAATGCTTTGTGCTGAAAAATAATCTTGATTATTGCAAGGATTTTAGAGTCAAAGATATTTCAAAATCGTATAAATCACGCCAAGAATTCGCATACAGAAAGAAGGATCTCGATGGGAGCTTATCCCCCCGCAAGATCGGCAGCCACACCTCTTCAAAACAATCAATCAAGAGTTTCGCACAGATATTGCGTTTGATACTCAGTCAATGTTTTTACAAAAGATCATCAGCTACGCAGCCAAAAACGGCTCACTTTGAGGTCGATCTTGCTGCCGTCCATGCTCCACGAGGCGAAGATGAGGTAGCACACTTGCTGAAATTAAGAGGATGGGTCAGAACAATAGGTCGCAGTTTAATCGCATTGTCCTGTATTCTTCTGACGCTCCTTGGTCTGGGGATATCGATATCCAGTGCAGTTACTCTTACATGTTAGTTTTGTTTTTGTTCAGATTGTGTTTACTTTTTTCCGAGACGGATCCTCGACTCATTGAAAAGCCAAGCCGATCATTCTTATTAGGAAGCAGTGAAACTAATTCCAAATCATTTGGGATTGATCTCACCTGATCGAAGGGAAACTGTTCCAGTGAGAGAGTGCACGTGATGTCCGTGATCATCGATCGAAACAGCATCACCTGTACCGTATACCATAATTGATTGATTAGCTACCGTATTCCTGACCCCATTCACACATCAAATCTTTACTAACTACATTACACTTCGTACATCTGTTTTCTGTGCATGAACAACAGTGAAACAAAATGAAAAATATTCTGAATCTTTACCGATTTCGATCAATAGATTCCGTATCCTATCGTAATTCAATCAATATCCTTAGCTACCGTACCTCTCCATTGCTCTGAATAATGGCGTTCGTTTCGATCTCGTTCTCGGCAACGTTCATATTTGCGCTGAAATATTTTTTTTCAAATAATTCCATTCGTTTTATTATTTTCTCTTTATTTCTTTTTTGTGCCAAGAATGATGCGAGAACCGAAAACAAGGCCATCCTTCGTATTATATGCTCCTATTGAACCAACCTTGAATCGTCGTTAAAAAAGGGCATTTCGACATTAATTCACCGTGCTTTCCTAAGTAGAATGGGAGGCTCTTATTCGAATAATGGTAGTAAAAAAGTATTTTTCGGGTTCGAAAGTTTCTAGCTGCTTCATGCTTTCTCGTCGTTCTAATTAAGGAGTGTGCAGAACAGAGAGAGATCTATTTGATACTTGTATCCTAATCTCACTTGATCACTCACTTGTTGTACACGAGTATGTCCGGTTTCCATATCTTGGTAGCTGGCACATGAATCCTCGTGAGTCCCCCGAACTCCGTCGGATCCCATTTAAGGGTTTCATCCGTCCAGTACTGCGAAGATCAAAGTTCAGAGATTAAAGATCAAAGATCGCCCGAGTGCAGATCTGCGTCGATGTTCATCACATTGCTATTCATCCCGAGATCTTCAAACATATTTTTGTGTTCATGGTTTTGCAGCGCTGCAGCCTTATTTTGACGATTCGGTACTGGTTTTTGGACAGCCGAAACCTCGGAATATTTCTGGTTCCATTCTGGCGGGGGAGTGACAAGTGAGGAAGTCACAAGAGGAATGCTCTCTCGCTGCTCAGAGCGACGAGATAGTGTGTGGATTGAGGAGAGCGTGGGCATCTCCAGTGACAAGAAATGTTCCCTTTGTCACGTCAAATCGCGACATTCGATGACAGTTTTCAGTTATCTTTTCGGCGATCTCCAGGGAAAATGCGAAAATAGGATGATATTTCGGTCTCGGCTCTCTCCATTCTGCACACTCTCTGGCCATCCTCTACTGGCATGCGTGCCGCCTACGGAAAAAGAGAATTTCGGGCGCACAAACTCGGGGACTTTCGGCCTCCTCCTGATTCGATTTTGGGTCCCTCCTTCAATCTCGTGAGATCCTTCTAAGGTCAGCCAGTCTGTTTCCCACAGTCGGAAAAGCACCCAAAAAGACAGGATTGCGTGCCGATAAGCGTACAGAGACGGAGAGAAAGACCAGAATTGCGTCAAACGAGGGGAATTTGAATGATAAATGACGGAATATTTAAGGAGAAGTACAGTCGCGTCCCAAAAGAAAGGAGAATTTCAAGGATAAAAATAGTGACTAGCTACGGAAACGGCATAGTGCACTATTTTCTTGCCAGAATTGCCGATTTCATTCTGAGGGAAATGAACGGCGCTGGTTACAAATTCATTATTAATAATTTTCAAGTCTACCCACCAGTTCGAGCCAACAGTACACGTTGAGGATCTGGTCCCGTTCGTCCACCTGTAAATATTATTTTATTATAATATTTAAAATAAATAGACAAAATTAAGAGACCGGCTCCGTTATTTTGGAGCATTTTGGCCCCTGCCCGGAACCGTTGCGCTATCAATGAGAACTACAACCTCATACTCGGGTACTAGGAGGGTCTTGGTCCCGTATTTAACAAACGGTCACTTATTTGTGGTTACTGCCTTGCCGGAGGGAGAATAGTGAATTACAAGGTAAGATGGTCGAAAAATCATATTTTCTCACCCATTCGGGATAGACACAATTCATCTTTTTGTCGTAATTTTGAAGGTTTTTAGATCATAACTTTTTTAGTTCTTGTTTTTATGTGCTCTAATGGCAAAATTCGGATTCTACGCGCAAAAATACGTCAGAAATACCTATAATCAGATTGTTTTGAGAATACAATTTTTCAACTTTTTCATGACCCCGGGGTCATGGTCATTTTTGGGTCTCGAAAAACTAAAACATTTTGAGTTTGAGACCGTAACTTTTTTCTTTCGCATTTTGGTGAGCTCTAGTATCAAAATTCGACATCTACGGGTGAAAATACGTCAGAAACACCTATTGTCAGATATTTCTGAGATTTCGACTTTTTGACCCAAAAATGACCATGACCCCGGGGTCATGAAAAAGTTGAAAAAATTGTATTCTCAAAACAATCTTACTATAGGTATTTCTGACGTAATTTTGCGCGTAGAATCCGAATTTTGCTATTAGAGCACATAAAAACAAGAACTAAAATAGTTATGATCTAAAAACCTTCAAAATTACGACTTTTTTGGCTTTGTTAAAAAATATTAGGATTCGGCGTCCCTGGCGTAACAATTCGAACAGTGATTCCGATGCATACATGCAATAACTACAAAACGCACATAGTGACTACTTGTAGTTCGGCCAAAAAGTTACAACTTTATCCGAAAAACTGAAATTGAAAGTAGAAAAACCCATTTTGGAAACAACTAGAAATCAAGCAGAACGGGTTTTCCAGAGTCTCAGGGCACCCCTAGAATAACGCAAAAGATGAATTGTGTATATCCCGAATGGGTGAGAAAATATGATTTTTCGACCATCTTACCTTGTAATTCACTATTCTCCCTCCGGCAAGGCAGTAACCACAAATAAGTGACCGTTTGTTAAATACGGGACCAAGACCCTCCTAGTACCCGAGTATGAGCTTGTAGTTCTCATTGATAGCGCACCGGTTCCGGGGGGTCGTCCAAAATAACCGATCTGCTCTCTTAAAAGAAATGACAAAAATTTTAAAATTTGCATCATTATTTTTGGTCTCACCTTCAAAATCTGCTTCAGCCAGAATTTCAACTTGACTGGCAGAGTAATGTTCTCATGAAGGACGGGTCGGAGTTCACTGAAAATTTTTATTTTTTTTTCTGATTGTTAAAATGAGTTTGGCTCTTTGAGTTTCGGCAAAAGGCCGAAAAATAGAAACACGGACTTTCATCGTTGAAAGATGTTACCACTAGTCTCACCGTATCTGATAGTCGCTCTCTCCAGTTTGCACACTCTGCTTGACAGGCGAGAGAGTGTGCAGAATGGAGAGTGCACAACTCACCGTTGATAGTCATGGAAGAGATGCTCGTAGAGGTTGCGCATCGCAGTCTGTTTGGAGGGAATCGAGCTGAAAAAGTTGATTAATTTTAAAATATTTTTTTATTGATTTCTGTTCAAGGCTCTCGAACAGAATGGTCTTCATAATAACATAATCATTATTTAAATGAATAGAAAATTTTAAAAGGTTACTTCGCTGAGGTAGATGGCGGTGTCATCATCGTTGAGGCAACGAAGACAGGAGCGATGGTCGGATTAGCGGGAACCTGAATTAATTTAAATAATTAAAGTGTTATTATCGATGAATTATCATTTTGCTGAAGTAATGAAAAGTTTTAGAGATACACTGGTAACTGTTTCATTCTAATATTCTCATTTGCGTTTATTGTGGAATTGTGGAGTATCACCGGTATCATTTCAGAGTGCGGATTAGGAAAGCGTTGATATTGCGGTCTTTTCTTCTTTAAACAAAACACAATTCAAATCATTCGATCATTCTTCACCAGTGACAGTGATTCTCTCCACAGGGGAACATAACACAGAAACATTTCTAGACATTATCATTGTCCCTTTTCGATAATTAGAACAAGCGAGTTAGGAGTGGTCTGGGGTCAGGCAGGCGGGTTATGAGTAACGGGAAGAGAGGAATGGGACACTCTCCTCATTACACATGATCTGTCGTCTGCTTTGGCATTTTTAGTCAGACAGAGAGCTCTTTGCAACGGGTCATCAACCGTAATAACCCACCATAAAATGGGCACATTTTGAAGCTTTTAGGGCCCAAAAAGGGGATTTTCACGATGAGTTCGCACCCCATCCTGCATCATATCTCCAAACAGATATGGAGCCAGTATGATATCATCTTCTCTAGTCAAGAGCCATTAAATCCCTTGAAACTGAATGCTTTCCTAACTGAAAGTAGCATGGATCTTCGGTGATCTCCACAAGCGATGCCAGATCGATCAGCACTCTCTCCATTCGGCACACTTCACTCTCCTTTGGCTTGTCAGCGTCACAAAAGATACTACGTTGGCGTTTGTAACCACGTTACGGAGACCCTGGCCGATTTTCGAAAGTCACAATTTCAAATCTTTTGTTTTAAAATGATAATAATTGTATTGTACTCATAACTTTCGCGTTGATGACGAGGGCATCCGAGAGTCTAAAATCTATAGATTTTTAAAAAAAATTAAAAATCACCGATCGAGTGTAGCCAGCAAACGCTGACGCCACGTGGAGCAGCAGAAGAAGCAGGGGAGAAGAAGAGAAACGTTCCATCTCGAGTGATCATCGCATCTGAGATTGGTCTTTGATCTCTTATTGACGCTGAGGAAAGCATTGAACATCGGTGAAAACCGTTCTTCACTACATAATCAAATATTTCTGGAAATCGAGCATAAATGGACACCCCTTAAAGAAACAGAGCAAAGAGCACGAGATACCGGAAGGAAGTCAAAGATCTCTCAAAGATGACACAGGAAGACCAACAAGTGGCAGAAACTAGTGTGTATGCTCTCTCCAGTCTGCCCACTCTCTCTTCCGACAGAGCGACGAGCGAGTGTGCAAAATGGAGAGATCTACTAGATCCGGCGACACTAGTAGAAACATGGAGCCGGAAGGTCGCGGGCGCGATTTCACGAAAATTTCCATAGCCGAGAGGAGATATGAATTCATGAGGAGGAGGTGGAGGGAGATAGAGAGGGAAGAGGGAGGAAGGAGGAGGAAGAATGAGGGAGGGACTGGGGGAGGAACGAGAATGGCATTTATCATGGGAACTGATGAAAAGAGTTGCAGTGGGGAGAGGAGGAGAATGGAAGACGGATGGTTGAGGATTCGCATAGGAAAGAACAGAAGCAACAATATATGAATTCCAGATCGAATAGTGCTTTCTCCATTCTGCACACTCTCGATCAGAGAAACTAGAGAGTGTGCAGAATAGAGAGAGCCACTTTTCGAAACTGATTCAAATTAATGTGGATGTTCAATTGCATGTTTCTGAAATTGACAGTCTCTATGTTCTTTTGTTGCACAAAGAGAAAACGCGAAAACATTAAGACGCTCCGTCTTCACATTCCTAACAAAGAAAAAGCAGTTCTTACAACAACAGAGGGTGGTTTTGAACATCAAAAAAATTATGGATTACCAGTGATAAACGGTCATACTAACGAGAAGTAGCATGCTGTCTAGGGCTGAAAACTCAATGGACCGTCTCATTTCTCGCACAATCACTTCAGTTAGATGTGAAGAAGGAGGAACACTTCCAAGAATTTTCGGAGCAACTTCGGTTTCAGGTCCTGATTGCTACCGCGCAGATTGAAATTTATGGTTTGGAATGGAGATCGAGAGAAACCGAATCGTCATATTTAAAAAATTTTAAAAAGCGGTTCAGTCTCACTGTGCGCAACGAAGTCTGTGAAATCGAATACGCACGGGCAAATCGGCGCGGGAAATTCGAGCAAAGTTGACGGGGGAGGATTTATTGTGGCATTTTGGTTCCGTGTCTTCTACAGCCTTTCTTTGAGACTTTTTGAACTTGATTGTCGGACTAGACTCTGGACTTTGCAGCTCGGTTTAGGCGCGTTCTGAAGCATAGGGAGAAGCAATATCTGATCGAAAAGTGCGCTCTCCAATACGAAAGCATTGAGTCTAGAGCGACAATGAAAAAATATTGTGTTGACAGCGATATTGCGAGTTGGGGGAGAAGACAGGTAGCTTGATTCGGGTGAATTCGCGAGTAGCTCGTGAACTCGCGAAACTCTCCATTTCTAAGAACCCCCTCAAAGCTGCTCGGAGTCCTGGGAAAGTCGCGAGAGGATGCAGCGTGGGAGAAGGGAGGGACGGGTTGTGAATGAGTTTGGAATGAACATCCAGAGTTCGCGTTGGTGCTGTTGTTGATTCAAAATTTCACTGGCAGTGCTTAAAACGAACGCTCCATGTTATGAAAAGTAGCCATTCAATGAAATGAAGGGGATATTGGGAACTTCAGGGCAATTTGTCTGGAATGATCGTGGACCAACAAGTATAGACAGACGTTCCGAAAATCAGTGCATTGTCGAAAGAAGAAGGAAAAAATAGAGTTTGCAATCCGGAAAAAAAATACACAATGAGTAGACTAGACTGACATAACGGCTGGGCGTGACAGAAGAGTTGGACTTGCTTGGAATGGATAAGATAGGAGGGGAGGGGGAGGGAACAAAGGAAGTACCGGGGATACCGAGGAGAATGCCATTTGGTAGGGAATCTAGATTGTATAAGGCGTCGAATGATAACGCTTACTTTTGGAGGTATATTTTCCTTGATTCTATAGGCAGTTTCTCTCTACTCTTCCAGTTACGAGCCATGATTTCTTCTATAATACCTTTTTGAATTCGTGGACTGTATATAATACAGATCACATCTCGAAAAATATCGCTTTCCGAATGAAGAATCCGGCTCTCCATTTTGAACACTGTTGCGCGTAGCCCTACATGGCGATAGCATGCGTAACATAAAGAAACATGCTCGCAATTATGTCATCCCTATTCGTAATAATCAGAGAAAAAACGATCGGAACCGTCGAGAAAGCCCCAATGTCTTACCATCAAACGCTTCATGAAGGCTCGCATGTCGAAATCAAAGATCTTCCTACTAAACAATGCAGAACGCTATCAGCAATTCCAGACAAGAAACTCTTTTTTCGAATTCAAGAGGTTCGAAATATTGGAAGGAATGGATAAAAGTATGCACGCGACCTGAAGAGATGCGCAAGAGTTGGAGAGAGGGAGAGGGAAGAAGAATTCAGGAGATTTTTCCTCCTCCTCCGACCTAAAGTGGATAACGTCGTAGAGCCGCGGAGCAGTTCCGGCGAATAGGAAAACCGGAGAATCGGAGGGAGAGGAGAGGTAGGAAAACAGCGGAACCGGCGGAGAAATCGAATGATCGGTGAAACGAAGGTATCATTGGTATTGTTTTAGGGAGACATTTCCAGTATTGCTGACAGTATTGATTCGGATCGACTGAGTGTGCAGAATGGAGAGAGTAAAAACCAAAACAAACCTCTACTGTTCATAGAAGCAAAAAATATAATTTTATGAGAAGATAAAGGATGTATCGCCCTCCAAAATATTCTTCCGTTATTGAAGAGCGCGTGAAACTCAACTCATTCCTTGGCGAATTTGAATTATCTTTCACGGTCTGTCCATTCTGCACACTATTTCTACAGTCAAGCTGTCGTTAAAGTTTGCGTAATGTCGAGACCGTAACCCGTATTTTTGAATTCCACCGCTCAGTGACGCAAAGAAGGTCAAAAGCGCAACCTACACGGCCTTTCAAGACCACGTGAGCGGGTGTTAAATTAACCAACAAAGGGAAATTTAGCGGAGATTACGCGGTCATAAGTTGCCTCACACGTGTCAGATCATACGTCAAATGGATCTCGACAACACACGAGGGCACGTCAGCACTCGCGCAACTCATGTCGGCAAAGCGAGAACAACGAAATGCACGGTGCAATATGATTACATCAAGTAGACCATGTTGGCAAACTGGTTTGGGCACATCGGCAGAATATTCAAGGCGAGATCTCATTTGGCGTATGGCACAAATTGATTCGATTGTTGTAAACGTGACTTCCTGAATTCAAAGATTTCGGGAAAAAACGACGAAAAACAAGCAACGAACCCCGCGCGGAATCAGATGAAATTGCATCTGAGATGTATTTCTGGGGCCGGGAGAATAATTAGTGGAGTAGACTTTGACATTTTAGAAAATGATTCGGATTCTGAGAAGTGGCGCACTTGAAAAATGCCTCAATTTGACGCGACGAGAAAGTGTAGTGAACATCATGAAACATCTTCAACCTCCCAGCAGCTCCATTCATCAATGGCATATGGGAGAGATTCGAGAGGAACACGTGGGAGAGTAGATAGTTGGGATATAACACGCATGTCGCCTAAGATTCGAGTAAAATCGGGGGATGGTTGGCACATTTTCACCCTACGTTTAAATACATTTTTGGATAGCCCTTAGGGTCCCTCACAATATAGCGTCGAGTTTTGTTCCAAATAGTCGATCTCAACGACGAGAGACGACGTCAACTTTTTCAGATTCTGAAAATGGCCATTTTCCAGGCCAGTTATCTCAATCCAGAGATGTTATGGTGATCGATGGTCAACAGATGAAATGTGGCTAATGTTCCTGAGAATACACATGAGCAAATGGCCCATCGATAATTTTATTCGTATTTTCATAAATCGATTAAAATTAATAATTGTTACCACATTTTCGGGCCAAACGAAATTCTTAGTCTATCTAATAAAGCTCGAAAAGACGCTTCGAATGGTTACTCTAACCCCTAGTCTAATTTTGTGAGAAGGGTGTCAAAAGTGTAATTGTAAATCCGAACGAGTACGACGTTTTAACAACGTGGATCTCTGGCTCTCCTACTCGAGTATGCGCTCCCCAACCATGCCACACATGGCCTTTGTGGCGCAGTTGGTTAGGCGCATGTTTCTTATTTCGCATTCTCGAGACGTGGAAGGTTCGAAACCACAATTAGCAATTATTTTTGCTATATTTTTCGCTATCGACATCTATTAATATTTTCAGTGATATTTGGTTTTAATGTGTTTTAAAAATATATATATATTAACATTTATGGGTAGGATCTTCATAGTGTTATAAGGACTTATAACGTAAGATATTTTTACAAGGCGTTAATAAAGTTAAATAATGACGCATTTATAAAAATCATATACGATCCAAAATTTCATAAAGCACAAGTGGGGAATCGATCGTCTTTAGGGAACAGGGAGGTAGATCACTAGTTGTCTCTCTCGTGTGAAAGGTCATTGAGAGGGAAGTCTTGCAAAACTTCAGATGCGATGTTGACACCCTTCTCACAAAATTATACTAGGGGTTAGAGTAACCATTCGAAACGTCTTTTCGAGCTTTATTAGATAGACTAAGAATTTCGTTTGGCCCTAAAATGTGGCAACAATTATTAATTTTAATTGATTTATGAAAATACTAATAAAAATATCGATGGGCCATTTGCTCATGCGTATTCTCCGGAACATTTGCCACATTTCATCTGTTGACCTTCGATCACCATAACATCTCTGGATTGAGATAACTGGCCTGGAAAATGGCCATTTTCAGAATCTGAAAAAGTTGACGTCGTCTCTCGTCGTTGAGATCGACTATTTGGAACAAAACTCGACGCTATCTTGTGAGGGACCCTAAGGGCTATCCAAAAATGGCATCAGCTCATTTTCGACTTTTACATTGTGCCACCGTCTACTCCCTCCTTAGGCGACACGCGTGATAAATTCGGTTTTGACTCTCTCCATTATGCACACTGTCTCGCGGATCAATCGAGAGTGGGCAAAATAAAGAAAGTCGAAAATTGAAACGACATCACTAGTAGATGGATTTGGACTAGACTAGATACATTCCGACTTAAAGAAGTACTGTCAGCAATGGCTGATAGCGACTCCCACCACGATTAGCCGGGGATCCTTACTCCGTTTAGCAAGGACACTCGCTAAACGAAGTGTGAGGGGGGCGGGGCCATTCCCTTGTGAGAGAGGAATCCTCCCTTAATCTACCCGTCTGCCCGTCTCACGTGACCTTTGGCACCATCTCCCCACTGTCTCTGGTCTCTCTGCCACTCTAGCCTCTCGCGAAAGGGAGTACAGGGAAGGGCCGAATAGTGGCGGAGAGAAGGAGTGCGCTGCGCAAACATTTAGCAGCCTTTTCCCTGGGATTCACGAGCGGGAATTCAAATTTCAAACGCGATTATCTCGGTTCAGGGTTGACCTACAACCTTCAAATTTGGGATTTCCATTATGGTTCAAGGGACCAATCGGGCTATCGTATCAGCTTCCCCTACCAAATATTGCTGCCACTCCTCCTTTAAATCGACGCACTTTTTTCGGATTCTCGCGCAAACTGCGATTGCATAAAAAGAAATTATATTCAAGGAATGAAGACAGGGGAATGATAAAAAAACTGAGCTATTGGTTTGGACTAGCAACTAGTGCCAGATCGAATAGTAGCTCTCTCCACTCGGCACACTCTCTCGTATGTCTGATTGGCAAGGGAGTGTGCTGATTGGAGAGAGCACTAGTCGATCCGGCATCACTACTAGCAAATGAG
The DNA here is from genome assembly GCA_036245825.1 of Pristionchus entomophagus. Classification (NCBI taxonomy): domain Eukaryota; kingdom Metazoa; phylum Nematoda; class Chromadorea; order Rhabditida; family Neodiplogasteridae; genus Pristionchus; species Pristionchus entomophagus. Next base: position 13,050,392 of record BTSX01000001.1, read on the forward strand.
AAGTGCTGATGTGACTGGGTGGATCTGCTAGCAAAATAAATAATCGATTGAGCAATCAAGATACTTCATTATGCCTTATCTGGGCAGTTGTTTAGAAAAAAAGCTGGAATTCAGACGCATTGGTACGGAAAATCACGTGACACACTAGAAAATTTATTGTGAATGCAAATGAAGAGTGTTCCCTGGCCCAGACTGTTCGCACTTTTCTAGAAAAGTTTTTTTTTTAAAGTCCTGTCCGAACTCAGGGTAACAGATTCAGGGCCTGTGGCTTGGTAACATAAGCGAAACCTATCATCTTGAGGTTGGGCGCTCAGTTGAGTGATCCGTGGACTGGTATTGACTGATCGAATTGTGCTCTCCATTCTGCACACTCGCTCATTGGTCAGAGAGACGAGATAGTGTGCAGAATGGAGAGAGCTACTATTCGATCGGGCAACACTACCGTGGACTACTTCTGAAGCTCCTAATAGCACCTATACAAAAAATGCTGAAATTACCCACAATGACCTGAAATACGCCAGGTTTTGTACTCTTGATGAATCGCCAATAGGGTTGGTATTTCAAGGATTGACTCTCTTCATTTCGCGCGCTCTCTCGCTTCTCTGATCGGTGAGAGAGTCTGCAAAATGAGGAGATTCATCCTTGAATTGCCAATTCTAGTCAAGAAAGGGCACTGCCCTATGGCAGGAATGCATGCAGGGCAATCGGCCCCGTTTGGAGAGAGGGTGGCTAGCCAATAGAAGATGGATGTCCACGTTTATATTAGGGATTCAGATTATTTCAGTTTTGCCTCTCTCCATTTTGCACACTCTTTTTCTGGTCAGACAACCGATTGAGTGTGCAGAATGGAGAGAGCCAACAGACAACTCTAATATCCGCGTTTCCATTCAATCGTCGAATAGCTGATGAGGCCAATGGTCTCTGCCCTTGTCGGTCAGAGAAGCGAGAGAGCGTAAAAAACGAGGAGAGTCATCGGTGAATTACCTCCCATCCATTCATAGACCGCGCTTCCAAACGGAGATACGTCTCTTTCCGGGTACTCATTCAGTCTCTGGTAGAGATGTCTTCTCGGTTTTCTGCTCTCTCCATTCTGCACACTCTCTCGTTTCTCTGATCGACGAGATAGTGTGCAGAATGGAGAGAGGCAAAGACGAATTAACATCCCTAGTCTCTGATAGGTTTCAGTAATTCAAGGAACGACTCTCTTCGTCTCGATTGATCTCTCGCTGCTCTGACCGGCGAGAGATAAGGAAAAGTGAGGAGAGTTGCCACTTACCAGTCATTCAGCGTTTGAACTCTAGTGCAAAGAGATCCCTCCCTTCTCCATACAAAATATCACAAACATCCTTCCCATACTTGTATTCCCACTCCCCTTTAAAAATTATCGTACACTTATTGAAGCTTTTGTGCTGTATGATAAATAAATGAATAAAATCGAGAGATCTCTCGCCGTGAGAGTGTGCAAAATGGAGAGAGCATGTACTTCACTCTTTAGTCTATCGTTGATTGACCGGAGGCAAAAATCAACTGCAGATAGACAGGAAATGCGGAGGAGGCGCAGAATCAGACTCGATTCGAATATCTCAGACTTGCTCGAAATAGGCCGTTGTCAGCGTAAACTGATTGTCCCTTCTTTTGCATGCTATGCAGCTTGATATGATTGCCGGGTCGAGTAGCGCCTCTCTCCATTCTGCACACTCTTTCGTCTCTATGACCGGAGACAGAAAATACAATGCGACATCCGTGCTTCATAGGAGTAGAAAAGGCAGAGAATTGTGATTTTGAGGGACCAAATGATTACGTACTGACTGTTGAGAAATCGCGTATTGTTAAAGCTGGCAACACTACTGCGATGCGATTTGATATGAAGAAAAGCTGGGCTTGTTACTTTAGAGGAACCGAAAGGGACATGGCGAGATTATGAAGGAGAATGAGGGAGGAATGAAGGAGATTGGAATGGAACAGTTGAGTTTCAAAGAGATCACAAGAGAAGCGATGTGGGTAATGATTCAATATCAGAATAATATTGTCCAAATAAAAATATCTATTTATTGATGAGGCAGAAATGATTCTCAGAAACAAATAATGCACACCACGACTATAATTTCTCAAAGTACTTAATGAGCCTACATCGTGGGCATTGTTAAAAATATAATCCATTAAAATAGAATATTGATGAAAATGAATAAAAATACCGTAATTACCGTAACCCGCAAATGGTCACCTTCAAATTTCCAAATACGCGCGCTATTCTTGCGTTCTCTCGTTTCCAGCGGACTAGACAATTCTGTTTTCGTTCTCCGCGATTCCTCCCGTTTCTGCGCGTGATTCCGCTCTATTTTCTCACTTCTTTGTCGTATTTTCATAACCAGCCCTGCCTTGCAGGCTTCTGTCGCTTTAGGGAACGTTTTTCGTACGTATTCGAATTTCAAACGGCGTCGCATGTTTCGAAATAGCCTCGGCGTCACGTGAAGTGCTTGTTTACTAACTCTTGCGGGGGTGGTTCCGCTGTGTCCGCCTCGCAGGACAACTCCCGCGTCTAGCATCACGGGTTAGGCCGGGGTGTCACGCGCTCGCCCGCATGGAAATACGCCTCAATACGCTCGATTGTTACGCGCGAAATTCAAATTTTTCTTGGCGTGTGTCAACGTCTTTGTCGTTGCAGAACTGGCCAAGTAGACCGAGCGACGTTTCTCAACCGTCTTTTGTGAGAGTGTTCGTGAGAGTGCGGAGAGAGTGCCCTTCCATAATCAAGGCGACAACTACTACTACTGTCTGCTGCGTCGTCGAGAGAGTTTCCGTGAGAGTACCTGCGAGAGTGAAGTGAGAGATCACCCTTTCTACACAACGTGTCGGACTAGAAAAATACAGGTCAGTCGCGAAAGTCGGGTCTTCGTGCTCAAAAGACGTTCAAATCAATGAAACATGTTTGCTGCGGGTATCTAGTGTTAGAGTTTGAAGTCTTACGGGTTGCCATCGAAGACGCGGTCGAAGGCCACGCTTTGATCGCTTGCGAAATGGAACTCATTCGATTTTCGCAGCGACAAGATAGTCAAAGTAATGAGTTATAATTGCAGAAATCATGGCTCAATTGGCATTCATCGAGGAGGCCAAGAAACAATTCAATGAGGAGGGCAAATTCAGTGTCCAGCTCCTCGATCGCGTTAGTTATTTTTAATTTAATTTAATTTTTCACGAAAATATGGTATAGTCTCATTATCTTGCGCAAATGATAGTATCACGTCGAAGATATATGGTATATTTACTTATTATTTTCGACAATAACAGGTCTTAAAGGCCTTGTTATTGCGCGAACAGCCAACGATTCAGCACGTGCTGGAAGCGTGACTAATTCGCTTCATATTTTCGAAAATAACAGATCTGAAATAGCCCCGAACATCACACGTTTCCTCACGTAGTGCAGCGGCGTTTTAGTGTATTTAAATTATTTATTAAAATTAAATATATTTATTTATTTGAATAAATGCAGGTGATCTCTGCGATGAACGTGGGAGTGGGCGAGGAACAGCGCCAGGCGAACCTCCTGCTCATGGAGGTCAAGGAGAACCCCAGCTCGTGGACCAAGGTGCGGTAGCATCGATTGATACAGTACACTCCGATCGATAATTGCGAATCCCCGTTTGTTCATGCGACGCCTACGCAGTTTGCGCTTGACGGTAGTCCTTTGTTTCACACCGAATCGATAATCTCGCTCCTTATTACGAGACCCAACCCATTGTTAGTAATGGACCTGGGTGTGTGGGTGAATCACTCGCTCCAGTGAGCGTGACAAATCGGCGCTCAAAGGGAGCGAGCGTTGCGAAATGGCTCATTTTAGAAATGATTTTATTTGATTAAAATTAAAGCTCTACTATAGAAGACCGGATTCGTTCCCGAAATGGATTTTGCTTAATAGTTCAGCCCATCCTACTCTAGATCACATGACTATAAAAGAGCCAAAAGCAAATACAAATGATCTATATATTTATATTATGCCAGGTGGACGCTATCCTCGAGTACTCGGAGCAGGCCGAGAGCAAGTACTTCGCCCTGCAGATCCTAGAGGGAACCATCCAGACCAGGTTTGTTGTTTTTATTTTTTAAAATTTACGTGAAAAAGACGATAGTATTGTGATTGGCCATGTTTTGATGAGTTTATGCTGATTGCGCAGCACAGAACAACCTTGGCGATTATGTTTGTGTATTTCACTAACAAGGGAATGGTAACTACTCTCGGTAAAATTATCGCTAGTGGCCTGGTGGACCTCAATCTGGACCTAGGGTACATCAGATTTCAGTTTTCAAAAAGTGCGCAAAAAATTTTCCGGCGAGAAAAAATCGATAAACGATTTTGCATGAAATCACCGTGCGCTCTTATCATTCTCTGAGAGAAGGAGTGATATTCCTCGGTAGCTCAGCAGGTATGCTTCTGGACTGCCAATCCTTCTGCACTTTTTGGCTCGGGTTCAATGCCGGCCCGGGGCATTTTTCTTTTGCAAAGTCAAAAAATTGTGTGTATCATTTTAAATGGTTTGGACGTTTCCCAGACATTGTTCTAAACGGATGTGCTGCTTTAAATGCTTTGCAAATAGAATTATCAAGTCTCTGCGTTTATAAATATTTGACTGTTGATGTTGTTTTGCAACAAGCCATTTCGGTTTCGAACATTGTCTGGGAATCGTCCAAACCATTTAAAAATGATACACACAATTTTTTGACTTCGCAAAAGAAAAATGCCCCGGACCGGTAAGAAGCGACGGTTCATTGGTGATTTCTCTGTACTTCGAGCATTATTGACGTTATGCAGCAACGAACCACCCAGTTAACACTTTTGGTTATTCGCACAAGAATCGAGTTGATATTGTCGATTTCTTTGCGTTTCCAACTTTTATTAGATTATGAAACAGTGTTCAACCAAGGGTATATTTTCTTATTTTGGAATGTCCATTGTATAATTGTGAAGATTTTTGCGCTGCTGACATGACATAAATTGTGAATACGAGCTTGGCGACCGTTGGCTTTTTTCCTTATCTCAGTGTTTTAATTATATTTGTATTTATATATATATATATATTTGTCAGATGGAAGACGCTTCCCCTTGTGCAACGAGAGGGCATCAAGACCTTCATCGTGAATCTGGTGCTTCGGCTGAGTGAGAGCACGAGTGCCGCCTCCTCCAACGCCCTCCTCCTCCACAAGCTCAATCTCGTCCTCGTCCAGGTACTGTAGCCGAAACAGCTGGGGTACTGTAGCCACACTGGATTATCGATTGGTCCCTTGTAAGACTGATGCCAATATGGATGCCTGTTCGATTTTGGCTCTCCATTTTGCACACTCCGTCACCGGTAAGAGTAACCTGATAGTGTGCATAATGAAGAGGGAACTATTCGATCCGGCAACGCAGTAGGATGGGTATTACATAAATAAAACGTTCCGGTCAAAATACAGTACTGTGACGAGCGCCGCGCGGCGGTGAAAAATACGCGGAATTGCATTTCACTCTTCGCTCATTGTTTTATTCAATTCTCCTGATGATTCTATGCCAAGTTATCAACTTTAAAAGAAGAAATAAATAATATAAACTAGTGGAAACACATTCAAAGGGCATGTGCGCGCTCGCGGAGCACACACCACTGTCGCGGAACGGAACGTTTTATTCTTAGTGTAGGACATTCTGACGTGCGTTTATAATATCATCAATAATGTCGCGACTTGGCTGGGTCTTGTAGAATGAGCGAATCACGGAATTCATTTGTCAAAAATATTGATTGTTTTATGTTTTCAGATCGTGAAGCAGGACTGGCCCAAGAACTGGCCGACCTTCATCACTGACATCGTGGAGGCGAGCAAAACCAGCGACTCGATCTGCGTGAACAACATGAACATCCTCAGACTGCTCAGGTACGGTAGCCATACGGTAGATATCGATCGAAGGACCCCTCGGACAAGTGAAGTAGCGATTGGTTGTATGAGATAGCTCAATAATGGATTGCCCTTGCAGTGAGGAGGTTTTCGACTTTGGATCCCAGAATCTGACGCAGGCAAAGGAGCACCATCTGAAGCAGCAGTTCTGCGGGCAATTCCAGGACGTCTTCGACCTCTGTCTCGCCATTTTCGTGAGTTGGAGAGGGATTGCATAGGGATGATGGCTAGAGAAAGCAACAAAAATGATAAATTATATTATTGAAAGGCTTGACGGTGCGCATTTGAGCATCGATCGATGGCAGTTTTATTTGTTGTCATTTTATTTTATTTAATTAATTAATTTTAATTATTTAATTATAGGAGAAGTGCTACGACACGGCGATGGTGGAGGCCACCCTGCGCACCCTCCATCGGTTCCTCTCCTGGATACCCGTCGGATACGTGTTTGAGACGAACATCACGGAGCTCCTGGCCAACAATGTGAGGATACCCTCGATGTTATTGATTGGTTGCGGAGTTCAAAATATTTGTACCAAAGTGGATTCGGTGTTTCAAGTGGAAGATGTTAAATGAAGGAGTTTGTTTTGGGCAATGAAATGGCGCTTTCTAACTCGCAATACTTATCTTTTTGCATTAATATTAGCTAACTGCTGCTATGAGAGTGGGGTCTTTGCATCGTCTTGCACTTTATAAAAATTTCATCGTGACTCAAAACATTCTCGACTGTGTGTAATTTATTGAGTTTTTAAATACTTTTCTTATTCGTTTCGTAGGTTCCATTATGTTTCATTTGTCTAATACAAGGATGCCAGTCACCTTGACGATAATAGCGTAGACGGTTGTATGAGAAAAAAAGCCAATAAATTTATTAAATGTAATTTGCAGTTCCTGCCCCTGGACATCTTCCGATCGATCGCCCTTCAGTGTCTCACAGAGATCGCCCAGATCAATATCACCTCCGATGACGCCTCATATCAGATGAAATTGAAGAAGATGTTCGTGACCACGATGGCTGAGGTGAGGGAGCCGGGGATGGGAGGATACGAAGGAGTGGGCGATAGATGCACCGGGTTTGAGATGGAGCGAGAACAAGTGGTCATTTGGTGATCGGAGGGTTGATGAAGGTTGCTCAACGCAAGCTAGTTTTTTTGGTTCTAGATTATCCTGGGATATTCATGCTTTGGTGACAAGCAAAAGAGCGAGGTGTGGTCAGTGTTTGATGAATGAAGAATCGTAATAGCTGTGATATCACTTGAAATGGTTTCCTCTCTGCAGGTGCAACGTCTGCTTGGCGGAGTGGCGGACTTGAATGCAGCGTACAAATCGTCGAACGACAAGGTTTGCTCAATTATTTTGTCTTACCAACTGGGTGATTTGATGACGCGCCAAGTTCATTTGATAGAGAACAGTCGGCTGTCTTCAGTTCTTCGTACAATTGTTTCACATTATAAATAAATATTACTTACAACAATTTTTTTCAGGACCAGAAGTTCATCGCGAATCTGGCCCAGTTCATCGTCTCGTTCCTCAAGGAACATTCGCAGATCGTTGAGGTGAGAAGAGACGAGAGTGGAGGGAGTAGAGTTCATATATTTTCAGTATCCTTGATTGACATAATATGTAGTGATAGGACATAGGTGGAGGGCGATATTTAGTGAATCAACAGTGTTTGTAAGAAATATATAGTGACGGGCAGTGGAATTAAATATGTAGTGACTTGAACGTCGGGCATTTACGGTGTCAAAATCTCCATTCTGCACGCTCAATCGACCGGTCGCGAGAGTGTGCAAAATAGAGAGATAATGATCTAGAAGGAGAAATGACGGCATCATTCGGCAATCAGCTGGGTTGAGAATGGCGCACTTATTGAGGAGAGACTGAATAGACTGGGGCTTATTGTTTTGAAGTGTTGGATACGCAGTGCACCATTGATATACAGCTCTGAATAGTACTGAATAGGATGGGTAGCATAAAAAGCAATACATTTGCTCAACACTTGGATGCACCTTGTTGAATATTTATATTTAAAGTATATTTTATTAGATTGCATATTTTAATTTAAAAACAATAAAAATGAAATATTACACCTTTTCAGTCGCTGGGCAAGAACGATGATGTACGTGAGGTGCACGCGTATGCCCTTCAGATGCTCCTTCAGATCTCAGAGGTCGAGGAGACGGAGATCTTCAAGGTACGAAGGAGTATGATGTAGTCATGGGATACGGTAGTCACACTCCAAGAATCGATCGACTACTGAATTTTTGGACTCTTTTCCTAGGGGTAATGATGCACATTGTTGAGTAGCTTATTTGTTGTATGAAAAGCCGACACATGAGCAATGAGTTTCCACGCTTGTGTTCTTTGTAAGTAGTACGAATCGGCGGGTCAAATAGGTTATTGCATTAAGGGACTCTGCACACTATTGGTAGTGACGAGATAGTGTGCAAAATGGAGAGACCATTCCTTGTATTTTTTGTTATTATTTAATTATTTACAATAAATATCTTGCCGATTTGTCTTGACTACTGGAACTGGTTGACGGCGGAGCTGTTCCGTGCTTGTCCCTTCCCCGCCTCATCGGCCGGTGGATCACTCGGAGGATTCCTCTCCATGTCTCCCTTCGGAGGAGGAGGGGGACTGCCTCCCACTGGAACACCTGAGGAGAGGAGGAAGCAGCTATATGCGTACGTTGAATGAGGGGAGGGGGCGGGGTGATTGATTTGAAAGATAGGCGAGACTGGAATCGTTGCGACATCGCTCGAGAATAATATGTAGAAGTGTTGAAGCGGGGATGTCACGAGCGAAATTGATTGTTGATTTAGATGATGCGGTCTACGAGGATTAGAAAAAGTGTGGAACGGAAACAATCTAGAATATTAGTAGCGTCAATCTTCCGGGAATTTGTAATAAATTTAAATAAATTAAATAATGCGTAGGAAGTGCACCGAGTAATTCCCCGATTGTAGTCCGTCTCTGTCTCGCCTCCGACAGATCATGATCTGCCGAATGGCCAAGCCGGAGGAGGTTCTCGTTGTGGAGAACGACCAGGGAGAGGTACGGTAGATGGAATGGATATTGATTAGATTGAGAGAGATACGGTATATTGGAGAGACAACGGTTGCGGTATATGGAGAGGGTATTGATTGGTTACGTTATGGCCGGAAGCAGTCGCAATATTACAGAACCAGAATTTCTAACTCGATAGTAGGGCAGCAGAGACACAATAGTGACTGGTTCGAACGTTGTTTTCGCAGGTGATCCGAGAGGTCTTCAAGGACACTGACTCTATCGCACTCTACAAGAACATGAAGGTACATTTATTCGTCTATTTGTTTATTTCTTTAATTAATTAATATTTTTTTCTAATTTGTAATGTGCACAGGAGACACTCGTGTATCTGACTCATCTCGATTACAAGGACACCGAGTTGAAGATGACGGAGAAGCTAGCGACTCAGGTGAGGAGAAGGGATGGGGTGGCAATTTAAAAAAAATAATTTGAGATGTGCAGCGACGGTGATGTTTCATTCTCTCTCTATTCCGCACACTTTCCCATCTGTCTGACTGGGAGAAGTGTGCAAAATGGAGAGAGTCAGAACCGAAACAGGAGCTGATAGATAGTTGGTGTTAGACGAAGTACGGTGGCCAATCAGACGAAGTACGGTAGCCGATAAATCAATAAATCGATAATCTCAGGTGAACGGTAACGAGTTCTCGTGGAAGAACCTGAACACGCTGTGCTGGGCGGTGGGAGCGATCTCTGGCACGATGAGTGAGGAGGACGAGAAGAGATTCCTCGTCCTGGTCATCAGAGGTGAGGGGGAGGAAAGGAGAGGGAGGAGATGAGGGATGGGAGAAACGGGAAAGTGGCGGGCGAGTTTGAAGCTGCACCATAGAGATGTCAAATCGATGCCAAATACCAATTTTTACTCTCCATTCTGCACACTCTCTCCGGTCAGACAGACAAGCGAGTGTGCCGAATGGAGAGAACAGAAACCCGAAACTACATTACTACTGCACAACGTTAGAGAATGCAGCCTGTAGTCGATAACAGGAGTGGCTAGGATCGAGAGAATTATGAATAAAAATTCGCATTTATTCCAGATCTCCTCGGCCTCTGCGAGCAGAAGCGCGGCAAGGACAACAAGGTTGGTTCGGTTGTATTTAATCTGTTTTAAAAATAATTATATTAATTAATTGATTAATCGCAGGCGGTCATCGCGTCCAACATCATGTACGTCGTCGGCCAGTACCCGCGGTTCCTGCGCGCCCACTGGAAGTTCCTCAAGACGGTCAGTTGTTGCTTGTTTACTGATACAAAGGAGGGAAGATAATAGCAACACAATCTCGTTTTCTATCATTAGATGAAACCAGTGCAACGCCAAATGAGCGGGTTAATATTGAATGATTTTTCACCCTGATGTTCGATAGATATTGTTGAAATGGCCATTTCTGTGCAGACGTTAACCCGGTGCAACGCCCATTTGCCGGGTCTTTGTGTAAATTTTCCCATGTTTTAAATTTTTATATTAATTAAATTTGTTGCAGGTGATCAACAAGCTGTTCGAGTTTATGCACGAGACCCACGAGGGAGTGCAGGATATGGCATGCGACACGTTCATCAAGATTGCCATCAAGTGCAAGAGGCACTTCGTCATTGTGAGTTACAGATTATCGATTTGTTGGGGATCCAACTAGATGAGATAAATTCCCGTAATGAATAATAATTTATCACATTCCCTTTGAGACATTCATTTTAGTCGAAGGGTTAGATGAACGTAAAGCTCAACAACTACTATTTCCTCTGAACACTAAAGGCCCTTCCTCCGTTAGTCGAGTGATTTTTTGTTGCAATTGTTGTTACCAACAATTGCATTAAGCACATGTGAAAATCAATTCTGATCGGTCCCTTATCATAAACTCTTCCTCTCCTTTCAGACTCAGATGGGCGAGGCTCAGCCATTCGTGGAAGAGATGCTCATGAATCTCTCCTCCATCATCTGTGATCTCTCCCCGCCCCAGGTGAGGCTCCACCCTCTTTGTTCCTTGATCTTACACTCGAGAAACCAAGAAAGTTTAATTGTTTATTTTGAACTTGGCAAATTTCGGCCTCCTGAACCTCTCGAGGATAGTAGGAAAGTAACTTGATCAGTTATAGTGTGAGACAGTTGACACATAAAACACAATCCTACCATTTATTGTTTACATAAATGTTTTATTTTAATTTACACTTATCAAATCATTTTAGGTGCACGTGTTCTACGAGGCAGTTGGCACTATCATCTCAGCACAGACAGAGTCAGCCGTACAGGTTTGTATTTAATTATATGTTTATTTAAATATTATAAATTTAATTGCCGGTTTTCGCTCACCATAGACATGTCTGATTTGCGATTCACGGATTGTATAAGGCGATGCATTGCCAGAAATGTTTCAGTATGTCCTTGATTTTTTAAAATCGTTGAACAAAAACTCAGGCGCTCCTAACGACAGAGCGAATGATTGCAACGGGCCAATTAGAGAGCGGAGAGAGGGTGGCGGAAGAGAGCATGGTTAGAAAATATAGAGGAGATTTGGGGTTGTGAATACTAGTGAGACAGTTCGGGTAATCCTAAGAGTTTCCGATTTATCCAGGTTGATGTTGGTTGCAACAAATCGTTAAGTGCTAGTGGAAAAAATCAAACCAATTATTGATCGTAGCCTAAGCGACAAAATACATATTTTCGTGGATCAGAAGTGATTGCGCTTCTTTTCGCAACTCATTGCATCTTGGGTGCAACGTTTCTCCTTGTGTGGGCAATATCCGACCAGTTACTTGCCATATAATTTGTAATCACACCTTCCCTCATCTCGGGATAATCTGAGCTAATATTGCACCTATCTTTCCTTAGTAATTGCCAATCTAGAGATATAATCTGAGCTAATATTGCACCTATCTTTCCTTAGTAATTGCCAATCTTTGAGATTACTTATCTAATTACTTATAATTGAGATCTAAATCACTTTTTAGGAGAATTTGATCGAGAAGCTGATGACGCTGCCGAATACGGTGTGGGATGAGATCATCGGACAGGCCGAGACCAACATCGAGGCACTCAAGGATCCAGAGGTACGGTCACATTGAGTACGGTAGCCATGGGTTACGGTAGGATGGGAGGTGAAGGAGTATGGAAGTCGAGAAGGGCAGTAAGCTTGCCGAATTGAATAAGATCTTCTGTTCAATCCGAGACAAGAGAAGGGGAGGTGGCCAGGTCATTCTAATCCATTCCAATCAATTCCAGATCCTCCGCAACATGATCAACATCCTGAAGACGAATGTGGCTGCGTGCAAGGCCATCGGTGAGGTTTTAAATTATTTATTTGAATAAAATTGAAAATTCTAATTTCAAACTCTGTTGTTTGACGTTTCGGGAGTTCCTAAAATTCTGCAGACATCTACTGAGCTAATTTTTGCCGAATTCGTGATGTAAATCAACTGAGAAGATGCTTCACCTTTTCTTGAAGAGCTGGTGTGAGATTTGATAAGCAATTCGTAGTGGGTCAATTAGAAATAAACGACTAATTACTTACAAATAGAAATGGCTATTTTTTTTTTCAAAAATGATTTACAAATAAAAATGGTTGCAGGAATGCCATTCGCGTGTCAACTGACGCGGATCTACGAGGCAGTTCTCTCCGTTTATCGCATCCACTCGCAGGATGTGAGCGAGGCCGTGAAGGAGCATGGAGAGGATGTGCTATCGGTGAGTGGAGAGGGGAGAAGTTGGTGATTTGGTAGGAATGACTAGCGCCGTTTTCACCTATTGATTGCACTGGAAAGGAAGGTATGGGATCTTAACTGGCTCTCCATTCTGCATACTTTTGCCGGTCGAACACACGAACGATGCAGGTAGAAAGAGTGCAAAAGAGAGAGAGCTCTATTCGGTTCGGTAATAATGGCTAAACTAATAATCCGAATCAAACTTGAGCTCACCACTAATTGTAAGTGCTTTGGTCTAAATCATATTGAAAAATTATTTCAGCCTCATTATTTCCAGAACCCGATCGTCCGTCAAATGCGCAACGTGAAACGCGAGATTCTCGTGCTGCTGTCGACGTGGGTGGCGAAGGCAGATGATGATGACGTTAGTGGATATTTATTCATTTAATTAATTTTTTTAAAAATGCCTCTGATCCATCGCTTTCCTTTACAATTAGAGGGTCTAACGTAGTAGGGAAATAGTTTATTTATGCTTTCAGTCTATGCAGAATTGACATTATCGAACTTTCCGTTTCAAGCTTGATGAAGAAGTACGAAAGCACTAGTCAACATGAGGTTTCAGAGTGTTTATGTAACTTCAAGTTTATTAGCTACCTTTAATATTATTCCGATATTTTTTTCTAGACAAAAATTAATTATTCAATTAATATAAATAATTTAGACGGTGATGGATTCCTTCGTGCCTCCCCTCTTCGATTCCATCCTCTTCGACTATCAGCGCAATGTGGCGGCGGCGAGAGAACCCAAGGTCCTCTCCCTTCTCTCCATCATCATCACCAAACTCAGAGTGAGTATTTTCTTATAGTATGGAGCGATAGCCGGAATCTGTCGGGTTGTGGGAAATATTTTGTTTTAACAAGGCGATTTGGTGGCGCCCAGTTGTTTGAGAAACGGAGAGCGTTGTGCTCTGCAATATGCGCTTCATTGGCACATCATCGAATAATTCTTGTTTTTAATGAAACAAAATATTTGTGAATATCACTATGATATGTACAGCGATAACTAGAATAAGAGGAGGTTTCAGCAGTGTGGCAGCGGCGTTAATTTAATGTTCCCTGATTTTCAGGAGAAGATCTCTCCAGACGTGCCGCGTATCCTCGACGCCGTCTTCAATTGCACACTGGAGATGATCAACAAGGTGAGTGGGGGATTCAGGTGGGGATCGTTTTCGTGCTTACGATTGGATTGGATTCAGGGCAGGATCTAATATTTACCATAACGAGGAAAAGTTGATACATGATGTAGCTTCGATTCTGCCTCTCCATTCAACACACTCACAGGGCGGAGTGCGTTGATGAGAATGTGCAGAATGGAGAGAGCAGAAAGCCGTAATGACGTGACTAGTGTGGTTGATAGTAGTGCTGATCGTCCCGGTAGTTGGGTGTCTCGTTGACTTGATATATTTACAGGAAAAGAATAATGGCTGTTTATTGGTGCGGAAAGAAACAACAACAACAACAAAAACAAATAAATTATTACATCCTTCCAGGACATGGAGGCGTTTCCGGAGCATCGCACTGGCTTCTTCCGCCTTCTCCTCTCCCTCTCACAGTCGTGCTTCCCCGTCTTCCTCGCGCTCCCCGAAGAGACCATGCAGTGAGTGATGGGGGGGGGGGAGGAGAAAGGGTTACGGTAGGGATGGAAGGATACGGTAGGAGTACTGTAGACGTGAAGGGGTACGGTAAGTTGTTGGTAGGGAGAGATGTTTGCCTATTATGGGTTTTGTAATGGAAACCGAATTGATATTGATAGAGAAGGGAATGCAGTTTATATGTTGTGACTCGGAAACAAGAATTTGTCGGGTATAAAAAAAAAAATTAAGGCCAATCATTACAGGTTCGTGATCGACGCAGTCGTCTGGGCCTTCCAGCACAGCATGCGCAATGTCGCCGAGATGGGTACGGTAGTCCAATATTTATTGACTTATGATCGATTGCGAGCTGACTACCATATTCCTCAATTATGATCCTCCCGTTCAGGTCTGGATATCCTCAAGGATATGCTGACGAAGGTGGCGCTGCTGCCCGAGGAGCAGGCGCAGCCTTTCTACAAGAAGTACGGTAGATAGGGGATGCCGTAGAAAGGGATTATCGATTTTCGAACTATCTTTTGATCAAATAAAGTTTTTTTGTGAAATAATGGATTGATGGTCTTGTCAGGTTACCGTAACCTTGTCTCCTTGCAGCCACTACGTGCAGCTGCTGCAGCACGTACTCGCCGTGGTCGCCGACTCGAACCAGGTCCAGGTCGCAGGTACGGTATCTAATCCTCCGATCGATCGATCCAGCTATAGTATCCTCTCGATTATCGATTGATTGGCTGATTGCAGGCATGACGTATTTCGCGGAGATCATGTGTCTGATGTTCCGTGCCCTCGAGTCCTCCATCACCGTCCCCCTGAACCCGGCGAATCCTGGCCAGCCGAACATCGATTTCATATCGGACCACATCGGCAACATCTTTGTCCAGCACTTCACCAATCTCACCACGTAAGAAGGACAGCGGGGTTACGGTAGCGAGGAGAAATATTACTGTAGTCCTTCGAACTGGGAAATTCTTCTTGTGTGAACGCAATCCCAACCAGGTGATGCGAGGTTGCGCGAAAGAGGGATTAGAACGAAAAATATTCGACACATTCAATGATTTTCTCGATGTCGTGTGATTAAAAAAAATCAACTGTCACCCGGGTAGTCGAGGTTTCGGGGGTATAGCAAAATACTATCTGACCTGAACATGACAATCTCTTTTAGAGTTTCATTCCAATTAATTTCTCCTTATTCAATGATTTCTTTACTTTTTTTGTTTTTTTCTTTCTCTTTTTTCTAATTATTTCTCTTGTTCAGGGATCAAGTGCGCGTGATCATCAAGGGATTCGTCTCCTTCAACAATAACATCGTCGCCATGAAGAACCATATCAGGGACTTCCTCGTTCAGCTCAAGGTACGGTAGGGGATCGATTGGGGGATACGGTAGGGGCGACATGGTCTCTCCATTCTACACACTATCAGAGCTACGAGATAGTGTGCAAAATGGAAAGACCATTTCTTGAGAAGCCATCACTAGTATATACGGTAGTCTTATCGTTTGAGGGTATGGTAGTTGTGTTGATTACGGCATCCATATTGATGGAGGTTACGATAGTAATCTCCTTGCAGGAGCAGTCGGGTGAGGACACCTCTGATCTCTTCCTCGAGGAGCGTGAGAAGGAGATCCAGGCGGCCCAGGTGAGACACTATCGATTTTTTGGATCGGTGAGTAAGTTACTGTAGTTGAAAATTAATTGTGTTTTTTTTTAAATGATGAGCAACGATCACATTATTTTCTCTCGCTACGGCTAATATCTTGTCGTATCACTGAAACACGACACTTCCTGGTCTCGTTCGAAACTCTTTGATTCCGTCTCTCCAATATTGCATCATTTTCAGAACAAGAAGCTGATGATTCCTGGCATGGCGAATCCCAACGACATCCTCGACGAGGATGAGATGCGCTGGTGAGTACGGTAGGATCACGGATTATCGATTGATTTATGGATTGACCGTTCGATAAAGTACGATGGATTGTATGTGGAGATGACTCGGTTTGGAACAACTGCAATAAATCATGCTAGTTCCAAATCGGGCTACTGATTTCCGCTAATAGCAGGCTTGTGATTGTACAGTAGATATAATGAATATCATTTCGGTTTTGCCGCTCTCCATTCTGCACACTTTTGTATCTGTCAAAGAGAAGTTAAATCTTGCAGAATGGATATCTAAAAAAATCGAAATGGAATCTGTAGTGGAAATAGCTGTACATCTGTGTGGTCCGATTGCTTTAGATGTGACGTGAAGCAGAAGTATTCCGGTTTTGCACGAAATAGGAGAATCCACTGTCTGGCATGCGCGCACCCTCCCCTCTACCGTAGTATACTATGTCTGAGTTACCGTAATCCTCTTGCTACGCTACCGTACTCCTCCCACTTTCTTGGACTAACCAATCATATATCTATATTATGCAGGCAGGACAATATGAGCGGTATCGCGCAAATTGCCATTAATATCGAATACTGTCCCTGAATATCGATTAGGTAAAGTCTGGAGAATCTATTGGCAGCATATCGGCTCTACCGTACCCCCGCAACAATCGATTTTCCATTTCAGAATCGGCCCTCTTCTCTGATCAGAGCCCCTTCTCTTCCAGCCAAATAACACGACCTCCGAGTGTCTATGATTTCTTCCTTCCATCTTTGTATGTCTTCTATTCCGACTCGTATTATTGATCGATCACTGTCGATTACAGTAATCCTTCCCTTTGCCCGTCTTTTGCGTCTCTCTCTCCTCACTTGCTCTTCCCATTGTTGATCATTTGTTGTGTTAACCATCGTGTTTTCCCTTCCTTCCTTTCCCTCACTCAGTCATCCCCTTCCTCCCTTCCTTCCGTTCTCAATCAATCAATCAATAATCATCCATTATCGTGTACCACCCACCTTCCATCCCTCCTTTCCCACCACAATGCACTAGATCTCCCCTCACTTCAACGAATTGTTGTGTGCACCACTCTATTTCCCGATTATTTCCGAATAAGTTAATCCCGGCTACCGCTAATCTCGTATTGTTCAAATTATTCATTAGAAGAACTACTCCTCCTCATATATGTGGTCCTAGCACGAAATGTATACTGTAGCCCGGGTGTGGTCTCTCTCTCGTAATCTTACCGTAGCACACTCCCTCTCCTAATCTGTTCCTTCCCTCATTCGAGATCTTACCTATGTTTATCGATTGATTCAAAATATCTCAACCGTAGTTTATGCACTTTTCCCATGTTGATCCCCCTCCACAAACTATGATTCCTCACCACTGTTTATTGTTATCCAATAATGTATTATTATCGATTTCGTTTCAAGAAGTAAAGCATTTTTAGTGTGTAGACCTCTTCGTTTCGCACACAGTCTGAAGAATAAAGAAACATACTTGAAAGTGGGGATTGGGAAGAGAAAGTGACTGGGGGAAGAGGGAGTTAAAATCAGGTAAACTACCGAATGCACTTGGCTCTCATCGCTATTGGCTATGTTACTGTTGAGATTACTTATCTACCTTCACGTTCCCTTTATTGTTTCAATAGCATATTTTAGCATTGTGATGAACACAGGACATGTTGGATCGAATAGCACTCTCTCCATTCTGCACACTGCTTCGTCGACTGAAGTGTGCAAAATTGTGAGCGCTCCTCTGAATATTCCCTTTCGAAGATATAAATTATGCGATAATTGGGGCTGTTCTCATCTCGCCAATTTTATAATCATTCCATATCTGAATATCTGTATTAATAAAAAGAATTTCCATTTCTACTACGAATCCACGTCCAATCTGCGAACACACCCTTTTAAATAAATGATTTCTCCCTGCGTTTAATCATTGGTTTATTTTGAAATAACTTTTGAAGATTAATCGCTGAAGTCATCCTCACTCCTTCCTTATCATCCCACTGTAACTCATTCCCTCCTTGGCGAAACTAAAATATAACTTCGATTCTTCTCCTTATTTCTTTTCGTCTTTTATTTTTCCACCGAGCAACCTGGTTCTATTAATGTCCCTCACTCATTCCATCCTTATCATCAGTCTGAAACGCATTCCCTTCTTTCAGTTGTTTCTGGCCCTCTGGGAGTGTTTCTCTTTTGAGGATGACTCCCCTCTCTCCGAGGAAGCCTTCCTCGTATACAGAATGCTCAGGTGAAAACGATACGGGGTGGGTGGTTACGGTAGAAGAGAGAGAATTGAATAAAGAATAAAGTTATGGAGAGAAATCAAGCGATTTCGTGTTCCCGAAGGTCCTTGTAAGTAAGCTTACATGTTAGCGGAAATGGAGATAATCTGTTGATGAAGCGATTGTAAATCAATTGTTAAATGCCCTTGTAGATCTTCGCTCAGACTGATCTGACTGGTCTTTCGCGAGTTATAGGAGTCAAGAGACTGGGGATACTTTTACTCAGACTTAATAGTAAGTTGTGTTAGTATCTTCCGATAAAAGTGATTGATATTTAGGTTATGTTTCAGAAATTATTTACATATTTTGTGTAATTATGTTCGAGTTTCTTTGTTCTTCGTAATTGAATTTTGCGAACAACACAATCTCAGACACGTCTCTTCCCCCTCTCCACTCATTCTCGATCGAAGTTCGCGTGGCGAATGGCGGGTGTGCGGTTCGGCGAGTGAGTTCATCGCTTTTCTCTTTCTATTTGAACTCGCGACTCGCTTGATCTACTCATTTCCATACAGTACGCTTGTGTTATTTAAACTGCTACTGAGCCAGTTGTTTGGTTTCAGGTAGTGGTGCCGAATGTAAAAGTACTCTCTCCATTCTGCACACTCATGTGTGCCTGACTGGTGAAAGAGTGTACGGTTTTGAGAGGTCACTACTTGATACAGCATCATTAGTAGTACGATTGTCCCTTATCCAAACGCAGTAGATGAAGCGATCTCAATGGGATGAGCTAGCTACCATAATCATCTCATTTTTTTTCCGATAGTGAACCCTTTTCACGTTCTTTTCAGTATTCATGCTACGAATTGGCGACCCACTAAGGGGGAGATAAATAATGTACAGCCCTGTAATTCTATTTGTTCATATTACACCGTGCGATAGTGGCTCCTGCTGAAGCTGACGCATTGATGAGTGACGGAGATGTTTCGTCGATCGAAGAAGGTTTGTTGTCAATAGAGAGGTGGTTTCGGTGTTAGCTCTCTCCATATTGCACACTATTTCTCTGGACAGCGAGACCGAGATAGTGTGCCGATTGGAGAGAGCGGAAACCCGAAACTGTATCTCTGGAGATCACCTCTCTATTTTAATGTATATTTTACAATATTATGATAAATAAATAAACTTCAGTCGACGAGCCGAATGTGATCCGACTACGAGTGGAGAATGTGGGAGAAATTCCGGATGACGGACTGGATTCCGAAGTGAAGAGAATCGATGGATTCGACTGGTATGATCTACCGATATCTGATCTTTCTGTCGTGTGTCTTCATCTAGCATTTTTTCAATGATTCAACTTCATTAGCCAGGGTATTACCTCTTACAAGGCAAAGCTCTTGTCTAATTTTTATCACTTAGTATCAGTCGAGTATGAGCCTCGGGTTCAGTAAATAAGATGGTGTTTCATTACGGTGGCTCAACGTGTATCGTGGGACGAGCGAGGAAGGCGTGGACTCTGTAATGGCCTGTCTCACCTACACCAATCCTAAGGACTGTATGGGCGAGTGTCGTTCATGGAAATTTGTAGTAGATCCATCCTGATGGACAGGAGTACCATATCCCCATGGTCAGTGGGCGTGTTATGTTATTTTTTATATATGTTTTCTTATTCCACAACATTTCATTATTGCTACATAGTTTAGAACATCATACACAACGTTAATTGTGTTCTAAGTGAACACCTGCAACGAAGCAATTTAGTTTTAAATGAGCATTCAGTCTTATTCTTTCTCTTCAGGAGTTCCGAGAGGTACTTTGGAAGAAGAATTCGCTCGAGTTTTCCCTGTGTAAGTGGGAGGAGATGGATGTCAGCATTACAACATAATTTGAAATATAAATTTACTAATTATTCTATTCCGATTCCATGCTCTCATCAATATAAAAGGAGCATATAATCGGTATTGGGCTTTTTTTTTTTAAATATTTAAAAAATTATATATATTTAAATATCAGGGATTCATCAACGAGGACGGTGGCATCGAAGTGCTCGCGAGAGTCTATTCGGATGGATTCAGCGGGGAAAGGTAATGTCTCGAATAGTAGTTCTCTCCATTCTGCACACTCGCTCGTTTCTGGTCGAGGGTGTGCTGTAGAGGGCACTATGCCACTAGTATGTACGCAAGGTTCAAGCTCAAAGATACATTGTGGAGATATAGCCAGATCTAGATCGCTTTCATAACTTATTTACTTCCCGATTTCAGTCCGATTTTCCGTCCTCGTCGTACTGTCGATTTCTCCTCGCCATCGAAATTTTCCGATGTTATTCTGGTGGCTGAGGGAAAGAAGCTTCATGCCAGCAGACAGGTATATTTTGAAATATTAATATGAAAAGTTCCTAATTTAATTTATTTTCAAGATTCTGGCCCACGCTTCTTCCTACTTCGAAGCGCTTTTCTATGGTGATTTCTCCGAGTCTCAGGAGAAGGAAATCGAGATAAAGGATGTTTCTGCTGACGTAAGTTGGATGTTTCTGCTGACGTAATATTTTTTCTAAGAAACTTAATTTTGTATAAATGGAATTATAGTTATGCATTGAACGTAAAATCTGCGAGAATAAGAATAAATTTAATGTTTAGGAGTTCGTGACGGTGCTGGAGTTGATCTACGATGCTGGTGCACGCGTCAGAGGTACGTCGGCGATTTGGTTTCGGGTTTCTGCTCTCTCCATTCTGCACACTCTCTCGTCTGTGATCTGCGTGCAGAATGGAGAGCGCAGAAAAGGAATCAACATTCTAGTTGGATGCTTGTTATTTGATAATTGATCAATTTCCAGATGAGAATGTCGAGTACGTGCTCAAACTGGCTGATCGATTCGGCATTACGGTATAATTTCTGGTGTTGTTCTCTTTTTCTGAATTAACAGTGCTCGATTTGGGCCACTAAACAAGTGTTTTGTCTATTGCCTCTGTTTTCGCTAGGTTGTTTTCCTAATTTTCCCTTTTACCGAACCTCATAATAAATAAAATATTCTTTAGAGAATCATGGACAAGGCAGAGGAATGGCTGCACAAGGGCACGGAGCTCGAATTCATTCGCTCCTTCGAGTTGGCCGATAGATTCAGGCTTACTGCACTTCAGGTATTTATGATTTTGCATAATTAATAAAATATTTACTTGTCGATATTTTAGAATACTGTCACCAATTATATAGCTTTGCGATAGAATTCAGCGCTTCTTTTCAAAACAATGAAGAAATTATGTTTCTTCCTTTCTCGGAATTTCGGCACGTATCGTATGTTTCATCCCATTTTCTGGCCAGAGTAGTTTCGAAGTGATCCGAATTTTTCATTAGAAAATTGTGTTGTGCTACAATAGTATGGCTAATTTTAAAAAAAACTCTTTTTCAGTCTTAATTAATAACGAAATATTCAGATCGAACTACTTGAATCGGTCGATAAGGATAAAGTGAAACAGCTATCTACTTCATTGCCCAAGCTATCGGAAGGAATCAAAGATGAACTCATCAAGAAAATAATGCAGATGTGAAGAATTTAAGGAGCACGAAGATATTTTATTCGCACGATTTCTTGATAAATCCTGATTGAATAACCCCTCTTGCTCACTAGCATTTTAACAATCTCTTGTTTTTAGTTGTTCCCTTGCTATTAGCTTTTGCTCAGCTCATTAGATATTATCGGTTATTTATTATTGTTATTTTTTGTATTCTTTACATTTATGTTAGTTGTGCACTGTGCGGTTTAGAAGAGTTTGAATCGATAAATTGCTTGTTGTCAAATAGAGCACAGAATTTCAATCGGAAAAGCGAGCGGTTATCATTGACCTGAATTGAATATCTGAGAAAATGAAGAAGAGATGAGATGACGCGAATAATTATCTAGTAGTGATGCTATTTTGGGCACTTTCCTAGATCGCAACCAAGACCCGCCTCCTCTCAAGAGGGCGGGCCATGCCCACTTCTTTCTTACCTTTCTCCCCAATCGGGTTACTGACTATGATTACACCCAAACTACTTGCACTAAACCTGATCTTCATAAGAACGCTTTGGCTTAGGCTTAGGTACACGCAGCTTTGGAGGGGCGGGAAAAGGGGGAGGGCCTTGGTTGCCATCTAGGAAAGTTCCCTATTTTGCTTTTCGCTCTCTCTATTCAGCACACTCTCTCGCCTACCAGACGGGCTAGACAGTGTGCTGAATGGAGAGCGTATAAAACCGAAGAGACTTCAATATTATCTAGATGGTTCTGGGAAGGAAATCGATGAAATTTCTCTGCCCTTCCCACATCTCGAATCTGGAATGGAAATCGCTGTTTTTCTCGTGAGTTTTCATTTTAAAATAATTTTCAATTCTCTCCCAACCTCGGCTTCTCTTTGCAGCTTCTGAGAGAAGAAATTGATGATTCCTCTTCAGAAAGGCCGCAACCGACTTTCGATTCATCAAAGGAATCATTAATGATGAGAAGAAGAGAGAGGAGAAAAAGGAGTCACGAGTAGTGGAAGCGATGAGGGGATTGAAAGAGGTCAGAGGAGAGAGGAAACGAAGGAAGTCTGGTCTCTCCATTTTGCACACTATCGTCATACTGACAGGCGAAATACTGTGCAGAACAGAGATTAGTCGAAACCAATGAAACATCTATAGAAATTGAATGAAGATCGAGGATATCAGACAATAGGTCTATGATGGATTTACAAAATAATGGATCAAATAAATAATGTATGCTCTTATTGAGAAGCACGATTTTTTTTGGGTGAATTTGTGCTATGCGTATTTCTTAAACTTAGCAGTTTGCGAATTGATTAATGAATCTGCGACTGTGAACATTTCAAAATTATTCGTATTGGCAATAGCTGGATAGAAGACCTATTGTCAAATTGATCTATGTGGAAAACTCTTAGATTAGACGTGTTTGTTATATTTCCTTCTCATTCAGTCGATTCTCCGCGATGCCGAGTGGGCGAGACGCGATTCAGGAGTGGCAAGGGCTCTCCGAGATCTAAAGAATGTGAGTGTTTATCAAATTTTCCGATTTTAAAATATTTAGAGTAATTTTAACGCATTCGACGAACTCGCTGTGTCTGTGTTTCAGTGTATGTATTGTAAGATTCAGAAACGCAGTTAGTGTTCTACGGCGTTTAGAGAGCGGACAAAACGTTACGCACGAAACAATTTAATGATTGGGAGGAGTTTGCGGGCGGAGTTTGCTGATGGCGCACACAAAAATGAAAGCTGTTCGCCAGGTGTTCATGACCGTGTATGCGTGAAACGGAATATTTTCTTACAGTAAGAGCTTTGATTAAAAGCTTGGAACAAGTTTTTGTTCGTCGTGTAGTAAAAAAAATAAAATATCTTATTTCATTCTAATTCGATTTTAATTGCCTATTGATTTCTCTTCTCAGGAGCAGGCATTCAATATCTGGCTGGCGGAACTCGCATGGAAATCATCGAGGAATGGAGTGAAGACAGCGAGTGAGGTGAGATCAGTAGGGGAGGTAGCGTTTCTTTTTGTTAATGAGTAGCCGTTCTATATCAATATTAAAATAACCATTCTTGAGCCAGGAATAACATATTTTTCTCTGATTTTAATGAAATCATCTTGTATTGTGCACATATCTTGCCCGTGAAAGTGACGTTTCAATGGGTTTTTCAACATGAAATCAGTAGTGGTCTACTATCCTAGGGTAGAAATAACACTTTTTATGAACCAGTGATAGCGACGTTTCAATAGGAGCTCTTGTACGGAACACATCTCATGAATTCAGTCATTATCTCTCTTCTGGTTCTTAACAACAATAATGATCTCTCCGGTCAGTTCCTCTGGCTGGCGGCGCTCCTCCGTCGTTATCTCGTGAGACGCAGTCGCTGTGATGATGGAGAGAAGAGAGGGCAAGAACCGTCGTTTCCGGAGGATTCCGAGGTGAGCTGGGAAGAGGTCGTAGATCAGAGATACAGTAACAACCGTTTGTCTCGCATTATCTTTCGTAGAGAAGAAAAGGAGGAATGCGAGATTCTCTAGAGCTTCATTAAAGGAACCTGGTCGTGGTAGACGATTGTTGCTCAGCATATGCTAATTGACCTCACAAATCCATTAGGATAAATAAAAAATAAATAAAAATTATTTAAAATAGTTAAAAAATTTTGAAATGTACTGTACGATTTAATTGGTCCGAGGATCGCCGGTACACAACGAATTTATGCTATACAGGCTACTGACCGGTACAGACTCGCGCCTTTTTCAAGATTCAAAATTAAAATTATGGGCGAGAGAGCGTGCGAAAAGCGGAGAGCGAGAGCGGAAAGCACGCGGCAACGCGTTCCCGTTCGTTTTTCTCTTGTTCTCGCCTCTTTTATCGATTGTTTGCCACATTTTATATTCACCTAGCTTCTGTAGTGTTCCTTGATAGCACCACTCCATCTCCCTTCAAATGGCATGCTCTTTCACTATCGTATCACGAGTCTGGCCCTGTTTTGTAGCTAGACATTTTGGTGGAGGAGTGTTTCTTGCCGACTTCGATGGACTCTTTGCTCTTGGTTTCGTGTTTTGCGTGTTTGTTTTACGTGCCACATGATCTACCATTGCCCCTTCCCATCCATTCCACTTTCTGCATGTGATTGTGCTCTTTATTGGCCAAAATGACCTTTGTTCGCCATTGTGCAAGAAGATTTAGTATTTGCTCACTTTATTACTATTTTGCTAATTTTACCATGCGCAATTGTTGAGCAGTGAGCAAAGGAATCAAATGAAATGACATAATTATTGGCTAGAACTGAGTCCTATTCAAATTCGTCCCCGCTTTCCTTGGCTTATTTGCTCATCGCTCATTCATTCTTCCTCCTGTATGGAATTACCGCGTTCACGCTTCATATACTCGTTGTTCTATCACTAATCCCTCATTTTAAAGGGCTATTTCATGAAATGAACAATGTTTGTTGTCTTGCAGACCACGCTGATCGCCATGGAGTATGACGGAGGCGTCGTCATCGGCACTGACTCGCGCACTTCTGCTGGGTTTGTGTTTATTTTCCTATTTCCATAAAGTTCGCCGTTTATTGGCATCATACTATCATTTGCTAGGGCATCTGAGCATGAAGGACGTGAACTCCGTCTCATTTAGCTGTTCTTGGTCTATGCTCAGTTGAAAATGGCAATCGCACATGACCTCGGTGAAAGGACCCGCTAAAGTTAAGAAGTAGGGATATCCTAATCGTTTCCTTGCAGATCGTTCATCTCGTCTCGCACGACGAACAAGATCACGCCATCTCCGTCTGTCGATCGGGCTCGGCCGCCGACACTCAAGCCATCACCGATATCGTCAAGTACTACATCGAGACGTACAGGTGAGCTAGCGTTTCAAATCCTTGATAGTTATGCTGCTATCAAGCTAAAGATCCCTTGCTAGGAAACTAGCGGGTTTGCCTAATCCATTTGTTACCTCTCACTTAAGATTGTTCTACCCCATTTCAAGTTTCACCAGGGTAATTGTATTTCCTTTATCATGATTTTATATATAAACCGGACCGTTTTAGCCATTTATCATGATAATTTGCTGGTTTACTATTGGCGCAACCGAAGTAGAGGTTGATTCAGCTTCGTATTGCAATGGTTTCAACTAAAGCAATGAAACTACTGGCTTCTTATTGCAGTCTGCTGGAGAACGAGCCAATGACGATCTACCGTTCGTCATAGCTCTTCCGTCAGTCCCTCTACCAGTACCGCGACCAGCTCTCCGCCTCCGTCATCATCGCCGGATGAGACAGCAAGTTGGGAGGACAGGTAAATAAATTACAGCCATTCGTTCATAATATTATCTTATTCCTGGCGATAATCCCATAGGTTTGTGATTGTGAACGAGTAGCGAAGAGAGAAACTGGTCATGTATATTTATTTGTTCGACAGGACTCAGGCAGTCTGCTAGAAAATAGTCAATTGAAAGACAGTGGTTGACTATTCAAAAAAAAAAATCATCAAACGCGTTGTTCATTGCGACTAGTATCTATACTACTATATAAAGCACAAACGTCTGTCTGTCTGTCTGTCTGTTCGGTGTGGACGTCCAGCCCACTTTGGTATGGGCGTCCTGGCAACACTCAATCTAAGCTTAAGCGAACTAAGCTTATGTGAGGCGCGAAGCGCTGAACACCGCTAGTGGTGTTCCCCCGACGTTGTCGGGTGAATGCGGCTGGTATTTTAATAAAAAAAAGTAAATGTTACCATGTCCCACGTTCTTTTGCGAGATATCTGGGTGTAAGAATGATAGGCCATTATTACTTCCAGCTGTACGCCGTCCCCAACATCAGATTGTCGAGATCATTCTGAAGTTCCTGACACCGGGTCGGTCATCGCGAGCATCGACTTCAAATGCATTTCTCTCTGTTCTGAGTTGTTTAGGAGGAAAAATGTCGTTTGAGTGACCCCGGCTCATTTTCCGAGCTTGATCGATGCATCCAAACCAGAAGTAAAAAAAGAGATTTTTACATAGCTACATTCCGGGACTAATAACTCAAAAGTGTAGGAAAAGCAGCAGCCAAATTTTCGATATGATGTACACCTTGCTGAGCTCTATCGAATGAGTACCGTACGCCCAATATACAGTGGTATGGGTGTGAGCTTTGCCCCTGAGAGTTTCATCGATCAAGTTCGGAAAATGTGCCGGGGTCACTCAAACGACATTTTTCCTCCAAAACAACTCAGAACGGAGAGAAATGCATTTGAAGTCGAAGCTCGCGATGACCGACCCGGTGTCAGGAGCTTCAGAATGATCTCAACATAATGATGTTGGGGGCTGATATGACTTATAGGGGCCTAGAGATGCCCAAAATCGATGAAAAAAAAACGCAATTCCGAGTTTTTGCCCCATTACCATCGTAAGCTCGATTAACTCGTGACAGGCGTGATACGTAAATGAGCCCTCTACTATCCCTAAATTGACTATTATCCGTAAATTGCGAACTTACCCAGAGTTACGTTAAATAAAGTCTATCTATATATCATCTTTTAATAAAGTAACAATAAGGTTATGCTGATTACAGTCGCTGAGGAATCTGCTGTCTGAGACTCGTGCGAACATCGACAAACTGACGAATCCGACGGTATTCATTATTTATTTATATTTTATGAATGGACAATGTTCAAAATAATAATCGAACGGAGATCGCATCGAACCTGTAGAAGATGTGATGAAACCGTAAATTCGCTTGAGTTGTCGTCTCAATGACCGAAAAAGATCGGCTCGTTCATTGACCATGAATTCTTTCAATACATTTTACTTGTTGGTCGAAGCAAGAGAGATTCATGTAATCGTCGAACAAAATTTTCAATTTCAATCATGTGCAACATGAAAGCGCGACCACTCCTTGAAGCTCTCTTTCGAATTTAACTTCATCTTCCATTGTAGTGAGAAATGAAACTCGAGTCAACCCTTTTTATTGCCATAATTTCCGATGATTTCATCTACAATAGACGCGTTGCGTGCTCACTTCGGCACGGCGGGTGCCGCAGCCTCAGTAGCATTCGCCGTTTCATGGGATTACTCGATGGAAGTGATAGCAAAGGTATACGGTAGCGAAGGTAGATTAGAGGTTGTGGGGTATGAAGGAAATACGGTAGTGATGGATAGAGCGAATAAGAGATCACGGGAGCCGTTTCGGGCGGAGCTCTCTATTATGCTCTCTATTATGTGTTGTCAGTTTGAACAGAAAGAGTGTGTGCAGAATGGAGGGATCTAATATCTGAAATGACATCACATATTGATCGTGGGGAAGGAGAAAAGCAGAGTGATTGTGATTTATGGTTGAGCACAATATAAATATCTGGATATTAGTTTAAGGTAGTATTTTGTGGGGACAGAGAGGTACCATAATCCATTGGTATTCTCCCAATAACATACCGTACCCATTCAGGCTCAATCAGTGCTTCCTGACTCTCGATCGGAGATATTCTCCCTCCTTCTCTCGCTCTCTGATGGGCCTCCATCCTCTTCCTCTCTCTTCCCGAGGTGGCAATGATGTTAGGCTATTTTTTTCTATTTTTAGAATATTTTCATTAAAATATCTGATCTTGATGATGTTTCTTTACTATTCCTGTTATGCACGTAGATTGTAGTGTCGACAATTTGTGAATTTTTACGTGAGCACAAATTCTCGAGACAATCCATCACGAGTGGCATTAATCTTGAACTTTTTGAGCACCTTTCATATTTGAGTTTCGAATCAGTCTTCTTTGAGCGAAATGCGTGGAGAATGATGATGGACGTGACGACTATCAATTAAAATTTATTAAATCTGTTTACAGCAATCTGATCACTCAGCCTCTTCGCTTCGTGTTCGACTACATCTCCCGAGCCGAGATCAGTCGTGAGGGTACGGTAGCTAATAATTATCGATCGATTGATCGTTGAATACCGTAATGCGTTAACTCTAGATGCTACAGCAGTACCTCGATAAATAGTTTTGCACCTAAATTACTGTATGCATCGGGTCTATCCATTGTTTACCGTATCTCAACTACAGTATTCCAGATGTCACTCAAGTGGCGGAGATTCTTCTCGTTCTCTTCCGGGCTCTGGCCGACACCAATGTGATTGCAGTCTACGAAGCGACGGAGAAAGAAGTGGAGAGAAAGGAAGGAATGAACAAGTGAGTCTGAAAAAAATTAAATCTCCCGGAAAGCTGTAGTTTCGTCTCAACTAGACATGGTGAAGAAGCAGTGTTCACAACGGTTTTCTTAGCATAGTTTATTTGAAGAATGTATTTCTCTAGTTTCATTTTTGCACAGTACATTTTTCATACAATTTATCAAAATCACAAGATATAGCAAGTAGTGACGGGGTGTGTTGACTCGAGTTTGGCAAACATGGAGGAGTGGAGTTTCGCAGTTATATGTACCCAAAGTGAATTATGCTCGAGACAATATCACTCTCCAAAGTTGCGCTGAAATCACCTGTTCTTGAATAATGTCCCTCCTAATCAATTGCCTTCAGAATGGACGTGTCTCTTCTCATGCGTTCCTTCGTTCTCGCCTCAGGCAACAAAGAGAGAATGGAGATTGCAGTGAGGGAAGCAGTCAAGAGAGCCCAGGTGAGCGGATAGCAGGGATCTCATTCCACTATCTCCATTCTGCACACTCTTTTTCTTTCCGACTGGCGATATAGTGTGCGCAATAGAGTAAGCCAGAATCGACACGACGTCATTAGTGGATAGATCCTATTTTACCGGCGTATCGGCTCACTTACTGAGAATGCAGGTGAGGATACGGTACAGCGGGAGCACTAGGATCACTATTTATGGGGATATTTCTCTGAACAAAACAAATATGAGCATTACCTGGCCTAGTACCGCAAATTTGAGCGACGTGTTCTTGATTTAGTCTCCGTGCGGACATGGCGCGATTTGATATTGAATTTAATTTTCATGTTAAATATTTAAAAACAACAACAACAAGCAAATGTAATTTTTGTCGATGCCAGTCGCTTGCTAGTCGAGTGGCATCGATTAGAATTAGATTTTTTTTCTGAATTCGCAAAAGAACGTAGGGGGCACCCGGAGTTGAACCGGGGACCTCTCGATCTGCAGTCGAATGCTCTGCCACTGAGCTATACCCCCGAGTGATAGATTTGTCTGTATCTCTTCCCTTTCACTTCACTCCTCGCAATGACTACTATTATCGTTCTTGTATGATACAGTAGCGAGCAAAAAAAAATCACCTTGAATGTTTTCGGCCATAACTCCTTTCAAACTGAATCAATCCTCAATGAAATTTTGTCAACGATTATATTTTCCGATTCGTAACATATGCTGTGAATGTTTTCAATCAATATCAAAGTCTCAAAATAAATTTTTACACAAAATGTCTCATATTTCAAATGTACGAATGGCAAAATTCTAGGCGAAACCTAGCAACACCATCACATTACAGATTCGAAAGGGCAACCTGAGAGCTTTCTAATCCACTTTTTGAAAAACACAAAAGTAGCTTTTTGACTTTGTTATGGTAAATCAAAAATACAACATTTTTCGAACTTCAGAAGCTGTAGCCTTCTCCGTAATGGATATTTCGAGCTCAAATTTATAGAGTATCTTCTACAAATGGTTAGTAAGTTTCTATGAACATTTGGGGATGATAGGTCTCCATTTCCAGAAAATCGTTATTTTCAGTACTACTCCGGAGAAGAGCTGTCTCTTCTGAGACGAATTTTTTGACCAAGTCGAAATCAAAATTGGAGACTCTAAAATACATGTACGAACACTTTGCGAAGTTTTGTGATGACTCGCTTGCGAAGTGCAAAGTTATTATACTTCAATTTTAGAGAAATCGAGCCAAAATACGCCATTTACCGATTGCTATTCTGATTCATTAATTATCAATCGTTTCTCTGTCAGGAAAAAAACGCGGATAGCACCTTTCCAGATATATATGCATATCTAGCTTTGAAAAACAAAGCGCTCTATCTCTTAGACGGAAAATACAATTCGAATGTAATAGATAATTTTCTCGATATTTTTCATTTATTCTTCACGGTACACTCGACCAACGAGCTTTTCTCGTTGCCAGGAGAAATGCTCGTTGGTCGGCATATCCTTTGGTACTTCTCTTTAGAAACATACCAACAACGAGGTACGCTGATCACTAGGATGTGCTCTCGCTTGAAAATACACACAAATTATCGGTAAAATTAGACGCCTTTTAGTTTCAATCAACATAGCTTTATCAAATGTTATTCAGTGGGACAAAATATCAAACACATTTGTGTTGTATCAGATACATGTGTCACCCGTAAACTGCCGATCAACGCACGATACAGAAGAAACGGCTGTCGATGTGTCATTACCTGGTCTTTCAGACACCTGATAGTGATAAGACCTCCAACATAAACTACATCGTTTGGCCACGATGAATAGCGGTCATTAGAGATCACAGCTCCAAAGAGAACACAATTACCAGTCGTGGTTAGTTGAATCGCCAGGCACTGAACTGTCTTTATAACTAGGGTTTGCGGGTCAGCCTATCGTAGTGAATAGCGGTAACCTCGCCTAATTTCGAATAGGCGAAAGAAAGCGGGCCTCGAACGACAAGCCGAATTGGCAACTCTTTTTCCAAACACAAGAGAAACATATCACTGACCGCATTGTCATTCATCTAAAAGAGTTGACACGCGAATTAGCTCAAGCTTCTGGGTATGATCTAAATGGGTTTTCCATGATTAGATATTGACAAATGGATCTATGAGTCTACTGTTACGAGATTGATGAGATCATAACCAGTATCTAGAAGCCTATCCATGCAGAAATCGCATTTGAATAGCTTCTCGGAGATCGAAGGATGTGTTGGGCACGAAAAAGATGGTTGATACCAGGAATCTATTCACGTAATTTAATTTTTTTAAGGTAAACCGGTAATTATATTTATTTCGCGATAACCGAAATGGGATTAGGGACTGTCTGATATTCTGGTCTACTGATGCGTCAGCAATGAAATGCCTCGAGCCTGGCATGAAATCAGATAGATGATTATTCCAATCATCGTAGATTCGTAACCATCTCACATAAAGCCGAGAAGAGAATGAAGAGACAACAAAACGCAAGAGCTCGTGAAGAGCCCTAAGAAGAGGAATGATGGGCGATTCCTCTGGAATGAAATGTAGATGGTGAAAGAAAAACTACGGATAATGTTGTAGTGAGAGTTTCCTTTGCACTCCCATAGATGTACCCTACCAAGGACCAATTCTTCGTCGTCAAGCACCTACACGTCCTTTGACTCTTGCAAAGCAGACCAACAGCGATGTATGCTGATGTTTGAAAACGACGAAAAAACTCGAAAAAAAAATACACACCAAATATGAAAGAATGCACAGTTGAGGGCATTCATAATATACCGATTGCTATTCTGATTCATTAATTATCAATCGTTTCTCTGTCAGGAAAAAAACGCGGATAGCACCTTTCCAGATATATATGCATATCTAGCTTTGAAAAACAAAGCGCTCTATCTCTTAGACGGAAAATACAATTCGAATGTAATAGATAATTTTCTCGATATTTTTCATTTATTCTTCACGGTACACTCGACCAACGAGCTTTTCTCGTTGCCAGGAGAAATGCTCGTTGGTCGGCATATCCTTTGGTACTTCTCTTTAGAAACATACCAACAACGATGTACGCTGATCACTAGGATGTGCTCTCGCTTGAAAATACACACAAATTATCGGTAAAATTAGACGCCTTTTAGTTTCAATCAACATAGCTTTATCAAATGTTATTCAGTGGGACAAAATATCAAACACATTTGTGTTGTATCAGATACATGTGTCACCCGTAAACTGCCGATCAACGCACGATACAGAAGAAACGGCTGTCGATGTGTCATTACCTGGTCTTTCAGACACCTGATAGTGATGATGGAAAATATGCACCAACAAGCGGAGTGTGCGTTACTTCGCGTCTAATGGGTATCCATTATAAAATCTAACAGATGGTTTGTCTTAGCTTTCATAATTGAATCTGAAGAATTGCTCCGGGTGTCTATTTTGACTATTTCTGATCCAGACCCTCGATGAACCCTGATCCTTCCACAATATGTCGAACACCTACCTGGATCCACACTTTGTTTGCGCAGTACAACTGAGCGTCATTGCCAGCAGTATTTCTCCGATAAGTTCTCCGATAGTTAAATGCGTAGAACCTACAAAAAAATTGTTTCGATTTTTTTCCCTCTACACGTCTGCTTTAATGCTTTTATTTTTAAAGTTCCGGGTTCGACTATGCACCTCTTTGTTCCAACGTATGTATGTCAATATAGAAAACGTATCTGAGTTAACACGCAACGACCAAAACATGTTTCTTTGCAGTAGGAGATTATAATGAAAATGTCTTTCACGACATTCCTAGAAGTGTCTAGTGAAGCCCAAACAACGTTGAACCCACGTTTTTCTCACAATAATCATTCATTCTCATTCGTTTTGTAACCTAGTGTGCTCAATATTCCACAAACTCTTACTGAAGCGTCAAGGTGGGAAGACACGCTGGAAAGGTCTCCAGTCTCGGCGGAGTGGGATTAAAGTATCTGAATTCGCATATTTGTCAAGAAACGAAACGCTTCCATCACGTTTCCAGATATAGTTTTCTATATATATTTTAAATCAATTAAATTTGCCTACGTCCAGCCACCGGGCGGTTGGAACACCGGGATAAGTGGAAGTTGTTCGCATTCGCATTCAGGGACCGCTGTAAATTGAAAATTAAACCAATTAAGTCATAAAGCGATTACTCACGAATAGCTCGTGGTCGCACACATTTTGCCGCGAGGAAGTAGTGCGACATAGGACAATCAGCGTATGTATAATACTTCAGGTACCACGAACCGATTCCATCGTCCCAAACTGATGAAGTTGTTTGAAAACGATGTTGGACTTTAAACTTACACATTGCTGCTAATTCGGTGTTTTCGAATACCTCATTAGTACCATCGTGCTTCAGAGCACTGGAAATGTTTATACTGTGTTTATTATTTTAGTCGTTTCATTTACTCGATGTAGACAGTTCTGTTTCTTACCGACCGAGCACCGCAGGGAACAACGGCTCCTTAAACGCAAAAGTATCATGAATGAAATACTTTTTGTTCAATTACCATTATCGAAAGGAGCTTGTTGAACTGCACCGGAACAGTAATGAGGGATGTAGGCAAGATCAATTGGACGACGCGCTTTGGCTGATGAACAGAGTTGAATACGAAGAACTGCTAAAGAATGGGAAACGAATAGGCTCACGAACGCATCCAATATTCATCTTGAGAAGA
Organism: Pristionchus entomophagus; assembly: GCA_036245825.1. Classification (NCBI taxonomy): domain Eukaryota; kingdom Metazoa; phylum Nematoda; class Chromadorea; order Rhabditida; family Neodiplogasteridae; genus Pristionchus; species Pristionchus entomophagus. The sequence goes on from BTSX01000001.1 coordinate 13,084,557, forward strand.
CAAGTGAAGGGAGCTGGGCACTGTCCGTCAGTTGCAGAGATAACAACAAAATGGCTCATTTTTGACGTTTCTGCCACTTTTCAATGACTTAAAATACAGGAACCCGTTTTCTAATATTTCCAAAACTTCGCAGTGTTCGTACATGTATTGTAGAGTCTCCAATTTTGATATCGACTTGGTCAAAAATTCGTCTCAGAAGCGACCGCTCTTCTCCGGAGTAGTGCTGAAAATGACGATTTTCAGGAAATATCATCCCCATATGTTCATAGAAACTTAATAACCATTAGTAGAAGATATTATCTCAGTTTGAGCCCGAAATATCCATTGCGGAGAAAACTATAGGTTCTGAACTTCGAAAAATGTTGTATTTTTGATTTACCATAACAAAGTCCAAAAGCTACTTTTGTGTTTTTCAAAAAGTGGATTAGAAAGCTCTCAGATTACCCTTTCGAATCTGTAATGTGATGGTGTTGCTAGGTTTCGCCTAGAATTTTGCCATTCGTACATTTGAAATATGAGACATTTTGTGTAAAAATTTATTTTGAGTGCATACTGAAGATTTTGATATAGATTCAAAACATTCATAACATATGTTACGAATCGAAAAATATAATCGTAGCCTAAATTTCATGAGGATTGATTCAGTTTGAAAGGAGTTATGGCCGAAAACATACAAGGTGATAGAGTTTGGCTCGCTACTGTAGATGTTTTAGCTCAAGATTGTCGAGATATAATCAGACATTCTTCTCTGATCTCAATTTCTTGATCGGATCTCAAGTCTTCTTCGCTCTCAATCTTTTGGCTTGATCAGGAGGGGAGGCTGCAGTCTGTTCAGCAGATAATGTTTAAGCGAGAGAGTGGGAAGGGTCACTGACGGACATAATGGGAAGGTTGAGATACAGTAACTTAGAAACTTCTATCACACTCTGTAAAATATTCGAAGATGCAATCATGCGTTACAACCACAGTAAGGAAGATAAATCAACAATGACTCTTTAGCAATCAATTGTTGGAAGAGCTGATGTTGCCAGAGAACAAAAATGCAGCGTTTGAAATGGCATTCTATAGTACGAGATCCTCGACTGCCCTATTAATCGGCACAATAATGAATGCCGTATGAGGGAAGCATTTTCTTAAATTTCGGCAACTATTAAACAAACTCACCCCGAGTGTGAACGTCGACGAATGCGATAGGGGAATAATGCCCTTGTATCGGGCATCACACTTGAGTATGATTTCGTTGACTATCTTTTCACAAATGCTTCGAGTGAGTCCTAGTGATCAGCGTACATCTTTGTCGGCGTTTCTCAGAGAAAAGGAAGGACTTGACAACAAGCAGTGATCGTTGGTAGATCCCTTCCCTGAGAGGAGAGATGAGCTCTCGTTTCTACATCAAGAGCAAAGACACATCTTCTCTCATTTGCTATTCGAAACGACTCACTCTTCCTCCGTCTCCTTCTTCTGCCCACTACTCTTCCCAAGCTATTGTCTTACATTTATTCTTCCTTCTCATCTCCTCTTCCTTGTCAGATGGCATATAAATCTACCATTATTGGATTAATGATCTCTCTGATTCTGCCACAGGTTTGACCAAAAAATTCACGCACAACGCTTTACTATGGAGCACAACCAAACCAGGCAGTCGGCCGTACCGTTTGCGCTACTTAGAGTAGTCGTACACGACTGTAAAATTACTTGGAGTGGCCGAACCTATACCTTTTTTGAATCGTATTATTACATTTAACTTTTTTCAAGACGTTTATCTAAACGCAATCCAGGTCTCAACTGTGTGTTTCGTACCCAACACATCGTTCGATCGGCGAGAAGCTTTACAGGTGCAAGTATTTAATGGAGGTGCCTTACAAACATTTGGCTGTATGAGTTTTGGACGTGAGATTGCGGAGATCTGGTACCCGACTAGACTTTCGAAACTCCCAGGTTTTTAAGTTTCGTATAAGCTAAAAAATTTTGAAATTGGATGTATGCCAAGCGGGCCTGACGATGCAGGCAACGAGAGAGGAATAAGGGGACAATGAAGAGACAGCGCATGCAAATCGGCTCGAGTATCTCGGTCTTGAGATTTGCATGCGCGATGTTGTGATTCCTCCTTTAATAAATAATTATTTGAAATATTTCAAAGTCGTGCACATACTTAAATATACTAGTTACAGTGAAAAATTCATTTAGATCATACCTGGAGGCCTGAGCCTACTCGCTTGCCAAATCATCTGTACGGATGAACCTGCGGTCAGCGAAATGCTGTTCGATTTATTTTGTGAGAAAGACAGTTCAGTGCCTGGCGATTCAACTAACCACGACTGGGAATTGCGTTCTCTTCGGTGGTGTGATCTCAGCTACATTCGGACAATGCCCAGCTCCCTTCACTTGTCTTCTTAAGAGCTATATTGGATGTGCCCGTAAGTTTTCCCTCCTTGTAGCATTCTATCTTACGAGATTGGTTTTTTTAAACGCTTTCTTAGTTAAATATTGAGATTCGATATAATTGATTCATCAGCCAAAGCGCGTCGTCCAATTGATCTTGGCTACATCGCTCATTATTGTTCCGGACCAGTGCAACAAGTTCCATTCGATAATGGTATTTGGACGAAAATTGATTAGTCCGTGCGTGATTGTTTGCATTTAAGGAACTTCACGTCCATGTGGTGCTCATTCTGCAGGAAACAGAACTGTGTACATCGAGTAAATGACACGACAGAAATAATAAAATTAAATAAAAAAATTTCCAGTGCTCTGATGCATGATGGTACTAACGAGGTGTTTGAGAATTCTCTTCATGCAGAAATGTGTAAGTTCCAATTCCAAAATACAGTTCAGATTACTTTTCCAGATTGGGACGATGGAATCGGTTCGTGGTATATTCGATTTCGCACAACTACTGCTGGTAATTACTCTCGCTACTTCCTCGCGGCCAAATGTGTGCGACCACGAGCTATTCGTGAGTAAACTCTTTATGACATGATTGATATGACAGCTTAGTTAGATTTCAATCGCATTCGTGATGGCTTAGTATCGACCTGATGAGGATTGATCTATACCTTATCTAGACCCATCCAATCCTGTTAATTCTTCATGTTGAAAATTTTAACTAGCATAATGTTCATTATCAATTCACAGCGGTCCCTGAGTGCGAATGCGAAGCACTTCCAATCTTTTCTCCGGTGGAACAACCCCATATGTAAGTTAATTTAATGCTTATAAAATTAATATAATACAAAACCTTAAAAAAAAGAATAAGAATATATATCAAAGGATACAATGGATTTGTGAGCTTTGGCTTCCATTTGGAAGGATTTCGTTTATTGATAATTTTGTGAACTCAGATATTCGAATCCTACGCCGCCAAGTCTCGAAACCTTACCAGCGTGTCCCGTCTCGATTCAGTAAAAGTTTGAACTCTTACGGGAAAAATTACAGGGGGAGAAACACTATATAAAATTTTATAGGTGGTTCGCACCCAACTTTCGGAGTTTTTTCATTTACACCCCACAGAATGGAGCTCGGTTGTACTGCGCAAACAAAGTGTGGATGCAGGTAAGTAATTGACATGTTGAAGTTTGATTAGGGACTCTCGACGGTCTGGATATAAAAAATCGGACAACATCGAATCTCTGAACATTACTCCGCAAATTGTTGAAGCTAAGGTGAACATCGGTGCGATTTTGCAATAATATCCCAATAGACGACTTTATAACATATAGATCATTGCCACGGTTACTATTTCGAAAAAATTGCCGCTTGTTGGTGCATGACTTCGTTGCTCATCGTGACCCAAACGACGCCATTTTTAGACTTAGTTCTCAACCTTATCAGGTGAACGATTGGACAGGGTATGACGAAACTTCCTCCATCGCTACTTCTGCCTCTTGCGTCGATAGGAATTAGGCTCCGGGGTGACACATGTGTTAATAAAACCCAATTGATATTGTTGTTGTTCACTAAATAAAAGCTGATAAAAATAAATCATGTGAAATTGAGGACATTATACTTATCTTATCAAAGTGCACACAGTACCACTCCTGTGAGGTATTCATCACGTTTCATCATACGCGATATCTCGGATGGAAACGAGACGTCACAGTTGGCTGCCCTACATTTCCCTCTTGTTCTATACGATGCGCTCGACCAACTACAATTGATCGTTGTCATTCACACCCCTTGACCCTTTCCTTTAGAAACATGCCATTGAAAATGCCATCATTTATGTCTCCAACGGAGCGAGAACCGCAGGGAAGCGGGGTTCCTAAAAAGCGAACACTAATCCACGGAGCATTTCTTGTTCAATACCATTATCCGCAGGACCTCGTTGCACTACACCAGAACAGTAATGAGGAATGTAGCCAAGATCGATAGGACGACGTTCTTTGGCTGAAAAACAAAGCGCTCTATCTCTTAGACGGAAAATACAATTCGAATGTAATAGAAAATTTTCTCGATATTTTTCATTTATTCTTCACGGTACACTCGACCAACGAGCTTTTCTCGTTGCCAGGAGAAATGCTCGTTGGTCGGCATATCCTTTGGTACTTCTCTTTAGAAACATACCAACAACGAGGTACGCTGATCACTAGGATGTGCTCTCGCTTGAAAATACACACAAATTATCGGTAAAATTAGACGCCTTTTAGTTTCAATCAACATAGCTTTATCAAATGTTATTCAGTGGGACAAAATATCAAACACATTTGTGTTGTATCAGATACATGTGTCACCCGTAAACTGCCGATCAACGCACGATACAGAAGAAACGGCTGTCGATGTGTCATTACCTGGTCTTTCAGACACCTGATAGTGATGAGACCTCCAACATAAACTACATCGTTTGGCCACGATGAATAGCGGTCATTAGAGATCACAGCTCCAAAGAGAACACAATTACCAGTCGTGGTTAGTTGAATCGCCAGGCACTGAACTGTCTTTATAACTAGGGTTTGCGGGTCAGCCTATCGTAGTGAATAGCGGTAACCTCGCCTAATTTCGAATAGGCGAAAGAAAGCGGGCCTCGAACGACAAGCCGAATTGGCAACTCTTTTTCCAAACACAAGAGAAACATATCACTGACCGCATTGTCATTCATCTAAAAGAGTTGACACGCGAATTAGCTCAAGCTTCTGGGTATGATCTAAATGGGTTTTCCATGATTAGATATTGACAAATGGATCTATGAGTCTACTGTTACGAGATTGATGAGATCATAACCAGTATCTAGAAGCCTATCCATGCAGAAATCGCATTTGAATAGCTTCTCGGAGATCGAAGGATGTGTTGGGCACGAAAAAGATGGTTGATACCAGGAATCTATTCACGTAATTTAATTTTTTTAAGGTAAACCGGTAATTATATTTATTTCGCGATAACCGAAATGGGATTAGGGACTGTCTGATATTCTGGTCTACTGATGCGTCAGCAATGAAATGCCTCGAGCCTGGCATGAAATCAGATAGATGATTATTCCAATCATCGTAGATTCGTAACCATCTCACATAAAGCCGAGAAGAGAATGAAGAGACAACAAAACGCAAGAGCTCGTGAAGAGCCCTAAGAAGAGGAATGATGGGCGATTCCTCTGGAATGAAATGTAGATGGTGAAAGAAAAACTACGGATAATGTTGTAGTGAGAGTTTCCTTTGCACTCCCATAGATGTACCCTACCAAGGACCAATTCTTCGTCGTCAAGCACCTACACGTCCTTTGACTCTTGCAAAGCAGACCAACAGCGATGTATGCTGATGTTTGAAAACGACGAAAAAACTCGAAAAAAAAATACACACCAAATATGAAAGAATGCACAGTTGAGGGCATTCATAATATACCGATTGCTATTCTGATTCATTAATTATCAATCGTTTCTCTGTCAGGAAAAAAACGCGGATAGCACCTTTCCAGATATATATGCATATCTAGCTTTGAAAAACAAAGCGCTCTATCTCTTAGACGGAAAATACAATTCGAATGTAATAGATAATTTTCTCGATATTTTTCATTTATTCTTCACGGTACACTCGACCAACGAGCTTTTCTCGTTGCCAGGAGAAATGCTCGTTGGTCGGCATATCCTTTGGTACTTCTCTTTAGAAACATACCAACAACGATGTACGCTGATCACTAGGATGTGCTCTCGCTTGAAAATACACACAAATTATCGGTAAAATTAGACGCCTTTTAGTTTCAATCAACATAGCTTTATCAAATGTTATTCAGTGGGACAAAATATCAAACACATTTGTGTTGTATCAGATACATGTGTCACCCGTAAACTGCCGATCAACGCACGATACAGAAGAAACGGCTGTCGATGTGTCATTACCTGGTCTTTCAGACACCTGATAGTGATGATGGAAAATATGCACCAACAAGCGGAGTGTGCGTTACTTCGCGTCTAATGGGTATCCATTATAAAATCTAACAGATGGTTTGTCTTAGCTTTCATAATTGAATCTGAAGAATTGCTCCGGGTGTCTATTTTGACTATTTCTGATCCAGACCCTCGATGAACCCTGATCCTTCCACAATATGTCGAACACCTACCTGGATCCACACTTTGTTTGCGCAGTACAACTGAGCGTCATTGCCAGCAGTATTTCTCCGATAAGTTCTCCGATAGTTAAATGCGTAGAACCTACAAAAAAATTGTTTCGATTTTTTTCCCTCTACACGTCTGCTTTAATGCTTTTATTTTTAAAGTTCCGGGTTCGACTATGCACCTCTTTGTTCCAACGTATGTATGTCAATATAGAAAACGTATCTGAGTTAACACGCAACGACCAAAACATGTTTCTTTGCAGTAGGAGATTATAATGAAAATGTCTTTCACGACATTCCTAGAAGTGTCTAGTGAAGCCCAAACAACGTTGAACCCACGTTTTTCTCACAATAATCATTCATTCTCATTCGTTTTGTAACCTAGTGTGCTCAATATTCCACAAACTCTTACTGAAGCGTCAAGGTGGGAAGACACGCTGGAAAGGTCTCCAGTCTCGGCGGAGTGGGATTAAAGTATCTGAATTCGCATATTTGTCAAGAAACGAAACGCTTCCATCACGTTTCCAGATATAGTTTTCTATATATATTTTAAATCAATTAAATTTGCCTACGTCCAGCCACCGGGCGGTTGGAACACCGGGATAAGTGGAAGTTGTTCGCATTCGCATTCAGGGACCGCTGTAAATTGAAAATTAAACCAATTAAGTCATAAAGCGATTACTCACGAATAGCTCGTGGTCGCACACATTTTGCCGCGAGGAAGTAGTGCGACATAGGACAATCAGCGTATGTATAATACTTCAGGTACCACGAACCGATTCCATCGTCCCAAACTGATGAAGTTGTTTGAAAACGATGTTGGACTTTAAACTTACACATTGCTTCTAATTCGGTGTTTTCGAATACCTCATTAGTACCATCGTGCTTCAGAGCACTGGAAATGTTTATACTGTGTTTATTATTTTAGTCGTTTCATTTACTCGATGTAGACAGTTCTGTTTCTTACCGACCGAGCACCGCAGGGAACAACGGCTCCTTAAACGCAAAAGTATCATGAATGAAATACTTTTTGTTCAATTACCATTATCGAAAGGAGCTTGTTGAACTGCACCGGAACAGTAATGAGGGATGTAGGCAAGATCAATTGGACGACGCGCTTTGGCTGATGAACAGAGTTGAATACGAAGAACTGCTAAAGAATGGGAAACGAATAGGCTCACGAACGCATCCAATATTCATCTTGAGAAGACAAGTGAAGGGAGCTGGGCACTGTCCGTCAGTTGCAGAGATAACAACAAAATGGCTCATTTTTGACGTTTCTGCCACTTTTCAATGACTTAAAATACAGGAACCCGTTTTCTAATATTTCCAAAACTTCGCAGTGTTCGTACATGTATTGTAGAGTCTCCAATTTTGATATCGACTTGGTCAAAAATTCGTCTCAGAAGCGACCGCTCTTCTCCGGAGTAGTGCTGAAAATGACGATTTTCAGGAAATATCATCCCCATATGTTCATAGAAACTTAATAACCATTAGTAGAAGATATTATCTCAGTTTGAGCCCGAAATATCCATTGCGGAGAAAACTATAGGTTCTGAACTTCGAAAAATGTTGTATTTTTGATTTACCATAACAAAGTCCAAAAGCTACTTTTGTGTTTTTCAAAAAGTGGATTAGAAAGCTCTCAGATTACCCTTTCGAATCTGTAATGTGATGGTGTTGCTAGGTTTCGCCTAGAATTTTGCCATTCGTACATTTGAAATATGAGACATTTTGTGTAAAAATTTATTTTGAGTGCATACTGAAGATTTTGATATAGATTCAAAACATTCATAACATATGTTACGAATCGAAAAATATAATCGTAGCCTAAATTTCATGAGGATTGATTCAGTTTGAAAGGAGTTATGGCCGAAAACATACAAGGTGATAGAGTTTTGCTCGCTACTGTAGATGTTTTAGCTCAAGATTGTCGAGATATAATCAGACATTCTTCTCTGATCTCAATTTCTTGATCGGATCTCAAGTCTTCTTCGCTCTCAATCTTTTGGCTTGATCAGGAGGGGAGGCTGCAGTCTGTTCAGCAGATAATGTTTAAGCGAGAGAGTGGGAAGGGTCACTGACGGACATAATGGGAAGGTTGAGATACAGTAACTTAGAAACTTCTATCACACTCTGTAAAATATTCGAAGATGCAATCATGCGTTACAACCACAGTAAGGAAGATAAATCAACAATGACTCTTTAGCAATCAATTGTTGGAAGAGCTGATGTTGCCAGAGAACAAAAATGCAGCGTTTGAAATGGCATTCTATAGTACGAGATCCTCGACTGCCCTATTAATCGGCACAATAATGAATGCCGTATGAGGGAAGCATTTTCTTAAATTTCGGCAACTATTAAACAAACTCACCCCGAGTGTGAACGTCGACGAATGCGATAGGGGAATAATGCCCTTGTATCGGGCATCACACTTGAGTATGATTTCGTTGACTATCTTTTCACAAATGCTTCGAGTGAGTCCTAGTGATCAGCGTACATCTTTGTCGGCGTTTCTCAGAGAAAAGGAAGGACTTGACAACAAGCAGTGATCGTTGGTAGATCCCTTCCCTGAGAGGAGAGATGAGCTCTCGTTTCTACATCAAGAGCAAAGACACATCTTCTCTCATTTGCTATTCGAAACGACTCACTCTTCCTCCGTCTCCTTCTTCTGCCCACTACTCTTCCCAAGCTATTGTCTTACATTTATTCTTCCTTCTCATCTCCTCTTCCTTGTCAGATGGCATATAAATCTACCATTATTGGATTAATGATCTCTCTGATTCTGCCACAGGTTTGACCAAAAAATTCACGCACAACGCTTTACTATGGAGCACAACCAAACCAGGCAGTCGGCCGTACCGTTTGCGCTACTTAGAGTAGTCGTACACGACTGTAAAATTACTTGGAGTGGCCGAACCTATACCTTTTTTGAATCGTATTATTACATTTAACTTTTTTCAAGACGTTTATCTAAACGCAATCCAGGTCTCAACTGTGTGTTTCGTACCCAACACATCGTTCGATCGGCGAGAAGCTTTACAGGTGCAAGTATTTAATGGAGGTGCCTTACAAACATTTGGCTGTATGAGTTTTGGACGTGAGATTGCGGAGATCTGGTACCCGACTAGACTTTCGAAACTCCCAGGTTTTTAAGTTTCGTATAAGCTAAAAAATTTTGAAATTGGATGTATGCCAAGCGGGCCTGACGATGCAGGCAACGAGAGAGGAATAAGGGGACAATGAAGAGACAGCGCATGCAAATCGGCTCGAGTATCTCGGTCTTGAGATTTGCATGCGCGATGTTGTGATTCCTCCTTTAATAAATAATTATTTGAAATATTTCAAAGTCGTGCACATACTTAAATATACTAGTTACAGTGAAAAATTCATTTAGATCATACCTGGAGGCCTGAGCCTACTCGCTTGCCAAATCATCTGTACGGATGAACCTGCGGTCAGCGAAATGCTGTTCGATTTATTTTGTGAGAAAGACAGTTCAGTGCCTGGCGATTCAACTAACCACGACTGGGAATTGCGTTCTCTTCGGTGGTGTGATCTCAGCTACATTCGGACAATGCCCAGCTCCCTTCACTTGTCTTCTTAAGAGCTATATTGGATGTGCCCGTAAGTTTTCCCTCCTTGTAGCATTCTATCTTACGAGATTGGTTTTTTAAAACGCTTTCTTAGTTAAATATTGAGATTCGATATAATTGATTCATCAGCCAAAGCGCGTCGTCCAATTGATCTTGGCTACATCGCTCATTATTGTTCCGGACCAGTGCAACAAGTTCCATTCGATAATGGTATTTGGACGAAAATTGATTAGTCCGTGCGTGATTGTTTGCATTTAAGGAACTTCACGTCCATGTGGTGCTCATTCTGCAGGAAACAGAACTGTGTACATCGAGTAAATGACACGACAGAAATAATAAAATTAAATAAAAAAATTTCCAGTGCTCTGATGCATGATGGTACTAACGAGGTGTTTGAGAATTCTCTTCATGCAGAAATGTGTAAGTTCCAATTCCAAAATACAGTTCAGATTACTTTTCCAGATTGGGACGATGGAATCGGTTCGTGGTATATTCGATTTCGCACAACTACTGCTGGTAATTACTCTCGCTACTTCCTCGCGGCCAAATGTGTGCGACCACGAGCTATTCGTGAGTAAACTCTTTATGACATGATTGATATGACAGCTTAGTTAGATTTCAATCGCATTCGTGATGGCTTAGTATCGACCTGATGAGGATTGATCTATACCTTATCTAGACCCATCCAATCCTGTTAATTCTTCATGTTGAAAATTTTAACTAGCATAATGTTCATTATCAATTCACAGCGGTCCCTGAGTGCGAATGCGAAGCACTTCCAATCTTTTCTCCGGTGGAACAACCCCATATGTAAGTTAATTTAATGCTTATAAAATTAATATAATACAAAACCTTAAAAAAAAGAATAAGAATATATATCAAAGGATACAATGGATTTGTGAGCTTTGGCTTCCATTTGGAAGGATTTCGTTTATTGATAATTTTGTGAACTCAGATATTCGAATCCTACGCCGCCAAGTCTCGAAACCTTACCAGCGTGTCCCGTCTCGATTCAGTAAAAGTTTGAACTCTTACGGGAAAAATTACAGGGGGAGAAACACTATATAAAATTTTATAGGTGGTTCGCACCCAACTTTCGGAGTTTTTTCATTTACACCCCACAGAATGGAGCTCGGTTGTACTGCGCAAACAAAGTGTGGATGCAGGTAAGTAATTGACATGTTGAAGTTTGATTAGGGACTCTCGACGGTCTGGATATAAAAAATCGGACAACATCGAATCTCTGAACATTACTCCGCAAATTGTTGAAGCTAAGGTGAACATCGGTGCGATTTTGCAATAATATCCCAATAGACGACTTTATAACATATAGATCATTGCCACGGTTACTATTTCGAAAAAATTGCCGCTTGTTGGTGCATGACTTCGTTGCTCATCGTGACCCAAACGACGCCATTTTTAGACTTAGTTCTCAACCTTATCAGGTGAACGATTGGACAGGGTATGACGAAACTTCCTCCATCGCTACTTCTGCCTCTTGCGTCGATAGGAATTAGGCTCCGGGGTGACACATGTGTTAATAAAACCCAATTGATATTGTTGTTGTTCACTAAATAAAAGCTGATAAAAATAAATCATGTGAAATTGAGGACATTATACTTATCTTATCAAAGTGCACACAGTACCACTCCTGTGAGGTATTCATCACGTTTCATCATACGCGATATCTCGGATGGAAACGAGACGTCACAGTTGGCTGCCCTACATTTCCCTCTTGTTCTATACGATGCGCTCGACCAACTACAATTGATCGTTGTCATTCACACCCCTTGACCCTTTCCTTTAGAAACATGCCATTGAAAATGCCATCATTTATGTCTCCAACGGAGCGAGAACCGCAGGGAAGCGGGGTTCCTAAAAAGCGAACACTAATCCATGGAGCATTTCTTGTTCAATACCATTATCCGCAGGACCTCGTTGCACTACACCAGAACAGTAATGAGGAATGTAGCCAAGATCGATAGGACGACGTTCTTTGGCTGAAAAACAAAGCGCTCTATCTCTTAGACGGAAAATACAATTCGAATGTAATAGATAATTTTCTCGATATTTTTCATTTATTCTTCACGGTACACTCGACCAACGAGCTTTTCTCGTTGCCAGGAGAAATGCTCGTTGGTCGGCATATCCTTTGGTACTTCTCTTTAGAAACATACCAACAACGAGGTACGCTGATCACTAGGATGTGCTCTCGCTTGAAAATACACACAAATTATCGGTAAAATTAGACGCCTTTTAGTTTCAATCAACATAGCTTTATCAGATGTTATTCAGTGGGACAAAATATCAAACACATTTGTGTTGTATCAGATACATGTGTCACCCCGTAAACTGCCGATCAACGCACGATACAGAAGAAACGGCTGTCGATGTGTCATTACCTGGTACCACGAACCGATTCCATCGTCCCAAACTGATGAAGTTGTTTGAAAACGATGTTGGACTTTAAACTTACACATTGCTGCTAATTCGGTGTTTTCGAATACTTCATTATTACCATCGTGCTTCAGAGCACTGGAAATGTTTATACTGTGTTTATTATTTTAGTCGTTTCATTTACTCGATGTAGACAGTTCTGTTTCTTACATTTGCTTAATTGTTGTTGTTTTAAAAATATATATATATTTAACATGTGAGAATTAAATTCAATATCAAATCGTGCAATATCCTCACGGAGACTAAACCAAGAACGCGTCGCACAAATTCACGGTACTGGGCCAGGTAATGCTCATTTTTTTTGTTCAGAGAAATATCCCCATAAATAGTGATGCCTAGTGCTCCCGCTGTACCGTATCCTCACCTGCATTCTCTCTGCACTGTTTCATATCTACTATGGCTCGACTGCATCACAATTTTCAGCGCCTTGCTTCTCAACATTTACTATATATCTTTGCAGACAAATTATCATGATTCTTGAATAAAAAGGCGAGCAAGTAGCAATTTATCGCAGAATCAGAAACGTACAACAAGACTATCGCAGAATCAGAAACGTACAACAGAGTGAGAATCTCAAAGTATCTTTTTCTCACAGAACCGCTCGATTATTAAATTTATTGCATTTGATTTGTAACCCCAAATTGTCAATCCCCGTTATTAAGGTTCACATATTCAAACACCCTGACTTACCTCGTGTTTTAGGAATAGAAGTTTCGAATCTTTGAGCTGCCCTCCAATCCATCCCCATCCATTCCCGTCTCCTTTTCCCTTCCATCTTTCGATCTACCTCGTCGAGTCATACACTTATATCCAGTCAGACATACACTGGATAAGCGGACTCCTCCATCCGTTTACGAGACTCCCTCTCCTCGATACTCGAATTGTGTGACTCCATGAGAAGATTGATCCCACCCCTCCCCTCCCCTCCCCTCCCCTCCCTCCTACCCCGTCCCCTTTCAACACGCATCCTTCCCTTTGTTGTATTCTTACTAACTTTATATTTCCTCGTACATCCTGTACTTGTTGAAGCACCTTCAGTAACCCATCTCATTTCTCAAATATCACTGTCTTCACAGCGGTCTACTCTCGGTCAATCAGAAACCGAATATTTTTCCATGAAAATCGTTTAGAAAGAGCACAACCTCTCTCTAAGCCTAGAGGGGGGTAAAATGGCGGGATTATTTCAAGGGGGTCCAAAAAACAGGAAAGTACCCGATATTCTATCCCTAGTGGAAACTCACTTCATCGCAAGTGTCATCCAATTCACACGATGGAAAGATTCGCTCTGCATCACATTCACCTGAAAAACATAGATATATTTTTAAACGGTAATCGACGTTCAAAACCGATCCGATTTGAATGAATGTGATGAAGGTTTGAATATCTCTAATCTCACCTTCATAGCAGTAGACGTTGCTTCCTTTGGGTACATTCTCTACTTTTCCGTGATCTTTTTCACTAATCCATTGTCCATCGGTTGTATTGCAATAGATATTGGTGACGTGAACCTTTAATGATATTGATATTTTAAACAAGGATTTGGTGGGTGCGATTGATTAATTTTTAATAGATACAATATTGAAAATATTACCGGGGCTCGCTTCGGTGGTTCAAAGAACATCTTGTTTTTGCACTTTTCACCTTCACGATTTTCTTGTTCTTCAGCCTCGAACTAAACATAAGAAAATGATGAAATAGTGAATAAAGAGCGCAAACCTCTTTGCAATCGGATTTTAATTTATTCCTTTTAGTGCAGCGGCTTTCCAATGGAGATCGAAGTTTGCATGAAACTTAATGATTCGATTATTGAAAAAATTGGAGTAATGAAGCTGCTCATATCTAGATCAATAAATCCAATAAATTCATATTCTCCATTCTGGTCATCTCATATAAAAAAAAACAACAACTTTTTTCCTGTGATTTTATCATCGCATACTTTCGCATTTCACTCCAGTAGTTTCAACCGGTGTTCCATCATCTGTCTTCCATTTGGTACCGATATTGTCAATAACTTCGCTACACGTGAGATTTCCATTTACAAAAGGCTCGTCGATCCCATCGAAAAACGTTTGACTGTCGGTTCCGCACTGAAAAGACGCTTAGATATATGAAAATTTTTGAATAAAAAAAGTAGCTCACATAGAGTGAATTTGGCGCACTCATCCCACTTCGTTGATGGAGTGAACTTAGAACCAAAATTGGTCGGGCATTTCGGACAAGGAATATCACAGAACGCGCATTCTAAAATATTCGGTAATTAGATATATCTCAACATGAAGAACAATTCGACCAATAAGCCCTCACTCAGTCGTACACATTTGAGCTGAACTGTCGGAGATGAAATTGGCGTGCCATCAATGAATTTTCCCTTGAATTGTCTCGAATCGCATCTCGCAGTATCCACTTCCTTCCAATTTTCATTGTAAATTTTCATTCTGAAATGACATCCTTGCAATATCTGCCGAGATCATGGACTATTTAACGCCTTATGGAAATAGTCGGAAAAAAATAGTGGAAAAAATTATTGCAATATTCGAAATTAACAATAAAATGTAAGAAACTAACAATAGAGTTAACAGATATTTGCATTCGATCGCATCACATTTGTGCATTGGCTGAAGAAAAAACATTAAAGAAAGTATGTATTCTGATCTCATCGAGAAAACGCAGATTACAAAATAGGGCTGATAATTAAAGACACTAATCTTTCCGTGAGATTTCAAACCAGTTATGAGACTAATTGAAAACCTGCGATAAGTGCATTGAATTGCCAACCCTACCGACAAAACTTTTATATGTGAGCATCATCTCGGAAATGTTTTGCTTACCGTACGGCATACTTCATCAGACGAGCATTCACCATTGAAGAACTGTTCGATCTTCTTGCGAACACATCGAAATCCGACAGGATAATTGTTCAACTGCATACCATTTTCGTACAAAATAGTAAATTTGCTATTTTCGCATGTGACATTTCCGACGTCAATCCATGATCTCAAAGTTTATCATTTCTTCAAATTAATTTTATCATCTTACAATTCTTCTAATTTCACTTGCATGCCGAAAGCAGAAGCGCACATAAGAATTTATTTGAAACCTTAGTAGGCTGCAATTACAGACACTCGATTATAATTTTCTAAAAACCATAATCAATTATACAAATTCCACCTTTTGACACTCCATAGTAGTATCTTCGCACTCATTGCTGATAAAATATGCTAGTTCGCATCCCTCTGAACACATAATTTTTGTAATTGACATCAACTGAAATTTCCTCACTTTCCGTCACACATCGAATTTTATGAGGAATAACGCTCAGTGGAATTTCGATTTTTGTCCCTGGCCCGGTTTTTATAGCCCATAATGGATCGCAGTTGATATGATCCAATGCGGTATTTTCATTCCAATTTTGTGGATTTTCTCTTAGAATCGAGAATCTGCAGTAGAAATCTCGAATTTATGATACGACTTATTCATTCTTACTGTAAATCGCCCTTGGGACATTTGAATGTTGGGCCTTCCAAATCGCGTATTTGAATAGGCCAACAGTAATTCTCAATTTCACATGAAGGTTGGTCATAGATTAAGTCGGCACAAGTTCCTAAAAAACGTTTCTACGATGATAATAGTAGCGAATTGTGTAATATGAAATCAAAGAACAGGTGTAAATTGCTACGAGCGGAACGTTTTCCGGGCAATCAACGTGCAGCAAATGTCACTAGTTGTTTGCGATTTTCTATTGCACCTCCTGCTACGCACTACATTCTAACAATAATTATTGTGATTTTCGTGCGTGACTTAATTTTGAAAAATAAGCACATTCACTCTTACTTCGCTTGTGACATCGATATTTCGAGTATCCTCTAGGGAAAACGCCGCATTTCAAGCTCTTAAAATAAATCCAGCCGTTCGTCAACTTGACTTGTCCTCTGTATAATAGCTCGACATTTATTTATTAATAATAAATCTAAGAATTAAGAAATAACCCACTCTAAGGCGTAACCAGCCGGGCAGACAATTGATATTCCATTTTGCTCAATCTTTTAAAAAATATTTTAGAAACAATAGTGAATCCAAAAAAATACATTTGGTTCTGATTGCTCAGAAGTTTTCCAACTTAGTGAATTCAAAGATCACCTGTTTGTATTCAGGATCCAAACAAGTGCCATCGATCGTTCCGGAAGGAAGGCGACAAGCTGTAATCGATAAATCACTTTATCACGGATTTCCTCTAATGGAAAATCAAAACCTATTACTATCTCCAATTTCTTTGAAATCGATCTTACTGACTAAAGTGGGGACGGGGAAAACGCCTGTCTACTTCAGTTGTACTAATTTGCATATTGAGCGGATCTGTGACCTACCACTTCGAAACGCTCAATCTCTGTCAGTGTTTTGACCTATAGTTACCGATTGTTATAGTTTATTCAACGCCTAAGTGACCAAATGAGTGCCATTCCCCCCCCCCCTATTCGACATACTCTGTCGTTGATCTGACCGGCAAAAGTGTGCGTAGTGGAGAGAAATCTTTATCAGGCGTCCTTAGTAAATACTCAACCTGAGTCTTCGCCAACGAGAATCCATCGATGATGAGAATTAGAAGGAGTAACATCATCCAAACTCGCTTCTTCCAGTTCAGAATAGAGAGAGAAACCCGTCGGGATGAGGGAAAGATGTGAGAATGAGAGAGGTGAGAAATGTAGAATGAACAAAAACAGTTCGATTTAATTATGCTAAATAATGGAAGAATACAACGTCATTTGTATTCAAATGCGCAAATTATTCAGCGTTGCACAACTAGGGCTCATCACGTGACATTGGGAATTCGGAGGAAATACGACTTCATTTTCAAAGATTTAGGGAATGCTATTCGGAACAATTTATCAGACTTCCACGGACAAAGAAGAGCACAAACGAACCAATGGATGTATGTACCCTTACTATTCGCTAAATCTGAAACAATTCATTGAATTATGTTTCCATGGAAAGTAAAACATCGCTCGTGTATGAGCTATTGAAAAATAAAGAAAAACTAGAATTTCGATATTTTTTTAAAAACTTGATATGAAACG
Source organism: Pristionchus entomophagus (assembly GCA_036245825.1). Classification (NCBI taxonomy): domain Eukaryota; kingdom Metazoa; phylum Nematoda; class Chromadorea; order Rhabditida; family Neodiplogasteridae; genus Pristionchus; species Pristionchus entomophagus. Next base: position 13,102,222 of record BTSX01000001.1, read on the forward strand.
TCGAAAGAAGATCAGCCGTATCCGTGAGTGTTTCAACGAAGGAAGATCACAATGCAAATAAGCGTAGAAATGTAGAATAATTTGTTCATGCAAGATGAAGATCTTTCTGCAGTGCGTCCTTTTCTTTTGAGATTCTCTCTGAGCCTCTGCGTCCTTATTAACCAAATAATTGTATAAAAGATCACAGAGTGAACGATTATCAAAAGAAAACAAATAGAAAGAATTATCATCCAATAAATAGTGAAAATCGATTATGTTTTCGATTATAGTTGAAGCAGCCACAACCCCGCAGGGAAACGCAGAGTAAGATACTATTAGAGTTGTCAAATCATCTAACAAACGACATCGGATTCCCACCTAACTGATTAATTAAATTATTAACTAATTAATAAACAATCAATTCCAGAGCTCCCTTCTCGTCATGCAAGATCTGTCTCACCAAGTACGGGAATCGTTCCAAATCTGCTATTATTCCATGTGGTCATGTCGCTTGTTCTGAGTGCATTCAAAAATCGCTGGAGAATAGCAATAATACGTTTCCATTCTGTAGAGGAAACGTCCAGAAACTGCAAAGATTGTACGAGGGATAATCCATTTCTCACTGTTATTATCGATGTTGTTCATTTTACCATATCCTTTTGTTTGACGTTCAAATAAACTTTTGGGCATGCCTCAATCTCAAGTATCCATAGTCCTTTGAACAAAATATCAAATTAGTTGGTAACATCCACAGTCATAATCCTTTCGATAATAAGTGCGCAATTACTGTTATAACCAAACCGAAGTGTCTGTCTGTGTTTGTTTTGAGAGTGATACATTATCATTGGAGAATTTCACACGTAATCATCAAAAGTATTTTAGATGCATGTATCAGGTTGGTCCATAAGTCTTGACCGATTTTACACTTGGAGTTTCTGACCTGCACCATCTTCCTTATTAGCACCATCAACCCATGGTTTTTCATAATCGATGAGGGCTTGGGTACTCTATTTAGCGCGCACTATGTCAACCCTGTCCGATCGATAAGACGGAGAGAGTTAAAGTCCAAAGAAGCACTGTCCGAGTATGAAATCAGTTTTTTATTCCGCCAGTGTGTTACGGTGAACAATGATAGGCTCAAAATTGACACGCATTGGTAAAGTACAATGCATGGGGATTACTATACCAACAGTGCCACAGATCAACCGCGTAAAGCATACTCAAGACATGCGCATTAATTCAAACCTCAGGATGATAACATTGGTCAAAACTAATTTATCTTACCATGAAGTCGGGACAATTGATCTGGATTTCCCAAATCCATTGCATTGAGAAACACTTTGCCTGGTCAGTTCACAAAATAATTTGCGAGGGAATCCAACTATGTTGTAAAGAACTGAGCTATTGGTGAGCTCCGGGTTGAAATTCATTCATCGAAAATCACACTTTAGTCATTACCCTGTCCTATATGAACCTTGAACACCAGATATTGTATGGTCAAGCAACCCTTCCCCTATCATTCATAAATTGGTTAGAAATAGGAGATCGCTGGCTCTTGTGGGGATGGCTGTCACCAAAAATACCGAAAGTCGCGTTTTTCGATATTACTAGGCTGATGCATAAGTTCTGGACTTTTTTCATTGGTGAGTTTGATATACTGGCATTCAGCCGAGAGAGATCATGCAGCCATCTTTCCAATACATCGTTTATGGATGGACTTTGCGTTATTAATCATCAACTCAGATGGTTTCCTTTAGCTTGGGTACTTGAGATATTTTCATAAGTCGGCATTACAAAAAGACTCGATTTTAACAAACCTTTCCGAACCTCCAGATCTCATCGGGGAAATTTTCGCTGGGTATCTATCATACATAAGTGAGTACCTAGTGTAATTCTCTTTCGAATTCGCTTGAGATCTAGGGTCCATGATAACTATTTTAGTATTGGCGACTCGCAAACCGACGTGAATTTCATAGCATTGATGCTTTCAACAATTGATCTCAATTGTGTATAAAAATAGTGGCAAGGGTCTAGTGTGGGGCGCTGTATTCTCACATGTTACGTCCACAATATCATAGAAAAGAATTGACTCATTGTCACTCACAGGCCAAACAAATTGAAAATCTGTAAAGCATACAATATGCAGAAAATTGCATAAAAATCGCTGGATAGTGGTCTGAAAGAATTTGTGCCAGATCGATGTCGTCGACAACTGTACTGAAATCTTACTGTGAGATGTGCCAAAAGGGTCAATCTTCAAAATGAATACTGAAATTGATCCATTAGATCAACCCCTTTGGCAAGGGTAATGATGGAAACCCGATCCTGACCTTCATGAATCGACAGCATTTGAAGACTCATAAAGTGCATGTCCAGAGTGCCGTCAGAATATCAAAGTGTGCGATCGAAAGCACATTAGATGCACTTTAAAACGCCCCTATACTAACTTGATAATTCCCATTTATAAAGAATTTGTAAACACTTGAAGAAAAAAGTCCAAAACTTATGCATCACCCTGATATTGACTCTAAGCGGAATTATTGATCATCTCATATCTCTGGAAGACGATGAGAAGCTGCTTGAATATTTCTTATTTATAATATACCACCTTAGTGGTCCAATATAGCGCACTTGTGTATTGGTTCGTATCTGTGATTTTCAATCACCCATATCTATGGCTAAACTAGACAGAGAGCACCGTTCTTTACAGTATCTGAGAGAGCAAGTTTTTGACTACCACAGGGTATAATGTGACTTGGCAGGAAAAATCCTGAGTTATATACAATGACTGTTTAAAAAGTTGTATTTTTACTGACAAATTTAATTTATCTCAAGCCTAATTTTTTTCAAGCATCTAAGAAGCGCGACAATATTCAATGATATGGGGATACTGGTTGAGTATACCCCTAAGTACTGCTATAAGGCTAGGTCGTTGAGATTTGAGGGAAGCTAAATCTGCGAGCTCAAATATCACTCCCAAAATCGGTCAAGACTTATGGACCAACCTAGTATATGGAGGAAGACATTGATCTGACCAAATACCACGACCATTCGGTTCGAATTTGTTTCTTGGTCTTTAATTGCATTGGAAATGCCATAATTTCACTCGTAGTATAATTTGATGAAAATATATCTCTCTTCCATCTCGGAGAACGTGACATTGTTCGAGGGTACTCTTTATACTTGGATTGAAAGCATGCGATAGATGATGATTCGAGGTTTCACTTGATTAGCTCGTGACGCTGAATAATTTGCGCATTCTAATTCGATTAGCTTTGTTTTCTTCCATTGTTCAGCATAATTCAACAAAACTGCGTTGGTTTGTTTGTCCCTTTCTCACTCTTCTCATTATCACATTTTCCCCTCACTCCTAGTGGTTTGTAAATATATTATCTAAATGGGTATTCATCAACATGAAAGGGAAATATGAGGATACTGGAAGACGGCGAGAAAGAAATCGAGAGAGGTTGAGCCTATCCAAGGGGATTTGAGTGAGAGAGGGGGCCAGTCACTTCTATGTTTCTTCCCGTTGTTATGTTGAATCTTCTAACAAAATCTGTGCAATGACAGGTTGGCCAAGTATCGAAAATGAGAATCATTGTTTTATAGTAGTTTTTGTGCCTTCCGCTCGGATGGTCAGTGATATTAGACGGAAGGGTTGTTGTTTCGGCTCTAGGCCTCTCTATTCTGCGCACTCTCACCTCTGTCTAACCTCCAGTGATGACAAATCAGATTCGGCTGTCTTATATTTGCTTGCACTTTCGGAGACAAAGGACCGCAACTCAACATCTCCGAGCAAGAATTGTGTCTTGTGAGGTTCTCGAAATTACGTTTGCATCTCATTATCGTTCAATTTATCTATAATTTCCAAGATTACTGTATTTCGCAGGGAAACTCGGATTGGTCGCTCGCAAATAAGGATAGTCGAGTGCAAATCTGATGAATCATTATTTTATCGTATGATTGGATGCACTATGATCACATTTAGATTGACAATACCTTACCAAAAAAACTCAAATATGACGCTGAAAGATTTAGATTCTGACATCAACGTACTGGATTAAAGAGGATGAGGAGAGACGCTATCCATTCCCAGTGGCCAACCTTCAATTCGGATGCCCTCTTCCGATCTGGTTCTATAATAAGACTGTAACCTTTTCTATATTCATCATACTTCAGTTCTGTTATTTAGTTCTGTCAAAATGACTCTCGTTAGCGTGGCTATTAATCGTCGAATCTCTCATGATCCACGACCGTATCTTCGAAGGGCAGAGAGAGTGAGTCTCGTTTTATGCTATATTATTTAATTTTAATTACAAAATGATAATACAATATATTTTCAAAATCCCGAATAATGTGAACATTATTGCAGAACTCTGGCCCGTGTACTTATAGCAACAATCTCTCTGACCTCATAATGGACTTCAGTGATCCAATTCGGATCGCACTCAGAAGAAATAGCGAAATAGTGTCCGTAATCTTTCCAATCCGTGGAGATCCCAACCACGGATATCCCAACCCCCAAACGTGAGTTCCGCTCCATCTTCCTCTTGGTCAATTTTACAAAATTTTTAAATTAAAACTTTAAACTATTCAAGTATGACCAATGTCGTTCAATGGAGTATCTATAATTTCTGCATCTCTGACGGACTCATTTGGGCGTTTACGCGTGGACCCGAAGCGTGGAATGTCGTGGCGGTCCAAAATTCCGAGGAATATGTGAGTTTTAGTGATGCACGATGTGCACACTCTCTAGTTTGGTAGAGAAAAGAAAGAGTGTGCAAATGGAGAGAGCAACTATTCGAACCGACATTACTGAAATTATATATTTCTTCTTCAAAATGTATAGACTCTACAGCGGTATCTATATGTTTGATTATTTTTCAGGGGTGGGAACCAAGTTCCCGACTTGATCTTCTCTGTGGATACATGGAAGGATTGAGACTAGTGAAGTTTCTGCCAAACCGAGCTAACTGTGAGAGAGAGATCATTCATGATTATATCCTACAGGACTCTGATTCGCCACCTGTCAATCGATACTTGAACGTTACTCCACAGTTTTCGAACAATAGAGGTAAATACAATTACAATAACTATTTTAAAAATAATCGAATATCAATAATTTCAGTGGAATCCAATCCCGTTCGCTCCATCTGATCAGAATCGACGACTATTCACGGGCAAGAGCAAGTTGAAGCAGCCTCAACCCAGCAAGGAAATCCAGAGTAAGAGCTATTCGAGTTGTTAAATCATTCAACAAACGACATCAACGGATTTTCACCTTACTTTTCATTAATTAAATAATTAATTAGTTAATAACAATCAATTCCAGAGCTCCCTTCTCCTCATGCAAAATCTGTCTCACCGAGTACGGGAATCGTTCCATATCTGCGATTATTCCATGTGGCCATGTCGCTTGTTCTGAGTGCATTCAAAAATCGCTGGAGAATAGCAACAATTCGTGTCCATTCTGTAGAGGAAACGTCCAAAAACTGCAAAGATTGTACGAGGGATTATCCATTTCTCACTGTTATTATCGATGTTGTTCATTTTCCCGTATCCTTTTGTTTGACGTTCAAATGAAGTAACTTTTTGGAATGCCTCATCTCAAATATACAGTCCGGTCAGGTCCCAATGTGAAAACTGGACGCCCCGGGAAGTACTAAACCACATTAAATTTGTGAAATTCGGATTCCTCGTGCAAAAATGCACCAGAATCACTTATAGTTAGATTATTTTGAAATAAATAATTTAGTCGAAATCTCAGACCTATCTGAATATAGTTGTTTCCGACTCATTTTCACTCGTAGAAGACGATTTTTTAGACCAGAGCTCACCAAAATGTGAAATTAAAAAGTTACGCTCGAATTATTTTTAATTTATATTTTGTTGTGTCACTATTCGCCCCGTTCCTTGCAAAACAACAGAGACGTTCTAAAGTATGTAGACATGAATCGATAGCTCAGTATCGCCTCTACCCGACTTTCAAAAATTCAATTTGGTTTATTGCTCCCTCGAGGCATGATAAGGCCAGGGGACACGGGGGGACACCCGGGGACGCCCGGGGCGTCCAGTTTTCACATTGGGACCTGACCGGACTGTACATAATCCCTTGTTCAAAATTTCACGTTAGTTGGTAACATAAACAGTCATAATCCTTTCGATAAGAATTGTGTCTTCTTTAGACGTTTGTTTTAGAAATAAATAGTGCCTTATTGCCTTATTAGGGCTCTTTAATTTTCAACAATTATCTCTCCATTGTAAGTTCAATGATTCGTCCAATTAGTTGCTTTTTATAAAGACAATAGTGAATAAAAAAACATCACGATCGAATGATTTTTGTCTTATTTGTCCACGGAGATCGCGAAATAAATGAATAAACATACTCGATAACATAGATGATGTCTTGCTTCTTAGTTATTCGAGGTTTCAATTCCGCATTCATATTACCACAGTTTCGAGTTGTTTCTTCCATTGTTTAGCGAAATTCAATCAAACCATTTCCCATTGTTTAGCGAAACTCATTCAAAATGTTTTTGTTTGTTTGTTCGTTTCTCAATCTTCTCATTCTCGCATCTTTCCCTCATTCCGACTGGTTTCTCTCTCTCTCTATTCTAAACTGGAACAAGGGAATTTGGATGATGTTCCTCCTTCTAATTCTCATCTTCACATATCCACAACTTTCAATATGCGGAAATGAAATACGTGAGGATTTGTTTCCTAATTTCCTCCTGAATTTGTAATCGTTCGAATCCAATGATATTTTAATTGAAAATATTCAGCTTGCAACTCAACTGTTGCGATTATCGACGATATGGCAACAGTTGAGCTTTCAGTTATTGATTTTCTTCTCAGGTGCAGAGGAATGAATACTCCTTCGACTGCCCTCTCAATTACGGCTTAGAGTGATTAATTTAATTGTTTTATTTTATTTCGAAATTATCACATCTTCTTTTACAGAGGTTATGAGCAGTCATCCCTAGTCTGGATGTATTTGGATGCTCTGAAATGTAATGGAATCGTTGTTTCACCAATGAGAAATGGAATGGAAGATCAAGGAGAATATGCAAAGTATCGCTGTCGTAGACGAAGTAAGAGAGAGGGAAACTTCTTCGATTTCTGACCCAGATTGCGACGGCTCAATCAATCATTCAGGGACATGCATTGCCGATCTAAAGTATGACACGCCTACATGCAAATTGAACGAGTTCTGTCCTCCAATTCTACGCTATGAGTTGACAGGCTCCACCTTTGAATGTCCTAAGAACTCGGGATACAAACTATGGTGGGAATTAGGATCGACGGATCGAATAGTAACGCTCTCCATTCTGCACACCCCCTCGTTTCTCTGACAGGCGAGAAAGTGAACCGAATGGAGAAAGCACTATTTGATCCGGCGACACTAGTGGGAATGAACGTGTTGTTTTCCATCAATAATATTCTTCGTTTTAAGGCACACAGTCTTAGGTAAAACATCGGAATTGTGGTACCTTGCTGAGAGTCTCTCTTGTAATCCACCTCGATTTGTCACTGCTGGAAGAACTTCCCAAGCCATTCCTCACCGATTTCAGTGCGTGAAAGAAAGTGAGTAGATCGTAATGGATGATAACAACTCAACTTCTGGTTCAGAAAAATGTGAGCTCAAAGTATTTATACACAAGGAATGCGAAGATAATATTCTGAATTGTGAAAAGGTGAGGCTAACAAATATTACAAATTTTAATTACGTCCCTCGCGGAAGAAAAGGGTGTTATTTATGAAGGTTTTGTAGCCTACTATACTTCGAAATGAATTCCGCTGCAAACATCCTTTCGGCTTGCAAGTGAAATTTGCAGATCAGTAAGATTCTGAACATTGATTTGATTGTGGAAATGATGATCGTGGAATGGTCATGGAATGACGTCAAATTTGCCACATGCTTGAATAGCAAATTCACGATGTTTTCCGATAATAACAAGCTGTTGAACAAGTACCCTGTCGGATTTCGATGCTTTCACATGAAGATCGATAAGTTCTATGAAAGTAGTCACTGCAAGACGGATGAAAAATGCACCCTGGTGAGTCCCAACAGCCCAAAGATCATAAAAAAGGCTGAAAATTCATTTGAATATTTGTTTAGTTTTTCACTCAGTCTTGAATTGTAAACCTTTGCCGGAAAGACGTACTCGCAAGCGAAATAATCTTTTCTATCAGCCACAGCATAAATGCACCCATGTTCGATGCGAAATAACATGTGATTCACGTTTCTTCCTTAAGTGAGTTTACGGTTAAGCTGAGTAAAAAAAGTGTTGACAGAGTTCTGAATTTCAGAATGAAGTTTGGTAATGAGGATTGGAAAGAAGTTGGGTTTGCCAGAGCTGATTCGAACAATTTTAAAGGAATGCTTATGGATGGCACCGATTTCTCGGAATCGTCTGTACAACTCAAATGTGTACGAATGAGTGAGCTTTCCTTTAGTTTTTTTTACAACCGTTATTTACATAATTGAAAATCCTTAGAATGCACTTTCTGTGAGAATCCTTGTCCGAAATGCCCTTTGAAATTGAGTTCGAAGTTCACACCATCTTATGTGTGGGATGATTGCGCCAAATTCACTGTGTGTTGGCAACTTTCTTGGCATTTTGAACATAAATATTAATATATCTAAGCGTCTTTTCAGTGTGGAACCGAGAGTCGTACGTTTATCAATGGGATCGAGAAGCCTCTCTTGAATGATAATCTCACGTGTAGTGAAGTTATCGACAATGTCGGTACTAAGTGGAAAACAAATGATGGAACACCGGTTCAAACTACTGGAGTGAAATGCGAAAGTAAGCGACGATAAAATCACAGAAAAAAGTTTTTGTTTTCATCTGAGTTGACCAGTATAAAGAATAGACTAGGATTGGATTTATTGATCTAGATATGAGCAGCTTCATTGCACCAATCTTTTTGATAATCGAATCATTCAGTTTCATGCAAACTCCGATCTCCATTGAAAAGCCGTTGCACAAAAAGAGATGATTTAAAATACTCTTGCAAAAAGGTTTGTGATCTTTATTCTCCATTTTTCGTTTCTTATTTATAGCTCGAGGTTGAAGAAAAAGGAAATAGTGAAAAGTGCACAACTAAGATGTTCTTTGAACCACCGAAGCGAGCCCCGGTATTAATTTTACAAATATCAGTGCGTTCGTGTAAGAATCGCAACCCGGACAGTACAGCAAATATGTGCAAAGCGAAATTATTGCAGATCCTGATAGCCCTAGGGGTCCCACATCGATTTATGTTATTACCATGTTCCTACCAATCTCATTTGCATAATTACATGCGATCATTTTCCAGCTATTTTGTTACTTTTCATACCACTGCTCAGCGACAACTCATCAGAATCTCATGAAAATTTGGCACCATACTCATTTTGATGTGCCGGATCGAACTACGTTTGTGGATTATGCAAATTCTAATTTTGATTTTTATCTTAATTTTTCAATCGAACTACGTTTGTGGATTATGCAAATTCTAATTTTGATTTTTTTCTTAATTTTTCAATCGAACTACGTTTGTGGATTATGCAAATTCTAATTTTGATTTTTTTCTTAATTTTTCAATCGAACATTACTCGAATACGAGGGAAAAAACCTACCCCAATTTTTGATATGTTGTCGCACTCAATGAGAGCTGCTCCCCAGAACAAAAAAGTTTGTCATTCTAGGGAGCATAAGTGGTTTTATCCTTAAAAAACGGAAATTTTCTTTTCGAGAGGAACCCCTCTTTCTCCCCTCATTCCGCGCCGCTCACCTCACCCGTGCTGTCTGGAATTACTTGTTTTTGAGCTCGCGCGCGTCTCCGTGCGATTCAAGAGTTCAATTTTATTACAATGCAACTCCGTATCCTAATCTATTATAGACGACTGAGGCGCAAAGCGACTGAGACGTTTTTTTTTACTGAACTACTCGTATTGCAGCAAAAGCATCCTCATCCACAGCACGTGCTCGTCCAAAGAAGATTGTTGATGTCGAATCAGTTTCCAACACCAGAGGAAGAAAAAGGAAAATAGAAGAAATACCCGGAGAAAATGAAGAAAATGAGTTAGCATGTAATGGAGAAGAAAATGAGGAAGATCAGGAAGAAAATTGTCTAGCTGTGAAAGTGGATGAGGAAGAGCTCATCTTGGAAATTGCGAAAGACTTTTTCGATGAGATCTTTGTCCGATAATACTAAATCATTGTGAAGCATATTCATTTCGCGATCCTCTCTCATTTGCAATCTATCGATTCAGACAGCACGGGTGAGGTGAGCGGCGCGGAATGAGGGGAGAAAGAGGGGTTCCTCTCGAAAAGAAAATTTCCGTTTTTTAAGGATAAAACCACTTATGCTCCCTAGAATGACAAACTTTTTTGTTTTGGGGAGCAGCTCTCATTGAGTGCGACAACATATCAAAAATTGGGGGAGGTTTTTTTCCTCGTATTCGAGTAATGTTCGATTAAAAATTAAGAAAAAAATCAAAATTAGAATTTGCATAATCCACAAACGTAGTTCGATTGAAAAATTAAGAAAAAAAATCAAAATTAGAATTTGCATAATCCACAAACGTGGTTCGATCCGGCACATCAAAATGAGTATGGTGCCAAATTTTCATGAGATTCTGATGAGTTGTCGCTGAGCAGTGGTATGAAAAGTAACAAAATAGCTGGAAAATGATCGCATGTAATTATGCAAATGAGATTGGTAGGAACATGGTAATAACATAAATCGATGTAGGAACCCTAGGGCTATCAGGATCTGTAAAAATCTCAGACTGCGTTTTTTTGCTGTTCCGAAAATGGTGAGAATCGTGACGCGAACGCACTGATATAATCAAAATTAATCTACCGCGCCCACCATATCCTTGTTCAAATATCTATATCATTGAAGGTTCACGTCACCAATATCTTTTGCAATACAACCGATGGACAATGGATTGGTGAAAAAGAAAACGGAAAAGTAGAGAACGTACCCAAAGAAAGCAACGTCTACTGTTATGAGGGTGAGGGAGATTTTCAAATATGTATCTAGATTAACGAACGATTTCCTTCATTCTCATTCAAATTGCGTCGATTTTGAACGTTGCTATCCTTTTTTAAGATTTTATCTATGGCTTTGAGGTGAATGTGATAAATCCCGAATCTTTCCATCTTGTGAATTGGATGACGCTTGCGAGGAAGTGAGTTTCGACTAGGATTATCAGAATAGAAGCTCTCTCCATTCTGCACACTTTTTCTCCCTGATGGGTGAGATAGTGCGCCGAATGGAAGAAAAAACTAGTTGATCCGTCAAAACTATCCCTTACTAGACATTTTTCACAAAATCTCAACTACATTTTCAGTATGACAAGGTGGAAAACAAATTTCTCTGCAAAGGGAAGGCCTGGTTCTGGTAAAATCTGAATTTTTTCCTTCACCATTTGCCATGTTTCAGGTCCAAAACAATCGGAAATACTGCATGGGGTGAATTGAAGGGGGGCCGAATCACAGAGTTAGCCTGTGTAGCGGGGAATATTGTTATTGACAATTGGATCGTGCCGCAAGATTATCAATTCAGTTGCAGACAATCTCGTTAGTTCATCTTTTTTTCATCTGAAATTCTCACCTTCGAAGAAAATGACTTGCTCCAAAATCAGAACTTATCTTGCGAGGCATACGTAGAGGATTCCGTCAATAGTTTAGAATATTAAACAACGATATTTTAGGGACAAAACTGCAACCTGAGAGGAAAGGGGCCATTCGATTACCGTACTTCATCGGAACTTTTCTCCTTCTCAACATCCTTGTTGTCATCATTACAACTATTCTCCTCCAAGTGACGGGAGAGGGATGGCTGCACACTGTGTATGTTTACGCTCTTTCCATTCAGTACACTTTATAACCATTCTGAGTGTGCAGAATGGAGAGAGCTGAATGAATGATTATTGCAGAATAATCGAGGCCATTCGTGCTAGGAGAAAGAAGAAAAAACAAAGAAAAGATTCAGTGCAAGGCTCCAATCTCTCTTCCTCTGTATTATCACCCAATGCCCAGTCAACATCTACTAAATCATCACTCAAAAGAACGAGTAGAAAAGGAGGATATGGGTAAGTGACGGAATCGATAGATTCCCAATTTTTTGTTTTCCAATGGCTCAATCATTCCCCATTAATCGATAATTTCTCAGCACACCTCCTACTCAATCGAATATCGATCGTGGAAGTGAGAAAAGCCACAATGAAATTATCGATGGAGCAAATTCGAATGCATTTTCCATCTAGTCTTCCTTCATTTCTCCTCCAATCGTTTTCAACACGATTATTGCAAATTCAAACACCTAAAAAATACATAATTACGAAGTGAATCAGAATATTTTCGATACAAGAATGAATAATGATTAATGTTGTTTTGATATTGATCAGCAGGTGCAGTGTATTCATAGTAAATTCTTTCAAGTCTAATCTCTAATCATAATCGTGGAAGTGTATGACTCTTAAGACAAAGACCGAGCAACTATTCCTTCATTCAATAAGATAAACGAATGATGATTGTTAGTACAACAAATGGATGCTCTGATGCTCTTCATTCGTAGTGAGAGACACTTCTTGTCTCTTTCTCAGATCATTTCTGTCTTGAGAACATCGAGATTCATTTCAGTTGTCATTCCTGGCTTGACTGTCGCAGGCTGCATCACTGATTCGGAGGAGGGAGGAGGCTGCAATTAATTATATTAATTAAATTATATAAACAGAAAACAATATTATTCAAAGAGCCACTTAATGTGAAGACGCCCTAGAATGAGGCAATAAGCTAATGGAAGACTGAAGAGTCCCGGCACTCGTAGGTTCCAATTTCGACTCGGATGAAGAGGGTTGAGCACTTCTGAAGAGATCAAAGATCAAACAACATTTCCTCGTCATTAAAGGTGCCGGAATGAACAGTAGCTCTCTCCATTCAGCACACTCTGAGCAATGAGTGTGTGCAGAAAGGAGAGAGAGAATGGAGAGAAACTCACGATGAATCCGGGTGGCGCTTTCCTCCCTGGAATTGTATTTATTTTATTTTTGTAAATCGATTTTCGAAAATACCTTGTTACTCTTGTTCCTCTTCGCGGTTTTGCTTTGCTTCTTCTTTGCTTTGTTCTTGTTGCGCTTGCGACAAACGATGCACTGTAAATTTATTGCATTGATATTAAATTTTAAATTTATTTTCTTCTGAAAACCACGTATCCCGATCGTAAGACCAACACGCACAAACGAGGGGTTTCTGCTATTTGACAGCTACAGTACCCCAAAAATCCTACAATATCCCTCTCACCAGAACGATAATGAGGATGAGGATGATGATAATGAGAGCGCCGATTCCTCCGAACCAGTACCACATGTTACCGGCTGTAATTGTACAATTATTGAAGATCAACAGAATAGTGATACTCTCCATTCTGCGCATCTCGTCGCTCTCGAGTGTGCAGAATGGAGAGAGCGATATCCGACCCGGGATCACCACTGTCAAACTGAGAAAAATAACCCACGAAGGAAGAATTTATCCTCTTCTTTCTTCTCCTCGGTTGGTGCAGGTGCTGCAGTGGTCGCCTCATTCTCGGCCTTCTGAGCGATTGCGGGAGGGTCGGAATCGACGAAGGAATCGTCAGAATTCACCGTCGTGTCTGAAACGAAATAGATCGTTACTGTAAGTCAAAAGCAAAATAATCCATTACTCCAATGCTATTTTAATTTCCAGAAATGCATCGCCTGTACCTTTCGCATACTTGTAAACAGGTGCAGATAGTGTGCGAAATTGAGAAAACCATCTATGAATGATCGCAAAATCTTTCGGCACAGATCGGGGGACTAGAAATTTTAACGTAGCTTCAAAATGTCAAAAGAAGTCCAGAAACCAAATTTCAAGTCTCTAGCTATCCTAGAAGCCGAATTATTAGTGAAACACGAAAAATGCGGTAATTACAACGTTAAAATCTTGATTTACGAATAACTCGACTAAGTCTAGGCTTCTAAGATAGCTAGAGACTTGAAATTTGGATTTCTTTTGATATTTTCAAGCTACTGTTCAAATTTGTAGTCTCTAGCTTCACTGGGAGCTGAGATATAATAACATTGGTGATGGGACGTTTAGGAACTCGCGTTTAGGAACTCTCAAGCGGTGACGTTTAGGAACCATTTATTGAGGTGTTTCAAAAGCTCGTTTAAAATTGTTCATTATTTTATCAAAGATCAAAGATCAAAAATCAAAGATCAAAGATCTTGGCTTTACTTATGACCACAATCTTTCCTTCGCTAGTCACATCCAATCAATAGTGTCCCGCGCACGTTGTGCTTACATCACAAGCACTTTCTCCTCCCGCAGTCTCAAATTATACGCGCGTCTTTTCTCTTCTTACGTCCGACCCATCCTAGAGTACGGTAGTGAACTTTGGTCACCAACCGACAGAGAGCAGATCAAGTTAATCGAATCAGTTCAGCGAAAGTTCAGTGAGCGAGTTTTCAACAAGTGCAGACAGCCCCCCAGCAACTACACCAATCGACTACGTGCCCTTGGTCTCGCCACTCTCGAGAGTCGAGAGTTGATTTGTGTTGTACTTACAAGATTGTAGATAGAGAGTTAGAGCTCACAGTTGATACTTTCTTCGTTCGCCCCGCTATTAATAGAATTTCCCGTCGTAATTGTTTTCAAATTAAGAAACATCGTTTCAATAGGGTAGCTCTTGATCATTTCCTTGTAATCGCATTGTAAATAGATGGAATATTCTCCCCAACAGTGTCATTCTTTCTAGGAACTCTAAGTCATTCATCAAATAATTAGTAATCATTAATTTTACATCATGTCTTGTTTCCTATTAAATTCTTTGCCGCCTTGTAGCGACATCGTATCTCATGCACCCCTGAATCCACACATTTCTATCGCTTTCTCACGCCTTAAATGCATGAGAAATTATTATTATTTTATTTCATGAGTATTCCAAGACACAATCTCAAACACTTTCTTGCTTTTATTAGTGGTAGAAAAATACTAGTTTATTCCGTCTTCAGATTTTGGAAATGTTGCATAATTATGATGCAATAGTCTGAAAAGTGGGTTTCGCGACCCATTTTCGTAAATTTCTAATTCAACAGAGGATGAAGATTCTAAAACCAGATCAAAAACACAGATGATGGAGTTCCATTCAAAAATGAAACATTGGAATTTTCTGTTTGGGCGACAGAGGAAGGCCACTTCTTTTCACTTTCAACCATTTTCCATAGTGGGATTTTTATTTTTTTTACATTTTTGGCAGCTTATTAGCCAATCGATATACATACAATATCGCCTTGATTAGAGTGTGCAAAATGAAGAAAGCTATGATTCGATCCCACAACTCTGATGGTTACGGTACCTACCGTAACTTCAAGCAAGTATGAATCAATGGACGGAGTACCGTACCCTCCAATACTCTATCGATTCCGATAACGTTGTTTATGATGTTCTAAACTATATAATAATAATACAATATTGCGGAATGTGAGAATTAAAATAAATACCTGAGCCCGCACACTGACCACCGGGATATTGTACTCCTGACCAATTTGGGACATCACTCACAGAATATTGGGATAGGTTGCAAAAAAGCCGTCTGTCGAACCCTCCTTAAAGGTCCTGTTTCTTTAAAAAAAATTATCTGAAAGTTTTTTAGGAACCAAATGGCCAGAACTAAGATCAAAGTGAAGTTGAGTGGCCCACTTTAAGAAGTGAACCTTCCAATTGGCTAGAAAGCTTAACTTCCTGAAGTGAAATTATCGAAAATTCCATTGGGTATCCACGTTGACCTACCAATACTCAAAGATGTAATCCGATATCAAAATTCTGGCAACGTAGTTTGATAGAGCACCTTTTGAAGTACTTAAGTTATGCGTTTCAGCAGGATCGGGTGCACTAATTCCTACGGCCCAGCTATTCGTCTCATGTAGTGAATAATCCATCTCAAAATGGATAATCGTGGGTCTTACCCGTCTCAAATTAAATAAGTACTGTCAGCAATGACAGCTAGCGACTCCCATCAAGATTTGCCGGAACTTCCTACTGCATTTAGCAAGGACATGGCCACGTCACTGCTAAACACAGTAGTTTCGTAGTGAGAGAGGAATCCTCCCTTGATCTATCCGTCTCTGACCCTCTGGCCTGACCTTTGGCCCCTCTCCCTACGGTTCTGGCTTCTCTGCCGCTCTAGCCTCTCACAAAAGGGATGACAGGGAATGACCGAAAAGTGACGGAGAGAGAGGGTGCGCTGCGAAATCTCAAGCACCCATTTTACATCCCTTTCTCTGATCTTCTTGCAAAATACGCGCATCAAATTTTGGATTCTTATCATTGTTCAAGGGATCAATCTGGCTATCATGTCCGGCTAAATACCCCGACTAAATATTGCTGCCACTCCTCCTTTAATCAGTGATTCATCATGTAGTGAACGAAATATCCTTTTCACCAATTCTATTGAAGGTCCAGAACAGAGGTCATCATCAAACTGGATTAACAACGATTAATTAGAGATGACATATCGCTCGAGTTCCTTGAAAACAGTTGAATCGAGCAGCCAAGTATGATTGATTCTAGGAGACCCGAGAACAGACATTTTAGCGAACACGAGAGCAATAAAAAAAATTAGATCACCATATTTCTTTTATATACCATATTCAACGAAGATTTGGTTCCAGTCACCGTTCGAAGAGGGTCCGCCAAGGAGATACTCTATCTCCTCGACTCTTCAATGTGGGAGAGACGCTAAACGCAAAGCACGCTGGGCGCTGAAAGTGCGGGACATGGACACGGAGCAGTGGAGTCGCGCGGCTACCGTCTGGACGCCCTACAACCGGTACCGCCCCCCGGGAAATCCACGAGTGAGATGGAGGGACGATTTGAAGCGAGCCAATGGCGAAAACTGGTGGAATGCAAAACCCCGATCAATACCACCGACTCATCCCCTTCTGAGCATTATTGCCTGACATGATAAATTGATTGATTTATTTCTTTTCTCTGGGTCATTATAGCATCATTGAGATCGGACACATGCATCCGATCTAAATTGAGATAGGAAGCCAATTTCTGTGTGCCTTTCTCGTCGAATGGATCAGAGGATAGGGAGAGACGCTATCTATTCCCACTGGCCAGACTGCAATTCGGATGCGATCTTCCGATCTTCTTATATAAATACGACTAGTAGTTTCCCTCTATTCATCATACTTCAGTCCTGTTATTAGTTTCTGTCAAAATGTCTCTCGTTAGCGTGGCTACTAATCGTCGAATCTCGCATAACTCATGGGAGTATCTTCGAATGGCAGAGAGAGTGAGTCCAGTTTTATTAAATATTATTTAATTTTTATTACAAAACGACTTTACAATCTATTTTCGAAATCCCGATTAATGTGAACATTACAGCAGAGCTCTGGCCCGTGTACTTTTAGTAGCAGCCTCACTGGCCTCATCACTGACTTTAGTGATCCAATTCGGTTTGTCGTCAGAACCGGTGATCCTAGTTTTCCTTTCGATTCATATGAAGCTCCAATCCGTGGAGATCCTAATCACGGATATCCCAACCCCCAAACGTGAGTTCTTTTCATTTTTCACTTGGACAATCTGAAAAAAAAGACTTTAAACAAAAATATTCAAGGATGACCAATGTCGTTCGATGCAGAAGCCATGATATCTGCATCTCTGACGGACTTATTTGGGCGTTTACGCTTAGATCCGAAACGTGGAATGTCGTGTCCGTTCAAAATTCTGGGGAATATGTGAGTTTTTGTGATGCACGATGTGCACACTCTCTAGTTGGTAGAAAAAAAGGAGTGTGCATAAAGGAGAGCACAACTATACGATCCGACATCACTGAAATTATACATTTCTTGTTCTAAATTTATAGACTACAGCGGTATCGATATATTTCATTCTTTTTTCAGGCATGGGAGCCAAGTTCTCGACTTGATCTTCTCTTTCAAGACAATGAACGATTGAAACTAGTGAAGTTTCTGCCAAACCGAGCAAACTGTGAGAGAGTGGTCATTCATGAGTACACCCTCCTCGACTCGGATTTTCCATCTCTCAATCGATACTTGAACGCTACTCCACAGTTAACGAACAATACAGGTATACAATCAAGCGTAAAATGTGACAGAATATCAGTAATTATAGTGGAATCCAATCCTGTAAGTTCAATTGGATCAGAATCATCGACTAATCAGGGAAACGATCAAGTTGAAGCAGCCAGAACTACTCAAGGAAATCCAGAGTAAGAACTATACGAGTTGTCAAATCAGTCAACAAACGGTATCAACAGATTTCCACCTTACGGAATAATTAAATTATTTATTAATTTAATAATCAATTTCAGGCACCCCTTCTCTTCATGCAAGATCTGTCTCATAGAGTACGGAAATCGTTCCATATCTGCTATTATTCCATGTGGCCATGTCGCTTGTTCTGAGTGCATCCAGAAAACGCTAGAAATGAGCAACAAGACCTGTTCATTCTGTAGAGGAAAAGTCCAAAAACTGCTAAGATTGTACGAGGGATAACCCATTCATCATTATTCTAATCGATTTTGTTTATTTTCCGTATTTACTTATTGGACATTCGAATAAAGTAACTTTTGGGCATGCCTCAATCTCAAGTATCCATAGTCCTTTGAACAAAATAACAGATTAGTTGGTAACATCAACAGTCATAATGCTTTCGATAATAAGTGTGCAATTACTGAAACGA
The DNA here is from genome assembly GCA_036245825.1 of Pristionchus entomophagus. Taxonomy (NCBI): domain Eukaryota; kingdom Metazoa; phylum Nematoda; class Chromadorea; order Rhabditida; family Neodiplogasteridae; genus Pristionchus; species Pristionchus entomophagus. Next base: position 13,120,929 of record BTSX01000001.1, read on the forward strand.
AACCAAATTGTCTGAAAACAAACAAAAAACCGAACATAATCGATAGCGTAGATAGAGACCACAGAGTGATCCACCATAATGCTTGCATCGGTTCGAATGTGTGCTCAATGGGTTGGTATGGTTCTGAATAACATGTTTGCTTTTTAGAGTTAGTCTCTATCTCATCTCTCAGCCGAGTTCTCCCTCGAAAACCACGCGCGCGCGGGCAATGGAAATGAGAGGGAAATCGCGAGAGAGAAAAGGGGCGGAGCCTCCCTCGCGTGTGTCTCTCTCGCTCCCCCCGCCCTCTCGCTCGCCTCTCCCCGCGCTCGCCGACAATTCGGAGAAAATTATTAAAATTCCAAAAAAAATCTTTGAATTCTTCTAAAATACGAGTGAACTGAATTTGAGTTGCGGAGCTAGCGGCAATCACTAGAAAGCCTTCAAATCACGTTTTTCGACCTTAAAAGACGCGTTTGATCTACTTAGAATGCACCGACCACTTTCCGCATTGCATGCTTTGTAGTGGCTTGTGAGACCTTCAGAAAACGCTTTAGAGCATCCTGATTGATAAAGAACTAGAATTGTCGAGTCGCGCGCTAGTTTTGTGCAATTCTCTATTGCACCCAAGCGGGCGGAGACTGCGGTCTCTAAGCGTAGATGATTTTTTCACGTGAGTCTACTAATATTCGAGTAAAATCGAGGTATGGTTGGCACATTTTATGACCACAATGTTTAGATGCATTTTTCGATAGCCTATATGGTCCCTCACAAGATAGCGTCGAGCTTTTTTTCCCAGGATCGCATTTAATGGGTAAGTAGGTCATAAAAATTTTGAGAACCGAAAAAATTAGTCGCATTATTAATCATTTTGCACCTATAATTTCACGATTTCTCACAAGTTGAGAGAGGGAAAGCCATTGTTCGCTCTCTCATTCCTCGCTCTCCCTCTCGATGAGACCGGCATCGTGGGCTAAATGAGAAAGAGAACAATGAATAAACCTCGTTTCTCTGAAAAAATCGCTAAATGATTAATAATGCGACTAACTCAGTTGCGCATATCAGCAGCCTATGCCTTCAGCATATCATTCGATTCGTCTTCTCGAGCTTTTTCTGACGAGGGGTTTCTGTTTTTCTGACGAGGGGTTACAAACGAGGGGTTTCTGCTATTTGACACCTACAGTACCCCAAAAATCCTACAATATCCCTCTCACCAGAACGATAATGAGGATGAGGATGATGATAATGAGAGCGCCGATTCCTCCGAACCAGTACCACATGTTACCGGCTGTAATTGTACAATTATTGAAGATCAACAGAATAGTGATACTCTCCATTCTGCGCATCTCGTCGCTCTAGAGTGTGCAGAATGGAGAGAGCGATATCCGACACGGCATCATCACTGTCAAACTGAGAGAAATAACCGATGCAGGAAGAATTTGTCCTCCTCTTTCTTCTCCTCGGTTGGTGCAGGTGCTGCAGTGGTCGCCTCATTCTCGGCCTTCTGAGCGATTGCGGGAGGGTCGGAATCGACGAAGGAATCGTCAGAATCTACCGTGTCTGAAATGAAATAGTTCGTTACTGTAAGGCAAAAACAAAATAATCCATTAATCCAATGCTATTTTAATTACCAGAAGTGCATCGCCTCTACCTTTCGCATACTTTTCAACAGGTGGAGATAGTGTGCAAAATGGAGAAAACCATCTATGAACAATAGCTAAATCTTTCGGCACTTTTGAGTTTTGAATGGACCAAGGTACATACCGTACCCTATTGGTCATTGATCCCTGACCACCGTTCTATGTTTCGTATTCTCTTATACAGAAATTATGAAACTCAGCATTTTCCACCCAGGGATCCATGCAAAGGTAACACGGCGTTATCCGCTCCTAATGAAACTCACTCGTCGCGGGTTTGCGGCATTCTGCGTTGATTTCCCCCGCTGTCTTCACTTCTTCTGTTCCGTTCCTCAATTTCCATTGCTGATCTCGACACTCAATCGATGAGATCAAGAGCCATGAGCCATCGGATGAAGAGTGCCTGCAAAAAATAGGTCAATTACCACAGCGAACTCATTAAATAATATTGATAAGCCATGTTCAAAAGCATAAAATGTTCTCAAGACCCTTTGAGCCTGCTTTTTCAGAGACGAGAAAGCATGCGAAAGTATAAGGCTCGAGCAATATGTTGTCATCTCTGACAACAACTCACTAAAGCTCGCCATGATGCTCGCAGACCACTGAATGACTGCTCACGCGGGCCTGGGATTATGTTTTTTAATAATATTTAATTAGTTATTTTAATAAAATATAACCGACGTTGTCGCAGTTGGTCTGGTTGCCGCACGAGTCGCGAATGGCGGTGACGTTACATGCCATTGAAAAAATACACAAATTATCTTTTTTATTGAAGACAATTCAGATATCTTTCAGGCAACGTTTCTGTTCATCTTTGCAAGATTATGCAAAAAGAGTTGCCCATGGCTGGAATCGAACCAGCGTCGCCACGGCCACAACGTGGAGTACTAACCACTATACTACATGGGCCGATAGCTAAGGGTTCCTGGCGCGCACAAGTATCGAGGGATCCATTCACTCGGGAGAAAATGTCGGATTGATGAGCTCTTTTTGCATGCAAAGGGCAGCGTAGCATGACAAAGGGAAAGTGAGGGGAGAGAAGGAGAATGAAATGAGAGAGTGGTTCGGTGGTAGAAGTAGAAGACAGATAGGTGGCTCACGTTTTGCTTTGAAATCCATCCAGAAGTCGCTAGAGCCGATGGTGAATGCCTGTTCCCCGAGGAGAAGAGAGATGGGCTGTCCGAAGAATGACTGGAGGCGGAGCTGATAATGATCAATATCGCAAAAGATCAAAGATCAACTTTTCGGCAGATCTGATCTCACCTTCTTCGGATAGTCCATTGTAAATGAGTGTGTTGTACGCCCGAGTGACTCAATCGGCGCATATTTAGAGGGCTTGATCTCTGCAATTTCACGGTTAGTAGTGCCATAGTAGCTCTCTCTATTCTGCACACTATCTCACCTTGATGAGAGTGTGCAGAATGGAGAAAGCTGTGATTCGATACTGCAACTCTGATGGTTACGGTACCTACCGTAACCTCAAGCAAGTATGAATCGATGGACCGACTACCGTACCCTCCACTATTCCGTCGATTCCGATCTTTGCTTTGCTGATCGAGTTGAACTGGAGGAAAGTGCTATTGTCGGCCACTACTCCAAGAGTGAATCCGACCACGTTGAGATCCGTCTCGAAGGAGACATTCCATGATGAAATCGACGTTGAGCTGAAAAGAGCTGACGTTATTCCGGTTTCCAGATCTCTCTATTCGGCACACTCTCTCGCTGGCCAGACAGACTAGATAGTGTGTTGAATGGAGAGAGTGCTGGCATCCTTAGTGAGAACAATCTGGTAATTTAGATGACCTATTCTCCGAATTGTTTCCATCGATGCTCTAATTCATACATAGCGAAGGCGCGCCAAGTGTTTTGAAGTGCATGCATACAGTAACCTATCCACACTATCTGCTCTGGTATTGCTTTCCTAGTAGGTACCGAGTAAAATTCCTAGTAGGTGACGAGCTAGGTGACAACTAGGAATTATACTCGGTACCAACTAGGAAGTCGAGCGGTACTCGGTACTAGTTACTAGGTGACGGATTTCGGTCAGAAGTAGATTTTACTCGGTACCTAGAGAGGCGTCTCGTACAAGGGGAGCGCATTTCGGTTCTTTTGAATTGTAGATACAAACAGTACCTTGACCTGTCGTGTTGGCACCATACCCATACAAGAGGTTTTCCATTATGGGAATTACGGAGCAAAGCCCTCTCCAGGATGAACATTCAAAATGCATGCTGTCACCTCTCGGGACGTGCTCGCGGTAAGACAATGAGATTCGGGAACTTGATGAGAGAGGAAAATATGGGCATCTATGGAGGCTGTGCTCTCTACACACGACGGGATAGAAATCACGCCATTTGCAAGGCGACTCGGGACGACACTCGGTATCTACTAGGGAGCTATACTCGGTACCTACTAGGATTTCGGTCAGAAGTAGATTTTACTCGGCACCTACTAGGAAAGCAATACCAGAGTGTGTAATCATGATCAAACTATGATTCAATTGCTCGGGTTGAGTTTCAGTCTCACTCCGTTCGTTTCAAAGGCCCTTTGTCTACTCTCAGTTGCTTTTCTCGGCGTTTCATTCTTGCAAGAACGAAAGGTCAGAGCCGGTCCAATCACTTCTCGATCACCCCTACAGTAACCCGATTGCCTAATGATACCGTATACTGACAGTATCGACAGCGTCGAGACGAATCCGAATCCTCCGCAGCTTCTCTTCCCCTCGACTGCTTCTCCGAGAATCGTCGTAGCTGGAATTTGGCACGTTTCCAAGCCACGTAGTTTTGCTGGCATCACGCCAAAACGAATTTCCCGTCGAGACCTCTCCTGCGCTCTCTCATTTTCGCGTACTATCTCGCCATCCCCATGACCGCTCTCTCTTCTCTCGCTCACCCCGCTGTGCAAGCATCGCTCCAAGAGCTTACCGTTTACTGAAGGCTCCATTTGGGTGGAATCGGAAAGGAGTTGAGATTGGTTGTAGCAAGTGGTGAAGTAGAGACAAGCCTAGAACGGATTCAAGTTCAATATGCAATGATGAAGTTGCTCTCTCCATTCTGCACACTCTCTAGTTTCTCTGACCAGCAAGATGGTGTGCAGAATGGAGAGAGCACTATAAAGGCAGCACTATCTATCGTAAACTGACCGTCTTTTCATCGCAGGCTTGTGTTGGGAGTGAGAGGAGAAGGACGAGAAGGAGGGACGGTATCATTCGTGATGGGAGACAGCCGACTTGCGAGGAGAGAAAGGGAGGGAATGAATGAGGGAAGAGGAGAGGAGAGGGGAGACAAGGGGAGGGAGATACAACGGAGACCAACATGTAAATGGATATTCAGATTCAATGGCAAAATAAGAAGTGAAACTCAAGTTGAGAATGAAGTATGGTCAAGAGTGAGAGCCTCAATATCCTTACAATCGTCTTTATCAAACAAGACTTCCACAATAAATTAAATGCGTTTACTAAGAATGAATGAATGATATAGGAGAGTCGAAGCCACTACCGTATGTGACAAGACGCAGAAATTGTGAAAACAAGCAGACACGGGTAAAACTACGGTAGGCTAACAATTGGTATAAAAAATCGTATGGTAATCAAATCGAATAGGTCACAATTGTGATAATAATCGAGTAGGGCACAAATGCAATCGAGTAGGTCAAGCATCGAATGGGAGACCAAAATGGGATAATGTAGAATATTGATGTATTAAAGTTGTTGGGAGATCCGAGATAAGCGATGTACACGAGGGCTACAATGCAAATGTTTATTCTTTAAATATTTTTTTATTTCATTTTATTTTAGAAAGCGATTGAATTGATCATCGCGTTCACACTACAGCCCCTCTTCATCTGCTCCTTCCGAAACACTCATCCACCATGTCATTCCTCAATTCATTCATCTACCGTAACCCCCATTCACCTGATCGATCGATGGGATGGAGGGGTATATCACTGGTCGAGGTCAGACGCATTTCCGTCTGCCTTCTTGATGAGTTCGTTGCAGATATCCTTGAGGTCGGACACCTGGCGCTTCTGAAATTCACATCCAACTCATATTTCGAGATTATCAATTTCCATAATATCAGGTTGTCCGGAAAGTCTTTGTCCATTTTTCAAATCTTTATTTCTTTGAGCAAGCAATAGCACGAGATCAATTATACTTGCCATCATTATTGACAACGTATGCCCAACGTTCCTTCAACTTATGGATTCCCTCCCTGTAGAACCCAGCGGGGCGCGAAGCAAAGTATTGCTTGAGTGCAGTCTCGAGACTTCCACGTGAATTAAAGGTTCTATCTCGAAGGGCATGGGTCAGGTCTGCGAAAAGCCAGTAATCCGACGGGGCCAAGTCAGGAGAATACGGGGGGTGAGGGAGAACCATCCACCCATATCCAGCCAGTTCCTGCTTGACTAGTTTCGAGATATGGGGCCGTGCATTATCATGCTGATAATACACTTTCTTGTCCTTGAGGCTTGATAGATCGACGGCCTTCTTCACATTCCGTAATTGGGTGACGTACGTGGGTCCGGTGATTGTCGTGCCCTCAGGTAGCAGCTCCCAGTAGATCGGGCCATCCACTCCCCACCACACTGAGAGCATGATTTTCTTGGGTGCAGGTCAGGTTTTGGGAAATCCTGTGGGGTCTCTCCTTCTCCAACCCACTGAGCTCTCCTGTGGTTGTTATCGTAGAAGACCCATTTTTCATCGGCCCTTATGAGCCGGTACAGCCATCGATCCCCACCGTGGAGAGTGAGGAGGGTAATGGAATCATCAACTCGACGGTCAAGGTTGGCTTGGGTCATGTCATGGGGAATGAATCGACCGAGAAGTTTCCTCATTCCGAGGGATTTCAATCCTTCCGCGACTGTGCTATGACTAACCCCAAGTGTAATGGACATTTCACGTACACTTTGAAATGGGTCCGTTTCCACAAGTTTCTTCAAAGTGTCCAAATCCAACTCACGGGGTCTTCCAAATCTATCCTGATCCTCGAGGGAAAAGTCGCCTTCTTTGAAGCGATGGAACCAATTCTTGATGGTGTTGTAGTGGGGGGCATTCGTGTCATAAACATACTTCAGGAGGGTCTCCGAATCCTTCATCGTGGTGTGGGATAGGAAGAGGTAAAGCAGAACATGGCGGATGTGGATGGCACTAGGGACATACATCGTTGCTCTACTAGAGCCTGACTGAAGGGAAGGGAATGGGGAGTTGTTTACTGCAAAGGCACATGACTGATTGTTATTATCTAGGAACGAGAGAAAACCAAAGTGCATCTGCGGGGGGCAGTGTGTAAACAAACCCATGGACAAAGACTTTTCGGACACGGACACCCTAATAGAAGCATTTTACGCTATCAAACAATGAATACTATCTACCACTACCATGATCAATACCTACCGTAACCACACTATCTTCTACCGTATCCCCGTCCCTTCCCTCCTACCGTACCTTGAGAGTGAGATTCTGCTGCAAATCCTCGATCTCTCCCTCTCTCTGCTTGAGTCTCATACGAATGGAGAGAGTGTTGTCATCATGAGCCTTCTCCATTCTGATCATCTCCTTACGCAGAGATTCGTTCTCCCCAGACGCACTGGAACAAATAATTGAATTATCTGATACGAAAATATGGCTGCCAATCTTCGATATTTCTAGTAATTGATTATTTCAAAGAGGGCAACCGGCATACATCAATTTGACCGAAACCTCCTAGATATTTCAGCAGCACATACAACTCAGAAATCGCTGTTTGTTGTTTCCCGAGAAATCGCATATAAAACGTCTCATTCCTTCGACAGCTGATCTAATAACAGTAAGCGAAACCTTGATTCCACCATCAATGGTCAGTCAATCTACCGTACTCCTTCCGTACCCCCCCCCCTTCCCCAATCCCCCCTCAGTAGATCACTCACTCCTCCAGCTTCGCCTCAGCATGTCTCTTCAGTTTCTCGAATCGCTCTCTCTCCGTGCGAATTCCTCGCTCCAACTCGTCGTTTGTCTGTAATTTGCGAAATTAAAAGATAATATTTCGCAAATTACTTAACTATTTTTGATTAAATTATATTGGCTAATTTACTTTCATATTGCCTCGTCAACGGCAAGCCACGAATTGTTTTCCCAAGTAAATTTATGTTTCAGCGTCGTCACAAAACCAGCATGCTCGCATTCGGTTAATGATATCTACCTTACTGTTGTATTACAATAAATACGAACAAACATGTACCGTAATCTGCTCCCATTCAAATTACCTCATGCCTCTTCCCCACTACCGTACCCCTCCTCGGCCTCGCACTATCGTAACCTCTCATTCCCACTACCGTAACCGTCACTAACCGTCTTGAGAGTGGGAATGACGCTCCTCTGCTGCGAGTACGTCTCGTACAGCGAATTGTACTGAGAGTGCAGCTTCGCATTCTGCAATTTATAGTTTCATCATCTCTTCCTCTTTCCTTATTTCTCATTGCGCTTCAGTCAGATCGCAGTTTCAGTGTTTACTTATTAGAAAACGAGGATACACTCAACAGGGATTTACAGATGCGAACCAAAAAAAATGAGCGACAGATCCCATCGGATTGCCGTTTCACCGTATTCTCATCAGCTCTCTGTCAAGAGATGGACCAGTGATCGTGTCGGTTCCTTTTGAAAAAAATCAAACAAATAATGGCGCCATCTCTGCTTTCAGCACCGCTTTCAGTATCTATCTGACTGGTGAGTGTGCAGAATGGAGAGCGCCTAATCCTACTCTCCTCATCTCGTCAGTCAGAGAAATGAGAGAACATGTGAATTGAGGAGATTCGAGTTCCGATTTCTCCTCACTATCCCCTGCCCCCCTGCTCACCTCGCTCTCGAGATTCTCGATTTCCTTCTTGAGTCTGGCCAGCTCGGCCATCTTGTCTGCACTCATGGCAGCGATGACAGGAGCAGGAGGAAGATGAGGAAGGGAGGAACCGAAGGTCGATGAGGAGGATGACGCTGCAAGGAGATGGTTCAATGACCCGCCATTACAAGCGAGAGAGCAATCTATACTTGTCAATGCGGGAAATACACTTTTTCTCTCTCGATTAATTCAAAAACTAGGTGTGATGCTCGTTGCGACTGCTCATCATCAGTGGATGCTGATCTACGGAGATCATTGCTTATATCCCATCTTTCCAGTGAAATAACTAATATTTTCAAGTTTAATAAGAGGTTGACGAGAGGTCATCCCCCCTCACTCACGGAATCCAGTCGGAACGAATAACGAACCAGGTGAATGCTCGCTTTAGCATTGCCCCATATCTCAACAGGAGTAACTCACGGAATCCGGCCTCGATGGCTGCATTGGTGGAGTCGAGCATGGCGGAGAGGCCGTCGATGTCGGCCTGCGCCTGGCGCGCCGCCCGATCAGCCTCCTCCTTCTGGGCCACCATGATCGATCCCAGCTGAAAGCAGAGGGAGTGGAATCATCGATCGAGAAGTCATCGGGGGATACGGTACCCGAAAGATATTTTTCGCCAATTCATACCATGCCCATTGCATGCACTCAGTGACTCAAATTTATATTGAACGTCTGCATCCAGAATCTACCCGGTCTAAAAAAAATTTCGAAACACAAGAAAAAAACCATATTGCGATGTTCGCGTTTCAGCCGTCCTACATTAATAATCTTGAATGAACAAAATGACGCGCGGCAGATTCCCCTCACAAGATTAGAAAAGCAGTTGTCAACTTAGAAATTTTTTTCACACTTTCATCTCCAAGTCCCTTCTGTCACAGCATATGAAGGCCCAGTTTTATATTATTTTTTGAAAACTGTCAACAAAATACTGAAAGCTTTCAGTGAGTCGAACTAATAATGACAGCCGGAATCCCGAACTTGGGTCGGAAGAAAAGATCAAAACTGCCCCACAAAATTCGAATTTTGATTTTCGCGTTTCAGTCTTCCTACATAACATTGCATTGAATTATCAAGACAATATTATCAGCTGTTCGGAACAAACAAAAAAAATCACACCCACTTCCCCATCGACATCTAACAGCACCGCTCGCTACAGTATCCCTTCCCTCCTCCCTACCGTACTCCCTCTCCCTCCCCTACCGTACCTTCTCATTCTTGGCCGACCATTCTCTCTCCCTCTCCTGCACGAGGGCGAGGATTCGCGCCTCCAGACGAGCTGCGGCCGCCTCATCGAGACCAGACTGCAATGGAGGGAGATGAGGAGGTGAATAGTGATGTCAAATCGGAACTCGACTCTACTCATTTCGCGCTCTATCTCGCTTCTCTGACCGACGAGACAGCAGGCGAATTTAGGAGAGTCGATTGTATTCTTACGTCACTAGTGGTGAGGTTTCGCTCTCTCCGTTCTGCACGCTATCTCGCCGGCGAGACAGGCGAGCGAGTGTGCAGAATGGAGAGAGCAAAACCCGTATGCACATTCCTTATGAGGACGATTTGGGAAAGGGAAGGAGGGATACGGTATCACTCACCAGTGTAAGAGATTACAAATTACGATATAAAAATAGTTATTCGGACATGCCCACTAAACTGCAAATCTTTTTCGACAGATCTCTCATACGCGAATCGAAAGTCTGAATCACCAGGTTTCAAAGTTTAAATTTTCCGTACACTGATTCGCCTGGCGCACCTAATAGTCAAAAAAATTTCACCAAATTCAATCGAGTCTACGAGAACGTTGAACCATTTACTGATCAATGATCTAAAGTCAATGACAACCAGGAAGATCGGCGCCGCGCACTTTTTGGAAAACAAACTAGGAATTAATTTTCGTAGTCATTAGCTCTTAAAGTTTGGTTCTAAAAACATAAATTGAGCCGACGAAACATGGCCATTAGTGATGGCAAACAGGAACCAACACTCCTCAATTACCCCTCTCTCTCGCTGGTTGGAGAAATGAGAGAGAACGCGAATCGAGGAGAGTCTGGGATTCAGAATTTCCGTCACTCATGCTCCCTCTGAACTAGGAATGTAATTTAGATTTTTGCTCTCTCCATTCTGCACACTCTCTTGTCATTTGTCAGAGAAACGAGGTTGTGTGCAGAATGGAGAGAGCCGAAACCCGATATTTCCTCCCTACAACTCACGGCCTTCTCGTGCTCGATGGTGGCCCGCAGGTCCTTGGTGAGGGCGGACGTCACCGTCATCGTCTGCTGACGGGGAGCACGGGGAGCGGCCGGACGGTCCGCCGGTCTGCCAATTTAGTTTATTAATTAGTTAATTTATTTTTTTAAATAAAATCTGGATATCATTCCAGATGGGAGGTAGTCTACAGTGAAGAAGCAACAATTGTCATAGTTAAAAATATTTCCGCTCCGATTTCATAAAAGCAACATTCGCCCGCACTCCTGGTGTTTCTGAACTATGACATATTTGGTAGGCTTTCATAACGATTGATTCTTCCTGTTTTTCGCAGCCACACAAACAACATACAATAAATTTAGCCAAATCAATATCGCAACACCTCACAGTATCCTACAGTACCCGATCCAATATCTCTGCCCACCTTACCTCTTGGTGATGGTCTCTCCGAGTGCAGCAGGGGGCGGGGCTGCGGCCGCGGGCACGGGAGTCGCTGCAGCAGCTGCAGCCACCGCAGCAGCCAGAGGACGAGGGGAGACCGAGGAGGCCGAAGTGGCCTGAGAGGAGAGGAGCGATTGACAACCAGGAGGAATGATGCCGCACACTGTTAGGAAATTAAACTAAAAATTCACTTTCGCAGTTACCTTTCTCAAACTTTGGTCAGAAAGCATAAATTGAGCTGGAAAAAACTCTGTTTCCTTACCAGGTTGACTAGTGCCGCACACTTTTCCAAAATAAGATATAAAATCCAATTTCACAGTGAATTAGAGTAGTACTGTAGTAACAAAAAATGAACAACAGAAGAATCATGGTTGATGATTTCTCTTACCACCCGATACCGTAATCTCTTACCCTAATCCTCTTCAGCTCCATTCTGTCCTTCAAACAGCACACCCACGACAGCAGAAACCAGTCGGTTGCACTCCTATCGCGCATTCTGACAGCTACAGTAACCAGAAGTATACGGTAATCATGCAATCGATAATGAACGATCAAAATATGGACAACGCGCGATTTTGATGAATAGGTCGATTTGTACGATAATTGAGGAAGGAATCGAACCAGACAGGATAGCGTGAATCTATGCAAGTGCCGAAACCGCGCTGCTCCGGGCTGAAAACGCGGATTCCTCCTATCGAATGCAGCGGGGTAAATACAGAAGATAAGCCATATTCGAACATTTATTCAACTCTAATCGCGTTTTGCATTGACTGAGATCGCTATTGGCAGCGCAATCGCACTTTTGCGCGCTGATAACAGCGATAAAGAGACGATAACGAGATGACACTGATAGGTCTATCACCCCCTCCTCTCCTCCTTCTTATCACCCCCTATCACTATCACCCCTCATGGTGGCAATACAGCTGGTTATCCCATCTCCTCTCTCACTAGTGATGTCGTTTCGATTTTCGGCTCTCTCCATTCTGCACACTCTCTCGTTGCTCTGACCGATGATATAGTGTGCAGAATGGAGAGAGACAAAACCATTACATCCCTACATCTCCCCATCGACCCCATTCACTCACTCATTAGACATCCCCCATCGACCCCATTCACTCACTCCCTTTCCTTCATGTTTCGTGGGGTACAGATATTTGATTTTTTAAATATTTTCGAACATAATATTTAATTAATTAATTAATCGCTCACCGTGCTCATTGCCTGCGGAGTGGAGGACGCGATCGGGACGGGAGGAGGTGAAGCGACTGGAATAGAGGAGAGGTTAGTGGGGGTTATTGCCCATGCGTAATTCCTCATCCAACTTTGGCGACCCTCGCGCTTCTGGTTTCAGACGCCCGCCTAATGATGAGCGAAATGCCCAATTGCAGTGTTATTCTGGAGTGGAAATTCAAATTACACAAAAATTCACTACATTACCCAAACCCGTAAGGAAAATGGATTCGTGTGCGGCGATATGACTGATTTGTATGTCATCAGGTGTCTTTGCCGAAATCAGGACGATCACGCAGAAAAAAATCGAAAAAAGTTGCCACTATTGTAAGATAAATTGACACATGTCATGTATGTATGTGAGTGCGTGTGTTCACTACGGTAGGTTTGGGCAATTCATTCTAAATCCATTCCAAGAGCCTACCATGAACTGTCTTATGTATGAAAAAACAGATTCGTGATTCATCGGGTAATTGGTCGCCTTGAGTTCCAATCGATCAATAATCGACGGCCACAGTATACCTACCGTAATCGAAACCTACAGTAAGCCGTTCAACTGGGTCAGACGCTGGGTCAGATTCGTGCTTTCATCAGCCAATCACTTTTTGGACCATGTACCGGGGGTTCATGGTCATTGGTCGACCTCACGCATCACGTTTTGGATTATGTACCGGGGGTCATGGTCATTGGTTGACCTCACGCATCTCTTTTTGGACCATGTACCGAGGGTCATGGTCATTGGTCAACATCACGCATCACGTTTTGGACTATGTACCGAGGATCATGGTCATAGGTTAACATCACGCATCTCTTTTGGACCATGTACCGGGGGTCATGGTCATTGGTCAACATCACGCATCACGTTTTGGACTATGTACCGGGGTTCATGGTCAGTGGTCGACCTCACGTATCATGTTTTGGACCATGATACAGATTCGTGATTTCATCAGCCAATTAATTCAAAATGTTGATACCGTATGCCTACAGTAGTCGAGAGCAACCGTAACCCGTTGAGCTGGGTCAGACAATGGGTCAGATTCGTGATTTCATCAGCCAATCAATTCAAAATGTTGATACAATATGCCTACAGTAGTCGAGAGCTACCATAACCCGTTCAGCTGGGTCAGGCCATGGGTCAGATTCGTGATTTCATCAGCCAACCAATTCAAAATGTTGATACCGTATGCCTACAGTTGTCGAGAGCTACAATAACCCGTTGAGCTGGGTCATGCCATTGCCATGGTCATGCGATTCGTGATTTCATCAGCTAATCAATTCAAAATGACAAACTTACACGCAGCCTAACGTGGAACGAGCGGGGTGTAGTCCCGCTAGTTCACATTGACCATTCCTCCCTAATGTATTTTTATTTCGTGTTATCACACCATCTTGAGATTAAATAATTAATTAATCAATTAATACCTGATTGTATCTGCTGGTTGAATACTTCGGGGAGGGAGACTCCCACGGGCGACGTCTTCTTGGGACGAGTGATCGTCTTCGAGTCAACCCTGCAATTAGATAATTAATTAAATATTTAAATCGCATCATATAAATATTCAGCAAACTCCACCAGTCAAGTATAATTTCCAAAACACTATGCACAATAACTAGACACCCTCCAGACCAAGTGATGTTTCACGCACTACTAAGAGGCTGGCTCTGACGCAAAATAATTGATAGTGTTCTGCTTTCTTGCGGAAAAAATAAAGATCATTCCAACAAACTAATCAAGGGGGCGAAATGGAGTGCATTCGGGATAGAATAGGTCGAGTTTCCTCCCCTAATCGCATCGACAATCGTAACCACTCCCTCCTTCTAATCACCACGAGTTTGATTGAGAGAAACAGCGAGAGAAAAGGGAAATCGAGAGTACCGGAACCTTATCGTCTCTCAAGTTCATGTCTAATTCCACTTTTTTTCGTCACTCTCCATTCTGCACACTCTTGCCAGTGAGAATGAGTGTGCTGAATGGAGAGCCCGATATCGAAAAAAAAACGAAAATTCTAATTTCTAATCATAATTCAGCGACCAACTCAAATCAGGCGAGCCGAAAACCCTAGGGGTTCATCAGCAGAAAACAAGCTAGAGAGAGAGAGAGATCGCTCAGTGTCACTAGCCGCAACAAAAAGGGGAGAGAGCAGGGAGAATTGAAAGAAGTAGAGAACGAGAGAGTGAAACTGGAAACAGATGCGATGGGAGGGAAGAGGAAGAAGAAGAAGCTAGAGAAGCAGATTGGAGGGTCAGTTGGTTGCGAATTGTTGCAGAAACATTGCAAAAAAAGAAGAAAAATCAATCCATAGATTCTAATGATCGGATCGACATCAATCATAACCATGAGCGGAATGAAAAACAAAATATTATTTAAATTTTTTTTAAATAGCCATGAATCGAATCAGTCAGATGAAAATGAATAATTTATTCGCTTTCCCGAGGAAAATAGGTCATACGCGTAGATTAAGCTCACAATTAATGTTTCCGAGTCGAGAATTGGTCTCTCCATCCTGCACACTCTCTCGTCGGTCAGAGAAATGTGAGGAGTGTGCAGAATCGAGAGAGCAGCAATTCCATCTGCCGTCACTACTCGAAATCAACAGATTGTTTTGAAAAGGTAACTATTTTATTTACTAAATTGGTTGAAGTAGAGAGAAAAATCAAGGAAAGAAAATAAAATGACATCAGAAAAGGCCAAATCTAGAGTCACATGACTGGGAGGGGGGAAGGGTGGGATGGGAGGGATGATACCCCACTGAGGGCATGAGAAGAGAGAGATACACCAACAAAGGAAGAGCGACTTCTCCCAAATGCAGTGACTTCTCATGGGGAAAAAACAGCCGAATGAAAGCAGAGGGAAGATGAGAGAGTGCTCGAATGGAGGAGAGACAGAGAAAGAGAGATGTGGGGGGAGGATCGGGTGTTGAAAAAAAAAGTCGATCTTGAAGGGGGAAATGCTCCAGAAAATGTCGAAAAGGAAAGGAGAACATGCTTGACCTGACGCGTTTCCGGAGTTTCGAGTAAATAGCTTAAAACGTCACTCACTGCTCTGGGGAACTTCAGAAGAAGGTAACTTTCAGAATCAGAGCGACGAATAGACAGACAACTGAGTCAACTCTGTTAGTAGGGAGAGAGAGGAAGGGAGGGAAGAATAGATGGGAAAAGGCCAAATAGGGGATTTGCTAGTTGCGAAATCATGAGAGCGTATGAGGGAAAAGAGAAGAAGAGGGGACAACTCGCGCATCAAAAAATACAACACCTCAATATATGATGAAGAGGAAACCAGTGTTGGATTAAATAGTGCTCTCTCCATTCGGCACATTTCCGAGCAGACAGGAGAGTGTGCAGAATGGAGAGAGTTAATATTCATATCTCCAACAATAGCGGAGACGAAGGCCTAATTAGGAGGAATGGATAATTTCCACGGAATATCCCAGAAACACAGTAATAATATTTTTTTGATTAATTTGAAACCTCACCGATACGTCTTGGAGTCATAGTCCTGCATAGCTGTTTCACCTCCCTTTGGCAACTCCCAGAGACTCCAATTCGACTCGGGAGATGCTCTCCAACGCCACTTTTACAGTGGAATCGCGAGAAACGGGCCGGCACACCTCTCAATGAGCCAATGGGTAAGGGAAAGTGGAGAGAACAGATCACAAAACTCGCGGAAGGATCGGAAAAGAGCGCAAAATAAGAGAATCGGAGTAGTGAAAGAACCCGCGAACTGTTGCTTCACCCTACAGTCTTAGTCAGCTGCCAAGTGTGGCAAGTGAGACAGAAAGGGAAAGAGAGGAATGGTGAGTGTGAGAGCTAGAGCCAGTGAGTCAGATGGATACACAAAGGGCGGTCAGTGAAATACCCTGTGGTTTCAAGATGCATCACATTTATGAATTCTCACAATCGACTTGCGGTCTATGGAGTTGAGGAAGTCGGGCAATAAAAAAATTTCTTTACAAAATAAGCATGGTGGTTGCATGTACCAATCCGTGTACAGATTCGAATAATAGATTCAAGTTCAATTGTGGTTCGACCGTGACATTTCTCAAAAATACTACTAATTCCTCAAAAAGATAAAACAAGAACATGGTGGTTTTTAATTGTATCCCGTTTATAGAAAGCAATGTTGACTCTAGTTCAGTGCACGATTGAAAGCCGCTCGTAAATACACTTCTCCACTAGTGATGTCGTTTCGGTTTTATACTCTCCTAATTGTGCACACTCTCGCGTTTCTCTGAACAGCGAGATAGTGTGCTGAATGGAGAGAGCGAAAACCAAAATGGCATCCATATTCTCCACTACAACTTACTAAAAAAATACCCTTTCAGACATCTGCTGTTCCTAGTTCCAATCAATTTACAAAATCGCTCGATCAACCCGTGTTCAATGGAATAGGGAATCAGAGCATTAAACAATTATTCCAAAAAAGCCAAACATGGTGGTTCCTAGTCGGAACCCATTTATAGAACACTATGATCGATTCGAGTTCAATACAGTCAGGGGTCCCGCAGGGAAAAAACATTCCTCCCTCCCACCCTGTCACTCTCTTCTCTTCCCATTTCTCCCCCTCCGAACAAGGCCATGAATTCATGATCGAGTGACTGAATGAGGAATGGAGGAGGGAGAGAGAAGAGAGCCATGATGGAATGACCGAGAGGTGATAAAAGAGGTTTAACAATATTATTACATGGACAACCGCAAAATATCAAACCAAGCCTAATACAACCCCTCAATAACTCCTCGCGCAACCTCGATTCACCATGAAATTATAATGGTATGACCGAGGGGCGAACAAGAGAATTGAATGAATTATTAGTCAGAAGACAAGGAAGAATCAGCGAAAGAACAAAGCTACCATTCAATAACTGCTCGCGCAACTTCGATCCACCTAGTGCTCATTCTCTTTCCTTCTCTCTCAGAACTTCTGAAACCACATGAAAAATGTAAACGCCCGAGGGCTCGCGGGCTTGCAATCGAAGAGAGAAAGGAGAATTGAAGGAGGGGAAGAGAACCACTGGCCATAAAGGAGAGGAGCGAGACAGAGGATAGGGGGAGAAGAAGGGGAAGAAGAGGGAAGAGGAACAGAGGAGCGAAGAAAGGGGGGGGGGACCGTGGATGGAATGAGCTCATTGCGGGGTTGAATGGAAGGAGGACTTGAACCCGAATTAGGGAGAGGAGATGGATGGGAGGAGAGGAGAGAGGAGAGGAAGTGAGTCTGAGGATGAAAGGAATAAATAGAACAAAGAGTTGATGAGTAGTGAATAGAGCGAGATAGAGGGATGAAGAAGGGACCTAGCTGACCATCATTTCGGGTTAGCCTCTCTCCATTCTGCACTCTCTCTCGACGGTCTGGCAGAAGAGAGTGTGAGGAGAGAGGTCTACAATGCAAAGAAACGCAGAATATTTGGAACTTCTAACATGACCAATACTACTGGTCATAATGTTCCAGATTGAAAGATTTCCTAGAGACAAAGAAGTGTCTGCCACGCGATACTCTGACGAGCAATTTTTTCATAAACCGCAACTCCAAGGAGGACTAAACACACCACTGCCAACAATGATATGAGACACCGGAGAAACCCCGATCCACCTGGCGCCTAACAACCGTAGCCTAGAAGCATTGTACTTTTTTCTTGGGCCAGAATCCGTACTATTGCTCAATATTCTAACTTTTATTATTACTGCCCAACTTGAAACCAAGATCGAACTGCTCCGCACGAAGCATACTTACTGTTAGAACATCTTTTGAGAGATAAAATAAACAATGAATTTAAAATTAAAATAAAACTGACTCGTAGGTGCGCTTGCGGTCGGGCGTCTGGAAGGCCGTCGACATGTTGACTGCAATTAGCAATGATTAAAATTAATTAATTAGATAAATATATATAAAAAATATCAACCAACCATTTCCCGCTGGAAACATTACTGAACAACGTCTTAGCGAGTAAAAACAGGCTCATCTACTCCACTTTTCCTTCCTCCCACTATCCCACTTACCCATGCATTGCTAGTCCACTCGTTTTAGCTAACAAATTACCGTATTTCTTGTGATCGATTCTAGGAATAACATTTTAGTTCTGGCTCTCTCCATTCTGCACACTTTCAGCGCGGACACGCGAACCAGAAGAAGTATACAAATTGAGATAACTGTCATTAGACGACGCTAATCGATACCGCCCCATGCGCCTACAGTAATATCAAGATACCGTACCGTCGCCGAACTCCATCATCTGATTCTCAGCCATCGCAGGCGCCGAGTTGTCCTCTGCAAAGCAATACGATATTCTGATGTTCAGCTCTCTCCATTCTGCACACTCTCTCGTCTTTCTAATCGGCGAGATGGTGTGCAAAATGGACAGAGCGAAATCTAAAATTCCGCCACTAATAGATATTGAAACATCTATTAGATTTTTGACATATTCATATCCAAGCCAACGCAACACAGGGGCCCACAACAGAGGTACGACACCAACCAATCCATTCCAAAATATCGTACCCTGACCGGGATCAATCAATCCATAACTACCGTACCATGGCCGGGCATCGTCTCGGACGCCTCGACGAAGAGGTCCTCGGGGTCGGAGGCGAACTGCGTATCGTCGACGACGTCACTCATCGAGGAGAGGGGCGTGGTGCAGGGAGTGAGGGAGCGGGAGGATACGGTAGACGCCGTATCGGGCAGAGATGGAAGGTCGTCCGGGTGGGTGGAAGACGAAGAGAGGAGGGGTACGGTAGCTGAATGGAGCATAGACGTGAGCAGCGACATGAGCAGGGAGGAAGGGGCAACGAGTGCAGTGCCTGGAGAGAGGGGAGGGTGCGATGAGAGACAGACGGGGATGTGATGCCGGATCGAATAGGGGACTCTCTATTCTGCACACTCCTTAACCGGTCAGAGTGTGCAGATTGGACAGAGTTACTATTCGATCCGGCATTACTATCAATCAGAGAACGAGAGAAGATCACGATTGGGGAAGAAGGAGAGGTCGAAATACGGGTAATTGTCTCTCCATTCTGCACACTCTCTCGTCACTCGACCAGATGAGAGACAATGACCCGTATTGCGAACTCTAGGAGGGAGCGATGACCAGGATGGAAAGAGGTGAACAAAATGAATAAACATCGATAGAGGGTGCAAATTAGTGAAAAGATGTTGATACAATCCCACGCTATAGTAAACTCTTTTCACTCACTTTCTCCAATCTACACACTCATCGCTTTGACAGGCAACAAGAGTGTGCAGAGTGGAGAGAGCTGCTATTCGACTCGGTGACCTAACCTTTTTTTCCAATCACACAACTCCATTGGCACTCCATCACACCACACCAGGGTTACGGTAATCACCATTAATCACTTAGGGTTACGGTAACCATCGATCAATAATCACTCCACATCAATAACGATATTTCCGACGGCGGAAACGTGGAACGACAACCACTACAACACACTGGCAACTATGTAGACTCATGTTAATACTTTATTCCATCAAAAACAAGAATTATTTTTACCAATCGTGAGACAACAATTTTTGGACAATTTGCAAAATTGAAATATTGGGAGCAATATGTGAAACGATACTCGTGAGAGGCAGTTAGCAACGGAAAAAATCGATAATCAATGGGGGGTCATTCATTCACTGAGATGGATCGATAGTGTGAGATACAACCGAAAAAGATACAGATAGAGAGAATGAGAACACACAACAATGTCATTATAACTTAGATGATACAACAGATTGAGCTAGTGAGGAAGAAGCAATCGGGGAAAGCACTGGGGAGATAATAGATCGGTTGCGGGTGTTAAGCTACATTAATCTTCTTTCTACCGTACTCGCTCAGCACATCATATCGATCGCCGCGAATTCTTCCTTCGACAGCGAGAGAGATCTGCAAATAAATTAGTTGTTGATTTATCTAACAGTAACCTAAAAAAATTGTCCATTTCATTCGTACTTAATCCGATATTTATTTCACATCGAGGTAACGGAAAGTGATCAAAACCACCGTCCCCTTGTCACTTAGGAATACTTAACGAAACGCCAAAGTGCCCAGTTCAGCGAAACACTCATCATACCAATTACCGTATCGCTCAGCCTATCAATCACAACCGTATCTCTCCCCTACCGTACCTGAGTGAGTCTCCGAACTGGTTCTTGATCTGATAGACAGCCGTCACGAGCGCCTCATCCATCGCACACAGGGGCGCGTCCTCCTCTGACGAGGTCGCGCGCGCGTTGCGGGCCTGCCAAAGGCGATTAATTAATAGTTATTAGCTATTTTAATTATTCATTGCATGCAGCGAATTTGATTTTTTTTAAATGTTCGAGACAGTGACGAGAAATTGATAACACCTGACTGGTATAGAACTAGAGAACCCGTGCAACAGCAATTCTCCTACCCTCGTTCAAGTTGGTACACACTTCAACCCAGTTGGCTACTATATTCCGACCGGTATCATCTTCCATGCTACCGTATCTCCCCCTCCCTATCGTACTCCATCTTCCTCCTACAGTATTCCCCCCAACTCACTCTGAAGTGTTCCCTGATGGCGTTTGCGGTCTTGACGATGGCCCTCAGCACCTCGGCCAGATCCCTCTGCACCACTCCGTAGCGATCCTCGTCGAAGGAAGCGCAGATCAACAGGTGAATGCCTGAGATTATTGTATTTATTAATTAATTTATTTATTTATTAAACATTTGATCAACACGATAAGGGATTTACGATTTGATTTTGTGTTCTACCGAATGATCCCGACAAATCACCGATAACTAATGATCTGAGGAATTAGTTGATATGAGGAAGCTTGTAATCTACGGGTTTGAAAGCACATTGGATTTTTTTCCCAAATGCATCGTGCGACTACCATTCTCACCATAACCTTCACGTTGTTATAGATCACATGAAGCGCCGATGTTACGGGTAAGGAACTTTGTATTTCAAGTAAATACAAATATGAATAACATTAATAAACAATAAACTCACTCTCAGCAGCCAACTGCACGAGGGTGGCATCGTGACGGGAGACAACTCCCACTGGAACATCCACGAATCTGCAAAGGAATGGGATGACAGAATGAAGAATATCTCTCTCCATTCTGCACACTCTCGCTGGTCAGATCCAGATGCGCAGAATGAGTAAAATGAGGGTGCGCTATTTGTTCTACATCCACACATCTGTAAAGGAGGAGAGCGATTATGCAACCGAGAAATATGCACAATTACTGAGAAAATAGAGAAATATGATCTCATGAGGCACATTCAACTAATTTGAAAATCTTAGATGAGAGCTCATCGCTGAAAGAGAAGAGGTTGAGCGATTGGAAGTTTTATAGAACCGGAGCCGCAAGCCCAGCGTGCTGTAAAAATCACGTATGCAACAATGTCTGTAGCTAGAAATCAATAGGTCGCTAAAGCGAATAACGGAACAGGCGAAGTTATAAAACACAACCATTAAATATTTTACACACCTCCATCTGATAGATGGAAACTGTAATTCGAGATTTAGCTTGAACTACGACCAAGAACACACTTTTGCTCCCCCCCCCCCCCCCATCTCCTCTCACCTCTTGATCTTCTCGACCACGGTGGGTTTGGGAGGCGCGAGGGAAGCGGCAGCACGGAGGGAACGAGCGTGACGGGAACGGATCGCCGTCGAGTACACTGGAAGGGGAGGGAAAGCATTAGTTGAGGATAGCCATGGAAATATTATTGAATCTCGAGGAAGTGTCATCACCTTTATGGAACTCAAAACCGATGCGACCAAATACAACCCGATGCACCGAGGAAGGTAGGAGAGTTATAGCTTGTTGTTTGTGGACGCATAATTGCTCGAGGGAGGAAGACAAGAGCTTACATGAACACTGTGAAACTCAAAATCGTTAGGCCCCGAAATTACGACATTGCGGTATAGAATAAATCTCTCGGCCCAATTGTTATGAGGGAGCAATTCTCGAGATGCCCCAGGGACGAAGACCAGATTTTGCAACCACAGTGCCACACAAGTTTTCCCCCCTCACAAATCGAAATATTTCAAAAATATTATCTAATTAAACAAAAAATATATTTTTTTTTTCGCTCACCCTGCTGTCTGATCCTCTCGGGCATGAGCAGCATCTGTCTATCCACTCCATCCTCATCCTCGTCACTCGTCTCATTCAGGGAACCCGCACGACCGCCCAGGGAACGAGTCGCGCACTCCACCTGCGAATATAAATCAGTAATTAATTTTCAAAAATATTAAGATACTTAAAAACAAAAGATCATCGAGTATTTGCTTTACTACAGTTTTTTTCTCAAAAGATCTATGTAGGCAGGATCGTACACGCATTCTATCAATGTTATTGTGCATTCACCGTAACTTCGAAGATACGGGTCCGAAATTCGGACGTATTTTTTATTTCGCCTTATATCTCATCTTCGGTCTTTCTCCATTCTCCATTCTCCATTCTTGCGCTCGTGATGGGCGGTCGGTCCCCTCCATTCGTCTCACCCCGCCCCATTCCGACCCAGTTTGAAGAATCCTCACCCGACAGCTTGGGCAACCCGGTGAGAATCGCCCACTTGGTACGCTTCAAGAGGAGACCCCGGATGGGTATCAACCGACCCAAGTGATCTACCGTCAAGAAAGGCCCAGATCGTCAAGTCTGCCTCGTGAGTCAATCAATAGTCCACGTCAGCACTCACTCGCCATCATCGGAGGCTGGATGATCTACTTCAAAGCTCAATGGAGATCGACCAAGACCATTCCAACAGTTGACCCAACAAGCCAAAGAAGATTCCCTCATCCCTTGACCCAGACACCTTGAAATCGAAGATCCCACTCCCTCCCTAGCGAAGCTACCATCCTGCAGGCCCAGTGCCTTGAGGACAGGATAAAATCTGTATCTGGTCTATCAAACATTGCATTGCCTAATGATGATGCCAACTAGAGATGCAGACTCGAATAGCACCACTCTCCATTTTGCACACTCCCTGACGGATGAGAGTGTGCAGAATGGAGAGATTCAACCCCTAGTCCTACCCTCTCACCTTCTCCCTCGCATCCTCAATCACTCTCACGCACGCATTCTTGATCGACGTCCAGTTGCGAGGATGACCACCTGCACGAGAAGAAATTAATTATTTTTATATTTAAATAAATTAATTTTGTATTATTTTTCCAAGTAGTATGAGAGACTAACGAGTCCGCATGCCTACAATAGTAATCCCCTCGAATCCCGAAACTCACGGGTGCGAGATTTGAGTCTGTTTAGCAAGTCGGATAAAAATATTTTCGACAGAAACGACGATATCATTGAAACTAACAACCAAATTCAACCTTTAGCAATACTCTGAAACGCTAGAGTCGCATCAGATTTGGAATTATTTTTAATCAAAAATTAATTTTAAATTGCTGACCAGGCTGACTGAGCGAGAATATCTCCAGTCTCCTATCGCCGACCACTCGAGAGAGACGAGCCAGATCAGTCAGAGCGAAGATCTACAAATTGTATTATCAATTTCCAGCGGCTACAAGATTATTTATGCTTCCATAAGACTTGTTTATTTGCACCCTCTGACACGCAAAATTGCCAGCTATCTTGTCATCTGCTAAACGCTGTTTCCTCACCAAAAATACTCTAGCCTACCGTACCTACGATAATTCAAGTCAGTTCTCGATCGCCCTCTCAATCCCTCCCCTACCGTATACCTTGAGCGTTGGTTCGTTCGCCTCCAGCACGTTGAGCATGGTCCTCGTCTGGGCGGGCGTCGGGCTGCGGACGGCGTGAGGAGGAGGAAGGGGGAAGGAGATGGGCTGAACGGAGGATAGCAGGGTAGAGAAGGGGATCCGCTCTCTCCATTCAGCACACTCTCTTGACTCTCGACAAAAATGCGTTAAAGAAAGTATTAGTTCTCCACTCGTCTGTTCTAT
Organism: Pristionchus entomophagus; assembly: GCA_036245825.1. Lineage (NCBI taxonomy): Eukaryota > Metazoa > Nematoda > Chromadorea > Rhabditida > Neodiplogasteridae > Pristionchus > Pristionchus entomophagus. Next base: position 13,145,186 of record BTSX01000001.1, read on the forward strand.
TTACAGTAAAGAAGGGCTTCATGAGAAACATTTACAAGTCCAGATCAACACTGTTTTGCTAAATTCTGTACCCAGAAATTTAACGCTACAACTATTCGACCTATGCACGCCCATACTATAATTCAACAATATTGCTCCGGGACAAACGAACGTTACAAATCTGAAGGGAAACAATGCGCTGAAGTTCCCGTCTCGTATTGCGACTGAATCTACCAAGCACATTAATGTTACATGTCCCCTACTACAACAGCACGAGGGCTATCTTTCCAATAGTACGTGTCTATATATTCTAACAACAAAAAATTTTTTTTTCAAAATCACCAACCTTCATGACAATCTCCCTCGTCAGTCTCACATGGGCTCGTCCGATGAAGAGAGCGGCCAGAGTCGAGAGGAGAAGGGAGAGATGGATGGAGGGAGAGAGGAGGGCGAAGAAGGTGGGAGAGACACCCAGCAGGAGAGAACCTAAGATATTATTAGATTAAATTAAATTACATAAGAAAGAATTGTTTCGAAGTATCAGTCATACCATCCAATTATTTTTTTAAAATTTTGAATCTAAGTGAGAGAGAAAATCCACGTGCGTCAACAGACCTGTTCAAGTGGGGAACGAGGAACACAAGACCACATAGTCGCTCATTTTGATCAAGCGGTGGAAAACACATAGACTCGACCTATTAGAAAGCCCCCTATTTCAAACTATTGTAAATTTTTATTCACAGATGATTGCGATCAAGATCCACGCGCTGGAAAGCTAGAGGAGAGTGCGGAACGCGAGTTCACCTTGATATTAAGATTTGGTTCAATCGCCGCGCCATGGAAATAATTAATGAATCTTAGCGTTTCTACGCACACAGTGACCAAACCTACAGTACTCACTAGTACCGTGGCTCTCTATTCTGCACACTCTCTCGCCAGTCAGGCAGATAAGAGTGTGCAAAATGGAGAGACGCGGAACCTAAACTAGTAATCAAATCTACCGTACCCTATCCTCCTGCAGTACTCACCGAGGACGAGCGAAGCTCCGATGACGATTCTGTAGAGGAGGAGGGCCTCCTTGGCTGCCACTGCGAGGGGAGATTCACCCTCGAGAGAGAAACACTCCCAGAGGGCCAGAGACAACTGAGAAGGAAGAGTTGTGTCTCAGAAGATTAATTAAGATCAAGTTAACGGGAACTTTTTTTTTATATTGAGAAAACGGTAGACGCAACCACAAAGTGAAAATGAGTTTCAGAATAGTGTCAAAATTATGTTGGTCATGTTCGGTTCACAAACGATTGCCTCACTCAACCCGAGCGTTCATGTTTCACACTGCTCATAGAATTTGAGAGAATGGATAGCATCAATAACTCAGTGAAATATCTTCGCAAATATTTTTTATCAATAAATGATACATGACAGTGATATTTGAGAAATGAGAAGGGATATTTCGAGGGGGGGGGCAAAAAAACAGATAAGTACCCAATAAATACCTTGGATCCGAATGTTCCGAAGACGAGTCGATAATCGAGACGGAAGATAACGTGGGTGGCCGAGGCAGTCACAGTCACAATGGAGAACAACCAACGGGCACTGAAATGATGAAGATTAGGGAAAATATAATTTACTTTTTTTTTACTGACACTGTGACTCTAATTATGACAGCGAGACATCTTTGGGTAAATATTCCATCCGAAACTAGAACACAACGGGCACGAAAAATCTTCGAAATCACGCAGCATTTTTGGATGAATCCCATCCTCGTTAGATCACGGATAATTAGATTTTCTCGACTGGAAGAAGCCTATCATTTTCCAATTATTGTCCGCTATCCAGTTTCTTTTAGCTGGAGGAACCGAGAATAATTACAACGTGCTCAAGCAATTGACTGATCAAAGCATGATGAAGCAACAATCATGTAGGGTGAAAAATAATAACTAATATTTATTTAAATATTAAAATACCTGTCCATCGGGGCGCCGGCCATCGAGTGCGTCGCGGCCACGAGAATGATCTGGAAATAGATAACATTTTTATTTATTTATTCAATTTCGATCAACGAATAATTCTAGGCCTTTGGAAACGTTACTTTATGAAATAATTTCACACCGCGAAATTAAACTAGTTTTTTTAAAAACTTATTTTCTTCTTGCTTCATAAATAAATGCCTCTAACTAAAAGGCCTTGCGACCGACCTGCGCCAGGCAGAAGGTCGCTGCAGCACCCCACGCATCCTTGCGCAATACGCACAGTCGGCGAGTCGTGTCGGCTGCAATTACAATAATTAAATATTTTAATGTAAGTATTAAAAATGTTCCCTTACAAGGCAAAATAAGAACCTGAATATTTCCTGAGTCGCCCAGTTTTCATTACATCACATGTTTGTAGTCTAATACTTGGGGCTTGAAATTGCAATTTCTCACAAAAAAATTCCAGTTTCACTAAATTCCTTGCAAAACGTCTTATAGAAATTCACTGTACACTTCCATTAATTGATTTACTCATAATTACATTGTCTCGGTTCTGGCTCTCTCCATTTTGCACACCCTTTTACCAGCAGAGCGACCGTCTAAAGTGTGCTAAATAGAGAGAGCCTAGGACCGAAACGACATCTCTAATCGTCATTACCCCGCAAACTACCGTAATCGCTCACGTTTGGCGAGTGTGTGGTTGATGAGGGCGAGGGCGAAGAAGGAAGCAATCCACACAATGATGGCAGTTGTCCATACAGAGAGAGACAGGAAGAGGGAGAGGGCACCTGCAGAGAAACGATAATAAGTACTAATTAATAAAATTAGAAATTTGGATTTGAACATTTTTAACTGGATATACCGTGAAGATCAAAGCAGCGCATCTCAGTCTGTTCTTACGATCACAGTGAAACATCGAAAACGCTGCGACCCGATTTCTGTTCCCAAAAACTGATAAACTGAGGATTTCACTTTCTTCTAACGTTCATCAATCATTCGATATTTTAATATAAATAATTTTGAATAAATAAATAAATAGATCACCGAAAACAGAAGCGACGGGCGCCCATGGGGAAGCCTGCAGGAGGGCAGTGAGAAGGAAGAAGAGGATGATCGAGCAGCCGGAGGAGACCGCTGAGGCCACCAGCTTGCGCCGTTCGATCTGAAGAGCATACTTTTTCAGTATCGTCGATGGACCAAAACTATGCAGTGACTGCACAGAGTTTGTATGAAATAGATATGGACAGGACTGGGGATGGAACTAGATAGGTAGTGACTCGAACGGCGGGCATTTACGGTACCAAAAACGTCTACTGAAGACGGAGACAACGTTAAACACTTATTGAATAGGCAAACACTAACTAGCACGATCACCTTATGCTAGAACTAATTCCATTGGAGATTTCGGAGTGCTGATAATGATCTCTACAATGAGCGCACACTAATCTCTCTAGTAATTAGGTCGCGATGCAGCATAAACCGCGGACTGGCATGGTATGCTCAATATGAGAAAGACATTCAACCCATTGTGGAACAGTAATCGCACAAGTTGAAACAGAACCACTTTGACGGTCATTCGTATTCTTTCTTCAATATTTTAGGAACAAAATGCGATAAATTGAATTAAATTATTTATATTAAAAAGTGAGCAACTTACGATGCCAATGAACCAGTCGGCGATCTGGTCGAAGATGTTGGGAAGGACGAGGGGCTGAGTGCGGATCATGCTGGGAGGAGAGGAGACGGCAGGACCACGGCCAGAAGACAGACGGGAGGACGAGAGGTCTGAGAAGGACTAATTTACTTAGTATTTAAATAATAACACTTTATTTCGCATTGACATTGCCGCAACTGATAAGATAAAATGGTCATTTGGAAGGGTGAGAGCAAGGAGACGTGCTTAACACAATATTATATTAATGTCGAATGATTTCGAAAAGGGAATACACCGGGTATCAGAAGATGGCGAAATTTCAGAGAGCTCGTGCTTCTTTGCTTGTTTTGCTCGGGAGAAAGCTAGCTTAGCTTATCAGCGAAAGCTGCCGAGTTGAAACTAGTTGACACTGCGAGATCGAGTTTGGGCGTGAGAAAGCGCGTAAGCGAACGTAAAGTAGTAAGCTCAGAGTCGCGAGAACTGGGCAGTTTTTAGATTTTGTGGCCCACCCTCTTTCTACAAACGTTTCAATCTCTTTCGCCTATCGCCATTCTCGTTTCTACCCTTTTTGTTATGAAAAAGTATGAAACTGCGCGAAAAACTCGAAAAACTATCGGCAACTGACCGGCCTTGGCGTACTCATACTCGTAGAAGGAGGAGGCGTTGGCGCCGCCTCCGCTGCCGCTCAGGAACGAGTCCATTCCTGAAGTGCGACCGCGTGATCGAGCCACTGAAACCACGAAAAAGGCTTTGAAAAGTGTAAACATGAAGCACTAAAATAGCGCACAAAACACGCAAATAATCGGGTGTGACCGGGTGCAAAGCCGCTCGGTAGCTGTCCCGATGGGCTTCCAATGACTTAGAGCATGAACGAAAATTCAAATCGCAAGAAATAATCGATAAAACAAGAAGGAAACGATTCGGCGGGAAACCCGGCCGATCGCAGCTACAAACTACACATTTGAATGAATTCGGCGTGCACTTGGCGATTTGGATTTCTAGCTACAGTAAGTTTCTGTGTGTTTATTACCGTATTCATTTAATATACATTTTATTTTATTTCTTAGATCTGCCAAGCTCCATTTCCGGCTCTTCCATTTCCTCTCGGAAGTGTTTCTTCATGCTAATCACGTGAGCTCCAATAAAAACGCCCGTCGCATCGGATTTCGGCGCATTTTCCTCCCTCCCTCGCAGGAAAGAACCTCTGAAGATGAGAGGGGGAATTTCCGGCGCGGCGTGCGGTTATTTGCAGATGATGACACCGAGAACCCGCACGGGCGAGAGTCAACGCGGATTCGAGAGATACAGACAATTGGGAAAAGACACTGCGCACCGAGAGAGAAAAGAGATGGGTAGATCAACAGACGATCCGGATATGGTATAGGTGCCATGATATGTGAGACCGGGGGAGGGAGGGGGGAGGGGCGGGGTACTAGAATTCGACACTCGTGAGCCGATGAGTGGCGCGGTAGAACACTTGGAGGGCAGATCGCATTGCCAGGCTCTTTTCTGTGATTGACCAATACTACCGTATGAGGAATCGTATCCTCTGATCTTACCGTATTGTACCCATACCCAGATGATTCCAAGTGTACCCTGTTTCGGAGAATTATTTATTTCTGAGCGCCATAACGTAGGTTGCGATAGTGTGCAAAATGGAGAGACTGTGAATCAGTCAGTTATTTGATTTCCAGTGATGATTTTCACATCTGTGCTTCAATGCCACTAAGTCTATATTACGCTACACTATTCCCTTAGATGGTCCGGATATCGATCGCCCTGCTGCTGGTGCCTACCGTAACCCTGGCGATGGAGCTCTGTGAGTATCTTCACTCGATCGGGCAGCCATGGGGCTCACCAGCCTGCATGCGCGGCAACTCTTTCGGTATCCACAACGCCATGAGTAAGTCCAAAGTACATTCCAACAAATCTATAATCGATTCCCTGCTACAGTACACCCTGCTGGCATACGCTCCTTCGGGGGTACGGCATCACCTTATCGATTGGTCACTGTCAATCCGGCGCCCGTGCTCGTCACACCCTCCCCGTGGATGATAAGTACCGTAACCCTATTCGTGGTCCTTTCCAAAAATCGATAATCGCGCCAGGAACCACGCCGTCGCCGCTTGAGCAGATCATCCGCAACGTAGAGCGTATCCAGACCACGAACAAGAGGGTATACGGTAGCCATAATGTTGTTATTGATTAATTGACTCCCATAGAGATCTAAATTCGGGTCACGGACTCTCCGTTTTGCACACACCCTCGACTGGTCGATTTGCGAGAGGGGTGTGCAAAATGGAGAGAGCTCTGCCGTATTTCGAACGCTAACCCCTACCGTCCTCCCAGACCATCTCCGCCCTGGTTCCCGGCGGGAAACCGGTGTGCGCTCGTCTCAAACAGACGGTAGGTTGCTGATTATTGATTTTTCTGAAAATTATCGATCAAGAACTGCGAATCCGACTCGTCCTGCCCGTCTGGAGTGGGATGCATCCAGAGCGACAGTGGAGCTCCGTGCTGTTTCAAGTATGTGACCTACCGAACTACCGTAATCCCTACCACGATAGTCATGCTGCCCGATCCAATAGTAGCTCTCTCCATTGTGCACACTTTCCCGTCGAATTGGAAGAATACGTTGAAAAAGGATAGCACTAGCCAATCCGGCAACTGTAGTGTGATTTATTCGGACACAGTGCGTCCCCACTACCGTAATCTCACTATAATAATCCCTACCGTAACCCAGAGCCGCCGGAACCGAGACACGCTTCCGCAAGCTGCAACCACAGGCCTCCGTCAGGTACAGTACTTGTTGGTTACGGTACCTTCAGTATCGATGCGTTACAGTACCCTCACTTGATCCATTAGATACCGTAATCGCCTATCGTATCGATTAATTACAGTACCACCACGGTTTCCTCACTGCAGTGTCCGGCGCATAAGGGCAACTGCCCTGCGAAGGGCACTATGTGCAGGTTCGTTTACATTTCCGCACTCTCCATTCTGCACACTATCTCGTCGGTCAGATATACGAGTGAGTGTGCCGAATGGATATAGCTACGGTTCGATCTGTCAACAACACTGACTCCTCCCCACGTTTCATTTAGCCAATAATAGTATAAAATCAATAATTGCCTGGCTACAGTACCTCCGCCGACTGCGGGAATCCCACGACGCCTCTTTGCTGCGAATCCGGCTGTGGGTACGCTATCTGCGTCAGGGGATCGATCGATGACTCGAGTAAGCATGATTTTATACAATAGGGAAGCAACGCAAGATTGCACTCCAGCAGGAACGGATATAGGATACGTGAAACATATTCCCAAGTGCCCATTCTAATCTCGGTGGGGAAATGTTTGAGACATAACTCAAATAAGAGTCATTCACTTTTTCCGTTCACTAAGCCGCTTTTAGTCTAAGCGTTCGCTGTAGTTTCTTTCATGAAGCCATTAATCTATGATATTTCTCCTGAATTTTAAAGCTTTATTGCCTCACAACTTACATTTATAAAAATTTCAGCGATCATACCGAATTCATAGTGATCGAAGTGGTACTATGGATAACTTAAATTCATATAAAAAACTTTATTCTATCTGTCTTTCACTACTAGTTGATTGTTTTTTTTGCACAAGGTGGCAGGGACATATTACCCACTTCGGAATCCACTATGAGTTATGGCATGGGTGAAACACATTCCAAGCGCAGTTTCCCTCATATGATGTCAGCTCATGAGTCAGTAAACACTTTTGCGAAAGTTTCTTCAGACTTCTCCTTGTAATAAACCCTTCTTGTTCGCATAACTATCGACCATTGACCTCTAATCTCTCTGCCCTCTCATCTCACCCGTTTAGAGTGTGCAGAATGGAGAGAGAAGAAAAGCAAAATGAATTTCCATCTCGTTTTTCACGTCTCTCCATTTTGCACACTCTCAACAGGGAGACATGAGAGAGTACGAGAATGAAGAGATTACGATTGGTAACCACAATTTCCACGATTGATCTCTGATCTCGCTTAGAATCCCCTATATCTCTAACCGTTGAGAAATGGAACCCGATTGATCTTTGTGCAGAATGTAGAGAAATGAAAATGGAACCCGATTGATCTTTGATCTCTCAACTTCCAGAATACCCTCTGATCTCTCCTCGCTCCTCCCGCGCCGTCTGCCCTCCGATCGACGACATTCGCTGCAGTCGCAGAGGGGGCATCTCATGGTGCAGCAACGACGGACACTGCCAGGTTTGTGTCGCGCTCTTTTAGAAAGCGGCGCCCACGTGACACGCCATATTTGAACATGGCGCTTACTCGGCGCCCTCACTTGATCTTATTGGGGTACGGTACCACCTCCGCCTATCTGTGGCTTCATAGGAACCGGCGCTCAGTTAATGCCTTTTTGGCGCCAGGCACCCTCCAGGGTTGTCAGATGATGTAGTCTCTGTGTCTCAAGTACCCTCGATCTCCCCTCTCAAACAGCGCCAGAAAACGCTGTTTTCGTGCTCATTTCACTTCCGGTTTGTGAACGGGGCACCCGAATCAGCTGATTTATCCACTGAAACATCGATGATAAGCACAGACGTCGGTTCGAATAGCAGCTCTCTTCATTCTGCACACTCCCTCGTTGCTATGACCTGCGAAGAGAGTGTGCAGAATGGAGAGAGCCGAAACGGCGGTTTGAAACATCGATGATAAGCCAAAACAACGGGGATCGTTGCCCCTTGAGGGACAAACAGATGGGATGCTGAGAGGAGTCAGCTGATTTCGAGACAATTAGGGAGTGGGAGGTCCGAAAATTCTTCAGAACTAAAGGGATCTTGTACTGAATTGAACAGAAAGTTTACCGTTTTCTACTTATTTGACACTTTCAATTAGTGTCGCTGAATCAATTAGAGATTATGTCTGCGCGCTATCTGGTCAGTCTTGCGAGGGAGTGTGCATAATGGAGAGATTCAATAGTTCATTAGGCAGTAAGAGTCCAAAGTTACAAGACTACTGCGCTTCCTCCGAAAATTTGCGGAAACAATCAGACCAAAGTACAAGTCAGAAAATGCTTCCTTTTCAGGTTCCTGGATCAGAATCGGTCGCTCGTTACTGCTGTCCTACCCAATGCGAGTACAACGTCTGCCTCTCCAAGCAGGGATCCCAGATTGTCATCGGATGATCTTTGATCTCTGATTTCTACTCTAGAATTCCGTCACCAGTTCAGTGACACATAGAACACAGTTTTTCGAGATTGATCTTTGATCTTTGATCTTCGACCGTTCGAACGCTCCTAGTATCCCTCACATTCCTCTAGCGTCTTCTGTGTGGTAGTGTGTCTAGTAATTTATTGCCCAACCCCCTAATATTTGTGTGCCCGGATAAATGTCTTCTTCTTATTTACTTTACAAAACTCTGCCCCGGGGGCGCGCGCAAACATCTACCGGAAGTGTGTGGCAACGTTTGCCCTCAGGCTATATGCCCTGAGGGGCGGTTTCCTCGGGGTCTCCTCGATTCGCCCTGACTCTCGCTTGCTCTGCCCGTCTGACCTCTCTCGATGGTACACACTCTCTCTTTCCTCCCTCCCTAGTCTCCAGGTAGATCACTTCTTCTTGCGATACGTGATCAACTCTGCCTTGCAGAAGTATTCATAAGCCTCGAGGTTTGCCTCCATCGGGGTCAAACCACGGTAGGCTGGGGTCGATCGGGATAAACTCCCTTTATCCTCATTCTCAATCATTCAATTGTGATATGCTTCATAATTCTCATCTATTCTGATGATCAATTCATTTGATGCTAGACGCGTCATACTTGTAGAAAAAAATAGTATTTTCACATTGTTATCGTGGCTATTATCTACCGTACTCCTAACGATACGGTATCAATCGATAACCAGGCTTTTCTCTCTCGATGACCTCCTCTTCTCTGTTCCTACTCGTGTCCGCTTCACTCGCCGCCTCTACTCAGGTGCCCCTTCGTTCCTACTTACTCGCGCTCCAGGAGGTACTGTAGTTACAGTAGCCCGCTACCGTAACCATGCGCACTGTAGATTATTGAACTAGATAATGCATACTGTAACCACGAATGAAATTCGATCACAGTTGCTACAGCGTAGTACCATTCTGCACTGTGTCTCGTTAATCGGAGAAACGAGGAGTGTGCATAATGGAGAGAGTATTATCCGGCATCACTACTTTCTACACCTCGTCCTCTATAGTACACATAAATATCCTACCGTATCTCTGGGCTACCGTAATCTGCTCAGAGTTACTGTATCAATCGATAATCTGCAGGTGACTGCACTAGCTGCTGCACCTCCAGGCCATCCGATATGCGTCGGCGTCTTTCATAGCTGTATGAGCTCAAGTGAGAGATTTATCTTTGGAGTCTGTAGTCTAATCTTTGTAGTTCATAGTCTGATCTTTGATCTCTCTTCAGAATCCTGCGACTCTGGCACCGTGTGCTCGATCGCTGACAAGAATACGCCCTGTTGCACGAGTGGTGAGCATTTTGCATAATTACTTTGCAATCGAATTAAATTTGTTAATTTTACATAATGAACGCGTGAATAGAGATGTTTGATAGTGTTTCTTACTCTTGACATTTTCTCTCATTTTTTTCCCGCCAGCTCAGTGTTTCGATTTTGCTGCCCATTAGTTTTGAGTTTCAGCACTCCCTCATTGCTGGTTGAGGCGCGCTTTGAACAATATTGTCGAGATTGGTAGGTTAAAAAAACAAATCAACTTGAAGTACAGCTGTGGGCATGCTATATATAAATAATTTAATTTTAATTAATTACAATTTCAGCCGAGAATTCGTGTCCGTCTCCCCAAACGATGGGCATCACTTGCTCCAAGACGAGAGCCACTAACTGGTTCGTTTATTTTATTTTATTATTTTGTTGTTTTCCTGTTGAGTTCAAATCATCATTCCTTCATGTAACTCTACATAATGACACTGAATAGTGCGCTCTCCATTGCGCCCTATATGATGCAGATAGAGTGTGCAGAACAGAGAAACCAACTATTCTATTCGTCAACACTAGGTAGTTTAACCCTTGTTAGGCTTATCCACTAAATCCAGAAAGTCCATCTTCCTAGATTTACCTACCGTACCTCAGGTGCTCCTCCAACTCCGACTGCGGCATGGGAGTGTGCTGTGCGACCGGCTGCGGGTACAACGTGTGCTGGACGGAGGCACCGGCGGTGGGAGGAGCGGCCCCTGCTGCAGTGCCCAGACGACGTGAGTAGGGATGTCTGAAGGAATAACTACTCTCCTCAATTCCCGTGATCTCTCGTCGATCAGAGAAACGAGAGAGCACGCAAAATGAAGAGAGTTGTGTTCCGATTTGCCATGTATAGTTGACAACAGTGTTGCCGGATCGAACAGCAGCTCTCTCCATTCTGCACACTTTAAATGGCTCTAACCGGTGATAGAGTGTGCGCAATGGAGAGAGGCGATCATCATTCTGATATCTCTACGTGAGCTGATGGATATTTGTGTTATTGGATAGAATAGCACCTCTCTCTCCGGTCAGATAATCGAAAGAGTGTGCGAAATAGAGAAAGGCGTTATTCATTTTGACATCAATAAACGTGAGTTGACGGCCCCAATCGAGTCAATCATACGATACAGTATCAAGAAACGAAGAAAGTACCCTGAAACAAATCGATTGGTACCATAAATCTACAGTATTCTTCCACTCCTTCCACGACGATTCCTCCAAGTCGGAGTGCCCCGACCCGAATGACGTCCCCGTGACATGCACCGCCCAGAGACCCGTCGACTGGTGCGTTTTACCATTTACCCGATCGCCGGTGAATCGTGTGTTTTCGCTTTTGCAAATTTCAATGGAAGCCAATCGCGTTGCCGCTCTAATCTCCGAGAAAGTGTGCAAAATGGAGAGAGCGCTTCTTGCAGTAATCTCCGTGTGCAAATCCCGAATTGCCAGCAGACAGGTGGAACGTGATGATGCCTTATTAGTAGATTTCTTTAATCTCGGGTCCCTGAGGGGATTACTGGCAATTGGCGTTTTGCACATTGCACCGGCGTCATTGTTTGGAGGTCGAGAAGAGGACGTAAGGACCGAGTGTAGTCAATGATTATGCAAAGAATTGATGATTTTTTTGGAAAGAATATTTGAAAAAAATACTAACAGCTACAAACAAAACTAATTCGACTGGTTGATATTTCTTGACTCCGATTCATCTATCCCCGCTCTTGTCATTGGACCATTCGTGAAGGTGTGCAGAATGGAGAGATGCGCTCTTCATTTTGAGTTCCATTTGGTATTGAGTTTTACAGACGCTGTAAATGCACTCAGCAAGAACCGTTTTTCGATTTTGAGAGCATCTTCTATGGCAAACTATCGACACTTTCTTCAGCGCACTTAGTTCTCAAAAGATCAAAGATAACTGCCGAGTTTCTCCTTCTACACCTTCGCGCATCATAGTAAGAGCACAAGTATGATAGATAAAAGATCACAAATCTAAGACCAAAGATCAAAGACCAAAGATCAATCGTCAGGTGTCTCCGTCACGACGAGTGTCCCTCCACTCCGTCCAATCGCCGTCTCTGCTGTTTGACTCAGTGCGGCCACCACGTGTGCATGAGGAGAACCCCCGCCGGAGTATGGATCATCGCCTGATCTCTGATCTTTCACTCCCTCTTATCAATTTATGTTACATCGCCTTCACCTCAATGTCTGTACATACAATGATAAATTATATTTTTTGACTCTTATGCTTCCCTATAAGAGAAAAAGCAACTGAAAAAAATCAATGAGCGAAAATTGAGAGATTGGTTCTAAACGTTGATCTCTGGAGCAAGATACTATCACAGTTCGAACCACCCCCGCCTCTATACACGTTGTCTGTGCACCCACGATAAATATTATTTATTCTCGCCAGTTGGTGCGGCACTACAAAAACACAAGCATGGATAGGATAGTCATAAATACGACAACAAAATGATGAAGAGAATGGATCAAATAGGAATGGAAGATTGAAGTATCTCTATCTGTCTGGTATCAGGAGAAGGGGAGAGAAAAGTTCAGCATTATAAACAATAATTGATGATGTTTGATCTCTAGAAGAAAGCATTCGGGAGCTCCCAAAGATAAGCGAGAGCGAAGAAAACGAAGATAATGCGACGGACGAGAGCGCAGTGATCGGCTGCTGTGGCTGGTGGAAGGGTCTGGAAGGAGGGGAGAGATCAAAGATCAATGGGAGACAAAAATTAAATAGCATTCATTGATTGTTTTAAACTAGGAGACGCACTGAAATCGAAAAATGAGTAAATCGGAAATTTAATTGCGCTTTGTGAAACCGAACTGAATCAATGAGCTTGCGAGGAGCAATAATTTACGATTATTGTGTATTATTTTTTTTTTTACAGTTGATTTCATTTAAACGAATTAAAATAAATAACTAATGACCTCCATAGGCTGCTGCTCTCCCTCTTTCTCCACTCCCTCTATCTCCACTCTCGTCTCTCCGTTCGGCTCGTGTTGCACCTGCACGGAACCGGGAGTTTCGAGGGCCGTAAATTAGGCAGAAGCAGGAAATTAAATGTTTTTCTAGAGCTGTCAAATGGTATATCGGGATATGCAATGCGGCTATATTCGGCACACCCCCCGTGTTCAGAATGGAGAGAGCACTGTTCGATCCAACTCTATTTGCACTACACTGTAGCAGCGTGGTCAAAGTATCGATTATTTCAATAGGCTACAGTTAAGGGCTTACGGTAGCAGAGTACGGTTACTACAGTACCCCCTGAAGTGAGCCGCGACCAACCTCAACGAGCGGGACATCGACGTCCATCGAACTGCTACTGCACGGCTTCTGGTTCTCCTCCATCTGAAGAAAAATATCTCGAAAATAAGAGTGAAATAGATTGGCATTCATATTTTGATAATGATAAAGTCTCTTTGTATGTTCATTATTACGAACAATGTACTTCAGTGTTTAATATTTGTATCAGTCTCTCCATTCTGCACACTCACCGACACGGCAAAGACAAGAGAAAAGATTTACCTGTACGAGAATCTCTCCGGCCTCGGGAGTCGTCTCGAATCCGGAGAGGAGGGCGGAGGAGGCAGAAGACGTCATCGTTGAGATCGTCGCAGGAGCTGAGGATTCGGGACCGGAGAGAGGCTCACCGTAGAGTCTGAAGTTGCCTTACTGATGAGCTATCTCACGAATTGCTGAACCCAGCTTGAAGCGCTATCTCTATTCGAACAACCTCGTTGCGCTTTTTGTTGCCCAGTTGCGACTCCCTTTCGGAAGAGTCAATCACCTGCGAATATTCTTTCTTTCCCTAGATTGTTCGAGCGCTGGAAAACGAGGAACTGCTTCTACAGCTTGTTGCTTTCATCAACCCCTCACATTTCGGATAAGTGCGTTACTAATTCTAATCAATGGAAATCGTAGGAGATCCCCATTCATCAGAAACGAATGACATCCGATTACGAATATGCAGTTCATTGGGCCAAAAAATCTGACTGTTCATTTTCATTTAAAAAAAATATCAAGAAGCCGAAAGAGTCTTCACCTTGTGAGAAGGTTTAAAAAATAACTAACACTAACTCAGCTGGGTCGAATGAGAATCCTTTGGATGAGAAGAACTGCACTGATCGAAGTTGCGTGGCGATCTCACGAATCTGCAACAGAACCAGGGTTCAAAGATCATCAATTACTTTTAAAAATATAAATATCCAAGCATCGGTCCCCCATATCCATCTGCTTTTCCTTCTCTTCTCTAAGTGCCAAATCCCTCACTAATCCCCTCTATCTATTCGGCCCCTCTCGGATACCAGCCCCACAACAGCATCTACAACAGCCATAATGGAATCGTCATTATGAAGGTTGGTTTGAGTTTTTTTGTTGAAGAGGAAAGCTAGACGCATTGAATACTCATAATTTTCAAAGGATATTATGATGCCAGTGAAACATATCTCACTTCGATGAGGTGAGTTTGTTGTTTTTTGGACCCTTTCCCCAAATTAGATTGTCACTCAATGTTTTCCGAACGCGACAGGTTCCCTCACATGGATGTTACTCAAGGGTCTAGAGACTCAAGACTGAGGATGTAAAATCGGTTTTGGCTCTCTCCATTCTGCAAACTTTCTCGCCTGCCGGAGAAATGAGAGAGTGTGCAGAATGGAGAGAGGCGAAAACCGAAACGGCTTCACTACTCTGGACTATTCCTCACCGAACACCAGATTGATGCTTCTCTCTAGAGAGAGAGAGCAATCTCACTGTCGAAAGGGAATCAACCCGACAAGGGCTAATTTATAGACGGCTAATTTTCGTCTACAAGATCTTTAGCCCATCTGAGAGAAGAGAGAGAAATTGAGAGATAATTCATGTTTCGATTCTTTTCAGCTCATTTCCGAGCTACTGATACAAGAAATCCTCAATTTATATTGTCAACCCCTTATTTAACCATATCATAGCTCTGAAATTCACACAACTTCCAAACTGCATATGGTAGTGTGGTTCTGGGTACGGTGTGCGTTCTGCGGCTTCCGAAACGTCGCCTTCGCTCACCTTCTGGGGCATTTCCATTTGCTTTGGAATGCTGACAGGCAGCACCTCGATCAGAATGTGAATGACGATCGATAGAAGGGTCAGAGTGAGGTTGAAACCGTAGAATTCGACTGAATTGAGGTCAGTTGGCAGCATGCTAAGAGATTCCTGGCAGGCATTCAGCACACTGTCCTCTATCCGACCGGTGATGCAGTGTGCAGAGATAGCAAAATGGAGATAGCAAAATGACAGCTCTTACTCATATCGGGCATGGTTCCATTGCCAGCGGGCAGCTGTCGAACGAGGTCCCAGCCGTAGAGACCCTGAGAAAATCGATATTGATACTCTACCGTAATATAAATCTTGTGATAAATTTATTCTATATGACAGGGATTTTGTGGTCATTAGAATGTGAACAGTAGTGCGCTCTCCATTCCTGCGTCCTGGTTGTCGGTCAGAGAAACGAGAGAGTGTGCAAAATGGAGAGAGCAACTATTCGATCGGGAATTATGAATGACCTGGAAGATTGAGTTGAAAACAAGCAGCATCAGAGGGTAGTATTCATGCTCGATCCAGAAGGAGAACAGCGTCAGGGCAGAGCTCAGAATCTGCAAATGTCCGTTTTCGGAACCATCTTTTCTCTTTAAATAGCAAGTTTGATCTTGTATTTTTCACGATTTCTTCTAATGACATGGAGAAATGACATCCCTAGAGTATTTGAAAGTCATCAGAAATATTGTGATGACTATGGTTTGTGGTTTTGACTGTGTTTGACCATGTTAGGAGTTGTGATCAAGTGTTTTCACCTTTAGGCTCTCTCAGTCACCCCCAGTTTCCTTCCTTCCTCAGTATTAAATTTCACCCTTTTGTCTCGAAACACCCTCTCAAAGCAACAATGAATCATGCGCGACTTCATTTTGAGGAAATGTCGCTTGTTCCAGAATTATGAGTGCAAGCTAACGAACTTATTTTAATTATCATCTCTCTATTCTGCACACTCGCTCGTCGCTGTTAAAACTGCACGCAAAATAGTGAAAGCCATTCCGAAACGGCAATCATTGTTCCTAATAAGTCCAAGACCACACTCATCATTCCAGGATTCAAGAACATCAACCTATCGGACGTCAAAAAACTCGACAGTCCATCCCAAAACAGAGGCTTTCACGGGCGGCGAAAGGATTCTAGTGCACTCATCGAGAGAGGCTTAGCTACCGTACTCGTCATTGTCTTAGCTCGTGATGTGCGAATGGACGACGGATGTGAGATGACACCACCTAATGCGATGGCGGCAATCCGCAGAGTGCTCTTTGTGCGTGGTGCAAAGCGCATTAAGCAACCCTTCCAAACCCAGAAATACTCCCCCAATCCCATCATCGACGACCTTATCATCGCAGTGATGTTGCGAAAATGCAGAGAACTTCCAGGCTAAAATAAATCGCGTGGTGTGGTGCGGCTCGTGCGTTCTGAGATTTCCCAAACGTGGCCTCCGATAGCTCACCGTGGGGATGACGAGCGTGAATATGACGTAGGGCGCGTGACGGCGGATGATGACACCGAACTCAAGCACCGACCAGTAGTACTCGTATTTGTCCATCTCAAATTTGGGATGGATTTTGGAATTGTTGTTTTCCTGAAAGGAATCAAGTGATTGATCATTCGTCAGTCATTATATCCCTATTTCTTTTTTTCGGTGGAACTGACATGGGTTCATTCAAAGACAACCGCCTTTCCACAAAATAGTTGAACCACAAAGCCTCACATCCTACAAGGATCATACCATCCTCAGATTTCCGTTCAGATAAAGTTCATTCATCGCTACATCTAATATTCGGATAGAAGCCCCTGCCTAATCTCTCATTTTTCACTGCTAATTCTCATAAACTCCTATAACGCGAGGGCTTCCTCCGCAAATTCGCTAAAATAGAAAACACACGTAATTCTCACTAATGTTGCCGATTCGAATTCTAGCTCTCCATTCTGCACACTCCGTCGCCAGTCAGATAGACGGGAGAGTGTGCCGAATGGAGAGAGCTCGACACTAATTCTCAGGATATTACGCGAGTTTTCGTGCGCGATGTGCTCGTTCTCTACTTGCTACGCAACAATTGGGAAGATCGCACGTTAGCTCCCACGCTTCTCCACCCCCATCCCGAGTGCGGGGAAGAAACTACACTCAAAACTCCAATTCGAGGGCTCGGCATAGTGAAGACCAACCCCGTAAACCTTTGTTTCAGACATACTGTACTGTGAGAAGAAAATTCGGATGGTGTAATAGTAAATTGCAGTCAATTGGTGTAATTTGTCGCGCGGATTGAACAGAGAGAAAAAACCGCGTGTAACAATTTGCGCCTGCTGTCTGTGATTTCCCAGTACACCTTCAGCTGCTCATTCTATTCTCGCAGATGCAGTGCATTGCAGAAAAATAAAGCTAAACACAGGTCGTAGGCCTCAAACATTTTTATTCATCAAGAATATCTCGGCTCCAAATGAAGCTAGAACTTGCAATTTGGAGTCAGTTTGGAACAAAAAACAAACCCCCGAAATCGCACTCGCAAGTCACCCTCTAGACATTCAAGCGAAAATAGATACAAATCAAAGATCTGAGCTTGCATGATTTTTCGAATGCGCCATTACATTGAGACTGCACGTTTTTCGATCAGTAGGAGTTAGCCCAGATTTAGAAGTCCTCTGGAAAATGCGATCGACTTCAGAGATACTAAATTGCGTGTGGAATGGGAAGAGTACAAGGGCGTGCAATTTCGCTTCAGAGATCTCTCATTAGATTGAGTCCAACGTGAGATTTCCCCGAATAAAATAAGATGAAATCCCGATGCGAATTAGTCCCAAGAACATGAGTCGTCAGACATCCAAGCATACCCGAAACCCAAGGGGATTATAAGACGGACGCATAATGTCAGGCACCACAAAACAGTAACGAATAAAACCAAAAAATAATGAAGCAAACAAGAACGTATCAGTCCACTAGTCGCTCTCTCCATTGTGCACACTCACTGGTCACTCTAACCGACAATAGAGTGTGCAGAATAGAGAGAGGACCAGACACAGAAGTACCGGGTACCAGAACGGGTAGCAGACCATGGAACCACCGACTCACCGATCCGGGTTCGATGACGACCTCGTCCTGGCACCATTTCTTGCCCCAGAAGCAGTGTTTGCGCGTCGTAGTCACGATCTCCCAACCTGTTAAGGTAAATTGATTATTTCATCTCCGAAATATGCTTTGTTTCTGACTAAATAATGTTCAAAAATATCTTGTTTGACTTTCCATATGGGAAATTTGTAGATTGTTTGCTCTCTGGTATGCTCTCCTACGCGTTCACAGGGAATTGGAAACACCAGTCCGCATTTTCCTTCTTCAGAAGCCGCATGGCAACATTGTGATTTGGTTGCGCATTCATCGTGGGAAACGAGCATGTGATTGGGTCGGAGAGACCACTAGTGAAGCGGGATCGGATAGCGCTCTCTCCATTCTGCACACTGTCATTCCTTCACAGGCGAGTGAGTGTGCAGAATCGAAAACGCTATATTCGATGCGGCGTCACTAGAAACGACCAATTGCAACAAGAATCTCGAAAATGGAATTCCGGAACTCATTCTCTAATTGCGATCGCAACAACTCTGGAACTCCCACGTGAATTGCTGAATTTCCAAGACACCATGAATCAGGACTTCCCATCCTGTACTCATTATCACCAATCGATAAGTGGGCGGGGAAAAAGGGGCTCGGAGGGGCGGGAGGACTCTTTGTGCCCCGTAATCCCCTTAGGGGGGAAGGGATACCCTAGGCCCCGCCCCTCCATCACCTCATTCACAACGAGAGCCTCCACTCGTGCATCTCTTCCCTCTTCTTCTACTCCCAAGAAGGAAGACAATAAGTCAGTCCACGATGATCGCCAAGTCGACTACCGTACTCTGCCTGCTGCTGGCGCTCGCCGTCGCCCTCGTATCAGCCCTGCCGACCCGGGGCATCGACAGGTACGGTACCGTTCCAAGGGTTGATCGCGAACTGGTTTCATTGATGGTTCTGGGATTACCCGAAAAAATACTGTTCAAGCTTCATCTGATTGACGAAGCATGCAGACAACGCCAACAGTATGGTATTAGTTGCCGGATACAGTTGTAATCTCTCCATTCTGCACACAATCTCTCCGATTAGAAAAGCAACAGAGTGTGCTGAATGGAGAGAGCTACTGTTCCATTCGCTACTCGATGACATTACATGTTTGACGAACGAAAAAATCGTCACTGTAGCATCTGTGAACCTAACAGTGAGGTAGTTTCGCAATAGACAGAGACAGATAGTGACAAGAATAGAATCTATGCTTCAAAGTATACCTACGCATATCGAACACAGCCTATTCCTCCCTCTGAGACCGTCTAGTTGGTCTGGGTATTGGTGTAATTACACTATCTGTGCGTTATTTTTTCATTAGGCGTAGAATAAACGGCCTCTTGCTTTTCCCCAGTGACTCCAGCGATGACTTCGATACTGTACGCATCGATATCTCACGAGTGTCGGTCTTTTCTCCTAATCCATGAGAGAAAACCCATTATTTTACGGAGATGACTGTCAGCATTCCTTGAAAACGATGACGGGCGTTTGCTCGCTTTTTTCCGAAATGGGGATTTTTTTTAGACCGAAACATTTTTGAGAAAAACTGTTTCTTTGAGAAAATACTACAAACCTTAGCCAAAACAAAGCGCATGTGAGAACAAACAGCCTTTTCCCGGTTATATTTTCTTTCATTTTTTCTCGAACACGGATTAGAAACAAAACGTGTACATAAATCTACAAGAATGACTTGTGATGGGGATGGGAGTGTGCAAAATGGAGAGAGCTGAAAGCCAAAACGGCATCCGTAATGTGACTTGTGGAGACAGACGTGCCAGTGCCAAGTTTCAGAGAATGCCGAAATAATTAGATGCGCGATTGTTATTAGACAGATTGCGCCGGTTGTCTAATGTATTCTAGTCGGATGACACCCTCTCTCTCTCACTCATAACACATATGTGGCACAATCTCATTTAAGGCTCTGCTCGTGCCAAACCACGGGGGAATCCCCCTCTGAGATATGGTTTGGACAAATGATAGCTGAGACATCTGGGACACATAATCATTCCAAATTGATACATTGAAACAAAGAAACAAAAATTTTTGTTTCAGTAAGAAATACGGCTAATCGAATGAAAATTATTATGACAAGCATCCGGTTGCGGGGAACTAGTGATGTTTTCGATTTAGAATTAAATAATTTGATAATTAGCATAATTTGAATTATAATTGAATGATTTAAAAAAAATATATAACTCGATTTCGCTGGAAAAAAATAGCAGCGCTTCATAATGATGTGCGACTCATAATCGGCTAATCGTGTTGTGTGATGAGTCGCATGCAAATTTTGAAGAATATGCATCATAATTCGCAATAAGGAATAATAATTCAATAATTACATCATAATTCTTTCCAGTGTCGGAATGAAGTCGAAGAAGTGGTACAACTGGAACGACCCCCAAGAGGTTCCCTCCAAGAAGTGGTTAGTGTATTCATCTTTTAAGTTTATTATTATCGAAAATGCGAGAATCTCAAGGCGGTCATCAGAGAGATGAATGTCATTCAATCAGGCTAAAATCTTTCAGTAATAATGCATGATCGTGACCATTGTCCTCTTCCTTTCTCTATTGAAAACATCGAATAGAATTGGAGCTTCCAAAAATTGTAGCGCCGAATATTTTGTTCGACTTGTTTCCTAAGGTTTCCTCAGTGCATTCAGATCAGAGAAACGAGAGAACAGACGAAATTAGGAGAGACATCTTTTCGGACCCAATTCCGCAGACTACAATTTTCACATCCCAACACTGAGTGCATCGGTAATTTTTCCTAGGAATTCTCATTAGAGCTCGGGGATACATCAATTCAACTCGCGAAACCCAGATCCTATCAAAACATGAACTAAGTGCACGGTTTGATGCTAATCATGAACTGAAGGACGTTTGATCTCTCTAATCTCATCATAATTGTCCCTGGAGATGTAATCGTATTCTCGAAAACACCTCGAATTCCAGGTACGACTGGCAAGACATGCCTGCTGCAGACAAAATGAAGCGAGGTGGTGCCTTCTCTGGCCTCTCCTCCGCCGAGATGCGTAAGTCGTCGACTACCGTACCCGCACTCCCGCACGCCACACCACACCAACCAATCGTCAACTGACTTCTTTCCAGGCAACTACAACTACCACCCCGAGAACCCGTTCGAGTTCAACTTCGGCCGTCTGTAGATATCGATCGTCGATCGATAGAGCGATACTGTAATCTGTTAGCCTACCGTATCCCCCGCTTCCTCACCGACGAACAACCGACTGAGTGTGACTTTATTCGAGCGAGTGACGACAAACTTCCCCTTCCCCCTATCAAATGCCAAACCACCCTCTTCCCACTCAATATATCGCTTAGACATTGATGATCATTTCTTGTATTATATTGTATCGCGTATGGATTTTTAACCTATTGGAGCATGCGAGAGATCGATAAATCGAGGGCGTTATCGTATACTGTAATCGATCTGGGAGCAGAGAGGGATACTGTAAACAGTTAGGAGTGATCAGGCATAGAGTAAACACGGAAGAGTTAGTATTTAGAAGTCATTCTGCCAGCAAGATCCGAATGAATCAAGGTATAAGGAATTGGCTCTCTCCATTCTGCACAATCTCTCTCTCACCAGTCAGATCGACGACACCACTAGAGTGAAACTGCTATTTATTAAAGTCTTTCAACAGACAGAAAGAGCTAAGATAGCATACTCATACACTCAAATTGTGAGATGATTCTGACCCGCTCTATTTGAGGAAAGGATAAATTCATAGAACGCATTCGATAGTTGCAATTTGTTGATAGTAATATAGTTGATGCTCATCGAATTCTGAATCTCTTATATTCGCAATTTCCCTGCCGGCAAGACATATGAACGAGCGTGCTGAATGGAGAGACCAGAGCAGTGATCGAAAAGTCATGTCAATTGAAAATTTTCTTCCATAAATGTGCATGTTAATAGTGTCGCTTAATAGATATTGATGAGCTCTTTTCAATGGTGTATCTCATTCGTTCTGGAAGGGTGTCGTTTTTGAGATAAGGCTGTCCAATACTTCAACGTAAAGTGCGATTTTTTGACTTTCCGGCAGATTTTTCATCACGATCGACACCCTGTAGGAGCAAACGAGATACACCGTTGAAAAGAGCGCATCGAGTTCTATCAGGCGACACTATGATCGACAACATTTTCGAAAAATTTCTCATGTCGATTTTGACACTCTTTTCGTTCACTGGTCACCAGAGTTCCGCATCACTATTTTTCGCCGCCAACCAGATCAATCGCACGCTACACCGAGAGAAAGGCGTATTATTTTTACCATAGTAAGAATGTTTGAATTTTTACTACTTTCGCTGATTTTCAGACTATTTTTTCATGTTTGCAAAAGCTCAAGGTGAAACTCATTCCAATCGCTTCCTTGAAAGAACGCAAAAATTTCAAAAAGATATTTAAAAAATACCGGCAACATGTTTCTTTTCTCTGCTGTCGTATGGGTCGTAATGCAGGTTGACGTAGGGGTTCATGTCCTGAATTAATTAATTAATTAATTAATTGTTAGAAAATCAGGAGAGACGGCACTCTTCCCTACTCCCACACTGTTTCGTCCCCCTTCATGTATTTTCATCTCGTCAACTCTCTCTTACCAGTGAGAGAGTGCATTCCTTAATTAATGGTTGTGTTTTTTTCTTCATTTTCAATTATTTTGATTTTGCTCATGCACATCCAATCTCATATCGACGATCTCTCTCAACAAAGCTAAAATGGTGCGCATGAAATTCATTGCGATTTCATTTGAGAGTTTAGGGTTATCGTTTTGTCTCATTCCTCTGCCAGTGTGCTAAATATCATGCAGCAAGAGCTATTAAGCCCTCTACTAATCTTTAGCCGCCTTAAATTAGTAGCTCTTTCCATTCTGCACACTATTCCGGCGATTGTGCAGAATTGAGAGAGCAACTAGTCGATCCGGGAAAAAAGCTCACCACATTATTGATCGAATCCGACAGATTCACACGCGATAGATCATACACCCAGTCCGCGATCACGATCGGACACCGCTGAAATTGATCTATAACAGATTGTATTATTTGGAAAAAAAAACAAGAACTTGAGGCTAATGTTGCCAGATTGAAAGATTTACACAATATAAAAGTCGTGTGGAATTGAGTGACAGCAACAAAAATATTTGAAACTACGGTATCGTCAGCAAATCGATAACTGCAGACTACGGTAGTCGATTCAGTATCCCTCACGTGTTCGTCGTTGGGCCAGGCGGTGAAGTCCATCTGGCACGTGACGTAGAACGAGAACGAACCCTGAGACATCACTACGCCCTGAATGAGGGATACGGTAGGTCAATCGATAAATGGGTTTGCATGGTAGCTGTCAGGATTCAATAAACTATAGTACTGTGGCAACTATTGCCTGTGCAGAATGGAGAGAGCAAGCATTCTATCTGGCAAAACTATATGGTAGATCGGCAATGGTTGCGACTGTGTCGTTCGGGATACTGTAAGATTATTGATAGATACCTTGCTGTCCACGCTCGCGGGCGCTCCACCCATGTACAGGTTCCACTGGTTGCCTCGGGCGCTAAAAAAGTCAGTTATCGATCGATCTGCTGCTACCGTACCTGTTGTATAGCGAGAGCGCGGGTTGCCAGATCTTCCAGGTCTCCAGGAAGATGGAAGTGGTGGCATTATAGTCCTTTGGCTCCCATCTGCGAATAGAAAGTCAGTTATCGATAGAAACAAACTACGGTATCCGCTACCGTAACTCACGAGAGGTACTCGTCCTTCCAGCTGGCGAACATCGTGCCGTGGATGATCGCCGTCTGCTCGTCCTCGTTCTGGATATCAATCAATCGATCTACCGTAACCCGCTCATACCGTATCATGGCGGGTAAAGCCACCGGATCGAATAGTAGCTCTCTCCACTAGGCACTGTGCGCTGCCGAAAAGTGTGCAGAATGGAGAGAGCAATATTCGCTCCGGCAGCTCCACTATATCGAAGATCGTAATGGATTTCAGTATCCTGCGAGCTACCGTACCACTTTCTCGATGTGAGTGATCGATATGAGGATGGTGACGGCGAGAGAAGTCGAGTCGCTCTTCACCGGCCGATGCTTGCGATTGTAGTCTTTCAGGAGCGCCTGCTCCAGCTTGAGAGCTACCGCACTCTGAACACCAGCTCTGATATTTCCCGGACCTCAGGGAACCCCCGACTCTGATCTTTTAAAATAGAGTTCAGTCAAAATGCATTTTGTTTCAGATTCAAGATCTCTCTATTATATACACTCTCTCGTCGATCTGGCCGACCAGACAGTGTGCTGGGTGGAGAGAACTAAAATCCAAAAAAAGTTTCAAGCTGAAATGGAGATGACAAATCTACTGATCACATATGCTCTGATACTTACGGATCTGTACGAAAACCACGGATCTGACCTATGGTTCACGAAAAACTGCTTTCATGCTTCTAATGTATTCAAAATCCGGTTCAGGTGTACCGTAACCCTCATACCTCGCCTTGTGCTCGCACATTTGCAGCCAGAAACAGAAGTGCTGCAAGAAGGAAAGATTTCGTAGCCGTTAAACATTGTAAAGTGATCTACCTGCGGGGAATAGAAGAAGCAACCGCATTCCGATTCGGCAGAGCCAATGACTGGGCAATATAAACTATCAACCTCCTCCCTTCTCTTTCCTTCCACCTGGTCTCTCATCTCTCGTCTCCTTTCATAAACAAAACAGTAAGCTGACGACACTATCTCGGCAATGTTTATCGATCAATAGCATTACCAATTAGAACAGGCTAATAACTGGAAAGTCATATGTTGGCTAAAAAATATCCTGGTATCTTGAATAACGATCATTCCGACCAAGAAATCGGCCAGAATCTCTCCATATCGCTCACTCTCAAACCAAGCCAATTGTCAAGATGGAAAAGAGAACATGATAGTGGGAATAAACAAACGATGATTTTTATCTTGGAACAATGGTGCAGGTTCTGATTGGACGACGCATTGAATCCAAATCGATAAACGTTCATTCTAACCCTTGGAGGCACATTTCTGTGTCCATTCGTAGCGTGCTCGATGATTCAAGTTGCTTGAAATTCTTCTCATTAACGAACGTTTATGTAATCTACAGCACTTGCTAATCGCATTAGCCCGATTTCGCTTTTCTCTGCGAAAACGGAGACTTTTTCAAGATTCGAGATGGTGATTATTGTGATCCCTTGTGAGCGCCGCTTATGGTATATGCAATTAGTCTGCACTGTGTGTAGGTTATAGTGTGCTTTCTAACCTTCCCTACTTTTTTAGCAATTGAAAAGAGGCGATATGAAAGAGCCGATCGAGTGATAAGAACCGTGGAGCCACGACGTGCCATTCAATTTCGAAACATTTTTCGAAACTATTTGCTTTATAAACGCCTATATTCCACCTCCTTACACCCCTCCTCTCACTTTCCGTTTGCCTTCCATCAATACTATCATAGTTGATATGGAAGATCATATGATAAATTGGCTTCGTTTCTATCCAGTAAGTGTTTAAAGCCTCTCTTTATTGTTGAGTTATACATTTTCAGTGCCAGAACAATTTCATCAATTCTTATCACTATGCTCTGCTCTCGGAAAATCTCGATAAAGCAGAATTCAAAGTACATTATCATTCTGAGAATGCCTATTATTGATTCTGTTGCAGCTCCCCTTGTTCATTCTCACTGAAGAGTTGATCAATGAAGCAAGAATGAATACCGAATCATCGGCAATAAGGTATTTCATTTTAAAAATTGAATCGGAAATGAAATTTTCTTCAACAGAGAATATATACATCAACTCCTCCAGACTGTAGAAAATCGCAAACTCAGGTGAGCAGGACAAATAGTCCGACGAACTAGCAATATCTCTTATAGTGATGCTCAATATGAACAAGCTCTTCGTGAATTCCTCAGTAGACCGAAGACTATGCCTGAGGGAGTTGGCAATCCCCTCATCAATAACAACAAATTCTTCACTCTGGCCACTAGCTGCAAGCTGTGGATTCTCGTGGCACTGATCCAGAATGTCAAGGTGAGTAAATCGGCATCGCCTTTTAGTATTTTCGTCTTTATCCATTTCAATTTCGAAGGCTATTCATGTTTATGTACCAACATTCAGGGCTGCAATACTCCGAATCCTATCGGAACCGATTCACTCAATAACACGTATTATCTAACTGAAGGAGGTCGACTGTATATTCAAATAGCATGCTCGCTCGAAGCGACCAAAAAAGAAAAGGAGAGTGGAAGTCGTCCCACAACCGTTAGTTTTGTTTGTTTGTTTTCATACAGTAGCAGAAATCATCATAGCATTTAATATCACAGTGCCTGTTGATGTATCACTGAAACATCACTAAAACAATTCGCAGCTCGACCTTTATTTGGCTGCGTTGGAAGAAAGAATGGCGTGGAAGCTCCTCGCCGAAACAGAGAAGCTCTGGACGGCTGTCGGCACCATCTTGGAGTGGTTCGACAGTTTATCACACTTCTGACGACCGGAAAATTCGATTAGCACTTCAATCAAGATCAAGAGCCATTGCAGTTACGAGGAGGCGGATATCTCTAATGTCGTCTTGAAGGAGCGGGAAAGGGCGAAGAGAATGATGATCACGGTAAAAAGACACATGTACCCAATGAACATGGATAATGATTGCAGGAAGATGGGAAGAGTTTTGTACGGAAAGACTTCGAGGAACGTCTCCATAGCTTTCAATTGGCTCGTAAGCCAAGGCAGTACGAAGGTTTACATTATTCTATTCTCACAAACATAAAGTGATTGCGAAATTATCTGACGACGCCACTCTTTGGCAAGGATAGTGTCATGGCCTGTCTCATCACTGATAACAGGTTGAATCATCGATATAGAGCGGCGAGAGAAACCTTTGCAAGCATCAAAGCGGCGTCAAAGCAAAGATTAGATAGATTATTTAATGAATGTATAAACATGTAATGTAAATAATACATTGAAAAGTGATGGTAGCAAACTGCTATGTTTCGCAGGTCTCTCTCCTCCTTCATACGACGAACTCGGATTCAATCATGGAACGAAGCCATCGGCTCCAAGAGAGAACATTAATCCTGAGAGAGATTTCGTAACAAATGGGCAGCCGCAAGCTACAGGTAAAAATCACCTTTTCCAAGAATTTTCCCTCCAGCTACCGTTGAAGAACACAGGGCTTGGTCGCGATTCTCCTGTACTTGTATCAGTTGCCATAGTTAGGGACCGCAGAAC
Source organism: Pristionchus entomophagus (assembly GCA_036245825.1). NCBI lineage: Eukaryota > Metazoa > Nematoda > Chromadorea > Rhabditida > Neodiplogasteridae > Pristionchus > Pristionchus entomophagus. The sequence goes on from BTSX01000001.1 coordinate 13,172,657, forward strand.
CGGCAACCTAAAAGCCGGAGAACAAAATCCTCCTACCGATTTTGGTCTCCGGCTTTTAGGTCCTCCTGCCACACCACCAATATTTTCAGCAAATTTTCATTATTTTGTTTATCGCAGTTTATTATTAATTTACTGAGTTATTTCTTTTAATTTTCTCCTAAGGAATTGCAAAACCTAGTAACTCCAACCTTTGAAGAGATTGAAGCTGCTGACTCACACCAAACGCTTAGAAATCCCGATATAGAAATACCTGTTTTAATCAACCTTCGTTTTAGTCAAATAAATGTTTACTTCCACGAGCTCCACGTTAGATTTCTTCACCAGAACTGAGCCCTAGTATCCCTTTATCATAGTGCATTGTGTTTTGGTTGCCGAAGTGTTGCGAATTTCTGGTATGATCCAATAAAGATAGGAAATTCGATTGTTTTCGCTTATTTATTTTAAATCTTTTGATCGCGCTGGGTCTCGCCTTAGCTCGCTATACCAAAACGTTGCCCTTACATCGCTGCATGATTGCCTTATGCGGTTTAGTTGCCACAACGTGCCCTAAATCGACTGTGCCTCGTATAGATGTGACTCGTAAAAAATATCTAAATCTCGTAATTCAATTTTTTTAAAATTTCAGATCCTGCCAGCTCAATAAATCGAGCATCGCCAACTATCCTGAATCAAAATAATAGCTTAAAAAATTAATTATCACAGAAAACTAATTTCTATTAAGCGAATAAATAATGTGACACGAAATGCGCTCTAACTCTAACAATTTTGGGTTACTGTAGGCGGTTCCAATGGTGCCCGTTTTTGAAGCGCTCTTACTGCTTAAAACAGAATTTTCCATGAAATCTATTCTTATTTCAATTATCAGCGGCTTCAGAACTGTCGATTTAATGTAAAGAATATTTTCATCAAGCCATTTCGTGCGACACACTGCGGTCCCTAGCCATAGTTTTCTCTCTCTAAGAAAGCATCTTTGCAGACAATGCTCCGAGGCAAGTGAAGATTAGGGCAAGATGCAGATTCTTCCCCAACATGTGCAGAAATGGAAATGATTGTGCCTACATCCATCCAAAATATATCTGTCGGTGAGGGCTCATGTAATTATGAATATGTTATTGAGAAACATTCAATAATTCGATTCATTTCCAGAAACTTCCGCAAAAACAATCAATGCAAAGGTCCATGGTGTCATTTCCTGCATCGCACCTGTCGAAATGATGGTCAATGTACTGGTTACGACTGCCCTTACGAACACTACATCGTATGTTTGCCTTGATTATGCGCTCACTTCAATCCTCAACTTCCAGGATGAACCAACTCTTCACCGCATTCAATGCAAAGCACAGAACGAGGTAAGTGACATTGACGCACTACTAAAAAAATGATCTTCAAATCTGAATCGTTCACCTCACAGCAGCCCCGAGACAATGGGGAGAGACAACCGAGAGGAAGAAGTGCTACAAGGAATGCAGATGACCGAAGAAGAGAACATTCGACTGCTTCCACAAGTGAGCCTTTTGGTGATAGGCCAAGATGTAAAAAGTTTCCCGGAAAAGCCCATCTCGTAAATTTTTAGCAAAGGATCTTTACGCCGATCCATTGTTCAAAAATTTACAAGATGGGCTTTTCCGAGAAATTTTTTAAATCTTGTCCTACCACCAGTCTTTTCTGTTTCCGAAGATTCGAGAAAAAAAAAGATAATTTTACAAAATTATAGATAGAGGGAGAAGCAACTCACGAGGAAGAGCACAGCAAAAGCCCAATGACCCTTCTCCTAAGGTATTATCATTGTCAGCTCACAGTCCCTCTGGTAGGGACGTCGTTTCGGGTAGAACTATCTCTGTTCAGCACACTTCTTCGCCAATCAGATAGAGGAGAGAGTGTGCTCAATGGAGAGCGCAAAGAACCGAAACGACATCACGTGAAATTAGATAATCAGAGTACAAAGAAAGGGACGCATTTAATGATCTCGTATATTCAGAACGTCCGATTCTCAGCGGATTCTAGAAGAGGGAGTGAAGATGACGAGATGCCGACAAGTAGTGATAACAACGAGAGATATAATGTGAAGAAAGATGAACGGTGCAAACATTATCCGAGATGGTGCAACAAGCCCGATAGCAAGTGTCCCTATGTCCATCCTCGGGAAAATTGCCCGTGAGTCCATATTAGCACGCACTAAGCACATGCAATATGCTCAGAAACTTGCCCAATTGCAACCGTGGACGTCGTTGTGTGTATCTTCACGGTGAATGCAAGACTGATGGAAGATGTGCGGATATTGACTGTATCTACGAGCACTATCAGGTAATAGCAACGAAACAGACGGGTGAACAAGGTAATTATTTTTTTTTACAGCAAAGGCATCCTCGTGTGTAGGCGGAAATGAATGGGAGGAACTAACAAGCTGATAACAAAGTGACAGCGATTGATTCCAAAATACAAATTACAGTCGACCATCGAAAAACCCGAATAGACACTGTTTGCGAAACATTGAATAATCCCATTCCTAAAAATATTTTTGAATCATTCCGTATGCACTGTTTATCTTTATTGGGTTATATGTAATGATTGGATATGTAATTTATGTAATTTATGTATCAGTAATACAATTGAAATCACAAAAAAAAGAATCATTGTAAACTTTAAATGATATTCAGATGATGTGATAAACAAGTTATGTTATTACGAATATTTATAAGGAGAAGCAATAGTTATGTGATCAATGCAGTGTAACGAAATCTCTCTGATGTGAGAAGGAGAAGTATGTCTATAGCACGGATGGAATAGTGTTAGAGGCCTTCAAAGAGTGGAATGTCATTGAATGAATGTATCACTTCTAACCAAAAACGATAAAACGGTGATAATGGTTAGCAATAACTGCCCTGAGACTAATAAACACTATGCAAAGTGTATTCTAACATCTACAGATCAGACTTCCTTAATGAAAAAGAAAAGAAAAGAAAAAACAATAAGTGAGTTTAGAGATCAAAGATCAAAAATTAATGGAGGAATGGAAAATATTTCCCTACAAAAATCTTGTGGTCGTTTTAATATAATATTATGAAGCATTCTCTACTAATACTTATGATGTCCAACTACTCTACTTTCTTACTATAATCTAGGTTTTGACAATCTTCATTTCGTTTGTGGAGAAATCGGATTGGAAGCAGGACGATAAGCGATCTGACAGAGTAGAATCAGAGAGATGTAATGAGCATTTAGGTAGGGGAATTTAAAAATAAAGCAGGAAAATCGAAATGGTGCCGAACAATCAAATTCCGACACAAGAATTAGTTACAAGTCCAGGGTTCCCTTATTGGAATCCAAACGTTATTGGAATTGTTCCCCTCCCTCATTTATTTTCAATAGGTAAAATTAGACGGGCGATGTTCTGAATCGCCATCTTAATGGAATTCCAATAAGCCAATGGAATTGAACGACTACTATCCCCGATATCTCGCTCTCGAAATGATTGTCTATTCCTTATTGGAATTCCAATAAGGTATTGGAAAATCGAACAAAGGATGTTAATAGAATTTAATTAGATTGGGGAAATCTTTTGTTCAGACTATTGAAATTCTGGAATCAATTCCAACAAGAGAATCCCTAACTAAATTCGCATTTATGTAATTGATAAGTAGTTATTAATTTATTCAGAAAAAAGTACCTCTCACTCGCAATTCTGCACCTTGTGAAGCGTGAACTTCTGGCTGGTACACTTAAAGTTAAAATTCATATTTTTAATGGCCCCATCAAATATAATTAATTTGAGAACATATTCCCTTTCAGGAAGATGCAAACGAGAATAAAATAATCAAACCAAAAAAACGAACCTTCTTGACATGATTGGAATCGCGCCTGGCGCATCGAACCTCTCGGCCACACGAACAGATAAGATAAATTCCATTATGAAAATGAATTTGAGAACGAACCGAGATAATCAACATACCTTGATAAGAGTAGATTTGTGCTTTTTGAAAAGATGCTTGGCATAATCGTTTGCTGTCTTAGAGTACATCTGAAATCGCATTTAAAAATTTAACAGTTAAATAGTGATGTCGTTTTGGTATTCCGCACTCTCCATTTTGCACACCCTCTCAGATGTATCGGGTTGAGGAATAAGTAACGCTCGTTTTTCCAATTTCAGATTATGACCTCTCCCGTCTTTCTAAATTGTGCAATTATATTCCGGTTTTTGATGATCGATAAGGGCTTGGATACTCTCTTTAGCGCACACTATATCATATATCTCCGATCATTTAGGCGATCACAATGGCTGGCTCAATTCAAAGTTGTCGCACCTCACCCTGAGATTTTGACAGGTCAGCACTGAGGGAAGAAGAATTATTGAGCCACAATTAAGCTGCAGTAGTAAAGTATCATGGTTATACATTACACTGATGATATTCAGAGGAATATCCAAGTAAAGGCCTGTGTGAGATATGCGCCTAACGAGAGTGTAGGATTTTCAGTTACTGACCGAAAGAAGTTTTGCTAGCCGCGTTTTCTTAGCAATAGATCTAAAGACCTCAATTATGCTTGAATGTAGAGTACCTTTCCTGTTGAAAATATGGACGAATTTTGCTAAGTGTGGAGCATTCTCTTTATGAGTTAAATTGCTCGTAAGTCCGATATAGAAAAACAAGCCTCGAAATCGACATTTATTGCTATTTCCTGTAAACCGTACTAATTGAATGTAAGGCCTTAGATGGTTAAATGGACGAGCAACTTTTGCACTATCATCCACCAAGTGGCCACAATTATAGAATGGCTACTATGTCTTGGGTATGGTTTAATCCAAAGTCCTCAAAACACGCATTTCTTTTGATTCCGTCACAAAATAATATTTTTGGAAAACTGTTATTTTTCAAATAGGAGCATAAGTAGCACCAAATGTTTATAGTGATAATATAGCTCCATAGTGAGTGACTGGAGCGCACTAGTGTATAGGCCAGCACCTTCGATCTTCAAGGTAGACAAATAAGTTAAGTGAACTGCAATTTTTCACGAACGTTCCCCTTGAAACGTCTATAAAAATACAACAATGAATCGAGCACCATTCTCACTTCACCATAAAAGAGGTGTAGTATCGGGCTGCTCACCTGAGAATGTGTGAATTTACCGAACAGTTTCCACGTTAAATTACACAATTTCGAAAAAAATCTAAAATTTTCGAAAATTATCAGGTACATTGAAATCTAAATTTCTCTCCTACACAGGAAGCGTGATATTTCTAATAATAACGGCTATGATACTCGAGCATACCCTGAAAAAATGCTATAAAGTCAGCTCGTTTAGATTTGATTGGCGGGAGATATATGAGCCCAAACACGATGCTCAAAAACGAGCGTTACTTATTCCTCAACCCAATACCATCGAAATTCTCACCTCACATAGAACACATTGTGGAGATTTCTCTTCCAGTTTGTGAAGGGTGAACAGTAGGCCGTCACACTGAAAAAATAAAATAAAATAATCCAAACATATTAATTTTAAAAAGAGTACCTCCTTGCTGTGAATGAGTGTGATTGATACAGCTGATTTCATAGCCACACGAACAGAGCAGATAGATTGCATGCTGAGAACAAGAACCATTAAACTTTGATTTTGATAAAGTCAATGCACCGCCTTCAGACTTGATTTGTGGTGCTCATAGAGATGATAAACGTATGCAGATGCAGTCTTTGGATACTTCTAGAACAAAAGTATTAACTATCTCGGTAGAAAAAGTATAAGGAAGACCAGGGATTCATACCTCGCACATGACACACTGAAGGGTCGAATGAGCCTTTTCATGTAACTTGTGAAGGGAAAATTGTAGGCCATCACACTGCAATTTAAAAAAATTAGACCAGAAAAAAACATGTATCGACTATGATTTTTTTTATATAGGCGTATTTTTCTCCAAAACTCAATAATATTTTCATAATTATCAATGAATAATATCGAGATTACTCACCTTACTGTGGTTTGCGTCGATGTATTGAGTTTTTCATTACCACATGCACAGAGCAGGTAGATTCCATGCTGAAAAACATTTTACAACATGGTCTTACATTTTATAATTTTACCGCCTTCAGAGTAGACTTATGTTGCCTGTAGAAATGATGAGCGTATCCGGCAGCAGTTGCGGGGTATGCCTATAATTTAATATATTACTTGAAAAGGAAGTCTTATCTCTCACCTTACATAGTACACACTGAGGAGTCTTCTTATTCAGATTGTGAATGGAGAACTGTATACCATCACACTGAAAAGGATTTCAAAGGCAAAGGCTTACCTATGTTTCCATTTGATAGTATGGAATCATAGTAAAATCAGAACAATACCATTTGAAGATTATCCTGATGAAAATATAGCTCACCGTTTTGTCGTGGAAGGTGTGGCTGTGTTCAGAGACAATTTTATGGCCACATGAGCACAGTAGGTAGATTCCCATCTGAGATGTACTATGTGATATGAGTCACTGATATAAAAATTATACCGCCTTCAGGGTTACATTGTGATGTACATAGAGATGATTTGAATATCGTCTTGCAGTTTCGGGATACTTCTAAAAAATGATTCCGGATTTGCAAGAAGTATAAAAAATTTCAAGAAACTCACATCACAGAAAATGCACTGGGGAGTCATCTGGAATTAAATTATTTTCAATATTGTTCTAGGTCTGTTCGCAATTACTTATCAAAAAAAGTAATAGTTACACCATTTACACAATAAATAAATAAATAAATCAAATTATATTCACCATTTCTCTTTCTTCTCCGATCTCTGCCTCTGAGTCTATTTCCTCTTTTATAGACTCCAACGGGAAAGAATTGGCATAGTTGTCCTACAATAAGATTGGTGAGTCGCAACTAAAATTCACAATTGCCTTCAATAGAGAAACCTTTTTTTGTAAAAAAAAAATCGTGCAGGTATGATAAGTGAAAATAATTATGACCTGTTCATATTCTTCGTCGACCTCTATCTTGATCTCCTTCATGACCTTTCTGACCTCTACATTGTCTTCCATCTTGATCTGATGGGCATCATAATTCTCCTCTTCTTTGACCTCTTTCTCGATCTCTTCAATCTCCTCTTTGACCTCTTCCTAGGGCTTTTCCATTCCTCTAGAAAACATGGTTCATCTTAAGATTTTTTCAGTCAAGTGCAGTAAACAAGTCGTACAAAGCATGATTGCAAAATAATACTGTCAGACCTTCGAACAAAGAGTTTTCCTTGCTGAACACTAACGGATAAAAGAAGAATGACATCATTTCTATAAGAACAACTATTCAACATGCTACCGTATGACTAAAATCACACTGCTGACTAAAATCTGAGTAAAATCACACTGCAGCGCTTCTCATTTGACGGAGCTTTATTTCTAACAAATAAAAATTGGAAAATAATGACCATATTACAGGATTTCATTGATTCACTTCGACAAAATTTATCGACCGATAATATCACAATTCATGACAGATTATAAACTGGAAAGTCGCGCGGTTAAAAGAATCGAATTCTAATGTGCATTTGCTAAGAGCTGCCTATTGTGGGCTACTGTATTCGTTGTTGGGGTGGGTCTAAACTACGGTAGAAAGTGCACAAGAATCATAGAAAGATATGTGGTGCATCGTAATACTCTCTGGCTGGGGGAAGTGAGTGTGTCTCGAAGCGATACGAGAGGTTACGATAGCTACAAGCTGCCAATAGGCGGGGGCAATGGAACTGACTCGGAAACAATCGATAATGTGAAAACATGTCTGATCTACTTTGGATGGGATGGGAGTGTATCAATGGACAAATCTTCTTTGAAACTACACGAAATGAAATGAAAAATAAAGTGAAGAAAACAATTTCACACGAATTATTTGCGAAATATGAAAGATTTTAGTTTAGAACTGACTAAATGAAAACAATTGGAGATTAATAAAAACTAACTATACAGGTTTATTAAGGGTGGTTACATACTAGGTTAATCGATCGAGTGGTGGGTACTGTATCCTACCGTATCGATCTGACAATGGCCGCCTAATCAAGGCAAGATTAGGACACATTCATTACATATGAAACGGTTTAGCGAGAGACTCGAAATCTTTGCACAAGAGTCAAAGCTCGGAGAGGGGAGGGCTACCGTAATTGTCGTGGTGAGACCCGATCGATCGATATTCAGGCATTTCCGCCGTTTGTCGAGAGCGCGAGGCGAGACCACTGCACGTCGAATGGATCGACCACCGGGGCTGCAACCAATACTTTTTTGTACTCTCAAGATGACAACGATTGCGCCAGCGGAATCACCCATCATCTAGTAATCAACCCGCATCTCTCAATCACGTGGTGGATTCATTTTTTTCAACGATATCTCCAATTCTAGCATATTGTGACCTATTTCTAACATATCGGCCCTTCTCCTCTCTTCCTACCCACCTTGCTGCACGGGCTGCACGGTCGCGGCTGCGGCTGCTCCTGCAGCAGGGAATCCGCTGGGCGGGAAGGGCTGATCGGGCGAGAAGACGGTCGGGAAGGCCGACTTGCCTGCTGTAAATATTCCAGATTCATCTCCCCACTCCATTCACGTTTCACCCAATCCTCTTATTCTCACGAGCAATGCGCTCCACAATTCGATCGACATAGGTTCTTGCACAATACTAAAAATTCATCCTCAGAAGCTGTGACATAAAAAATATTTTACACATTGATCAAATTTAAAATAAATTATAATTATTTAAATAATTTAAATCCCACTTACCACTTTGCTGCACTCCGTTCGCCGCCCACTGCACGGGTGCGATGTTCTCCTGGAATGGGCAAATTATTGGAACAATTCAGCCCTCGAAATGTTTCCCGTCACATTCCTGCTCCAGCACTAAGATAAAAGATGGGCAATTTAGAGGTCGTTGATGCTTCGGATGAACTGGATACAAAAAAATTCTTATTATCGCTGGTTTCTAGGAATCAACTGTTACGTACAGATCGATCAAGAATTACCCAGCACCGAAATATTCCCAACCACATTCCTCTTCTAGCTCTACGATAACAGGCTGGCATTCTGAATTAGTTTCAGAAGCGATTCCATACGAAATAACAATAGTCTCATTTTCGCTGATTTATGGGGACAAACTGCAAGCCGATGTGACCTGTCTGTCGAACAGTCTCTCTCCGACGGGTCTATCGGGACTGGCGAGGATGGCGGCCGGGGGGAGGGGAGGAGGCGGATGGGCGGGGGGAGGAGCGCCAGAGGGAGTTCCCTCGGCGGAGGAAGAGGCAGACGCCAGACGGGGAGACATCGGACCCTGCACGAGAAGAGGGGAATTGGTGATTGGAGGATCGGAGTTTCACAGTGACATCATCACTACAATTATTTTCGACCAAACGATGACTGGGAGCTATCAGGTTGGTGCATAAGTCTTGTCGAATTTTTGGGCTTGAAGTTTGAGCCCGTATAATTTCTCTGTCTTAAATCGCCCCGGCCTGTCCTTATAGCATTATATAGAGGTATGTTCGGGCTTCATAATAATAGTTTTACGCCAATTACGCCAATTGGAATTACGCCAAGCTTGATGGATGTTCGAGAATTTAAGGTCTGGCCAAAAGCAAAATTTCGAAAAAAAAATTTGTCCGAATTTTGTAATCGTTGTACTTAGCTAAAATATAGTTTTGAGGATTGAAACAAAGTTAACTGAGAAGCCCTATAGGTGCTCTATGTGATATCTAAACGGGATAGGTGCTCAACTCCGTATCGTCCTGGAACTGGACGAAAGTCAATTCCATTGGAATGTTTCACAGTTCCCGTTTTCACGATCCGAGAGATCTGAGATAACGTGCGCTGAAGAGAGCATTGAAGGCTTCAACATATATGAAAAACCTAGAAGTGGTCGGTCAAAATTGAAAGAGCTAGACATCTTCAATAGAAAACACGCGACAAGACTTATGCACCAACCTAATACTTATTCTATAAAACGAATTTTTAAAAATCATAAATAGTGTGCGTCGGTTTTTCGGAATTACCAACTTAACGAGCTTGGTTTGCATGTGTTTCACCATTGCTCTAAATACCCTAGCGAAACCGATGATATGATCTATTGTAGACATGCTTCACAATATTTCAACCCTTGCTAATTTCGGTTTCACAATTGCTGTAAATCCAATAACTATTCTTGTAGGTTAATCATATTGGATAGAAAAAAATAGATCCCATCCTTCCCTTCTTTGAAGGGAAGGATGGGATCTGAAGGGAAGGATGGGAAAGATTTCTATTTTCAGCTCTCTCCATTCTGCACACTAGAGACCGCCTATCGAATATATTCGAAATGCGAATGACGAAGCATGAGAGGGAAATCGAATGACCGATCATTCGAATTAGGGTTGGCCATTCGAAGTTCGCGAATTCGCATGCGCTGGCGTCTCTCTTGCGAATTCGCAATCGCGAGGCGAGCGTAGGGAGAGAGGATGCGAATTCGCAACGCCCATGCGAATTCGCATGAGAGCGCTCAGAGCTTCTTTATCACGTGAGAGCGCGCGCTAGACGCCACGGGTTTGGCGAGGAGGGGGAGGCGGCGCATTGGGGGCGGAGTCTCGCACACGAGAGGCGTCGCGAATTCGCATAGCTTTGCGAATTCGCGTGCGCTCTCCCTCCTATTGCGAATTTGCGTCTTCGCGTTCGCATGGCCAACCCTAATTCGAATGCCGAATAATTCGATAAACATTCGAATGAATCATTCGATTGGGCAATCGAATGACAAGAAATCCCATTCCTCTCCCCTCCTCTTTCCCTCATTCCATCCCATCGCTCGTAGCGACCGGTGCGAGGTGTGAATCGAATGACGATTGAGAGGAGAGAGGAATCAATCGAATGACAAAGAACATTCGTTTGGCCAATCGAATGATCATTTCAATATGTGTTTGGTCATTCGATAGGAGGTCTCTACTGCACACTCTCTCGTTTTTCGAGAGATTGTGCAGAATGGAGATAGTACTATTCGATGAGGCAACATTAGTACTCACCAATGGCGTTCCGGGTCCACTTCCTCCCACATTCATCGACTGGAGAGTGGACGCCAGCCATTCCTCGGCCTTCGATCGAGAGGAAGAGGGAGGAGAGGAGTGGGCGGACCTGCGAAAGGAATTGCCATGTTTCTTTCTCAACCCGACCACGTCTCGCTACAGCCACTGAACAATTCTTTGAAAATATTTAATCGATGATCGTCTCACTAAATATATAATTTTGCCATCCCGACCACAAAACAGTTTGACCGTCCCTCCAGAGATTTATCTTATACCCGGTGACTTCCCGCCTCGTTTCACTGTCAGATCAATTAATAACTCCACTCATACGATATGATCTCCATCTTCACCAAAAAAAAACTCTTCAATCACACTACTCTCTCATCAACAGAAATCCCCTCTCACCAAATCGTGTTTACTGATATATCATCAGCTGGCGTGAATCCAGTGCTCACGGCATTCGCCGGTCGCTGGTAGAGACTTCCCGGCTGCTGCTGCACGACCCCATTGGCTGCAGCTGCTGCAAGGAGGAATATCACTAGAGAGGTCAACCTTATATTTTCTAGTGTCTCCCTCGACCCACGGTCAGAAAGTGTGCAAAATGGAGAGCTGCGAAACAGCATTGCAAAGAGAAACTAACATCAGACCATTAACGTCATTTTTTTTACTAAGCCCAGCTCAATTATCAATTACATCTGCAAGGCGTTACCACGCGAGTTCGAGACAGATGAATCTACATCATTTCTAGCCTGGAGGCCGACAAATCAACGAAAAATGAGACCACGGATTACAGTAGGATTTTAAAAATATTTTTACAATTAAATAAATACCTGGCGCTCCCCATGCAGCCATGGGCGCGGGTCCCGAGGTTGGATGCGTGGGCGCAATATTCTGGAATATTCGATTTTTCACCAACCCTCTCCATTTATGTATCACCGGTAGTACGTAGTACTTTGAGGCCGAATATTACCAATTTCTCGCTCTTCCTTTTCTCAAAACAATATCTCGTTGCTATCTATCTCTAGAGCCGCATCTCGCGTCATTGCAATAATACTCAATGCGAATATCATAATAGTACACGGGCAAAACGTTAATTCGTCATGTCACGCTCTTTCTTCACAAGCGATCCGCAAATTTATAGGTACTTAGGAAGCAAGTCTAGTGATTTTTCAATATGGTCTTTGGATCTCCCGATTTTCATAAACGAAATTCACCGCGACCGCGGGGCCTACTTTGCGGTACCTATTAGGGATGTAATTTCGGGTGTGGCTGTCTCCATTCTGCACACTATCTCGCCGGTTAGAGTGCAGAATGAAGAGTCGTAAACCGAAACGCCATCACTACTCCTCACCTGGTACAGCTGCGGGTTGGGACTTGCGGCCGGGCTGCACGTCGGCACGAGATCCGCCAGCTCAGGCAGCAGCAGGGGACCAGCTAAACATTGATATAATTTTAATTTTAGAATTACTCAATGGATATACCATCGTGTAAATGCAACCACAATTTGTCAAGTATAACTGCTGAAACTAGCAAGTACCAAGTGATCGATCAACTGGATTTACGTATTTGTGATTTTAGATAATTTATTTTCTCTCCTACCCGGACTTCGCAATTCTGAGCAGTAACTGATTCAAAAGGATTGCGCGAAAGCAGTATTCACCCAGAGTTATGGCAGGCTCGACTGGTTAGTAATGAATCCTACGAAGAATCCTAAGAATTATTTGTTCCCTTTGCCTTTCTCTCTTTCAAATAGTCTTCAACCAATTTATAATAACAAAAATTTTAACAATTAATAATTTACTTAATTAACAAAATTAACCAACCTCCTTCATCGGCCTCCGAGATTGTCTCGCCTATGATGGAGGAGGGAGAGGCGTACGGCTGGAAATAAATAAATATTTATTTGTTTAAGAGTATCTACATTTCTGCAATCAAAATACTGATCTGATCTATGTTTCACGCTCGTCAAATCACCACTTATTCTCGCCTTTAAATGCTGCAGTTAGGGATTCGTTTTCTATAAAAACAAATAATTCATCCTTCTCACCTGAAACATGTTCTAGCTGTCGTTAAACCCAGCGTGCATTCCTGTTTCACCCACACGATATCATCACTAATTTTCCCTAGAACATATTGCAAGCGAGACATCGGTCTGTAAAAAAACACAAAAACGCTTCTCCTAATTCCTCGCATCTACCACCTCTTCTGCAACTGTCACTCAGTCACTCACACGTCGCTCATCCGATTACGAGTCTCACAAAAATCAAAGAAAGGAGAGAGAAGGAAATCAATTCGTGACTCACAGACAAGATCGCTGAGCGACTAATACAAACCACGCGCTTCCATCAATCTACCGTAATCTCCGCGACCGCACTACCGTATCCCAGACAGATACCGTACTATTGGAGGCAAATCGGCATCGACTCTCCTTAATGTATGTGTTCTCTCGTCGGTTATAGATACGAGAGAACGTGCGAATTGAGGAGCGTCGGATTTCGATTTGTCATCACTATACCGTACCATCTCCATCATCCTCCTCCACTCCCACTCCTCATAGCATCCATTCTCGATTCCCTCCATCAATCGATACTGACGCAGTCGATAATTGTCATGAAGCCGCGCAACCCTCTTCTTCACTCCCGTCACCTTCGTAGATACCGTACCCTCGTAGCCGGTATTCTTGCCGTGATGGGTTACGGTAGTCGCTGATCGTGGCGGGACGGGGGCGGGTGGGAGGGGCGAGAGGAGGGGACCACGTGGACGGGAGAAACAGTCCACGATACGGCGGAGACGCTTGTCGTCCATGATTGATTGTATAAAGAAACGGTCCGAAGACGAATCACAATCAACCGGGTCGATGGGAATATGAGGATATGGTGGTACTTCAAGCAACCGGGTTCGAACTCGACAGTGATGCGATTGGTTGATGAACGAGAGGCCGACGAATTGCTATCCGTCGGGACCTCGAGACTAAGTGGAAGGTATGCAGCCGCAGACTACCAGGCAGAATCGGGAAACTACCAAGTGGCGCGCTCTCGCCTCTCGAAAACGTATCGATGTGAGAAAGAGGAGGGATTTTGAGTGGCGAAAAATTGAAAGTTTATGTAGCAGCTGATTTCGCATGCAAATCCTCCGCGTGAGCGTACTAGCGATGACATATCGTCTATGATTCTCTCCAGTTCTATTTCGCCTTTCTCGCAGACGAGAGTGAGCAGAATGGAGAGAGCGGGAATCGGATATGACTTCTCTAGAGTGTACTGTCCCAGGAAATGGAAAGATTAGGATTACGAGCGCTCGAAGGTGGAGAAGATATCGTAACCTACAGTAATCCGGAGAGTATATATTTTCAGACACGTCAAACAGCGCTATGAATTTTCTCAATTAATAAATAACACCTTTCATCACCTCGAAGACTAGCAAACAAAGCTTTACACCACTCACCTTCTCATAATTCCTGAGCGAGAACTGCCTTCTGAACTGCTGGTTCGCTGCGTCGTTGGCTGGGGCGCGAAGGGAACCCTGAAGAAGATAATTGATGAATTATTAGAATTTGAAACCGTCTGCGATATGGAATCAACACATGCTCACGCCAAGACGTGTTATGCTTCTGTGAAACCGCAAACATATTGCGGGAAATTCGACATGCTCTTCTCGAATTATTTGCAGTTATACTATTGAAATAATACGACCAAATATTGCAGAGTTAATTGGTGATCGATTTAACGCCAGACTCTTGCGGCATGGGATAATCTTTAGATCAACTAGTTGAAATATTTTTAGTTATCGCATTTTCCCGGCATTTAAATATTCTAAACGTATTCTTTCAGTATCCAATACATTACAGTGCTCTCATCGTCTACCGTATCCTCTTCTGATTACCGTACCTGTCTTTCGAATAGTGCCGGATTGGAGGATGGGCGGGGCTTGGCGATGCTGGGAGGAGGCAGCTTTGAGGCATCCGACTGCGATCCGTTCGGAGGTAGGGGCACGATCGCACCCTGGAATAATTAAAATGTTTTTATTAATATTTAAAATGTTTTAATAATACATATTGTTTTTTTATTCTTTGTCTGATTCGCCAACATTGACTACCAACGAATACACTGATGGTATCACTATTTGAAGAAGCCCGGAAGCACCAACTATGCAAACAATTTTTTGCGGCTGTCATGAATCAGTCTCTCGTAATCTGTTGATCATTGAACACCAAAGAGGAGGTTCTTTCTATGAATAGAGAGAGTGATGAGGAATATCGCGTCATGCATAATATTAGCTCGGCACCGTTCAGTAGTACTAGAAAAAGTAATGTGTAAAACCAATGTTGGAAGAATTGTGGGGTGTGTTTTTTCACGATATCAAACTACTGCTACAACACGCAATCATCGTGTGCGAAACTACCATATTTTGCTAGAGATACGAGTCATTCTATGAACCGTATCGTGAAGCATTCTTTTTGTACTTAAAATATTATTTCCCTCCAGAAGTCCACTCTAAAAAAATCTGCCACTCTATACTACCACCGCCAAGTAGATTTAATTTTGAGAATGTACCTTTTTTTCCGAAAAGAATGGGCCAAGAACACTGTCGTGGAAGAAATAAGTACAATCTCTATACTACCACTGCGACTAGCAATCACCAGGTACTTTTTCTGTTCACAGTTCGTACGAAATCGCCACTAACTTTCTCTAGAGACTAAATGATAGCGCTGCAACCACCAAGAAATTCCCCACTTCCTAATTTAATTTTCAACCATATTTATTTTTAAACTCCTCCTCACGAGGGTTGGTAATTCAATTAAATCTCTTCATTTCTCGCGCTCTCTCGCTTCTCTGACCAGTGAGAGAGTATGCACAATAAGGAGAGTCATGAGGAGATGAGGATTCGCTCTCTCCATTCTGTACACTATCTCGCAAATAAGGAGATGAGGATTCGCTCTCTCCATTCTGCACACTATCTCGCCGGTCAGACAGACGAGAGAGTATGCAAAATGAGGAGAGTCGATCCTTGAATTGTCAACCCTCCTCCTCACCTGCGGGTCTCTCACTCTCTCCGCGATGGGCATCGACCGACGGAACGACTGGTATGCGGCGTTCGTCCGGTGCAGACCACTGACGTTATTAATATTATCTAATTTTATTTATAACAACTTTTTAAAATAATTTTTTATCATGAATGCATTATTTCATTCCCCTCGTGAACTCGCGTCTCGTCTGTGCTATATTCATAGACTGGCGCATTCATCGCGCTACGGTTCAGAAATCTAAAAACATTTCGAAAGTACTCCCTGGTGATGGCGCGTCAATCGGTCAGACACCATGCCCATTAGGCCAGGGGTTCGACCCCCGCCCGCAGGCGATGCTTTGCAAGAGGTAGAGAAAGGCGCGCGCCCCAACCACTAGTACGATTCGTGTTTCAACCTCTCTCTACTTCTCACACGCAAAACATCACCTGCGGGCGGGAGTCGAACCTGCCTGCGTCGGCATGCCAGTCAGACACCATGCCCGAAAAATCAATCACACTCACTTATCCCGTTGTAGTTCAGGAATCGACAAGAAAATTTTCAAAATCGCTGCCTGATGATGACGTGTTTCACATATGCTACTTCCAGAGATTTGAACGATCGTGGGTAATTCTTGTCGCTTTCTTTTTCGTTCATAAAATATCCAATCCCACTCACTTATCCACTCCTCCCTCTACCGCCGCTTCGCCCATCTTGTCCCAGTCCGGATTGAGCGCCTTCGAGATGTCGATCTGTAATTATTTTTTTTTTAAGTCTCAAAACAATTTCAGCAGTTTGTGATTCCCAATTATTGTAAGATTACGAACCGATACTTCTAGTAATAGATCTTTACCACTGAGCACAGAAACAATATTCCACGCAGTTGTGTGCCACTAGATTAGTTTATCACAACGAACCGACTCTAAGTAATACGTCCTCACAATCGGCTTCGAAAAATATAAGAGTGACTTTCTGATCCAGTGAACATATGCTTGGCATTAGCAAAAAATGGAATTCGCTCTAAATGTGTGTGGTGGTAGTACTCGGCGAGTCTAGCTCAGGCGCCACTGGTTTAGTGTTCCAGATCGATCTCCGCTAAATGGCAGAAGTTTCAAAAAACTACCGTAACCCAGTCGACTTTGCTCTTTCGCGATCGTTTCAAACGAGTGATATCTCAAAAATTACACAATATTCATGTCATCACACCTACCAAGTTTCATCCCGATCGCATTGAAACTGTTCGAGAAATTTCGATTTTTCGAAAATAATTTTGAACTTTTCAACTTTTCACCTTTATGGTGCTATACAATATACCTTTTTTATTGCATTATTCTGTAGGGTAAACTATTAAGAAACTATCGTGAGAGAATAAAGAAAATTGAAGCTGCATCCTGGGAGTACTTAATTTTAAACGGTGCCTGACTGAGGGCTTGAATTCAAATTTATTTCACTATGTCTAGGCATTCATGCAAATTGAAATATCATATACATATTTTAATGTTTAAACATTTACTGGTTCAGTTTATGTAAGAATAATGAGACTTTGCACGGTTTTGCGAAAACATTTAGATCGAATTCCATTTTTTGCTAGTGCCAAGCATCTGCACAAATATGTTCACTGACTCAGAAAGTCGCTCATAAATAAATGAGATTACAGTATCCAGAAAGCAATAAAATCGATACCTTCTCGGCAGCTACCGTAGTCTCCTCGTCCCTCTTCTTCTTCCGCTCGAGACACACGGCGAAGGCACAGCCGACCGCGTGAGAGAGACGCTCGCCCTGATGAAAAACCAATTTATTTTGTTTTCAATGTTTCGGCTACTGAATCTCCCTTCAGCACTCAACGCATCGATTCATAAAACGATTCGATATAACTAGTGTATCCTTCCTCCTACAATCAACATACCGATTCGGTACGTGATGACTACTGTATCTGCCCTTTTCAGTATCGACTAACCGATTCGTGGACGGCCTGGAACCCATGGCACATCCACCTCCTGCTGCTTCCCTCCCTGCAGATGTACGCGAAGCCACGAGAGTTGTTTCGGTCCGGCGCACAGAAGGACACCTGACAATGAATTATTTTGAATCTCTCTATTCTGCACACTCTACTGCAGGTCCGGCAAACAAGCAAGTGTGTAAAATGGAGAGCGCTTAATGAAGAAACAGCATAGCTACTGCGAACGGTTCGAATGCGTCTAGTATACATAGCATATAAGCAAGATTTATCGAATCAAACGATTGACATGTTTTATGAATCCACTTCGCAACACGACTCTGCCTGGTTGGAGGACTGTTCTGTTCTCAAAATCAACTGTTCGATTTCGAAATCTTGATATTTCCGCAGAACAAATAGTTCACAGCTGTGGTTGAACAACTTCTCGCTCACTCAATAATCCGATGCTACAGTCTCCTCAACTCGCCTTCTCGATCATTCCATAATGCCAAAATACCGAACCCTTCACCGTACCTCAATCATCTCCTCGTTGACCTACAGTACTATTCCTCCAATCAACAACCTCATCCTACCGTATCCCCGTACCTTCTCAATAGTCTGGTCCACAATGAGTCCTCGATGGTTCTGCTGGTCGACGAGTCGCAGCCCGTCGCCCGACACGTGCAGCACTGCCTTGATCGGCGTCTTCGTTTGCGCCTCCAATTAATTAATTAATTAACAAGCAAAAAATAATTAACCTAAATATTAATTAATAGTAGTTATCTATTGCATTAGTAATTGATTTTCAACACGATCATTGAACGTTGGCTTTAGAAGCATTTTAGCATCCGATGAAACGCGCACGCAACTGGTTGACAACATCGAAAACTAAAATTGATAAATTATTTATAGGGACCCTCAAGGAAAATTAACGCAGCGTACTAAAAATCGGTTTCGTGTTTCATTGAACTACGCAGGCGTGCTGGACATCAGAACAATAAAAAGAAAAAATAGTTTAGTGAAAAATTATCAAAAACGAAGAGGTCAATCCAAGCTCCGCCCACTCGCAGTTTTTGACGCACGCAGCGCGCTCATTTAAACGCGTCGCGTGCGCTGTTCCTCGGGTCAGCAATTTCGATTCTGTCAATATTTTATAATTTCAAAATTATTTTTTCTTTAGTTTTCTTTCATAGATTGCTGAATAATGATGAGCATTAAGAGATTTAAGAGTGACTATCTGCCACAGTGAAAATACGCTTGGCACTAGGGGAAAATCGACTTCGCTCTAAATGTGTGGGATGGTAGTACTCGTCGAGTGTAGCTCAGACGTCAATGGTTTAGTGTTCTAGATCGTTCTCCGCTAAATGGCGGAAGTGTCAAAAACCTACCGTAACCCAACCGACTTTGCTCTTTCGTGATCGTTTCAAACAAGTAATATCTCAAAAAATACGCAATATTCGTGCCATCACACGTTCCTAGTTTCATCTCGATCGGATTGAAACTCGTCGAGAATAATCGATTTTTAGATTTTTTTCGTAAACTCTGTACTCGCGTTCTTCACATTGATGAACAATATACATTTTTTATTATATTTATATAAAGAGCAATCAAATGGCTGTCTAATATATTGATATAAAGAAAATTAAAAATGAACCTTGGGAGAAATTAATTTTTAACGGTGCCTGACTAAAAGCTTGAATTCCAATTTATTTCACTATGTCGAGGTATTAGTGCAAATTGGAATATTATGCTCATATGTCAATGTTTCAACATTTACTGATTCAGTTTATGGTGGAATAATAAGACTTTGCACAATCTTGAGAAAAAGTCTTTTTCGGCCATCATGATTTATGATTTCCGCCACTCTTTATTTAACCAACGCAGTAATCGCGCAGGCTTTTATTAGTAATTGTTTGTAGTACCTTTGCTTCTGTATCGAATCCACATAATATGGGGCTCTGGTACTCCCGTGATCACCATCATATATTCAGTCAAAAACACGCGATCTGCAAAGTTCGCAATTTTCAAAAGCTGCAAACTTCCACTGGTCAGTGCTTATTATGTTCGTTATTCATTGTGAAACACATGGGATAATAGACGGACATAATGAGCACTAACAAGTGGAAGTTTGCGGCTTTTTGAAAATTGCAAACTTTGCAGATCGCGTTTTTTGACTGAATATGTGATGGTGATCACGGGAGTACCAGAGCCCCATATTATGTGGATTCGATACAGAAGCAAAGGTACTACAAACAATTACTAATAAAAGCCTGCGCGATTACTGCGTTGGTTAAATAAAGTGTGGCGAAAATCATAAATCATGATGGCCGAAAAAGGCTTTTTCTCAAGATTGTGCAAAGTCTTATTATTCCACCATAAACTGAATCAGTAAATGTTGAAACATTGACATATAAGCATAATATTCCAATTTGCACTAATACCTCGACATAGTGAAATAAATTGGAATTCAAGCTTTCAGTAAGGCACCGTTAAAAATTAATTTCTCCCAAGGTTCATTTTTAATTTTCTTTATATCAATACATTAGACAGCCATTTGATTGCTCTTTATAAAAATATAATAAAAAATGCATATTGTTCATCAATGTGAAGAACGCGAGTACAAAGTTTACGAAAAAAAAATCTAAAAATCGATTATTCTCGACTAGTTTCAATCCGATCGGGATGAAACTTGGTATGTGTGATGGCACGAATATTGCGTATTTTTGAGATATCACTTGTTTGAATCGATTGCGAAAGAGCAAAGTCGGTTGGGTTACGGTAGGTTTTTGACACTTCCGCCATTTAGTGGAGAACGATCTAGAACACTAAACCCGTTGCGCCTGTGCTACACTCGACGAGTACTACCATCCCACACATTTAGAGCGAATTCGATTTTTTGTCTAGTGCCAAGTATCTGCACAAATATGTTCACTGGCTCAGAAAGTCACTCTTAAGTTATTTCCAGAGGTTCATATCTCTTTTAAGTCAAAACTCAGTCGATTCCAAACTACCGTAACCCAAGGCCGAACACAATCAATATTTCAACTAGTTTTACTTCAGTAAAATATTCCTTTCTCTTTCTCGCACAGGTCCTCGAAGTCTGGTATGTTCAACATAACTGCCAATCATAGAACCAACAAGTTGTATCGATACCATCATTCACTTCACAATTAAAGGATCCTAAAGAAGATCACGACGTTCTGGTTCTGATAATCGTAGTAGAAAGGTTAAACGATGATGTAGTAACTGAGAACAGATACTAATGCATACAAAAATCACAATATTCATTAGATAATTTCTATCTGTAATGTACTCTCAACAAAGTCACTAAAAGCAGTCCTACCTCCCTTTCAAATAATAGAGATTGCTGCACATTTTCAACGAAGAGTCATCACACATTGACAACCGATTATATGAAACCCCAGAGCAGAATAAATGCCAGTAACAAGAAGAAAATTACGGCGAAAACAAAATTTATCAAAGAGGTCACAGTTCAAGTGTTCTCAAATTGGTCGAAAAAATTTTGATTTTTTTTTAAAAAATTTTTATGTGAGAGATTCGCATAACACTGAGAAAAAACAAATAGAATCCATACTCGGGAATAGGCATATGAATGCATTGAGACAGAACACTAGAGAAGACATTGAAGATACTTCACTAGAGTGACTACAGCAAAAATATGACCATCGCAATTTTCTCCAAACTTTAATAGAATATTTGTAACAATGTCCTCATCCGTTTATGAGAGATTTGCGACAGGACGGCTGGGTAATATAAAATATTCACTGATCGTATACTTCAGACGGCCATAACAGAATTTTTATCTTGCTAATCTTTTAACGTGGTGAACTCACAGAACACTGGGGTATAGCAAGAAAAAATATTAAAAAATAAGCTCGATAATAGAGGGAGAAATGCACTGTAATCGAAAAATCGAATTTACTCTGAACATACCTTACTTCGAGTGAAAATAGCAAAAATCTGATAATCACGATCTTATCTAAACTTTTGCCCCAATACGTATGACGATGTCCTTATAAGGTTCATAAGAAATTTACGAATAAGGGGAATATCGCGTGAAGATGGTGCTCGAAAAACATGGTTTTCGATAAAACATTGCTTCAGATCAGAGGTAATAACAAAAATCTGATAATCAGAAACTTCATGAAAAGATGAGGAAGCAATAGGCGATAGATTTACATCATAGTGAACATAAAACTAGAGATGAGGCAAACGTCATTAATCAATAATCGCGTAAAGATCAAAATTGGTCGTGAAAATTTGAATTCGCGCAATTGGGAAAACACACCATTTGAGGACACTAAGTCAACGTATTATTCCCGGTTTTTGGGTACGGCTCTCAACCTTGACGGTCCCTAAATTATTTACCATTAACATAGCACTCTCTTTTTTTTTCAGATGCAAAAAAAACACTATTATTTGTTTTTTTTCTTCACAACTACCCTCATCGCGAAAGGAACGACAGTCGATGGATAGCCCTTGTTTTTAGTTGTTTATGATCCGCCGACTCAACGGGTCAGCAAAAATTCAAGAATTAGGGAATCTAAATCACAAATCGCTCACCATGATTGAGAGCTCATAGAGCACTTTATTCGGTGGAAATAATTGCAAAATGATAATATTTGTTTTATATGGACATTCATCGGCAATATAGTGTCGATCAACGGATCGGTCTAGTTTTTTGAAGAATCTGTGGTTCGCCGACTCACCGGAGTTGCCTTTTTCAAGGAATAATGACCCTAACAAGCACGCAATTTTGTAGTATTGTTTATCCGAAGCCTACGTGATTGACATTGCATCAGGCGCGAACCGCTAGTGATATATTAAATCTGACGCGCCGACTCAACGGGTTTCTCGGTTTCACGGGTATCTTTCAAGCAACACTCAAAATATTTTTTAAACGACTCACTCTGAGCATCTTGAGTGCTCCCTCGCACACCTGCATCCCGCGACTCTCGAAGACCTCCACCGAACCGAGATACTATAGAGGAGAGTGATTAGGTATTACCATGCACACTCTAGGTATGATCTGGTGATAAAAACAGAAAACGCAAATTTCTCACAACCGCTTACAATTAGTATAAATTACATCCAACGACGAATAATCAAAATAAATCAAAAAATTTCAACCAGACAGCCCCTAGTTTCATCAACTATTTATTAGCATAGCTGGAGAAAGCGAAATGATTTTGCGGACGTTCATGAGTGAAAAAATGCATTTAACCAAACTGGCGCAACAGGAAACAAGATTCTTATCAACTATATCAGCTGAAATTGTCCCCTGATCATCGTAATCTACCGTACCTTGACTTGGAAAGTGCACAGCCCAGCGCGCACCGCGCCCTCATCCGGATGCCACGCGTCCGGGCCACCCGTACCTGGAATTTAGCAAATTTAAAATAAAACAAATTATACGCTTATTCCCTTCTTCAATACCTTAAATTATGTAAAGTAAATTACTACTAAATTATGTAAATTACTACTCCGCGTTTCAACTACTGTTCGAAACACGTATTTAGTTGCCAGGTCTGAGCAATATTTGCGGGTCTCTGAGCATAAACAAATTTAAAAACTTACGAACACTGATGGCATTGAAGATTAGCTTATCCATCCAAATACTACCACAACCTTTGTCTACAAATCAATAATTGCTCACCCGACGCACCGGCGGCCGCCTCTCCCCGCACCAGCTCGCCTCCTCCGCGTCTTTAATTAAATCATTATTTAAATTAATACAAAATAACATGGAAGTAATCTTAGTATTGTTCAATTGAAATTTCAGAATATTTAGTTTTTCTTCAAGACAAAGCTCCGTGTCAATCACTGGGACAACTTGCCTGTGATCAAAATAAACTACTGCAACTCGAGTCTCGCTAGTCACCATCCAATTTCTTACGAATATTCATTATATTAATTTAATTTTTAAAAATACTTGGAGGGTATCCTGAGCGACTTCCGGATGCGGTCCATTCCGCGCGTGAGCAGACCACTAGGAAAATATTAATTTTATTAATAATTTTACAATCAATTTCAGTGAAAATTTGAGAAAAGCGCTCGGAAACCCCACTGCATGGACGAAAACTCACGCAGAAAAAAAGGTAAGTTACTATGTGCGCCCGAAACAAAGATGAAGGGACCATGGGCAACCGAGAACTGATTCACAAGAGAATAAGAAAGATGCAGAGAAGAGGAAAGAGGGAAATGGGAAGGAAGACCTCAAACATTCTCTCTCAGCAATCTTCGCCCTTTTTCAATCACGGGAATATGAAAAGGTCCCAACAGCAGACTCTTCGGGGGGAAAAATAGACTGCATCCATTTCACATTATGGTGAATGAATGACGACCCACTCACAAAGTCAGAATTTATCATATAACTATTTAGTACTATATTCACAAAATTCACCATCAAATCAGCAATGCCGAGTTGAAACTACTTTCTTTGGACTTTGAAACGAGAATGCGCCTGGTGCAACAATCTAGCTGGATATCCCCATCTGGTAAGTCCACATTATCCGACCTCTGGCCTCCTCCTCCTAATCTAATCCCATTGTCTCCTCCCCCTCTCTCCCCTAATCTCTCGTCCATTCCATTCTCTCAGGAGTCCTAACGCAATTCAGATGCTTATTTGGCCCGATGGGAAGAAGAGTATGGACAACCGAATGAACGAATTTTTCGAAGAGAGATAAGATAAATATTCCGTTTTCGCTCGAATAAAATCGAAGGTGCTATCTCTAATGAATGAAGAGTTGTTTGAAACAGCGAGTGACGTGGTTGCAAAAAAAATGCGAGTTATGCACACAACTGCCAAGTTTCAGTGTTGAAATGCGGAAACGAACAAGATATCCCTGGAGGGAAAAAGGAACTAAAGAAACATCTGCCCCGTTCACACACAAAAAAATCGCCCATCAAATCCCCAGTGATTTCACCCAACGGAAGATACGGATAGATAAAAGGAACTGGAGGTGAAAGGAGAACAATAATAAAGGGTGGTTCGGAATGGGGGCTCACTAACGGGTAGATCAATACAGCCTGAATTTGTTATTAGCATTACCTCAACACGCAAACCTTTCGTCTTTCTCGCTAGCCTGTCAAGCGAAATTGGAAATCTTTTTTGGAACACGAATGAGAAGAGCGAGTAAGAGTTGCAAGTAGAAAAACTGCGTCAAAGGGGTCGATGACTGCTAGTTTAGAGTGGTTTACAGTGAAAACAGGGGAAATATCACGCGATTTTGGCCAATTCAGGGAGGTTTCTCGCTGTCAAACTGAGCTAATCAACACGAAAAGAGAGTTGGGGACGACGCGAACTCACTCCCTGATCACATTCTAGTCTAGGACGAAAAAGGTTTCAATGATAGACTAAGAGTGCAAAGAGAGTGAAATGAACGATTCAGAAGGCGAATATGAGGAGCAAACGGAGAAAAAGAAGCGTCAAACGACTATCTCTGTCTTGATCGAGAGAGATGAGAAGGAGGACCGGAAAGAGCAGCAGGCGCGTCAACGCGCTGCATAAACTGCGCCAGCCCTCAGGCAATAGACAGGCCTGAGAAGAGAGACGCGCGAGTGGTGCCTCCTTGTCTCTGTCAGTGAATGTGAATGGTTCGCTGATTGCAAGGCCGGCCCTATTGTCTATTCAGCTGTTACTATTATTGAAGCCAGTAAACCGTATCGCGCACGTGGTAAACAACAATTTGCAGAAAAAATTAATTAGCTAATTAGTGAATGGACTCACGGTTTGTTCTGGGGCACGACGATAGTAGTGGATGAGGCCAGGGCTAGCGCATCTTGAGCTGGTGGAGCCTGCATTTTATTATTTTATGATTTGTATCGACCGCTAAACATTGCAAAGTTGATAAGATAGCGTTCAAAATGCACGGTATTACTCACAGTCTCGATTGACTGGCATCGATACAGTTACTCTTATCTGTTTGATGAGGAGAAGATCAAATGAGGAGCAAAAAAATGAAGAGAAAGGCGGGTTTGACTCACGACCGGCGCATTTTCTGTGTTGCCTCGACGTCTCCGGCGAGTCAGCCGCTGCGAGATCGAGCGGGTGAAGCTGGACATTAGCCTGGAAATTAAATAAATATAAAAAATAATATCAAAATAATAAAATAAAAAGAAGAAAGGAACAAACTCAAAGACCACTCGCGAACCAAGGCAAAAGTAGGTAAGTGGTAAGTGCGCGATTCAAGGGGCACTAACGCGATGACAATGGCGAGTGAACACTCGTGAACTGGAAACATTCGCCTAATCGCTAAATCGAATCAATAACCGACAGTCTCGACAGCAGTGCGAGCGCGCCTGCGCAGCGTGCAAACAGTACTGGAGACTATTTGGACTGGTCCTACAGTGTTTGGGATAGTTCCCGATCGACAACTACTTTTATTTATTTACATTTTTTCTACAGTATCCCACATTAATTTAAATTATTATACTAACTAATTTAAATATTACGAAAGCGAGAGAGAAAATGGCGTTGACGGATACATGGAAAATGATAAGCGAGAGATTGTTTTGCGAGACGGGCGTACCGTACTGAGAAGGAGAGAGGGGTGCTTACATCTCGGTATTGCAGTTCGGGGCCTGTCAAGAGGGAGGGAAGTGAAGGGAGGAGAGCGATGAAAGCAATGGAAAAGCCGATGAAAAGCGTGAGATGATTCATAGGCATTGATAACACCGACGGACCCTTATCGCCTTTCCATCACAGCAAGATGTCATCTGACGAGGAGTTTTGACCTACCGAGACATTTCACACTCTGCCTCCCCCTTCTCTCCCTCTTGTTGACCTACCCCCGCATCTCCTCTTTCATTAAGGCTCCTCTTTCACCCTTCTCCCCACTCATAATTGATTATTACCGTAGCCACGACCGTACTTCCTCATCACCAAATCGATATTGTCATCTGGAAGATGAAGCCCTTCTCAATATCCGAATGACGTGACTACCGTAGTCTCTCTTCCTTCTCTCGTCGTTTCGCCCTCTCCAGGCCTCACACGCTCTCTCGCCAACCCCTTTCTAGGTTCTCTCGTCTCCTTTCACGAGACGTCCATATCGATCGGGCTCGGTCGTCCCCCCCTCTCTCTTCTCCTTCTTCTCCTCTCAATGAGGAGAGAAGGAGGCTTTGCCACCTTTCTTTCCTCATCAATTTGACCTACTTTTCGCGATATTTCCGAGTACCGCCTAGAAATACCCAAATGAAGATAATCCCACTTCATTCTGCTCATAGTTTCTGTGATAGAAGCCTTGCAATGACAAGGAATCTTCTCCCATTCTAACATTCCAAGCCCCATCCTCTCTGGCACTCATTTTCGCCATCAGAATTATCAAAATTACGAATTGGTCTCTCCATTCTGGACACTCTCTCGCTATTTGTGAGATTATAATAACGAGATGTATTCTCCACCATGGAATCTCTAGTCCCATTCCTTCTTTTATTATTCTTCCTTGTTTGTCGCGTAACGTCATCCACCTTTCTGCTTGGTAGCGCTCCCGGATCTCCATTTAGCTCTCTCCATTCTGCACACTATCTCTCCAGGGAAACTTGAAAGTGTGCAGAATGGAGAGAACTATTATTCGATTCGAAAGCACTACTTCGATAAAGAAAAGATCAAAGATCAATTTCCCCCATTCCAGGTATGCTTGGGACCCTAGTCCTCTGCCTCATCGGCACCACGTGGGCGCAACTCGATTTGAGCGAGGTGAGGATTCCACGATTTCCGAATCCGGAATCTGAGAGCCGTCGAGTAGACTTTGCGGATAGTTTCTCTCTCTATTTTGCACACCTTTTCACCGCTCAGATTGGTAAAAAAGTGTGCAGAATGGAGAGAGATGCTGTTCGATACTACAATACTACCTATCTGTCTTCTGTCCATCTTCGTGCATTTTCGATGAACTTTACTTTCGTAGATAGACTGAGTCCCTGCTCTTGCTCCAGCAGGAGTAAACATTTGCTTCCGGAGAACCGGCTTTTACCCGAGAGCCGTCATTCAGAACGGGATCTCGCTCGGGGACTCCGACTTGCTCGGCGGTCTGGCGACCAGGGACGCAGAGCCGCTGCCCGCTGGCCCACTCAAGTTCGGCACCAAGTACATGACGGGAGGTACGGTAGTCGCACCATCGATCGATAACTGGCTTAATTACTAAAAAAAATGGATAACTGACCTTATTCCCCTCAGGAGCTGGAGAGGGAGACCAGCAACTCACCGAGGACGGAGAGTACAAGCACAGAGCGGAGGTAATTCAGAATCTGTCATCAAAAGGAGAGAGAAAACTGTGCAAAAGCGTGTCTTTTTAGTGAGATATCTCTAATATTTCGAATTGGAAAAGACTTCCGCACCTCCTTTCTGCACAAATTGCAGAGCGACGTATGAATACGGAGAAAAAAGAAAATCGATCAACGTAGTGTCGCCGGAACGTAAACTAGCTCTCTCCATTCTGCACACTTTACGGTCTGACCGGAAAGTGCGTGCGTAGAATGGAAAGTGCACTAATCAATTAGATTTTTCTAATATTCCGTATTTTCGAAAATCAATAATTGCAGGTGAAGTCGGACAACGTGTTGCCTGCCTACTGCGAGCCACCCAATCCGTGCCCTGTCGGATACACTGCCGTGAGTTGTGACCCCGATTGGCCTACCGTCGTCAATCAGTGATTACTGTAGCCTTCCCACTTACATCCTGAACGATTCCATCGAGGTTCTATTCCTGACGTTATTCTCTCCTTTCAATGGATAAGTTTCACGCGCCGTTTAAATTCTTGAAGGAATTGAAATTTTCAATAAGTTCAATGTCCCGTTGTAAAATATCCAATCTCGATTTAAACATTCGTGCGGCCCCACCTTACTGGAATCGCAACCGTACCCTACCGTAACCCTACCATAACCCACTTCACTTAAGGAGCACGGTTGTCTGGAGGAGTTCGAGAACTCGGCCGAGTTCTCTCGCGGGTACCAGGCCCAGCAGCACTGCATCTGCGATCAGGAACATATGTTCAAGTGAGTAAGACCCACAACTCGACTACCGTATCCTACGGCATCCGGAGTGCGGCCGGGGCGCAATCGTGATTTCGAGTGTTTTTCGAACTGTGTCGATAACCTCACAGGTTAAAAAAATCCTCTATTTCGAAAGCGCGCTGGATCTCATCGGGAAATTGTATCTACCGTAATCCAATTATCCATTTTCCAGCTGCGCCAAGGACGAGGCCAGCGACTCCGCCGACAATCTGCAGGTAAATTGATTAGTGATGGTGAAATAGGATTGAGTAGGGATGATGTAAACTCTGCTCTCTCCATTTTGCACACTGTCTTGTTCCTCTGACCAGAAAAAGTGTGTGCAGAATGGAGAGAGGTAAAACCGAAACAACATCACTACTGTTTCCTTATTGTTCATACAAAAACAGTCGTTTGCTTGATAGTTCGTCTTGCAATTTTATTTTATTTTGGACACCATGCCCATTAGGCCAGGGCGGCCTACCGCCGGGAACGCTTGACGGAGACTAGTGTCTGACTGGCATGCCGACGCAGGCAGGTTCGACTCCCGCCCGCAGGTGATGTTTTGCAAGAGGTAGAGAAAGGCCCTGTGGCACAATTTACGCTGTGTGGTCGGTTTGCATATCTCATGAACGACGCTTCGGAGACCTTCAAAATTATACAAATTCTGAAAGATTGAGGCGCGCGCCTTTCTCTACCTCTTGCAAAACATCACCTGCGGGCGGGAGTCGAACCTGCCTGCGTCGGCATGCCAGTCAGACACCATGCCCGAAAAAAAATTAAATTAAAAACAATAATCAGAGCATGCTGGAGGACAGCGAGGAGGAGATCAAGCACCAGGCCATGATCGCCAAGAAATTCCACGAGAAGAGAGGAGGAGAGAGCTTCGTGAGTTTTAGAAATGCAATTTGCTCTCTCCAATCTGCACACACCCTCGCCGATCGGAGAAAATACCCGAGATAACAAATGCCCATTCCCCCTAGCACAGACCGGAACCATACCTGAACCTAGTACTGTGGTTCCCGTGGACCCATTTCGTTGATTCGATTTTTATCCATGATATCCCTGAATGCAGAACGACTCTCTCCATTCTGCACACTCTCTCGTCACTGTCGACGGAGTGTACAGAATGGAGAGAGTGCCGACATCAATATTCAAAGCATTTACACGAATTTCATTTGACTTCGTAACAACATTATTACACTCCCTCCACTAACTCCGGTTCTTCCAGATCCCCAGAAAGAAGCGATCCATCGACCCCGCCCATCACGCGCCCAACCCCTACCTTCAGGTAACGAAGCTGGTCCGCCGATCTTCTAATCTGACTCACCGAAGCAGTACCGTACCTTAGACCTACCGTACTCCTTTCAGGGTGAGCCGCTCCGATCGATGCAGAAGAAGGACGGTCGCAAAAGCAGCTGGTCTCACTAGATTATCGATTGATTTCATCCATTCCAATATATTCCAATCAATAATCAATCAAGATCTCACCACCCCCGACCATATACCATCTCGCCGTATGGGTTGTCTCCCACCATTCGCCCCTGTTCCCTGACTACTGTAGTTTCCACTTCCCGGTTATTGATCGATACACACACTCCATCCTGAAGAGACGAGAGACATCCATCCCTGTGTACACAATTACGCATAAAACAACGTTAATAAGAAGGATTTTCATCGATTTATCGACTGCTCTGCACAGTGAAAAGAAAATCGTACAAATTTCTACACCAACTAATACGATGGAGGTGTGAAGTCGATGCGGGAAACATAACAACACTAAATTAAAACACAAAGAATATGAAATTTGAATAAAATAATACGATGATTTTTCGTGCTCATATCCATCATTTATCGATGTGAATGAGAGAACTAAGTTTTGTGAAAAGGAGTCTCCGTTTAACAATATCATAGATTATTCATGATCTAAATTATAGTTTTCATTCTCGTAATTTTTCATTAGCAATTTCTTTGATTTATCGATTGACTTGCACGAATAAAAAAACGGGAATCACATGGTGGAAATTATTGCTGTGTTGTAGACCCGAGTCAAGAATGCGAAGATGCTCTGTGGCAAGGAGAGAAACTACTATTTCGAAATTAAGTCTAATAAATAATTAGTCTAGCGAGGAATAATTCTATGGAATCTTTGGCATGACGAATCTTCAGTTCTTGTTCAACATCGTCGTTCGCTTGCGATGCTTTTTGAAAGCTGGAAAATGCTATTCGATGTCGAATGCTAAGAGGTTGGACATTTTTGTAAGCCATGAAATTGTCAATATGCTTCACAAAAATGATCCCTTTTTACTAGTCGTTGGAATAAAATTTTCACAAAACAAATTCAAAAGCTGAAGATTGACAATAACTCACGAACTGCGTTGCTCTGCGTGTTTCCGCAAACCGGACTGAAAAGTATTTTGTAAAACATATTTTTGGTTTTTGTCATTCGTCTTCCGTCTTCAAGACTGAACGCAATAACTATGATAATTAGGGATGAAGGACGGAAAACCATTTTGTTCGAAATGCGCTTGAGACAAATATTTCGTCTGGGTAGATACCCAATATTTATCGTTCAAATCATTCCGACTTTGCGAACAGTCAACTCTACTGCTTATTTAGTGAGGTCGTTTCGGTTTTGACTCTCTCCATTCTGCACACTCTCTCGTTTCTCTGATTGGCCAGAGAGTGAGCAGAATGGAGAGAGCCAAAACCAAAATTACATCCCTAATATTCACCTGAATAGATAGCAGTTTACACCAGCTGCCGAGGCCTGACAGAACTCATCCGTGTGTGCTGAAATTGTTGTTTATTTTTTATTTATTTTTTTTTTCGAAAATAGAATAATTTTTATTACCGATGTAGGAGAAGAATCCAGTGCCACAGATCGCATCGAAGTATCTGAAGAAGACTTTTGCAAATATTTGAAACAGTGAAAAAATCGTTTTTAAAAAATAATTTCATTTTCGAAATGAATGATGACAATTTCAAATGAGTTTCACAGCTCTTTCAAATGAGTGATGTAGATTTTTTTCAATGAGCCCTTTATTTTCCACGGTATCCTCAAAATAGTTCAACCCGACTGTCCAGAAGGGATGTAAATTCGGATTCGGCGATATCCATTCTGCACACTATCTCGCAGGACAGAGAAACGAGATAGTGTGCAGAATGGAGAGAGCCAAAACCGAAACGGCATCCCTACCGTCCGGTGACGTCTTCTGCCACTGCTTGCACTGCTCGTTTCGAAGCCTCGGCGTCGTTGGGAACGATGTTCTGCCAATTTATTTAAATAATTTATTATACTATTATTGGATCTCAATGTTGTCGTTAGTTCACTGAAATCACTGCTTAGTTTTCATTAGATTCGACTTCGAAATCCGGGAAATTATCTCTCCATTTTGCATACTTTCAATGGGTGCGCAATGAAGAGACAATGGCTCGTATTGCGAACTCGATTCTGCACAACAACAAAAAATAATAGATACATTGATCTTTTCCTATTTAATTTCAAAAAAGGAGAAAACAAACTATGCTAAACCTAAGTTTTCTGATAAACGCAGAAAATTGTTCTCGCTCACCCGCTCTATTATTTCTTTCAACCTCATGCTGTTGCACTTGTCCTCGTTGATCGGAGTGAGTTCCTGGGAAGAATCGATTGATACAGTACTCTCGGATCGATACCGCATGCAATAATGGATACCGTATACCTCCTGCACTTGCTGCGGCAACTGCACCGGTGCACACGACCCATCGGAACACTGAAAAAGGCAACGAGTTAGTGATAAAAACGGCATCGACTCCTCATTTCACACACTCTCCCGCCGTTCAGAGAGACGAGAGAGTGTGCAAAATGGAGAGCGTCGAATGTCAATTTGTCATCACTACCACGATTGCATCATCGTTAGTAAATACATTGGTCTGTTGCTGTCGAAGAACACATTATCACACATATCAATAATTAAACAATTTCGGAATATGTTTCACAGTCATTACAAGGGCGTTCAATTTCAGTTGGATTGGATGTGACCTTGAGGTATGATGCAAAAAACTCAATTACAAACGCTTTTGCATTTCCTATTCACGAAGAAATCTCTCATACAGAATAGGGGTACTGTTTCTGGTTCTGCTCTCTCCATTCTGCACACTTTCCGCCAACCGATAGCGCAGAATGGAGAGATCAGGGCGTTATTGTTCGGTTTTCATATTTATTAATTCCGCAAACTCTGACTTCTGTAGGACAAACTATAGTGTGCAAAATGGAGAGAGCTCAAAGCTGGAAGCATCGTCCCACTCACCGTCACTCCACTCATGGCCGAATTGTGAGGCTGCGGGGCCTGTTCGTCCAAGTCGAATTCCATGCCCTCAGGCTCGGTCCGAGGCGGCGGAGTGATCATGGTGGGAAGAGTCGGCGAGGGAGTCTGAAGATGTGATCTTTGATCTTTGACAGTGGTAATGCCGTTTCAGTTCCCTACTGTCTCAATTCCGCACACTCTTTTGTCGTTCTGATTGGCGAAAGAATGTGCAGAACAGAGAGACAAAATATCCGTAATGACAGCTCTAACTTTCAGCCGTTAATTGGAGTTTACTGTTCTAGGTATTGCTAGAGTAGTCAATCTTTGATCTTTGTTCAGTTACCAACCGGCTCTGATACGGGTGGGGTTGGCGTGAAGGCGATGTAGTCAGGTGGGGGCGGAGACGGCTAAAACTTTGATCTTTGATCTCTTATAAATGTATCTAGAACATTTTTTTTTAGAAAACGACCAAATGGATGAATATTGATCACTTCCTACAGTAATTTTACGAAGCTGCGCATCAGAAGTCACTACTTTTTTCTAGATTTTACTCTTGTTTTTTGAAGCTTGTTTAGGATAACTGAACGATTGATTGTCCAATAATGCAGTTTCGGACTGAAGACATGCTGACAAACATCCATCACCAGGGCGAATCTCTCCATTCTGCACAATCTCTCGGAGGTCAGAGAAACGAGAGAGTGTGCTGATAGAGAGAGACTGATTTTCGATTCGGAGACTCTACCCATCACCACATCCCCAGTGTGAGTCTTCGGAAATTTGTTCGGTTTTCTGCTCTTCGAAACATGGTTGCGAGTGAAAGAAAGAGTTGCAAAAAATGTCCGTGTGTAAGAACCCACCACCGTGCGTGCAACACCCATGCAAAGTGCCAACAATTTATATAAATTTAAAAAAAGAGAGAAAACAACAAAAATACACGCAACAGAGACACGACTGATAAATAATAAAGGGTCTTCGGTAGTGTAAAATTGTCATAGTTATTAGGTAATCTACTGACAGTTTTGCGAATGCCATAGATTCATGGAGGGAATAGGTCGAATCACGATTGATTCTCATGCTAATTCCCTGATATTCCAACTATGGATCAGTGTTGCCTGATCGAATATTACTCACTCCATTCTGCACACTATCCCGGTCAGAGCAACTTGAGTGTTTGCAGAATGGAGAGAACTACAATTCGATTATACATCACTACTAGGTATGTACGAATGATGAGACTGTCTTTCCGGTCAGCGATTCAGTCATCATTCTTACCACAAGTTCGATTCTCTCATCATCGACCCAACCAGAACAGATGAGGGGATAGTTGGTCACCCAACACGTTCATGATGCCATTCCTCATCTCCGGAGAGGGACTCACGAAGGAGAGAGGAGGGAAGAGAGTGAATGATGGAGCAGGGGTACTGTAGGTGAAGGCGGGGGTACTGTAGAAGACGGGAGGAGGAGGGGTACTGTAGAATGGCCGGGGAGGCTGGGCAGAGGCGGGAAGGTACATGGAGGAGGGTTGGGAGTAGTCTCTGGAAGGAGGTTGCGTCGTCAATAGTCAATGAGGCATTACAAAAAATATTTTGGAAGCAAACTGATCATGAAATCATTTCCAAATGAATTCAATCGCCATAGTAGAAGCTGTGAAACCTATTCTAAATCGGACAGATTCACTTGGTGGAATTGTAATTTCTTCATGACTAATCGATTCACAAATAATGAGTAATTTGAAATTGAAACATACACGGGCATATGTGGCTGATTGGAGAAGCGATAGCCATGTCTCTCCATCCCGAACATTGGAGCGATCTGAAGCCATTTCATGAAGAGAATTTCTCCAGAAACGCATAGTGATACCGGATCGAATAGTTGCTCTCTCCATTTTGCACACTACTTCGTTTCCTTTATCGGTGAGAGAGTGTGCAGAATAGAGAGAGCACTATTTTGGTCTGGAAAACCTAGTTTGACGTCTGCATCTGGCAAATCTCATTTTTAAAAAATTCCAATAGTTTGAAACTCGAAATCCAAATTATCAGTAAATATTGATCTTTGATCTTCTCACCTTTCCACTCGGATCCATTCCATAAGTCGGCTGTTGTTGCACGTGACGAGGCACGTGATTCGACTGAAATTAATATTTTAAATAACTAAAGTTATCAAATTTCCAAATAATTGATTTTGATACACACGCAATGCATCACACATTGCTACAGACAAGTCGGGATCGTTTTTATAAAGAAAGTGAAGCATATTCGAAAGAGGCTCCGATTTTCAACTCAGTTTTGGTTCAGACACTTTCATTTCTCTGTCCTCATTGGTAGTATTCGGAATGGTGAAAAATCCAGTCCAACCTGTTGATCCCTCGACTTGAGCACTTGTAGATTCTTGTCTGCAATCAACGGTGTCTGGTTGTTGAACTCCAGTAATTCGTTGCCTCCTGAAATTATGTTAATTAATTAATTAATTAATATCTCTCTCTCCCTCTCTAGCAGGTAAGTATCTATCTCGTCCTAAAATTACATATGGATGACGAAAGGCTTGCTTCTAGAGGTACAAGATTCATCTTCCCGAATTCAAACTCACGCAGAAACAAACTTTCGACTCGAATAGTCCTCTCTTCATTCTGCACACTCTTAGTACATCGGACCGGCCAAAGAGCGCACATAACGGAGAGATAAATACCGGTAATATACAATGGTTTTTATGTGGTATTTCTGCGTGCGATCTTCTTCATTGATCAATCAGTCCCGATCGAAGGCTATGTAGCATGGTCTGTCTTCTCGTTTTCTGCCGGTTCTCGTACAAAGTGGTCACAATTCCCATCTCGCTCAAGCGAGATAAGAGCCTTCCTCGATTATCTCTCCCTTTTAATAGAGATTCCGTTTCGGCTCCCTGCTCTCTCCGTTCCGCACACTCTCCCGTAGCTCTGACTGGAGAGATAGTGTGCAGAATGGAGAGAGCAGGGAACCGAAACAACATCTCGTCTAATATCCCTGATCATCCGAGCGGAAGGAAGAGAAAGGAGAGGAGTGAGTGAAGGGGCGATGAACACTAACTGGTATTACTCAGAATGGGATAGTGAAAGGGGGGTTGCGTAAAACGAGATTGTGAGTCGTCAGCCGCGAAAGAATAACAATGGGCTGGAGAGATTTGGACACGAATCGATGGCGGTGTTTTACCAGGAAGCAACAACGGAGGCTACCCCAATTTCGCGTGCTCTCTCGTCTCTCTAACCGACGAGAGATCACGCAAAATGAGGAGAGTCGATGCCCATTTGTCATCACTAGCAACAACGGAAGATCAGGAAGAGGAGCCAACAGTAGCTCTCTATCTCCATTTTGCACACTCAACACTTTGACCGATGAGTGTGCGCAGAATAGAGAGATCCGAAAACCAGTAGCAACAACTATGAGTCAGGAAGTATGGCCAATCGACAGAGTCGGCAACAAGAAACCGTTTTAGACACATTTGTTGGTCCGATCAGCGGCAAAGTGTGCAGAATGGAGAAAGCTGCTATTTTCGCAGGCAAGAATTTCAACATAGTGCTTGAATACGGGAGGGATCATTGATTATATCTCACCGGAAGTATTATTGGTCAGCAATCGACTGATTCGTGTTGGCTGCATGCTGTGGTTGCTACCGTCGTGTCGCTTGAAGGCCTGAAATGTATAGTAGTATCTCTCTCCATTCTGCACACTCTCTAGACACTCTGACCAGAACGCTCAAAGTTCCGCCAAAAGCTAGAGAACGTGTATCTTTGTTACGTTTTCTTACACACCAAAGCATCCGGAAAAATTGTACAGTTAGGTAGAAAGAAAGCTCACGCCGGAAAAGAGGAAACCCGGAAAATATAAGCCGATCACCTTGTACAATCTGTTTCGCCAGCTTCGAATGGTCTCCATGGTGTCTCTGTTCATGTTGCCAGTGCTCTCTCCCCGCTTCCGCTTTTTAGGAGTGACCCTGAAATGCTTGACCTACCTACCGTAATTATCGATTATCGATCAATGATTACTTCTAGACGATGATCTACCGTAGGCGGTCATCGATTATGGTAGAATAATCTATTTTTCTCGTTCGTTTCACGCTTAATTTTCGTGTTTCTCAGTTGAGTTTCAGAGCGCAATGACTCGAAACAAGTTTCTTTCCAAGCAATACGTATCGTTTTGATACGCCGAAATACAAAGCTCTCGTTCATGCCATCTAGTTTCTGATGAAAATTCTCGGATTTTCAATTATGATAATATATTTAAAATATCACCGACCTCTGCGTAGTCATCAGTTTTTGGGGCTGCGTTTCTCCGGAAGTGTCGCCAGCCATTCCCGTTCTGCAGAATCAGATGTTACCATGCCCCCCCCCCCTGGCACACTCAGATTTGCACGGCTGTACTAACATTTTCAGTAATGATGCCAGTTCGAATAGAAGCTCACTACATTCAGCAAGTTCTCTGGAGAGACAGTGTGCAGAATGGAGAAAGTTACTAGTAGATCAGGTAACAATAGCGAAACGATGACATCTTTGTATCGCGATATACTGCTTAAGGTTGTAAACTCTGTGGCATCATCATTCAATGATCGTATCCTTACCGTACCCAAGCCCGACTCACTTTGTGATCGTCCTCTCCGCACTCTGCTCCCACTGGCTCTGCTTTTGCAGGCGAGACTTCGGCTCGGGCTTCCAGTCAAAGTGCTGACGATGACCTACCAAGCAATCGATTAAATAATTACTGTATCGTAGTGATCTACTCTATTGATTATTGCAGTACTGCAGCGATTCATTTCCGTCTCGAACGTATTCGAAACTGTTAGGTTTAATTTAGCTCACAAAAAGGAATAAACACGGTGATTCTCGATTTAAGGGTGATCAACGGGTTAAAAAAATTTTCTATTCTACAGTATCCGCCAACTACTGTATACCTGATCGCTGCTGCCGCGCATCTAGTGGCGGGGGCGACGGGATCAGGGTCGGGTGCACATTAAGGGCTGGAAATCGATAATCCAGAGTACGGTAATTGAGAAAAAGTGCGGTAGCTCACGAGGCGGAGGAGGAGGCTGTTGGCCGAAGGGCTGCGGCTGGAAGGGCGGCGCCGTCGTCCACTGGAGTACGGTAGAGTACGGTAATCGATCGATCGGAGCGAGACCTACCGTAAGCCAGGGATTCGCTGCGGGAGGCGCGACCGCATGGGGGATCGGCTGCTGGAATGGGGGTTGCTGCATCGGCTGCGGCTGCTGCAGCCAGGGATTGGTCGCCGGCGGCATGCCCCACTGCTGCTGCGGCTGCGGCTGCGTCATCGGAGCGGCGTTCCAGGATCCTAAAGGGAAAAGGGATGGAGTGGATACGGTAGGATTATGGTACCTTCCGGGGCCGCGGGATCCTCCGAGGACAGGATCTCGAGAGCGCCCGATTCCTCGCCGAAGTACTTGTTCAGATTGTCCAGTAACTTGTTTTTAAGAAATCTGCAACAGATCCATTGGCACTAATCATTCCGGTTTGAATTATAGCTCTCTCCATTCTGCACACTCACTGTCCGACCGGCAAGAAAATGTGTAGAATAGAGAGAGCCAAAAATAAGATAGCTTTCCCAGTTGGTGCCGTAGCTTCTACAGCATCTCTACTAGTGTTTCCGGATCGAATAATAGCTCTCTCCATTCCACACTCTCTCTCCTTTCTATGACAGATAATAATAATACTAATAATTTATGAGAGAGTGTGCAAAAGAGAGAAACTAGTCGATCAGGCAACAATAATCCCTACCGTGTTCGGGAGCCGTGCAGACTAGTAGAGTATGCTCGGACGTCTTCCTTCGACGAATCAACATGGGAAGCGACGGAGCGAGCGCGCTTCCGTGATCTACAATTATCGATTTTCCTTCTCCACCGTATCCGACCGTATCCCACCTCGGTTGTCCAAACTCCGTGGAGGACCCCTCATCGATCAGGTCGTCCGATTCTACGGCTATTGACGTTCTGAATACGGTATTCAGTGGATCAATAAATCGATTACT
Source organism: Pristionchus entomophagus (assembly GCA_036245825.1). Taxonomy (NCBI): domain Eukaryota; kingdom Metazoa; phylum Nematoda; class Chromadorea; order Rhabditida; family Neodiplogasteridae; genus Pristionchus; species Pristionchus entomophagus. Next base: position 13,211,882 of record BTSX01000001.1, read on the forward strand.
CCGCTTACCGTAACCTCGTCGGTGTGGTCAGCGGGAGTACGGTACTTCTCGAATCATGCAGTGCACCGATCAGAACGGGGAGAAGCAAGAGGAGTGGTCGCATAACGACCCAGTGAGCGGCGGACACCAACTGAGTCGACGGAGAGGTGGTAGATGCTGGGAATTAGTGATGCTGGATCGAATATTAGCCCTCTCCATTTTGCACACTATCTCATCGCTCTGACTTTTGATAGAGTGTGCTGAATGGAGAGGGTCAGAACCGAAACAAGATCACTACTGGGATTGATAGGATTCGCTCGAGTTCGCTTGATCAGAGAAGCGAGAGATAAGGCGAAAACGAGAGACGCAGTGACAAAGGAATCGGGAAAGTAACCGTTTAATGACATTCGAGAAAGTGTGATTGCGGTTGTTTCATGCAGAAATGTGCAGAAAAGACGAGTTAGCGGTAATTTCCTGAACGATAAGCAAGCGCGAAAGAGCAGATCTTTAGAAACATTCAAAGAAAATGCATTAGTCTAGTGATGAGCAATGGCAGTAGAGTGGGTCTATTAGGGATGTCTACTCATGGAAGGAGAGGAGGGGAGGGAACAGGGTTCATATGTGAAACGGCTCGATGGATGAATCAATCCCTTCGAGCGAGAAAGGCGTTCCATTAGGAGAGTGAGTAGAGATGGGGGGATACGAGTAAGTTGGGAATGGACTGAGTCTCTTGGACTGTCTCCGACCAGTCTCCAGGGGAAAGAACACTCCAGTAGTGTAAACAAACTGTGTGAATTGCACCATCCTCCCACCCCATCTCCCTATCCCCCTATCCCGTTTTGAGTATAGTGGTACAAGTAGATCAGATCACCCACGGGGGGAAAGTGAGGAGAAGTAGAGAGGAAAAGGAAGGTGGTGTGCCAGGAGGAGTGGAACAGTGTGCCAGTGAGGAAGGAATGAGGGGGAGGAATGACCGTATACCTGCGGTTATGATTTACACGCCTTTTCCCCAGCCAGACACAGGAACACGACGCACTCGCTTTTTGATGGGGTATGATGTAATGGGAATGGCACGGCGAATTGGGAGATTTATGATGGACACGAGAGGAATGGCGGTAGATCAGAGGAGAGATAAAGGAGGCAAAAGGCACCGATCATGATCAGTGGTCAGGAAGATTCCCCCCCCCCTGAAATTACCCGCGAAAGACAGATAATTGATGTTTACCTGCAATCAAATCGTGAAAAATAGATAGAGTTATGTTTTTTTTCTAATATTGAAATTCCCAGTGAATTAAATTATCGCTGATTACACTCAGAATTGTAAGATTTGAGTACGGTATCACACCATGAAAATGGATTTTCACGATGCGGTTGTGCACGGCCTCCGATCCATCGACAATTGAAAAAAGCACCGCCTAATTGCCCACAAAATCAACTCCTGATTTTACGAATAGTTCACGAGTTTCTCGTACGGAATACAGTGAATTAGCTACAAAAATTCAAATTTCATCAGGTTTATGGAAAATCAGGCGAACTCCGTGCAGGATCTTGAAATATTTAATTTAAAAGTTCCCTGATTTCCTGAGAAATCAGGGGCGTTGCCTGATCCTGATGAGTTTAAACTTCCCGCCTCGATTTTCCGCTCGAGAGCCGTCAGTCGGTTCATTTTTGCAATTGTGGATGAATTCGAGTCCGTGGTTGTGCGATGCGGTCATGGTCAACGGGGTCAAGAAATTGACCAGAAAATTTCAAATCGCCTGGTTTTGTTTCAACTCAGTCTAATCTCGTTCTAATTGTCATTCGCTATTCTATATTTTTTCTAATAAGACCCTTTCTATTGTTATTATCCTTTATCACAAGCCATGAAGCCTCACTGAGCCTCATAATTGAATCTGCCGTCATTCTTGTCTTTCTTATATTGTTTTCTCTGTGATTATCTTCACGTAAGCAGCTATCAGCTGCTTTGGTCTTTATGCTGATAAGGCAAGGGACGACTCACTTTTCTCGGGTGCGTCCTCACTCTTTGATAAGCATCAACACCACTTTCACCTTCATGATTTTCATCTCCGCGTTTTCGTTTTAGCTCTCCATTAGTGTTTCCGCCCAGTTCGCAGCTATTTTTCCATATTGCCAGCTAGGTTTGCTTGCATTTCGACTGAGCTTCTCGAAAAGTGCTCGAATTTCGGCCCTGGAATCCACCAAATCTACCCCCGTCTCCCATTTCAAAGCGCACTTCCAAGCTATCGCAGATCTTTTTGTCATAGCTTTCTCTTCAACTTTGCCGATTTGTTATTGTTTTTATTGTATTGCATAATCTTTCAACTACAAAGTATTTAGCCAGTCATCTTGCAGGTCTGGGATCCTTACACTGCCCGTGTGCAAGTGTTGCATCGACGGAAACGAGTGAGTCTCTTTTCTTTCTCTCCCGATCCCAACCCTCCCCTCCCATTTATCAATCTTCTCCTGTTTCATTCCGCACTAACATTGGTACTTCTTCTATCCCCCGCTCGAAAGTAGGCAGACTGACTCGCTAGCTATAATTCACTTCAACCCGACTGGAATTGATGCGCTCTATTCAATCGTTCGCATATTATCCCTATCTCTCTCCTCCTCTCCATCCATTCTCCATAGGACCCGCCTGATATTGATCGGGATACCGGCTAGGTTCGCCATCCGAATTAGTAATCAAGTCAAGAAAGGGGGCGCTTTTTATTGGACTTCCAGCAATGCGCCTGCTTTGCCATTCCTGCTCGGCTCTAGCCTCTTAGAATTTTAATTGTTCTAGTTTTTATTTATCCTTAAACTTCTTGCGTCACTTCTTTTCTTTTTGTACACTGCTCAGATACACAGCAGGGGGGTCACTTGCTCACTCTCTTTTCTCTCCTCTCCTTCCGCCACCCAACCCCGTTTTCATCCAATTCACTGCAGAAGATTTATGACTTACGCGCAGACTTCAGTCAACTGGAATGAACTTTCTGGATTTAGCAACGAGCTTCTTTTTGGGGGAGCAAGACCAGGCGTGAATTTCGCCCCTTGTGTCCATCTCGCCCATCTCTTTCTCCTCTATCTCTGGCCTCTCTCACTCGCCCATTGTCTCTCGGCCCGGGGCCCCACCACTTTCAGTGACCATCTGGTAGGGTGGAGAGAGATAGGAGAGGGGAGGGGAAGGAGGGCTGGCAGACCCGGGGCCAGAAGATGTGTTACGCCATACTCCCTGGCCCTCGCGGCCACGCCGGGTCTCTCCTCTCTGCCTCGTGGGGTGCGGTCGTTCCCATCGCTTCGGGCAGAGCCGTCCACAAGCCCCTTTCACCACCCCAGAGTGATGCTTCAGAACTTGATCTGTCTCTGAAACTTATCCCCAATCCGAACTGGCTCGTGTCTCTCTCTCTCTCTCTCTCTCTCTCTCTCTCTCTCTCTCTCTCTCTCTCTCTCAAAGTGCTTCAAATCCATATCAGCATTTGAAGCACAGCCGCTTGTGATACTCCATGAATTTTGTAATTTTTGCCTCGATATTTGGTGGGTCTGATTGCACGCAAGATTTCGACATTATACGAGTGATTGGTTGCTGATTCATTAGCGTTTCACGCAATGTTTATAGTTGGGGAATTTTGGATGCATTTGATATGTGGACGATTGATCGGTACAAAAAATCTCATTTTTCCCAGACAACCCATTGCCTTTGATGTCTCTATTCTCTGATTGGCAGTTCTTGTATTAGTGATATTCCCTGCTTTTGTATTTTTTCTCTCTTGATTTTTCATGAAGCTGATGGTGCGCATTATTTCGAAATTCTACGAATGAAATGTGGCGGGTTCATTAGCGTTACACGCAATATTTATAGTTTGAGAATTTTGTGCTCCTTTGATAGTTCGTAGATTCATCGTGTGTAGAAAGATCGACATTTTTAGACAGCCAAATCCCTTTGATGTGACTATTCTAGGATTGACAGGTCTCTGATTTCGGCGCCTCGGCTTAGAGATAAAACATGCACCTTGAATCCCCCTGCTCTCTCCATAATCAGGGCTATCTCTCTCTTTCTCTACCACCGTCTCATATTCTCGTTGTCTCTCGCTCGTGAGAGGGAAGAGATCCATGGGTATGACTCGGCTCGATCAAGCTCTCTGTTTGTCGATTGACACAATCGAGAGAGCGAGAGAGGGGGAGAAGGGGCAGAGATAGGCCAAGTAGTCTTTCTCTCTCCGGTGAGAAGTTTGCCCCCTCCTCGACGGTAGTCCATTAGGCGAGCGAGAAGGAGCAGGCACACTTCCGTTTCACGCGATTCTAATAGTCTGCCAATGTTTCGTGTTTTTATGCGAATGCCGCTGGTTTTATGTGAAAGTCGAATCATTGGAGTTTCACGCGATTCCCATAATTCTGGGATCTGCCACGATTTGATCTTGACCTCACTGTCCGTCGAAACACAATTTTCTCATCAAGTTAGAAGTCCCGGTAGTCCAACGGACGAGAGCAGGCACACTTCCGTTTCACGCCATTATGATATTCCGGTATTGTTGAAAATTTTCCTGCTTGGCTCGTGGCACGTAGAGAATAATTTACAATACCGCGAATGATAGAATCGAATCGAATGAGCGATCGAATGAGCCCGGCTCATCAGTGTTTCGTGTGATGGTGATCGTTTTGTGGATCTGCCGAGATTCTGATGAGGCACTCACTATCAGTACAGACGCTCTTGATCATGATCGCTAGAAAATTCGTTGTTCAAGTTAGAAGTATTCCTCCTCAACAATAGTCCATTTGACGAAAACAGGACCATTTCCGTTTCACGCGATTCTGATATTCCGGTATTGTTGAAAATTTTCCTGATACTTGGTACTTCGCGAATTTAGAATATTTTACAATTCCGCGAGTGATAGGCCCATCAGAGTTTCATGCGATGATGAAGTTTGGGCAGATCCGCCGCGATTTTGATATCGTTGGGACACCTCTCTTGATCATAAAAGCAAATTTGCGCTTTCAGCTAGAAGTATGTCTCTCCCCGGTAGTTCATTAGATGCTTGAAGGAGCAGGCACCCTTCCGTTTCACGATATATTTATAGTTTTGCGATGTCTGTAAGTTTCGATACTGTGAGGTTTTAGGTTGAAAAATGTTTGCCATTAAAAACAAAAAGAGCCATTCGAATGAACATTTGACGAATCAATATCAGGTATCAGGCGAGTATCAGGCGAAATTCAGAGTTTGCAAACGTTTCGTGTTTTTGATTTACGTAGTTTTGCTTGTAGGAAATATCCCAACGATAAAACTCGCCGGTTTATTTGCGCTTCACGCGATGCAGATATGTTTGGGATTTCGGGCGGATTTAATTATTGATGGTTTCCTCTCAATATTATAGCGATTGAAAATTGATTTTTTGGCGTTTCTCGCGATGCTGAAATTTTGTTCGTTTTTCACGTGCTTGATCCTGATAGATCCGCAGAATATTTTTGTTAGCAAGTGTGATCAGTCCCCGGATCATTGCGGTCTCATACGATTTTGAAAATTGAGCGATCTGTCTCGTCTTCGATGGTTCCTCGATTCGTTCTCTAAAATCTCTGTCTCGTGTTGGAATACCCACTCGTTTATGAGCGTGTTACGCTATTATCATACTTTGAGATTTGGGAACGGTCTAGATTGCAGCTCTGCGAGTTCTTGCAAATTTTCTATTCACATTTTGGAATCGCCGGTTCAGTAGTGTTTCATGCGATTCTTATGTTCTGGGATTCTGGCACTCCTTGATTGGTTGTTGTGATGCGCTTGCCCAAAAACAATTATTCATCACTAGCTGACTAGTGTTTCATGGAGGTTTGATAATCTTGCAAATTTCGTAATTTCTGATAGTGTGCTGACTAGTATTCGACAATTCCTTATCGTATCATGGACGATCATCTGACTATCAGTCACCAGTTACTCTCCTCCTCCTTATATGAGTAGTCGCTCGAGGCTGAATAATATTTGCGAGTCTGTTTGAGGTGTGTGTTAGATATGCATTTTATGTTTTAGCTCTCTCCATTCTGCACACTCTCTCGCTGGTCAGACAGCCGAGGGAGTGTGCAGAATGAAGAGAGCTGAAATCGACATCACTAGTGTGTGTGAGAAGGCGAAACGCCTCTCCGTATGAGTGAGAAGAAGTTTATACCCGCGGTTTTGATTGCGCAGTTTGCGAACTGAGCAGATTCCGGTTTTCTCTGAAGAAAGTTATCTGAAAGAGCAAGAGCGCTTCGAGAAATGTCAATACTTTGATGTTTGCTATGCGATCAGATAATGTATTTGCTTACTTATCCAGCACTGGCGGGAAATCGGTCCCATTACTGTCCCATCATTCTGCTCTGAATGTGTTCCGAATGAGACTGTGGAGGTTCGAATGACTGACCCGGTAATCCACTCTTCCCTCCTCCTCCTTCCTGCCCTCTCTGTTCTTCTCCATTTACCCGACCTTCTACTATTACTTCTCTCCTCTTTACCGTCCCCTCGAGTCGCCGCCTATTGATCTACTCTCCAAGGTCTTGCAACGGTTTGTGTTATCGTAATATTGCGCGATTTTGGCAAATTGTGGTGCGTATTCAGCCGCAAATAGCACGGCTCACCTTGATCGAGAGAATTCGCTTATCGGTCAATGCGATCTAGTGATGACAAATCAGCATCCGACTCTCCTCATTTTGCGTGAACTCGAATAGAAAGGCGATATAGCACGCGAATTTAGGCCGATTTGCCATCACGACCCCTCACCCTCTCATTTTTCTCATTTTCTCCCTCCTCTTCATCGGTTCTTCCTCAACTCTTGGTCATTATTCATGAAGCAGCCCTTTTTCTCTTCTCGCTCGCACTTTCCTTAGATCTCCCTCCTCCCTTCTCTCCATCCATCTGTGGGTGGAATGGTTTAGTCATCAAAATGAGGGGGGGGGGGAAGAAGGGGGGGGGGGGGGGCAAAGGTTGATACATCGATCGCCCCTTTTTTCTCGCAGTTTATTTTGTTTGGTTGCTGGCGTTGAAAGGGTGATCGTTGATCCATCGTGCCTGGACAGGGAGGTTTCGTGTTGCAAGAATGTAATATATTCAGAACTTTGGGGTGATTCGCGATAGTCGACCGTTTCTATAGCCGAAAAAATATTCTATATTGCGGCTTATGAACCAGTAAGTTGCGTGTTGCAGAAATAGTAATTGTTCCACCCGCTTGATTTTTTCGCGATCGTGTTGGCATGATTAGTGTAATAACAATAATATTTATTCATCACCCAGTAAACTCCACGTTGCTTGAGTGCTTCTTCTTTGCAATGAGTTGATTACGATTTTGGAGTCATGAGAAATCACAAAGCGAAATAGGTTAATCTATTATTTCCCGGCATAGAGGCTTCGTGTTGCAAGGGTGATTCTTGTTGGGGGGGGGGCATCAGAGCCATTTACGGTCTTGTCCTAGTATACAGTCTCTAACACAATAAACGCATAGCTCCAATGGGTTGCGTGTTGATTAGTTCTCGGTCATTCTTGTTTAGTGATTCGCCAATATTTGAATTATTATTGTCATTCACATTCTTTCCCAAGATCAGCAAAATTATTGTTGTGCGCATGCTACTAGATTAAGCGGTAGTATGCGGCTCGATCCGCATTTTTTCGCCGAAAATTTGTTTACCCACAGAGCGTAATCAAGAATTTGTGTGTTAATTCTGTCGTTATCTGGAAGTTTCGAAATTGCGATTGTAGGGCCATCGGCAGATGTGCTAGAATTTTTGTTCTGTGCTTTGCGGATCCAGACGATTTCTTGTTGCACCAGCGTTACTTGATCGAAGTGCTGGAAATTTTCACGATAGAGTTTAGAGCAATGGTCAAATAATCACATAGCTTCTAGAACGTCTGATTTAGTGTTGCATAATTACAGCTTATTCGAACTGCAACCTTTCGTTATGTTCCAGAGGAGATATCGTAGCCAAAAAATGAAAAATATATGCAGCTCATTATCTTGCGATTTTATGTTGCGCACCTGCTACTTGTTCGGAGCGTCGGCAGATTTTACAATTATTAGTAGGTTTGGTATTGAAAAAATAATGGATTGCACCCGATGATTTGGCGCGTAAACTCCAGATCGACTGATCCCCTCCCACTTGACTGATTCCATTCAAACCCCTCCGTGTTTGCATGTACCAATTCGGATCGTAAATCTGGTCAGGGGCTACTTTTTCCTATACAACTATCCCTCATTGTGCTGTATATATTTGCACATTGGCTAGTAATGATGCAAATTCGGTTCTGACTCTCTCCATTTTGCACACTCTCTCGTTTCCCTGACCTGCGAGATAGTGTACGGGTTGAGGAGAGTCGGTTCCGTTTTCTCATCACTATTGCCTAGTGCTGACACAATTGCTCATTTATTCACAGAGCCTTTCCGCCTCAATAGGGAGGGGCAGAAGTGGGAGTACTCTAGAGAATGTTTGGGGGGGGCACATCTAGAGAGATAGATAAGAGAGAGATGTTCTGGAGGGGTTATCGGAAGATTTCTCTTGCTCATGTGCATTCAGCCCCCAAGGGCCAGTTGCGCAAGCCGGGGGTGAGGGAGGGAGAGAGAGGGGGGGGGGGGAGCGGAGAGACAAGAGAGACACATCGCCCCTCGCCTCTTCGATTCCATGCCTCGGCAAGAGTGGACAGGCGACGAGAGAGAGACGGGAGGAGTGAGAGAGACGAGAGGGAGAGAGAGAGAGGGAGGGGAGGAGAGATGGCTACTCGCGAGAGAGAGAGAGAGAGTGGACAGCAGGCACCCCTCCCTCTCTCTTTACGCCCGAGGGGGGGAGACAAGGAACATTATCCGCCCCAGGCGTGTGTACGCTGTGTGTGGACTAATCTGTAGTTTGCAGTTTGTGCGTTGATCTTTGATCTATAATCTTGCGCGTGAAGAGGTAAGCCACGCGCGAGTTAAGTAAAGTGCGAATATGAAATTTCAACGCCGCGCACGCACTTTTTCCCTTTGTTTCAGTACGATTTCGATTCTCGTTTTCTCTGTCGCTCTCCTCGATTCGCACACTCTCTCGTCTCGTCGCCCCGTTCACAGACCGAAAAGTGCCCCTTCCTCCTGCCTCTCACCGACTCCCAATACATTCCATTCCCAGACATTACCATCCATCCCCTTGCAAGAAAGGGGAAAGAGGGGCATTTTCCCGTTCCGTTTAGCCTCTCTTCATTCCGCCCTGTTCCTGATTCTCTCAGCCAATCTGTTCTCAGTTCCTAATCACATCGTAAGAGGCAAGAGAGATGTAGCTTTTGACCACCCCGCAGCTCGCTCGGTGTCCCCTTTTACTTCTCTCCCTCTCCCCAGTAGTGATGTCGTTTCGGTTTTCGACTCTCCATTCTGCACACTCTCATTTCTCTAACCTGCGAAATAGTGTGCAAAATGGAGAGAGTTGAAACCGAACCGACATCACAAGTCTCTCCTAACGCCCAGCGTGTCTCGATTTCAACACACATTTCTGCGCGTCTAGATTCTCTCCGAAGTCTTTGGTCTCTAAAGGAAGACGATCCCCCTTTTCCGTCTCGCCCCTCGGGCTGTTTTGCCCCCATGTCCACCTACCCCGCGAACGTAAATTTACTCTCGTTGAGTGGAAATGGGGGAGGGGAGAGCGTGGATGCTTTGATATTTTTTCTTTGGATCCAAGATACCATCGTAACTCACAGACTTCCAGCACGATTGAGATGGCCATGAAACGCGAGCTCAACTGGCGAGTGATAGTAGTTTTGCAGACTTGGACCGATAGGGATATTTTGTGATTTTTTTTAATCGGGGGGCTACCGAGAATCGTACCCCAGTTAATCCTCCAGCGCTTGAGATATACCTGGCTCAGCTGGAATGTCACATAACAAAAATCTGCAGTACTCTAGCCGGCGACTTTACTGATTTTTTCCTGCTCGGGCGCCGCCAACGAATTATCCCGCTGTTCTTTCTTCTTTACTTGTGATGACCCCGAAACAATTTCTGAACGGGCGATTCAATTGCGGGTTTGCAGTCGACCTCTGGGGCCCATTGGGGATGTTCACTGATTTTTTGCCAGCATGGTTTCGGCGACCTATTGTTTCTAATTAGTTTCTCCTTTATTTGTGACGGCTCTGAAAAACAGGTTGAACTGTCTGACGTTTGCATTTTTTGCAGTCTGTTCCAGAATAGGATGTTGAGTTGTTTTAAGGAGGTCATCGCGCTCGTATCATAGCTCAGCGATTGTCAGCGCATTTGAGATGGTTCTGAAACGATAGCTCAACTGGAGAGTAATGGTAATTTTGCAGTCTGTTTGCAGTTGTCCGACTGATTGGAATATTTAGTGTATTTCTTTCTGAGTCGGGATACATCGTCTGATGTTTCCACAGTTAGTCATCCTACTCTTGAAATAGACCTGAAACGCGAGATCAACTGACGTGAGATAGTTATTTTTGGAGTCTACCTCTTAGACCGATCATTACTGAACTTTTCTCTCTGCAGAATCGTACATCAATTGTCCAGCTGTTCATTCTCTTTTCTTGTAATACCGTTGAAACGCAAGATCAACTGGCGCATTATGTTATTCGTTTGCAGTCTCGGGGTGACTTTGGATAGATTGTTTTCTCCAGAGGTGTGGGTCACATTGTCCCATAGTTCCTTCTCCTTCACTTGTGGTGGCTCTGAAACACAAGCTCATCAGGCGCGTCTTTTGCATTTTGTTCTCAATCTTCTTCTCGGATTGATTGTTTAGTGATTTAAAAAAATTGTTACTCGAACAGTCACGTACTATCGTCCCACAGTCGCTTCTCCTTCACTTGTGAGTGCTCTGAAACACCATCTCAACAGGATCGTAGCCTGACAGTAATCTGACGTTTCCCTTTCATTGATGGGATTATTGAACCGGCTGGAGATGGCAGTAAAGGGATTGATGATAAGGGAGGATGGAATGGGGTTGCGTCATCACTAGGTCAGCTTCAGAGTTTTGATAGTGGCTGTCGAAAAGAGTAGAGGATGCTATGAAAAAAGACACATGACAGCCATTCATTTGAGCTGGGTGGGACTGATACTCTTCCTCTCTCTCTTTATCTATCTATCGCTAGTTCTCTCGCTCTCTCGCTCTCGAGTTGCCTGCTATCGCATTGATACTCTTAGTGGCTAGAGGGAGGGTCAGATGGCAAGGAAAGAGTCTCGCGCTACTTTCCCCCACAATCGATTCTCCGGAAGTTTCGACAGGTGTTTTTACTTTTTTTTCTCGTCTCGCGCCGACTAGTTGTTGCAATACGAAATGCCCTTTCGCACTCGGTCGAGAAATTTGTCGCATCGAAAGCCCCCTGCACTTTGGAATGAGTAAAGGCGTTTAGGTAGTCGACGGGGAGGGGGACTAGGGAGGATTTAAGAACCGTGGAAACGGCCTTGTCGACCGACTTTTGCTAGGATAGAAGCGAAATGGAGTCTAGTTGGGGAATTTTTGGTTGTTCCAGCGCATTTCTATTCATAGTAACAAACATGCGTAAACTGATCGTCCTCAACTTCCTTCCTTTCTCTCTCTGGACCCTCCTCGATTCGTGCACTATCTACCTCACCCTTCCCGCCTCTTTTTTGCTTGCTAGTTATTTCTGTGTGTCCCTCGCATTTGGAGGTCTCTTTCGCGTTCTCAGAGGGAGAGTTTCTTATCTACCCCTTCTTCTGCTCTTCTTCTCTTTTCTCCAAACCGTTCCTCCTCCCCTTTCGTCTCCTCCTTCTCCTCCCTTTTCATAGGCTTATGCTTGCTTGCTCTGAGAACTCTACCTGACAGTGTGCAAGGCTAATCTGCTACTGACGTGGGCGTCGGAAGGAGCTATTTTTGTAGTAGTTTTCCCCCATCGAACATGAAAATGATTGTTGCGCGAGTCCTATCGTTGTTCTTGTAGAATGGTTGAAACGTGAGACCGAATGTTTTCGAATGCAGTAGTAGATGCTCAATGAGATATTTTTGAGCATTTTTCTTTTATCAGATAAAGCATTGATCGATGCGATTGATGAACGCCACTCACACGTGCTCTTGTATAATATCTGAAACGTGATTGTTCCCGGTTTTCCTTTTTTTTCCTTTCGTTGAGAGGGCAGGCAAAAAGTTAGCTGTTGTGAATAGTAAGCTGATTCATGCACAAGTGGTGTCAGCTAGTTTACCTGTATCATTTTATTTAAACACAAGGACACCGGCGAGAATCTGAGGATTTAGATTATGTTTCCCTTTGGGCAAATCTACCATTGCTGAGGTGTCCTGCTTTGATCTCTAGAGCGTTTGAAACGCATGCTCTCCTGGTAGTCTCTCCACATGTGAATCATTGTATCGCCGAGTCCTGTCAATCCTGTAGACAAGTGAGAGGGGGTGACTGACCATACCTTTTCCTTTGTCTCGCGTACTCTTTCTCTCGGCGCTCTCTCCATTCTGCACACTCCCTCACCTCCCTGTTTCCCGTCAGTTTTGCTTGCAGTCCATGTGTGGTGTGTGCATGAACAAAGTGTGTCTTCCTCCTTCCCTCCCGGTAGCCCCCATTCTTGAGTATTGTCCACCTCTCGGGTAATAGTAAGAAGACGATTTATATAGTTGAAGAAGAAATTTTAGAATTTCAAGTAACAACGAAATACGAACACGCCTTGACCTTTTCTCTTGTTTATATTCTAATGAGAAATGTCCATCTCAGTGAACCGAAGTGATAGGAGAATATTTGCAGTGGATTTAGCAGTAGACAAAGTTATTGCCTTTCCGTACATCTCTGTTTCATGTAATTATTCATTTCCCTTAATTATTCCGCGAAAAAAAATCATGTAGTAGAGCAATTTCTTTCCTCATTCCGAGCGAGAGATTTGGCCAATTTGATGCCCTCAGGCTATTGTTTTATGGGAGGATATGTGGTGAGATTGAGCCAGGAAGCGGAGAAACGACTAGGGTTAAATCCGCATTTTATCGATTTGTTCATCCAATCTTTACATTTCGCTCCTCTGATTCATCCTTCCCTACTATCAGTGTTTCTTTGCACGTCTTTTCTTCCCCTTTTCTTCTTCCTCTCATTTCCAATGTTCGTTGGATGATTCAGCCTGTCGTACGTAGGTTGTATCCATGCTGGATCGTTCTCGTTGTGCGCTTGGGATATATCTTTTGAAAACCATGCGTGTTTGATAACGCGAGGGAATCTAGATCCAAAATACTCAATCTGCTTGCACTCGAGTCATTATCAGAATGCACTCTTCTCATATGTTTATTGAAATTTGTTGATTTGTTCTGCATCTCGATGGTAATCAAAATTGTTCCCTGCAGTTCATGCGCTTTCGCGTTGCGTCCATATCACATATTCAATCGATTCTCAAACGTTTTAACCATGTGCTTCTGGAAATTCTAAATAACCAATTTGTCTCCTTGCAGTTCGGCGCTCGTCTCGACGGTGACGTCATCAGTCAATCGATAATCGTCGACGTCGTCCTCGTCTCTCGTCTGACCTACCGAATGGGCCGTCGCCTTGGGAGGCGACGAGAAACAGAAAGAAGTAGAAGAAGAGAGCAAGCAGAGCAGACAGGAGGATCGATCGATCAGCCATGAAGTGAGTACCGTATTCATTAGGGGAGACTAGTACTGTATGCGCTATTGATTGGCACAATACAATACCGTAATCAGTGCGATAGGTAATACCGTATACCGTATTGGAAGGAGATTACGGTATCGGTTCGGGGTATGGTGTTATCTGGTTATTGGTTTGAAGAAATATAGGTGGTTTTAACCCGGGTTGTTTGAGCTTCTGGCGTGGTTACTAAAATTAGTTGTAGCATCTTCGTGGATTTGACAAACAATAGTTACTATAAAAAAATAATCCCGTGATATTTCTGCTGATGGAGTTGCTGTTGAAAAAGTGATCTCGCTTCACCGTGGATTTTTGCTGGGAAAATACTTTAAATGCGTAATTTTTTTTTTCGAGTTTTGAACTTGGCGTTTTTGTGCTCGTGCATTACTACAAAACAGCGGTTGCGTACCCGCGTGGATTCGGTAGTGATTGGATGGCTTAATTCTCACATGTTACTCGCGCTCGCAGCCAGCTGACCATTAGTGCGTGTAGTTGAGTCATTAGGGGCGAGAGTGGGGACGTAATTTCGGGTTTTGGCTTTCTCCACTCTGCACACTCTCTCGTCTGTCTAACCGGCGAGAGAGTGTGCACTATGGAGAGAGCAATTACCGAAATAAACACCCCTACTCGAGAGGTTGGGCAGTAGTGCCGGTGGGCGTTTCTCCCACTCCTTCTGCCCCGACTCATTCGCGTTTCACGTGTTGGTTCCACTCGCGAGCGAGTCCCCACTCGATCATTGCCAATGCACACGACTATGTGTGTGTGTGTTGCGAATGCATGAAAAGCGGGCGGTAGGCAGGAAGGAGTGTGCGAAATGGAGAGAGTGGGCAAAGAAGGAGGGAAGTGTAGTAAGGGAGAGAGAAAGGCAGAGGTCAAGCCAGCTGAGGCTCGTTAGGAGGGAGGAAGGGGAGGAGGAGGGAAGGGAGAGGGAACGGGAGGGGCACTAAAGAGCAGGGCGTTCCGAGGCATCTGATTGCACACATAGTAGCAGCCCCTCAAGCGTGTTGTTGCATTTAAAAGGGGGTGGTAATGGCAAATCGGCAACGACTCTCTTCATTTCTCGTACTCTCTCGCAGGTGAGAGAAACGAGAGTACATACTAATTGAGAAGAGTCGGATGCCGTTTTGGCATTAAATGGGGGCGAAACATGAGCCGGAAGGACCCCAGAGGGACTCCCGATCTCAAGCAAGGGTTCCAGAAGGGAACCAAGCCTGAGAGCTGTCAGATTATGAGGGGAGCAGCTTGAGGAGTGTGTAACATGTCCACTAGGGATGTCGTTTCGGGTCTAGCTCTCTCCATTTTGCACACTCCCTCACCCGGTCGGACAGACGAGAAAGTGTGCAGAATAGAGAGAGCGAAACGACATAGCTAATTTCCGCCGATGACGCCTGTCTAGAAAGGAGGAGGAGAAACATGGATGTTGCGGGGTTTATTGTGGGCTGAGATGGGGGTGCGTTGTTCTGTTCTGTGTTCTCTCCCCCCTGACCCCCTGCTAATGTTAATCCTCCGTTCGCCTCGTGGAAGTGTGAAAGATGGACACGCACAGAAGCAAACCTCCCACGGTTGATCGCCCGTGCATAAGAGGGGTAGAGGGGGAGACTGTTTGCGAAGGGATGGAGGGGAGGAGGCTACTCCCCGAATGGGGAAGAGAAGGGAGTTCAAAGAGGAGCAGGAAACAGCTGGAGGAGATTGGGGATGGGTGTGAGCACCAAAACGAAGGAAATTGAACAGGAGTGTCAGGGAAGATGATTGTAGTGAGGACGAAGCACGAGAGGTGCTGGTGGAATTTGGTGGGAACGCGGTGGCGCCGCGTGGGTGGATGATTGATTTTATAAAGGGAGGCACATCGGAATTGAGCTTCCGTTAGGTTAGTGGATCATGTAGCGAGCGTGAAACCACAGTCGTCTTGGGGGAATTGCAATAACGTTGATTTTTTCCTCAAGCTTGAAAATCTTTTAGTGGGAGCTTTTGCTACATATATGGAACGGCGGATGCATTGTTGTTAAATCTTCAATCTGCAAGTAGTAGCAAGGTTGAAACCTCAGCCATACTGGAGTAAATATTTTTTCGCATATGTGGTCTGGTTCCATCGTTTGGAAGCCTTGTGGCCCACTTGTGTACCATGGTTGAAGCCGAATAGTGCTGGTAGAGTGTATAAGACTTGTTTTAATTATTGGTCGATGGTTAGTTTTTTTTTTAAGAACCTTGCCTTCTCCTAGTGATACGAAGCACCACTCTCGGACCTTGTAGAAGAGCTGAAACCTAAGTTTCGCTGATGATATTCATCAAAGTAAAATTTTCCAATGGTTCAATTTAACGAGTAGGGGATGTTGCGCAATCGTGAGGACATGAGCGTGACTATCTTGATCGGGCATCTCTTCCTCCTTCCCTCATTGTCATTGCATGATTGATCGAGGGAAGGTTGATCGGGATTTTAAGTGACACGGGTATGTGGTGTAGTGGAGGATGTTTGATTGTAGTAGTGACAGGTTCGTGAAACGCTAGCTTTGCAGGGGCGTCTGCCTGATTTTTTTTGGAGTATACGTGCATTCCCTCAGGCTGAGTTAAGGGAACAGATTGCCCTACTCATCCCATCCCCACCCAGAAAACCCCTCCAAATTAGCATATTAATGCCGGATAGGCATGTTGTTTCGATACCCCGCACTCTCCATTCAGCACACTATCTCTTCTGCCTGGCCGGCGAGAGAGTGTGCAGAGTGGAGAGACCCGCTAATGTCTGGGCGCTGATGGCGAGAACAATGGCGTGTGCGTGTGTTGGTTGTTCCAGTCAAGGGGCTGCCCCTCCTTTCCCTTCCTCTCCTGCCTCCCTCCATCTCACCTCCCCCACACTGCCCCCTAATGAGAGGATCAGCAGACAGGGGGGCGTATTAGACACGTAAGGTGAGAAGAGGAAGGAGGAGGAGGTCGCATCGGGTCACCGATCTGATCCATCGGACGCTCCAAAGGGGGGGGGGGGGGCTGTAGACTGTTGGAGACGCGCCAAAGGGGACCTAATCATAAATGGTCCATCCTTCACCATTGTTATGGAATGATGCGCGCGCCCCCGTTTTGGTTCGCATACTCTTACTAGAAAAGTACTTGAGGGAGAAGAGGAGGGGAAAGGGATAAGGGAAAGAAGGGAGGAAGACTCCGCACATGAAGTTGTGTCTGCTCTTCTTTCTTCCCAATATAAGAATATGCACACACATAGCGCCTCCTTGTCCCGCGCCTCGTGAGGACCGATGATTCGGTTAGCGCTAGTGATGTAGTTTCCGTGTTTCCTCTCTCCATTCTGCACACTCTCGTCGGTCAGAGAACGCCTTCCCCTAGGTCCTCCCCTTGATAGAAGCAGTCTATCTACTCCACTTGCCATAGCCCGTACCGGATACTGAGACGTCATTTCGGTGTTCGGCTCTCTCCAGTTTGCACACTCACTCGTAGGTCAGACAGACCAGACAGTGTGCTGAATGGAGAGACAGCTTGATCTGCGACAGTAATTGAATACAATCCTTCACTTGTCTACAGTTATTTTGGCCGCACACAACACACATCTGCAGTTTTTTCTTCTTTTTCTTCTTGTCAACGTCTTTGCGAGTCTTTTCCTTACTTTTCTCCCACACATAGCTCGCTGTTTGGCGGGGACCTCCTTCCTCCCCTCCTTTCCCCTCCCGCTACCTCCTTGCTAGTAGTTTTTTGCGGGGCAATCTCCTCCCGTGTTCCGATGTGTGTCCCCCGTTCACTCCACTCTTTTCTCATCTCCTCTGCTTTTTAGCGATTTCGTTTCGGTTTTAGACTCTCCAATCTGCACACTATCTCGGTTCTCTGACCGACGATATAGTGTGCAGAATGGAGAGAGCCGTCCTTGAATTGTCAACCCTGCTCTTCTCACGACGCCCCGGTCTTTTTGCCCGCTGACTATGAACGAATGATCCACTTTTCGCACCCTCGAGCGCGCACAGTTTGAGATTGTTAGACTGTTGGGACCTAGTAGTATTGATCTTTGAAATTTGTTGCTGATTCCGCTGATCTTTGATCTTTGGCGCCATCAGATTAGTACACTGGCATTTGCGAGCGGGGTCTGGCTTTGATCGCGCCTTCTGCCTCTTTTCTTCTCACCCTTTGCAGTTGCACCAAAATCCGCGACCTTTTCACTAGTGTTGACAAATCGGCAGGCGGCTCTCCTCAATTCGCACGCTCTCTCGTTCCTCTGACTGGCGATAGAAGGCGCAAAAGAAGGAGCGTCGATGCCGATTTGTCATCACTACTTTGCACCACTACTGCGTTTTTCTTCCTCCTTTTGCTCGCCTGACTTGCGCCGGAATTTGCCTTTTTTCTCGCCTTACTCCCCCCTCTCCTGCATCTCCTCAGATCCCTCTCTTACACCCATTCCTCACGCCATCTGACGCAGTTTTTCTTGACCCCTAGCAGCAGCTTCTTTTTGCCCTCGGGCGATGAACTTTTCACGACTCAAGACCGCTCGTTTCATCCTGCCGAGAGAGAGAAAGATCCAACAACGAGAAAGAGTCCTCCTTCGTCTCCTATCTCTCAGAGTTTTCTGCGTCTGAAGCTAGCCAATTGTATCCTCTTTCTTATGATTAGGCAGCCAAATTATTGTTAACATAAGAAGGGAAATGTGAGAAAAATCAGGAAGGCGCAGATATTTCTTGCCGCGTCTCCAGCTAGCCAAGCGGCACTGATCAGAGATAGGTGTTATAGCCCGTTAGGGGAGGATGAGGGGTTATGACCTACCAGTATTGCTGCCTGTCCTGTCTCTGCCAGGGGCCATTTCACGCCCCACGGCAATCCCATTTGCCCCTACCTGCCCCCCTGCCATAAGCATATTGCGCGCACCTGCTTCGCTAGTCTAGGAGGTGATCCTGCCGTGAATTTTAGGGAGATTGGCACGTCCTGGTGATGAGGAGTTGCATAGAGATGGGTTATGAGGATTAAGTGAGCGGAATATTGTGAATGCGTTTCTGTATCATTCTTATTTTTCAATCATTCTTATTTTTTTCTGTGAAAAAGGGATGTCACCAGGCGTTTTGAAGTTGCGAGGAGATTGTGAATACGGTTGAACGAGAAGAGTGCAGTAACTTTCTAATTATCTGGTCCGCACTAAATACTTATATTTATATTTTTGCCGATAATTAACGGTACCGGGCGAACTGTAGTTTCAGAAGCACATCAAATGCGGCTGAGTTGAGGGCGCTTCGATTTTGTCCTGGCCTTCCACTCAATTGACAATCATCCCTATTTTCATTTAAATTTCGTCTCCTGGCGTAGTGAGGTTGCACTGGGTCTTCGAATACTGTTTCGTCCTAGGGGCAATAATGAATCTTACGATGTTTCTTCAACAAAAATCGTACTCTATCGCCCTGGGATAGCCCTTATGGCTGTCTCGTTTTGGTCCTCATTACCCTGTCTCTCCTCCCTCTCCGTAATCTATCACTGCTCCTCATATGCGTTTAGATCGTGAGCGCTAAAATATTGGCCGGTGATATTGTTGTTCCTCACAATTGACAATATTTCCATTTTTATTCAAGTATCGTCTCCTGGCGTAATGAGGTTACATGGGCTCTTCGAATACTGTTTCGTTCTAGGGGCAATAATGAGTCTTCGGGTTTCTCTCGAAAAAAACAACAAAAAATCGTACTTGATTGCCCTGGACTAGGCATTACGTCTGTAGCTGAACGTAAGCGCTCTGTACTCCTCATTACCCAGTCTATCTCCTCCCTCGCAGCAATTTATCACCGACTCTCCGTTTTATTGCGCGTCCCTCGATTCAACCCCCGAAATTTGGGACGGTGGCAGCTGCTTTTTGAATAGGAAAAGGCAGCGCCCAGGACCTCGTTTACCTCCCTTTTTCCCTCCCCGTCTACTCTTTCCTTCCACCCCCCCCCCAACCCATCTCTCCATCCCCCGCGTTTACTGTGTTTTAGGGATGTAATTACGGGTTTGGCTCTCTCCATTGTGCACACTTCCTCACGGTTAGAGCGACGAGAGAGTGTGCGGAATGAAGATAGTCGAGTAACCGAAACGGCATCACTACTGTGTTTCGAGCGCGTCTCCTAATCCCCATCCCATCCCTCCTATCCGAATCCCCGATCTTCCCTTCTGTCTCGGCTTCCCTTCCGTCGTCTGTCATTTGATGAGCAGGACACGAGATAATCTTGCATATTAGTTGCCTCTTTTCGGTATCTGCGCTCTCCATTTTGCACACTATATCAGGAAGATGAAAGAGTGTGCAGAATGGAGGGGAAAGACATTTTTACTGCACATCATCTTATCTAGGATTCGTCGTTCCTATAGTACATGCCCCGTCGTTTGTCGCTAATTGCTTTTGAAACAAGAAGTTGCCGCGACGATTAGAGTCCCTCCCTTCGTAGAGTCTGAGAGCAGACGACGTCGTCGTTGAGACAAAGATTCTGAAGTCGACGACGCCCTCAACGACGGTAGAAGAAGAGAATGTTGGAGGGCTGGAGGGAGACGTGCTCCTCCTCGCCCAGATGCGAGAGGAGACAGAGGGAGAGGAGTGTGGGACTGACTGAGGAGAGGAGAAGGAGGAGACCCAAGAGTCTCTGTATACAGGAGTGCCAGAGGTGCTATAGAAAATGGGATTATTGATTTTATTGGGATTGTGACCAGAAAGCCATCCCTGAAGGCGCGGCGTTGCGATAATGGGGAGTGAGTGAAGCGCGAGTATTGCTTGGAAGAATCATGGCTCAGTTAGAGCATTTAGGCGGGCGCCACGGGGATTTATAAACAACTATCATTTGTTGGTTGTTCTTAAGCGCGGCATCAAGACGATCATTGCGATCTCCTCGTTGTATTACGGTAATGAGGAGATTATGAAGCGCAAGTCTTGCAGGGAGTGTGTCCAAATATTATGGGTGTGGTAGATTATGATGTACGCTATTATTTGGTATCTCTGGCAGTAAACTGTAATAGCAGATGGTGTTATATTGCGGCAATGGAGAATTCGTGAAGCGCCGATGTTACCTGGGCCGTTCAGGAATGTGAGATATTTTTTGTGTTCCAACTGCGGAGATCACAACGATTGTGAGTGGGTGCGATGATGATGTTATGAAGGATAGGTGAAACCTGGTTGTGAGGGGTTTTGTTTGAGACATTTTAAAAATTGTTTCCATTGGCGATGCATTGGTTACATAATTTACATTAAACCTGAATGACATTGGGCGATTCATTTGTTAAACTGTTTTCAATCGACTCGGGTTCGGGCACGAACGGCAGATGAAAGAATGTGCGGATAGCCGCACCTGATTGAGATCTGGAGCTGGCGTGAATGCAGAGCACTCGCATTAGTGAGATGAAAGGGGTCTGTCTCTGGGGAACGAAACGGGTGGAGAATTGGTTTTCAGCTCTCTCCATTCTGCACACTCTCTTCTGTCTATGAGCCAGCAAAAGAGTGTGCAAAATGGAGAGAGCCAATCCCGAAAAGGCATATCTGGTGTGCAGGCTCGATGAGTAGAGGATTAATCGAGATATTCCCTCACTTCCTTCCTCCCCGAGGGTACACTCCGCACTCATTAGCATATAGAGAGTGGAGAAAGATGGACAAAGCGGGAGGTGGAGGGTTCGAGAAGCGAAATGGAGTGTTGGGTTTCAGAGATGTTACAAGGGTGGAGATGCTGAAGTTTGCGAGTTTTTCCTTCAGATCAGCGGTCTCTAAAAAATATTAATAAAGCTAGCTGTTTTGATTGTTGGTCAACGGCGGGGGAAAAGTTGCGCCCCTCACTATTTCTCTCCGAGATGCGT
The DNA here is from genome assembly GCA_036245825.1 of Pristionchus entomophagus. Taxonomy (NCBI): domain Eukaryota; kingdom Metazoa; phylum Nematoda; class Chromadorea; order Rhabditida; family Neodiplogasteridae; genus Pristionchus; species Pristionchus entomophagus. The sequence goes on from BTSX01000001.1 coordinate 13,233,186, forward strand.
TGAGAATAGAGCGGGGAGGTCATGAGAGTAGAGGAGGAACGGGTCGGAAAAAGAGGAGGAATGGAGGAAGATGAATTGGAGGGGATTAGAGGAGAGACGAGAAGTCATGGGCTACAAGTGGGCAGTAGTAAGGAGAGGGACCACGGCGGTTACGGTAGATCACACTATGGAACATACGATTACTGTAGTATTGGTAAACGAGAGGTTACGGGAGCAAATGATTATTTATTTATTTATTTATTTAAATAATAATATTAATTATTTAATTGCAGTGATAACGTGGTTGCGATGGCGGAAGCGGAGGTGATGCAGCACGAGGCAGTCAGTGGGGTGAGCGAATATATATTTTTTAAATTATTGAATTTAGTATTTTGTTATTCTCGAAAATGTCGAAACAATCAGTGTAGGTGCGCACAGTCGGTCGTTTTTTTTAGCGAATAGTGCCAGAATATTTATGTTTTCATTAAACGATTATCGAACATCAGAGTTGGCGGATGCTGGTTTCGCAGGGTGTACATGATCGGAAATATATCCTTTGCGATAGTTGGTTTTCTCTGCTGCTGCTGCGTAACAATTACTCAATATTTTCTTTGGTATCGATGAGTCATAGCTACGTATTTGTGTAGTAATAAATAAATTTAATATTAATATTATCGCAGAGCTGGAAGTCGCTGTCGGGCGGGCAGCCGGCGGTCGTTCGCGTGCTGCAGAACGCCCGGTCGCAGCAGTTTCGCGTCACCGCCCATCTGGAGGTCAGTGGGATTTATATTAGTTATACGACAAGATATGAAAGCTATAAATATTTGTTATTGGTTGTATTTTGGCGTACCGATAAGAGAATCCCATTGTTTTACCTAGAGAACTCACAAATTAGTGCACTTGGTGAAACTTGAAAGAAGTTGCTCGATTGGTAAAAATAAAAGATCGTAGAGATGGTGATTCACAGCTCTCTTCTGGACGGTGGTATTGGTTTGCCGTATTTATTTCTGTCGCATGCTTCACTACTGGGCTATCGACATATCGTTTGATTTTTTTCTCATGTCTGCGAATATGATTGTTGAAGCCGTCGATATCGCAGACTATTACAGTTAGTGAAACGCGAATTGGTCGACTGACTGAAAGTTGAGATGATTGATGAGTGGGCTAGCTTAATTGCAGGTTGTCGGTTGTCGGATTTTTTGCCCACAAATAACTCCTAAAATTGTTAAACGTATTGAGCTCGTAGTGTAGTTATGACGGTGAAACTAGGAATGGCTTGGTTTTAATCTAAAATGTTTGATCTGGTTCATAAGTTACTTATTTCTCTATTTTTGAAACTGTTGATTGCGCAGGGTGTTCCACAGTGGAGGAATTATTGAATTAAATAAGTTAGGGGTAGACTAATGCTGCCATTAAAGCGCGAACTCGACTGGCAAAGTTGAAATATTTCTTCGATTTAATAAAAATATTATAGGGGTGATCCGAAAGTTCGTTCGCTCAATTTTTTCTTGAAAGTGAGGAGTTAAATCAGGTACATCATAGGTGTATAAAATACTACTATCTGCCATCTATGATTTAAACACTTGCATCAGTGATACAAGTACAAAATAAGAAAAATCACGGCTTGGAGAGAGAGAGTCCATTTTCAGATTTCACTGAAAAAATCAATACAATTTCCAATGAAGAAGATAAATGTTGATTAAAACATCGATTGACTTGGATGCTGGATGCGCGTCTTTTAAGAGCCTATACCTGAATCCAAAATGCATTACATCATCATTACGCAACTTTCAATTTCCCACACATTTTGCAAAATTTCATGGATTTTCATGTCGGCAATGGGCATAAGCGAGTTTAAAGTAAATAAAATGAATAATTATTACTGTTTGAACAGTATCGATTGGCAAAGAAATAAGGTAAAAAATAAAATGTGAAAAAGCGTCAAAATTTACGTTGAAAAGGTAATTTTTTTACATTTCAAATCTACCCCTAACATCTTGAGAGATAAATTTCCCTAAAAATCTGCGTATTGACGCAGGATCCCTGCCATTATTATGTTATATGTCTGATCTTCGAATGATCAACCTCCATTGAGATTTATTATTGCATGGTATAAAACTCAACATTTTTGCTCATTGCATTATGACTGTAAAGTCTGAATCTAAGTTGAATAAAATAGTGCAAGGGTGTCTTACCTTAATACTATGGAAAGAACCGACCTATGTCATATCGTTCTCTCAAAATAAAATAAAGGAAGAAAATGAACGAACTTTCGGATCACCCCTATATTTATTTATTTATTTCAGAATCAGCATTGTGTGCTCGACACCCGGCTGTATTTCAAGATGCACTACAAGGTGGGATTTAGTAATTTATTTTTTTCTTCGAAAGCACAATTGGAAGTTTGCTGTTTCATGTTTTGTATGAACAACAGTGTTGGCGTTTTTTTCGTTGTTTTTGTCATTCCTTGTTTGAAACAATCACTAATTATTTTCAAACTAAAATGAATAAAAAGGTTAGTGGTGACAATCTAATACAGTTGCGCGTTTCGTCGCTCATCTTATTCTTATTCTCTATCCAAATTCGGCATTGAAGCAGAATTGCGAGTTCCTGGTTTCATGGTTGGTATGTGAACGATAGCAGAAGGCTCCACTGATTAATCAGGCTTCATCGACTGAAATAGAAATACCCAATTTCAAGTTTTCTGTTTCATGGTTGGTATCCGGACAATTGCTGAGGACTTGACATTTTCTATGGCTTTCGACAAAAATTACTCACTTATACAATGCTAATGCTTGAACTGAACATTATCGCCTAAATAAGATAAATTTTTATTTATGTAGATCTTTATTCTTGCAGTGTGCGACCCCGACGTTCCACCAGTGGCGAGACGAGCAGAAGCAAGTGTACGGGCTGAACTTCCAGGCGGTTGAGCAGGTATTTATTTGTAAATGATCTCGTTTCGGTTATCTAGTCTCTCCATTTCGCACACTCTCTCGTGGCTCTGACTGGAGAGAGAGAGTGTGTGCAGAATGGATAGTGTCGGAGCCGAAACGACATCCTAATTGATCATCATTAATACTTCCCTGACGGAATTCATTTCCACCGTTTTTTTTAAAGAGAGATAATTTAAATTCGCCGTTCGGTACGCAGCTTTGATTCCTGCAGTTCCTTACTGTTGATGTTATTGTTGCTGCTAGAAATCGCGATCGAACTTGGCGATAGTGTAAGTGTGCGAAGTCACTGAGTAAGCAACAAGGCGTTAGATCTTATCGCACCCGCTTGAAACAGCAATGCTACCCTCGTTAGAGTTTGAACCTAGGTGGGGGTTTGAAGGGGCGGAGAATTGTTGTGGGGGCAGTTCTAGAGAGATTGCGCATGAATCAGCTTCATTTTTCCCGAAATTTCACACACACGCCTCTTTTCGGGAATGTTGTTGATGAAATGGTGAATGTCAGTCGATCGGGATGCGTTTCTTCAAGTGTCGCCGAATCGAATAGTTCTCTCTCTCCATTCTGCACACTCCCTCATCGACCTGATAAATAGGAGAGTGTGCAGAATGGAGTGAACAACTAGTATATCCGGTAGCATTAGTCATTTCACCGTTCTAACTTAGGGTAATTTTGACGAGTGTAAGATCAGTGATTGTTTCTTGAACTTTGATTGGACAATGGGCATGGTGTCTGACTGGCATGCCGACGCAGGCAGGTTTGACTCCCGCCCGCAGGTGATGTTTTGCAAGAGGTAGAGAAAGGCGCGCGCCCCAACCACTAGTCCCCGTCCGTCATTTCTACGCGCTCTCTATATCGGCCAATATTCCAAGCCGCCAGTAGTAACATCCACTGTTTCTATCTAGATAAATGGATATGTTAGTATACGGAAACATGACGATGAAAGGTGAAGTACATTCAGTAGCTATTTTTGTTACCGTCTTCATCGTAAAAATGTCGTTTTGAGAGAGAATATAAACAAATCAAATCAAAGTCTTTTGCAAACAAAAATGCCCATTGGGCCAGGGCGGCCTACCGCAGGGAACGCGGGACGGAGACTAGTGGTTGGGGCGCGTGCCTTTCTCTACCTCTTGCAAAACATCACCTGCGGGCGGGAGTCGAACCTGCCTGCGTCGGCATGCCAGTCAGACACCATGCCCATTAACAGCGGATGAAGCGCAAATTCGATTGGTCTGTTGTTCGAAATTTTGTTGAGCTGCTTTTTAAAAAACTCTGATTGTTAACTTCTGTCATGCCTCGGGAGATGCATCCTTAAGTTGAAAGCTGTGAATCGGTAACCCGTAGATCGTTGATTTCTGATATTATTGTACACATTTTTGGCCATGAAGTCTTCGGAGAATCGTGGCAGCCAGTGCGCTCCTAGAGTAAAGCAGCGGGTGAAGCGCGAACTCAATAGGTCTAAAATTTTTGTTATATTTCTGTACTGATCTTTGATCTCCGCTACTTGTTTTAAATTTTCTAAACTGCTTATTATAGGTAATATCAGGTTCCTGATCTTTGCTTTCTAATCTTGATCTTTGATCTCTGATCTCTTGCAGGCGCGTCACTTCGAGGCCGTGGTGCGAGAGGTGCTGGCGGTGATACATCAGTCGCGAGAGGACTACGGACCAGTGATGCACGCGAATGGAGGAGGAGGCCATGGTGAGCGCCTGATTTAGTATACTTTATAAAAATTTAAATTTAAATATTAGTTGAAAACTAGGGTGAGAATGACCAGAAAGTGGTTGTTATGAGGGCCCAGTTCTTCAAGGCTGCAAAAGATGTTTTTCCGACATCATTATTTTTATGAATAGTTCATTGTATGCTTCTGCGAACCAAACGGAATTACTCTAGCTTGTATTTCCTTTTAAATTTTTTATTGCAAGTTAAAGTTCAACTGCTGACTGAAAATTTGTAAATATGTTGAAGCGCTCCTGAGACCGAGAACAACTAGGTGGCTTCAACTTCTTTTATAAATATTTAACCTTTTTTGGTACAAATCAGTCGAAGATCCATCGTATCATTGCAAATTCTTTCGATTATCGGTTAACTCTGAAACCTAGATCAACTTGGTAAATTTGAAACTTAGTTTGGCTTGCTTCGAAAGCCATCCCGACCACACCAATAATCACTTCCGCTATTCGACTAATGCTGTCTCATTGTGTCTATTTTGTCACACTTCTCATTAACGGTTTATGCTCACTCTCTGCTCGCTATCTTCTCGCGGTTTTTCCATATCTCTCTCGACACTAGAGATTACACGCCAAATAGAGCTCAATGTTCCGAATCATAGTCTTTGTCTGAGTAATCATTCATCCCCATGTGCCCTGCAAGGGGGGAGTCACACTGATCTTGGTGAGAAGTGGAGAGAGAGAAAAGAAGGGATGATTCATCAGAGGGGAAACACGGGAAAGAAAAGGGGAAGAAGGGGGCGAGGGAGAGAGGGGCCACAACAAGTTGACCCTCTCCCCACTCCCAGTTGTCCTCCTCCTTCCTCTTCAACCAAGGAAGTGATTACTCAGACTTCCGTTCCTTTTCTTCTTTTATCACTGCAAGGATGGTCCTGAATCGCAGTTGTGAGTTTCGAGTTGTAGAAATGACACCCTGGTTGATCAGGGCTGCGCGGATGGGTGATATTGCGAAAAAAATGATGGTGAAATGTTATAGTCGTTAGTCTGTCGTTATAAATAATATACAGCGCATTTAATTTCCAAAAACGTGAGTTCGGAATTTTGAAGGGTACGCCCGGTTGATCAGGAGTGCGTGGGTAGGTGATCCCGCGAAAACCTGGAGAGGAACAATATTGTAACGCTGATGTGAGATACTAGGATGATCTGTGCTTCATGCGGTGTTCATGTCCCAAATGTTTGTGAGAGGAATAATGCGATGGTTGTATTTGCCTCAAAATATATCTGGTCAATCAGTTTTATTTAATTAAAAAAAAATATATTTTTGTGAATACTCACTTCCTTTCTTATTTATTTCGTACCACTGCAAGGATAGTCCTCATTTGTGATGTTGGAGTTGCGAGACTAGGATGATCTGAGCTGCACGGGCTCTTCAGGACACGAATGTTTAGCGGAGGAATAATTGAGAGCGCAATTATAGCCGAAAATATGTCATAGTTAAACGGTTTGTGATCCATGAGTTCTACTTTTAAATTATCTATTTATAATTAGATATTTCTTAATTTCAGTGGAACAGGCGGTGTACCAGGAGCCGCACGTCGTGGGTGGTCTCCATCACGGCATGCACTCGGCGCCAGTGATGAGAGAGGACGCCGGAGGAGGAGTCTACAGGTGAGCAGTGAAGGTTGCCATTTGAGATGAAGTGAGCATAGGGCAATTTGGAGTAGAATGTGTTTTAAGTTTTACACCGTTATCACCGACGAATCAGTTATCGCGAGATTCCTCATTTTATATACTGCCACTGAAGCGGATCAGTTGCGGGTTGTGAAACTGATTTTTTAGTGATTTTTCTCGTGGCAGAATCAGTTATCGCCAAATCCTTCACTGAAAATTCCACCCTTGAAGCGGAACAGAAATCGGCTGTGAAACTATTTTTTAAAAAATTTTCACACTCCTATAAACTCATTTTTTCCTTCAATTCCAAACCGGAATCAGTTTCCGACCAATCGCGTGCTTGCTATACCACCGTTGAAGCGGAACAGTTGTGGGCTGTGAATTTTTAATTTTCTAAATTCTTTTCCAGAGGCGCCTCGCTGGCCGCGAATCAGCTGGCGCAGCAGCAGCAGCAAGTGAGGAGGCAGTCGCAAGGGTCGAGCCATTCGGGAGGAGGAGGAGGGGGAGGCATCTATGCACAGGTCAGATTGGGATTGGGAAAGAGATCGCCTATGATATATTGCCGTGAACGAATCAAACTGTGTTAAAGGGTAGAAGCGGAACGCGAATGTTGCCAGTAGTTGAAGTAAATGCATAGGATTTTGATTAGTTCCACTAGCAGCGCAGCTGTGATCGCTACACATAGATCAGGTCAGAGGAAATAAAATTCACGAAACGCGATTATCGCAAGTGGGAAAATATCTGCAATTTAAATATTATTGTGAAATTGATTACGCAATCCCCTCGCTCTCTCCCTCCTCTCCCTCTTCCTCCTCCAATTCTCCCTTCATTCTCTAGTTTTCTCTTCACGACGGGAGGTCGCTCGTGCGCGGCTCTACTCGTCGATCATCCCCCCATCCAGTCCAAACCCCTTCTCATCTCCTACCGTAACCCTTGTCGTCCTTCCGGGACCCTCGCCGTGACCTACCGTACCCCTTGAAGCGATCTCTCGTGACGGCGATGCGCGCCGGCAAGCACAACAAGCAGGGAGCGGGCTCGGCGGGCCGTCATCGCTCAGGCATCCCGCGCATCCGCGTGCCCACCGCGTCTGCCGCGCCCCAAGCGGATACCGTACCCACAGGAAGAGGAGGAGGAGGCGCGGAGACGCCTGTACGCGCGCCTCGCGTCACTCCCTCGGCCACGTCGATCGGAGGCGGATCTTCTGGCGCCCGTCGTCATCGTCGAGGAGGAGGAGGCGCAGCCGTTGCCACGTCATCCGCGTCCGCGTCACGTCTAGCGCGTGCGGCCCTGACCGCATCCGCGACCCGCGCGGCTGCTGAAGCCACGCCCCTCGTGCCCACGTTCGCGCTTCCCGTGGTCTCGGCGCAGCAGCTGCCCACCCTGCTCAGTCCGGCCGCACGACTCGGCAGCCTCTTCGCGGCTGCTGCAGCACCTGCAGCCAGTCCTCCATCGCCGCTGTCTCCGCCCCCTGCTGCATCGGCTGCAGCTGCACCCTCTCCGACGTCGCCTCCCTTTTCTCAGACTCCGCCCCCCTTTTCTCAGACTCCGCCCCCAGCTGCAGCCGCAGCAGTCTCTCCGTCGACGGCGACGACCCTCTCGCCTCCCGCGCGCACGCGGTCGCCCATCATCACAGCGTCGCTGCCGGAGGTGAGGAACACGAGCTCCGTGGAGTCGCTGCCCGAGTGGTTCAAGATGATGGAGAAGGAGTCGAGGGTGAATCTGATGGATACGGTGGAGGAGGAAGAGAGGAGTGAGGAGGAAAGCGAGGAGGAGGGAGGAGACTGCAAGAGTGCCGGAGATGGAGCAGAGGAGGTACGGTAGGGATGAGGGGTACGGTAGGCAGGAGGGGTACGGTAATACTCCTGCTTACAGTATTTTACTTTGTTTAGGAGGCCAGCCCTCTCCATTTTACACACTACCTACTATGTGCACAATAGAGAGGCTATACTAGAATTAGATTAGATGAGCGGGGTTACTGTAATTTAAGAATACAAACTACAGCCTGGAAGAGCGATTTTTCAGATTGGGTTACTGTAAGGGGGAAGAGTACGGTAGTAATGATACCAATACAGGTGCAGCAACCCAACGGCCACCATCAGCAGCACTACGCGGCTGCCGCCCCGCAGCAGCAGCACCTGCAGCAACAGCAGCAGGTGAGGAGTGATGGGGACGATTTGTTGAGAGATAATCTTCCGGTGATTGGCGATATTTTGATGAATCATGACCTAGCTGTGTTTCAGTGGTGGTGGATTAGTGATTGGCCATGTCGAAAATAATCTTTTTTTCACTTTTCGTCTTGCAGAAAAAAAACAATTGTAAATTATATCGTGTGACCTTGTTTTTGACTGAATTTCAATAATTTCCTAACACTAGACCTCCTGTAGGGTATTATCTATGGTATAGGGTATAAATAATTTTTTAAAAGGTTTAATTATGTTGTTTCTTAGTAAAGAAGAGCTGATGGGGTCCTGGTGGTCTCATGTGCCACAAGTTGCTGATAGGCGGGTGTCTTGAACTAGAAGTAGTGATGTTCAGCGTGGTTGTCAAAAAATCTAATGAATTCAATGAAGCGTGATCCTGGCGGTTTCATCTTTCACTGTTTGTTCATAGGTTGCAGTTGAGAGGGAGACAACGATATTCTTCTGGCTTCTCGTATCAAATTAATCAATCCTCAAAAACCAATAAATATCCCTTTTCATAAATATCCAATCAATAATTCTCCCTCTCTGCAGGTGGTCTCATCCCCTCCCCGTCCGTCCGTCTCGTCCATCCCTCCGGCGCCGCCTCCTCCTCCGCCCCTGGCTGCAGCCCCGCCCCCTGCTCCGCCCCCGCCCCCGCCACAGCCCGCCATGAATGGAGGAGGTACGGTATTTGAAGCAGGATTACGGTATTTCGGGGAGACCGAGTTAGGAGACTGATATTGACCACGCGAATTCATGCTGCGCATTGGTGCCAAATTTGAAAGCACAGATTCAATAAAAAAAATATATATTTAAATCTCTTGCAGGTCTAGCCCCGATCGCAACGAATGCCCCCGTTCCGCCCCCTCCTCCGCCTCCACCGATGGGAGGAGCAGGCGGAGCCTCGTTCCTCGATGAGATAAAGGTACGGTAGGGTTCGGTAGGCTTGTCGGATCGATCAGTACTCTCTCCATTCTGCACACACTCGTCGCCCTGACCGACGAGTCAGTGTGCACAATCGAGAGTTTTCGTTCCGCCATACCTCTAGGACATATAAACCTATCGATTGTGTGATTCTTCAAATACAGTAATTGATGACGCTATTGTGTCGATCTAAATAGTACCGTATGATCTAAATATTAACAACGATTACGTTAGTCTATTGAGAATACTGTATTCTTGCAGGCTGGCAAGGCACTGCGCAAGGTGGGCGGAGCGAAGGAGGAGAACGGAGCGGCAGCTGCTGCAGCAGTCTCGACCCCGCCTCCAGCACCCAAGAAGTCGGTTGGAGGAGGAGGTATGTTATTGAACCGAGAGTTTAAACGCGGATTGAGGATAATTGAGCGCAGGGGTGATGATGGGTTCCTGAAACGGGAAAGTAACTGGAATGGAATTGCCCCTAAGAATATTGGGATAGATCGGCTACTTGTTATCGCCTAGTCTCTAAAAAATTAGAATGTGAATGCAATATGAACTACTGTCATTTGGAGATAAGTATTTAACATTTCTGAATTTTTTTGGCAGCTAAGAACCATCTCTTACTGGAAACTATCGTTTTTGTGGGCTTGATGGCTAGCTAAATGTCAAACTCACCGAGTCTAATGATTTTTTTGAGTCCAATCCTTGACAGTTTGCTGGAGCTGGATACTTATGCTTCAGTGACTAGATGAAGTATTTGCATTACATAGCGACAAAGATGATATTGCTGATTTCAATTTATTGTGACCATATGGATTGGCTGAATCGCTAACTCGACGGGGCCAATGATTCATAATCCTCCCTCTTGCAGATCTGATGAGCGAGTTGATGCAGACAATGTCGAGGAGGAAGAACACGAGAGCCGCCATCGATGCCATCGATAACAAGAGGTACGGTAAGGGGAGAAGGAAGGGTACGGTAGCTGAAGAGAGGGAGGGATACGGTAGATGGGGAGCATGCGCCTGAGTTTGTTAGAGCTAGAGAATCCAGAGTGTACGGAGAAAATCTCACTGAAAAATGAGTGACAAAACTTTACTGGTGATTTTGTGCTTCGGCCAATATTGAAAATGAGGATCGCTTACGAAGTGATGATAGCGCTGGGGTCCGAGATAGAGAATAATAATTCAATTTATGAAAAGTTTATGGGAGATGAGTTATAAAACTGCTGATATTTTTTTTTACCATAAGAGGGATTGTGCAGTTTCCGGGATGACATTTCGGTCCGGTTTCTCAATTTGCACATCCACGTTCTGCCTGTGAAAAAGTGACGATTGGAACAAAAGCCGAAATAACATTCATTGTAGCTGTAGATTGATACGATGTAGAGATGTGAATACGGTGGTTATGGTTCGATAATGGAAGATAGATGTAACGAAATATTGATCGATTTGCATTGCAGCAACATATCGAACGGCTCGAGCGACAGCGGCAATGGAATCAGCGCCCCATCGAGTGGAGTGAGTCTTCTTTTATTTATTTTATTTATTTCCTTGGGAATGCAATGGTGATTTTGATGCTATAGTAATTGGAATGTGTGCTACACGAATGGAAAGGGAAAGCTATTTTCGTATTTTTTGGGAAGCCGAAGACAACGAAGCACTAGAAGACCCTCTCAACAATTAAATTTATAGTGATATTGAAACTAGACACCGACAGTTGGTGAACTGACTTGTGAGATAATAGCAGAAAGGAGGGTTGCTATTGTTTTTTTGTCCATTCCACTCAACACCTGATTAGAGGAACTCGCACCAATGTGGTTAGTATCAGTATTGAAACTAAATCCAGCAGGGTGATCAACTAGCCAGGTGGTGTGTTTCTAGCCCGAGCCCTCCTTGCAGCACGAGTCGGCCGGTGGAAGCAGCAACGGCAGCACGAATGGACTCGCTGCGGGCAACGGAGGCGCCTCCTCCAGCAATGGTGAGGATTACGGTAGCAGGGCAAGTGATACGGTGGCTGTGGTGGACGATAGAGGCGGTTGTGAGTAGGGTAGATAATGCAGATGCTGCGGAGAAAATTTGTTTTGATAGTGCGGTATTTTTCGAGAAAATTTCGAACCGGAGGTTCATAAATTACTGATAAAAAGTGGAATATTTTACAACATAGTGCTGTAGAGTTACGGAATCGTAAAATACCAATATTGTTTTGAGAATTCGATGAGGTAGGCAGTGTACGATGTCTCGGTATACTGTAGCTACAGTATCAACATTTCTCCTTATCAGGTACGGTGAAGCGATGGCCGGATCCGATCAAGCAGGGAGGAAGTGGACCGGAGGGAGGACTCGGACACAGAAAGTGAGTGAGAGGAGGAGAAATTTAGACTGAAGGATTTCCAGTTCCTAATCGGTCGCACGATTTTGACCCTGATATTCGATGTTTCATGAGATCTATGACAGGTCGATTACTTGTGCATAAGCGATTTTGACTCGATGCGCCATTGAAAATATATATTCTAAAATTTTCTAGAGAGAGGCGCTTCACGCTTTCTTAAAACCAACGGTCATTTGCAAAGCGGCGATGCAAATGCGATTCCTCTTGATAGAAAGCTTATTTATTCAGATCGTTCAGAATTGTAGAATTTGCGCACCAAACTATATTTATCGCGATTGTCTTTTGTGGGATTTTCGATGATTGTCGTTGGCGCTTAATGTATTAAAAAATTTCGCTAAAATTAAATGATATCGAGTTTCGACCCTGTGATTTTGCGCCGCCTGCGATATCGAAACGGGCGTTCGCTTGTGCGATTGTAATTCTGGCTCTGATCTCATTTTTGTGAAATACGGTAAACATATCCTCTATAATTTCCAGCTTGGGCATTCTCGCTTCACATAGTAGTCAAAGTTTTCGGGGTTGCGACTCGGTTGATGCGATACGTGCAGTGTTCATGAAAAAAACAAATTAACACTTTCCTTCTCTGCAGGGTGCCGTCCACCTCCTCGATCTGCTCCGACGACACGCTGCGTGCGGCAGCCGCAGCCCCGCTGCAGAACGGTCTGGCTGCTGCAGGTGCTGCAGGGGGACTGAGCGCCGACCAGTACGACCGCCTCAAGAACGACATCCTCAGCGAGGTACGGTGGGAGGATAGGGAAGGGAATACGGTAGATGAGGAAGATGAGATGCCGGTGTAATGGTGTTGCTTTGTGCCTTAAAATCTTTTTTCCAAGTACTCGTTAGTTGCTCATTCAGTTGATGAGATAATAATCAAAACCAATCACTTTGGTGCTGTACTGGCGTTTCATGCTTGTTTACTATTCGAGCGATTGATGTGTCTCTGAAAGTCATCGCAAATATTTTCAGATTCGGACGGAGATGGACAAGATGAAGCAGGAGATCATTGCTGCGATCGCCTCCAATCGATAATGAGGATATCGATCGATGGAAGCGGCCTACCGTATCCCTCGCCCCTTCCCCATTCCCTTTTCTTCACCATGATACTACTAAATGGAACTAGCAATGAATCTATAATGACTGGTCAATCGTGTATTCCCCTCCACCCCCATCTTCTTTGCCACTATATTCAGCATTTACCCACAGTAGGTCAACGCTCGGTGCTAACCACTTTGGGGTTACGGTAGGTCTTTGCGACTATACCGTACCCCTCTCCTTCCCTGTCACATAAGCAGTAAACAGTTAGTTGTCGATGTATTTTCGGGTTAGTTTATTCGTGCTTTTCCTTCTTGATATTAATTGTAGTCAATGTAGTGCGTACCGAAGCTTTGAAGACAGCAGCTTGTCGCTTGTCCCTCGCATCCAGTCCTTGTTTCCCTCGTATATCCACGAGTACCGGTCACTGTGTCCCTCTTCTACTCCCCCCCCACCCATCACTGTGCAGCTCCCTTCACCTCTTTCTGCTATGCTATAAGGACTACTATGCTTTCTGCCGACTCTCATATTATCCATTTCCCTTTGTACCGTATTCATTGTGTACATACTAATTGCTATCCTTCTCTCTATTTGGTATATCCTTTCTCTTTCCACCGCCCCGAAGTTCCGTGACAACACTATCCCTCGAAGCTCATCCACTCCTCAAATCAATCAATAATCTACCGTATTCCGTATATCAACAGAGCCTCCCCTGGTCCCACCTCGATCTAATCATATACCGTAATCATTTATTGATTCCCTTTCCCCCACATCCATTGCCATCTACCCCCATCCAACCCCCTAATCGATCAGTTCTAACGCGGTGCCCTCTTTTTTTAAACTAATTCAGAATTTGTCTATTTGCCACTACCGTAATCCTATTCTGTAATACTCTCCTCGTCACTCTGAGAACCCTGCAATAGAAGTTTACTGTTTGTAATGTTTTCGATTGTGAAAAGTTCCCTGCTCCTGAAGAACCGTTGAACCCTTTCTTTTCCTCTCTTTGTCTTCACTTTTCATTCCTTGTAATAAGAAAGAAGATAATAAAGACAAGAACTAACTAATTCTCCTGGATTTGGTGTTACATAGTGGCGTGATGTTCGAATCAATCTGACAATACCGTATGTCTGCTTTAATTTCTCCGATTACTTGTTGGGGGTACTGAAGTGGGTTCTCGCTCACCGTTTCCGCTGTCCCTGTTCAGGGTCACTAATGTTGAAACGAGATTGCCTGATTTGATCCGACTTCCTTCTCCACATTATGCTCGACTTGGCCGATTTCTCTCCTTCGACCTTTCCGTTTCACTCCCTAATTTGGCGCTGGTCACACTCATTTTGTGTGGTAGCTAATTGAAATCGCGGAAAAGAACACCTCGTTCTCTCTTTTCCTAGGATTCTCTCCTCATCTCTTGTATCTCATCTCTAGGCAATGCGTGATGAAATGTTCCAGTATGAAGGGGATCAGACTACATTGGAATGGATAGGATTTTGGAATGTCTTTTTTGGAATGGATTTTGGAATTGATCACGATCACATTTCCTTATTGTGAATTAGTTTTATGCGGAACGCGAAACATGTTTTCTACTGATAATTCTTGGTCATTGTTGCAAACAGTGACTGTGTCCATCTTTCCTGGACTCACAATCAGGAATACATTTGTTTCTCTATTTTGCGCCTGTTTCCTCCCGAATGATCGATGTTGTTCTCTGATCTACTCCTCGCTCCGTCGTTATTAGGATTGACTCTCTTCATTTCGCGTGCTCTCTCGCTTCTCTGATCGGTTAGAGAGTGGAAAATCAGGAGAGTCATCCTCGAATTGTCAACCCTAGTCGTGATTATTCGTAGTGGGGCGTAGATCGTCGAATAGGACACTCAGAGAGAGCGAATCTACCCTTTCAATGCCCCCCCCCCTACTCTCTGCCCTTATCGAATTAGAGTCGCATCACAGCTGATCTGTCCGGTTCCCGCCACGATGGGAGGATTATCGATCCGTCTAGCTACCGTAACCCGACCATCAGAGACCGTTTACGTAGTTACCGAATGTTCAAATTATCAGCTCTCTCCATTCTGCACACTCCCTTGTCTGTTGAGTGAGTGTGCAGAATGGAGAGAGCCGAAGAAGAATCCCTAGAGGATAGATGCGTGTTCGCTATTGACGATGGCCACGCTGTAAAGTGAATCCATTTGAGGAGAATGATGCGCTGTTATTGCCAGACGAGGAAAAAAGTGGGCGAATTCGATTTTGCTCCTGTCTATTGCTACCGAGCTTTTCTCTTTAAAGATGTTGATTCTCTCTATGTCCAATGAGATCAAGTTCTTGTCGCGAGTCGGATAGCATTGCCATATCTATGAATACCCTCTCAATTCCGTGCAAACTCTCGCCGATCAGTGCGACGAGGGAGTGTGCCGAATGGAGAGAGCGCTAATCGATCCGGCAACTCTAGTGTTGTTTCATATCAACACTTCCTCGTTCACTCTATCTGCCACTTTCCCTTCCCTGTTCTCCCTTCTCCTCCTCTCGCCCCGTAGCTATAATGACATCATCGTAGAGCATTAGATGGCATTTCTTCTGGTTCGACTCTCTCCATTCTGCACACTCCCTCGCTGGCAAAACAGACGAGTGGGTGTGCAGAATGAAAACCGAAACCCTACTTTATTTTGTAGCCGGAGTAAAATGAGTGTGATTGTTTTTGCTCCGCTTCTCGGTGCTTTTTGGGAGCGGTTTTTGATCGAAATATGATGCCGTATTTTTTGCTGGAATATGCTGGAGCCATATAAGCCTAGAGATCCCGCTAGTGATGACAAATCGACATCCGACTTTCTCAATTCGCACGCTCTCTTGTCAGTTAGAGAGGCGAGAGAGCACGCAAATTGATGAGAGTCGGATGCCGATTTGTCATCACTACACGGGATTCCGCCCGCCTCGCCTCATTCAGCATTCATTTTTCTATCGGGATTATGGGATGGGAATCACCTCATCGTTACCATCTCGGGAATGAGAAATTGTTCTTCTGTTTGATCCCTCTTCCTTCGCTATTTCTTCCAATCTCTCTCAGTTCATTTGTAGTCGGCCGTTCGTCCTCGTGCCACACACGCAATGTGTTGCCGAATTGAACTGTAGTTATCTCCATTTTGCACACTCCCTCGCAAATCGGAGAGACGAAAGAGTGTGCCAAATGGAGAGAAATACTATTCGCTCTGGCAAGACTAACACGCACTTCTCGTCCTTTATTGTGTGCGCTTAGTGCCCCGACAAGATTGGAGAAGAACTCTGACCGTTCCACTATAAGAGATGATTGAATTGAATTTGCGAGAAGGGTGGATCTAAGATCTAGTGGTTGTTGATGATTTGTAAGAGTTCTGACAATAATTGGCGAGGTTGGATCATTCAGAATTAGATAGGCAGACTGAGACCACAATCCGACTGTGTTCTGTTCTGAGAGCGCATTTGACGCAATTACTGATGAAGCTTGGCCAGTGCAGATTAGATAAACTGCCTGAGGCGTGAATCCGACTGGGTTTCTTTCTTTTGTAATTTATAGCGCCTTCAGAGATGATATTATTCTCGGGGGAATCGGATAATTCTGAGCTTAATATAGCGCACATTCTTGGAACAGTGAATCATACACAATTTCTTTCGCTGAATTTGTATTGTGTTCGCGTGTACGTTCGATTTGTAATTTCTAAAAAGTTTTTGTAAAAAGTAATTTCTTCTCTTCTTTATTTCTTTACGTCACGATATATGCCATTCATCCAAAGCGCTCTGATTCTGTGTAGTCAAATATCCTGAAAACACCCATGTTCGCAGAACGTCAGAGATTTGAATTTATGTATTTTTAATCCGCTAAAATTGGTAACTGTTGGCTAATCTCAATATTTCGCGTTATCTCATTCCGTCGAAACGCAAATGTGGAGATGAAAATTTTTAAGGAAACTACTTCAGAAATAGTTTTTGTATGAACATTTTTAAAGGAGTCGTAGTTGATTATTTGAGGTAGTTGGAATCGTAGTGTTGGCGAGATTGGGCCAGTGGCGATTAGATAGACAGGCGGAGACCTCAATCCACCTAGGTTTGTATTCTGAATATTTCAAGAAGATTTTTATCAATCATCGGTGATTTTGGACCAGTGAGTGTTAGGTAAACAGGCTGAGGCGTGAATACGCCTGTGATTCTTTCTCTGGTCATTTATAGCGCCTTCAGAGATAATTATGCCCTCGGGGAGTCGGATAATTCTGAATATGAGCTTAATATTAGCGCGTATTGTTATTCTTGGAACAGGGCATCGTGCATAATTTTCGTCACAGAATTTGTTTTGTGTTCGCGTGTACAATCGAAATGTTATGAGAGCGATTTCTTTACGTCACGATATATGACATTCAACGGAAGCGCTATGATTCTGCTTATTCAAATATCCTGAAAGTAGTCTTGTGCGCATAGCGTCAGAGATTTGGGATTCACGTGTTTTTTAATCCGCTAAAATTGCAACGATTGGATATGTCGCACTATATCATTCCGTCGAAACATACATTTGGGGATGTGAAATTTTCAAGGAAACTATTGTACTTTAGAAATGGTTTTACTATGAAAATTCTTAAAGTTGTGGTAGTTGGAACTGAAACATTGGCGAGAATGGGCCAGTGGCGATTAGATAAACAGGCTGAGGACACGATTCACCTGGGTTAATGTTCTGAAAATTTCAAGATAATGTTTTTCAATCATCTACGACTTTGGATAAACTGTCTACGACGAGAATCCACTTGGGTTTATTTCTCTGGATATTTCTAGCGCCTTCAGAGATAATCTTCTCCTCGGAGGAGGCCGATAATTTTGAGCGTAATATTACCGCGCATTGTTATTCTTTAAATAATGAATCATTCGTAATTTCTGTCGATGAATTTGTATTGTGCTCGTAATGTTATGAGAGCGACTTCTTTACGTCACGAGATATGACATTCATCCGCGCTCTGATTCTGTGTATGCAAATATCCTCAAAGCAGTCATGTGTGGGCAACGTCAGAGATTTGGATTAATGTATTTTTAATGCGATGACATCCGCTAATATTAAAAAGTCTTGAGATGCCGAGTTATCTCGGCCAATCGAAACACAAATTTGACGATGAGAGATCTCAAGTTAACTAGCGGAAGCAATGTCTTTACAAATAGTTTTTCGATTAGTATTTTGAAACGACAGCTTGACTATGCGATCGTCTATGCTCAATTCGAAATGACCTATCGCATTCCTTTGAAACACAAATCGCACGAATAGTTGCAATTCCGCGCATTCCACGCTGAGATATTTCTCGATTACGTTGCGCTTGATTAGCGAAAGGTTACCGTAGCCTTTCTCTCCCTATTATGAATCTCTCGTTCCTAATCCAATACACGTGCGTCACAATTCCCCCTCCCTTTCTCTCCCTTCTGATCATCTGTCTGCGCCCTCTCATTTCTGCTCGATCTCTATTCGCTCTCTGACCTCACGCGTCTCCCTCCTCCTCTTGCCCCCAGTTCTTCTCAGTCGGTAGCCCCTCACAGTGTGGCGCTAGTAGCCATTTGTATGCCCAAGATGAGTCATTTAGCCTCCCTTGTCTCTCTCCCTCTCCCTCCTCTCACCCCTCTTGCTCTAGTTTTCGCTCCCATCCCTGTTCAAACCGCGAGGACGATGCCCTTTTAGATTAGCTCATAGTGACGAAACAGTCGGCTAGGATGGGGGAGGGAAATAATTCCCCTGATCTACTTTCGCGTTTTTTAAAACTTCCGATTTGCATGACATGTCGCTTAAGTGTTTCAATAGTAACATGAAATCGTTTTGAATTCTCACTGTTCGCTAGTACTTCGATTCCTCCAGCACTTTGGGAAAAATTAATCTATTCTTGATCTTCTTTCTAACAAGGATTTCATAATTCAAGAGTTTCAAAACTCGTACACTGCCAGTATTCGCTAGTAAATTTCTGTGACGCTATGTAAATTCGCTCTCCCATCGTCCCGCGTGTTCAGAGTAATCCATCATTCTCGTCTCTCTGCGCTGAAGAGTAAGCGAAAGTTTGTTGTGATTCCTAGTGAGATATCTCTCCCTCTTTTCTCCCGTTTTCCCCTTTCCAAGACAGTCAAAGGGAGGCAATTGGGGATAATGGGCTATCATGGCTCGCCCGCTAGGAAAAACAGGAGCAGTTCCAGTGGGGACGAGGGAGGAAATGTCACGTGAAGAGGTGAAGATATCCCTCTCTCCTTCCTCGTTTCGCAGCTATTTCCCCACTACACGCCTGTTTACTATGACCAGTCACGCGCGCGTTTCAGACGGTGTGCAAATTGGCGGTTGAATTAGGAGATGCGATAGTCTGTCTGATGTTTGGCATAGAAATTATTTGCTGTTTGGATCTATATAATCACTTTCTTATTTATCATCTTATTATCGCCTTGAGCCTACCGAAACTAGTTGGTTCCGTGTTATCTCATTTTCCTTGCCAATTATTAGTTTTTTCTCCATTATTTTTTGTATGGTCTGATTTACTTTTTTCTTCGCTTTTTCTTCTCTTAATCAGCCCTACCGAAGCCAGAAAAATAGCGCATGAGGGGCTTGTTTGCTAGGGCGATTAGCACTTATCAGTGAGGTCTAGACACGTGTGATGTCGATTCGATACTCTCTCCATTTTGCACACTATCTCGTCTCTCGGACTGGTGAGAGAGTGTTCAGAATGGAGAGAGTCAGAGCGGAAACTAGACACATTTTTTCTTTGTGCTCTATAGTAAAATGATTTTTTTTAAAATTACGGTTTATCACAGCGCAGATCTATGAATATATTGGTAAATAAGTTAGCGAAATTGTGTACTGAATAATCAGTCTGGACATGTTTATCACCTTGCGTGTCTAGGCTTCTTCTCCTCACCTATCAATTAGGGCATAATACTAGTGTTGTCGGATTAAATAGTAACTCTCTCCATTTTGCACACTCTCTCGTATCCCTGACCAGTGAGATGTGTGCAGAATGGAGAGAGAGTAATATTAGATCCGGCAACAGTAGAAAATAATACTCTCTCAAGTCTGCATACTTTCTAGCCGATATGGATTCGTGATAAGCATTCAATCATTGCTAATGATCCTCGCAGATAAAAGTGCTTATTTTTTGTGGCGATTGAGTCTTCACAGTGATATATAAGCGGATACTGTATCGGATAAGCCGATGCCAAAGGCTAAGTGTGCCTATTCTCGCTTCATTCAATGCTTTTACATCTCTATTTTTGTCGGATTTCTGTCGACGAAAAGCCGATGGAATTGTGAGTGGTTGTTATCACACTTCAGTCAGATGATAAGCGATGATAAAGGGTGCTTATGAAAGTGGAGAGGAGCTTGCTTCCATTGATCATGCACGGGGTCATGTGTAGGGATGTCAGAATGAACAACGACTCTCTCCATTCTGCACATTCGAGCGGTCGAGAGAGTGTGCAGAATGGAGAGAGTCGTTGTTCATTCTGACCTCCCTGGTCATATACGCCTGTTTATCCCCCTACAGATTCTGCCCATTTTGGTGCTCGCCGATCTATGAATCATTGATGTTTGCAAGGATTATTCAGCGGACTGTCTCGATTTGTGTAGGCAAGTTGAGCTGGTTGCACTTTGCGTTGCGCGTTTTTGATCGTTGATCTTTGAGCTGGTTCTAGAACGGTTCGAAGTTAGCGCTGATCGAATCAGGGTCAAAAGAGCTTGGGGTTCAGCATTCGAACGCGTTTAGTCGCCTAACTTTCACTAGCTCTACTTCTTCTTTCCTCTTCGCTTCGTGGCTGTAAGATGTGACGTAAGAGTGTTCCACTACTTACTTCTCTCTATTGAGATGTCTCGCCCTCTCACTTATTTCTTCACTATTTCCCCTCTTTTCCTTCCTTCCGCCCTTCCCCTATCTCTCTCCCCCTTCTCTTCCTCCTTCGCCCCTCCGATCTCTGGCTATCGATTCGTGTCATCTATTGAGCGTGGAGCGCCTGATTTTGAGCGAGATTCCGGGTTTTGAAATGCTCCGGAAATAGATATTATTGCTGTTTTTGAAGTAGTTCGTCTTTTGTGGCAGGAGTTCTCATATTTTGACCATTTTTTTCAATTCGTAAAGTTAGGAGGAGTACTGGTTGTGTGTAGGATAGTGCAGTTGCGCGATCTGTAATTTCGCAAAACACGTAGTTCAAAAAAAATCTGCATCGAAGATCCCGGAAGTTGCGCATTTAAGAGTTCAATTAGGTTCATTTGATTGATGTCTTATTCAATTCGGCCTTGTTCATTGTCAAACGCTTAAAATTATACGTTCACTTCGTTATGATTCATTCTTCGTTCGTTCTTCAAACTCCGATCCCTATTTGATCTTTGATCTCTATCAGTTCGATGCGTCTCCTTCTTCTACTCGCCCTCCTGGGGGCGACGTCACTCGCCACGTTCAGAAGAGACGAACAAATGGCCAGATTCAGAGAGAAGAACGAGGACAAAATCAAACAGGTCAGTTAATTGTTTTCAGATGCGGAATAGATGGTACTATTAATTCGGCTGGACTTCAGGGAATCCTTGAGCATAGGATGAAACAGCGATTATGCTGGTTGGAAATATATGGTGCTAGCAAACGCAGATCGGTGTAAAAGTTTTTGAATACTGTGTCAAGTAATATTAATTTAAAGTTATTTTATTGGAATATTTCGAAACGATGATTTCAAGGCGATTCTTGATATGGAGTCGGGCAACAAGTCTTCCTCAGTCGAGAGTGGAGAGAGAAGTGACCTCGCTGGAATGAAGAGAGATCCCGATGATAGCATCCAGAAGGTACGGTAGGAGAGGTAGTACCGTAATAAGGAACATGATCAGATGGCGTGTTAGATGTTTTAGGATTGAGTTTCTTAGCATGAGTATATTATATTCACTGTGATTGTGAATCACGCAAGGTGGTAGTAGCGTCGTAATAGTCCTAATCCGTCTATTGCTCATTATGTTTACAATTAGACGCCGAATCAACAAGGCATTGCTTCCGTACATGCAATCGACTGAAAGTAGCAGAGCTGAAACAGCCACCAACCTGGTTTCGAAAAAAATATCATCGTATATTTCGGTTATTTTAGCCTCATTTCACTCATTTCAGGCGGCTCGTGCTCATGAGAAGGAGAAAGAAATGGAGCCTACCCATCTCGAGAAGGCTCTAGAAGAGGAATTGATGAAGGGAGTGAGGCAGGGACTGCTGGGAGAGAAGGATAATGGTGAGGAGTAGGGAATACGTTTCGGCTCTCTCCATTTATTTACCGTTTAAAATGAAAAGTTGTTCTGTGTTTACCAGAGACATCCATTTTCTCTCTCAATATGCTTCCGTCACCGATCAAACTCTTCTTCGAATCAAGAATTTATATTTTTTTGCATTGGGTTCCGGACTGGCAGTAATCTTTCGAGAGCGGAACTCCTCTTGGTACTCTCGTGAAACTCCACTCTTCCCTCTGTATTCCATTCCTTAAAACACTAAAATTATCTATCAATACTGTATCGTAACCTCCCTTCCTTTCAGGTTTTGTCGCCGCTCCCTTCGACTATCTCATGTTCACGATGATCTACCCGACTGCCACGTGCATGGCCGATGACGATCAGGTATACGGTAGATTTGGTTTTTGATCTTTGATCTCTGTGGTTCGAATTTGTTCAGCTGCTGAAAACCTCTTTCATATAATATTTTGATAAGCGTAAGCTTCAGGGTGGATGGTGGGGAAAAATAGCAAAAAAATGCCAGATGATTTGGCGCTATTTAAAGTCCTTTTATTTTGAGAAATGTTTTCTTCGTAATGATCTACAGATTTTGAATAGTAAAGAATTACTCATCTTCCCCTCCAAAAATACGTTAGCATGTAATAATTGTTTCGCAGGCGCCCGGTTCGTGCAAGATTCCCTCTGGCACCTCGCAGTGGACGATTCACGGATTGTGGTACGGTAGATTATTGATTGATACGATTATACGGTAGATGAGTGGTTACTATTGATATTCTCTTTTTTTTTTGAAAAGTGGCACGCTGTTGATTGTAAAGTGATCTATGTGATTGCTTCGCCAAATGTGGCTATGATTATGTGGTGGGAGTGGGCTGAGGCGAATATCAAACCTCGAAATCTACAGTGAATAAATGCAGAGATTGAAGCGCGCGAGAGATGGGTGTTAAAAATATAGCGTATTTTTTTTTAGATTCGATGACTTTGATAATGTTTGTCTAGCTAATTCAGAACATATATGACGCTGTTCGCCTTATTTTCGAGCAAAATTGGTCAGGTCTGGCACAGCTCAAAAAGGTCGAATTTCTGAAAATGTGTGTTTTGAGGTTATCGAGGGTGGTGAAGACGATGGTCATATCCATTTTTCTTTGAGACCTCAGGTTTGCTCCAGATGGCGTCACGTCGAAATCACGTTTTGACGTTCTACTGGGCTCCCTAGAGAGCTAATTTTAGGCGAAAATTGATCCCCGGGTAGAATTGCATGGCGAACACGCCTGTCTAGTTCATTTTTCATGATTATTGAAAATAATTTTTAAAATATCAACTTTTCACTGTTTGCGATCTGGGCTGCGCCATGTAGATAGATCGATTCGGCTTGTCGAGAGGATTATAAATCTATAATATAATCCAAATCCGAGCCGAGCATTTCGAGATAATCGACTTATAGTGTTTCCAGAATGCAAGTAAAAGGCACTCCCTTGCCCCTTCCTCTCCATCCTCAGTCGCTTCCCTGACCCAGCCCGGCGAGAGAGCGTGGGAACGGAGAGAGCGCACGCCAGAAGAGGGAGAGGAAGAGGAGGAAAGAGTCATTTACTTGCACTATGGAAACACTATAAATCGATTATCTCGAAATGCTCGCCACTGATTTGGATTATATTATAGATTTATAATCCTCTCGACAAGCCGGATCGATCTATCTACTTGGCGCAGCCCAGATCGCAAACAGTTAAAAGTTGATATTTTAAAAATTATTTTCAATGATCATGAAAAATGAACTAGACAGGCGTGTTCGCAATGCAATTCTACCCCAGGAACAATTTTCGCCTAAAATTAGCTCTTTCGGGAGAGTAGAACGTCAAAACGTGATTTCGACGTGATGCCATCTGGAGCCAACGAGGAGTCTGTGGACAAAATGGATATGCCCATCGTCTTCAGCATCCTCGATAACCCCAAAACACACAGTTTCAGAAATTCGACCTTTTTGAGCTGTGCCTTTGCTCGAAAATAAGGCAAACAGCGTCATATTCACCAGTCACTCTTGCGCTACACCTTTCACGTATAGTGACCAGTAGAATCATCATTCGGTCCGTCAAACATACCGATTAGTCAACAATAACATCGCACTTTACGCTGCGAAATTTGTGGTGTGTAATTATCTCCAATATAGAATGGAGATAAATGTATCAATATCTGTATTTATCTCCGGTCCTTAATCGGCCCGTTTCCAGGCCCAACTTCAAAGATGGTTCGTATCCTCAATTCTGTGACCATCAGAAATTCGACGAGAAGCAAGTGCAGCAGTTGCATGAGCAGATGAGGTGAGGCTAAATCAATTTAGAATATTTGTTTCGTTTAAAAATTTATTTGAACATGTAATCGAAATTGCATATACTAGTGCGATGTTCTGCATTTAAAAAAAAATTCTTAGCGATACTTCGAACTTGCAAGGTGATTTGGGGCAGTCCAATTCCCTTTTGTGTGAAGCAGGCCATGTTGAGCAGTGAATCCTGGAATCCTTGTGTCTGTAATGGAATAATCACAACAAATATTCAGAACGAAGTGGCCCAATCTCTTCCCCCATACTCCCGAGGCTCAATTGTGGTCGCACGAATGGGAGAAACACGGCACTTGCAGCAAGACCGATCCCCTCCTCGATTCGCAGTTCAAGTACTTCAATATGTGAGTAATGTATGATAATGCCGGATCGAATAGTAGCTCTCTCCGTTCGACACTCTCTCTCGTTGCTCTTACCAGCGAGAAAGTGTGGAGAATGGAGAACTCGTTTCTCTAATAGGAATGAACACTTCGTGAGGACGTTAACTCCCGACAATTAATAAGAAGTCGTACAACAGACGATGTAGAAAAGCTGAAACATATGAATGACGGGATTTGCAATTTTAAAGTTAGTATAAGTCACATGCCTGAATATTCAGTGTACGATTTGTCTGAGACGACAGAGAAGCTACAGTTAATAGACACAATGAAACATATAAATGAAGGGAGAATTATATTTGATGAAAAAAAAATTAAAACAATTGGTTATCGATTTTCTCCCCTCTTCAGGTCTCTCTTCCTCCTCGATCACATCGACCTGCGTACTCGCATGGAACAGAAGGGAATCTCGCCCCGTGCCGCACCCTATGATAGGTACGGTAGGAGTACGGTATGGAGAGGATATTTATCGGGATATGAGGGATACGATTTTTCGGAAATTATCAAAATATTTTTGTAAACGAGATTAGCAGAGATCGACGACGTAGATGGAACCTGGTGCATTTAGGACACCAGTTGGGGTGATAAAATGAGGTGCGACAGAGGAAACAGTGCGAATCGGTTGTTCATGTACTACAAAAAACTAATCTTTCAAGTGATCTTAAGATTTGGGTTTGGTATTCGGTAGGGATGACGTGTTGTTTGATGCAGAAAATAAAGAAGCCGCGATCAGGTTATCAAGACAAGATAACTAATCTAAAATATATCGGGCATTGTCCAGGTGTATTAGGGATCTGAAGTATGCTGATATCGATAGCTGTGGCTGACGAAGCAATTCGAGGATGTTTGCTAGGAAAAAATGATATCAAAAAATAAAATTTATATTTCAGAGAGACTCTGCAGAAGTCGCTGGATGATCTGATTGGCCATCACGTTCAAATGTATTGTCTACAGGATAAGAAGGTGAGGGGGGAGATAAAGAAGAAGAAGAGGAGGGAAGGGGTTCGGGATATTGGAGAAATATCGAGTTATTCCTTGTACCGGACTCTCCGACTGCGACTTATTGATATGAGACAGTGCTTCCAATTTTGTAAAACTGTGTAGCACCGATGCACCGGTCCCGAGAATTTAGAGGAGATCTTCGCAACCATATGTACAAGAGTTGTTTCTTGGTTTGGAGGGTGGGGAATATAATGTGAATCAGTCTAACCGATTTCCTAGCGATGACGCAATCACTCCAGTCCCACGAATCGCTGCTCGCCGATATTCGCGTGTGCATGGACGCAGAACTGAAGCCCATCGATTGTCCCCATGCCGATGTGAGAAGGAGGGGAAGATTACGGAAGATTAGGACGATGAGAATGATGAGATCGGGAAAGAAACGAGGTCTTTTGGAAATGGAAACACATAATAGCTAGAATGAGTAGGACAATGTTCCCTGGTGATTAGAGTTGCATCGTGAAATTATGTCTATCAATGTTTAGCCTTGATCGTTATGTCGCCAGTAAGTAGTGGATTAATTAGAAATATAAATCTCTTCAGATCCAGCCTTACGTGCGCGCCGGCACCGTGACGCCCAACGACAAGCAGCCTCTGCCCGTGCCCAGAGTGAGTACGGTAGGGTACTGTAGGTTACGGTAGGGATATCAATTTCGCTCACTCAGTTGCCGTTTCAGAGTCTCAAGAAATAGAACAGAATAGCGTTACCTGACCGATTAGTACTCTCTCCATTCAGCACACTCTCTTATTGGTCAAGGTAACGAAAGATTGTGCTGAATAGAGAGTACAACTATTCCATACGGTAGCACCAGTGCAGAATGTAGTGAGTAGATATCAGAAACGGAATAAATAGTAAGGACTCTACAGGATACGGTAGAGATGCGGGACAACTGTACATTGGTTAAATATGATTGTTAGAGTGCTCAGAGTTCGATAGGATTTTGTCCATTATGTTGTGGAGGGAGTCGGAAAAGTACGGTAGATATTGATTTAACAAATCACAGAAGTGCTCCGAGTCTCTGTACTACGTGACCGAGGGCGTGGATATCAGCAAGTCCATCGATCTCCTTCCTCCAGGTGAGATCATTATTGCATCATTCATAGGCAAGAAAAGACATTCAATGCTACTGAAATCATGATATTTATTTGTTCGGAAGGACAAGGAAGGCACATATTATTCTAAAAAAATATCCTTGGGGCTTGTAGTTTGAGTGAATGATGAATGTGCCAGGTGTTTTGGCACCAGCCGTTGGTTACATCGTTAGCATTTTCTCTAATTTAGTCTTTCCCTGTCAGCTAGTGCAAAAATTTATCAACATAAATTTTTTTTATGAAGAAAGGAGTGTTGATACGAAATAAATCACTTTAGTTTTTCGCCATCACCAGTCCATCACTGGTCTCCTTCCAGGAAACGAAACTGAAGAGACGGGCAAGAAATTGGATACGAATGAGGATAAGGATGACTATTATGATGATGAGGAGGAGGAGGGAAAGAACACTAAGGAGGTATGGTAATTCACAGGTAAAGAAATCACGCGATATGATAAGCGCATTTCATTGGAGACCACGCGATACCTATTCGAAATAAGGATTAAATAGTGTTTTAAACGGTGAAACTGTGTAGATGATTGGAAAAAATATTTATTTTTTAATGGATGATGAATACCTGATATTGTTGAACTGCTAGGTTCTATAAATAGAATGGAATAGAATGTCGTTTCGGTTCACAACTCTAAAAAACTGCACATTCTCTAATTTTTTTTCGGAAATTTGAACTAGAGGTATCGGTAGGTGAAAGAGACTTGTGGTTACGTGGATTCTGTTAAAACTGCCTTAGTTCGGCTTGCACATGCACCCTGTGGTTTGCAGTTTCGCAATGTTCCAAAATGAGGACAGTTGCTCCTAATTCAATCATTCGTTTGTTGCGCTTTCAAACAAATATTTTTCATCATTTATCCCTATGTGTGTGCAGAATGGAGATTGTACATAAACTGTGCATAGTTTCCTAAGATCACAATTAAATGCTCTCAGGAGGAAGACGAGAAGACACTCCTGCTGGAGGCCGAACTCATGGAGGGGCTTAAGATCAAGACGGAGCAGTATCGTGAGGTACGGTAGAGGAAGGGATTACTGTAGAATACGGAATGGAATAGTGAGCATACGGTAGATAAACCTGAGCTTAAATATGCCACTCTATGACAGTACGGTGGTTCAGCAATATTGCATGATTTGCGAAAACTACAGGCAAGAGTTACCGTTTTATATGCACAGCTCTCCATTTTGCACACACTCTCTCTCCATGTCTGGCTGGCGAGAGTGGGCACTAAATCGAGAAAGCAATAATAAAATTAGCATCACACTTGGAAAGTATTACTGTAGTTTTTCCGTTCAGAACCTCCGCAAGCACTACACGCCTCAGAGTGGATTCAAATTGACGAAGGAGGATATCACGAGTGCGAGAGACTACGCGAGAGTCACCGAGATGGCCAGACAGTATCATGTACGGTATTCGGAGGGGGAAGAAATCGAGAACTGATTTGAATGAGGAAAAGGGGATTTTTGGTATCGTTGATTGGGTTGCAACTGCCGGATTTGACGTGCACAAACAGCCCGTGGATTTCAGTTTCGTAGTGTTCCAAAAAGAGGATGTGTCGCATCCTAAACAATCTGTTCCGAGTTCCCGGTATAAAAATATAAAAAAATCCGGAAATAAAAAATCTCGTGATTCGCTTTAAAAAAAGAATTCATTTTAACCGGTAAAATGAAGTTTCTCATGTTTTCCAAACTGAGTACAGTTGTTCTCAATTCAATGCGATGATTGGTGCTGTCGAATAATATATCAATAGTATTGTCGTGATCTCTAATCTCTTCCTCTTCTCCAGATATCTCGTGCCCGTGGTGAGATGCCATCTCCGGATGATTTCCCCTCCTCCTCTTCCTCCCCCGTCTCTCGTCCCCTCCATCTCTACATTGGCATCGCCTGTCTCTCCATCTATCTCATCGTTATCGTCGCCTTTTTCATGGGCAGAAGGGACGGCAGACAGAACTACGGTAGACTACAGCACGCTTAAGCCACGCCCCTTTCTTAGGCCACGCCTCCTTCTCTAAGCCCCGCCCCCTCAGTGACCCCCATCCCATCCATTCCACAATTGTAGTGACTACTGCCTGATTGTACATCGCTTAATTGGTTTAACAAGAAGTTTAACGCCCACATGTCAGAAGACCGAATACCGTAGTGATACGGTATCCATCCCCTCCCCGCACCCAATCATGTCTGTGAATTTACTGTATCTTCCGTAGTTACCGTAACCCCTTCTTGACGAGTATGTCGATCGACTTACAGTAACCAACTCCTCGTTATCAATTCTCACTCACTCACTCAATCAATACAGTATGACGCGTGTCCCACACCCTCCCTCGAGTCGATCGATATTTCGAGTATTGATTATTGATTATTTTCGTAGTTCCAAACAAGCAGAAGCAACCACCAACCATCGTTATCTACGTACGTTGATTATGTAATAAAGTCCAGTTTCGGAATGTTTAAATATCTGAATTGTTTGATGACGAAATCCGGAAATATAACCAAATTGTAAACTTCGAAGACAAAATTGAGTGTGAATTACGGTAGCAGGCTACAGTACCGCATAGAAGTGATCACAACAGCTACGGTAACTGCCCTTTCCTGTACCGCACTTCCCCTCTCATTGGTAGATCAGTGACCCCATCTCACTTATTGATCTGTTGACCTCTATTCGGATTGGCCCCTCTTCCGTCTCTTGATCTACCCTCCCCTTTCTCCCGTCATTCGTGCTATTGCATACGAATGATGAAAGAAGACGGTGGCGAGTCTAGCGGAATTTCTTCCACTACCGTATCCTACCATATTCTTCTTCCCGATGCTGGTCTTACCGTATTCATAACATTAATCAACGCTACAGTAGGGCTACCGTAGTCTTTTCAATTTCCATATTTCTACATCGCCCAATCTCGCATTCAAAATTGGTACCGCCTAACGCCTTCTTCGTTCCTCGGAACGAAATACTGTTGTTCATTAGGAAGGAACAGGTAGACGCTAGTGTAGACTGGATTCGGAAACAGAATTCATAAAATTGACGGTTTCTCAGCGCGTTTCATTCCCCCGAGGGAGCCCGATTTGTTGCAGCCGTGTTCGTCAAATAGGGATTGATTCAGAGATAAGTCGTCTCTCATTTCACACACTGTCTCACTAATCAGAACGACGCAAAATAGTGTGCAAATAGAGGAGATGCAGTCTGTCCTATTCATTAGGAATGACCGTTTTTACTCTCTCCATTCTGCACACTCTCTCGTCGGTAGACATGCGAGATCGTGTGCAGAATGGAGAGAGCAGAAAATCGAAACGACAACACTATTATTCATCATCCGACTTTGATCGAAATTAACCAGAAAATGGATGTACAATCAGAAAAACAATCCAGAATCGAGATCATCCTCGACCCATAGTCGCTTCAAATGATCGAAATCCGAAATTTTCGCCGCTAACATGGCGCGCACAGTGCATATCGCTAACTCCGCCCACTTTACGAGGCGTGCATCGTGCGGATTGGCTGAAAAGTTCGATTTTGACTCTTTCTGACGCACGGCACAATGCGCGCCACGTTCCGGCCACAAGTAGCGCCAGATTGGTGATCCGAGAAGGTTTTCCCTGGATATTTTTTCCAGGCCGATCCATTAGCGACTCCGATAATTGTCGATCCCGAATATTAATTAGTTACTAATTAATTATTCCTAATTAATATTCTCAAATAATTAACTCCGCCTACTATTAGCTCCGCCCCTTCTCCTTTCGTTCGACCCGCCCCTTTACTGATTTTCTGTATTGATTTCTTAGACTGTTTTCGATTACTGTATTTAAATTATCTACTTTATCGAGCAAAAATCGATACAATGAGTGAACGAATTACGGTATGCAGATTGGAAACGGTTGGAGGAGAAGGACCGGATCGATATTTCGGTTCATGGTTTTGCGATAAACTTGCCTTCAAACTACAAGTGTGATCACGCAACCAAGCACGGAAAGAATCGTCGATCGATAGTGACAGGGTGGTTAAGAGAGGGAATAGGGGATACGGTAGGAGGGGTGGAGAGGAGAGATCAAAAGATGGAACAATAACATAGCAACCAACCTCCGATAACGTGTTGAGATAACCGTAGCAGAATCGATCGATACAGTGCGCCGGAAGTATCTGTGAACGGGCGTCCCATATAGGGGTGTCCCATAAGTCTTGATAATTATTTTTATTTTTTTGTTTTTTTTTTATTTCTTCAACAGTTTACAATCATCAATAATCAATGTATGCCCCCTTCGAACCCTCGACCTGTCTCCATCTTTCGGGCAGGGTGTTAACACCTCTCTTCCAAAACTCGGGAGGCTTAGAGATGATCCATTCGGTGAATGCCCGAACGAGTGAGTCTCGGTCCTTGAAATTCCTTCCCCTGCAGAAGTCAGACAGTGAGCGGAAACAATGGAAGTCGCAAGGGCTAATGTCAGGGGAATATGGTGGATGGGGAAGCTATTCCATATTAAGCTCGTCCAGTTTGGTCCGGGTGATTTTCGCGTGACATCAGGATTTTTCCCTCGCTCATGAGTTCGGGAGGACCCTGATGGCGACCTCTTCCAGTTGTTGAGTGAAGAGGTCGGCAGTGACCGAGGTGTTAGGGGCGAGGATCTCCCAATAGAAGGGACCGAGGGAGCAGAAGAAGAAGCACAGCATTTCCCTCTTTTCGTGCTGCTCCTTCTTCAGGGTGGGCTGGGGCTTTTCATCCACGTCGCACCACTGCAGTCTCCTCTCCGGATTATCATAGGTGATCCACTTCTCATCTGCTGCGATGATGGAATTTACCCATCGCAGATTCGATCTACGAGAGAGCCATTCCCGACACACCTCAACTCGCTTTTTGAGTTGTAATCTACTTTCTTGAAGCGGGTGTACCAACGATGGCATGTAGTAAGGGAAGGGGCATCCTCTCCATCCGTAAGCACCAGGTCCGCATGAGCTTCTTTGGATGTACGACCAAGGCGGAAAGAATGAAGTAAGACAGCGCGTTTATCGTGATAAGTCTCCATCACTAGAATGACTGTGGCAAATTCTAAACTGATACAATGCCAATACCCCTTCGACGTCAGCATGATGCAATAGTTTGTTTACATTTTGCTAAAAAAAATCGGGGCATTCGATTGCGCAACAATGATTTACGGAGCAATTCTCAAGACTTATGGGACACCCCTATATTAGCAGCTCTCTCCAATAGGCACACTCTTTCCGCGGTAAGAACGACAAAAGAGTGTGCATAATGGAGAGTCAAAATCGAAATAGCAACCATACTAGCGATGACAAATCGGCACCAGCACGTGAAATGTCGGGTGCCGCTGTGCCATCTCTAATCCCACACATACTCACCGGATCTTCAGAGTCTGCACTGGAGCTGCCACTGCTCAGACTACGGTAGCCGGGAGCGAATCGATCGAACATGCTATGACACGGTAAGTACATTAACCTTTTCCGGGATGACTATTGTATCTCTCACTTCAGTTTCCGTAAGAGCTACATTAACCCCTCCCCTCCCACTCACCTTTAGCTGCCTGCCCGGTCGTCACGTCATACCGGTTTCGTCTCGGTGTCAGAAGAGTCGAGGGGACGATGATGCAGAGTAAAGGAGTCGTTTCGGCTCTCCTTCCGCACACCCTCTCTATGATGAAAGAGTGTGCAGAATGGAGAGCGAGAACCGAAACGACATCCGGGGAGGGAGATGTGACGGGAATGAGCAAAGAAAGATTGGAAACCAGGTAGGTCTGGTCCCGTTCAGGGAAGGGCTATTCCTCACATGATGATGGCCAGGGGTGGGGGAATACCTCATCAAGTAATACTATCTCCATGCTGCACACTATTTCGCCAGCCAAGTAATAGTGTGCAAAATGGAGAGAGCTATCATGCGATCAAGTAACCCTACAACTGGAGAGAACTGAGCTCACCTTCACTACTTGTGATAGACTGAGGGGAAGAGGAGGGAGAGTGGAGAGGAAAGGGTAGATCAAGGGAGGGAAAAGGGGCCAAACAGTCTACGAGGTCAACAGATCAATGGCTAGAGATCAACAGAAGAGACAGGAGGGGAAGAGTCAATGATCTACGAGTAAGAAAAGACAGCATAAAGCGGCTACCGTAGCAGTTTATGGCCACTTCTATGTGACACTGTAGTTAGAATTGAGAATAGGCAATTGTAAACTGATCGTAAATAAATCGAACGATTGAAAGTGGAAAGTGTTTGAGGAATATTCACAGTGTTTAATATTCCATGTTTATTTCTCTTCGCACAAAAACGTTAACAACATGGAAAATGAACAAAATGCTAAGCATTATCTTCTTGAGACTAATATGCACAGTGTACATCGTATTCTAATTTCTAGATAATTCACTGGAGGTAAAAATGAAAGGTGAGATCAAAGATCATTGAAATAATACATAAATAAATGAATGAACAACGGGATGGAAAGATCAAAGATCAGACTCAAAGCTTTCCTCCCCTAACTCTGGCTCCGCCCCTTGCGCGTCTCGCATTGTGTCCCTGCTGCAGCTGCTGCATGCGCTGCTGTGGCTGCAGGATGGGAGCAGCATGGAGGTAGTGGGATTGAGTAGTGGAAGGGGGAGGGATGGGGACGAGACGGCCAGTGGAAGAGGAAGTGTAGCCAGAGGGAAGGGGAATATACCTGCAGAGAGAAGAGAGGGTGAGGATTACTGTAGTGTTTCAAATCGATAATAACCTAACAATTAATTTTCCTCTAATCAAATACTATCGTAGGTTTAAGCGGCACAAAGTGTGCAGAATGGAGAGAGCTCTAATTCGGTCCGGCTATAGTAGTAACAATAAATCGATAATCTCACCGATTGCTTGGTCCTGGCTGGTCGGGATCGCTCTCCATTATGTATTCCTCATCAGAAGTGAGCAGACGAGTGTTATTGAATCTGAAAGAAAGCAGGGTTGCTGTATATTATACTGTATAAAAGGGCTACAGATGGATTGGCCACTGTTATTTTTACCTTACGTTATGTTTCGAATGGTCTGGTCAATTCATGTGTCATCAGATCTTAAAATCTAGCTATCGTTTTTTGCTTTGATTACGCTAACATTAAGTGTAAATTTCGTAAATTTCGTATACCCGTCGATGTCATGTTTCTACACATTTATTTATCTTGAAATTAGCAGCTTATACGATTTTGTCGGGCAATCGATCTTACAATCCCCTCTATCGTACCTGGCCATATTGTATCTCCTATTGGCTCTCTCCCTCTCTGCTCCACTCGTCTCTCCTCCATCAGTGATGCCAGTCTGATTTCCTCCCTCGATCATATTGTAGTCCTCGTCAACAAGAATCTCCTGGAATAATTGCATCAATCTTCGAAACAAAAAATGTAATATCTACGTTTCATTGATCTAGACATTTTCGAATGGTGATTCTCTTTCTAAATGATGAAATACACAGTGAAATATTTTCACGCAACAATCAGCTTCTGACTTCCGGTCATAACTCACCTCGATATCGACATCCGATGCCTCGTCATCTTCAGCTCCGCTTCTGCAAAGATCAAAGATCAATTTAGAGCAAATTTTTCAATCGTGATCATTGCGTTATCTACTACTTCCGGTTTTCAACTCTCTCCATTCAGCACACTCTTTCATCTACCTGGCCGACGACAAGAGTGTGCAGAATGGAGAGTGCTGAAAACCGAAACAGCACCTCTTCGCTCCCAATAAATCCATGGTTCTGACCTTCCTAGACTGATCTCTCGTGGATCGACCATTCTCTTCTTGGCAATCATTGCATCTCTCTCCTTCTCCTTCTTGGTCCTTCTGTCTCTCGGCTCTCTCTTCACTGCAATCTCCACCTCCTCCGTCCCATCTGCCTCGCCCATCTCCAGACGCATCTTGTCGAAGGCTCTGAATAAATATTATATTAATTAATTTATTATATTTATTTTATTTATTTTTAAAAATGTTTACAAGTCGTTGATTGTTACCTGCTAATCTCAAAATTTTTCACGACCCAGAGAATGGAAATTGTATTTTTCATTCTAACGTATCCCTACCGTATTCCTGCAGTATTCCTACCGTACCCCTACAGTATTTGTACCGCAGTCCTACAGTATGCCTATCGTACCTCTGGGAGCAGAATACGTCCAGTCCAAGTTTCGCGAGGAACTTCTTCATGTGGATGCGCTTTCTGTACCCAATCTCGTGCTTACTGCACAACTCGCGATCCTGAAATTAATTTTTCAAAAAACAATTAGAACATACAACTCATTTTTTATATATTTTTTGGACCATCTAAACCAACGAGGCACGCCTAACTCTTCGCCATACAAGCAATTGCCGACTCAAAAGTCTTCGGACTGTTGAACATGCTCAATAGTAACGTATTTTTAGTTCTCTGCACTCTCCATTTAGCACACTTTCTCGTATGTCTGACCAGCGAGAGATATTGCGAAATTATGAGAAGCAGAACCAAAAAGACATCACTAATGATCTATTGTGTAAATTAGATTATCTATAACAATCAATAATCATTCTCCCACCTGCTCTACACTCATATTCCTCTCGATTCCATACTTGGCCTGCACCTTCTCGATGATCGCTCGCACCTGAATTGTTTTGGATTCAGAACTGATACGAAAGATTGAAATCGAGACAACATTCGATGGAATTTAGATTGCTCGGTGAAAATTCTAAAGAAATAGAAATTTAATATGGAAACCCATCCGAGATCTCGAAACTGTTTTACGAATCGGTAATCCATTCTCTACCGTAACCTCCCCTGTCTACCGTACCTGCTCCCTCTCCACTTCCTCATCTCCCTCCACTCCATCTCCCAACACACGACGAACTGCTTCAATCACGTACTGAAATCCATTATAGATTAATGTCGGAGATTCCACTCATGAAAATTAATTTGTTTAAAAACATGTTCAGGAGCTGCTAAGATCCCAAAAATAAACTCACACTCGAGCGACTGAGCTTTGATCTCTTGGTCGACTTCGTGAAGGGAACAGTGCAGGATGGCGCCCTGAAACCAGTTGTCAATTAGTTTACATCCTACCGTACCTCTCCGCAGCTACCATAACCCATCAATCACTCACTTCTTCGGTAATCCGGATGCCAGTTGTTGCTCCTGCACCTTGTCCAGTTGACCTTTCGTGTGCTCAATCTAAAAAAAATAATTCAATAGATCTTTAATCTAAATGGCTTGGAAGTGGTGATTTGAAGAGGCAGGTGAACTTGTGTAACACAACTATCTCGTATTAGTATTGACAATGCTGTAGCAATATTGCTGGCATTCCTCCATCATAAAAGATCTAATTAAACTGCAATTCCTATATACATTGAAACGTTGATTCGATGTGACAGTAAGATTCACGCCACACCACTAATTCATATTCGCAATAGAGATGCGATAGCAGTTATGTAGCGGTTTCCCAGGTATAAAACAACTAAACTAAACAGCAAATCTGACCTCCTTGATGAGTGTCTTCTCTCTCCTCACTGCTTTCCTCTTATAATTCTCGAACATTCGTCGTCGATTCTCTTCAGTAGCCACTTGAGTTTTCATCTGACAAGAGATCAAAGATCAACTATCGATCTACTTATGCATTCATATACTGAGCAATAGTGTCGTCGGGTCCAATTGTAACTCTCTCCATTCAGCACACTCTCGCAGCGACTGGTGCGATAATGTGTGCAATAGGAGAGAGTACTATTCGATTCGACAACAATAGTGCCCAATACTAACATTAATACTGTAGGAAATCGATAGATCAAAGATCAAACTCGACTCGCCTTCTCCACAGTCTGTTCATAGAGGGTATTCATCAGTTTCTCCCTCGCATCAACCAGTTTGCGATACTCGGCGAAGTCATGGCATTCACCGATCATCGCACGCTGCAATATTACAGTCAATTATTGTTTTTGTTTTTGTTTTTTTCAAAATTCGCGATGACTTTACTATGGAAATTGCCATCGTCAAGAAGAAGTAAAAGCAGTGAAGCTCGAAACGTCTTGGCTCTGTCAAAACGATCAGAGAACAATAATCGCTCCTTTTAATGTATGATTTAGATAGATTTGTTCGAAAACAGGCAATACTAAATACGAATCCATCTACTATGTAAAGACAGGACAATGAAACATCAAACATATTGGCAATTTTCGGCACAAGATCACCTAGATCTACGAATAGAGGGCAAGCTAGTATTTAGTCCATCAATATGACGAAATAATATTGCCTATCAATGACGCAACCCCTTTCCCCTCCTCACTAGTGATGGCAAATCGGAACCCGACTCTCCTCAATTCGTGCGCTTTTTCGTTTCTCTGACCGGCAAGATGGTGTGCAGATTGGAGAGAGTGGAAAACCGAAACGACATCCCTACTACTCACCCTGGTCGCCTCGACGAGTTTGTTCGTCTTGTCTGCGTTCTCGAAGGTCGTCACCATCTCCTTGCGGATCTCACCCAGAATTCGCTTCTGAAATCGACATTATTAAATAAATCAATATTTACTGAATCCAGTAATCCGTGAACTCTTTCACTAATTATATAATTTAAATTTAAATTTAAATAATAAAGCTAAATCAAATCAGTACCTGAGTCTCAATCTGTGCCTTCTGTCGATGGATCGTTGCCTCATTCTTCCTCATCTCCCACTCCTGTTGTTTCTGACGATTCGCTTTCTGAAAATTAAAGACATTTCGAACCCGGATGATCCTAGTTTCAGGTAATCTACAATATATGTGCTCCATTCAACTTTAAATAATGACAAAAGTATCGTTTGAAAAGAAAATAAACCTCGATCATCTCCTTCCTCTCTTTCTCCGCCCTTTCCGCATTTTCCTTCTTCTCCCTCTCCGCTCGTTCTCTCTCAGCTTGAGGTGGAACTGCAGGAGTGGCGGGAGTTCGATGGAGAATAGAAGGAGTCCAATGATGATGAGGAGAAAGTGGAGGAGGAGAGGAAAAGGAAGGATCTCTCGGCCGATAGAATGATACTCGACCAGGTTTGTTGGCTGGTGTAGAAGCGGTCTGGAATAGTAACAGTAAGAAGATTCCAGAAATATGCTCTCTCCTTTCTGCACACTCTCTCGTTTATCTGACTAAAGAGATAGTGTGCAAAATGGAGATCAATCACCTTCTTGTCCTCCTTGCTCGCGATTCGGTACATCGATCTCTCCGCCGTTGAAGGGAATACCTGGAAGGGAAATTACTACAAAAGCAATCTATGAATAAATAATAGATCGAATAGTGTTCTCTACACTATGCACACTCTCGCCCCGGAGAATCTAGCTAGTGTGCAGAATGGAGAGAGCTACTATTCTCATCTCAATAATAAATAGTCCAACACTGTAAAACTTCAAATACTCATTGAATTACCTTAATGGTGCCTCCCTCAATTCGGTACGTCGCTTTCTTAGCTGGTGGAGAACCTCTCGTTGGCGATGCGTCTAAACAATTGAAAAAAAATTGTATTTGAATCACTCATGTTTTTAGATTTTAGATCGATCTATTGCTCGCATTTACACACGTAGAAATACAGTGATATATGGATCTACAAGATTTTCGCACACCTCCGTTAATTCTTCGACTCACCAGCTCTTCTCTTCCTATCCTCTGCTCTCTTCTGGAGTACTCTCTTCGATGGATGGAACGATGGATCAGCATCCTCATCATCGAATACAACGAGATCCGGAGCCGCATCCGATTCTGAAAATAATTTAGATAAAATAAAAAAATCTCCCTGGTAATCGCATCAATCTCCCTATGAAATACTCTTTAAAACCGTTCTGCTATGTATGGCCATTTCTCCGAGATAATTTTGAAATACATCTACGTAACTCGGCAAATCATTTACATTTCGAGACAAGGTGGATATTTGTTCCAGCCGGGGATCGTAAAAACAAATGTTTTCAAATGTCCGCATCGTGCTAGCGTTTGCTAAGATACCAAAATACCCTGCGTACAATACGCGTAACTTAGAACATAGCTCTTAATTCTTCGACTCACCCGATATTCGCTTCCTTTCCTCTTTTCTCTTCCGGAGAACTCTCTTTGATGACTGGAACGATGAATCCTCCATTACGTCATCATCAAATATTACGAGCTCCGGCGCGTCATACGATCCTAAAAATGCATTACAACATTACTGTTTCATTAAACGTAGCCGGTAGTCTTACGCTTCAATCACCCTATGAAGCCACGAATACTCTTGAACACCGCTGTGCTTTATTTGCCCATTTCTCAATAACAGTTTTGAGATACACATAGACAGCCCTGCTAATCATTTGCATTTCGAGACCACGTGACTACGTGAGTGTCGCACGATAAAATAGCGCTCTCTCCATTCAGCAGACTCTCTCGCCGGTCAGAAGAAAGGGATAGGGTACAGAATGGAGAACGCGATATTCGATCCGGCGACACTGCAGATGCCTATGAGTTTCAGCCAGGGATTCTAAACATTTCGTAATTCTATAATCATTAACCACTCTTATCACAACTTTGAAAACAAATTAGAGAAAAAGCCCGGAACATTCGATTTCAACACCTGGTGATAGTGGATTCCCGCTTGAGCTCGTAAACACACATGTTCCATTATCCATTATTTTAGGTCCTTGCATTCTTTTCAAAAAATAAACCGACCCCTCTCATCTGCTCCCTCCTCCTCCACTTCCTCCGTCCTCTTGAGTCTCGGCATTCCCACTGGTCGCAGTCGGAACTGTCCCGGCTGCAGTCTGGGCGTCGATGCAGCAAGTGCAGCAATCTTCGAGGGATCGGCCAGAGTTGCTGCAGCTGCAGCCATCGACTTCGTCACGACCAATGGTCCAGGAGCTGCAAATAGTCAAATGAATTTGCAGTCTCTTCTCAGTTTTCATCATAGACGAGTTTTTGAGATTTCAATATTTAAAAAAAATTTCTCTTTCTAACTCCTTCTCCTCAAACAGAGGCTCTAGAGGGAGGATTCATAAATAGTGGCTAGGCAATTTTCCTTTTTTCCATGAGCACGTGACGGTATCTCGATGACAAATACCAATTATTTTAAATAACTGATAAATTAGCCCAAAATTATTCACTAACCCTTCTTTCTTTCCTCAATCAGTCTTCTCGGTTTGAGCAGAATTTTCTTGCCGGTACTCGTAGTGATGAATCGCTTCTTTATCTGAAGTAAAGACTGTTTGCAGAAACGCTCAAAAATATGATTAAGGTAAAACGATATGCGCTAGAATAATAAGAACGTGATGCAACTCGTATTCACCTGGCTCTCTCCGAAGTCTCCCTTCTGTCCTTCTTTTGGTTTGAGTAGAATTGTCTTGCCGAAAGTGGCCGTGAATAATCGCTTCTTTGCCTAAAGTAAAAAAAATTCAAAAAAAATATCAAAGGATATGGAAATCAAAAACCTCTCTCCATTTTGCACACTCTCATCGCTCTGATTTCAGAGTGTGCAGATCTGTGAGCAACTATTGGATCCGACAGCATCATTAAGAAGCATAATTAGCATTATCCGTCCAATATCTGTTATCTACCTCGTTCTCTCCCTTATTTCTTTCCTCGATCGGCCTTCTCGGTTTGAGCAGAATTCTCTTGCCAGTGCTAGTGGTGAAGAATCGCTTCTTTATCTGAAGCGAATAATGTGTGTTTGGATGAAGGGCGACCAAGAACTAATCCAACAGGTCGAAGGCCATGATGATAAAGTCATGAATCTCCTATTCACCTGGTTAAGTCCCATTTCTCTCTCCTTCTTCTTCTTCACATCTTCCTTCTCCTTATCAAACTTCCATGCGGTCGCCTTGTCAACAATCTGAAATTACATTTTGTTCTGTGTTTTTTTGTTACATTATTTCCCTAGAAATGTCTGCTTCACTGCCATGAGGCATGAAATCCATCTTATCTCGAAGTGTCACATCGCAAAACTGCCGGGCATCCCGTACTCCCCTAGTTGTCTTTTCTCTCCATCTACCGTACCACCACCACCTCCCTACCGTATCCCCTCCCTACCGTACCTGCCATCTCCTCTCAGCTTTGGCCATCTTCCTCTTCATCTTTCTCATTCTCGTATTCTCTCCTTCTCCTTGAGCCTCCACCAGTCGAAGACAATCGATCCATCCCAATTGATTCTTCTGAAATTTTAAAATTGATTTTAAAATGAATTTGGCTATTGAGATGTGTTCGCTGGGGCAACGAAAATAGATCGGTTAATATTGCGTGTTAAAATTGTTTTTTTTTTACTCAATTTAAAAATTAACATATTTCTTTACAATTAGCGATATAAACTGTGAATAGTGTTTGTGACAAATTGGCAGTTCGAATATCGCTCTTTCCATTCTGCACACTCGTTTCTCTGATCGCCAAAAGTGTGCAGAATGGAGAGAACACTATTTGAGCGACACAACTTGTTACAAATCTAACTTGTAAAAATATAATAAAATTGGCAGTTCGAACCTCATTCAGTCTCGTTGCTTCCTCCTTTCCGGTAGACAAATTGATCAGACGAGTATAAGTCTGGAAATACAAAATTTAGATTATTCATTTCCATCGACTCGCTTTCCATAATATCTAATAAAAAATTTTTATACATTAATTGTTAAAAAAAATTCGGCCAAAATCCACACTAGTTTTGCTTCTTCCACATAAACGAAGATAACATCGCAGACAGATTGCCCGAGTGTCTCACCTCCGTCAGTCTCTTCCCTCTAATCGAAGCCTTCCTCGGTTCGTTCTTGAATGTTTTCTTCACTGCTCCACTGAGAGAATGTGATGGCATCGACTGAAAATATGATGATTTTAAAACAAAGATGAAGCGATTTTTGCTGCTCGATCGTTGTCTCAGCAATCATAATAGAAAAAAGAGTCACAAGTTCCCGAACCAAACTGGAGCTTTCTCCATTCTGCACACTCTCTCATCGCTCTGATCCGAGAATGTGCAGATTCGAGAGCAATTATAAAAATGAATTTATCAATTAGTCACCTCAAGTGCGTCAGCAGGGTCATCACCGCAGATCTTCTTCATCATTTCATCCATCACCGCTCGCACGTCATCCTTCATTGTCGGCCGTCTGATGACCCTCTTGAAGCATCCTCCCGGCTGAGGGATCACCACCACCTGAGCATATTTGAATGTATGATTGACCAATTCTGTCGTATCATTTTGAACAAAAAATTAATAAGCATGTGTGAGTGGGGAAACCCGAAAGATACGGTGGAAATTTAATAAGTTGTTTTTTAAAGCATGCGAACAGAGATCTATCAACCCAGATGTTATACTACGATATTTGGCAGAATGTTGAAACACTACAACGACTGGGATGCATTTTCATTTGTATTTCTGGTCGAATGAGATATAGGAGCTGAATTGAAATAAAAGCCAATCACAATGACAACGAGCACACCGTGCAACCCGAAACTTGCTGGTTCCCCAATTCTCTCTAGCTAATAAAACTTCACCACGTTATTCTAGACACGGTTTACTATTCCTTCTCCTCACTAGTGATTTATCTTCGGGTTTCGACTCTCTCCATTCTGCACACTCTCGTTTCTCTAACCAGTGAGAAAGTGTGCAGAATAGAGAGAGCCAAAACCGAAATTACATCCCTCCCCCTCACCTTCTTCCTGCCTCCCTCCTCAATCATCCATCGATCTCCTGATATCTTCACAGGCATTCTAATGGGATTCCTGTAGATGATTGGAGCAGTCTCTCCACAGATCTTCCTCAGCATTCCATCCATCACCGCTCGCACGTCATCTT
Organism: Pristionchus entomophagus; assembly: GCA_036245825.1. Classification (NCBI taxonomy): domain Eukaryota; kingdom Metazoa; phylum Nematoda; class Chromadorea; order Rhabditida; family Neodiplogasteridae; genus Pristionchus; species Pristionchus entomophagus. The sequence continues at coordinate 13,275,709 of BTSX01000001.1, forward strand.
CTACTGACGCAGGACGGGTGACGGTCTGTCTAGCCTTGTCTAGTGACTTCCTGAGGCTGCCTCCCAGGTGAGGAACGATCAGCACCTGAGAATGGAACAATGGAGGTCGATTATGAGTATTGACGAATCAGCCAGGGAATCTGATTTGGTTTATTTTTAAAACTGGGAATCGAAAGCAGTACTAAACCAGATCGGATTCCAGTTATTTACTATAAAAGTGATAGCCAAATACAACTAGTGCTCCGAATCATACCCATTTGGATATTTTCTGAATCAGAACGCAAATTCCATCGCACATAATTTTATTGATATTCTAAGTGTTCGTTGTGCAACTCGTAAGTGACGGGTATCCCATATTAGCCTTGCTCACTATGTTCAAGATTCTAGCCCCCCCCCCTCCCCCCCTTACTCTTACCTTCCTCTTCTCTCCAATCATCGATCGATCTTCTGATCCCTTCATGGGCATATTGATGGGATCTCTGTGGCGGATGATGAGTGGAGTCTCCTTCCGAGCTGATTTGGATACGGGTGACGAGTAATGGAGCTGAAAAATATTAATAAATTAAGTAAATTAACTGCTCAACGTCTGATACCGTACCCCTCCCCTTACAGTACCTTCGTCTTGAATTTATTTCCCCTCGCCTTCTTCCATACATCGCTTCCGACCTTTCCCGCTCCATCCGATTTCTTGATGAGCGAGAGACAATCAGGACTGCAAAACCAATTATGATGATTCAATAATAGTATTGATTTATTTCCGCCTGCCAACGTCTACCCACTGACATCACACAGATTCGAATTATTTAACAGTAATTTCCTGGCATGAAAGCACCTAGGAACCGAAATCTTACAAGATTTGCCCAAACACACTATAATTTTCTTTCTGTCGTACACGCTCGTTACTACATCATTCACACCCAAGCCCTTCACACTCCTTCACTCATTAGGAATGTATTTTCGGATTTCGGTTCTCTCTATTCAGCAAACACTCTCACGTGTCTGGTAGTGTGCAGAATGGAGAGAAGCGAAACCGAAACGACAACTTTAACACTCACCGATCCAACTCCTCCACTTCCTCCTCCTCGCTCTCCTCCACAACCATCGTCACTTCATCGTCGTCACTGTCGAGGGCCTTCTGAAAAAAGTATTATTTTTTAAACAATAATAAATACAGTATGACCATCCTAATGATATTGAAATGATTTTTTTTCAGCAAAAAAAAGCTGCATCTATCGAAAAAGAGAAACATATTCTTCATCCGAAACTACGAATCACCTCAAATATAGACTAAGAAAATAGTTTCTCAATGCAACTATTATAGCTTGTTTGATGTAACTGATGGGCCGCATCCTTCAATCATTAATGACTAACTCCTCCTCCCCTTATCATCACCCCTCTGAAACCGCAAACAACACTCCTCGCTACGCAACATTTCATCCAGACTAGTTATATTATGATTTATTGGATACAACGAGGCAACCAAACGACAATCGAAAGCTAAACAATCATTCCCATCTCATTCCCTCACCTCCAACTTCTGCTTTCTCCTTCTCTTCAACACTTTCACCCTCTGTCTTCCACTCGATTCTCCTCTGTTTCCTGCAAATATTAAATCGATAATATCTTCTAGTATTCTATCAAACCCTCCCACTAGAACCGATTCGGGGTTAAGTGTTCTCCATTCTGCACACTTTATCGTCCAAGTGTGCAGAATGGAGAGCTTCAAAACATGGGTGCAATACTGTAAAATAAACTAAAATTATAACAAAATAATCCATAACCCACCTCTTCCCCTCTCCTCATCATCCTCCTCCATCTCAACGATGTCATCATCTGGATCCGAGCGGGGTTCCCTCGATAATCCTGATTTCTCTCTGATGAGGTCACTTCCGGTCTTCTTCTCCTCCACAATCGTCACTTCTTCATCATCATCTCCAATCTCCACTAGAGGAGGGACAGCCTTCTTCACTACCGTGCTCTCCAAGAACTTAGGTACTGTCTTCTTCACGATGATGCGTCGGAGGATCCTTGGAACGGTAGACACTCGGGGTGCGTCAACCTGCGCGCAGACAATCTTGAGCATGTCGTCGACCACTTCTCGCACGGGGTCTCTGATCTTCCTCAGTATTGGCGCAGTTCGCGTGACCATTGGTGTGGCGGGGGTGGCGAGTCGTCTGGCCGTCTTCTTGTCCACTGGCTTCCAGTTGATCTCTTTCTGCTTCGGAGTGCGCACATACACGGGAAGTGCGTCAGCGGTATCCTCCTTGTTCAGGATCTCCAGCATGAGATCCGTCGCAGTTAGCTGCTGCTTCGGTGTTGGCGCACTTGGTGTGATAACGGGTGTCAATCTGGCCAGCTTTCCAGACACGGGCTTCCAGATGATCGGAGTAGTCTTCTTCCGCATCGGGGTCTCCTCATCACCGCAAATCTTCTTCAGCATCTCATCCAACACCGCGCGCACGTCATCCTTCTTCTCTGGCGCATTCGTGGTGCTGCTTGTCGGCCTTTTCTTCGGCGTGTACGACAGTGATGTTAGCGCCTTTCCGGTGTAGTATGGCGCAGATGGTATGCTCGTCTTATGCTTGCCCTCTGGCTTCCAGATGACAGTCTTGGTCTTGGCGGGACTCTTGCCTCCCGGACTGCGCACGCTTCTGATGATGGTGGGGAATCCGGAGGGCACTCGATTCTTCTTGAGGATGATACTCCGTCGAGATACCGTACCCCGTTCGAGGGGCGGAGCTACCGTATCCATATCCTCATCCGAGAACGCATCGTAGCAGGGGGTCGGAGAAAGGGATGGCATCGCCTGCAAATATAATTCCATTCGATATAGTTCTAAAAGATCTAAAATAATGAAAATGCAAGATCAATGAAACATTCCTCACCTCAAGTGCGTCAGTAGGCGGTGCGACTCCGCAGATCGTGTTGAGCATCGTGTCCATCGTAGCTCGCACGTCAGCCTCGATAAACGCAGGTCGGGTGTCGGATTGTCTGATGACTCTCAGACGAGTGGTGCCTCCCGGCATACGAGTGATCACCACCTGAGAATGGGAGAAATTATTTGTCAATCCAACCAAACACTAAATCATTTCAGCCTGCCCCCAATACTTACGAAAGCACCGTGTAACTAAGAGATGGATGGTTTACATATCAGTGACCAGTGCTACACTCTTCACTTTGCAGATGAGTATGCATTATTGTTTTCTATCCGATGCACAATCCAACAACCATTGACTTCAGTGACTTCCAAACAAGTAGCCGACGCGCAACCCCAAACCGACTGGGTCAATAACTGCACTGGCTAGCGTTTTTGCTATCCTGGATTCCATCTACAATAGTGATGCCGATGGTTTCAGTTGTCTCCATTCTTCACGCAATCTCACCGGCCAAACAGGCGAGATATGTGCAGAATAGAGAGCTGGAAATGGAAACTCCATCACTTCTCCTCACCCTCTTCCTGTCTCCCTCTCCACTCTTCTGCAGTTTTGGTCCTTTCTTGACTGGATTATCGAAGTGGAAGACGATTGGAGACTTCTTCAGTGGGGTCTCCTTCCGATCGGAAACTGACAGGGATGGGGCTTTGTAGGATGAAGTATACTGTAATACAATATTTTATTATTGGTTCGATTATTTGATTCCGTCTAATCGCTGTATCCTCCATCAATCCCTCATATGAACCTTCTCTGAAACCTCAACTCACCGCTTTCATCTGGAACGAATGAAGGAACTTCTTCTCGTTGGTGGTCAGCTGAAATATCGGAATTATTTTCACACCGATTCTGAGTTTCATATGAGACGAATCGCCAGATTTTCGAGAGCACTGCGGACGTAGGAAATAGTTTCTTCGATTCCGCTAAAAAGTAAAACGTAAGTACTTCGAATGATGCTCTTTCAAACTGCGTTTGCCGATTTTCGATATCAGGTCTCTTCATCGAGTATTGTTTGGTCAAAGTAGAGACGCTATGAAATTTACGACCAAAATTGCCTAAGGAAAACATCCATAACTAGCTTTACAATTATGCTAGAAACAATTCTAAAAAAGAGATCGACTAAGGAGACATGGGGAAACATTTCGTATGTTGGTGATGTCATTCCTCGTTCACGCGCTGGATCGGGGCTGTCAGTTTTCCAAAAAAGTGAAGTAACTTCCCTAATAGTGATCTCCCTAAGAAGCGCCGAAAAGTGTTTGAGAAAACACTTCCACCAAACTACAATCTAAAAATCAGAGGAGTCAGAGGTGGGGTAAAAAAATGGCAGCTCGCTTTGTCCTAAAAACCTGCGATTTTGGCAGTTTTTCGAGGTTTTTCAAGCATAACTTTTCTCATTCCTGTTTTCATGAGCTCTTATGTCGAAATTCGAAATCAGCGCGCGAAAATACGCTATAAATTCCTATAGACATATTATTTCGAGATGAAATTTTTTTCGACTTTGGCCATTTTCACCATTTTTCCGAAAGGTCCGAATTTGGTCGAAAAATTTTTGTCTCAGAATCATGTCCATATATGAATTTCTGGCTTATTTTTGAGCGTAGAAAACTAATTTGCTAACTAGAGATAATGAAACATGGAGATAAAAAAGCTATGCTGTAAAGAAAATCACCAAAACATGTTGTTCTGGATTGTGGTCATAACTTTTTTATCTCCAAGTTTCATGAGCTCTAGTTAGTAAATTCGTTTTCTACGCTCAAAAATATGCCATAAATTCATATAGGCACAGGATTCTGAGACAAACATTTTTCGACCAAATTCGGACCAAAGGGGGACCACATGGTGAAAAAGTGGTAAAAGTCGAAAAAAAATTATCTCGAAAAATGATTCACTTTTTTGGAAAACCGACAGTTTTGTTTTTTTTGTCGGTTTTCCAAAAAAGTGAAGTAACTTTCCTAATAGTGATCTCCCCAAGAAGCGCCGAAAATTTATTTGAGAAAATACTTCCACCAAACTACAATCCAAAAATCAGAGGAATCGGAGGTGGGGTAAAAAAATGGCAGCTCGCTTTGTCCTAAAAACCTGCGATTTTGGCAGTTTTTCGAGGTTTTTCAAGCATAACTTTTCTCATTCATGTTTTCATGATCTCTCATATCGAAATTCGGAATCGGCACGCCAAAACACACCAGAAACTCCTATAGACATAATTTTTCGAGATAATTTTTTTTCGACTTTTACCCCTTTTTCACCATGTGGTCCCCCTTTGGTCCGAATTTGGTCGAAAAATGTTTGTCTCAGAATCCTGTGCCTATATGAATTTATGGCATATTTTTGAGCGTAGAAAACGAATTTACTAACTAGAGCTCATGAAACTTAGAGATAAAAAAGTTATGACCACAATCCAGAACAACATGTTTTGGTGATTTTCTTTACAGCATAGCTTTTTTATCTCCATGTTTCATTATCTCTAGTTAGCAAATTAGTTTTCTACGCTCAAAAATAAGCCAGAAATTCATATATGGACATGATTCTGAGACAAAAATTTTTCGACCAAATTCGGACCTTTCGGAAAAATGGTGAAAATGGCCAAAGTCGAAAAAAATTTCATCTCGAAATAATATGTCTATAGGAGTTTATAGCGTATTTTCGCGCGCTGATTTTGAATTTCGACATGAGAGCTCATGAAAACAGGAATGAGAAAAGTTATGCTTGAAAAACCTCGAAAAACTGCCAAAATCGCAGGTTTTTTAGGACAAAGCGAGCTGCCATTTTTTTACCCCACCTCTGACTCCTCTGATTTTTAGATTGTAGTTTGGTGGAAGTGTTTTCTCAAACACTTTTCGGCGCTTCTTAGGGAGATCACTATTAGGGAAGTTACTTCACTTTTTTGGAAAACTGACGGCCCCGATCCAGCGCGTGAACGAGGAATGACATCACCAACATACGAAATGTTTCCCCATGTCTCCTTAGTCGATCTCTTTTTTAGAATTGTTTCTAGCATAATTGTAAAGCTAGTTATGGATGTTTTCCTTAGGCAATTTTGGTCGTAAATTTCATAGCGTCTCTACTTTGACCAAACAATACTCGATGAAGAGACCTGATATCGAAAATCGGCAAACGCAGTTTGAAAGAGCATCATTCGAAGTACTTACGTTTTACTTTTTAGCGGAATCGAAGAAACTATTTCCTACGTCCGCTAATGCCCCAAAACTCTCGAATCTCTCGCGATTTCTCTCATATAGCTCACATATTCAATGTCATTTGTGAAATTCAATGCTGACGAATACTCTCGTTTTAATAAAACAATAATATCCTTCCATTCCAGAATACGACCACCGTGCTATTACAACGGCTCATATATGTCATATCACGCGTTTCGCCTAAGATTCGAATAAAATTGAGGGATGGATGGCACATTTTTTGATCTGTTTCTCTACATTTTTTCGATAGCTCATAGAGACCCTTACAAGATAGCGTCGAGCTTTTGATATATATATTTTTTTTTCTATCCTTCCCTTCCCTAGCCTACCGAATCCCTCTCCCTCACCACTTCTCCTCTCGCTTTCTTCCTCACAATTCGCTGCTTCTCATTCAGTTGAAGCACGAGACTCGGCTCACCCAACTGCAGAGAATTTTTATTTATTTGACAATAATTAATTCTTTATATATAATTGTTTGTCTATATGTACGCAGAGATGATGCACGAAACATCGATCATGGGTTCGATATGGTAAGTATTAAGATCGCAGCCAGAATTCACAGAGTGTTTCCCAATATAAGAATCGCCAATCAACCTCCTCTAAACTCACCGTGTTAATCCACTTTCCTGGCTCATCAACGACCACGTCCTTCTTGTGCTGCAATTATGATGATTTTTTATTGATACCGTAATCTTCGTCGACTACAGTATCCATCCCACTTAATACCGTAACTTCAATGACTACAGTATCCCTCCCCCTACCGTACCTCAATCACGACCATCTTCCTCTGATACGGTCTGGTGTCCTCATAATTTTCCTCCGTCGTTCCCTCAGGCACTTCCACCTCCGCCAGTTCAACTTCATCCACGACATTCTGGAAATGCGAAAGTCTTGACCGATTTTACACAGTTTCCGACCTGCCTCGTCGTTTGTAGTTGCCCGATCAACATATTGTTTTTCATAATAGATGAGTGCTTGTATACTCTCTTTAACGCGCACTATCTCAGACCTATCCGATTGTTTAGACATAGACAGTGAACGATCGAAGTCTCAGAATCAAAAGATGAATACGGCATTTTATCCGATCAGCGCGTTCTGGGGGATAATGATATAGACAAATCCAGGTTACTCGCGTGTAGTACCATGCTGCAGGATCATTTATGTGTAGTACCATTGATCTGCCATGTAAAGCCCACTTGAAACATGCTCTAGAAATATTATGATAGGCTGGCGAGATTTATTGAAAATTTTATCATCGTGTACTCAAGTCGATTGCTCTAGAAATCCCTATTACATCGCAATAAAAAAGTAACTTGTCTGGTTAATTCATGGCATTGTTATCTAAAGGAACCGACAATCTTGTTGATAACTTAATCTAGCGTAACTTCGTTGTCAAAATTCGGTCATCGAAATTGATACTTTAGTCATTCTCATGTCGTCAGTACAGCTTAACCGCAGGATCTTTCATGGTCAAATTAACAAGCAACCCTTACCCTATCACTCCTACAATAGCTAGAATTTAGAGATTGTTAGTTATGGAGGGATTGATTATTACCAAAAACACTGAAAATCTCATTTTCCGCCATTTCAGTGCCAAGACAAAATTTGAGAAAAATCTCATTTCTGCAAGGGAAGAAAAGCAGGCTCAAATTTTTTTAGTGATAATACACTGCGGTAGTGTGCCATCACAGCGCACTTGGGTAGTGATCAACACTTACGATTTCAGGAGCAGGAGAAATAATCAAACGTGACATACTTTTTTTTAAAATGTCGATATTCATTTGAACGTAACTTTGGCTAAACTCAATTGAGGACCTAATTTAGGTTAGCATCTGAATGAGCTAGTCGTGCACTATCACTCGATAAAACATGGGTTTGAATAACAACTTCTCCATAGATTACAGCGACTACATAAATAATTATAAAAATCGTTAAATTATATTTGTTGATAATAATTCATTTTCTCAAACACTATGCAATCACATCACTATTCACCCATATGCCATTTATGAACGAGCATACCCCTAATTGATGCTACGAGGGCTGGTCGTGGCTATTCCACATAATCGGAGTGAATGAGGTAAAACGTTGCTCCCAAAATCGGTCAAGACTTTCGCATCAACCTGATATATATATAGCATTCACTGAAGTTACTATCTCACGGAAGTTTCTGGTAACAAATATAATTCGGGAAACAGAGAAATGCCAGGTCACTCGAATCTTAATTTTTTCAGAAAAACCGATCAGGTAGATAAATATAATCGATTAAAAATATACCGTACCCCAGTGTTGAGAACCACTTCCCTCGCCTGCTTGCGCATCTGTCGCCATTGATTGTAGAGCGCCTGCAATCAATCGATCCCATCATACCGTAATACTCCCACCAATTAAACTAGTATTGTAACCAGAAATTTTAAACGATACTGTGTTAGTGTTGCCCGATGCAACTCTCTAACCAGCAAGAGTGTGCAGATTGGAGAGCGCATTATTCTCTCCAGCAATACCGTATCCCTACCGTACCTTGACATGAGGTTCCATATCCTTGGGTTCCTTCATCCCTTCTCCCTCACCCTTCTCCGTCTCTTTCACTGCTTCGACAGAGAGAGAAGGCGGCTGGTCGGACAAGTCTCTCGGCTGAATATCGAGCAGTTACTGATTTACCTTCTATAGGGGCAACAATGTAATTCTCCACAACAAAATTCTTATGTTTTAGAATTGCCAATGCAATTTCAGATCTATTGCATGCGCCGAACACAGATTGATCAGTCTGCCGCCAAATAAAAACAACTCGCACATTTTTTTCATGAAGAATCTGTAACAACAGTAAACAGTAAAAAAAAAAACAGTACCGAATAACTTCATTAACCGTGACTAACTCCCCTTCACGAACCTCAGAAGTGCCTGGTTGCTCTTCTCCTTCCTTTCCTTCTTTCTCCTTCTCTTTCTCTCTCCTCTCTCTTTCCTCATCATCCTCGATATCCTCAATCACTTCAACATCTGGACTCTTCTCGGCTGTTGAGTCGGCGCTGCAAATAATTAATTTAAATATTTATATTGTATAATCAAATAAAAATATATTAAAAGATTATTATACTTTCTACGGCCTCAGTCTCTCTAATTCGCACACTTTTTACACCAATCGAATGACGAAAGGGTGTGAGAAATGGAGAGACCGTGCCCCGAATTTCAAACTCGTATCCTCGCTATGTTGAGTATAATTGAATCACTCACCCCTTGCTACGATCCTTGGCTATGTCCACGACATTCTGAAACGACAAATTCGTTAAAACAGTAATTTCAACATTAAAATACCTTCGGCTGCTGCTTCTCCTCCTTCCAAAACTTGTAGAATTCGGCGAGAATCAGCGATTCGCGCTCCTGAGGAGGATTTATGATTGTATTGAAAAAATAAATATTGCAACAATATTATTTTCAATTTCATAAATCAACAAGTACCAAGTATCAGTCGATCGGTTTGTTCATTGTTGGACACATCCACGACAAGAATTGCTCCCTCCCCCCCCCCTATTCACTCCTCAACTTCAATTCCTCTTGAAACACAAACCTTGAGTGACAGTTCCTTCCTGATCAGCACTTTTCTCTTCGTCACTGTTGATGAATCGATCGAGGGATCGACGGGAAGCTGAAATAACGAAAAAGTAAATTTAATTTTTAAAAGTTCTGTTTATCCCCGGAACATTGGCGCCGCACTCTCTGACTATTGCTAGACGAATGAATGCACAATCGTTGACAATGCAGGGAAAAACACAGACAAAGCAGGAAAAAATGCAACAATACAATCCCTATTGTGCAACTAAACGCGATTAATATAATTAGAATGTCACTCACCCTCTTCATGTGGTTGCTGAGTGTCTCTCCCGCCTTCAGTCCCACTACCACACCGCCAAGCAGAGCACGCTGACGATCCCTGTATATTTATTAAATAATTAATTAAATATTTGTCCAAGAAAAAAATGGAAGTAGGGAAATATGGAGAATAGTGTTGCCGAATCGATTAGTAGCTCTCTCCATTCTGCACACTCTCTAGTTACTCTGACCGGCCAGATAGAGTGCATAATGGAGAGAGTAGTATTCGATCCAGGCAGAACAATTAGCATTTTACATATTTTCGGGGAAATCAGTGAATGTGAGAACAACACGTTGAGGCTCCATCACTCGTACATTTTCCTATGCAGTTTTATTCGTTCGGTAGCATTTTATTTGTCTGGAAACACATTAGTAAAAAACATTTCATTTCCCCACTGGTGATATTCGCGTTTCTCCTATTTTATTTGTTTCAAATAACACTTGCCTTTCTGATATCGTTCCACCAAATCATTAAAAAATCCCAACCAATCAATCCTACCTAAGCCTTGTGCTTCTCATCTCTGTGCATATCTTTCCTAACGAATACAATGCCCTCAATCCCCTTCCTCACCTCTTTTTCTTCTTCTCTTCCTCCTCCTTCTTCTCCTCAGCCTCTCTTTTCTTCGCCAGTCTCATTGCCTCCGCTCTTCGCAATTCTTCTGAAATCAATACCGTAACCTCTTTTTCACTTACTGAAATCCGGAACTATAGTATCCGCCTGCTACCGTAATCCTCCTCAACTCCATCTACCGTACTCCTCTCTTCCCACCGTACCCTCTTTGCGCAGTCTGCTCTTCTTGTCCATACCAAACATCAGAGAGCTGTTGCCAGTGGGCTCATAGAGCTACAAATGAGAAATGATCAGATCAAAGATCACATTTAAGACGACGAAAGATCAAAGATCATGGTCTAAATTCTCACTGATATACCTGGTCGTCAGAGAAACCGTGATCGAAAGTCGCATCATCAAACGCATCATGAAGACTCACAGGCTGCAAGAAAGTTTTTTAAAAACTACAAACATATCTTCTGACAAGGAATTTTTTGACTATCAGGGTATAACGATCTCAATGAGATTATTTCCAATTCGGGTAGTGATGAAAAAATATATAATAAGAATTGTCGAGCACCTTTATCGATCCCCCTACCGTACCTTGGTCATATAACCAACCTTCTTCTGGAACTGTTTCCGCTTATTCTGTTCCTTCTGTTTGTCTCTGTAGCTGAATTCGAGATTGATTCTTTCCTAAATCAGGGGAGCATTTAATATACGAATGTATTTGAGAGAAAAGCCAGCCTATTTGCAACGCTAAATAGCCTCGATAGCATTCTTGACACAGGACTCCAACAATTCTATCTACAGAAGTTCTACTGCTAACTACAGTAAACCCTCCCTCACCGCGTGATATTTGTACTCGGGTTCTCGACTCATGCTGGTGAGTCCACTTTGCTGCAATAAAAACCAATAAATATTGGATGACCAATTTTTCCATCTCTCAAATCATTCAATGCCTTCCGAAACATCGATTCGGTCATTTTTCTGTTTTTTTAAAAACATTATTGGCACGTTTCGATAGATCTTTGGAGAGTCGTATTGATTTCAATAATCGGATTAATCACCCATATGTCAACCGGATGAAATTTATAATCACCATGCCAATTTTTTCTTAGGAATCTAGCTCTTTGCTAACAAGCCGCGTAAGACTGGAATTGACAGTATAGCTCACTAGGGACGTGTTTTCGGAATTCAGCTCTCTCCATTCTGTACACTCTATCGTCTTTCTGACTGGCGAGATAGTGTGCAGAATGGAGAGAGCCAAGACCGACAAGGCGTATAACTGACCCTCCGCTTGTTGTCTATCGACTTCATCTTCTCTGCTGAGACGATCTGAGATCTGAGATCGAGCACAGCCTTCGCCTTTGCTGCGTCGGTCGTGGGCAGTGCACGACGAGCCAGTTCCTGATAATTATTATTATTAAAATAAATTAAAATATAGGCACATAATGAATCCAACCGATATTGTTGGCACTTATATGATTGCACTAACATGTTCAGCAGAAAAGAGCAAATTTCCTAGTCTATTCTCTTATGTCCTCAAAATAATATAATGTATGCTACCGTACCTTGATGTTTCGGGGCAAGTTCTCTGACATCTTCCACAGGTTCGTCATTCGGTTAGTGCTGAAATAATATTTTAATTTAGATATTGTAAAATATATTTTAATTGTATTAAGCAACATAAAGAAATAAAATCTCACTTCAATTTGATCGCCAACTTATCCTTCGACATTCCCTCTCTCACTGCTTCAACTTGAGCCCTTCCACTCTCATCGAGTATCGCATCCACCGGTGCTGCATTCTCGACCCGACTCTTCTTCTCTGCAGCAGCTGCAGCCTTGTCTTGCTGCGGGTCCAGAGTGGGCGGGGCTTCGACTGGCTCTCCGCCCTTCTCCTTCTCGGATGATGAAGAGTCTGGTCGCGAGGATTCTAGAAAAACCGATATTAGCGCCCAATTTTGGCCAAGATACATGTTTATTTGGAAAAGATGAGATGTGAAAAAATCACTATTCCATTTCACTCCATTTTATGTATCACTCGTGAAACCGCGATGAACTTCCTCATCAATAAGAAAACGAAAAGCTAATAATTGCTGAACTATGATATTTTCAATCATAAGGAACGATCGACTATTACTGTTCCACTCCACTCCTATCAATATTCCACAGGTGAAACCGATATGCTTCTCTTCTCACCAGTCTGGCCTTTCTCAGTCGCATCCGACCCTTCTACTGGCGTCAGCGTCGGCGCCGGATCGGTCGCAGATACATCTGCAGCTGCAGCAGCTGTAGCATCAGTCGCAGTCTCGTCGTCGCGATGCTTAGCGCGCTTACTCTGCAAATATTTTTAGTGAACGATCCACAGTGAGAACACGCATATTTTACTGAAGACTGTGGAAATTGAAATCTCAAGAGGAATATGACAAGTGTGACTTATTTCCATTTTCATCTCATTTGCTATTTACAAGAGAGTGTGCTGAATGGAGATCGTAGAAAATAACCGTCTTTTAGGGTTCCAGCTCTCTCCAATCTGCACACTCTTTCGTCTGCTTGATCGTCGAGGCAGTGTGCAGATTGGAGAGACAACCCCCAAATGGCATCCCTAATTCTCACCTTGAGCACTACATCCTCATCGTCTCCCGCATCTCCGACGAGAACTCGAGAATTGAAGTCGAGACGAGAAGAGATGAGAGAAGAGGAAGGAATGGAGGAGGGAAGGACTTGCTCCACCTGAGATGGAATGAGAATTTATCCTTGTTGTATGACAGGCAAGAAGAATAGCGACAAGAGTGATTCATTGGTGTTGTGTAGCACGTGCGAAACAGGTAAGTGCCGGGAGTTGAATCATTGTGCGATGCACAAAATTGAATATTTAAAAAATTAAAATGATACAAATTTTTAGAAAAAAATAGGGGAACTGACTCTCATCGCGCTCTCCATCGTGTTCAGGATCGAGGTAGATTTCTAAAAAAAATTTATTTATTGTCAAAGAGCGGATAATCGAAAAATTCTCAGAACTTTAGTTATCTAATAAGTGTGCAACACATATCTCACTAGCTCAAAATATTTGTTTCTCAGTGTCAACATCGAATGAAAACATCTATTCCCATCATTATTAATCAGATATCCAAGATCAAAGATCAACTCACTGTAATAGCTACATTGATGAGGTGTTCCTTCTCCATCACTGTTTTTGCCTGTGCGAGCTTCCGATGGAGATCTTCGAAGAGTACCGTATATTCCTGAAATTAAGATCGGTAGTTGCATCGGACACAACTACGGTAGTTGGATATCACTCAGACAATTGGAGCCACTACCCGTACCATTCCTGCTTCACCAAATCCAAATGCCACCAGGAAATAAGGACTCCCGATTATATCGACTATTTCGCTCCAACAAATCCCAGTAATTTTCCGCTTCACTCGACCCATAACCTTCGAGTGCGTTCGTTATTTCCGATTTCACGTATCTTTCCGGTATAAAATATCCCCTCACCTCGATTTTCTCCTTCAGCTGCTCCTCGGTCATCGGCAGCAGGGGCACCTCCGACAGTCTCTTCTGCAGCTTCTCCCTCTGCTGCAGCTGCAGCTCATGCTCTGGCTGCATGGAAGCGTGCAGCGATCTCTCGTACTTCGACTGCGGCTGCATTTTGCGAGGCTGCATCTTCCGTTCGCGCTCTTTGATCGCACCCACGACCTGGAATATTGATATATTCATTTATAATAAATTATTTATAGCATTTCCAAGGTGACGGCAGAGCTCGAAATATGAATCACAGTTTCTCCAATTCATTGTATTGCCACTCCACCGTGCTAAAGAGTGTGGGCTGAAGAGGCTTGAAATTTTTTAAAAAATAAGCGAAAAAAAATCTTACATTTCTGATGTCCCTCTCCTCCTCATCCATTGGATCGTCCATTCCATCCATACCGTAATCCTCCATTCTTGAATCATCCATCGATGACTTAGACAGGCGAGAGGGGGTTGGCTGCAAAGTACATTACTCAATATCAAACACGGGTCTAGACCGATTGTTATTATAGTTTTTTTTCGAGGAAAACGCGCAAGATCAAAATTTTAATTTTAAAAAGTGCTCTTCTAGAGAAGTTGAAACTCAATTATGTCCGATGCATTGAATAGCTTCTCTTCCCATTTTCAATAATGACAAATACAGGCAATGACAATGACAAATCAATAAGATTTAAATTTTGTTTTATCTGTTTTTATCCGGTCGAATCAGAATTTTAATACAAACCAATGCTCAACTAGAGTGTATGGTGAACAAAATCAATGGAATTGGAGATTTCCCTTTTCGCCCTCTTCTCACTTATTTGAATTTTTGACAATGGACATATCGATATCGTATCGGAGTTGCACCTAGATTTAGTGAGCTTCTAGAGTCGATGAAACACAAGTATCTCGGGCAAAAAAAACTACAAACTGGCCGATACTTGGATTCTCCTTCTCACCTTCATTCCACTGCCACGAGTTCTCTGCAATCCTCTATTCAGAATGGATGGCGTCTTGGATGATGAAGGGAGTGACGAAGAGAGATCATCCATTGGAAAGTCGGACGAGAAATCCTGGAAACATAATTACCTTCGATATCCTGTCTTTAAAATAACAGTAACCTACACTAGTGATATCGTTTCGGTTTTCACTCTCTCCATTCTGCACACTATCTCGCCGGCTAGATACACGAAAGAGTGTGCAAAATGGAGAGAAACCCGATCCACAGGCAACACTTTTGCCAATGGTGTTATCTAAAGAAAATATGCTTAGTCTCGGTCAATTAGAATTTCTCTAATTCAGAAATGAAGGTTACATGGGAAAAAAATCGTAGGCCGCTGCATAATGTAGTAACAATATTCAAACCCCTCACCATTTCCTCGAATACATCCCTATCAGTCGTATTTGTGAGCCGCATCAGTTCCTTCATCTGCAAGAAAAATGTGATTTCAGGAGAATTGCACCATTTAGAGATTATTCGTAGTGGGAAAAGCGGTGCAAAAACACATATCTCTAACCTATCATATTTGTGTTCTGAATATATATTTGTTGTTTGAATCTTAAAAATATTAATTCTCACTAGTTATGAGAAATCGGCATCGGACTCTCCTCAATTCGATTGCTCTCGTGCTTCCCTAACCGACGAGAGATCACGCAAATAAGGAGAGTCGATGCCGAATTGTCATCGCTAATTCTCACCTTGGAATCCCACTCGTATCTCCCTCCGTCTCGCATCAACTCCGTCAGTTCTTTGCTTCTCATGGAGGCAGGCAAAGGACCCGATCTGAGAATTCAAATATTCATTTAAATAAATGATCTATACATTTAAAGAAATATATTCGTAAACAAGTATTTCAGACCACTGTGGGATATTTATGTATTGTATACGAGATCGTGAAATTATTAGGAAACCCGCCATCACCTCAGACTCAATTCATTCCCGAAGCACAAATGTGGCGCGTTACTAACAATTCACAGATTTTCAAATCCACACTGACCTTCCCTTCTGCTCCGACAATGTCTTGTATCTGAACATGGCCGAGTCATAATTGTGCTGCAGATTCTTGAGATCTCTCTGAAACAATCAAATTACAGTAATCAACTACTGTAACCACATAATATCAGTTGTCGATCCCCCCTACCGTACCTCCTTCCTCTTCTCCCTCAGACTGTATTCCTTCCTCGCCTCCTCATCATTCTCATCCAATTGACCGTCGAATGACTCATTCAGCATCACTTCCATTCGCCTTTTACTAAACTTGGATTTCTTAAATACAAATAAAATCCGAAAATTTTCAAAAACTTCCCAAGCTGGTTTATTCCTGCTTCAACGCTAACTTATTCATGAATTCGTTCGAGTGTTACTAATATAGCAACGTTTCGATGCCAATAATAATCCAATCGATATGCCGTAATCCAGCCTACCGTACCTCGCTTGGGCTCTCTTCCTGGCAGTTTCAGATGCCAATGGGGGTGGGGATCCGGACGGAGTCACGGGTTGCGGAAGTCGATCCGGAGTGTGATCACGAGAACCTGAGAAGGAGCAATGCCATCATTAATGTTAGCCCTCTCCATTAAGCACACTCTCTCGCAGATCGATATCCGAGAGCGCATTCAAAAATTGGAGAGACTAAAATTTAAACGAAATCACAACTGAGAAGGGGGGAGGGATCAGGACTAAGGAAGGAGGCTAATTCACGTTTCAGCTTGCTTGTTTTAGTTCTGAGACACTACCATCGTTTCATCTCAAATATACTAAATCTAAATAGCGTCGCGATTTATTCCTAACATCGCAATAGAGCCAATCGACTATTTGCGAAGGGGCAAGGAATTTTTCCGTTTCAACACTAGTACACCTATCGAATACTGTCTCAACAATAATTTCGATGTAGATTCTGGCGAAATAAATAAAGTTTAAACTAATCTCTTCACAGAGGACGTCGTTTCGATTATGGCTCTCTCCATTCTGCACACTCTCACCAGTCAGACCAACAAGAGCGTGCGAAATAGAGCTGAGAACCGAAGCAACATAAATTCCCTTCACTAACCAGCAGTTGAGACTGGTGGACTGTTCCCTCTGGGACTTCCAGGCGGTGTCTTGGGTGCGGGGAAAGAACGACGTCGACGTTGAGCCTCCGTCAACTTGGCCAACTCCTTCTTACCGATCTTGCCCTGCAAGGTGTAATCTCGTCTGATTGCAGTTTCATTGTTGCCTCAAGTACGGCTAGGGCATACTCAGATAATCATTCCTCCAAACAGCTTATTTCAAAATCTGTATGTCTATTCTAAAAAAATATTATTTATCCCGTCGGAGTAATGTTTCATCGATATGTCAAATGTGGGGTATTGATATTGAATCAATAGCATGTTTGTTCCGGTCACAACAACAAAAACAAACTCGCCTTGGGTCCGACAGCGATAATCTTCGCTCGTCGCTGATCCTCTCTCCTCTGCTCAGCGCGCATTCGACCCTCAAAAATCACAGATTTTTTTAACGAAAATAATGTATAACATCACATTCTTATTTATTTAGAAATTTATTTATGCGAGCATATTTTTGGCTAAAAGAAATATACTAAAGTAAACGGTGGCACACTACTCGAAAGTTTAAAAGTGGTTGTTTCAGCATTCTGTTTCAGCAAAAGTATTCGTCCTATTCAGAATTCGATCTCAATGAAAAATATTCACGAAAATGAAGCGAGTATTGTGAGTATTCACCTTTCCTCTTCTACTGAAACACTTGTTGTCCAACTTATTAATTTTCAATGTGAAATCAATAGGAGCAGCCACTCACCCTCTCCTTGGTCTCCCTCGCAATCTTAGCCGCCATTGCTCCTCTCACGTAGTCTTCAGTCGAGAGTTTAGTCATCGATGATCCTTTCACCTACAATTTAAATCGATAATTTCATTGTTTCTAGCTACCGTAACCTATCCAGGCAAGACTCACATAATTGACTGCAGCCTCTTCGAACATGTTCTCCTCTGCGCCGTACACTTCATGCCTCACTGTACCGAGGAAAACATCCTGGAATGAAGAAAATAAATGATTTCTCAATCAACCGTGCCTCAAGAATGATATACTCCATGCAAGAAATAGGTTATTTTGCGCCATACCATTTTCAGACAATTTCTGGACTAAGAAAATATGAGTTTCACTGAGCACATAAGTTGAGGCAACGGAAGAACATCTCAATAACAGCCAGAGTGTGTTTTTCAAATTATTCCTCAAATAATATCTCACCTTCTTCATGGATTCCATCATCTGATTGAGATGCTTCGTCAGTTCTCCTTGGGGATTTTCTGCTGAGTCGTCCTACAATTAAAAAATATATTATTAAACAGGAAAAAGGAAATATTCAACAAACAAAAAACACGCGAATTAAGTGACCAGTTTCTTCGCTGTTTCAACCGCCTCATAAATATGACATGACACGCGCTAACTAATGAAGACATCTCTTGTTTCAATGAGAAATATTTAAAATCGTACCGTCGATCCGATTCTCTTCATGTTATCCACTAAGCGATCCATCGCTTGTTTCAGATCATCCGGCTTATTCTGAAAAAAGAAAATGAAGATAGAAAGAAACAGAAGACTACCGTCCCCTCAAATGTAAACAATGCATACTACTGATGTTTTTTCTTCAGAGTTTCAGCTCTCTCCATTCGAGAGTAAACGCCGAAATAATATCACTAATGTGAACCTTGAGGTTTTGCAGCTGTGAATACGATGGGAGGGCGGGCAGCTTCTCTTGCTCCTTACTGCAAGAGATCAAAGATTAATCACTACCGTAACCAAACGTCTACCGTACTCCTCACCTCATCTTCTCCAGTACTTCCCTCTCGAATTTGGCCTTTTCTCTGGCCATCGCAGCCATCTCCTCCGAGTACATCTTCTGCATTGCTGGCTTGAGCAGCTCCTGTCGACGCGCCTCCTGTCTGGAATCAGGGAGAGGATTACTGTATCTGGAAGTGAAGGGTTACAGTAGTGATTTTCTGCGAATCGTGAATGCGTTCCCGATAAGAACCAATGTTTCAACAACCTCATGAATAGAGCACGAAACATAAAAGTAACGTGTGAATGGACAATGCCGCATTAGCGCTGTATTCTATTGATTTGATCGGGAAACCGACTCAAGGAACTATTATTAAAAATAAACACATTGTAAAGCGAGATCATGGAATCACGGAGCATGAAAGTACCAAGTGGCTGGCCAATGTAAAAATGAAAAAAAATCCTCGCTCACTCCATTTCTCTCTTCGCCTTTAGTGCTGCAGCATCCAGTTTCTCTCCCTTCACATTCAATTCCTTCGAGGGGCTTCCCACATCGATGACACTAGAGCTGGGGTTCTGGAAAACTCGATAATTTAATATTTACATTTTTATTTCGCTGCGTTTCTGATTCAATTTATTAATTTAATGGGAACTCGATACTATATCACAAATCCTATTGCCGGATCAAATAGTAGCTGTCTCCATTCTGCATTTTCGTATCTCTAATCGACGAGAGTGTGCAGAATGGAGCGAGCAAAACTCAATAATGAAATAGAGTAGATCACTCACAGCAGTTCCTTCTCCTCCTTCGTCTCCTCCACCACCGAAGTCATCCCCAAAGTCGTTGTTGTCTAAAATATTTTGGGATTATATTTTACTTCCAATGTCGAATTGCATTATGATTCCTCTAAAGAGGCTGATTTTCTACCACCCTCATAACACCAATTGACCAGGATGTTTCACGAGCCAATCAATTTGAAATGGTATATATATATATATATCTATATCATTATTATCTACGCTCGAGGCGCAACGAAATACGGTAATATAATATTTCCAGCCCTGAATTGATGGCACGAATGCAAATTCGTGTTAGCGCAAATGCAAATTCGTGTCAAGACTAGTCGACCTTACTACAGTATCCTACCGTACTCATCTCCCCCTACAGTATCCTACCGTACTCACCATCAGCCTGTCTCTCCTCTCCTCCATCTCCCGTTTTCTTCACTGGACTTTTCCCCTTCTCTGGGCTCATCTGTTGATCGCCGGCACTCCCTTTCTTCTCAAGACTACTGTAAATAGTTATAATCATTCAGCCTTGAATAATTGTATCAAAAATTCCTAAATAATTCTAACAAGAATGAGCTAATTAGCGCATTTTCCCCAATTATGGTAAACACTTGATACTAATGGTAACCACACGGTTTCTTGGGATGCGCAATAAGAGGTATTTTCTCGCCATCGGAATTGATATTAAACCGTCGTTATTTCATCACTGTTAAAAACTCTACGCGGCTGGAATCCGCCTTCCATTTCGCCGAACCCTATGGCCATTTTATTCACGAGTAACTAACGTACCTCAGTCTCTTCTTCTTCACAATAGGCCTGGGTCTATTCACCGGGGGAGCGAAGGGATCGTGCGTTGGTCTGCCTCTCATGATTGAACCTGGTTCCTGAAGGGAAGTTTGGATTGGTTTTTAAAATTTTTTTTTACCATTTTGATCGGCTTGAGAATATCCCGTACATCCCGCATATCAGATGATTTATTCTTGCCAGCAGCTGCAATTATTAGTTGTGTTTACCCACTTCCGACCCGAGTACCATCAAAATTGGGAAACTCTCATTGAACTCATAACATGACAGAAACTCAACTATCCCTTGCTACACTATCCTGTCCTTCGTCAATCAAAAATCCCCTGACTACTCTATAACTAAAATAGCAATGAAATACAACTCTTCCAGTTTGACTGACCACTGGTAGAGGGAGCTCCTTCCTTCCACAATGCCTCATTCCGACTGGTCGTATCTCTAAATCTCTTGATGGTGTCTTCGGAAATTCTCGTTATCCTTGGTGTGACCGTAGTGGGAGGAGGACGAGGATGGGCGAGACGGAGCTAGAAGAAGAGAGAGGGATTACGGTAGATGATTGAAGAAGAACTAATCCATTCGAAAGACAAATATTGTTGCAAAATATGCAAGCTGTTTTGAGTTTCAGTGGCAATACTAATCATCATTCTTTGAGCGTAGCAATGATCGTATTCTTTTTTCGTGCTAAATACAATTTTTCTAAAAGCAAGAATATGTTTCACGCTAGCTTGTAATGCTGATACTCCAACTCAACAAATAACTAACAATTTCATCCTCGCGATCCTCAATATTCAGCATCTCTTCCATATCCTTCTTTCGCTGCACCAGCCGTTCTTCGACAGTCATCTGAACATAACGAATAAAACTAGAAGCAACCGTACATTCCGCTACCAAAACCATCACGATTCGAATGCCATCCGCAAAACTAGGAGCAGCTACAGTATTACAAATATCGAGAACAATTCAGAATTGCTTATCCTGGGTGCTATTCCCGTTTTCAACTCTCTCCATTCTGAACACTCATTCGCCAGTCAGACCGACGAAAGGGTGTGAAGAATGGAGAGAGCTGAAAAGCGAAGTAATACTTCTACCAGATCTCGTCAATATATCCCAATGAATGAACCCCGATACCGTAATCCTCGAGTTACCGTACCTCACTCCACGGTTTCTTCCAGTGTTTGCTCGTTTGCGAGCTGCCTGGTTCTGGCTTCTTCAGATTCTCCGGTGCTGCGGAATCGATATTACAGCAACCTTTATTTATCACAATACCGTAATCTCTGGAAAGGACACTACTGTAACTCACTGGCAACGTTGGCTCCCTTGTTCAGATTGCGGATTTGAGGTGAGGAACCGGCCAATTTGGTGACATTGAAGGGTTGAGCGAGTGTTCGGAACGAAGGTCTGCTCCCGGGAGGAGGAGGGATTGTCTCCGGAGTGAAGGGAGTCGAGGGTTTGGCACCGGTCGGACGCCAGCTTGGGGGTCGGACCGGCTGACTAAAATTAGGAGGTTATTTATAATGATTAGCTGATAATTATTCATTTAGCAAGAATATGAAGGCTTAAAAATCACTAGAATACACGTGACGTTAGCATCGTATTCGGCCCAGTTCAATATCATGACCATATGCCTCAAATCAAGTAGGAGTCATGTTACGAAGACGATAAAAATAACAAGAATTAAATCAATGAATATTTTGTGTATTTTAGTATTCCGACCTGCCAGGCTTCTCCTGCAATCCCGGAGTCTTCGTTGGAGATTTCGACACTACAGGAGAATCGGACTGAAAAAGGAGTACGGTAGAAGTAACATATTTATAGATAAGTATTTTTAAATTGTCAGCATACGGTAGATTGTGAACATACGGTAGTACTGGCTGTGGTTGATTGCCGGGCGGAAGGCTGAGTCGGCTTCAGCCAGGGGTATTTCTTGTAGAAGTCCACTTGAGGCATACTCACTCCCTTCGACGTCGATTGCTTGTTGACGCAGACAACTCCTGCAGGGAAAAGGATGTATACGGTATTCCCTGATTGCGGTAACTTACCAGGTACTCCATACGATCGTTGCAGACCACCACGAGCGGCAGTCGTTGGTGCTTGAACCTGGAAGAAGAAATGATTGATCAGGGTAGATCAGATACAGTATACCTTGACGACCTTGGGTGTAGAAGTGGAGAGGGGCTTGAAGGAGGTTGGGATAGACGAGGAGGGCGGTTTGTCAGTTGATACCTTCAATATCTACTTTATTCAGGGACCGGTTAACCCTGATTCAGGGAGTATGAGGGACGATCTTACCGTAGTCTTGGCATCGGACGATTTCGGCTGCTCCGGCTCTTTGGATGGTCCAGATCCTTCTTTGGGAGGGTCGGGCGTCTTGCTAGTCTGCTTCGACGGTGCCATGTCACCATCGGGATCATCCGAATCCTGGAATAATTCAAAATAGAAACATATTTTTGCAAAATATCTCAGGCGGTCTGTATTATAAAGGAGTTTAGAGAGATACTTTTGTTTCAATAAAACCACTTTCAAATATAAAGCTTACTGTGAAGACAATCTCTGGAGACTTGGAGCGCGTTCGACGCTTCGGCGGAGGCTTCGAATTGAAAATCCTGTCGAGCACTGAAGTCTGAAGAAAAAATATTGAAATAAATATAAATGAGATCACAGAAACGCTCCATCCATCATTAATCCTTGTTATTTTATCAGCAACTTGGAAAACCGGAGGATAAAAGGGCAGTGATGTCAAATTGGAATCAACGCCCCTCAATTTGAACAGCCTCTCTCTTGTCGGTCAGAGAAATGAGAGAGCGCGCGAATTGAGGAGAGAGTGGTTCCGATTTGACGCCCCTTGAGCAGAGCTATTTGCTACCACTTCTCTGTCACTCCCTTGGTACGTTCTTTGCAAATTCTGCAGAGAATTCTGGAGCAAGAAATGTTGCGAAGGAAAAACAAACGAACCGATTTAGATGTTGTGGGTGCGTGCTCGGCTGGGGGTTCCTTCTCAGCGGGCTCTTTCGGCGGCGACTCGCTTTTCCCCGAAGAATCATCACCCATTTCTAACTAGAATGTGAGCTTGAGCAAGAAACGACTACGGTAACAAGGAATATTGATCAACAAAGACGACAAAACGAAGCGAAAAGTGAGCGGGACGCGGAAAGCAAAAGTTGCTAAACACAGTTCATCCAATATACTCGGACCAGTTTATTAACCCTGATTCCGGTAGGTTCAGTTATTTCAGTATTTCGCGTAGTATTCCATTATTTTTTTGTGTATATAAAACGATTTGTGCCTAGAACTTCAACTTAGAAAAAAATAAAAAGCAGTACCTTCTGAAAACAAGAAGAAGTGCACGAATTTCCAATCTATATATTTCAAATTGAGTTACCGCAATTTCGACGTTTCCCACGAGGATCACGATCTTTTCCGGCTCTCATTTAGAAATGGCCGGTTCCCTGTTTTCCTTAATTATTTATAATTTTAGAGAATATATTTGTGTCAGCTCGATTGGTTTCGTGTCTTTACTGTCTTTGACATTGACCAGACGTTGGCAACATCTCGTACGCCTTTACGAACTATACTACGTGGTTTAGCCTACCGTACTCGGCTTTCTGCGTTGACTGCTGTTTACACTTTGGCTTTCTGCTCTCTGTTTATATTTTTTTGTTCATCTCCCGCCATACTCGCACTACCACTGGGTCCCCATATTCTATGTTTCCCTGCGTGCGTTCTCGATGTCTCTTTATCGCGGGAGTTGTTTTCACCCGCCATTATTCCTCCTCTCCTTCTCTCTCGCTCTGTTTTTCTGTTGCCCCATTCTCCTCTGCCTCGGCGACGCTCATTGATCGCAGACCCACGACACAGGCCGAGCCTGCCATTTAGGCGCCCGTTCCCTTCCTCCAGAGGGCAGCCCTTTTCTTTCTAATGCAATAGTGTTATCGGATCTAACAGTAACTTTCTCAATACTGCACTCTGACCGAGGAAAGAGCGTGTATAATGGAGAGAGCTACAATTCTTCTCTTTTCTAGTCGAATTATTCGCACGCACTAGTTGTTTTGCTAGTTTTTTGCTAGCCTTCTCCATTTTCCAAATATTAGCACGTGACCCATTGCTCATAGTTGATTAGAGATTTCACAATCGTTCCACATCTGTTTTCTGACGTCACTGCGCGGGTGACTCATAGCTCTTTCTAAATTAGAGTACTTTCCCGGGGTACTCCCTCTCCCTTCTCCCCTCTCTTTCTCTCCCCTCTCTTCCTTCGCGCCCTGCTCTGTTGCCTCTGTGGTTATAAAGCCACATCGCGGGGCAATCTGGCCACTTCTACCCCCACATCCTAGCCTATCTTCTCTCGAACGTTATTCCTATGGTATCTTTCTTCGCATCTCGTGACCCCTATTGATCTACTGCTTCTTCAAAGATATCGCGCCTCTCCTAAGTATTTGTCTTTCTTCATCTCTCTCTAAGTTTTGCTTTTCTCCTTCACTCCATTCTCTTCTCGTCTTCGAAAGTTGGCTCTTATTTCGATCCATTCCAAACTAGTATTTGATCCATTCCAAATAAGGGTAAAATACCCAGTGTAACAACCCTCGTCCCACCACAATCATCGATCTGTTTCTCCCTTTTTCGAGTGACCTCCTGTTGTTGTTCCTGCCTATTTTTCACTTTCCCATGAGTAATGATCTCGCTTTCTCCATATTGCACTCTCTCTCGCCGGTCAGATAGACAAGAGAATGGAGAGAGTACAGTCATTGATCTCTCTCAGACTCACGTTGTTTGTCACTTGGGCCATCCAAACTGAATAAAAAATCTCGTCTCCGATTTTTAGGGCGGATATCATCTACTTAGGAACTATTGAATATCCTTTTCTCACCGCGTCGTTTCTATCATTCCCATCCCTGTTTCGTTTCATTTCATAGAATAACCGAAACGCAAATGTTGTACCGACATGTGATATCACTGCTTAGTTGTACATTTCGCAATATTGTAATTAGTAATCGCAGCAATTGTCTCGTCATCTTTCTTATTGGGCTCTACTTCAGAAGACGGGATTTTTTATACTCATAACAACCATTTCTAATTTACTCCTTCTCACTAACCGGTTGTTTCCCATGTATGACTGGGTATGACTGGTGAGAATGACTAAAGGTGTAGTATCGTGAATGTGACCTAGACTAGGACTAGGCTTAATTTGTAGGCAAATCCCCTTTCGTGTACCAATCCCGTCTTCTGAAGTAGAGCCTTCTTATTGGGATATGCTCTACATTGCATGAGTCAACAAGAACTGCATGGTCTTTACTTCCTCGCACCTATTTTGCCTTCCCATTAGTAATCATCTCGCTCTCTCCTTTCAGCACACTCTCGTCGGTCAGACAGACAAGAGAGCGGAGAGAGTCCAGTTTATCTCTCTATCGTCCTGTTCCAACATCATATTTCATGCCTCCGCAAATCTTCCCCATTCTGTCTCGATCAGGCGTTTCTGACCCAGACAATTCTGTGATTGATTTCTCTCCCCTCCCTATCCCTATTCGCATTTCTCCCCTCTCATTTCAATCTGAGCGGTCGCAATCAGGACCAGAAACCGAAGAAGTTCCCCCGATCACACTTCTAAATATGCTTGATGAATAATCAACCTCGTTTCCATGACATCTATTCTTTTCCCCGCTAGAATCTTTCTCCGATTCAGCTTGTTCTTTCACCGTCCCCTATCTTTCTTTTTTTCGTTTTCTCGTCGCCTTTCCTCCCCCATACCATTATCGGCTCCTTTCCCATTTTTTCGTCGAGTCAGCAAAGATGTATTATCGTTCCTTCTTCTTTAGAGGAATGATTGCGCCCGATTAATCACCCTCTTTTGTAGGCACTTATTGGCTGCTTTCTCGATTGGTTTCGCGCTGTTTTCCTTTCCCGTTTCATCATTTATTTTTAATATTAACATATTTAATTTAAATAATTATTGAAGATAATGGCGGACGTTCGCAAGTTGAAGGAAGGCGAGGTGATGCGATACTCGAAGGTGGGTATCGGTTCTCTATCTCCATTTAGCACACTCTCCGCCAGTCAGAAAGAGTGCGCAGAATAGAGAGCACCGAGAGCTGAAATGATATTGATTATTTCAGGGATTTCTGGGTGGAAAGTGGAAGAAGACACACGCCGTCCTCTTCTCCGACTCCAATCTCTGTCTATTCGATGAGAAGGTACATTTATATTTATTTTTAAAAAAATAACTAGCTTTAAAAAATAATTCTTTCCAGAACAAAAAAATGCGCCTGCTCTTTCTGCGTTTTACGGCAACTTAAGAGCTCATGGAATGGAGAGATACATTCTCTATGTTGACAGCCATGCATGCTAGCAGCCAGGCATTGAATGATGTCACTGAAGCACGGCAGAATTTCGCAACAACTGCATCTATTTATATTAGTCGTACACGAAATTGAGTGAGGCAATGCCGTGAGGTTGCGAAAGTCAGATGATGTCAGATAGTGCCCCAGGGGAATTTTCGAGGCTACTGAAGTGAGCACTGGTAAATGGCCACTGCGAGATCCTCTGATTGCGATAGATGAGGCTAATCTAGGAGTAGACAGAAACACGATCTTAAAATTTTTTTTCATAGTGTTTGGTATTTACAAAAGTTCGAAATACCGGTCACGGTCTCTCCATTTTGCACACTCCCTCGTCACTTGATCGGTCGAGAGAAATTGTGCAAAATGTAGAGACCGCTACTCATATTTCGAACTCGAGTGTTTCTACTCGCCTGTTGACTGATGTCCAGCAAAATATTAAAATAGGGTTCTCGGGAATTAATTTAGGTTTATTTAAAATTTTGCAGGGCGACCGCAAGCCGAAGACGTCGATCCTGCTCAAGGACGTCATTCCCTACATCTGCGTCGGACTCGTGTGCGATAGAATGCCCGGTGAGTGGAGGGAGGAGGGAGTACGGTAGAGTTTGTGGTTTGAAAAAGCTTCTCCCGGGATCATTGGTTTGACGATTCCGTTCGATATTTGTGAACATTGTGAAACATTGTTTTGACAGGACCGGTGAGTCGAACGTTGGGTAGGACAATTTTTTAGGGAAATTATGAAGCATGGATAGATAAGAGAGAGAGATGAGACGAGAGGGGTTAAGGAGGGCTAGTTCATAAGGTGTTTAGGGGAATTGTGAAGCATATAATGCCTGGTAAGTCGAGGGGAGGAGAGTACGATAAGCTAGTTTGTGGTTTGAGAAGAAGGCTCCCAAAGTTCATTAGTTGGACGATTTCATTAGATATTTGAGGATATTGTGAGACATTGCTTTGGCAGGCCCGGTGAGTAGAGGAAAATGGCAGGAAAGGAGTACTTCATCAACGCATTGCAAAGCAGTGAAGGAAGGAGGTTATGGTCGGATTTATATTTAGCAAGAGTACTGTTCCATATCATTCGAACTAATTTCTTCGGGTACTTGAGAATATTGTGAAACATTGCTTTAGCAGGCCCGGTGAGTTAAAGGTTTGGGTTTCTGGTGCGATTAAAAAAAAATTTTTTACAACAGCAATCAAGCAGCTAATAATTTGGCTAGGTCATCTGATATTTGAGAACATTGTGAAACACTTTTTTTCGATAGGCCCTGTGAGTAGAGGAAGGGTAGTGTGATTTTAAAAAAAAGTTTCTCGATAAATAGCCTCATCAGCGATGATGTGACGAATGATAGATAGCTGTGGTTGTTATGACGCTTATCTCTGGTATTTGTTGGGAGCACCGTAGGATATAGTAGGGTTTATTTTTTTCATCACGGAGTTGGAACTAGTAATGGGACTAGTGAACCATTTACTTCTGATCACGGTGAAACATGGTTCTGTGGCATTGCGCATTTGCTAATTTCTAAGCTACTTCAGATATTGATTTTCCAGCGAAAGGTTGAAACCATTAGTGATATTGACTTCATGCCACAGTGAAACGTCCTTTCACCCAGTTCTCTTTTTTCAAAGAAGTAGCGTCTCTGAGAAAATAGAAGCTTCTAGATGCTAATAGTGATCAATACATCTAAATTTCAATTGAAAAAATTCTCCTTGAATATATTGATTTGAGTGGATTATTAGGAAACTCATAAACATTTATTTCAGTGAAGCGTCCCCAACTGCCGACTGGCTACTCGGTCCACCACCTCGTGGGAGTGGGCATGGACCCCCGTGCAGACACCGTCCATTGGATCCTATTCTCCAGTGACACCGATATCGAGTGAGTACGGTAGGATTACGGTAGATCTAGGATAACGGTAGAGGGATGGTAGGATTTCGGTGGATCCTCTTACGATAAGATTACGGTAGATCCTCTTCTACAGTGACACCGATATCGAGTGAGTAGGGGGGGATTACGGTAGTTGTGGGGTGATCGATTGGAGAAGGATGCTGATATTATTCCTGTTCGCATGAATGTGGATTTGGTTTGTGAAAAAGAAATCGTGGGTGAATTAAAGCTAACATTCGATGGAACTGTAATCAGTTCGGTGAAGCGTTGATTTGCCAGTAGCGTTTTGTCGAAATGTGCACTAGCGCCTGATGGGCAATATTGAAAATTGTGAATGAAACAATATTGTAAAGTCATGCTATGATAGTTGCTTGAATATAACATGCTTGAATTATACAGAAGCTTTAAAGATTAATGTAGCTCTTCAAAGCCTCAGATTACGGTAGTCAATACAGTACTCCTTGCAGAGCGTGGTTCACGGAGATCACGAAGACGCTGCCGAAGCCGGCCACTCCCCCTCCCGCTCCTGCCCAGCAGCCGCCGAATACGATAGCCTCGGGAGGATACGGTATGTCTGATTTATTGATTGGATGAGATTTACTTCAGCTTTCGAAATTTTCATTAGCATGTATGCAAGTGAAGACCACGGTTCATATTTATGCGATTGTTTTTTTCTACATGAAACCAGCTCTGTAATATTGATTGACGTTCGATCATGAATTCGAAGGTTCAGTGAAACGTAGATTTGGCCTGGTACTTACTTGAATCATTGTGCCCAAATATCTGAGAAATTTAAAAAAAAAGAATATGATAAATTATGGGTTCTTTATCAATTGATCAATTTCTGATTGGTTTGCTTTGTTGAAATTTGCACGAGAGTGCGGGTTAATATTTTTTTTTTAGATTTTCGGTAGATAAATTTACGATTTATCTCCATTGCAGTTCCCCCGCCCAAGTATCCGGACGCGCCGCCCCCCGTGGGTTTCTCGGCCCCGCCCCCGGCCTACCCCCAGGGTCCCCAAGGCGGTTACCAGCCCCAGCAGGTGGCCGGGTACCCGCAGCAGCCAGCCTACCCCCGCCAGCCCTCGCCCTACGGAGGAGGAGGCGGGGGAGGGTACCAGGGAGGAGGCGGAGGGTACCCGCAGGGAGGAGGAGGCGCCGCCGGACCTACCGTAGTCGTCGTCGATAGAGGAGGCGGAGGAGGAGGATACGGTGGTGGAGGTACGGTAGATTGTTATTTATTGAGTGATATTAGTCAAAAATACACTAGCTGAAGTAAAAATTTGCAACGAAAGCAACATGGTATACCTACTAAATACTGTTATTTGGGCGAATCCGTTACAATTACTTGTGATTAGTGATGTCCTTTCTGTTTTCGCTCTCTCTATTTTGCACAGTCTCGCCGGTCAGACAGACGAGTGAGTGTGCAGAAAAGAGAGAGAGTTGAAAACCGAAACGGCATCAATACTTGTGATAATAGAGGTTACTGTAGGATATGGCGGCGGTGGATACCGAAGCGGTGAGTGTGTGAACTACGGATGTCTTTTCGGCTTTCTGCTCTCTCCATTCTGCACACTATCTCGTCTGTCAGACCAGAGTGTGCAAAATAGAGAGAGCTTAATCAGAAATGGCATCCCTTGTGTGAATTGTCTGGTCCGATGCAACTCCTCCGACTATCCAACTCGTGCCATAACTTGTTTGATTGGTTAACGCTGGGTTACAGTAATATGCTTGTATTTAACGATTTATTGATTTTTTTCCAGGCGGTATGGGCGGATTGAGCTCGGGAATTGGCGGCTTCGGCACCGGAATGCTGCTAGGATCGCTCACCGGATACGGTAAGTGGTAGTGGTTTTATCGATAGAGGATCGAAAGATTGAGAGAAAAGGATGCCGCGGTAGTTTGTGTTTCACGCATAGCTGAAATTCAGCAGAATGTCCTTGTCTTCAATCTTTGCTCGATTCACTTTTTTAAAGAACCAAACAATTTAAGAGTGACTATCTGACTCAGTGAACATATGCTTGGCACTAGAAAAAAAATCGAATTCGCTCTAAATGTGTGGGGTGATAGTACTCGACGAGTGTAGCTCAGGCGCCACGGGTTTAGAGTTCCAGACCATTCTCCGCTAAATGACGGAAGTTCCAAAAAAGTACCGTAACCCAACCGACTTTGCTCTATCGCCTCCGTTTCAATTGAGTGATATCTCAAAAAATACAGAATAGTCATGACATAACACATACCAAGTTTCTTCCAGATCGGATGGAAACTCGCTGAGAAAAAACAATTTTTCGAAAAAAAATTCAAACTTTTCATCTCAACTTTTTTGATACCAAACCTAGTAACCATTTTTATTCCATTAATCAAACGAGCAACCATCCTGCTATATTGTGTGTGAAAACTGTGAAGAACCATTCGGGACCCCGGGGGATATAGAGCGAAAACGGAGCTTGACTGAGGGATTAAGGGTTTCCCTCACGAGTTATGACTTTCGCGACACTTACTTTAACCAACGCAGTAACTGCACAGGCTCGTACTAGGAAAAGTTTGTGGTCCCTTTGCTTCTGCATCGAATCCACGTGATATGAGGCTCTGGCACTTGCGTGCTTTCCTTAATATATTCGCTCAAAAATACAATCTTCAAATTTTGCAATTTTCAAAAAAAGTTGCAAACTTCCGCTTGTTAGTGCTCATTATGTTCTTAATTTTTTGTTTTTTTTTTCGATGAAAGACGAACATAATGAGCACTAAAAGGTAGAAGTTTGCAACTTTTTTGAAAATCGCACACTTTGCAGATCGCATTTTTGAGCAAATACATTAGGATGAGTAGGGAAGCGCCAGAACCCCATATCACATGGATTCATTGCAGAAGCAAAGGGACTACAAACATATACTATTCAAAGCCTGCATTAATACTGCGTTGGTAAAAGTGAGTGTCGCGAAAATCATAACTCGTGAACGTGGAAAAAAAATTTTTTCTCAAGATCGTGCAAAGTTTGATTATTCCACCATAAACTGACTCAGTAAATGTTGAAACATTCACATGTGTACATAATATTTCAATTTGCGCTAATACCTCGTCATAGTGAAATAAATTTCAATTCAACCCCTCAGTCAGGCTCCGTTTTCGCTCTATATCCGCCAGGGTCCCGTATGGTTCTTCACAGTTTTCACACACAATATAGCAGGATGGTTGCTAGTTTGATTAATGAAATAAAAAAGGTTGCTAGGTTTGGTATCAAAAAAGCTGACATGAAAAGTTTGAATTTTTTTTCGAAAAATTGATTTTTCTCGATGAGTATCAATACAATCGGGATGAAACTTGATGTGTGTGATCACATGAATATTCAGAATTTTTTGAGATATCACTCGATTGAAACGATTGCGAATGAGCAAAGTAGGTTGGGTTACGGTAGTTTTTTGAAACTTCCGTCATTTAGCGGAGAATGATCTGGAACACTAAACCCGTGGCGCCTGAGCTACACTCGTCGAGTACTATCACCCCACACATTTAGAGCGAATTCGATTTTTTGCCCAGTGCCAAGCATCTGCGCAAGAATGTTCACTGGCTCAGATAGTCACTCTTAAGAGACCGGCTCGGTTATTTTGGACCACCCCCCGGAACCGTTGCGCTAGCAATGAGAACCAGGGGCTCACGCTTGAATATCAAGAGGGTCTTGGTCCCGTATTTGACTAACGGTCACTTATTTGTTGTTACTGCTTCTTCGTAGTGAGAAAAGTGAATTCCAAGGTAAAATGGTCGAAAAATCATATTTTTTCAACCGATCAAGGTCGATCCAAATTCTCTTCTGCGTTTACTTAGGAGTCCGCGGAGGCTCCTAAATAACTGTTCTGATCGATTACTGCTCATCTGGAAAATCACTTTTTAAATTTAATTTTTCGGTTTTTCTGACTTAAAATACCATTTTCCGAAAAAGTGCTAGACCCCACTATATAAGTTATGTAGTCAGTCCATGGATGCATTAAACCCACCTATAAATGAGTCAATCGGGACATGATGTTTTTTTTTTTTAATAATTTTCAATTTTATCCATTTTTTAATCACAACTTTTTTCTTTCGTTATTTCATGAGCTCGAATACTCAAATTCGAATTCTACACAAAAAGTTAAGTCAGGATAAAATATTATCAGATTTTTCCGAGATGCAAATTTTCCCACTTTTTTCATGATCCCGGGGTCATGGTCATTTTTTGGTCAAAAAGTCTAAATCTCAGAACTATCTGACTAAAGATGTTTCCGATGTATTTCTTCCCGTAGATATCGAATTTTCATACTAGAGCTCACCAAAATGCAAAAGAAAAAAGTTATGTTCTAATACTCAAATATATCAAGTTTTTCGAATGTAACTTTTTTCTTTTGCATTTTGGTGAGCTCTTACATGTAAAATCGGCTTCTACGTGCAAAAATACACCCGAAAAACCTATAGTGAGATAGTTCTGAGATTTCGACATTTTGGCCCAAAAATGACCATGACCCCGGGATCATGAAAAAAGTGGGAAAATTTGCATTTCGGAAAAATCTGATAGTATTTTATCATGACGTAACTTTTTGTGTAGAATTCGAATTTGAGTAGTAGAGCTCATGAAATAACGAAAGAAAAAAGTTGTGATTAAAATAATGTCAAAATCGAAGATTTTTCGGATAAAATTGAAAATTATAGAAAACATCATGTCCCGATTGTCTCATTTATGGGTTTAATGCATCCATAGACTGACTACAAAACGAATATAATGGGGTCTAGCACTTTTTCGGAAAATGGTATTTTAAGTCAGAAAAACCGAAAAATTTAATCAAAAAAGTGATTTTCCAGATGAGCATTAATCGATCAGAACAGTTATTTAGGAGCCTCCGGGGACTCCTAAGTTAACGCAGAAGAAAATTTGGATCGACCTTGATCGGTTGAAAAAATATGATTTTTCGACCATTTTACCTTGAAATTCACTTTCATCCCTGTGCGGAAGCAGTAACTACAAATAAGTTATGTTTTATCTATTACGGGACCAAGACCCTCCCAGCAACCAAGCATGAGCCTGTGAATCCCATTGCTAGAGGAACGGTTCCGGGCAGGGGCCGAAAGGCTCCAAAATAACGGATCCGGTCTCTTTTTTCCATTATTCCGTTCAATAGTTTTTAAAAACATAAATTAATTCGCTAATTTTCATTCGGGATCAGATTTGTGTACTCGGGTGGTGTAAACGTAGAGAATCAATCCACTAATCGATAATCTGCAGGCATGGGCTCGTTCTTCGGCGGGCACCACTCGTACGGCGGCTTTGGCGGCGGGTACGGTGGGGGATTCGGAGGCGGCGGCGGATACGGTATGGGAGGAGGATACGGTGGATCGTCTTCGTACTACTCGGTGAGCATTACGGTATCCGGATTACGGTATCCGGTTAGGGTATTGACCGATGTTCGAAGGTCAGCAAAATCGGATGAATCCCCCCCCCCCACAAATGTGTTAAACCCGGTAAGAATTTTCTGCCGAGTGATGCTATGTTTCATGAGTGGAATACATATCGAAGAATACTGACATGGCTAATATACGTCTCTTTATTGTCCAAAACAACTAATCCCTGTTATTATTCAGAGTATCAAGTAACTACGGTAAATCATAATTATCGAGAGTTGTAATATTGAGTATTGTTCGTAGATCAGCAAGTCGCAACTCTTTGGAAATGCGTTACGCCCGATTAGAATTTTCTGCCGGGTGATGTATCATGAGTGGAATATCCGTTCGAAAATACGTTCGTTGCCAATAGTCGCGGGGTTCCCACCAATCAACAAAATAAATAAATTCTTCTCAATATTGAAATTATCGATTAACCTACGGTAGATCATAATAGAATTCTCCCCTGATCAGGACAACGATACGACGACGGTCAACAACTACTACAGTGGCGGGGACAACAACGGCGGCAGCGCCCAGCCGGCCATCGATAACTCTCCCCACGTCACCGAACCGGTTGGAGACGGCGTCAACTACGGAGATTACGGTAAGCAGATCAGACTACGGTAGTCAGGTGATTTGTAATGTGGTGCGGCGCGCGGGTTGCGGTAGACGCCCTTTCACAGATCGCGATGAGACCACCACGCAGCCGGACGACGGCGGCTATGGCGGGGGCGATTTCGGCTGCGTCGTTGGGGATACTGTAGATGGTAGGGGCGGGGGTTACGGTAGTCAGGGGAAGTACTGTAGGCATTGCAGAGGAGGCCGACCCTGAGCATAGTGATGAGACACAGGCAGACAATGAAGACCATGGTACGCGAGAGATAGGGTACGAAAGAGGGTTACGGTAGGCTTTCCAGTCGAGACCACCGAAGAGCGCGATGAGCCCGCGTATGAGCCAGAGGCTGAGGAGTACGGTACGCGATAGGGTACGGTAGATGGGCGGGGCTACAGTAAGCATTGCAGAGGAACCGGCGCACGAAGATTATAACGGGGGCTATGGGGAGAATGAGTTCGGTGATGATTCCGGGGAGCAGCAAGAGGATTACGGTACGCGCGCTTTTTGCGGGGTTACTGTAGGCCCGCATGGTTACGGTACCTGGTTGGTCTCGTTGGTGGTTACGGTAGGCTCCTCTTGCAGAGCCCGCTCACGATGAGGGCGCTGCGGACATGGGCGATGGTGGCGGCGAGGATTACGGTAGGCTGGTGTGTGGTGTACCGATGAGTGCGCGTAGACGTAGCCGACGCTTCCCAATCGTCGTTTTATTTCGCGCTCGCGTTCGCAGCAAGCATGCGCTGCTTCTAATGCCTTTGTGTGAATATCTCCGAATTATTGATTTTTCCGGATTACAGTAACCAAATTTTCGTTGCAGGAGGCGGCGGAAACTACGACTACGACGCCGGAAACGACTACAGTGGCAATGATTACGGTGGCGGGGATTTCGGAGGCGGCGACTTTGGTGGCGGTGACTTCGGTGGGGGAGATTACGGTGGAGGAGATTTCGGCGGTGGCGACTTCTAAGTAGTACGGTAGCCCCTACCGTATGCCCCATCCCATCATCCCATGTTTGACGCTGTAACCCCCCTTCGTTTCATTGTGATTCACCCCTAGAAGCTTCCCACACATTTCGGACTAGCACTAACGGCTGTAGTTGTACAAATTCGCAAATGTTTCTGATTTTGATGTAATCTTGTCCATGTTTCTAAGCCCGAGGCCATGTTCTACAATGTAGAGATTTCAACGCAATTCCATAATAAAATTAGATAACCTATGACGATTTTTTTGCTTTTTCGATCTCCGTTAAAATAACCCAAGATTTGTGTAATTGAAGATGTTCACTGGATAAAGATATTAGAAGAAAACAAGAGTTCAAATACGTCTCAATACTAGGGAACACAGGTGTTTCCATGATCAGAAGTAGTCAGATTGAAGGCATGGGAAATTGAGAGACTTTAGAGACCTCTCAGTACTGCAGCACTCAGAAACACTGCCTGACTCAGTGTTTTGTTGGTTTCTCTCCCTACATATCCATGGCATCTCGCTCTGTCTCCCAGGCAACCACCACAGCCGGTCACAAGACTGGCTATTTACTCGTGATTTCTCCCTACTAGCTATCTGCAGAGCCTCCTTCTTTGCCGAATTCATTTATCGATCGCTCCATTAATCGAATAATGCTCTCTCCATTCTGCACACTGTGAGTGTGCAGAATGGAGAGCGGTACTCATAGTGTCTACCGTAACCCTTGGTGTAATCTATCAGACTATGTCTGACATTCGTCGCCTCAAGGAGGGCACTCTGATGTGCTATCTGCGATCGTGTATCATTCTCAAGAAGTGGAAACAGGCCCATGTGGAACTGTACTCGGACTCCAGATTGGTCGTATGTGAGGAGAAGGTGAGTCATCACGAGGGAATTAATTTGGTTGAAATAGTGATTGCAACACGGCTTCCGAATCACCTCATTTCGGACTGCAGCAGTCGAGCCACTCTGCATAGAAAGGAAATGCTTTTATCCTAGTCGGAAGTCATTTGAAAACTCTTGTTGGATTGGTGTGCAGTTTATTTCTTGCTCTCTCCACTTTGCACACTTGCCCGTCTGCCCGGTAACAGAGTGTGCAGAATGGAGAGAGTTGATATCCCTTGCTGATAATCCCTCCCCAAATCTATTCTTTCCTCAGGGAGACAAGCCCAAGTTCTCCGTCATACTCAAGGACGTGATTCCCTACATGGCCGTTGGCTTAGTTTGCGATCGCATGCCAGGTACCGTAACCTATTCGGTTTCTAAAGTGCACTCTACTAATTTGATCTACTGAAGCCCCACCGTATTTTTTTCTGGTCTCACTCTCGCTGGTGTACTTTAGTAGTGTGTTTTCGAGACGAACAGATGCTCTCTCCATTAGGCACACTCTCTCGAGTGTGCTGTATTTATAGTGCAACTCTCGAGAGATCCTTCTGAATTCGGCACACTCTCGAAGTAGTGTACAGAATGATGTTCTATCTGGTACACTGTAACCCAAATTTATTACCGTAACACTACCAAAACCCTCACCTACCGTAACCCTACCGTATCCAGTTCGTCGTCCTTCTCTCCCTGATGGCCACTCGGTTCACCATCTCATCGGCGTTGGAGAGGATCCGCAAGCTGACACGGTTCACTGGCTGCTCTTCTCCAGTGATCAAGATATGGAGTACGGTAGTTATGGATACTGAAGTGGAATCGATTACGGTATCATAGGGTGTAAGGATAGAGTACGGTAACTGAGACATAGTGAACTGACTGCTTTTTCCCAAGATCTGGAGAGAGTAGAAACCTTAGTCGAGATACTATATATGTGAATAGTACAGTATCTGAAGTGTACTGAAGCCAAATGGAACGATTAATGGACAGTAGTATCAAATACAAATACTTGCATCAAATATTTGCTCTCCATTCTGCACACTCGCTACTCGGTCACAGAAACTAGAGAGTGTGCAGAATGGAGAGTGCCCTAACCGAAATTACATCACTAATATACTGTATCCTCATCGATTACAGGTCATGGTTCAGCGAGATCACGAAGACCCTTCCTAAGCCGCCTGGTCCGGTCGGAAACGGTAGGCCGAAGCCAGTTACTGATTGCTACTACTACCGTAATCGCAGAGCCGCCGCCACAGTATCCGGGCAATCCGGACGAGAAGGTGCCTGGCGGGCTGCCGG
This sequence comes from Pristionchus entomophagus, assembly GCA_036245825.1. Taxonomy (NCBI): domain Eukaryota; kingdom Metazoa; phylum Nematoda; class Chromadorea; order Rhabditida; family Neodiplogasteridae; genus Pristionchus; species Pristionchus entomophagus. Next base: position 13,313,498 of record BTSX01000001.1, read on the forward strand.
GCGCCGGAGCGCCGCCATATGGCCAGCCGGGCCAGCCGGGACCCGGCGGCACCACTGTCATCGTGCAGGGACAGCAGGATCAGGGTAGCTTTGGCATACGGTAATCGACTAAAATCAATCGATATTTGGCAGGACACGACGCGTTTGGAGGAATCGCTACGGGAATGCTGCTGGGAACGCTGGCTGGATACGGTAGGCGAAGCATATGGAGCGATTACCGTAGCCCTTGATTCAGGCATGGGCTCAATGTTTGGAGGCATCGGCTTCGGTATGGGAGGCTACGGTATGGGCGGAGCCTTCGTGTCGGTGAGTCTTTTTACGGTAGGAGGAGGGAGAGGGGAGTACGTTAGGTCATGCAACGTGACAGATTCATGATTGCAGAACGACACCAACATCACCAACAACTACTACGGTGATCAGGGCGGCGATCAAGCAGGAGGAAACGCCGCTAACGATGATGGAGGTCAGTTATCGATCGACCGCTACTGTATGGCTACCATATACCGTGATATTTTTGAATTATCGATTATCAGGCTACGACGGGGGCGACTATGGAGGAGGCGACTTCGGTGGCGGGGACTTTGGAGGTTTTGAAAGTCTAAAATAGCGGGAGAATATTTTTTTCGCAGGCGGAGACTTCGGCGGAGGCGACTTTGGTGGCTTTTGAGTTTCACTCGCAGAATAATTCTTCAACAATTTTCATCTGCACGATATTCGTCTTCACAAAATATCCAATCAATACAATATTTATCGCAATCTCAAGTCCATCTGTTCTGTACACAACACAGTTGTGGGGTACGGTAGGGTGCGATGGGTCGTCCGGTGAGTCATCTACATGCTCTCCTGCTCGTCTCCCTTCTTCGTCAAATCAACGTCCTCGAAGGGGAAGTGCTTGTTGCCGGCGCAGCTGGAAAATTTATAATTGGGGCTACGGTAGGATTTTTAGTGATGTCTTTTTCTCCATTGTGCACACTCCCTAATACAGACGAGGGAATGTGCATAATGGATCAAGCTGGTTGCGGTAGGCTACGGTAAGATTTCGTCATTGACGACTCACAATCTGAACTCGAAAAGGCGAACTCTCGTCTTGACATCGAGAAGCTTCTGCTGATCAGCGGCGCTTAGTCTGGAAAAATCGACATTGCTACTCAATATTTATTCTCTCAACTTTTCTATCCCTGGAGCCAATATCAAGCGGTAAACCTTGCTACGATTTGTATGAACAGTATGACAATAAGGTTATTCTCCGAACTTTTTTCTTCCCCAAGCATTCACTTTGCTGTACGCAACAACTCATTCACGTTTTTAAAAAAGTTCAGAGACTAAAGATCAAAGATCAAGGACGAACTCGAAGTCGAAGATGTCAATGTTCTGCTTGACTCTTTCGGGATTTGTCGACTTGGGAATGACGGAGATGTCGCGTTGAAGGAGATGACGGATGAGCACCTGCAGAGATCAAAGATCAAGACCATGAAATAGATCAAAGATCAAAAGTGATGCCGGATCAAATAGTACTCTCCACTCTGCACACTCTTTCGCTGGCTCCGAGAGTGTGGAAAATGGATAGAGCTATGAACAGTTCGATCCGCCATCACTAAGATCAATGATGAGTACCTCTAAAGATCAAAGATCAAACATCAAACCTGGGCGGGCGTCTTTCCGTACTTTTTGGCCAATTCGACCACGACGGGGTCCTCCATGGGAGATCCAATGGGCCAGTGATCATCGGGACGGAATGTCTGATATGGAAAATGATTAATCCAACTTGGGAAATACAGATAATTAATTTTAATATATTACCTTATCAATCGCGGTCACACTACAAATTACAGCAAACAAATATATATAAGATGCTAATGAAACATATTCCACTCTCAGAGGTTCGGCACTTTCATACAGATTGTCTCGACTTATATTATAATCGCCCTTCGCATTAGGAATTTTTCTCTTTCAACGAACATTCATGTCATATTTTCTTCTCCTCACTATGTTATTTCGGTTGTTGCTCTCTCCATTCTGCACACTCTCTCGCCAATCATAGGGAGTGTGCGGAATGGAGAGAGTCAAAACCGAAACATCATCCCTTCTCCTCACCAGTCTTCCGGGTGATCCGATTGGCGCATACGCGGTCACGGTCATGTTCTGTTTCTTGCACAACTCATGGAGTTCATACTGAGGCCAGTAGATGTGCAGTTCGACCTGGAAATGAGCGAAATTGCACCATCACTGAGCTCTCTCCATTTTGCACACTCGCTCGTTTCACTCTAACTGGCGAGATAGTGTGTAGAATGGAGAGAGCCAAACCGAATTTACATCCCTAATCACTAGTGCACGCTCTGGAAACCCTAAGCTAATCGATAACACATCATCTGTAAGCATAGTGCCGCGCCAGGAGTCGGCTTCAGATGACTCTCCATTCTGAACACCTTCTCGTCTATCCGGTCTGCGGGATGATAAGCAAAATGACAAGTGTCAATGCGAGAACGGTATGCCCTAGTAGCCAAGGAATTGTGTGATGTCATTTCAACTTTTCAATTTAGCCTTGAAAGTATACAGTATCCCTCGACGATGCCAAATTATCCCAATCCTCACCTGCAGATTGGTTGGTTTGATCTCCGCCTGGTCGTAGAGTGCCTGGATCTGCTTGCCGTTGAAGTTGGACAAGCCCAGGGCCTGGAAAAGGTTTGTTATTATTTATTTATTCTTCGAGAATCAATGGAATAATTGATAACTGAAATCAACCGATATTTCATACTATCAGTGAAACACAACACTGACTAGTGAAACATTTCGTGGTGTTTGTGCGTTATTGGAAAGCTAATTTCATCGAGTAGGAATCTACCGTATCCCCCACCGTACCTTCAACTGCCCGCTCTTGTAGTATTTCTCTAGCACTCTCCACGTGTCGATGTGCTCAATATCCAGCTGCTCGAATCCGCTGAGAGAGGGTCCGCTCTGGAAAAGAATGTTAGATATTTATATATAAATATATGTACTATTTTAAAATATATATATGAAGTAAATTCTGTTCCGTTTCATGCGCGCAGATAAGGGGGTGTAATCTCGAATTTCCTTTCCCCATTGTTGCGCAACACCTCTCGCATGTCAGACAGACGAGACAGTGTGCAGAATGGAGAGAGCCAAAATCATAGCAACATTACCAGTGCAGAGGGGCACAGGTCATCATGATCTCAATGAATCCGTTCTGATAATAATGAGCTCTCTATTTATCACCATTCTCTTTTGCTGATAACGCAATGTAATCGCGTCTTTTAGTGACTCCGATCTTTTGTTTACGAAGAAAAGTGTGACATCTTTGGATGCTTTTCCAAGCCGAATAATTTTCTGAGCAAATAAAGAAAAACTAGTATGCAGCGCAATCTCACTAGTCAGGCAGGTGATAGAGTGTGCAGGATGGGAAAAATCAATAATTCGATCTGTCATCACAGCTCACCATTCCTCCGGCGCGCATCTTCATTGCACATGGGCAGTGCACTAGATAGAGATCGATGTACGAGACACGGAGAGCGGCAAGCTGCTTCTGGAAATAGAGAGAAAATGCTGGTTTCATTGTTCAAAAATATTTCTCTACTGACAGAAGGACACATACTGCCCGTGATCTTTTCAGAAATGGTTGATACTTGTGAGGGAGTAACACCACTGCGAGTTTGGTTTCAAGAATAACAATAAGTAGCATCACCACAACGCAGCCTTACCTTGATCGAAGCCTCGGCGTCCTCTGGTTTCATTGAGTAGAAGGGAAGCTGGAAGAGATCAAAGATCAACATTGAATTGTCTTTCAAAAATTAATTTTTTAGGTGTCAAATGCTGTGGAATAAGTTTCACGAGTGATTCATATTTGCTCGACGCTTGATTTTGTCAATCGTAGGTCATCTCTGCTTCAACAAAAATTAAACAATCGTAAAACATCTTTTGCTTATAATGCGCTGACCAAACAAATCCGAGTCCTTGACCACATGCTCTCTCACTTTCACTTGCTACCTCGCCGTCCGCACACTTTCTCAACCCCCCCCCCATGTAATTTGTAAAACATGATGTAAAACGCCTCACAAACCTTGGTGGTGATGAATACATCTTCTCGCTTGAGCTTCCCAGCGGTGAAGTATTCCTCGAGGATCTGCAAGACTTTTGTCAAGAAAAAATCGTAAAACTGTATCTTTGGCTCTCCTTTTTGTACACCCTTGCTAGTCAAAGATCGTGAATTGAGAGAGCTAGATCGATCTCCGACGGCTACCATACTCCGATCGTTAGTCCCACCGTAGTCCTGGCTACTGTAGTCCTCACCTCTCCGATGACGCTCTCGTTCTGGTAGATCTCAGCCGTATCGATCAATCGATATCCCGCATCCAGAGCCACTCGCAGCGCCACTTTCAGTTCCTCCGCGTTTAGTGCCTGAAGGAAAGTGTTGCCGGATCGCATAACAGTTTCCTTCAAAGAAACACGCAGGATATCTAGCGAGAAACAATCAGAAAAACTACTAGGAGATTTTTTGACAGTATTTTCAGAATATTGCGGATTTTCATAGTAGTTTCACAGTGGTTTCACAGTAGTTTCCGAGTTTGCTTCCTACTAGGTATCCTGTTTGTTTCCTAGTAGGAAACTTTTACCAGATTTGTAGCTCTCTCCATTCTGCACTCTCTTTTGTTTCTCTGATTGATGAGAAAGTGTGCAGAATGGAGAGTGCGTTTTTCGATCCGGTATCATTACTGGGAGGAAATCAAATGAGGAAATGTAGAAATTCATCCGTCGTCTGTTTTTACATGCATAGAGAATACTTATAGTTTCTCCGAAAACATTCATGAGACTTTATTATTGGGATAGATTATATTGCTGCCGGATCGAACAACAGTTCTCTCCGTTCTGCAAACTCACTCGGAGGTCAGAGATGCGAGAGAGTGTGCAGAATAGAGAGAGAGAGAGTGCGCGCTATTCGTTCAGGCGAAATCAATCGATAATCCTCACCTGCCACGTGCCCAGTCCGAATAGGGGCAGTTTCGCGCCAGTGTTGAGGGCGATTGAGGGAATTGTAGGGGTCATCGTTCTGAATCATCAATTTATCGACGAAAACACAAATAACGTGAAAGTGTAGGTAATGGGAGCTCACAAGTGATGGGAATCGAACCTTAAAGAGTCGATGCAAGACAGTATTTCAAGGATTGAGCGAACAAGCGAACTACTGCGCGAATATCTGCTAGCTGGTAGCTATAGCAACCCTCTCTGTTTCGCACATTCTTTATTTTCAAACATAATTGAGAGTGTGCAGAATAGAGAGAGCTCCTATTGAAGTCGGATACACTACTAAACAGCGAGAAACGATTGTGACAGGAGACGCGAAGCAACATCAGCCTTATCGCTCTCTCTCTCCTCTTATAAACCACCCTCTCTCTCATCACTCGACCTCTGTTTCCTCCATTTGTCATCACTCGACCTCTGTTTCCTCCATTCTTCCATGATCAAAGAGAGCAAACTAACAGAGGAAAAGAGATCTCGGCGAAAATTGCGTGTCCGGGTAGAGCGAATGTGTGCTCACATCAAAGTTCACGCTAGCAGAATAACAAGTGAAAATAGCCGACAAGAGTGAAGGTCAGTGCCAACTAGAGATGCTAAATCGGACCCCACTCGTCTTTTCGCGTGCTCTATCTTTTCTCTGATCGGCAAGATAGCACGCGAATTGAGGAGAGTCGTTCCGATTTGTCATCACTAGTGCCAACTTAGCCCCGCAGCGACTGAAACGACGAGAGAGTGTGGCAAAGTGAGAGGCAAAACAAGCGGAATTTGACTCTCAGGCTCTTCTTTCGAAGCCCAGATCGGCCCAAAATGTTCAATCCTCTATTCACTATCTTCTTTAATTTTTGATATTTCGTGTCATGTTGAACGGTCTGAATGAGTGAGTGAGAGCGCGAATAGAGAGAGAACAAGAGGTTTATCTAATTGATTTTATTCGGAATTCGATTAGACTAGATTTGATTTGGATTAGCCTCTCTCTTCATTCCATACTCTCTCACCCTCATTACCATCCACTCGTCTCTCCGTATAAAAGCGTCTTTCTCGCTCTCCTTGCATCAGTCCATGCGCTCTCCAATCTGAGGAGAGCGCGGGGAGCCTTCGCCCCCGTGGACCGATCCTCCCTCCTCATTAGAGTAGGAGTGGAGAGGAGGGAGGGAATGGCCATTCTGGGCCGATCTGGGCTTCGAAATAAGAGCCGACTCTCATCGTTTCACGCGTTCTCTAGTGTCTGTGACCGGCGAGATAGTGTGCGTAATGAGGAGAGTATTGTCATCCATATTATTAGCTTGAAGCCAAGAAGGCCATCTGCTGACCGAATAGGACTTCACTCGTCCTCTCACTACACAATCCGACAGACGACGTTAATGTGTTGTTGAAGTGAGAACAGCGAGATTATCTGAATAATAGAGGAGGATCTATCTAGAGCGATCAACGAGCGGAAGCATGGTGATTATTTGAAAACGAATGATTCGAGGTTGTCGATTATTACACCAGATAAAGTTCGCAGCCCGAAAACAGAGACATGGCACAACACAGAATAATAGAAAGATACAGTAACCCCGTCTTGCACTAGATGGAAATAGGTTAGTTTCATCCTTGGAACCACAAACAAGATGGTTGTTCCAGTCACCGTAGTCCTGTCAACTGTGGGTACGGTAGGACGTGGTGGGTTTATCGATTTGTATCAAAGATCAGGAATACAAGAAACGACGTGCACAATAAGTTCGGGTTCAGCATCGTACGTGATGTTCTCTATAAACATCTTCATTTTGACTAAATTGTTCACAATCTAATTTACATTCTCCCCTCTCTCTCCCCTCCCTCCGTTCCTTCATTCACTCTACTCACCGCTACTCACAATGATCGGTTAGCGCGCACAGCTGAGGTGATTTGATCCATTTTTGAAAACAATTTAAATGTAAATAAAGATTAATCCGTACCGTATTCTCAGGGATAATCGCATTCCTACCGTCTCTTACTTCCGGAAGCAGCAAAAACGACGGGTGACACGAAAGGATAAGGTAAATGCGTTGAATATTGCTGCGATGACTGAGTGCATCAACAGATCGATCAACTGATTCTCCGACTCAAGATGCTCGGAACGCCTTCCTTGACTGGTATCAACAGGTGGAATATCAAGATCATTTCACTCTCTCGTAGTTCACGCATTTCCCTTCCTCCACGCACCAAAAAGTGAATGGATAATGCTTTGAATCCGGGCGCATCTGTGATACACGTCGATTCAGCCCCGTGAAAAAAAATTGCATTAGGTAGAAAAAGGTTTTGCCAAAATTTCTCTGCAGAGGTTCCCCTCTAGCGTGAAATGTGAGTGAGCTGAGGAGAGAGCGAGATCATGGCCTCGATGCCCTCAGCACGAGGCGGGTTAGAAACAGCGACGAGAGAATAGGAGAGAGCCCGTTTGTGTATCTCGCTTTTGGTGCCGTAGTGTGGGGGTTTCGATTACGCGGCTCCGGCTACCAATTACTGTAGCCCTTGACCAGACGTGGATAACAATGGCTGATTCAGGGTCGGGGTGGCTCGATATCTCCCTCTCCTCGTCCGTGATCGATCGCAAAATGGAATGAGGTCAACCCTCCGATTCAAGGTATTTTGCATAAGTGAATGCTCATCGGAAATATAATTGTCGTAGGCACTCCACTGTGTCGTTGATGAGTTGTGCAGGCTGATTCCAATGGAGAAAGACCCTTAGTAATCCCATTTCTGATCGATCACTCTTGATCTTTGATCTTTGCCCCTTTTCAGCGTCCTCTACCGTCTTGTTCATGTCGAGGTTGAGTTGGAGTGCAACCCATTAACGAAGAAGTTCAAGGAGCGTCTCGATCCCAATATCATTGACATGACTATTCAAGTCCTCGAGAAGGTGATCTTTGATCTTTGATCTTTTCTTGTAGACTACTTAGTGCCGAAACCGTTGGTCACTTTTCGATAGATACCGAAGAAACTACTATGTTACCTTTTTTTCGTTAGTCTAGTGGTCGGAGCCGTATGTTTAGTGATGTAGCAAAAACGGAACTTCTTCGGTTTCTGGCCCAGATTGCGACATCGCAGATTGCAATGAGAGGGGTGCCATGGAAATCGACATAGGGGAAGAGAAGGCAATCACAGAATTGAATTGTCTGGGCCAGAAACCGAAGAAGTGCCTCAAAAAGCTCAATTTGTAGAGTCTGACATATGAAGTTCGCAATATGGCACTCGCTGCTCTCTTCCGCCAAGTGGCGAGAATGCCTGCCGAACAGACGGTAAGGAATACGTAGCGATGTCGGGCCTGACCGTCGAAAGTGTGCAGAATGGAGAGAGTCGATTTCTCGTTCAGAGAAGCAACAAAATCGCTGGTCTCTGTGCCAAGATTCTGGTCGATTTGCGAGCGGGATGGACGGCCGAGCCAAGTTACAAGTGGAAGATCCAATGGGAAGGTATACTGAACACACGCGCACTTAGGATATTACTTACCAGGGTTGTCTATTCAACCCTCATGGCGACGTCGCAACCTCCTCCATCCCGCCAAATTTCGCGAGGGGGGAGGGAGGTTGCGACGTCGCAATGAGAGTCAAATAGCCATCCCTATTACTTACCCAGATTTCGCATTTTGTGATCAGTCAGGGAAGCGAAAGAATTACTGAGAGCTGCTTCTCTTCAAGTCTCGAACGAGTGAACGTCCTGAATCTTCTTACAATCGTCGTTCCCAAGGTATTAGTGTAAATTCTCTTTTCCAAACAATTCAAGCATTCAGGTGCATAGAGATACCCTCACTATGCTCATTTGAGATAATCACTTGAAAGGCCCAAAGCCAAAAAATTGCAACTTTTCATCAACTCTGGGCCAAATGCCATGCTTGGCTATTTTTTACTGCTAAATAATGCCAAATACTGCTATTGGTTCATTTTGCTCCCGCTTGACGGTAGTGTTCCTGTATTTTCCAAACTTTACAATTGGCCCTATCTCAGGTCATCTCATCTCGGTCTTAATCCTCAAGTACGGACTGAAAGAAGGTGGAAGTGAGCTGCAGAGACTCCTCGGCATGGGTGAGAGACTCTCTTCATTCAGCACGCTCTCTCGTCTCTCTTACTGGGGAAATTGGAGTGGGCAGAATGGAGAGACGTGTGGTGTTTCGAACTCTAGTCACACCAATCTATTCAGGTTGGCTCGAAAGCGCGCGCTACTTTGCAACTCTCGATACTCCGCGTGATACAATGGTGGCGGATGTATTCGACGAGTGAGTTGTAGTGGTACTGAGAAGGGTTACGGTAGTTATTTCTATTTCGCTTGTTCTCGAACAGCTCCTGTCCAATAACTGACAAGAATACATATAAACAATTCGATTCGGTAGAACTTAAAATTCGATCGCTCTATCGCTTTCTGAATTCATTTGAAAATTTAATAACTGTAGCTCCTTCCTTCTCAATCTTCAAAAATTATAATTAATAAAAATGATAATTGGTATGGAATCTCTAATCCTGTCTCATTTCAGTGTTCTCAGGGCGCGACCCGAATTCGAGGAACAGTTCCGCCAGATGACTACTCGTGAACAGCCAATCTCTCATACTGCAATTTTGGGATCTTCCATCGAAGAGAAGTGATAAGTCTCTCCATTCTGCACACTTTCTTTCTCTGACTGGTGACAGAGTGCAGAACGAAGAAAGCGACTTATCGACCCGTGAAAGACACTATTTTGTGCCCGACTTCTCCCCAACTTGCCCCATGGTTACTGGAAAGATCAAAGATCATGTTCAGACCATCGGATGGAGCCTTGTACCAAATGGAAGAGGAAGCAGAGATGATATGAGAAGAATGGACAATTATTCCAGAATAATACTCATGGATTGTGAAACTTGTCATACTCAATTGATCGATAAACTCGTAATCTCGATTTCTTAAAGAGAAAAAAAACACAAAGGGGGAAAATTACATTTGTTCATAAAGGTGCATTGTTCACACTGTAAAATACAATAGAAGATCAACAAAATAGAGAAGATACGGTGATGCTAACATTGAGTCATCAACTCCCTCTCACCAATTCCTATTCCAATCCTTTTTCAGAAGACGTCAGATGAGGGAATAGAGATGAACAGGCGTGATGAGGTGCAAGATGCTCATGAGCAGGTCAATGACAGCATTCGTTTTTAATTGTTTCATAGATAAAATCAATAAAAATAAATCGGAAATGTTGATCAAAATGCTCTCAGGTCATGGTGGTGCAAGCTACAGGTGCCCGCACTTCTAATGAAGAAAATGAGGCGAAGAAGGATAAAAGGGTAAGTAGCTTCGCTGATCAGGTAAATTTAACCAGCATTAGCGAACTTTTAACGGGTTATAGTTATAACTTTTCAGGATTATTTCTCTGCCCTTCCTTTCGATTGCACATTCTCCATCTTCTCTCATCTCAATCGGTAATGACTGTTGGCTTGACCTAAGAGCATTTGAATTGCGTTTCGTTAACTCGAAACAGGAAGCCAAAAATATGCTGGAATCAGCGTAGAAACACTGGATGACACATTGTTTCACTCACGGCAATTGTTCATTATCGTGACATTTCTAGTTCTGTAATCCCACCATTTTCATGAAGCTGAAACGTTCCTTGTTCGGGATGGCTAAGTAAGTAAAGAGTTAAGAGAGTTTCCTAGGATTGGTTAAGAACTTAAAAGACGGTTTCCTTTTCCCGTTGAAGTGGAGTCAGGACGAGATGGAGTGTGTGAACAGGAGACTGCACTCCATCGCCGCTCTGCCTTCTCTCACCCGCTCGAGATGGACCAAGAATTACCTCATCGTTGGACAAGTACCACCAATTTCTGAGCTCTTATCTAATTCTTCGTTGTTGCTTGGCACAGGAGATAGAGAGATGTAGAAACGGGGAAAGGTCAACAATGTTGACTCAACATATTTGGCTCGGTGTCAGCACTCTGAAATCGTAGATAACTTGCTAGTGATATGTTGTTTATTGCAATAATTTTGCATAGTTAGTTTCCCTCACAACTCTTGAACTTGAGACGACTTCTGCGGGCGAGCACGCCTTCAATCTGACTTCTCTCATCGACGATGCGCCTAAGCTCATCTGCTCAGTGTCGGAAAGGGCGGATGGTCAATGCAGAACCGTGCGGTGCAAGCAGAAAATTCTCGCCAAGGTCAGCCAGGCGAGAAAAAAACACCCTGTTACGCATATTGTTGCTTGCAAAGGAGAATCTTGCAAACGAATGATTTTTAAAAATTATACATTCTCATATCTTTAGGGCAAAAATGCGTCGGCTGCAGCAGGTTCGGTCCCTAAAATTCGCGATGAGAAAGTGCCTGTCGAGCTGTTCACCGAACTGAGAAAGTGGACAGATATACACCCAACAAGCTCATTCTCGTAACGGTGAACGTTTGATTGAAGATATCTACAAAACGTAGAACAAAGTGCCGAATCGATAATCTCGCGTTAAAAATGCGACATAGACGTACCATATCATTCCAAATGTCGCTGATTCCAGTTGTGTATCGATTCCACCAATCTGAGTGCCCTCGCAGTTGCACTTAGAGGTGCCAGCTTCGAGAGTGCATTTTTAAACAATCTCAAGTTCCCGGAAGATCCGGACCAGCTGGAATCGTGCCTGTCGAGGTCAGTCTGTGCAATTATGATAATTAAGAAAAAATGTACGACTAGAAAAAGTCAATGTCATCACAAAGTTGTTCATTTTAGCCTGAGACAGTTGCTGCTTCAAGTAGAAGCTGCAGAAATCTCTTGTTGGAACGACAATAGAGTGGACACCCAGTACAGACGACTGATTCTGCTCACGATGACCGTTGACGTCAAATGGCTTGTGGAATTGCTACTAGTTAGTCACTTTCTCATAATCACCTCTTCTACCGTCGCATCGACAACTGACTTCTTTTTTTGTTTTTGCTGGGGGGTGTATCATTTAATAACTGTCATTTTAGAACTGGTCGTTTTAGAACTGTGAAATTTATCTTAACCTTAACCTATTGTACTTATTGACTCACCAAAAGTTCTCAAGGTGCTTCCTCAAGCCTTAGGGGCAAATTAGAGTACTTTAGGACCACCTTTAAGCCTTAGGATTAAGGTTAAGGCAACATTTTCTAGTTCTAAAATGACCAGTTCTAAAACGACAGTTCTACAGTACTGGTTAATCACATTGGGTATCGGCAGCCGCGGCGGCCCGCCGCGGATTGATTTATCGCAAAGCGGAGACATTTTCACGCATCATGGTGTTGATTTTCGTAATCTCCAGTCCATTTCCGATCTAAATCACTATAATATGATATTTTATTTGTCGTTTTACGGGATTTGAATTTTTTCACTGAAAAAGTCTGACCCAGAGAACAATAATTGACCCAATGAACTAGCCATGGTATGATGTTCCTTTTCTAGAGACAACTGTATGGTATCAATTATAGCGAGTTTAAGCAAGGATTGGCCTTCTGGGATGACTTGTTCAAGGGGCCAACTATTGTTCGCTTGGTCAGTCTTTTTCAGTGAATAATTTATATTCTGGTAAACCGAAGAACAAAATATCATCTTATAGTGATTCTGATCGGAAATGTACTGGAGATTACGAAAATCAACACCCTGATGCCTGAAAATGTCTCAGCTTTGCGATAAATCAATCCGCAACGGGCCGCCGCGGCTGCCGATACCCAATGCGATTAGCCAGTACTGTATAATGATACACCATCGTTTTTGCTCTTCCTCCACTGTCAAAAGTGTTCTTCTCTTGCATCTTGACAATGCCTCATGTCTCGAATCATTCCCGAATCAATCGCAGTCATATCCCTATCCTTGGCGGTTGGATACACTTTAAACATATCTTCTGCTTGCAGATTCGCCTCCAATCCATTGACGATTCGACGGATTGGAGATTGGGCGTATCCTCATTCTTACATGATGACCAACTCAAGGTCACGAGTACCGAGCATCAGGTTTCTTTTACTCTTTGGTGGCTTATTTGTCTGTCCATTCTGCACATTCTAATGCGAGTCGTTGCGCACTAAAAATTTCAATTTCAGTTTCATCTGGAGCTCAGAGGTGGTCAAATCGTGCACAAGGGAACACTCGACTACGTTCACTTTGAAATAACCGATGAAGGGGACAATACATTCGCGATGAGGGCTAGTTTTTATAAGGGCTGGACTAAGGATGGGCCATTCAAGCTGCGGACACTATAATGGCTGTCTAAGCTTTCGACTACAGAGTATGTGTACATATAAACAATGTATACAGCTTGCAATGTGTCCTCAATAAAAACATGTTTTGATAAAGATAAATAAATCCATAATCTCCAAAAAATATTGGTATTTTCCAAAGAAATTTTTTTCCAATGAAATCGTTCACAAATTGAAAAAATCTTTACACCACGACGAGCGAGAGAAGAGAAATCGGTCAGAGGAATTTTAAGAGAGCAGGCAAATGTAAGTAGGGGCCACAAGATCCGCCCACTTTCCCTCCACACCATTCCCCTCGAAAACAAGATCGAGCAAGCACAACCGGCATTCGCAACCAAATCACTCGCCAAAAAGCTTGACCAGTAGCTATGACCGCCCTACATACAGTGGTCCAGGGCCAAACTGTGTAAGACTTGTTTGTGTCAGTCAAAAATCAATAATAAGGTTGGGAATAGGGTGGTTAGGGCATTTCCAGTGCATGCACAATGTTTGGCCCTTGATTTTCGGATTAGTTTGTATTTTAGAGGAATTTTAAGCACAAATTTGCATTTTTAATTATCTCCCTGATTTTGTGCTTGAATTTAATATGGGCGCGGGAGGAGCGCGGCGAGAGAGCGGGGGGAGGGAGAGAGACACACGCGAGAGAGGCTCCGCCCCCGTTATCTCTCGTCTCGCCTCTCCCTCCTCTCTGACTAGGGGAGTCGCGCGCGCTTCGGAAGCTCTCACGGGCTTGGGAGAAGAGCAATCGACATACATCCAAAAGCAAAAATGATATTGAGACCCTGACGGTCACGTTCAGCCTGCTTTGGACCCGATTCCGAGAATTCGGCTCTCATGCTTGCGGCCCCTAAATGTAAGAGAGTGCACTTTGTCTTTATCGAGTATCGTCTTACGCTGTATTGGCAAAATGTGGGATATTCTTTCGAGAAGGGGTTGCACAGGTGAATAAAGTGAGGATAATGGCTAGACGGCTAAAGCTGAAGAAGCGACCTTGGGAATATGTAATCTAAAACACAATAACTTTAATAATTACTGGAAACTTGGGCCGATGGAAATATGGAAAACATCAGTGGATGAGAATGGATGGTTACTTAGTGGAATATGTACAGTGTTTTCGAGAATGAGTTTGAACAATCATATTGTGGAGGAAAATTGAAAACAATAATTCAACAGTTGATAAGGAACGAATTTAGGAGAGTTATTATCATACAGAACAAAGGAGTGGAAATTTTATGCTTAATCAATTCATTTTTGTAGCCTTTCTGGGATTTTACGTTTTCGAAGGTAATATTAGCGAGACCTACTAAAATGTAAGAGATACTACGGTCATGGTTAGAACAAACAAAATGAGCAATACAGACTGCAAATGGTACATTGCAGAATGAATATTCCTCGATCGCATCGCTCTAAAACATTTTATTATTACATATGAGGCCGTTTGTATTAGGATCAAACAAGAGTCCAACGGAGGTCTGGAACAGCAAAAAATCTCATATTTGGTCCCTGGGGTAACTTTTGATTCTGAATCGACTGACGTTTTCAGTTTTTCGATCTGAGCCTTCCGTACTGAGTTATGGTACCATGTTCATTTGGTCATATTCTTCTTTTCCGATGAAACCTGCTCCGGGTAGGGTCAAAATGGCAACAAATCACGTGCTCCCGACCAGAATTTAATTCTCTACAAAATGAAACTTTGGGTGAGGTTCTAACTTTTCTCGGTTTCGAGAAAAAGTCGATTTTTGACACAAACGTTTAGGGGCAGAAACCCATTACAGATTGAAAGAGCAGACGTATCTGATCATTTTAATTATAAAGATGAACGATTTGAATTCTCCTGAACTGAATTACATCACTTTTAGTGACGAAAACCTGCGATTTGTTGAGTTTTTCGAGCATAACTTTTTTCTTTCGATGTTTCATGATCTCTAACATGAAAATTCGGTTTCCACGTGCGAAAGTACGTCAGAAAATTTTATAGTCACCTATTTTTGGGAATATTACTTTTTTGACCCAAAAATGGAACCAGGAACCAGAACCAGAGTAAAAAAGTCATATTTTCAAAAATACATGACTGTAGGATTTTCTGGGGTATTTTCACACGTAGAAACCGAATTTTTATTTTAGAGATAATGGAAACGCGAAAGAAAAAAGTAATGCTCGAAAAACTATTAAAATCGCAGGTTTTCGTCACTAAAAGTGATGTAATTCAGTTCAGGAGAATTCAAATCGTTCATCTTTAGAATTAAAATGATCAGGAACATTTGCTCTTTCAATCTGTAATGGGTTTCTGCCCCTAAACGTTTGTGTCAAAAATCGACTTTTTCTCGAAACCGAGAAAAGTTAGAACCTCACCCAAAGTTTCATTTTGTAGAGAATTAAGAGACGCTCCACGATATAGTGGAAAGGGTCCACGGATGGCTGAAAATTAGATTCTCCTCATACTTTTTTCATAAAGTAAGGGTCCCGAGTGCTGATCGCCGCCACCACTAGCTAAAGTCACCATCTCAGAAGTATATGACTAGTAGTTTTTCTGGTGTATTTTCACACGTAGAAACCGAATTTCCATACTAGACATGATGAAAGTGCTAAAGAAAAAAGTTATGTTCGAAAAACCTCATTTTTTGATCCAAAAGGTGACATTATAAATCATAACTATTTTCAAAAAAATAACCTATTGCTTTTTATTGCTTTTTGTGAACTGCACCTGTGGATGAGTTTATGGCCATAATTGCAGAATTTTAAAAATGACGTACATACCTTTTATGTTCGTCTGAAGATTACTATACGAGAGTGAGGTTCATATTAGAAAGGCCAGTAAGGTTCTAATGAGTGAGCTAGGTAACACGAACTGTGCTCTAAATTGATTGTCGCTGAATAATAAACAACTTTTGTGTTGACAGTGTGAAGCTAAAAAGGCTAGGCTTCACGGAAACCCGAAAAGTAGAAAATCCGCTGTTCTGAAAACTGAATAATTCAGATTCTTATAAGTCAAGGTTCAATGCTCCAAGAGTGCAATTTTGGACTATAAACCGAATATTTGTACCGAAACATCAATTTCAGCAATTATTAGGCAGATTGGGAAAACTTTATAATTTCGTAATTTTTCGAAAAATATTAAAAAAAAAAAACATTTTTCGAAAAAATAAAAAGTATGAGGAGAATCTAATTTAAGAAAAGAGCTCTGCACAGATGTACCACTATACCGTGGACGGTCTCTTAAGAGACATTTTTTAAGAAACAGGACCTGTGCTACGGACGGCTTTTTTGCAACCCATCCCAATATTCTGTGGGTGACGTCCCCATACCGAATTCTGATATTTGGCCCAATATGAGCGGATATGGTGCACTCCCCAAAAAATGCCAGCTCGAGCCCAAAAAAAGTTGAAAATTTCATCCATGAAAAAAGTACGTTCTTATAGGTGTTCCGGGTGTATTTTGCGATGAAAATAACAAAAAAGATGGTTTGGAGAACCAGAGGCAATGAGGAAAGGTCGAAAACCGCGATTTTCGTCGTATTCAAATCACGGTGAAAAATATTTTCACAGAGAACATTGTTATTATTCCATTTTCGAAATCTACGTGAAAAACTACCTCTAGAATATTCTTTTCGAAAAATTTATTTTTCAACTTTTCAGCTTTTATGTGTCTTAGCCCTATAATAACCTCATAATGTCAACAAAAATGCTTACTAAAAAAAAAAGTCAAAATATAGTGAAAAAGCGACGGTATGACTTCGCAATAGTGAAATCTCTCGTCATCGTTCTCCATGCCACCGCCGACGGCGTCTCTAGCCAAGGGCTATAACCTCCGGCGGGGAACACTTAGAGATGTCTGGAGAATATTCTAGATGAAAATATTTTTCACCATGATTTGAAAACTACGAAAATCGCGGTTTTCGACCTTTCATCATTGCCCCTGGTTCTCCAAACCAGATTTTTTGTTATTTTTATCGCAAAATACACCCGGAACACCTATAAGAACGTACTTATTTCATGGATGAAATTTTCGACTTTTTTTGGGCTTGATCTGGCATTTTTCGGAGAGTGCACCATATCCGCTCATATTGGGCCAAATATCAGCATTCGGTATGGGGACGTCACCCACGGGTTGCAAAAAAAGGGTTGCAAAAAAAAAATGGGATTGGGGATGGGTTGCAAAAAAAGGCCGTCCGTCGACCCCTCCTAAAAGGTCCTGTTTCTTAAAAAATGTCTCTTAAATTCTGGTCGGGTGCACGTGATTTGTTGCCATTTTTACCCTCCCCGGAGCAGGTATCATCGGAAAAGAAGAATATGACCAAATGAACAAGGTGCCATAACTCAGTACGGAAGGCTCAAATCGAAAAACTGAAAACGTCAGTCGATTCAGAATAAAAAGTTACCCCAGGGACCAACTTTTGAGAATATGAGATTTTTTTGCTGTTCCAGACCTCCGTTGGACTCTTGTTGATCCTTTTTTTTTCTTAGTTGCAAATAAATACACCGTTTTAAAGAATAAATAAAAAAATAAGCTAACCAGAATACAGTGAATCTCTAGATCCGTCTGCTCCTTTCCTGCGATTCTCAGGTATTCATGCACCTGATCGGCCAACTCAGTCGGATGATCCTGTATTTTTTCAAATAATATTTTTAAAAATTCAGGTATGCGTTTTTTTTCTCGACTACGGTGATATTGGATTAACGCAAAAAAAAAATCTCGAATTCCTCATTTTGCATGCTCCCGGTCAGAGAGACGAGGGAGCATGAGAAATGAGGAGTGCGGATAATTTGTTGCACATTCCTAATCGACTCACCGTCTTCTGGTGTCTCACGAGTTCCACTCGGCTACAGTACTCCGACCATCGTCGCTCTTCCGGGCAGAGGATGCACACTCGATGACCTTCAAGGAAGCCATTAGTGACTCATTAATATCTACGATTGAATCAAACACAAATAACTTGATAGTTTATGCAGATACATTACTTTGCAGCACACAAAACTCTTCTTCCACTCACCGTCCTTTCGATCTCCAAAGCGAATGCTTAAAAATCTATCGAGTTTCTTTATGTGTATCTGCACCAACTCGTAGTATACGTGGTACTGATGCTGAATGATGAAGAATAACCCACAAATGCGATTTTAGAGAAAAATTTTAGATTTTAGAGATCATTCAAGATATCGGGTTGAGGAATAAGTAACGCTCGTTTTTGAATTTTTTTTCACTTTATCATAAAAACTTTACAAAGCACGATAGAATCTAAAAATATTCTCCATGCGCATCGATGACCTTCTGCCATCTACCAGGCAGCTTGTGGATGCCATCGTGATAGAAGGACTGGGGCTGGTTCTTGAAATAGTTGGTCAGTACGGTCTGGATAGTGGCTCGGTCTTTGAAGCTCTGTCCCTTGAGGAAACGCTGGAGGTCTGAGAAGAGGTGGTAATCGGAGGGGGCAAGGTCGGGTGAGTAGGGAGGGTGGGGGAGGACAGTCCAGCCATAGCCCGCCAGCTCAGCCTTGGTCTTTCTTGCGACATGCGGGCGTGCGTTGTCGTGCTGAAAGTAGATTCGAGCGTCCTTCCCGCGTGTTTGTTCGACAGCGAGTCTCAGCTTCCATAGCTGAAGAGTGTAGACCTCTGCCGTGATAGTCGTCCTCTCGGGTAGGAGTTCCCAGAACTCCACTCCCCGCACTGACCACCAGATGCACAACATCATTTTTTTGGGGTGCAAATCGGGTTTGGGGACATCTGCTGGCTTTTGGTCCTCTCCGACCCACTGTCTCATACGCTCATGGTTGTCGTAGAGCACCCACTTTTCATCCCCTGTGATGACATTGTCCAGCCAATCAAACCGGCGATGCAGAGTGAGAAGAGTCGAAGCCATGTCCACTCGGCGATCCTTGTCATAGTCGGTCAGGTCATGGGGGATCCATCCAATCGCGTGAAGTCCATTCACGGCAGTTTTTTGGTCGACCCCAAGGAAGCCAGCAAGATCGCGCGTAGTGAGATATGGGTCAGCCTCCACCTCAGAACGCAATCGATCGAGGTCCAACTCCATGGAGCGACCGGGTCGGTCTTCATCTTCGAGGGAAAAGTCGTGTTTCTCGAATTTGACTACCCACTTTCTCACGGTGGTTACATGCGGGGTATGTGTGGGGTAAACCTGCTCCAGTTGTTCATGAATGGCGGGCGGTTTCAAGCCAGATAGAAAGAGAAAGAGCATCACGTTCCGAATGTGAATTCGGTCGGGGACGAAATTGTGCGGCATTCTCGCCTGGGAGACTAGGGAGAACTGAATCGAAAACATGTGTGGAATGCCCGAGGGGCCCTCTCTCCAGTGTAAACAGGGTGGCAGACGGCAACAACAAAAGAGCGAGCACGAGGGTTCTAAAGTCAGAGAGAAAAAACGAGCGTTACTTATTCCTCAACCCAATATAATAAAATGTAGTTTTACTCATTTACATATCGTAAAAGTACTTCGACAAATACAGAATGTTCGAGAAATTCTCTGACCTCCTTGTACAGCTTGATTCGAGACTGCTTGCTGTCGGAGCCGGACGCCCTCTTGATACCACGGGGACAGACAGGAGAAGGGATCTTCATGTTCCACCAGTCTGGAAAGAACATTTATTTCAGAACGTTCGTATCCATTATCGGAACCTGTCTGAAACCTTCCATTCCATTTGGCATGATAAATGTCAATACTCTGCTAGACCCTTTACCCTCACCCTTGTCAATGGATGCGTTGGGAGGATCGTTGAAGGCGAGACTGGCGATAGGAGCTGCAAGAGCCGCAGCCATCTGCTCATCGAGGGCTGCACGCAGATTCACGGTGTTCGTCGTCTGATCGCCGGGAACAGCTGCTGCAGGGGAAGTCGTGTTCTGTAAAGGGCAATCACTGTGAATAGCTCTAAAAAAATCAGATGATAAAGTTCGCAGAGGACAGGGAAGTGCCGATCAGAGAAGAAAATGGAGATTTCGCATCTCGAGCGTTTTCTGCTGCTTCTTGATCTCCTCCATCATCTCCTGATACATCTCACGACTCATGTTCTGCGCTTCAGCTCTTGAAATCGCCGGGTCGGAGTCGGCAGCGGCAGGCGATGGCTGCTCTTCCTTCATTGGAATGTTCGTGTAATATTAGGTCGCACATGGATAAAGTTAATTCGATTACTGGATATTTATTCATCGGAATAGTTCGTTTCTAATCTCTTCTCTAACCTGATCGTTGCGACTCAAACCGAAGCGGCATCTCGTAGTGCATCTGTGATGACTAGGATGCGTATTTTCGGTAAGGCTCGGTTCGCATTCCTGAACATATTATGAACACTGAACATACTACCTTCATCGCATTGCTATCATCCGAGATATGGTAATTGATATATGAAGTAATTCATACCTTGAAGTAATTCAGAGGCTTACCTGGCCGTGAGGCATATTCTGCTGATTACTCGAACCCATCACATTGGACGAAGGCGCCTTCAAATTACAATACTCTGATGCATCATTGGAATTTTTAGCTGCCGTTTCTACTGCTTGCAAAACCACACCGAGTCTCATCCATTGTTTACTTTAAACTTGTACGGATTTGTGAAAAGTTCACCTGTTTCTTCCTCGGTTCTTCTCCCTCGCTCTTGATTGGTCTCTTCAGAAGTCTCATGTCCGTATTCATCGCTTCCTGGAAATATACTTGTTTGCTAAAAAAAATCGCTCTTTATCCTTCACTATGGGGTTCTTTTTCGCCCTACTCGCGCCCCCTATCTGGCACTCTCCTTCCTATCTCTCAATATAACAAGTGTTGTACGATGTCTCTCCTCTTATCGCGAGGGTTCGGTCTGACAGCCGAAGCGCGCGAAATACTCACTATGAGTAGAGACCACAATGTGTTCCACGGAATTGATCGTAGGGGGTCATTTAGATATGCAATATGTCTCCCGGGGTCCCAATAACATCATACTTTTTGCCGTTTGTCGATATCTCATCTCTAAGCCGAGAAAAGCCTCTAAAAGTCGTGAAAGATCGTGAAAGATGGCCATGGTGTCTGACTGGCATGCCCACGCAGGCAGGTTCGGCTCCCGCCCGCAGGTGATGTTTTGCAAGAGGTAGAGAAACGCGCGTCGTGAAAGATGGCCATGGTGTCTGACTGGCATGCCGACGCAGGCAGGTTCGGCTCCCGCCCGCAGGTGATGTTTTGCAAGAGGTAGAGAAACGCGCGTCGTGAAAGATCGTGAAAGATGGGCATGGTGTCTGACTGGCATGCCGATGCAGGCAGGTTCGACTCCCGCCAGCAGGTGATGTTTTGCAAGAGGTAGAGAAAGGGTTGCTTTATGCGGAAGAGATGGGGCGTCCACATGGAAAGGATAGATCTTCTCAATGAGCAGCAGCTGCAATCAGAGGAAGAACCATCATGTCATTGTTAGTCGATCGAGTGAGAACATCACGAGGGCCTGTCTGACTGGCATGCCGACGCAGGCAGGCTCGACTCCCGCCCGCAGGTGATGTTTTGCAAGAGGCATGCCTCGAGGGAGCAATAAACCAAATTGAATTTTTGAAATACGGAATCCTCGTGCAAAAATGCACCAGAATCACTTATAGTTAGATTATTTTGAAATAAATAATTTTCAACTTTTTCATGACATTTTCATTTTGTGGTCAAAAAGTCGAAATCTCAGAACTATCTGAATATAGTTGTTTCCGACTCATTTTCACTCGTAGAAGTCGATTTTTTAGACCAGAGCTCACCAAAATGTGAAATTAAAAAGTTACGCTCAAATTATTTTCATTTTATATTTTGTTGTGTCACTATTCGCCCCGCTTCCTGCAAAACAACAGAGACCGCGTTCTAAAATATGTAGACATGAATCGAGAGCTCAGTATCGCCTCTACCCGACTTTCAAAAATTCAATTTGGTTTATTGCTCCCTCGAGGCATGATAAGGCCAGGGGACACGGGGGGACACCCGGGGACGCCCGGGGCGTCCAGTTTTCACATTGGGACCTGACCGGACTGTATTACCGTTTAGCGCTTCTTAGTCACAAATGAGTTACTCGCCAATGGCTACACAGTTCGTTAAGGTTCTTGCACTGCTCATGGAGTTTTCAGCGTAAGAGCTCACAGCTAAGGGTCTATTTCTTGTACCACACGTCTTATGAACATTGCGAATGGGGTTTAGTGTCGATGAGTGAATATAATACAAGTGAGAAGTGAACTAACCCTTTAGAATGTCCTCAAATCGTTGAATCCGCGGCCTCGTAACGGAAGAGTCTGGAAAACGAGAACTAGAGCACGATGAACATATCAAAACGGTTCCAAAGAAGGTACAACGGAAGCACATGGGCTGCGAATCAAGCAACACACAAAAATAACCGTGCAAAACACTCAATAATTGGCTATGAAACGATAATATTGATCAAAGTAGCTGGATGAAACGACTTGGCAAAGTGCCAACACTCCATTTACCGCTAAGTAGTTCACTGTTACTCGCGAAAAATCAAAATAATTAATTGTTTTTTAAAAGGAGAGCACAATTCGGGGAATCGATATTTTTACTTTTATTTTGTTTGCAAACTAATGAATAAAATATACTAATAGAATGCTCGAAGCGCACCTTGGTGCGCACTTTGTAAATACCTCAACGGCCACTTGCGATACTTATAAAATTAATTTTAAAATAGTTAGAGGTGTCTGAACAAGATGCGCATCCGGTCATCTATGAAGACTGCCGAGATCTATAGAACAAGCTTTTGATCGACCGGAATCATTGAGAATCCGATTTGTGCTTGGCAGGCGCAGGTTTTGAGGGAAACCAATTCCCCTCGAAGTGGGCGGAGCTTGCGGTCTCTAACTATGAGGGATGGCAAATCGGAACAGACTCTCCTCAATTCGCGTGCTCTCTCGTCGGTTAGAGGGATGAAGGAGCACGCGACATGAGTCGGGCTTAGAATTTCCATCACTACTCACAATAATCTGCCTTCTTTCTGATGTTTACTTCAATCAAATTCTCACCTGATTAGCCTTCACAGTTTTGACGATCTGACTCTCCGGATTGGTTTCGGTGCCATTGAGAGGTTGATTAGAAAGCATCTCGGCGGTATCGAAACAAGATAGCCCTGGAAGAGTGAGAAAGTGGTGATGTGGGGATGAGTGATGAAACAGTGTGTAAATGCCAGTCGGGGATGGGGGGGGGGGGGTGGTGCAAGATAGGAGGGAGCAAATGGAAGAGAGTGTGCGACAGTTGAGAGATATAGAGGAAACGCGCCTGTCTTGGCTCGGGAAATGCAAATTGTGCAGTTGTTGGCAGTCATTGATCAGAGAGTGTTGACATTTGAAAGGGGACAGGAATGCCATGAGAAGCTAGGGGTAGGTCAGGACAGCTGATGGTAGAGAACATGTGGACAGAGTAATGAAGAGAAGAGCTCAGGTAACTCGCGGAGAATCTGATCAGGTAATTTTCTAACCTGATCAGACGTTTGGGCACTTTTGAATCTGATCAGGCGAAATTTAAATTATTTTGGGGCAAGATCAGATTCAAATATTTTGAGCGAAAAATCAAAATCTGATCATACATTATTTGAGTATGATCCTTTCGTGGTAGAATATCTCTGCTAATTAAATATGTTTAATCCTTCGCACGCTCCTTTGTTGCGCAAATATGCGCTTTGCCGAAAATCCCGCAATGGCTACACGATGAGCGATTATCCCCAACCCACAACGGTCACGCAATGTGTGAAGTCAATGCCAAGGTTTTGATCCATACATACTACAGGGCTATTCTCATTTGCATACGCTAAAACAACCAGATAAAACCGATAGACCATAGTCGAACTAGGGCGATTTCGTCTCCTTAACACGGGGAAATCTTCGGGGTTTGGCCACGATTGCGACCGCGCAGGTTGAAATGAGGGGGATGGAATGGCAATCCAGATAGGGAGGGAGAGGAAACTATCGCAGAATTATCTGGGCTAGAAACCGAAGAAGTGCCCAACACGGTAAAACGCGAATGGCAACATCTCCTCCCCGTGAAAGGTCAGCACTTTTTCACAGCTAAAGGCCAGTCGAGATAGCATCTCTCCCTCCCCAGTGGCCTTCGCTCGCCGATGAGTAACGAGCACACGATGGAAGGTTTGCATGGCTTGAATGGTAGGAAGTTACTGCCAGTCATGCCATTCCTACTCCCTATTGGATTATAGGGAATCGATTTTCCAATTGCATATCTTAATGGTAAAATCTCGCGAACAGAGCTAACTAATACCCTTGTTATTGAAAAACGGAAAATGTTCCAAAAATGGCACCCTAACATTTTGAAGATTTGCTCGGGTTGGGAAAGTAATAGTGCCTAGTGTATTTCATTCAATGTTACCATCTGCAGAAGTCTTTGAGAAAGAGAACAGTTTAGGGAAAGTCACGAACGGAAATCGGAGTACTGTGAATGGGGGAGGGCAAGGCAAGATGATAAATGGTGAAGGGGACAGGACCGGTCCCCGAAGTGCTGAAGCTCTGCGGAAGGCGGGGCTTCTGAGAGCTTTTATAGTGGGCATCTGGAGGCGGGGCGAAGATCACCTCATCTTTGTTTGGTCACGATAGGTCGATGGTCGAGCGCCATTGGAGGAGCCCGAGATGGGAGGAGTCAGGAGCGTTGTGGAATAAATCATGTCGGATGGGAGGAGGACTACAAACTACGTTCAGTCTATCAGCTCCTTCGGGGCTGACTGGTGGTTCGCCCGAGGCTCTGAGGGAAGACAACGAGAGGACGAGAGATCATGTGATTAGTAGAGAGAGCAGGCGACTAGAGCGAGACAGTTAGAGAGTGTGTGAGTCAGGAAGAGCGCAGAGTGGATAGAGAAGACGAGAGACAGTGCTCATAGGAGGGAGCGCTCTTAGTTTATTACTAGAAAGCGCAGCACGGGTTCCTCTTGACTGTTTCAGTGTGTATGATATCTCTTCTCTGAAGCCCGTGCGCCCAAATATCAGACACACCAAATTCGGACAAACAGACAAGTATCAGATCTCGCGAATTGTATGTTTCAAAACTTGATCGAATTGAGTGTGGACAATGGATACGTTTCGCAATAAGCACTCTATGCTAATCGCCCTCACCCTCCCTCTCATTCTTCGCACACTTCCCTACTCGCACACGGCATGGAGCGGTCGGCGGGCCGCAATGGTGAGCTTCCCCCTCGAATCCCTGACTTTGGCATGGTCTTGGGCTTGATCTACCTCTTGTGGCTTGATCTACCTCCCTTTTCGATCCATCGTGTCAGTGGCGGAGCCTTTTCCTCTCTTTTTCCTCCCTAACAACACGTTTCGTATCTCATGCAAATTTGCTGATTCTGTCTGAGAGATCATGTTGGTTGCATGTAAATCGGGGCGCTTAGACTGACTCAAATCGCCTTCCAGACCCGCACTCTTCCTCCTCCTCCCGAGCCGACTACCTCTCAGCGATCGCTATTGAATTCTCGAATACGGTACGCAGCTTTGGATTACGGTAGATTACGGTAAATCGGGGGCGAATACTGTAGGTCCTTGAGGTTACGGTAGATCACTCCGATCGATTTCTGTACGTGACGTCATCAATCGATATGAATCGCTTGCAGATTCGCGCCCGCAACGACAAAGAGGCGCTGAGGCCGATCTACCTGAATGGAGTGGAGGTCGGATTCGCGTGAGTTAAGTAGGGATGATGTAATAGGAAGGGGAACCTGTGAGAATTGAATAGTGATGAATTCATCCTCCGAGGTGATGGCACAATCACAATAATGGAGTTGACTGGTTAGTTAGTGATGGCGGGATAGCCTACCGTATCCGATCTCTAGATTGCTTGTAGCGATGACGAATCGGCATCGACTCTCCTCATTGTGCGTGATCTCTTGTCGGTTATAGGGGCGATAGAGCGTGCGAATTGAGGAGAGTCCCATGCCGAGGTTTTTAGGTTTGAGTCCCATGGTTTCATAGTGATGTTAGTTCACGGATTGTGTAGTAATGACCAAACCAGTGTTTTCATAGTGATGACTTCACCTTTCTGATTTACTAGTGATGACCTACATTATTCTATGACCTACAGTATTTGCCCTGGTCTACCGTAATCCAAACCCTCTCAGGTACGCCCAGAATGACGTGGACAAGCGTCTGTCCGTGCGTGGTCTCACCATCGCCCTCTTCCACTTCATCGCGGCCGGCCATCAGGTGAGATTACGGTAAACCAGGGCGAATACAGTAGGTCATTGAGGTTACGGTAGATCACTTCGATCGATTACTGTAAGATGACGTCAGTCTGTAGCAGGTTGTGTATCTGAGAGTACGGTAGGATACTGTTCCTTCTCAGAGACCGGATATACGGTAGGGCTTGGGTAGTTTATAGAACAGTGAACTATATTCTAGATTACGGTAGGAGGCAATGGTTGCGGTAGGTCACGCATTGCATTCCCTAGCGGGGCACTAGCAAGTTCTCGCGTTTTTGGGTTGTTTGACTTACCCTGGGCGTGTGCTCTTCTAATGCTCGAGACAGCAGGATACTGTATAGTAGGCAACGCCCCATAACGAATTCCCCTCGAGACTTCTATCGCGCTCTCTCAATTTCGCGTACTATCTCGCCATTTCTCTGACCGCTCTCTCTTCTCTCGCTCGCCTCATGTAGAACGCCGTGATGTGTCAGGTGCTCGCCCTCCTCCCTCACTGCTTCAAACTCTACCGCGAGAAGTCGACGGATCACGAGGAATTGATGGCCCTCCATCGGATGAATCTTGTCGAGTTCACGCCAGGTTCGCAAGTGATCTTTGTTCTTTGATCTCTGGTATTTGATGCGATGATCTTTAACCTTTGGTACATTTATATGATCTTTGATATTTGATCTATAGTGGTTGATCAACGCGGTCACTGCTTATCGATAGCTCTGACATACAATAACTCCTTCCTCGTCAGGGTACGGTAGCGACAAGTACGTGGAGGTGAATCGACTGGCGGCCGGCGCAGCCTACGAGAGCCGAGGATGCGTCGTGGCCAGGTGCGGTAGGGGGAGGGTACTGTATTTCCCTGAAGTCCCTGATCAGTTTCGATCGAATACCGTAGTAACAATGTATCTTGCTTTTCGAAACGGGGGGTTTGTTTCACCGCATAGCCATAGCCACTAGCTCTGACTGCTTCTCAATGTCTGCATGAAGCGAATTTCGTTTAAAAAATATAATAGCAATAATTATATTAATAATAATAATAATAATTGCAGAAGTCAGATGCACGCTGTGGTCATGGAGCGACCCTGCCTGGAGGAGATCGTAGAGAGACGGTGAGAGATCAAAGATCAGGGATCAAGGGTTAGAGATCAAATATCAAGCATCAATAATTCAAGTGTAGAGATCAAAGATCAGTGATTAGTGGGTAGATAGGAAAGATCAGGAAACATCGTTAGAAATCAAATTATTAGGGTTCTAAGACCAAAAAAATACGTTCGTAGATTTAAATTGTCAAAGATCGGAGGTATAGGTCTTCCAATTAGAGATCAAAGATCAAACATTAAATACCGCCTCCTTTCAGCCTTCTGATGCCCTCCTTCATGGGCGAGGATATCATCTTCCCGATCGACGGACCACTGGGGAGGATCGGACCTTCGCTAGCGGTTAGTTTAATTATCTTTTGTAGCCGAAATACTGTACAATGTGATCTTTGATCTCAGATTTTTGAACTGATGAACAAAGTAGATCACTTTCAAAGAAAGCGTTCAAATTGGCTTCTACTCCTTATTTGATTGGTTCCCTATGACGATGGATAGTGTTTGTGTCTGTTCGTCCTGGTCTCCTATTTTAACAATAATGGTAGTATAAGAGCCCGTTTGCCATATAGTCGGACAAATCGGAAGGAGTTTGGCACAGCCAAAAAAGTCGATTCTCTGAAACTTTGTGCTTCGGAGTTCTCGGGGGTACTGAAGTCGATGCGCATACTCATTTTGCACCTAGTGCCCTCGTTGGCTCCAGACGGCATGACGTCAAAATAGCGATTTATTCCATTTATCTGCCATCTGCCATTTGAGATTTAAATTCTAAGCAAACGCGATTTCATCAATACTAAGTTTACCGGATACTTTTGTTTCTAGAATATAATAATTTTTTATACATTTATTTTAGAAAATTAAGAAAAATGAATTAGACAGGCGTGATCGCCATGAAATTCTGCCCCGGAAGCCACATTTGCAGAGAAATGGGACAAAAGGCTATTTTGACGTCATGCCGTCTGGAGCCAATGGGACACTAGGTGCAAAATGAGTATCGAGAACCCCGAAACACGAAGTTTCAGAGAATCGACTTTTTTGTCTGTTCCAAACATTGTCCGACTATAAGGCAAACGGGCTCATAAAGTGTGAGATCGAAGATCAATCTCGCATTTCCCAAAAGTCATTGTCAGAGATCAAAGATCAATCTCTCATCTCTCAGGAGACATAGTCAGAGATCAAAGATCAATCTCTCTGATCTCTTCAGGAGACATAGCCAGAGATCAAAGATCAATCTCCCTCTCTCTTCAGGAGACCCTCGTCTGTCGTCCTCCCTCTCCCGACTTTTCCTCCTGCTCTCGGTCTCAACTGCTGCTGGCCGATCAGCTCGTCTGGCTGCAGAAACTGAGCAATCTACTGCCGGAGAAACGTGAGAGAGCCGTTTCCGGGTTTCTCGGGGCAACTAAATGCCGGCCCCGGTCCCAAATACCCGTAAATAAGCCGGTTATGGAGTTCCGGAGCCGGCGTTGAGAACAATCGGTTGCTGATTTCCGGTCATTTCAGTATCCTGGTCGTCGCTCGCCTCTCACTTCACGACGTGGCAACCGAAGGGAAAGAAGATGGCAGAGGCGGAGAAAGTGGAGGATGTGAGGGCAGTTTGAGCTTGTTATTGTTATTCTTCTGTTATATAACGCGAAAGTACAAGGATCATAGGACGGACTCTTCCGATTACTAGTGGAACGGAATATTTTCTAATAATAATTCCTCTTTTCAGAACGGTCTGTGCGTGACTCTGGCGGGTCCAATCCGTCCTCCCGACACGAATCCCGCCCATGGGAGGGGATTCTCTGTGGCGAGGAGAAGAGGGAATGTCTACGCCAGAGAGTGAGTTTGATCATTGATCTTCGGTCATTATTGAAAGACTGATCCGTTTACTTTTCTCCTGGGTAATGAAATATGATAGGGGAAAGATATGATAGGGGAAAGATACTGTAGCCTCTTGAATGGATGTGTGACAGCCTCACTGCATTGAACGTAGCTAGGAGAGAAGCAACGGATAAACATAAAATAATTATGTTGCAGTCACTACAATTGCCCGGAACGCCTGCGCGACACCAAGGACCCGGAGATGGAGGTTTGTAAAATATTTAATTAATTAATTAACTAATTAATTAATTAATTAATCATCCAGATGGACGACGATGATGACTTCCTGCCCTCGTACGCCATCGGAGACAGGGAGAGACCGCCAGAGGTTTGATCTCTGATCTCTGATCTTTCCTAATCACTCTTCTCTCTTCAGCCCACTCCCCCTCCTGCCCCTCCTTCCTCTTCTCGTGATCCTCTCAACGACGGACAGGAATTGCACATCGGTCGACCCGGATCACTCTATCGCATCGTCAGCGCCGATGAGGTCTGATCTTTGTTTTTTGGGATGTGATCTTTGATCTTTTATCTTTGTAGTTTGGGATGTGATCTTTGATCATTGAAAGCTTCTTATCAGTAGTGGTCGTTGATCTCTGGCTAACTTGTAAGCTGAAGAAGTGGGAAATATCAGTGTGTTCGCCTAAGAATCGCAGATTTTCTCGACATTCTGGTACAGCAAAAAGTAGCCCTTTGGGGTTTTCATAGTTTCTGATAGGCCTAGGTGTCCTACATCGATTTATGTTATTTGCATGCTTCTGTCATGCTCATTTGCATAATTACATGAGGCCTTATTTGAGCGACTTACGAGCATTTGTCAATGCGGCATTGCGCAGACGCGTCCAAAATACATGAAACTCTGGCACTAGGCCTAATTTGACATGCTGAATCCGCATGAATTGTTTATTTATGCAAATTCGGAGTTTGAATTTTTCATCAAATTTTTATTTGAAGTTTTCTCAGAGATGTATGGAAAGTCCTCGCTAATTTTTTTGATATGTTGTGACCATGGGCCAGATCTAGCCCACTGAGAAATTGCGAGACATTCAGAGGGAGCTGAGGTTTTACAAGCAAAAAACGGGAAATTTCTAATAGAGAGGAATCCCTCATTTCCCCCTTATTCGCCCCTTCTCCCCTCACCCGTGCGGTCGTGAATGAGTGATGTCAATGCGCAGAATGATCAAATATAGATTCTCATCCCCCTTCTTTTCTCTCGCCCTGAGCGGTTCATTCCCTCCTCTCTCTCCTCCCCCTCCTCTTCGCCTATCTCGCCCCTCGTCATGGCCACTCCTCCCGCTGCAGCTAAAGCGGCAGCCACCAAGACGACGCCTACCCGCACCACCGACCCCGTCGTCAAGGTGATCGCGCTGTTGGAGTCACTTCACACCAAGATCGACGCCCTTCCCAAATGTGAGTGCAATACTCTTCGTCAGGAGCTAGCCGAAGTGAAGAAGCTCGTGAGCCTCCCCCCTACCGTATCTTTGGCGCCTCTTTCCGCTGATCTCACCTACTCGGTTGTCAAGAGAGCCGTCAACGATGCTACCACCTATGCTGAGAAGGCGTGTCGCGCGGTCTGGGTCGGACTTCCTGAGAGTCCCTCCCCGATTGACACATCCGCTGCGGATCAGAAGTCACTCGAAGAGTTGTGCAAGGAACTCAACGACGCCACGCTCACCAAGGCTCTTGCGGATGGACACATCAGCCACAAACGTCACCCGGAGACGAGAGGTGATCGGAAGAATCGTATTCTGAAGATCAAGTTTGACTCTGCCAAGACACGAGACCACTTCCTGACCCTTGTTCGCTTCAACCACCCATCTACCGTAACCAAGACCTCTGGAAAGTTCATCAGACGCGACCTATGCCCCTTCGAATTGGAACTCGAAAGACAAGCCAGAATCGATGCATGGAAAAACAACTGCAAGGCAGGCTCACTCCAGTTTGGAGTTCGCGATGAGAAAATGATCAAATTCACTGGTACACCCCGCCCTCTGCCCCTCGGTTACCAGACTCGACCGCCTCGTGGACACCTGCCAGAGCAAAATGAAAACAACGAATCTCCCTCTCTCGATGCAAGCTCTCTCAATGAATCGACTGTCCTGAATACTACCAATTCCGTCCTCTCCGCTCTCTCTCCGATCAGCCAGAAGTCAAATACTGCTGTAGCAAGTTCCGCCAGTGGTGGGGTCCAAGCCTAGGACAGGAGCAGTGGTGAGGTTCTTATGTCTTCTCATTCTCTTGCGTCTGTCTCTCCTAACTTGGTCTCTCATTGTCTTTCCTCTTCTTCTTACTCTTCCAATACTTCTCCTTTTCCTAAATCATCAAACATCGAGCTTTTTGTTACAAACGCACGTTCCATCAGGCGAAAATCGCATTTACTCAATTTCGTTAAATCTCTGAGTTATAGCCTTATTCTGATCAGTGAGACTTGGTTGTGCAAGGACGATAGTGGTGCGTATCTTTTGGGTTCTAACGATGATTTCGTGGCTTTCCGAAAAGATCGTCCCACTAATGCCGAAAAATCTCGAGGCTGCGGTGTGGCTATTCTTTGTTCCCCCTTCTCAATCCCATTCTAGTCAGTTCCTTTACTACTGAATCCATAGAATCCCTTATAATAGATATCCACTTTTCTTCGCCTAATAGTTCCCTCTCTTTCCATTCTATCCGCATTTGCTTGATTTATCGCGCCCCTTCATGTTCCTCTACTTCCCTCGATACTTTTCTCACTTTTATTGAGCCTCTCATTGGTCCAGCTCCCTTCATTATGTGTGGCGACCTCAATTTCCCTGCTATCGATTGGCATACTCTCACGTCACCAACACAAAATGATTTTCTATCCTCTGATCATCGAATGACTCAATACGTGGATTTCAAAATTCGTGGAGAGAATATTCTCGATCTCGTTCTTTCTAATAGCCATATCGTTAGTAACGTGAGACCTTCCCTTCCATTCGCTGACCATACCAGTATTTCGTTTTCCCTTGGTATCCCCTCTCCCCCTCCACGCGAGTTCATCCCCTCTCGACTTTACCATCTAGCCGACTGGAACTCGATTAATTATCATATCTCATCCCATGATTGGACCCTCGCTTTATTATTCTTTGATGTAGACAACGCTTTCAGTTACTTCACTGAAGTTGTTAACTCTCTCCTGGACGCTTTTGTGCCCAAATCTACCCCCTCTCCCTTCTCCCATTATCCTCGCCATTTGAAAATCCTTTATGGTAAATCGAAGAGAGCAACGTCCATTGCACGTAACAGTGTCCTTGCCCTCACGCTTACTAAACGATTCGAAAGAGCTTTGAGAGCGCATCAAGTGAAAATTGAATCTCGCATTGTTGAATCCAAAAATCCCAAAGCTTTCTTTAGTCTCTGTAACACTCGCCTTAAAGCATGTCAATCAGCTCCTCCCGGTATCATTGATGTTGACGGTACTCAATTACTATCCTGTAGAGACAAGGCCTCTGCATTCTCTAAATACTTTGCCTCTGTTTCCACCTCACCCCTGCAATCACCCCTTCCTTCTCATTCTCCCCCTCTCAACACCCCACTTTTTGACTTACCTTTTATTAGTATTTCCCAAATTCTCATTGCAATACGTTCATTAGCCCCTAAATGCAACCTCTCTCCCGATCCTTTACCCAATATATTTTATTCCTGTAAGTGTAAATTCTCAGTAGTCTCCCCTTTGTCGATTATTTTCAACAAAACCCTACTTACTAACTCTATCCCTGATATCTGGAAAATAGCTATCGTGAAAACTATTCCTAAAACCTCATCTAATTCTATCAATAGTTTCAGACTGATTAGTCTTACCTGCTCTGTAACTAAGATTTTCGAGAAAATTCTGATTTCTGAAATTAATGGGTATCTGAATGGGAATAATCTCTTGGACACGAACCAATCTGGTTTTCGGAGTAGCCGCTCTACCTGCACTCAGCTTGTACAAACCCATTCAGATTACTTATTTTTCAAATCTCAGAATTCTTCCTTTGATACCATTTACTTCGGCTTCAAAAAAGCTTTCGATAGTAT
This sequence comes from Pristionchus entomophagus, assembly GCA_036245825.1. Classification (NCBI taxonomy): domain Eukaryota; kingdom Metazoa; phylum Nematoda; class Chromadorea; order Rhabditida; family Neodiplogasteridae; genus Pristionchus; species Pristionchus entomophagus. Next base: position 13,346,822 of record BTSX01000001.1, read on the forward strand.
TGACCACAGGCTCCTACTCCAAAAACTTTCCAAGATTGGTTTTTCCGCACATATTATTTCCTGGCTTGCAAACTACCTCTCTAAAAGATCTCAACACGTCCTCATAGGTAACACTTTATCTGATCCCACTACAGTAACCTCTGGCGTCCCGCAAGGATCATGCATCGGTCCGATTCTTTTCATCTTATTCATTAATGATCTCTCTAAAGTTTTGCCTTCTGAGGTTAAGTACGGTATCTATGCAGACGATCTCAAAATCTATGCAAAGGTCCCACTTCATTCCCACATTTTACAACGTGCTATTGATTCTGTATTCGAGTGGTCCATTGAGTGGAATCTGTCCCTCAACGAGACCAAGTGTACTGTTGACCACTACGGATCTCTCTCACCGCGTACTCTTTATACGATCAATGATATTCCGCTGTCCTCCTCACCTTTCATAAAAGACCTCGGCATCATCATGAACCCTTCTCTCAAGTTTACTGATCATATCTCTAGAATGGTATCGAAAGCGAGAGCTAAAATCAATATCATGTTCAAATGTTTTTTCTCTCCTGACCCCCACTTGTACAATCGCGCTTTTACCACTTTCATCAGACCACTTCTCGAATATGGTTCTGTTGTTTGGTCTCCCCACACCGTAATACTTGCCAATCAAATCGAAGATGTGCATCGAAATTTCTCGCGTCGTCTTTTTGCGCGTTGCCAAATTCCCTATTCCTTGTATTCCGATAAAATATCCCTTCTTTCACTTCAAACTCTTGAACATCGGAGATTTATCTCAGATATTCTCTTCCTTTATAAGTCGATTCATGGATTCTATTCGTATGACCACTCCAACTTATTCAGAAAAGCCCCACTTACTCGTTCTCTTCGTAGATCCCATAATTTGCGCATTTCACTGCCCTTCGTACCTCCCAAGTCTCACTCAAGTTTTGTGATTAGGGTTATCGAAAGATGGAACGTGCTAGATGCTGAAATAGTTACAAGCTCGCCTCATATATTCCGATCTCATATTCTCTCTATTCCCTCTATATCTTTCTCTGAAGAATCGCTTTTGCGACTCTGATGTTGTTTCTGACCTGCTGCTCCTCCCGAAGACTCCCCCTCCCCCAACCACCGATTCGCCATAAAGACGACGGACCTCCACCAAAGCACTAAAGCAACTTCCTCTTCATCCTCAACCTTATCTTATCGTTTGCTTCCTCTGAGGGTTGATCTGGGTTAAGGCTGAGAATCCTTCATAGTTCGAACACCTCCTCTCGAAGCCACCGCGTTGGCTTGAACGAAATTCTTTATGGAAATATTTTTTTAAACTTACGACGCAGTCTCTTCGTTTCCCAACTTCCGAAAATGGAAGTCAGATATTTCTCTGAAGGGATGAGAGCCAGTGCGAAACGGTAATACTCATTCTTATTATTCTTATCGGTCCCTTCAGCGAAATCTCTGACTTCCATTTTCGGAAGTTGGGAAACGAAGAGACTGAGTCGTAAGCTTAAAAAAAATATTCTCAGCCTTAACCTAGATCAACCCTCAGAGGAAGCAAACGATAAGATAAGGTTGAGCATGAAGAGGAAGTTGAAGGGGAAGAGGGGATGGAGGAAGATGAGGAAGTGTCTCGATCATAGAATGAATGATGTGGAATTGATGATGAATGTCATTGAAAACGACCTTGATGAGATATTCACCTAATAATAATAAATTATTGTGAAACACAACTATATTTGATCATTCTGCGCATTGACATCACTCATTCACGACCGCACGGGTGAGGGGAGAAGGGGCGAATAAGGGGGAAATGAGGGATTCCTCTCTATTAGAAATTTCCCGTTTTTTGCTTGTAAAACCTCAGCTCCCCTCTGAATGTCTCGCAATTTCTCTGTGGGCTAGATCTGGCCCATGGTCACAACATATCAAAAAAATTAGCGAGGACTTTCCATACATCTCTGAGAAAACTTCAAATAAAAATTTGATGAAAAATTCAAACTCCGAATTTGCATAAATAAACAATTCATGAGGATTCAGCATGTCAAATTAGGCCTAGTGCCCGAGTTTCATGTATTTTGGACGCGTCTGCGCAATGCCGCATTGACAAATGCCCGAAAGTCGCTCAAATAAGGCCTCATGTAATTATGCAAATGAGTATGACAGAAGCATGCAGATAACACAAATCGATGTAGGACACCTAGGTCTATCAGAAACTATGAAAACCCCAAAAGGCTACTTTTTGCTGTACCGGCAGGTATGCGATTCTTTGACGAACGCACTGATATGCGCGTACCTACTAGGATTGGCTAAATGATAACGAGAATCGAGTCCGCTACCTCGAGGGGAGAGGGAGCGGACTCGTTATTATCGCTACGTATCGTTACGTTTATCGCGTGCAAAGTTTGACTGCAAACTCGCCTCCAAATCGGCTCCCTCTCCATCCTCGCCAAACCCGCCGTACCTAGCGCGCGCCCTATTTTTATTATGAAATTACCAGCGGCATTCCCTCGCCTACGACGGGGGAAGCCACTGGCAGACTCCGCGCTGCGCGCGTCGTCTGTCTTCTTTTTCTCCTGCTTCACACACTCTCCGACTCTATCCTCTCTCTGGAAAGTTGCGAAATATCGGGGAGGTTCTGGAAATTTATATGACGAAATCTCTCTCCCTCTCAATTCCCCTCTCTCTGGAAAGTTCTGGAGGTTTCGATGATGAAATCTCTCCCTCCTCCCTCCCTTCTCTTTCTGGAAGGTTCGATGACGAAATCTCTCTCCCCCTCCCTCCCCTTTTTCTGGAATGTTCGATGACGAAATCTCTCTCCCCCACCCTCCCCGTCTCGTTGGAAGGTTCTGGAAGTTTATCTGGCTTTCCTCAGAGTTTCCTCAGAACTTCCTCAGAGAACCTTCTAGAACTTTCCTCAGAGAACCTTCTACAACTTTCCTTGGAGAACCTTCTAGAACTTCCCTCAGAGAACCTTCTAGAACTTTCCTCAGAAAACCTTCTAGAACTTTCCTCAGAGAACCTTCTAGAACTCTCTTCAGAGAACCTTCTAGAACTTTCCTCAGAGAAGGTTCTAGAACTTTCCTGAGAGAACCTTCTACAACTTACCTCAGAGAACCTTCTAGAACTTTCCTCAGAAAACCTTCTAGAACTTTCCTGAGAGAACCTTCTACAACTTTCCTCAGAGAACCTTCTAGAACTCTCTTCAGAGAACCTTCTAGAACTTTCCTCAGAGAAGGTTCTAGAACTTTCTTCGAACAAAATAAGTCTATAGTTTGTAGTCTCTAAAAGTTTGAAGTTTGTAGTCTATCGTTTGACTTTGTGGTCGTATACTATACTTTGTACTTTGTCTTACTTTGTGGTCTATAGTTTGATCGTTGGTCTTTCTAGTTTCTACTTTGGTCATTACAGTTTGTAGTTTGATCATTATAGTTTGTAGTTTGGTCTTTATAGTTTGTAGTTTGGTCTTTATAGTTTGTAGTTTGATCTTTGGTCTGTGTGGTTTGATACCCTGGTCCCTGAGGGCCGAGGAGGGGGCGGGGCCAAAAGTGGGCGGAGTCTGGACAGACGGGCCAACAGACGCCAGCGCTTTATATATATGTATGATATTTCTCGACGTAGCCTGGCATAGCGAGACGTAGCGGGCTCGTTATCCTCCCCCTCCCCTCGCTCAGATGTGGAGGGCTCGTTAAACCCGAATAGCCAACACTTGTACCTACGCTGTAGCCGAGAAGAGAGATCATTTTTGTAAACAAATTTGTAACAATATTGATCAAAATTCAATCAGACAAATTGCATTTCGAACAATAGGCTTAACTCCATTTGCATTCGATCAATCGATATTGTCTCTCTCTCTCCCTCTCCCTCTCCCTCCTCCCCTCATTCCCACTCCTTGCTCTCCTCCAACTCTGTTGCCCCGCGCCTCTCTCTTCCCTCATCACACGATATTGGTACGCTGCGATTCTCAGGGGATACGATATCAGGGGGTTATGGTAGTTGTTCGTACCTCAGCCATTCCAAATCCATTCCAAATCCATTCCAGATGGTCTCCAGAGAGCGCGAGCACTCGACTGCCGTCGCTGCAGCCGCCAAACCCGCCGAGATCAGGGTACGGTGGTATTACGGTAGTCTGAGGATTACGGTAGATCAATCGATGCCAATACCGTAATCTCTGCAGGGTTCGGCCTTCCGATGTGGCGCCGGTGACTTTGAGGAGCGCCAGATCCCGGGACCGAGACGATTCGGTGAGACCAGAGATCAAAGATCATGGTAGATCAAATATCAAAGATCACCCTTGGCAGGATTCGGAACTCACTCCCCTCCCCGTCATCACTATCACCGTCAGCAGATGATCTACGAGCCGCAGCCCCGCCTCTCGCCGCCCCGTCCCCTCCTCTCCCCCAATCACCATGATACGGTAGGTGGGAGGAGACAATCGATCAAGAAACTACAGTATCTACAGTACCCCCATTCCTCGTGAAAACCGTATCCAACTGAATAAAGTGCCCCCTCACCACAGACGCACAACAATATCCCGACCACCCACAACCTGACCCTCATTGTGCTACAGTATCTCTAAAAATACAATGTCCAGCAGAGTACCGTAACCTACCGTAATCCTGCCCTCTTCAGCCTCGTCAGTCCACGATCCTCCCTCCCTCCGCTCGTCACGGCTCTTCACCCGCACGCATCAGCATTCCCTCTGGTCGCGTCGCGTCCCCGTCGTCGAATGACGTCAGAGCCGCCCAGGTATACGGTAGAGGGGTGCGGTGGATGAAGACTGAGGGATATGGTAGGATTACGGTGGATGGATAGTGTGAAGTATACGGTAGATCAACGCTATTGGCACCAAAAGGATACGGTAGTGTTGGATTACCGTGACTCTGGAGCCGAGTTGAGACCGTAAACCGCTTACAGTATCCCAATCACTACGGTAATCCGCTGAATGCAGTCAACATATCCTAGAGTGTTGAATCGAGGACTGACTTTAAGCTGACGTAATATGCTTCAGAGTGACGTCATCGGCGAGGAGGTCGTCGACCAGCAGCCTTCGCAGCATCCCGTTTTCTCGCAGCTGGCGCTCGTGCTCGGCTACGAACTGGTATGGAGACGACTACAGTACCATTTCCAAGGCTACCGTACCCCTCCGGCTATCACAAACTGATTCCATTTGGCAGGCGAAGCAGGTGACTGATCGTCATCCTCGCGAGCGCGACCTCAATCGCCTCGCCAACCTCGCGCTCGACATCCCGACTGCGGTTCCGGTTGCAGCTGCGGACGAGACCCCTGCTGCAGGAGCTGCAGGTACTAGTGGTCTTTGGACTTTGATCTTTGGACCGATATATGATCTTTGATCTCTCCTTCATCAGCTATGACGCCCTCTCGCTCCACCTCGACAACATCCGCTGCGTCGAGTCAATCGACGGCAGAGAACAGCCGGAGATTCAATCGATCCAACGGAGGCAATCGGGTACGGTAGCTAGCGGTACTGTAGTCTGTGGGTTACTACATATAAATTAACATGCTACTGTAGATCGAGTATAGATACGGTAGCACTCTACTGTAGGACAAGGATAACTGTAGCTAGCAGAGTACGGTAGCGATCTGTGTTACGGTATCCCTCTCAAGATTACGGTATCCTTTCTTCAGTCGCCGATGTCCGACGGTCGTCGGTACTCTGGTCGCGGCGGAGCGGGCGGCCATTCTGGACCCCGCCAGTCTTCCCTCGGCTCCTCTCCCTTCGCTCGCTCGCGCGCCAACAGCAGCCCCGCGCCCTCCACGGCCGACGACTCGTTTGTGACCGCCGTGTCGGCTGCGTGAGTGATCTTTGATCATTTATCTCCGTGACCATCCCTTCTTTGCAGCTCTGCCGCAGCTGCAGCCACTCCTTCCCCCGCTCCTCCTCCTCCTCCTCTGACCGAGGCCGACATCCTCAACGACACGCCGTCGACTGCAGAAGACGTGATCGTCGAGGACCTCATCGACTGGGAGGCAGAGGCGGAGATAGAGGAGGGTACGGTCGTTTATCGATTGGATAGGGAGATAGATTGGGGTACGGTAGTTATCGATTGGATTGGGGGGAGAGGAGGGTACGGTAGTTCATCGATTGGATACAGCACCACTTACACTACCCTCAGGCCACGGTTGCATGCATTGATTGTTAGTTTGAGTGGAATGGGTAGATCAAAGATCAAGTCTTATCATTGCAGCAGTTCACTCGCCCTCGACGCCCGTTTCCGTCGAGTCATCGCACCTCCTCGACTAGACGTCGTCCGTCTTTCGACTGATCTTTGATCTCTCGACTGATCTTTGATTTTTGATCTGTGTGAACTCTCGCCACCCGCCCCGCCCCCTCATTAATTGTGTGTATAATTGTGTAAATACTGAGAGGCAGACGGGGCCAAGCGAGTAGCGAGTGTCCTATTAAAGGGATTAGCCGAATAAAGATATTAATTAAATTTATTTGCTGCTTCTTTAAACAGAGGACAGTTGCAATATTGAATCGGTTGCGGAAATTGAATAAAAAATGCCGTTTACAACAAATAAAGAAATGCTCGATAACAATTTGTCATCTCTTGGGATTTATTGAATGATCCTTGGACTTTGAAGCATGGAAACATAAGAAATAATGTACTACATATATGAAATAGGCATACGAGAAGGGTGGCACAGGATTGGTCATTTCCATTGACAAACAACGTGATTTTATCAATCGAAACTATGGATGTTGAAGTAGTAACGATAGAGCGCGCTAGTGAGGGGAGAGGGACAAGGGGTTGGGCTAAGTGGGAGGGACTCCGTGACGAGACAGGAATAGGAAGAAGATATGGAAGGGGAACGAGAGAGGGATGAGTATCATACTCGATCCAATTTTCTTTGTTATCTTCTCTGTCCGATGAGTTGGCACACAGGGTCTGTCTGGAATACCACGTGTTGTCGGAAAACAGAAAAGTATTATAATTCATGAATAAACAAGCATGTGTTTATCGACACGACGAACACAGATGTGTTCGGAGCAAGCGCATGGCCTGCAGCTACTAGCGATGGAATCGAATTGACTGATCAGTGGTGGATGCAGGTCATAAATAATAACCATAAGGGAGCTGTGTTGGAAATCGATATGAATGAAACACACTAGATACAACCATTGAAAGATCTAAACTCCCGGACTGTGCAGGAAGAGTGAAATCACTTATCACCATTCAACAATTTCCTTAGTTGCCGAAGCAACTTTCAGTTGCTAGATAGCTGAAATTTTCCCGTTTAACGCATTTCGAAGAGTGATCGCATCCACAATAGAAATGATTCATGCAAATGCTATTGCAAACGACTTTAAATATGATTGAACAAGTTATGGATTCGATTCTGTTGGGTGAATAAAGGGCCGAATTCGCTGTTCCTCTCATACCCAGCATTCATCTTTCCATGTTTGCTCTCTTCATCGTTTTCATTATCCCCTTCGTGCACTGTGATCTTGGGGCTACAGGTGCTGGTGGAGAGCATCCTGGCTTTAACCAAGACGTAATTCCTGGTTTATTTCTTAACCAGCGGCATTCCCTGCCACTGGCAGACTCCGCGCTGCGCGCGTCGTCTGTCTTCTTTTTCTCCTGCTTCACACACTCTCCGACTCTATCCTCTCTCTGGAAAGTTGCGAAATATCGGGGAGGTTCTGGAAATTTATATGGCTTTCCTCAGAGTTTCCTCAGAACTTCCTCAGAGAACCTTCTAGAACTTTCCTCAGAAAACCTTCTAGAACTTTCCTGAGAGAACCTTCTACAACTTTCCTCAGAGAACCTTCTAGAACTCTCTTCAGAGAACCTTCTAGAACTTTCCTGAGAGAACCTTCTACAACTTTCCTCAGAGAACCTTCTAGAACTCTCTTCAGAGAACCTTCTAGAACTTTCCTCAGAGAAGGTTCTAGAACTTTCTTCGAACAAAGTAAGCCTATAGTTTGTAGTCTCTAAAAGTTTGAAGTTTGTAGTCTATCGTTTGACTTTGTGGTCGTATACTATACTTTGTACTTTGTCTTACTTTGTGGTCTATAGTTTGATCGTTGGTCTTTCTAGTTTCTACTTTGGTCATTACAGTTTGTAGTTTGATCATTATAGTTTGTAGTTTGGTCTTTATAGTTTGTAGTTTGGTCTTTATAGTTTGTAGTTTGATCTTTGGTCTGTGTGGTTTGATACCCTGGTCCCTGAGGGCCGAGGAGGGGGCGGGGCCAAAAGTGGGCGGAGTCTGGACAGACGGGCCAACAGACGCCAGCGCTTTATATATAGGTATGATGATAGCTACCTTATTTGAGAAATTTTTTTTTATTATTCAGAACACCATCCAGGGAGTGGTTGGATGCACTGCATTCGGAAGATTCAAACCTCTCCCTGGCATCAGAGCGCACCTCTACAAGGAACACCACGATTTTTCTTTTTTCGGTAATTAGAAACATTAAAGGGGTTGGATTTGGTTTGAATCGGCAAAAAATGATCTCAGATGAAGATCGGGCCTCTGACATCTCTACAGACAATCCGATGGGTCAATTCAAACTGGATGCCTCTATTTTCGACGTTTGTTAAATTAGTTGTATGTGTAATTATTCGAATATGCACAGGATAGTCGCGCTGTGAAGCTCTACAGTATCGTCCATAAGTCATGGGTCACTTTTTCATTCTTTCATAACTTTTGACTCGTATGAGATTTCTTGCTCATGCTTGGTCGTGACACATCACCCCCTCACCGGGTGTTAGGATTATGCCATTGGGTTATCACAGAACGCCCTGGTTGTTGTGATGAAGCAATCAATCAATACTTTTTCAAACAATGCAAATTCTTACACGGATTTTTCCTCAGCCTTCCTACTAGGCGTGATAATAGAAGGCCTCAATACCTTTTCGATGAAAATATGCACTCATGGGAGGATGACGTACAGTGGCTTTAGACTGTCTCAAAGTAGGGTCCCGAAAAAATGGATTTTGGCTCATAGACACGCTAGAGACTCGTTCAAAAGCTCAAAATGATCCTTCTCACAATTCCTGATGAACCCTAAAGTTTGGTAACGATAGCTCTTAATTTGACCTCAGGACACGAAAAAGACGAATTTTTCACTTTATCACATAACCCTATTTTGGATGTTTACAGTTCTGAGGGTGATTCTCGTTCAAAGATTATTCCAAGACACAAAGGTAGTATATCCATGGAATATACGATTCTCAACATTTTAGAGCATTTGAATACCTTTCCCGCCCGCGGCAGCCTAAAATCTGAGGTCAATCGATTTTCAACCGAAAAAATGACCATGATACCCCCATCATTAGTCGAAAAAAATTGTCTCTCCGAACTTTCTGACTACATTTTTTTCTGGTATATCTTTGTGTGTTGAATCCGAATTTCGATATGAGAGCCCATGATATGATTAATGAATAAAGTTAAAATTAATTATGTCGAAAAATAGCCTACTTTGAAAATCGATTGATCTCGGAATTTACGATCCTGTACGTGAGAGTGGAGATTGACTGCGAATACTTGCGAAATGAAACGATGTTCAAGGATTGTAAGAAACGATGTTCAAGGACTGTAAGACGATTATGAATTTAAGAATTGGATCCTAACCTTGAAGTGTGAAGTCTCTGACATAGTATGCAAAACAAGCCTCTTTTTTGCAAAATGCATACCGAAGAGGGATACGAAGAGCGGCGTTTTTTTGGAACCAATGCCCATAAAGTACTCGTACACATTCAATCAATCAATCAATCATTTATTCAAGCGTCAGGGTCAAGGCCTGTTGAATGATGCATGTTCGCCAGTCATCGGGGTATCTTCGGCACGTGTTTGCCCAATTCATTCCCACTCGGTTTGTAATTTCGTCACGCCATCTCGTTTTAGGCCTTCCAATGGGTCTCTCCTTGTTCCAGGGGGTCCAGTTAACAATCTTCTCAGTCCATCTATTGTCATTCATTAGAGCAACTCGTTTTGCCCAACTCCATTTAAGTTGCATAGCTCTTACTCGCACGTCTTGGAGAGGGACTTTGTTTGCAAGCCACTCATTCGTCTTTCTATCCATTCTAGATACACCTGCTAATTTTCTCATCATTGCTCTCTGAGTCACAATCAATCGTTGTCTGTCTGTCACACATTACATGCTACTATCTCACGATAGAAAATAACACCCGAACTCAGCCTTGAAGTCGTTATGTACCTGTGCCCGTACCTTTTTCAAATAGAGCACTGTCAAACAATGGGGACGGATAAATAAATATTCTCCGCGATTTCAAATTTTCAAATATTTTTCAGCGTGGCACCTACAAAGAATGGCCCGACTCGAATCCATCATCCTTGTTTTCGGGCTATTCCCGTGTTCTGAAGATGAGAATACCAATACTGAAAGAGGTGACACCTCGGAAGGAAGAGCTGGTGAGCACATAAAATAATTGCGACGATTCAGATCACAGTTTCAGTACAAATCTTCTGAGTAAATTTCGCAGAAGTGCACTCTAGAAGAATTTAACCTCAGCAAAGCCGTACTGGAAAAGCACAAGAAGCCTCAGAAAACCAATTTACTGCATTTATCCAATCATAATATCACTGATTTCGAGACGAATCTCCCCCATTGTATCACAGGGGAGTCTGCGGCGAAGAGGAGACTGGATGAGAAGATAAGAAAAGCGATAGCAAATGCTGAACCTTGCCCAGACGGAAGCCAGCCACGGATTACTTTTTTTATGATGGTGAAACGGAAGAGGGTGTTTGCTAAAAGAAGCCAAGCCTTTCCCATTGCATAAACTATGTTTTGAAATATAATGTCTAGCTATCAAGTGAAAAGGTCAAAACATCGGCCATCATGAGCTTGACTAAGACTATTTTGGGACAAATCGTCACTCAATTGTTTCCTAATTAAAGAAAATGTTGCCCATCTCCGTGTTTTTTTTAGCATGACGTTAACGCCGAGTCGCGCGGTCGAGCGACCAAATCGGGGACGAAATGGTCAGTTTTGATTGGATTTTTTCGCCTTTTTCTTTGTATTTATATTCGAAATTCCTCGTCTTTTAGTTAATAGTCGTTTATCTGCTGTAGTTATGGAGATTCATCACAGAATTCGACGTTCACCGCAGTTCCAAGAGCATTGAAATTGGAGATCAAGAGAGAGGTCATGGAAGAAGTCAAGAGAGAGGTCAAGAGAGAGATCATGGAAGAGGTCAAGAGAGAGCTCAGAAGATTTTCGGATTCAATCTATTCTCGATAGAACCATCCCCAATTTCTTATTCCTTCGTTCACTTGCCAATCTAATCCATCAACTTCCAGATCCGCCGTCCCTCCTCCTCTATTCCCTCCTCCCTTCCATCCACTCGTTCCTCATTCTCCTACTCCGATTCCGACTCCTCTCGTCCTCGATGGAGGTTTGACTAATGAAATCATTTCGCTTTTTCGAGAGAGTACACGGAATGGAGTGAGCCGGAAAAGAAACTAAGGATACTAGTGTGGTTGGATCGAATAGTTTCTATGATATTTTCATTTTCACGGAGCATTTTCGAAATTCCTTTTCAAAAATTGTACAGTTAGGGTGAAAATCGGATGAGTTTCACGCAAACTTCATATTATGAATGCACGAACAACCCACATCAAAGTTATTCGCCAATATAATTCGAACTATCAATGGTATTAGGTACGACCCGGCGATCGACGGGCCCATCATCGAGCCATGCGAGGATTCTGACGCTGATGATGACGATGAGATTACGGTAGTCGTGAAGAAGGAAAAGGAGCGAGAAGCTGTAGACAATCTTGACCAGGTCAGTGCTTGCCCCTCATTGATCGAAATATTATTCTTACCGTACCCTACCGTAATCGTCCTTTTCCACTCAGGACTGGGACTATACTCCTCAATTTCTGTTGGTTGGTAGAGAAGAGGAAATCGAATCAGAAGCATTGATAGGAACAGAAGGAGAAAAGGTCTTTGATTTACTAGTAGTTTATCTGCTGACAATTCATCTCAGGACAAGACATTCACCGCAGTTCCTAGAGCAGTGAAATTGGAGGTCAAGAGAGGGGTCAAGAGAGAGGTCATGAAAGGGATCGAAGAGGCAACTAAAATGGTGATAATTCCGTGATATATGCCTTGAATATAATTGTTTGAATTATTTTTTATAAAGGATATAATTTTGTTTGATTTTATCCATAAACAGTTTATTTTTCTATTGGATATGTTGGCCCTACTTTAAACTTGAATTGTGCAGGATCCTTCTGTTACTGTCCAATCGAGAATGAAAAGGAGACTAACTAGAAGGGATTACATGCCTGTGATCAATTATTATGAAGATTCTGATGGAGATGAAGAACCGTCGATGAAGAGATCGAGATCGAATTCTGAGAATGGAAAAGCACGGATTCTGAACGAGATTGTGGGTTATTATTTCCGGAAAAAAGTGGGTAAAATGAAAATTCCAGATTACTCCCAAGTGCTTTCTATGCGAGGTGGGATGTTGTTCGACTGATGCGATGTTAAAAATCGGCGAAAAGATCGAATCTTCGATGTTGGGCCTGTTAAAAAAATTCAAAGATCCGATCTTTGATTTGAATTCCCGCATTGTTATATCTCAGCTCCCAGTGGAGCTATAGACTAGAAATTTTAACAGTAGCTAGAAAATGTCGCTAGAAATTCAGAGACCAAATTTCAAGTCTCTAGCTATGATAAGAGCCGAATTGATCGTAGATTAAAATTTTATAGTTGTAATTTACGTATTTTTCGTTTTTCACGAATAACTCGGCTCTTATCATAGCTAGAGACTTGAAATTTGGTCTCTGAACTTCTAGCGACATTTTCTACCTACTTTTAAAATTTCTAATCTCTAGCTCCACTGGGAGCTGAGATATAACAATGCGGGAATTAAAATCAAAGATCGGATCTTTGCATTTTTTTAACAGGCCCAACATCGAAGATCCGATTTTTTCGCCGCTTTTTAACACCGCATCACTCTCTTTTTGTTGTTTAAAACACACCGGTTACTTGTTTTTTTTCCCAGAGGTTACCGAAGTCAGCGAAAGCCTACGCCGGACATCTCAGCGAATATCACAAGACTTGTCTGAAAGCGGTTGGGAGCTTCTTTTATTTATTTATTTTCTTTCTTCTCATTTATCTTGATATTTGTTACAACCCCATTTCAGCAAGGATTCTATCTGATCTGTTCGTGCGGCGTTGTAGTCAGAAATCGATGGCAGATATACAATTCTACTCACGACAATAATGTAAGCTATGTAGAATATTTTAAAAATTACATTTTAAAATGTTTTATTTTGATTTTCCGGAAAATCAAAAAAAATCATAATAAAACGAGAATTTCCTTTTCAGTGTGATGGTCTTCAGTTCGCGCTGCATAAACTGAAGGAGAAGACAACTCCGCAGTGTATTGTGTGCGATGTGAGATCCTGATTACTTTATTTACATTGCAATTTACATATATAGATATTTACATTATTTACATTTCAAAATTTTTCGTTGCATATTACGGACATTTTAGGTGTATCCCTCGACCGCTGCGGGTTATGTCGAGCATCTCTTCAAATGGCACAGAGCTACGCTGAAACAAGTAAAGTCATCGTAGTAATATCCGAGTCACACAGTTCATCTCAGAATGGAAACTATCTACTCTGCTCTTGCGGGCTCGAATTTCGTTCTGAACACTCCAAAGACAAGCACAAAACTATTCAGTGTGGTGGTCTTCAGTACTCACTTCACAAATTGAATGTGACATCAACTCCCCAGTGCATTCTGTGTGAGGTCAGTCAATCATTCAAATAGCCACATATCTTCGAAAATCTGGATCAAAATCCACACACCCTCGACAGCGATGGGATATGTCTGTCATCTCTACAACCATCACAAAAAAAATCTGAAAGCGGTTCGTGTCCAAACCTAATTCCCAGTCATTAGTGATGTAGTTACGGTGTTCAACTCTCTTCATTCTGCACATTATCTCGATACTCTGACCGGCGCGATAGTGTGCAGAATGGAGAGAGTCAAAACCGAGATTACACCTCTATCAAATAAGATATCTCTCTTCAGAATGGACTCTATCTCCTCTGTTCATGTGGCGTGGCCATTCGATCTCAGGCCACCAATCACAGCAGGGATGTGAGTCTCTCTTTATTGCTAGGGAACCAACTTTCCTCAATTAGAGTGCACTCTCTTGCATGCGAGAGAGCGTGCGAATCGAGGAGAGGCGTGTTCCGATTTAACATTGTTTCTCTCAATATTGGTGTATTCCTATCAGATCGAGAGTTATTACTATTATGAGAAAAAAGTTTTGCCTTCTCAGTGTCCTGGTTTTCAATTCTCCCTTGTGAAGGATCAATCGCCTCAGTGTGTTATGTGCACGGTGAGCAGTGGTATTCTTATCATTGCTGATCTCACTAATTTAGAAGACTCATCCCTCGACGATAAATGCATATATTCAACATCTCGATAGAAAGCACAAATCGAGTCTGAAAGAGGTGCATTTCTCTACTTAGAATCTAACGAAATGATTATTATCAGAATGGAATCTTCCTACTCTGTTCATGAGGCCGTGAATTCCGTACTACGTATGTCGATCGCAAGCACAGTAAGGAGGCGTGCTTTTCAAACCATTTTATATTAAAATTATGCAATGCGAGACATTCATAAATGAGATTTATCTTAATGAACATTGACAAATTATCATTTGCCGACATTTTAATTGTTAAAAACGATTTTCTTTCAGTGCGATGGTCGCCATTTCTCCCTCCAGAAACTGAATGAAGCCTCTCCTCCTGCAGCAGCTGCAGCAATTCCCCCTGCCTTCAGTGCCGAAGGGCTGCTGCAGCTCTTCCAGCAGCAATTCGCAGAATGAAAATTTTATTAGTTGAAAATCATTGTTTTGAGTAAAGATAAATTTCATTTAATACAAATCAGAGAATCGCATTGGGGGTGGTAATGGGAGCATAATGAGGGGTCAAAAGACCCTTCATAGTCGAGAAATGCTGACGTGTCAATATCTCAATTTCACGAGCCTAAATCAATTACGCAATTTACATTTGACCTTTGTCTTTGGCGTCAATTGAGCACGTGAAAAAAACAAAGAAACTGATTGTGATTCTCTCATTCGTTTCATTCTCCCTCCTGAGCGTCGAGTCGCGCGGTCGAGCGACTAAATGGGGGACGAAATGGTCAGTTTTTGATGGAAATTTTGACTTTTTTCTTTGGTCTTATTTTCTACATTCGTTCCCTACTGTATTTATGACGATTCATAATAGGAGTCGACGTTCACCGCAGTTCCCAGAGCAGTGAAAGTGGAGGTCAAAGAAGAGGTCATGGAAGAGGTCGAAGAGGTCAAAAGAAAGGTCAAGAGAGAGGTCAAGGAGGAGATGGAAGAGGAGACACACGAGGTGAGCAATACGCTTCATGTAATTGGATGTTTTCTTGTACAAAATAATTAACAAAATTAGGGACCTCCTAGCGAATGAGATTTATTGTCTTCAGAATACAAGACTAAAAACATAATGAAGAGGAGAGATTCATTATTTCTGAAAGGAAAAGTATACGTTGAACGATTTTCATATAGTTCATTATTAAATGTAGCTCCGGACTATTGCGTACAATTGTTTAGGTTTCCGAGAAACTATTATCAAATTATTTTCATATTAGATAATGCCAATTTTTCATTTTCCGGTAACCGAGGAGATCATGGAAGAGGTCAAGAGAGAGGTCACAGAAGTCCAAAGGGAGATCAAGCAAGAGGTGGATGAAGAGGTCAACGAGGTCAATATGGAAGAGAATGAAGAGGTCATCGAATTCAAGACTGAGATCAAGATGGAAGCCGATGAGGAGAATGAGGAAGTGTCGGTGAGAATTCACTCGAATGCAACGATATCTCCATTTTATATTTCAAATGATGAATATTCTGAAGGAGTTTTGTTGGAAATTAAATTACATTCTTAACATTCTATCATATACACCATGGTCCAAAAGTGGTTAGATATCGACTGATTTATTTTGTTTCAGACGACGTTCTATGCGAGGTACGAATTTGTATCGATTTTGGATATAAAATTGACTAAGATACTTCAGAAGTACCCGGCCACTGTATATGGATATGCATCGCATCTCCACATTCATCACAAAACCTCACTGAAAATGGTGCATAGCAGTGAAAATTCTCGTAATGACATACTCAATTCCAGAGTGGGCACTATCTGATACGCTCGTGTGGCCTTGAACTTCGGACTCGAAAATAGAACCCCCTCCATAATGCGAACGTAAGCTACTACGTCGTATTTTGTTCTATCGTACTTTGTAAACAAAACCGAACAAGTGAACAGTTTTGTTAATTTTTGTCACTTTTTGAAAGTCGAGCGTGACAAACTTAAAAATTCTAATTTTTGTTTCTTTTTTTTTGTCCACAACGATTTGCCGGAATCGATCGGACATGTCACGGTGAAATATTTATTTAAAATGGAGAAAAACGAGAGCTCTAAGTCAGTGATTACGGTAGTATGAGGTAGGTAGATAATTTCTACCGTAATCCCTAGTTTATTTTCAATTTTCATATTTTTTGCTCTCGTATTTCCCCATTTTAAAGGAATATTTCACCGTGACATGTCCGATCGATTCCGGCAAATCGGGGTGGACAAAAAATAAGAAACAAAAATTAGAATTTTTAAGTTTGCCACGCGCGACTTTCAAAAAGTGACAAAAATGAACAAAACTGTTCACTTGGTCGGTTTTGTTTATGCAGTACGATATATCTTCTTATCTGCATGACATTTTTATTTTATCTATGTCTCACAATGTTCCCTTTTTTTTTAATAGTGTGGTGGTCATCAATACACACTGCACAAACTAGATCTTTCGACTCCTCAATGCCTTCTGTGTGAGGTAGGCAACCAATTTACCCTTTAAATATTCGCCACATAAAACCAATCCTAGACAATTCCGTCGACGGCAAGTGGATACATTCAACACCTCTTCAAATATCACAAGTCGACTCTCAAGGCGATACATTTCTTACATACAAGCAGTTGATAGTATATCACTTTCAGTATGGAGTCTATCTCCTCTGTTCATGCGGTCTCGAAATTCGTTGTAATATCCCCACTTACAACCACAGCAATAGTGTGTGTATTCTTGTTTTCTCGTTAGTTTAATTAAATTATCTTGTGAAGGTAAAGGTACCATTCAATTTAATGACTTTTAATTAGAGACCGCAGGTTGGTCTACAAAGTCCACTGCTTTTAAATTATAAAAAAAAATTTTAAAAAAAGATTCCCAGTGCTATGGCTCTCAATTCTCCCATCACAAACTGAACGAGAAAGTTCACTCAACTCCTCAGTGTGTGCTGTGCGAGGTTCCAATTTCGATGCCTGTGTTTGTAATTTTTTATGAACTTCAGATGTACCTCAAAACTCCGAACGAATATGCCAAGCATCTCTACAAGAAGCACAAATCTACTTTGATCTCGGTATTTTCATAAGCTCGATTCATTCTCCAATCTCTTTTCAGAATGGAATTTATCTTATCTGTTCGTGTGGCCGTGAGGTTCGATGTGCCATGCGTGATGCCAATCATGCCAAGAAGGTACCACTTTGTTTTACGGAATTGTGTAATTTTAGAATATAGAATATTAAAAATAGCGTTTCATTTAAATATTTTTTTTTTGATTTAATATTATCCTTTCAGTGTGATAGCCAGCAGTTCACTCTTCACAAACTGGACGAGAACAGTCAGAGAAAGGTTCGCTTCGCTATATTTTATTTCACCAATGCAGATTGTTTTTGTAAACAATCGAATTTGTCCTATCTAATCCTTTTTTTTCTCAGATTGGTTGTCGTCAGTCCGATCTCCCTCTCCACACATCGAATTAAGAACAGACGGAACCATGATTGCTATTTGATTAGATGATTATGTAAAATCATTATGTGAAATGATAAAGCGTTTGCTGAAATATAATCTTTTTTATTGCAAAATCGATTGATGATCAGATAAATCAATTGATGTATTGAACATATGTAGGATCCGTATTAGAAAATTGAATCACAATAATGAATCATTGGTTTTTTCACTGATTCATTGTGTTTTACTCTGCAATAATAAAAATGATTGATGCCTTTTATTGTAGCTTATTAGAAGGTTTGGTTTTTTTTCTGTGAAGCAACATTTATCTCACGACAAGAGAAAGATATCAGGAAAACAAAATGATGATCAGTAATCTAATTTCGATAGCTTAGAAATCTCTTCGCGTCATATTGTTCCTGACTTTGATCAGAGTTCTTCTTTTCGTCAGCACACCGTAAGGCGTGATTCTTTCAATTACTTCGATGACTTGAACCCAGTAGTTACATTTTTTGATCGGCCGCTTTTCCGAAGTACTGGCAGCGAAGTAGAAGGATTTACGGTGAATTCCTTGCCAGAGCAACTGTAGATTCATGACATTCTTTACTTTTAGGGACACATAAAAAAGAACTCACATCAGAGAGTGAATTTGCTTCCATCAACGTCATTTCGACGTGCGCATCGGATAGGTCGAGATAAGAACATCGATTAGATAGAATATGATAGACGGAGTGTTCGATGAGGAACGAGGGATTCCACGCTCTGTTAGGAGACGAAATCGAAATAGCGTCCACCTTTCCCGCGAGTTCATTCAGAAA
The DNA here is from genome assembly GCA_036245825.1 of Pristionchus entomophagus. NCBI lineage: Eukaryota > Metazoa > Nematoda > Chromadorea > Rhabditida > Neodiplogasteridae > Pristionchus > Pristionchus entomophagus. The sequence goes on from BTSX01000001.1 coordinate 13,365,458, forward strand.
TCGGCCTTGAAAGTATGACAATTTACTAGGTTGAAGCGTAAGTCTTTTGGCTTTTCATTTTTAGGGTTTAAGTCTATTGATTTCACGCGACCCAAAGTTCAGCATAGTATGTATTATGTTGATGCATGTGGAGGTAATATAGAGTTGGGATTATATTGGATCACGGTTGCGTATAAAGATAGAAAATAATTTTAGCAGCGAAATGATCAAGATCCCGTGATTTTCAGTGTTTTAGGCCGAACAATAACCTTCTCAAACGAAACGTCATGAGATCATACCAAACCAGGATAAACTAGGGCAAGGGTTGGTTCGTATGTTGACACCTGAAAATCAGGTCTGTTAGCAATATGGAAATCAGGGAGATCGAAGAAGTCTTGATTTTGACGTTTAAATTTTAAATTCGAAATTAAACAAAATCAGGTTCTTTACAGGAGTGTCAGATCCTCTCCCAAATAAATTGTAAAGTAACAAGGTATAGAACTTTGCAATGTACTATATCTGCCTTTCTATCGACTCGAAAATATAGCGCGATAAACGAATTTTGGTCAAGTTCAGTAGCACCTGAGTCACGTATTGGCACGAAAATCTGCTAGGTCTATAGTTTCGGATCAGTAACACGAGGTGTAATGTAATCACCAAGCACCTTACTTCACAGATATGACACCGGTTTGGACCTATCACTACTCTCCACGGAGCACTGATCCGAGAAAAAGGTTCCATAAATGTCCGAACTCAGGATCTTTGTCTTTCCACTATGGCCTTCTTACTGAACGGTCAGCCCTGATTCAAAGTGCGCTATAAAGAATATTAGTCCCCTCATCTAACGTGAAAACCCATGTATTGATCGGCCAAATACAAAAAGACACGATAGCTGAAAATCTTTGCTTCCAAAAAAGCAAAAAGACTTACGTATCAGCCTGACATTTGATAATAAGAACTGTACCTACCTGGTACAAATCCAACGATATGCAATCGAATATGAGTCGTTTGGAGTTGATCAATAAGTTGCATCAGATATCCTCTGAAAATAAGAATTGAAGCGAAAAAACCGTTCTGTTCCATCAAATTACATTGGAGGATTGTGATAACGTAATGCATGCGATCATCATACCTTGACTGTTCCGATTGTTCTAGCACAAATTCAAGTTCAGGCACAGTTTTTCCTTCGAAAAACTTATATATGATCGAATATATTTCCGCCGTTGAAGGGCGGAGATCCAGTGCAGTATACTTCTCATCACCCATCAGAGGAATAAATCGATCGAAGAATGAAGCGGTTTCAGGTGTAGGCATTCTCATGAACAAATCCTGATAAATAAATATTTCCGAAATTTAAAATGTTCTAAAATTCCCTTCAATGTTGACCCACTAACCTGTCCATAGTACCGAATTCCAGAAATTTGTAGGTTGTTTACGGCTGAGACAATGAAATTTTTGGATATAATCCGGTCTGTTTTCTTCACTCGGTTAAATGAGAAACATATCATGTTCTCGCCGTTTTTCTGAATTATTTTATTAAAAAAAGAATGCGAATTTATAATTGAACCTTTTCAGTGAGAGTGATACGATCAATCACTACATTTACATTTCGTTTGATAATTGCCATCTCCGATATCTCTTTCGTAACCTTGTTGCTGAACTGAGAAAGTGGAATGAAGTACATTAACAACGTTGATCGTCTTACACTGACCAGAAATGTTTGGTTCTGAATTCCGAAACCATTTAAAAATACTTACCGTTCTCAAAGAAAAGAGTGAGATTACGTCCAGCCTCTGAAAAATGTTGTCCAACAGTTTGAACGGAAGATCCACTAGAATTGTTGTCATTCTGGAAACGTAATATCAATAATACTAACACCGGAGCTTATTAATAATATTAAAACGTTTGTTTCTTTCGCAAAGCTTCATATCGATGGACGTGCATGAAATCATTCGAACGAATAGCTTGAGAATGGTTTTTTTAATACCAAAAATAAGTTCGCGTGAGGATTCGATAAATACTAGAAAAATGGTTTTAAAAAATATAGCATGACTGAATACTGGGGGTTATCGTGGGTCAATTCGAACTGTTTCAAGAACGGAAGCATCATTCCACCTTCTCTGGCCAGCACTCCTTTTCCCCTTGTCAAAGATTCCCACTAGTATGGATCCTCTGATCGGAGTAGCAAGAGAGAATTGTCCTCACTAGCGATTGTAATGTAGAGTTGGATGCATTTGATGAATGCTTGAATTTTTTTTCAGATTTTACCTCACTTGATTGTAATTTTTGCTTGCATTTTCATTGTGGACTCAATATTTTTAAAAAATCATTTAGATACTCATTCAAATAAGTTCATTTGCCTCGGCTCAGAGTTGACATTGTAGAACTACTGCCTCATCATCCCTCCCCTTTTCTCTTCTGAATTAGATAGGTAGTGACCAACTCCTCTGTCCTCAGGAGAAGAGAGCCACTGGGCATTGTTTCATTCATGATATTCTCAGGCAATTGTAAAAATAAGTCTATTGATTTGAGAGGAGCAGGCCCATTGGGTTCGTTCGTTAATCGGAAGGCAAGCATAGGCTTCCATTTTCACTTTGATTCCCAATTATTCGCCGCGGACTCAACTAGGCATCACCTACTAGAGGTAAAGGGCTATATTAAGTGGATATATTTAGCTCTAGCTTGGCAAAATCACCATCATTTCTCATTCTCACTCTCTTCTTAATCTCTCTTTGTTGTTAGACTGTTTCCCGCATAATTTTTTCGCAGTTTGTATTAACTGCTCTCGCTATTTTTCAATACTCTCCACTCACTTTTGTTTATTACGATCATAGGGGCCCCCACACGATTCGGAAATATAGGTGAATCATGGAACATTTCTCAGAGTACATTGATCTCATGTACAGAAACCATTTTTGTTAGAGAAGTTGAGTCGAAATTTTTTTAGTTTTTGAGAAATATAGATTTTTCGAAAATCGCGATTTGCAAAAACGAGAGACATGATAATTTGAAGCGCTCCAATTTGCTTGTTTGTAGAGAGCCGCGACTTTCCACACTTTTCATCGATAGTTAGGTCATCCATGAACAACATGCTCAAAAATTGGACAGATCCACTTATGCCCGCGTCTTTTATATCAGATCAAAGATGTGTTATTTTTTTGACCCGCTGTTGAAATCGTGGGCATAAGTAGATCGGTCCAATGTTTGGATATGTTGTGCAGGGGTCGTCCCAATATCGATTGAAATTGTGCAAAGTCGCGGCTATCAACAATTACGGATTCTGGAGAGGTTTGAACTCAAGTTTGCCGAAACAAATCGTCCCAAAACGTACTTCAGCTCGAATAACAAGCGTGGGCATAAGCAGAATTCTCTAATTTTTGTACAAAAGTTAGTTTAGATTGTGCTAGTGATGAGAGCGAATAGAATAATCGCGGCTATTAAAGTTCCTTTGATCCAGAACCCTTCAAACTTGACCTATCATTTTAAAGAGGATGGTGGTCCCTATTACGATTATACCGAAACGTAGACTTCTTTTCAAGGGTACCAATCATGGCGCAACCATGTGGCAGATCTATTACGACAATCTATTCGGATGAAGAAAGCGACGATGACATTATCATTATCGAGAACCCGAGAGAGATTGAGAAGAGAAGGAAGCAAGAGGTAAGAGTAAAACTGTTTCAACATCTGCTAAAAGGGAATATTTAATGATTTTTTTTCTAGAAATTTCACATTATAGTGCATACAAACGTACTCTTATTCATTCACTGATAATCGATCCTTTCAAGGAGGCTAGAGGAGCGTAGGCTACAAAGAGGAATGAGCTACGGAAGAGCCAAAATGTTGGTGAAGAATTATAATTTTTTTTTTCCAGATAAAAATATTCAAAGAAATCACGGAAGTATAGTAATTCCAAGTTATTAGAGAACATCTCACAAGAAACATAGCTCACACTTTCGTCAAGCGATTTCGATATTTTTTATTGTTATATTAATCATTTTAAAAATTTTTAAAAAATTCAGTCCTACGAAAATCTGGTAAAATCGATCATCATTCCTGGAAGAATTCACACAGTGAAGCGAGCTGCTGAGGTGAGGCAATATTTCAGAACTGTTTATTAAAAAAAAAGATCACACACTCATAATATTTCCTACGAGTAAACAATCGAAAAATCATGCGACATGTATTGTCATTAGAACTTACAATATTTTGTTTATCACTGAAATATAGAAATTATGACTACACTATTTTTTCAGTCTTATGAAACAGTTCATAAAAGAGAGGATGAAGCGACGTTTGAATGGAAACAAATGATGTTCCTTTCTTTCGCGGTGAGCTATGATTTCTCGCACTCAAATTAGCTTTTGTTCTGGATTTAATCGATAATTCTCAGAAAACTATGAGAACGGGAGCAATTGCATCAGCACAACAGTATGAGGATATGCAACCCCAGCCAGTCATTGTTGCTGCAGATGCTGCAGTTGCAGCAGCCTCCGAAACTGCGATATTCTCTCAAGAGGCGCAGAAACTCGAGGTAACTTCTGATAATATCCGGGAGAAATAACCTAGAGACCAATACTGAAAAAAAATATTTTAAATTTTTTTACTTACCACACTTTGTACCTATTTTTTTAAAACAACAAATAACAAAATATTTGATAAATAAGCAGAACTCTATCATGAATATTATCAGAATGACGAATCGAAGAAAAAAAAGAAAAAAAAAGAATCGTCCGAATACTTCGAGACGCAGCTTCACGGGAGCTCGTTACAGTCAAACTCCGGTGAGTCTAAAGGAGCTTTCCCACGACTATTTAGCTGTAAGACGTGCCAAAAGGGGCGGAGTTTACGACTCCTTACGACAATTCTCGTAAATTACGACTGTCTAACCGTCTGCCATAAAATTACGATGCGAGAGAGCTCGCGGCCTCTCGTTTTCGTTTTTGGGGGAGGGGGAGGGGAGAGACGCCGTAATTTACGAAACCGATCCTGAAACTCTAATGGGTTCTATAGCTTTCTATATTTCTTTTTTTCCACGAAAAGGTTGCCGATAGAGCATTTAGAATTATGGAACTCGTATTTCGAAGTATGGTCGCTCGTATTTCTAAAGAAAAACAATAAAAAAAACAATCCCATACACATTATCTTCAGTGTCTGAAACAGATTTTGAATTTTCAGAATGAAGTTACGACCAATGAAACGGAAGAAGAAGATGAAGAAACTCCGCAAGACAAGCAAGAAGAGCTAAAAACAAATCCCTGTCGTTGCCTCTGAAATTTCCACAGCAACTGCAGCATCCTAGCCAGTGGCAGTCAAAGAAGGGATCGCTGTTGGAGAAGGGGCGATTGCGAAACCAAAGTCCGAAGTAACTGCAGCCAATGCCGCCTCTGCAGAAGAAGAACCAGAAGCTCAAGTTTGTATCTTTTAAAAAAAATGTCTTTTTATGCTGGAAATGTTGCCTACATAGAACGCTTGAAAATAAGTTACATTGTTATGAAATTAAAACTTATCTAAAGTGTTAAATTCAGATTTGGTTTTGATGAAACTGCTAATGAAACGGAGCAGGACGATGAAGAGGCAGCGCAAGAGGAGCAAGAAGAGCCGCAGGCAGTGCCTGCAGCACTATCTTCCCAGATTGCAGCAACCACTGAACCTGCACCCTCCCAGCCCGCTGCAACTGCAGCAACCACTCAGCCAGAAGTTGTCTAGCCTGCTGCAGCTGCTGCAACCATTGAACCTGCACCCTCCCAGCCCGCTGCAACTGCAGCAACCACTCAGCCAGAAGTTGTCCAGCCTGCTGCAGCTGCTGCAACCATTGAACCTGCACCCTCCCAGCCCGCTGCAACTGCAGCAACCACTCAGCCAGAAGTTGTCCAGCCTGCTGCAGCTGCTGCAACCACTGAACCTGCACCCTCCCATCCTGGTGCAGCAAGCGCCTCCATTTTCAATGCCGAAGCACTATTGCAGCTCCTGCAGCAGCAATTCGAGCAGCAACAGCAGGATCAGAGGATGAGTCGGGAGATGCAGCAAAATATGTTGGAGCAGTTCAAGAAACTAGCTGAGGCTGCTCTGGTAAGTATTCATATTAAGTAGTGCTGCTGGATCGGATAGTGAGTATTGATCCTGTCGTTATGACCCTACCCAGCCACTATTTGATCCGGAATCACTAATAACAACTGAGAAATATTTTTGAAAATCTGATGTTAATCATCATTATATTCAGGAGAATGCGACTGCTGCTCGAACTGCTGCTGAGGCTGCAGCCGCCTCTGTTTCTCAGGTGAGAATTTGGGTTGTCAATGTTTGAGCTCTCTCCTTTCTGCACACTCCCTCGTCGCTCTGACCGGTGAGAGTGCATGAAGAGTTGAGAGAGGACTATTAAATGCAAAATTAGGTTTGATTCCAATGAAATAATCCGGAATTGGCAGCTCTCATCTACCGCTGCACCTGCTTCCGAGGCTGCGACATTGCGGGCAGCACTCGACCAGGAGATGGGTGCTGCAGGGGCTGCACCTGCTGCAGCTAAACTCGAACTAGATGCGGATCACTGCGACATTGATAGAGGTAGAGAGTCAGCCTTTTGAGAACATTCATTATGGAATTTGTGGATGTTGTGAGATCATTTTGACAAATAAATACACTCTCAGACTGGAGAAACATGAAGATTCCGACGCCCGATTGTCCGAGAGGTTGTGGTCCCGTCAAGGGCACTGATAGCAGGGGGAATCGAATGAAGCATCTGAAGATGGTCACTAATTTACCAATATTTGAAAACAAATTTAACCACCTGAGCTCCAAAACACCAAATATTGCAGTACCACTACAACGTGTACTACAAAAATGCGAGGATGTCGATGAGCTCTCTCGATGAATGGTTATACACCAAATTCGGAGACTTCCAGAGTCGGAATCGGAGGAGAGAAGCGATAATGTCAGTTTTTTTTTCTGTGACGAAAATTCTAATAAGAACAAATATTTGTAAGAATATTAATCATTTTTGAGCTTCAAACAATATTAACTTTATCAGTACGGTGATCGCCAGTTCTCCATTTTCAATCTGAACGGCAAGTCAACTCCAACGACTCCAAAGTGTCTTTTCTGTGAGGTAAACTTCAGGTCCTTCAAACGTCTTTCGTTTGTATTGTAAACAATCTCGCCTCTCTTCTCCGATTTCGATGTTGGTTTCTTCATCAATGGTTCTTAATTTTCGCCAGAAATCCTATTTCAATTCCAGTAGCGATGACGTTTCGGTTTTAGATTCTCTTCATTCTGCACACTCTCTAGCCTCTCTGAGCAGCGAGATAGTGTGTATAATGGAGAGCCAAAACTGAATTGTCATCCCTAATTTCCAGTCTCATCCCTCTACGGCATGCGGATATGTCCATCATATCCATAAATACCACAGAACAACTCTGAGAGCGGTATATTTCTCCCATCTCAGTCACAGATTGAGCATCATTCATCAGAATGGACTCTATCTCCTCTGCTTGTGTGGGCATGAAATTCGTTCCCATCATTCCATTATCCAGCACAGCAAAGAGGTGATTTGTCTCTCTTTTCCCTATCATCATTCATTTATTCAATTGAAACTCAATTGCAGTGTGACGGTCTTAATTTCACCATGCATAAACTCAAGGAGAAAGCTCATCCAACTCCTAAGTGTGTTTTATGCGAGGTGAAAATTCTTTCAGTATTATCTATGTTGATAATCGCGTTTACGTCGCCCACAGACGGCGATTCGGGTCTGGTCCCGAATTTCCATTTTCGTTATTTTCAAATTCAGGCTCATCCCTCGACGGTAAGCAAATACATTCAACATCTCCAGAGACAACACAAGTCATCTCTGCAAGCGGTACACTTATCATAGCGAAATCACAGACTCTTTTTTTTAGAATGAAATCTATCTCATTTGCTCATGTGGGCTCGAAATTCGGACTTCCCGATTCAATCTCAGCCATAACAAAAAGGTGCATATTTTGCGAGCCGGTTCGCCTAATTCAAAGCATCATGCTCCCGTTTTATGACTTTCTGTTCTTTCAGTGCGATAGTCATCAGTTCAGCCTTCACAAAGTGGACCAAGAGGCTACTCCCAAATGTGTTGTGTGTGAGGTGGGAGATTACACCTGCCATGTTAACATTATTATGATTTTTTGATCTTAGCGACACAATTATAGGCGTATCCCACTACTGCCTACGGCTATATTCAGCATGTGAAAAGAAACCACAATACGAATCTGAAAGAGGTGAATTGTTATATTTTTTAATCCCTAGACTCACCTTCTTTTCAGCAAGGACACTGGATTCTCTGTGGATGTGGCTTTGAAATTCGTTCCGTGTATATCAGTCCCAGCCACAGCAAGGAGGTGCGTTATTAATGTTTCTTTCAAAACCTATTTTAGTATTTTTTTTATTTATATAATATCATTAAAATATTTAAAGTATTTTTTAGTGCGATGGTCGTCATTTCTCCCTCCGCAAACTGGATGAAGAGTGAACGACGCCGAGATTTCTAATTGAATTGCTGATAATTAATTATTGAGAAGAATTGATAAATCTTTTGCTGAAAATATTGTTTTTTTCTTTCTCAATAACAATTAATCGGAATACACGCTAATTTATTCACTAGAATTTAAGAGTCTCGAAGAAATAGATGTAATAATTGCAGAAAGTGCAGGAATTCAAATCAAAGATCCAATCAAATCAGTGCTTGGAAATAAGGCATCTTCCTTCTCGCGTACATAAGACTTCGTTGTGTTGAACAAGATCAGGTACAACTTCTCCTTTCCCAGGTATCAGCCAACATGGCAGCCAATCTCTTGAAATACTTCCGTCTTCACCACTTATCAGATGAGGGTGACGAGATAGCCTGCGAAACTAGGAGAGTCATCCATGATGCTCACACGAAAATCATCTTTCCGGGTCGTTAGACCGTATCGTTACGCGCCTCTTTCGTGCCGATTCTATGGCGGCTCCGATGGGCAAACTAGGGAGAACTGAAAGGAGGCCGATTTGAGTATTGTCTCTCTCACAGAAAAACGCTCTATCGTTTCCCTGACCGACGAGAAAGCCGAGAGGCGCTGAAGAGTAATACTCTAAACGAACATCCTAGGAGAGCGCGCCTCCAGAAAACTAAACAAACCTATCTCCGTTCTGTCCCTTCATTCTTTGCGAGGATTCTTTGAAGATGCGAGCAATGTTCTTACTCCTGGCTCTAGCGATCCTTATCGTCAACGCTTCTACTGTGAGTGCGTATTTATATTTATTTTTATTAATAAGATTTGGTGGATGGTGATTAGAATGTACTGAACAGAAGGTTCGGTGCTTACCTTACTTTTGTAAGTATTAGGTTGGTCGGAAAGTCTTGTCGCGTTTTCAGAATTAAATATGCCTAATTCATTCGATTTTGACCGACCACCTCTCGGTTTCACATAACATTTGAAGCCTTCAAAGCTCTCTTCAGCGCACGTTATCTCAGCTCTCTCCGATCGGGAAAACGGGGAACTATGCAACATGACAATGAATTTGGCTTTTAACAAGTACCAGGACAAAACGAAATCGCGCACCTTTCCAGTTTAGACATCAGATAGAGCGCACATATGGCTTCTCATTTAACTGTTTTTGAAACCGTGAAATTGATTCATAGTAAAGCACAGCCTTTTTGAAATTGACTCTAATTTTTTTTCGAGAATACGCTTTTGGCTAGACTTAAAATTCTCGAACATCCAGCAAGCTGTGCACAATTCAGAACTATTATGTTGAAGCCCGAACATTCCTCTAAATAATACTAGGAAGACAGACCGGGGGGATTTGAGACAGCCAAAATAAACGGGCTCAAACTTTGAGCCCGAAATACGACAGGACTTTCCGACCAACCTAATAACAATTCGATAATTGCCCTGTAATGATTATCATCCCAGGCTCTTCCTCTCTTGATAATGCTACTCGTAATAGGAAGAATTATGATACGACTATCAAAGTTAATAAGAGGTAAACCAAATCCCACCGTTGATCACACATCGAAATATCGACCTTATATCTGTGAAATTTAACAGCGAAGTTTCAGGAAACACGTAGTCTTCGACCTTGGTTTCCCCATTTTACCGTTCGTGACCAAACTGAGAAGCGGAGTGTTCAGACGGGTTTGGAGACCCACAATCTTTGAATGAACTGACAGACTTCATTCCAGAGTGATGATCCGCGTTATCATGGAGGAATTCTGTTGAACATGTGATTATATTTGTCCAACGTCTTGTTATTTTTGTTGCGTTGTAATATTGCACTAATTGATGCATTTTGTGATAAATCTCAATCGACAGATCTGTATCTCTTCATCTGTATCTCTGAATCTTTACTTTCATGAATAAAACAGCTACCAATATGGTGATATTTCTGATCTGTCGCAAAAAAACGGTAAATGTGAGTTGTCGGGAGCATTGTTTCGTCTAGGTTCATGCATCAGGGGTAGAATGAACACAAACAAACTGCAAAGATGAGTGATCATGGAGGGTTCGGAAGAATTCAATAACAGAGCACTTCAGGGCTGAGTGGGCAGGAGTAAGGCGAGGGATGAGAGAGGGAGGAACGGGAGAAGAACCGCAATCGATGCATCCGCCTTGATGAAAACACTCGTGAAAAACGAAATGAGATGATGGTCGAGCAATAGTTACGTCTCTCCAGTGCAGAAACCTGGCGGCCTGAGATTGACATGCGCCACTTTTATATCACACATGTCACCAATTTCCGTTCGGAATACCTGTAGACCTACCGAAATAGATAAATGAAAGCCGATATTCGACAAAGAAGAGAAAATGAGGAAGACTTCATAGATTCTGAGAACTGTGTGAAGATGAGTCACCCAACCGCTTTCGAGTTTGCCCCATCACATCAAAGAACTCATGAAGAAGCCGCAAGAGCGATCTCAACAGCGTAGAATGGTGATCTTATGGCTCGAACATGATAGGTGTTAGCTATCAAGGCGAGATAGTGTGTGACAAGGAGAGAACTCGCATGAATTGTGCATCTTATGAGAGTATCTTCACATGAGTAACGGTCTGCAAACCACCCATGAAGGCGGAAGATCACTATAAAAGTGAGGTAAAATTGAAGAAGAACCATCAGCTCTTCAGTCTTCCATCTGTTCTTATCCCTATATCTTTATCCAAGTGTCACGATTCGTTCTTTTATTTCTCCATCTTGCAGATAATGTTCGCTCGTCTGACGCTCTTCTTCTTCTTCATCGCTCTCACGGCGGCTTGTGGTGCTGGAGGAGGTGGAGACAAGAAGGACGAGAAAAAGGATGAAGGAAAAGGAGGAACAAGAAAGTGTGATATTATTTGTATTAATTGATATGCAAATTGAACCTTGTGAAGCTCACGGAAGAAGTCATGCAATAAAAAAGGCAATTCTTCGTTTTTCGGCCCACACTGCAATTTTTTTTCTCTCTCTACCCTATCTCGTTCCCTATCATTTTTATCTCGTGGTCATAAGAAATACAACCCTGATTTCCCTCCAGGAGACGTTCCGCCTCTCATGACGTCGTCTCTGTGATTGTCTCCTCTAAGTCGTTCTCTCCTCTAACTCACAAGGCGGACATGACCAAAGTGGAGAATGAGGTGAGGATATGTTTCAGAAAGATCACAAATTACAAATCGATTGCGTGCCCTAAAATGCTCAGACATTTCCACCTTTTCACAGATCCACGCGTTCTCTTCCTCCTCCGGCCTCAACTTCAACTCGATCAACGCAATCGATAGAGAAGCCGAGAATGTAAAGGGAAAGTGAGTAAAATAATTTGTAAAAATTATTTAAATGTTTTTCTTAGATTCGGCGTTCTTTCCGCGTTGTTGGCGAGGCCGAGAAATGCCAGAGAGTTACTCAATTCGTCCAAGCAGCCGTCAACGAGATCAACGATGTGGGTTGATTTTCTTTTCGTTTGGGACTAAAAACATCAATCAATCAATCACTCATTATGCAAAAAGTCTGATTGGGAATAATTAGATATGTATGTACATGATAATGCGATGTCAAAACCATGTGATAAATGATAAAGTATGAATACTAAATGACATGATTTCAGGTGTCTCACGGATTTGTCAAGTGCGGTGCGTTCGAATCGATCAAGCTCTCCAAGATGTAATAAACATTATCTCTCATACTCACATCATTATTGTTTTGCCGTTTTACCTCGCCCATTGACCGATGCATCGGATAAAATACTAATCGAACTCATTCGCATTCTAACAACTGATTGTCTGTGTTCAGTTCATCGAGATTCTTCTATTTATCCGTACAACAACGTTTTGAATCGCAAAATAATCAGCACCCGTGGTGAAAATGACAAGAAAACATAACCAGTACGCAATAAACTTGTGTAGCCTATCACTATTCTCTTCCTCAGTTGATTATGTGCCTAGAGTAATGGAATGTCGGAAAATGGGATCTACTGGAGCTACTACTTGCAAATAATGTGAAAATGGTCAAGATACGATAACATTTTGTTTTAGAAATAAGTGTATCAACTGGGAAATAATCTAATTTTCATCCCTATTTTCTCGTCGCTGTCGAGTTCGAGAGCCGTCCATGAATGAGGGAAGAAGCCATCCGGATCGAGAGAGGTTCCGAACCGATTCTCCTTACCGTAGACAGAGTTGTAGTACACCTGTAGATGTTACGGTTTCACGAGTTGCTCACTCCTCTGATTTCACACGGCCCTCATTCCTCTCCGTTGCTTTCACATTAATTCGACATAGTGTGCGATGCATATCTGGGTCAAAATAAATTCCAATATGGTTACGGTAGGTTGATTTCCTAATCGGGCACTGACCTTCTGCCCCTTGGAGACGTAAGCCATCCACCAACCGAAGGTCGAAGCAGAGGCTGGAATAATAGTTGGTTTTTGATCCCCAAGATCTGATCTTTGATCTCACGCCTAGCGTAGTTAAACGTTGATCTTTTATCATCCGCTCACCAGTCAACAATACGGTATCGCAGTGGATCTCTGCGAACTGCCAGTCGATTGAGGCCGATGAGGTGGATTCCGAGCGGGGAAGGACGACTGATTCGGCACTGGAATGGATCAGTTTGATCTTAGATATATAGAGTATAGGAATATAAACTGAAAGACACCGAACGCCATGACAAATTTGATATTGATGGAGAAGGTGAAAGGTAACCGAAAAAAATTCGAGATCGATTCAGATTTTTTGTAGTGGATACAGGATGTTACGTAAAAGTGCTAAAGGGTTGGATGGCTTTATGAATCTTTTTTTTGGAAAGATCACGATAACATCATTTTCCCGAAATTTTCTCATTTTCGACCTCTTTATCCGCTTTGTAGTTTCCCTCTGCCAGTATCGATCATCCCCAATCATGATCACCAGAGCTGTCGATTCTGGAAATTTGATAATTAACAATTAATAATAATCCCCAAGTATGATCTTGCAGAGAGTCAGAGTTCCGCAGATTTTTCCACCATCTCTGGTATCTCGACTCTTGAATGACGGATACAATTATTCAAATCGTCAAAAGCGATTTCCAAATGATACTGAGGATCTCCGATGGCCACTTAATAGTGACTTTCTGACAGTGAAAAAAGCCTTGGCAAAGTGAAAAAATAGATTTCGCTCAAAATGTGTGTGATGGAAGTACTCGACGAGTGTAGCTCGGGCGCCACTGGTTAAGTGTTCTAGATCATTCTCCGCTAACTAACGAAAGTTTCAAAAAACTACCGTAACCCAATCGACTTTTCGATGTAGTTGTCACGAAACTACAAGTTTATACTAGTAAGAGCCTGCGCTATTACTGCATTGTTTAGAGTAAGACTCGCGAAAATCATAATTCGTGATGGTTGAAAAACACTTTTTCTCAAGATCGTGCAAACTCTTATTATTCCACCATAAACTGAATCAATAAATGTTGAAACATTGAAATATGTGCGTACTATTCCAATTTGCACGAATACGCCGACATAGTGAATTAAAATTGAATTCAGACCCTCAGCCAAGCTCCGTTTTCGCACTATTTCCGCCGGTGTCCATTATGCCTCTTTACTTTTTTTGCACACGATATAGCAGGATGGTTGCTCGTTCAAATAATCAAATAAAAAAGGTACCCTGTTTGTGTAACAAAATAGCTGAAATGAAAAGTTTGTATTTTTTTTCGAAAATTTGATTTTTCTCGACCAGTTTTAATCAGATCGGGATGAAACTTGGTGTGTTTGATCACATGAATTTTATGAATTTTTTGATATATGACACGATTGATACGATTATGAATGAGGAAAGTCGATTGGGTTACGGTAGTTTTTTGAAACTTCCGTCAGTTAGCGGAGAATGATCTAGAACACTAAAGCAGTGGCGCCTGAGCTACACTCGTCGAGTACTTTCATCCCACACATTTTGAGCGAATTCGATTTTTTCACTTTGCCAAGTATCTGCACAAATATGTTCACTGACTCAGAAAGTCACTCTTAACATTATTTCCAGGTGGAGAAATAAATGAACTGAATTTAACTCACTGATCTGCCTCAATATGAACTCTACGGCGGGCACGGTGAATGCCTCGGTGGAAGGGGCCTTAATTAATTTTTTTTTACTATAATTGATAATTTTTGGAGCTGAAAAGACTTACTATAATTGATTATTTTTGGAGCTGAAAAGACTCCAACTAAAAATCATATTTAAGTTCCGGAACCCGAAATTTTAAAAAAATAAACGATGAATTTGAAGCAAGTTATGGGCAAAAACGCCTTTAGGATTGCGAAATAGTGATGACGAAATCGAGGATTGCGAAATCTCTTCAAGGGAAGCCGAATGACACCTCCCCCGACCTTGTACGATGAATTTGAAGCGAATTATGGGCAAAAACACCTTTAGGATTGCGAAATAGTGATGACGAAATCGAGGATTGCGAAATCTCTTCAAGGGAAGCCGAATGACACCTCCCCCGACCTTGTACGATGAATTTGAAGCGAATTATGGGCAAAAACACCTTTAGGATTGCGAAATAGTGATGACGAAATCGAGGATTGCGAAATCTCTTCAAGGGAAGCCGAATGACACCTCCCCCGACCTTGTACGATGAATTTGAAGCGAGTTATGGGCAAAAACACCTTTAGGATTGCGAAATAGGGATGACGAAATCAAGGATTGCGAAATCTCTTCAAGGGAAGCCGAATGACACCTCCCCCGACCTTGTACGATGAATTTGAAGCGAGTTATGGGCAAAAACACCTTTAGGATTGCGAAATAGTGATGACGAAATCGAGGATTGCGAAATAGTTGTTGTAGCTGAAAAGCGTAGTCCACGAGGAGTCGATTGACCCTATTCGCGATGTTTCAGGTGAAGTTGGAAGCGAATTAGGCGCGAAAAACGGATTATTGCGTAAGGATAATGAAATATTGCGTAATGATGATGAAATTATTATCGATTTTGAAAAGGCTCTTCGAGATAGTTCGAATGGTCATGGACTTGTCCTCGGGCGATGAGTTTAAAGCGAGTTATGTGCAAAAGTGTGACAGACATACAGACGGACGGACGGACGGACGGACGGACGGACGGACGAACGAACGGACGGACAGACAGATTGATTTGGGTTAGGTAGGTAATTATGTACCTGCTCATAAGAGTGGAGGAAATCGCCCCGGCGTGAGTGCACGCACAGTCTGAACATGATAATTTAGCTTTTTTTACTTTTATTTTTGTTGTTTTTGTCCTATAGCCAATGGTCTTTTATAATTTTCTGTGAATCACTTGTAAATATAAAATCTGAGTGAAACTCATTTGTTCTTTCGATATTTCCTCGCTCTCTTTGTTCAACAATGGGAATAAGATAATTCTTACTTGTGATCAAATTTATCCAGTTTGCTCTTCTCCAGCAAGTCTTTTCTCGCGATCGATCGAAGTGTCTCATTGACACCAAGGAGTCGTCGAACTTCTCCCAGTGGCAGAGATGAAAAGTACTTGAAGCTCTGAAATATTCTGTGTCCTTGTTTGTCGAAATTTTTCAATATTTACGTGATTCAGGTGTTCCGTTCAGTTTCGATTTTGCTAATGTTCTTCTCTGATTCAAATCATACGAGGAAGTAGCAAATGATAGGAATAACAAGCCATTTTTGCCGCCATAATGTTCTCTTCTGACTGGAACTCGAGATGTATCACAGAGTTAGCTTATTATGGGAGCGTGACTCTCTCTCTCACAATCCAAAACCATTCTGATCTCTCTCTGACCTCTCTGTCGCATTCTTGTTTTTCAGAGGTCCCGTAGTTAATTGTAATCTTCAAAGTCTAACAAAGCAATACATAGGGATGTTACCATGTCCACATTACATACGCGATTGATTATTATCTATGGTTGACCGGTCAAAAATTCCTTTTCCCATTCTGCGCGCTTTCTAGTTAATCAGAGATACGAGAGATATTGCAGGATAGAGATTAGATTCAATAATATAATTCGTCAATTATATTTTAGATCAATATTCTCAAATGGACTAACGAGTGCGTAAACAAGGCGAACAGCGCAATTGCTCTTCTGATTATTGTCGCCGATTTCGCCGTCAGAATTTTCAAGAACCTAGTTCATGTATCCGTTCCCCTCGGAGTTCATACTCTTATTAAACAATACTAGATCTACAACTCGATTCAACATTGGTTGCTTTCTGGACGATCAAGCCACGTTTTATATGAAAAGAAGTTGGAATGTGGCTTGTGATGACAACGAAGTCTGCGAAATTAATTTTCCAATCATGAAAGCTTGCCAAACATCGTTGCAAATCATCAAGTTTCAGGAGAATATACTTGGCTGGTTCCGTTGTTTTACACAATCGCTTTTCTTTTCGGTGGTGTTTCGGCTGGAATGTATGCTGGATTGATCGCGAAAATTCGTCCAGACAGACAGGTCTCGAAGGATTCAAATCCTTCCTAGTTGCCGGGTATGGGTATTGCGTCTCAGCATTGCCTTGTTTTCTTTCTCTGGCAGGGGAGAGAGTAGGCGAATAGAAAAGAGTGCAGTTATCATCTCTTATCATCTCTAGTGACTACAACTGCTTGCTCCTACTTATTATAAATACATTAGTTCTGATACTGAACATCATAAAAGGCTGTACATTTCAGGCAATTCCGGCGCATTATGTCGTTGGACTTTTTTGTCTGCTCTGGTTCCCACTGTACTCAATCCTCAATCTCCACTTGATATCCATCGATTTTACCTTCTTCATAATCCACGTACTCATTACAAATCTCTCCAATCTTTCATACACCATCGTCACATCTAGCTTGGGATCGATCGCTTATGACCATGCTACCGGTCTCCTTATATCATCGAAAGATTGGTTGTGGGACACTATCGAGAGCCCACTCAAGGAGGATTGGAATTAATGGAATGTATCTATACCGAGTATCTGTTTTCGTGTGATAGTTGCGTACTCGAATAAACAATGCTCATCTGAATACTGTGCGCAAGGTTGGAAAACTAATAGAGAGTTAGTATTCGATCCGATATCTCTTCTTCACATTCACCGACCTGCAAGTACTGTGCTTTGACCGTCATCACTGCGCCTCTCGTATCTATCCGGTCCCATTCGGGGTTGAATCGGCAACAGTCAATGGATTGGTAGTTGAAGACGGGACCGAAGGAGATCTGGAGCAAGAAATCACTCTCACAGAACTCCAAAAATCTAGAGAGTCGGTGCACTTCTTACAAAGATTGTTCGAAATGATTTATTGAAATTAAATCTAGATAGCTTTGGTTGGTTTCAGAGACGAAAAAATGCGCAAACATACAATTGCGGAACCGAATCAGAAAATTGAAATAGTTTGATGTGTAAAAAAAATATCAAATCCTAGAATCGTTGGAGCCGAAATAAAACTCACTATTTCATTGGACACATTCCATCGCGTCTCGGCAATCAGATTGGTGAATTCGGGATACTTCTCGAGCAGTTTATCATAGACAGAGCGATGAACGATCAGTGTTCTGGAAATTTCCGAAATTAAATTGAATCCTCCTTTCCCCTTACTCTTGAATTATTTTCACTCTCTCAAAACGCCTATCAAGCTTTTGCGTCTCAATTTTTGCCACCTTTAGTTACGGTGCCTCAGAGGGGATGCAACTCTAAAAGGATTCTTTGAAAGGACAGAAGGAAGAACCTCACCTCTCTAGTCTCCTTGTCAATGCAATGACGCCGATCAGCTCGAAGACCACATTTCCCAGTCCGGCGCCGTCGTTGAAGGCGAAAAGGTCAACTACGAGGAAGCGTTGGCTACCGTACAATCTGGAAGATGGAAAAGATCAACGAGAGATCAAAGATCAAATTTCTGGTAAATTTTTTTTTAAATCTATCTTTTTCCGATTGAGTATCTTGATGTTTTGAAAGAGAATGAAACAATATGAGTTTCGACAGAGAGATCAAAGATCAAGAACCAAAGATTCAAATTACATACCCATGCATGAGCGTTATCCCGTAGAGATTGTACACGGCGCAGTAGAGAGCCTGCGAGATGACCAGCGCCGCAATATATGGGAAGGCTGGTCGGAAAAGCCGCACCATGCATGGAACTGGGAAATAGGCCATTAGGACCGGGGAATGCAGGTATGAAAAAGGGGGGAAACCCGGGAAAAGGAGCGAGGATATACTGGAAGAGGGTGAAGCTCACGCAACAAGCCTCTTTTGGTAGAACATGCGAAAGAAGAAATGATCAAAACAGCTGTTTCATCCGTTCCGATAAAATACGATTAGACTTTACCTAGACGCGGTTGGCTTTTCGCTATGTGGTCTCTCATACATTCAACTAAACTTCGAAACACGGATTACTGTTTCTCCGAGAGAATGTGTCGAAGTGAGAGAGAGAAGGACCCGTATTTCGAACTACACCCAACCGAGCCAGCCGAGAGAGGGGAGAAGGGGGAGAAAACGAGAATCAACCGCGGGTTGTTGTCAGGGTGATGCTAGTCATAGAGAGGAAAGGGAGATTGAGAGTCAGCGCTCGAAATGCATGAGTAAAGCAGAAATGGAAGAAGTTATCGCCAAAATCCAGTTGAAATGTAATGAAAAAAATTCGAGCAAATGTTGAGCATGTAACACAAGGTTGTCAGTGTAAACAGAAGACAGGAAAAAAGAGAGAAGAAGGGCTAATTCTCTTTGGGTAATTCTCTCGGGCTTCTTCTTTCAGGCAGGAACTTCCCGGAAATGAGAAGCTCGGGTAAATTTTCTACGACCCGAAAACTGCCCAAACCATGAATAAATTGTTTGCTCTCGACGATCGAAAGCCGTATAAGAGTCGCGCGCTGTCACCCCTTAGTCAACCCACCATGTGAGAGATAGGCCATACTAAGGAAGCCTGATTACATTGGACTCTCCCCCATTCCTGTCTCCGAAGTGGTACGTGAAACTCATCTATCGTTTCCCCTCTCTGTCTCCCCCTCCCTTGTCCGATGAGGTCCCTTGAGGCAACATGACGACGTTGCCGTATGTTAGACAGATGAGATAGATCCCTCGTCTGTAAGAGAAACGAGAGAGCACGTGAAATGAGGAGATTCATCACTAGAAGGGAAGATTACCCTCATAAAAGAGGGCCGTATAGCCTTTCCAATTAGTATGGAAGCCCCCCCCCCTCGGCTCATTAAACCCTTCGTCACCCACGTACACTTGGACGCAAATATCAGAAGTCTCGCGGCAAAATATATTTTAAAAAGATCAAAAATTGCAAACGTGCAGTGCGAAATTATGGAAGATGGGAGGAAAAGAGACAGGGAATGGTGATCATTTCAACATAGTCCGGAACAAAATAAGCCACGAGATAGAAATGACATAAAAGTGAGGGATTGCGTTGTATCGACTAGTGATCACAAATCATCATCCATCTCTCCTCGGCGCTAGGTCGGATGAGAACCGTCGGATGGAAACCGACTGGATGAGAACCGGGACCTACCGGATGAGAACTGACCGGATGAGAACTAACTGAATGAGAACTGAGCGTATGAGAACCGATCGGATGAGAACCGACCGGATGAGAACTTTGCGGCCATTCTGCATGAAATTTTGAGGAGATCTCGGGTAGATCACTACCGTATTTCAAAAAGTGTCGGATGAGAACTTTGCGGCCATTCTGCATGATCTACCCGAGATCTCCTCAAAAATTTCATGCAGAATGGCCGCAAAGTTCTCATCCGACACTTTTTCTGTACATCCGATATTTCGCGGCTAGGTTCTCATCCAGCTGGTTCTCATCCGGTGGGTTCTCATCCAGTGGGTTCTCATACGCTCAGTTCTCATCCGGTAGGTCCCGGTTCTCATCCAGTCGGTTCTCATCCGACGGTTCTCATCCGACCTAGCGCCCTCTCCTCTTTGCGCGTACTCTCTCGCTGGACAGAGAAACAATAGGCATAGAATATAGATAAAACGAGATAGTATAGGCAATGAGGAGAGTCGGATGCCGATTTGTCACCACTACTATTGAGAGCTGCCATTTATCTCTGTCCTTGCATTGTTGAATTGTTGAGTGAGCAACCGGTTTGTGAGCAAATCCTTCATTCAGCCAGAGAGAACGAGAAGAGAGATCACAATGAACACGAGACTAAGCTGTAGGATGTCTCTTGACTAGAATGGACAAAGAGAGAGAGGGAAGAGTGAGCGGTGTGAGACGGAATGAGAGGAAAAGAAGAGGTGAAAGTGAAAACTCTTGCGCAAGAGTGAGAGGTTTTGCGCAAGAGTTGAATTGAAAATGAGAGGGTTTTGACGATTTGATTTTTTCCGTGCGAGAAATTTCTGCGTTTGACTATTCTCACTTAACTTTTCCGACAAAAATAGTCTGCACACCCAATTTAAATGTTCTGGGCGCACTACGAGCTCAGTTCCGTTGCCAGTAAACGTGTTATCTTTTCTTTCTTCTGATGTGTGAGCGTGTCCTGACTGACGTTTATCCTATGATAGTTCTGAAATCGATCAACGAAAGGGTAGATCCACTGTCTTACGACTGTGACGACCCATCGACATGCACAGACGTGAGGATACGCTCACACTTCAGTAGAAGAAACTGTACCGGGGCTAGTGAATCCCATCCGCTTTCCCTAGCCATTGTTCTTGGCTAGACACTAACCCACACTAATCAACCTGTTTCACTTTTCCTATCACCTTGCCCTTTTGCGTCCCTATAAATGCCGCCGTCTCATTCCATCGAGGTCTGATCATTGGATAAAAATGATACCAAGTCGCCTAAAGTCCCGCTACACCACGTCAGATCTGGATTAGCCGACCGTCGCGGCTTTTCCAGTGAATGGAGATCCCGTTTGGAGAGAGGAGTCGCCCTTCGACGCACACCTGGCGACTCCTCACGGGGGAGTTCTGGCCTCCCCCACCCCTGGTGTGGCCGCACCAGGGTGAACTCCCGTCCAAGCACACCTACTGACTACTTGACCACGATCGGATTACGACTAGTTCTTCGGCAGCTACCCGCCAACGCAAAGGAAGCGACTCCCGGTGCGAGACAGACCGAGTTACGCCCACCACAGCACTCCAGTCGTCATTGTCGAAAGGGGCCTCTGGAGTGCCGTGCCATACAGCGGGAGCCGTGGGAGATGCCGCGCTACTTCTCAGAGAGGAATAGCATTCGGGAGGACAAGAGAGGCAGTTGATTTCTCCACCGACGGATGGAATCGACTGGATAGAATGGATGGATTACGAAGCTTCGTCTCGTCTGCTGGAGGATGGATATGTGCAAGTGCATCGCCGAGCGGAGGACGACTATTATAATTCGGTGTGCTACTATATTGATGCTCAATTAGGCTAAGAGAGCCCCATAGAGAGAGACAAGAGAGCCCCCATACAGATATCAGGCCAACAGAGCCCACACAGACAATAGACCAAGAGAACCCCAAAGAGAGAGAGAGGAGTATCAGTGATTTTTCATCCCCAGTCAGATATTAATTCGAATGCATTCGTGAATCCCATCCCATTCTTCCTTCCGTAATCCATCGCTTGTCAGTTGGTTTTTTCCACATTTGTTGTATCTTTTAGGCGCCTTGGTTCCATTATCCAATTCTCCGTCCACTTACTTGTTTCCTTTAGTTCTTTATCACCTGTGAACTCGAGGTTTTCTTGTATTTTATGACTACAGTATCATTCGGTTCAATGAGGCCATTGAACATAGGGGGGAATAGGATGTACTGGGGCTAGTGAATCCCATCCGCTTTCCCTAACCATTGTTCTTGGCTAGACACTTACCCACACTAATAAACCTGTTTCACTTTCCCTTTCACCTTGCCCTTTTGCGTCCCTATAAATGCCGCCGTCTCATTCCATCGAGGTCGGATCATTGGATAAAGATGATACCAAGTCGCCTATAGTCCCGCTACACCACGACAGATCTGGATTAGCCGACCGTCGCGGCTTTTTCAGTGAAAAACAAAGAAGACGTGTACAGGCAACGAAACTGGGCGCGTAGTGCGGGAAGAACATGCAAATTAAGTGGGCAGACTAATTTGTGACAGTAAAGTTAAGTGAGAATAGGCAAAAGCAGAAAGATCGAGCGAAAACCATTCAAAACGCATTCATTTGCAATTCAACTCTTGCGCAAGAGCTCTCACTCTTGCTCAAGAGTTTTCATTTCCCCTCTCCTCTTCGCTCATTTTCATTCCTCGCCGCGCGAGAGCGGCAGTCTTCCTTTCACTCTTCCTTTGTCCACTCTACTCTTCACTCCTTTATTTGTGGTCGTATGTTCGAAAAGGAATTAAAGACGGGCTCCCATGAACTCCAAAATTGGAATAGCATAGTGTATTCGTCTAATGCTCTCGCTACAGTACACCATGACGCTCCCATGTTCACTCGCCTTCCGTAATCCATGATGATATGTCGGCGTACACTGTGAAAAGATCTAACGATTGAAAATCATTATTTATCAAATTTAGAACAAAAATACAAGAGATACGACACCCAGTCTCCCTTAGGAGACCGTCGCCGTTGTCTCATCGTTCTTTTTATTTTTTACTGGCAACGCTCTACAAAGTGCATCAAGGAAAACAAACATTAACCGTCATGAAAAATCTTTTATTTGATTTTCAGGCTCACCACGACGATTTCATAAATCTCGCTGGTGAATATTAGGACAAATCTGGAGGGACGATCATTGATGAAGAAATTCATCTTATCATGCTGAACACTCAGGTGAGCATGTGATTTTTCAGACTCGAAGACGTATTTGTTGTCCATAGTCAGCACTACATAGAGAACACTCAAAGGAGAGAGAATGCGAGACGAACATACGAATTCACAGCGCGGCCCTGTCGCCTAGTCATACCCTAGCGCTAGCCTAGCTATGCCTCCGCGCTACGGTCAGAGCACTACATAGAGAACACTCAAAGGAGAGAGAGTGCGAGACGAACATACGAATTCACAGCGCGGCCCTGTCGCCTAGTCATTTACATTTACAAGGGATCGGTCTTCTTTCCATTCACAGACCCAAGAGATTGGCTGGAGAAAGGGTTGCGATCATCCAGGACGATAGGACTTGATGTAGAGTGTTCATTGTTGATGATGGAAGAAGGCTCCCGTGATTTTAGAACTGAGTCCACCAAACTCGAGTCATCAATCGCGAAACGAGACTCGACGAGAATGGTATCTGAGGGACCAAACATCAGACCTAGCGCCTAGTCATACCCTAGCGCTAGCCTAGCTATGCCTCCGCGCTACGGTTAGAGCACTACATAGAGAACACTCACAGGAGAGAGAATGCGAGACGAACATACGAATTCACAGCGCGGCCCTGTCGCCTAGTCATACCCTAGCGCTAGCCAAGCTATGCCTCCGCGCTACGGTTAGAGCACTACATAGAGAACACTAAAAGGAGAGAGAGAGGGCGAGACGAACATACGAATTCACAGGGCGGCCCTGTCGCCTAGTCATACCCTAGCGCTAGCCTAGCTATGTCTCCGCGCTACGGTTAGAGCACTACACAGAGAACACTCAAAGGAGAGAGAATGCGAGACGAACATACGAATTCACAGCGCGGCCCTGTCGCCTAGTCATACCCTAGCGCTAGCCTAGCTATGCCTCCGCGCTACGGTTAGAGCACTACACAGAGAACACTCAAAGGAGAGAGAATGCGAGACGAACATACGAATTCACAGCGCGGCCCTGTCGCCTAGTCATACCCTAGCGCTAGCCAAGCTATGCCTCCGCGCTACGGTTAGAGCACTTCATAGAGAACAATCAAAGGAGAGAGAGAGAACGAGACGAACATACGAATTCACAGCGCGGTCCTCTCGCCTAGTCATACCCTAGCGCTAGCCTAGCTATGCCTCCGCGCTACGGTTAGAGCACTACATAGAGAACACTAAAAGGAGAGAGAGAGTGCGAGACGAACATACGAATTCATAGCGCGGCCCTGTCGCCTAGTCATACCCTAGCGCTAGCCTAGCTATACCTCCGCGCTACGGTTAGAGCACTACATAGAGAACAATCAAAGGAGAGAGAGAGAGCGAGACGAACATACGAATTCACAGCGCGGTCCTCTCGCCTAGTCTTACCCTAGCGCTAGCCTAGCTATGCCTCCGCGCTACGGTCAGAGCACTACATAGAGAACACTCAAAGGAGAGAGAGTGCGAGACGAACATACGAATTCACAGCGCGGCCCTGTCGCCTAGTCATACCCTAGCGCTAGCCTAGCTATGCCTCCGCGCTACGGTTAGAGCACTACATAGAGAACACTCAAAGGAGAGAGAATGCGAGACGAACATACGAATTCACAGCGCGGCCCTGTCGCCTAGTCATACCCTAGCGCTAGCCTAGCTATGCCTCCGCGCTACGGTTAGAGCACTACATAGAGAACAATCAAAGGAGAGAGAATGCGAGACGAACATACGAATTCACAGCGCGGCCCTGTCGCCTAGTCATACCCTAGCGCTAGCCTAGCTATGCCTCCGCGCTACGGTTAGAGCACTACATAGAGAACACTCAAAGGAGAGAGAATGCGAGACGAACATACGAATTCACAGCGCGGCCCTGTCGCCTAGTCATACCCTAGCGCTAGCCTAGCTATGCCTCCGCGCTACGGTTAGAGCACTACATAGAGAACACTCAAAGGAGAGAGAATGCGAGACGAACATACGAATTCACAGCGCGGCCCTGTCGCCTAGTCATACCCTAGCGCTTGCCTAGCTATGCCTCCGCGCTACGGTTAGAGCACTTCATAGAGAACAATCAAAGGAGAGAGAGAGAACGAGACGAACATACGAATTCACAGCGCGGTCCTCTCGCCTAGTCATACCCTAGCGCTAGCCTAGCTATGCCTCCGCGCTACGGTCAGAGCACTACATAGAGAACAATCAAAGGAGAGAGAATGCGAGACGAACATACGAATTCACAGCGCGGCCCTGTCGCCTAGTCATACCCTAGCGCGAGCCTAGCTATGCCTCCGCGCTACGGTTAGAGCACTACATAGAGAACACTCAAAGGAGAGAGAATGCGAGACGAACATACGAATTCACAGCGCGGCCCTGTCGCCTAGTCATACCCTAGCGCTTGCCTAGCTATGCCTCCGCGCTACGGTTAGAGCACTTCATAGAGAACAATCAAAGGAGAGAGAGAGAACGAGACGAACATACGAATTCACAGCGCGGCCCCGTCGCCTAGTCATACCCTAGCGCTTGCCTAGCTATGCCTCCGCGCTACGGTTAGAGCACTTCATAGAGAACAATCAAAGGAGAGAGAGAGAACGAGACGAACATACGAATTCACAGCGCGGTCCTCTCGCCTAGTCATACCCTAGCGCTAGCCTAGCTATGCCTCCGCGCTACGGTCAGAGCACTAGTTAGAGAACACACACACGAGAGAGAGTGCGAGACGAACATACGAATTCACAGCGCGGCCCTGTCGCCTAGTCATACCCTAGCGCTAGCCAAGCTATGCCTCCGCGCTACGGTTAGAGCACTACATAGAGAACACTCAAAGGAGAGAGAATGCGAGACGAACATACGAATTCACAGCGCGGCCCTGTCGCCTAGTCATACCCTAGCGCTTGCCTAGCTATGCCTCCGCGCTACGGTTAGAGCACTTCATAGAGAACAATCAAAGGAGAGAGAGAGAACGAGACGAACATATGAATTCACAGCGCGGTCCTCTCGCCTAGTCATACCCTAGCGCTAGCCTAGCTATGCCTCCGCGCTACGGTCAGAGCACTAGTTAGAGAACACACACACGAGAGAGAGTGCGAGACGAACATACGAATTCACAGCGCGGCCCTGTCGCCTAGTCATACCCTAGCGCTAGCCTAGCTATGCCTCCGCGCTACGGTTAGAGCACTACACAGAGAACACTCAAAGGAGAGAGAATGCGAGACGAACATACGAATTCACAGCGCGGCCCTGTCGCCTAGTCATACCCTAGCGCTAGCCTAGCTATACCTCCGCGCTACGGTTAGAGCACTACATAGAGAACAATCAAAGGAGAGAGAGAGAGCGAGACGAACATACGAATTCACAGCGCGGTCCTCTCGCCTAGTCATACCCTAGCGCTAGCCTAGCTATGCCTCCGCGCTACGGTCAGAGCGCTACATAGAGAACACTCAAAGGAGAGAGAGTGCGAGACGAACATACGAATTCACAGCGCGGCCCTGTCGCCTAGTCATACCCTAGCGCTAGCCTAGCTATGCCTCCGCGCTACGGTTAGAGCACTACATAGAGAACACTCAAAGGAGAGAGAATGCGAGACGAACATACGAATTCACAGCGCGGCCCTGTCGCCTAGTCATACCCTAGCGCTAGCCTAGCTATGCCTCCGCGCTACGGTTAGAGCGCTACATAGAGAACAATCAAAGGAGAGAGAGAGAGCGAGACGAACATACGAATTCACAGCGCGGTCCTCTCGCCTAGTCATACCCTAGCGCTAGCCTAGCTATGCCTCCGCGCTACGGTCAGAGCACTAGTTAGAGAACACACACACGAGAGAGAGTGCGAGACGAACATATGAATTCACAGCGCGGCCCTGTCGCCTAGTCATACCCTAGCGCTAGCCTAGCTATGCCTCCGCGCTACGGTCAGAGCGCTACATAGAGAACACTCAAAGGAGAGAGAGTGCGAGACGAACATACGAATTCACAGCGCGGCCCTGTCGCCTAGTCATACCCTAGCGCTAGCCTAGCTATGCCTCCGCGCTACGGTTAGAGCACTACATAGAGAACACTCAAAGGAGAGAGAATGCGAGACGAACATACGAATTCACAGCGCGGCCCTGTCGCCTAGTCATACCATAGCGCTAGCCTAGCTATGCCTCCGCGCTACGGTTAGAGCACTACATAGAGAACACTCAAAGGAGAGAGAGTGCGAGACGAACATACGAATTCACAGCGCGGCCCTGTCGCCTAGTCATACCCTAGCGCTAGCCTAGCTATACCTCCGCGCTACGGTTAGAGCACTACATAGAGAACACTCAAAGGAGAGAGAGTGCGAGACGAACATACGAATTCACAGCGCGGCCCTGTCGCCTAGTCATACCCTAGCGCTAGCCTAGCTATGCCTCCGCGCTACGGTTAGAGCACTACACAGAGAACACTCAAAGGAGAGAGAATGCGAGACGAACATACGAATTCACAGCGCGGCCCTGTCGCCTAGTCATACCCTAGCGCTAGCCTAGCTATGCCTCCGCGCTACGATTAGAGCACTACATAGAGAACACTCAAAGGAGAGAGAGTGCGAGACGAACATACGAATTCACAGCGCGGCCCTGTCGCCTAGTCATACCCTAGCGCTAGCCTAGCTATGCCTCCGCGCTACGGTCAGAGCACTACATAGAGAACACTCAAAGGAGAGAGAGTGCGAGACGAACATACGAATTCACAGCGCGGCCCTGTCGCCTAGTCATACCCTAGCGCTAGCCTAGCTATGCCTCCACGCTACGGTTAGAGCACTACATAGAGAACACTAAAAGGAGAGAGAGAGAGCGAGACGAACATACGAATTCACAGCGCTGCCCTCTCGCCTAGTCATACCCTAGCGCTAGCCTAGCTATACCTCCGCGCTACGGTTAGAGCACTAGTTAGAGAACACACACACGAGAGAGAGAGCGAGACGAACATACGAATTCACAGCGCGGCCCTTTCGCCTAGTCATACCCTAGCGCTAGCCTAGCTATGCCTCCGCGCTACGGTCAGAGCACTAGTTAGAGAACACTCAAAGGAGAGAGAGAGAGCGAGACGAACATACGAATTCACAGCGCGGCCCTCTCGCCTAGTCATACCCTAGCGCTAGCCTAGCTATGCCTCCGCGCTACGGTTAGAGCACTACATAGAGAACACTCAAAGGAGAGAGAGTGCGAGACGAACATACGAATTCACAGCGCGGTCCTCTCGCCTAGTCATACCCTAGCGCTAGCCTAGCTATGCCTCCGCGCTACGGTCAGAGCACTAGTCAGAGAACACACACACGAGAGAGAGTGCGAGACGAACATACGAATTCACAGCGCGGCCCTGTCGCCTAGTCATACCCTAGCGTTAGCCTAGCTATGCCTCCGCGCTACGGTTAGAGCACTACACAGAGAACACTCAAAGGAGAGAGAATGCGAGACGAACATACGAATTCACAGCGCGGCCCTGTCGCCTAGTCATACCCTAGCGCTAGCCTAGCTATACCTCCGCGCTACGGTTAGAGCACTACATAGAGAACAATCAAAGGAGAGAGAGAGAGCGAGACGAACATACGAATTCACAGCGCGGTCCTCTCGCCTAGTCATACCCTAGCGCTAGCCTAGCTATGCCTCCGCGCTACGGTCAGAGCGCTACATAGAGAACACTCAAAGGAGAGAGAGTGCGAGACGAACATACGAATTCACAGCGCGGCCCTGTCGCCTAGTCATACCCTAGCGCTAGCCTAGCTATGCCTCCGCGCTACGGTTAGAGCACTACATAGAGAACACTCAAAGGAGAGAGAATGCGAGACGAACATACGAATTCACAGCGCGGCCCTGTCGCCTAGTCATACCCTAGCGCTAGCCTAGCTATGCCTCCGCGCTACGGTTAGAGCACTACATAGAGAACAATCAAAGGAGAGAGAGAGAGCGAGACGAACATACGAATTCACAGCGCGGCCCTGTCGCCTAGTCATACCATAGCGCTAGCCTAGCTATGCCTCCGCGCTACGGTTAGAGCACTACATAGAGAACACTCAAAGGAGAGAGAGTGCGAGACGAACATACGAATTCACAGCGCGGCCCTGTCGCCTAGTCATACCCTAGCGCTAGCCTAGCTATGCCTCCGCGCTACGGTCAGAGCACTAGTTAGAGAACACACACACGAGAGAGAGTGCGAGACGAACATATGAATTCACAGCGCGGCCCTGTCGCCTAGTCATACCCTAGCGCTAGCCTAGCTATGCCTCCGCGCTACGGTAAGAGCACTACACAGAGAACACTCAAAGGAGAGAGAGAGAGCGAGACGAACATACGAATTCACAGCGCGGCCCTGTCGCCTAGTCATACCATAGCGCTAGCCTAGCTATGCCTCCGCGCTACGGTTAGAGCACTACATAGAGAACACTCAAAGGAGAGAGAGTGCGAGACGAACATACGAATTCACAGCGCGGCCCTGTCGCCTAGTCATACCCTAGCGCTAGCCTAGCTATGCCTCCGCGCTACGGTCAGAGCACTAGTTAGAGAACACACACACGAGAGAGAGTGCGAGACGAACATATGAATTCACAGCGCGGCCCTGTCGCCTAGTCATACCCTAGCGCTAGCCTAGCTATGCCTCCGCGCTACGGTAAGAGCACTACACAGAGAACACTCAAAGGAGAGAGAGAGAGCGAGACGAACATACGAATTCACAGCGCGGCCCTGTCGCCTAGTCATACCATAGCGCTAGCCTAGCTATGCCTCCGCGCTACGGTTAGAGCACTACATAGAGAACACTCAAAGGAGAGAGAGTGCGAGACGAACATACGAATTCACAGCGCGGCCCTGTCGCCTAGTCATACCCTAGCGCTAGCCTAGCAATACCTCCGCGCTACGGTTAGAGCACTACATAGAGAACAATCAAAGGAGAGAGAGAGAGCGAGACGAACATACGAATTCACAGCGCGGTCCTCTCGCCTAGTCATACCCTAGCGCTAGCCTAGCTATGCCTCCGCGCTACGGTCAGAGCACTACATAGAGAACACTCAAAGGAGAGAGAGTGCGAGACGAACATACGAATTCACAGCGCGGCCCTGTCGCCTAGTCATACCCTAGCGCTAGCCTAGCTATGCCTCCGCGCTACGGTTAGAGCACTACACAGAGAACACTCAAAGGAGAGAGAATGCGAGACGAACATACGAATTCACAGCGCGGCCCTGTCGCCTAGTCATACCCTAGCGCTAGCCTAGCTATGCCTCCGCGCTACGATTAGAGCACTACATAGAGAACACTCAAAGGAGAGAGAGTGCGAGACGAACATACGAATTCACAGCGCGGCCCTGTCGCCT
The DNA here is from genome assembly GCA_036245825.1 of Pristionchus entomophagus. Classification (NCBI taxonomy): domain Eukaryota; kingdom Metazoa; phylum Nematoda; class Chromadorea; order Rhabditida; family Neodiplogasteridae; genus Pristionchus; species Pristionchus entomophagus. Next base: position 13,395,876 of record BTSX01000001.1, read on the forward strand.
AGTCATACCCTAGAGCTAGCCTAGCTATGCCTCCGCGCTACGGTCAGAGCACTACATAGAGAACACTCAAAGGAGAGAGAGTGCGAGACGAACATACGAATTCACAGCGCGGCCCTGTCGCCTAGTCATACCCTAGCGCTAGCCTAGCTATGCCTCCGCGCTACGGTCAGAGCACTACATAAAGAACACTCAAAGGAGAGAGAGTGCGAGACGAACATACGAATTCACAGTGCGGCCCTGTCGCCTAGTCATACCCTAGCGCTAGCCTAGCTATGCCTCCACGCTACGGTTAGAGCACTACATAGAGAACACTAAAAGGAGAGAGAATGCGAGACGAACATACGAATTCACAGCGCGGCCCTGTCGCCTAGTCATACCCTAGCGCTAGCCTAGCTATGCCTCCGCGCTACGGTCAGAGCACTACATAGAGAACACTCAAAGGAGAGAGAGTGCGAGACGAACATACGAATTCACAGCGCGGTCCTCTCGCCTAGTCATACCCTAGCGCTAGCCTAGCTATACCTCCGCGCTACGGTTAGAGCACTACATAGAGAACAATCAAAGGAGAGAGAGAGAGCGAGACGAACATACGAATTCACAGCGCGGTCCTCTCGCCTAGTCATACCCTAGCGCTAGCCTAGCTATGCCTCCGCGCTACGGTCAGAGCGCTACATAGAGAACACTCAAAGGAGAGAGAGTGCGAGACGAACATACGAATTCACAGCGCGGCCCTGTCGCCTAGTCATACCCTAGCGCTAGCCTAGCTATGCCTCCGCGCTACGGTTAGAGCACTACATAGAGAACACTCAAAGGAGAGAGAATGCGAGACGAACATACGAATTCACAGCGCGGCCCTGTCGCCTAGTCATACCCTAGCGCTAGCCTAGCTATGCCTCCGCGCTACGGTTAGAGCACTACATAGAGAACACTCAAAGGAGAGAGAGTGCGAGACGAACATACGAATTCACAGCGCGGCCCTGTCGCCTAGTCATACCCTAGCGCTTGCTTAGCTATGCCTCCGCGCTTCGGTTAGAGCACTTCATAGAGAACAATCAAAGGAGAGAGAGAGAGCGAGACGAACATACGAATTCACAGCGCGGTCCTCTCGCCTAGTCATACCCTAGCGCTAGCCTAGCTATGCCTCCGCGCTACGGTCAGAGCACTAGTTAGAGAACACACACACGAGAGAGAGTGCGAGACGAACATACGAATTCACAGCGCGGCCCTGTCGCCTAGTCATACCCTAGCGCTAGCCTAGCTATGCCTCCGCGCTACGGTTAGAGCACTACACAGAGAACACTCAAAGGAGAGAGAATGCGAGACGAACATACGAATTCACAGCGCGGCCCTGTCGCCTAGTCATACCCTAGCGCTAGCCTAGCTATGCCTCCGTGCTACGGTTAGAGCACTACATAGAGAACAATCAAAGGAGAGAGAGAGAGCGAGACGAACATACGAATTCACAGCGCGGTCCTCTCGCCTAGTCATACCCTAGCGCTAGCCTAGCTATGCCTCCGCGCTACGGTCAGAGCACTAGTTAGAGAACACACACACGAGAGAGAGTGCGAGACGAACATACGAATTCACAGCGCGGCCCTGTCGCCTAGTCATACCCTAGCGCTAGCCTAGCTATGCCTCCGCGCTACGGTTAGAGCACTACACAGAGAACACTCAAAGGAGAGAGAATGCGAGACGAACATACGAATTCACAGCGCGGCCCTGTCGCCTAGTCATACCCTAGCGCTAGCCTAGCTATGCCTCCGTGCTACGGTTAGAGCACTACATAGAGAACAATCAAAGGAGAGAGAGAGAGCGAGACGAACATACGAATTCACAGCGCGGTCCTCTCGCCTAGTCATACCCTAGCGCTAGCCTAGCTATGCCTCCGCGCTACGGTCAGAGCACTAGTTAGAGAACACACACACGAGAGAGAGTGCGAGACGAACATATGAATTCACAGCGCGGCCCTGTCGCCTAGTCATACCCTAGCGCTAGCCTAGCTATGCCTCCGCGCTACGGTTAGAGCACTACACAGAGAACACTCAAAGGAGAGAGAGAGAGCGAGACGAACATACGAATTCACAGCGCGGCCCTGTCGCCTAGTCATACCATAGCGCTAGCCTAGCTATGCCTCCGCGCTACGGTTAGAGCACTACATAGAGAACACTCAAAGGAGAGAGAGTGCGAGACGAACATACGAATTCACAGCGCGGCCCTGTCGCCTAGTCATACCCTAGCGCTAGCCTAGCTATACCTCCGCGCTACGGTTAGAGCACTACATAGAGAACAATCAAAGGAGAGAGAGAGAGCGAGACGAACATACGAATTCACAGCGCGGTCCTCTCGCCTAGTCATACCCTAGCGCTAGCCTAGCTATGCCTCCGCGCTACGGTCAGAGCACTACATAGAGAACACTCAAAGGAGAGAGAGTGCGAGACGAACATACGAATTCACAGCGCGGCCCTGTCGCCTAGTCATACCCTAGCGCTAGCCTAGCTATGCCTCCGCGCTACGGTTAGAGCACTACACAGAGAACACTCAAAAGAGAGAGAATGCGAGACGAACATACGAATTCACAGCGCGGCCCTGTCGCCTAGTCATACCCTAGCGCTAGCCTAGCTATGCCTCCGCGCTACGATTAGAGCACTACATAGAGAACACTCAAAGGAGAGAGAGTGCGAGACGAACATACGAATTCACAGCGCGGCCCTGTCGCCTAGTCATACCCTAGCGCTAGCCTAGCTATGCCTCCGCGCTACGGTCAGAGCACTACATAGAGAACACTAAAAGGAGAGAGAATGCGAGACGAACATACGAATTCACAGCGCGGCCCTGTCGCCTAGTCATACCCTAGCGCTAGCCTAGCTATGCCTCCGCGCTACGGTTAGAGCACTACATAGAGAACAATCAAAGGAGAGAGAATGCGAGACGAACATACGAATTCACAGCGCGGCCCTGTCGCCTAGTCATACCCTAGCGCTAGCCTAGCTATGCCTCCGCGCTACGGTTAGAGCACTACATAGAGAACACTCAAAGGAGAGAGAGTGCGAGACGAACATACGAATTCACAGCGCGGCCCTGTCGCCTAGTCATACCCTAGCGCTTGCTTAGCTATGCCTCCGCGCTACGGTTAGAGCACTTCATAGAGAACAATCAAAGGAGAGAGAGAGAGCGAGACGAACATACGAATTCACAGCGCGGTCCTCTCGCCTAGTCATACCCTAGCGCTAGCCTAGCTATGCCTCCGCGCTACGGTCAGAGCACTAGTTAGAGAACACACACACGAGAGAGAGTGCGAGACGAACATACGAATTCACAGCGCGGCCCTGTCGCCTAGTCATACCCTAGCGCTAGCCTAGCTATGCCTCCGCGCTACGGTTAGAGCACTACACAGAGAACACTCAAAGGAGAGAGAATGCGAGACGAACATACGAATTCACAGCGCGGCCCTGTCGCCTAGTCATACCCTAGCGCTAGCCTAGCTATACCTCCGCGCTACGGTTAGAGCACTACATAGAGAACAATCAAAGGAGAGAGAGAGAGCGAGACGAACATATGAATTCACAGCGCGGTCCTCTCGCCTAGTCATACCCTAGCGCTAGCCTAGCTATGCCTCCTCGCTACGGTCAGAGCGCTACATAGAGAACACTCAAAGGAGAGAGAATGCGAGACGAACATACGAATTCACAGCGCGGCCCTGTCGCCTAGTCATACCCTAGCGCTAGCCTAGCTATGCCTCCGCGCTACGGTTAGAGCACTACATAGAGAACACTCAAAGGAGAGAGAGTGCGAGACGAACATACGAATTCACAGCGCGGCCCTGTCGCCTAGTCATACCCTAGCGCTAGCCTAGCTATACCTCCGCGCTACGGTTAGAGCACTACATAGAGAACAATCAAAGGAGAGAGAGAGAGCGAGACGAACATATGAATTCACAGCGCGGTCCTCTCGCCTAGTCATACCCTAGCGCTAGCCTAGCTATGCCTCCGCGCTACGGTCAGAGCACTAGTTAGAGAACACACACACGAGAGAGAGTGCGAGACGAACATACGAATTCACAGCGCGGCCCTGTCGCCTAGTCATACCCTAGCGCTAGCCTAGCTATGCCTCCGCGCTACGGTTAGAGCACTACACAGAGAACACTCAAAGGAGAGAGAGAGAGCGAGACGAACATACGAATTCACAGCGCGGCCCTGTCGCCTAGTCATACCATAGCGCTAGCCTAGCTATGCCTCCGCGCTACGGTTAGAGCACTACATAGAGAACACTCAAAGGAGAGAGAGTGCGAGACGAACATACGAATTCACAGCGCGGCCCTGTCGCCTAGTCATACCCTAGCGCTAGCCTAGCTATACCTCCGCGCTACGGTTAGAGCACTACATAGAGAACAATCAAAGGAGAGAGAGAGAGCGAGACGAACATACGAATTCACAGCGCGGTCCTCTCGCCTAGTCATACCCTAGCGCTAGCCTAGCTATGCCTCCGCGCTACGGTCAGAGCACTACATAGAGAACACTCAAAGGAGAGAGAGTGCGAGACGAACATACGAATTCACAGCGCGGCCCTGTCGCCTAGTCATACCCTAGCGCTAGCCTAGCTATGCCTCCGCGCTACGGTTAGAGCACTACACAGAGAACACTCAAAAGAGAGAGAATGCGAGACGAACATACGAATTCACAGCGCGGCCCTGTCGCCTAGTCATACCCTAGCGCTAGCCTAGCTATGCCTCCGCGCTACGATTAGAGCACTACATAGAGAACACTCAAAGGAGAGAGAGTGCGAGACGAACATACGAATTCACAGCGCGGCCCTGTCGCCTAGTCATACCCTAGCGCTAGCCTAGCTATGCCTCCGCGCTACGGTCAGAGCACTACATAGAGAACACTAAAAGGAGAGAGAATGCGAGACGAACATACGAATTCACAGCGCGGCCCTGTCGCCTAGTCATACCCTAGCGCTAGCCTAGCTATGCCTCCGCGCTACGGTTAGAGCACTACATAGAGAACAATCAAAGGAGAGAGAATGCGAGACGAACATACGAATTCACAGCGCGGCCCTGTCGCCTAGTCATACCCTAGCGCTAGCCTAGCTATGCCTCCGCGCTACGGTTAGAGCACTACATAGAGAACACTCAAAGGAGAGAGAGTGCGAGACGAACATACGAATTCACAGCGCGGCCCTGTCGCCTAGTCATACCCTAGCGCTTGCTTAGCTATGCCTCCGCGCTACGGTTAGAGCACTTCATAGAGAACAATCAAAGGAGAGAGAGAGAGCGAGACGAACATACGAATTCACAGCGCGGTCCTCTCGCCTAGTCATACCCTAGCGCTAGCCTAGCTATGCCTCCGCGCTACGGTCAGAGCACTAGTTAGAGAACACACACACGAGAGAGAGTGCGAGACGAACATACGAATTCACAGCGCGGCCCTGTCGCCTAGTCATACCCTAGCGCTAGCCTAGCTATGCCTCCGCGCTACGGTTAGAGCACTACACAGAGAACACTCAAAGGAGAGAGAATGCGAGACGAACATACGAATTCACAGCGCGGCCCTGTCGCCTAGTCATACCCTAGCGCTAGCCTAGCTATACCTCCGCGCTACGGTTAGAGCACTACATAGAGAACAATCAAAGGAGAGAGAGAGAGCGAGACGAACATATGAATTCACAGCGCGGTCCTCTCGCCTAGTCATACCCTAGCGCTAGCCTAGCTATGCCTCCTCGCTACGGTCAGAGCGCTACATAGAGAACACTCAAAGGAGAGAGAATGCGAGACGAACATACGAATTCACAGCGCGGCCCTGTCGCCTAGTCATACCCTAGCGCTAGCCTAGCTATGCCTCCGCGCTACGGTTAGAGCACTACATAGAGAACAATCAAAGGAGAGAGAATGCGAGACGAACATACGAATTCACAGCGCGGCCCTGTCGCCTAGTCATACCCTAGCGCTAGCCTAGCTATGCCTCCGCGCTACGGTTAGAGCACTACATAGAGAACACTCAAAGGAGAGAGAGTGCGAGACGAACATACGAATTCACAGCGCGGCCCTGTCGCCTAGTCATACCCTAGCGCTAGCCTAGCTATGCCTCCGCGCTACGGTTAGAGCACTACATAGAGAACACTCAAAGGAGAGAGAGTGCGAGACGAACATACGAATTCACAGCGCGGCCCTGTCGCCTAGTCATACCCTAGCGCTAGCCTAGCTATACCTCCGCGCTACGGTTAGAGCACTACATAGAGAACAATCAAAGGAGAGAGAGAGAGCGAGACGAACATATGAATTCACAGCGCGGTCCTCTCGCCTAGTCATACCCTAGCGCTAGCCTAGCTATGCCTCCTCGCTACGGTCAGAGCGCTACATAGAGAACACTCAAAGGAGAGAGAATGCGAGACGAACATACGAATTCACAGCGCGGCCCTGTCGCCTAGTCATACCCTAGCGCTAGCCTAGCTATGCCTCCGCGCTACGGTCAGAGCACTACATAGAGAACACTCAAAGGAGAGAGAGTGCGAGACGAACATACGAATTCACAGCGCGGCCCTGTCGCCTAGTCATACCCTAGCGCTAGCCTAGCTATGCCTCCGCGCTACGGTCAGAGCACTACATAGAGAACACTCAAAGGAGAGAGAGTGCGAGACGAACATACGAATTCACAGCGCGGCCCTGTCGCCTAGTCATACCCTAGCGCTAGCCTAGCTATGCCTCCACGCTACGGTTAGAGCACTACATAGAGAACACTAAAAGGAGAGAGAGAGAGCGAGACGAACATACGAATTCACAGCGCTGCCCTCTCGCCTAGTCATACCCTAGCGCTAGCCTAGCTATGCCTCCGCGCTACGGTTAGAGCACTAGTTAGAGAACACACACACGAGAGAGAGAGCGAGACGAACATACGAATTCACAGCGCGGCCCTTTCGCCTAGTCATACCCTAGCGCTAGCCTAGCTATGCCTCCGCGCTACGGTCAGAGCACTAGTTAGAGAACACTCAAAGGAGAGAGAGAGAGCGAGACGAACATACGAATTCACAGCGCGGCCCTCTCGCCTAGTCATACCCTAGCGCTAGCCTAGCTATGCCTCCGCGCTACGGTTAGAGCACTACATAGAGAACACTCAAAGGAGAGAGAGTGCGAGACGAACATACGAATTCACAGCGCGGCCCTCTCGCCTAGTCATACCCTAGCGCTAGCCTAGCTATGCCTCCGCGCTACGGTCAGAGCACTAGTTAGAGAACACACACACGAGAGAGAGTGCGAGACGAACATACGAATTCACAGCGCGGCCCTGTCGCCTAGTCATACCCTAGCGCTAGCCTAGCTATGCCTCCGCGCTACGGTTAGAGCACTACACAGAGAACACTCAAAGGAGAGAGAATGCGAGACGAACATACGAATTCACAGCGCGGCCCTGTCGCCTAGTCATACCCTAGCGCTAGCCTAGCTATGCCTCCGCGCTACAGTTAGAGCACTACATAGAGAACACACACACGAGAGAGAGAGCGAGACGAACATACGAATTCACAGCGCGGCCCTGTCGCCTAGTCATACCCTAGCGCTAGCCTAGCTATGCCTCCACGCTACGGTTAGAGCACTACATAGAGAACACTAAAAGGAGAGAGAGAGAGCGAGACGAACATACGAATTCACAGCGCTGCCCTCTCGCCTAGTCATACCCTAGCGCTAGCCTAGCTATGCCTCCGCGCTACGGTTAGAGCACTAGTTAGAGAACACACACACGAGAGAGAGAGCGAGACGAACATACGAATTCACAGCGCGGCCCTTTCGCCTAGTCATACCCTAGCGCTAGCCTAGCTATGCCTCCGCGCTACGGTCAGAGCACTAGTTAGAGAACACTTAAAGGAGAGAGAGAGAGCGAGACGAACATACGAATTCACAGCGCGGCCCTCTCGCCTAGTCATACCCTAGCGCTAGCCTAGCTATGCCTCCGCGCTACGGTTAGAGCACTACATAGAGAACACTCAAAGGAGAGAGAGTGCGAGACGAACATACGAATTCACAGCGCGGTCCTCTCGCCTAGTCATACCCTAGCGCTAGCCTAGCTATGCCTCCGCGCTACGGTCAGAGCACTAGTTAGAGAACACACACACGAGAGAGAGTGCGAGACGAACATACGAATTCACAGCGCGGCCCTGTCGCCTAGTCATACCCTAGCGCTAGCCTAGCTATGCCTCCGCGCTACGGTTAGAGCACTACACAGAGAACACTCAAAGGAGAGAGAATGCGAGACGAACATACGAATTCACAGCGCGGCCCTGTCGCCTAGTCATACCCTAGCGCTAGCCTAGCTATGCCTCCGCGCTACGGTTAGAGCACTACATAGAGAACACTCAAAGGAGAAAGAGTGCGAGACGAACATACGAATTCACAGCGCGGCCCTGTCGCCTAGTCATACCCTAGCGCTAGCCTAGCTATGCCTCCGCGCTACGGTTAGAGCACTACACAGAGAACACTCAAAGGAGAAAGAGTGCGAGACGAACATACGAATTCACAGCGCTGCCCTCTCGCCTAGTCATACCCTAGCGCTAGCCTAGCTATGCCTCCGCGCTACGGTTAGAGCACTAGTTAGAGAACACACACACGAGAGAGAGAGCGAGACGAACATACGAATTCACAGCGCGGCCCTGTCGCCTAGTCATACCCTAGCGCAAGCCTAGCTATGCCTCCGCGCTACGGTCAGAGCACTAGTTAGAGAACACACACACGAGAGAGAGTGCGAGACGAACATACGAATTCACAGCGCTGCCCTCTCGCCTAGTCATACCCTAGCGCTAGCCTAGCTATGCCTCCGCGCTACGGTTAGAGCACTAGTTAGAGAACACACACACGAGAGAGAGTGCGAGACGAACATACGAATTCACAGCGCGGCCCTCTCGCCTAGTCATACCCTAGCGCTAGCCTAGCTATGCCTCCGCGCTACGGTTAGAGCACTACATAGAGAACACTCAAAGGAGAGAGAGTGCGAGACGAACATACGAATTCACAGCGCGGTCCTCTCGCCTAGTCATACCCTAGCGCTAGCCTAGCTATGCCTCCGCGCTACGGTCAGAGCACTAGTTAGAGAACACACACACGAGAGAGAGTGCGAGACGAACATACGAATTCACAGCGCGGCCCTGTCGCCTAGTCATACCCTAGCGCTAGCCTAGCTATGCCTCCGCGCTACGGTTAGAGCACTACACAGAGAACACTCAAAGGAGAGAGAATGCGAGACGAACATACGAATTCACAGCGCGGCCCTGTCGCCTAGTCATACCCTAGCGCTAGCCTAGCTATGCCTCCGCGCTACGGTTAGAGCACTACATAGAGAACACTCAAAGGAGAAAGAGTGCGAGACGAACATACGAATTCACAGCGCGGCCCTGTCGCCTAGTCATACCCTAGCGCTAGCCTAGCTATGCCTCCGCGCTACGGTTAGAGCACTACACAGAGAACACTCAAAGGAGAAAGAGTGCGAGACGAACATACGAATTCACAGCGCTGCCCTCTCGCCTAGTCATACCCTAGCGCTAGCCTAGCTATGCCTCCGCGCTACGGTTAGAGCACTAGTTAGAGAACACACACACGAGAGAGAGAGCGAGACGAACATACGAATTCACAGCGCGGCCCTGTCGCCTAGTCATACCCTAGCGCTAGCCTAGCTATGCCTCCGCGCTACGGTCAGAGCACTAGTTAGAGAACACACACACGAGAGAGAGTGCGAGACGAACATACGAATTCACAGCGCTGCCCTCTCGCCTAGTCATACCCTAGCGCTAGCCTAGCTATGCCTCCGCGCTACGGTTAGAGCACTAGTTAGAGAACACACACACGAGAGAGAGAGCGAGACGAACATACGAATTCACAGCGCGGCCCTTTCGCCTAGTCATACCCTAGCGCTAGCCTAGCTATGCCTCCGCGCTACGGTCAGAGCACTAGTTAGAGAACACTTAAAGGAGAGAGAGAGAGCGAGACGAACATACGAATTCACAGCGCGGCCCTCTCGCCTAGTCATACCCTAGCGCTAGCCTAGCTATGCCTCCGCGCTACGGTTAGAGCACTACATAGAGAACACTCAAAGGAGAGAGAGTGCGAGACGAACATACGAATTCACAGCGCGGTCCTCTCGCCTAGTCATACCCTAGCGCTAGCCTAGCTATGCCTCCGCGCTACGGTCAGAGCACTAGTTAGAGAACACACACACGAGAGAGAGTGCGAGACGAACATACGAATTCACAGCGCGGCCCTTTCGCCTAGTCATACCCTAGCGCTAGCCTAGCTATGCCTCCGCGCTACGGTCAGAGCACTAGTTAGAGAACACTTAAAGGAGAGAGAGAGAGCGAGACGAACATACGAATTCACAGCGCGGCCCTCTCGCCTAGTCATACCCTAGCGCTAGCCTAGCTATGCCTCCGCGCTACGGTTAGAGCACTACATAGAGAACACTCAAAGGAGAGAGAGTGCGAGACGAACATACGAATTCACAGCGCGGTCCTCTCGCCTAGTCATACCCTAGCGCTAGCCTAGCTATGCCTCCGCGCTACGGTCAGAGCACTAGTTAGAGAACACACACACGAGAGAGAGTGCGAGACGAACATACGAATTCACAGCGCGGCCCTGTCGCCTAGTCATACCCTAGCGCTAGCCTAGCTATGCCTCCGCGCTACGGTTAGAGCACTACACAGAGAACACTCAAAGGAGAGAGAATGCGAGACGAACATACGAATTCACAGCGCGGCCCTGTCGCCTAGTCATACCCTAGCGCTAGCCTAGCTATGCCTCCGCGCTACGGTTAGAGCACTACATAGAGAACACTCAAAGGAGAAAGAGTGCGAGACGAACATACGAATTCACAGCGCGGCCCTGTCGCCTAGTCATACCCTAGCGCTAGCCTAGCTATGCCTCCGCGCTACGGTTAGAGCACTACACAGAGAACACTCAAAGGAGAAAGAGTGCGAGACGAACATACGAATTCACAGCGCGGCCCTGTCGCCTAGTCATACCCTAGCGCTAGCCTAGCTATGCCTCCACGCTACGGTTAGAGCACTACATAGAGAACACTAAAAGGAGAGAGAGAGAGCGAGACGAACATACGAATTCACAGCGCGGCCCTCTCGCTTAGTCATACCCTAGCGCTAGCCTAGCTATGCCTCCGCGCTACGGTCAGAACATTAGTTAGAGAACACACACACGAGAGAGAGAGCGAGACGAACATACGAATTCACAGCGCGGCCCTGTCGCCTAGTCATACCCTAGCGCTAGCCTAGCTATGCCTCCACGCTACGGTTAGAGCACTACATAGAGAACACTAAAAGGAGAGAGAGAGAGCGAGACGAACATACGAATTCACAGCGCTGCCCTCTCGCCTAGTCATACCCTAGCGCTAGCCTAGCTATGCCTCCGCGCTACGGTTAGAGCACTAGTTAGAGAACACACACACGAGAGAGAGAGCGAGACGAACATACGAATTCACAGCGCGGCCCTTTCGCCTAGTCATATCCTAGCGCTAGCCTAGCTATGCCTCCGCGCTACGGTCAGAGCACTAGTTAGAGAACACTTAAAGGAGAGAGAGAGAGCGAGACGAACATACGAATTCACAGCGCGGCCCTCTCGCCTAGTCATACCCTAGCGCTAGCCTAGCTATGCCTCCGCGCTACGGTTAGAGCACTACATAGAGAACACTCAAAGGAGAGAGAGTGCGAGACGAACATACGAATTCACAGCGCGGTCCTCTCGCCTAGTCATACCCTAGCGCTAGCCTAGCTATGCCTCCGCGCTACGGTCAGAGCACTAGTTAGAGAACACACACACGAGAGAGAGTGCGAGACGAACATACGAATTCACAGCGCGGCCCTGTCGCCTAGTCATACCCTAGCGCTAGCCTAGCTATGCCTCCGCGCTACGGTTAGAGCACTACACAGAGAACACTCAAAGGAGAGAGAATGCGAGACGAACATACGAATTCACAGCGCGGCCCTGTCGCCTAGTCATACCCTAGCGCTAGCCTAGCTATGCCTCCGCGCTACGGTTAGAGCACTACATAGAGAACACTCAAAGGAGAAAGAGTGCGAGACGAACATACGAATTCACAGCGCGGCCCTGTCGCCTAGTCATACCCTAGCGCTAGCCTAGCTATGCCTCCGCGCTACGGTTAGAGCACTACACAGAGAACACTCAAAGGAGAAAGAGTGCGAGACGAACATACGAATTCACAGCGCGGCCCTGTCGCCTAGTCATACCCTAGCGCTAGCCTAGCTATGCCTCCACGCTACGGTTAGAGCACTACATAGAGAACACTAAAAGGAGAGAGAGAGAGCGAGACGAACATACGAATTCACAGCGCGGCCCTCTCGCTTAGTCATACCCTAGCGCTAGCCTAGCTATGCCTCCGCGCTACGGTCAGAACATTAGTTAGAGAACACAAAAAGGAGAGAGAGAGCGAGACGAACATACGAATTCACAGCGCGGCCCTGTCGCCTAGTCATACCCTAGCGCTAGCCTAGCTATGCCTCCGCGCTACGGTTAGAGCACTACACAGAGAACACTCAAAGGAGAGAGAATGCGAGACGAACATACGAATTCACAGCGCGGCCCTCTCGCCTAGTCATACCCTAGCGCTAGCCTAGCTATGCCTCCGCGCTACGGTCAGAACATTAGTTAGAGAACACAAAAAGGAGAGAGAGAGCGAGACGAACATACGAATTCACAGCGCGGCCCTGTCGCCTAGTCATACCCTAGCGCTAGCCTAGCTATGCCTCCGCGCTACGGTTAGAGCACTACACAGAGAACACTCAAAGGAGAGAGAATGCGAGACGAACATACGAATTCACAGCGCGGCCCTGTCGCCTAGTCATACCCTAGCGCTAGCCTAGCTATGCCTCCGCGCTACGGTCAGAGCACTACATAGAGAACACTCAAAGGAGAGAGAGTGCGAGACGAACATACGAATTCACAGCGCGGCCCTGTCGCCTAGTCATACCCTAGCGCTAGCCTAGCTATGCCTCCGCGCTACGGTCAGAGCACTAGTTAGAGAACACACACACGAGAGAGAATGCGAGACGAACATACGAATTCACAGCGCGGCCCTGTCGCCTAGTCATACCCTAGCGCTAGCCTAGCTATGCCTCCGCGCTACGGTTAGAGCACTACACAGAGAACACTCAAAGGAGAGAGAATGCGAGACGAACATACGAATTCACAGCGCGGTCCTCTCGCCTAGTCATACCCTAGCGCTAGCCTAGCTATGCCTCCGCGCTACGGTCAGAGCACTAGTTAGAGAACACACACACGAGAGAGAGTGCGAGACGAACATACGAATTCACAGCGCGGCCCTGTCGCCTAGTCATACCCTAGCGCTAGCCTAGCTATGCCTCCGCGCTACGGTTAGAGCACTACACAGAGAACACTCAAAGGAGAGAGAATGCGAGACGAACATACGAATTCACAGCGCGGCCCTCTCGCCTAGTCATACCCTAGCGCTAGCCTAGCTATGCCTCCGCGCTACGGTTAGAGCACTACACAGAGAACACTCAAAGGAGAGAGAATGCGAGACGAACATACGAATTCACAGCGCGGCCCTCTCGCCTAGTCATACCCTAGCGCTAGCCTAGCTATGCCTCCGCGCTACGGTCAGAACATTAGTTAGAGAACACAAAAAGGAGAGAGAGAGCGAGACGAACATACGAATTCACAGCGCGGCCCTGTCGCCTAGTCATACCCTAGCGCTAGCCTAGCTATGCCTCCGCGCTACGGTTAGAGCACTACACAGAGAACACTCAAAGGAGAGAGAATGCGAGACGAACATACGAATTCACAGCGCGGCCCTGTCGCCTAGTCATACCCTAGCGCTAGCCTAGCTATGCCTCCGCGCTACGGTTAGAGCACTACACAGAGAACACTCAAAGGAGAGAGAATGCGAGACGAACATACGAATTCACAGCGCGGCCCTGTCGCCTAGTCATACCCTAGCGCTAGCCTAGCTATGCCTCCACGCTACGGTTAGAGCACTACATAGAGAACACTAAAAGGAGAGAGAGAGAGCGAGACGAACATACGAATTCACAGCGCGGCCCTCTCGCTTAGTCATACCCTAGCGCTAGCCTAGCTATGCCTCCGCGCTACGGTCAGAACATTAGTTAGAGAACACACACACGAGAGAGAGAGCGAGACGAACATACGAATTCACAGCGCGGCCCTGTCGCCTAGTCATACCCTAGCGCTAGCCTAGCTATGCCTCCACGCTACGGTTAGAGCACTACATAGAGAACACTAAAAGGAGAGAGAGAGAGCGAGACGAACATACGAATTCACAGCGCTGCCCTCTCGCCTAGTCATACCCTAGCGCTAGCCTAGCTATGCCTCCGCGCTACGGTTAGAGCACTAGTTAGAGAACACACACACGAGAGAGAGAGCGAGACGAACATACGAATTCACAGCGCGGCCCTTTCGCCTAGTCATATCCTAGCGCTAGCCTAGCTATGCCTCCGCGCTACGGTCAGAGCACTAGTTAGAGAACACTTAAAGGAGAGAGAGAGAGCGAGACGAACATACGAATTCACAGCGCGGCCCTCTCGCCTAGTCATACCCTAGCGCTAGCCTAGCTATGCCTCCGCGCTACGGTTAGAGCACTACATAGAGAACACTCAAAGGAGAGAGAGTGCGAGACGAACATACGAATTCACAGCGCGGTCCTCTCGCCTAGTCATACCCTAGCGCTAGCCTAGCTATGCCTCCGCGCTACGGTCAGAGCACTAGTTAGAGAACACACACACGAGAGAGAGTGCGAGACGAACATACGAATTCACAGCGCGGCCCTGTCGCCTAGTCATACCCTAGCGCTAGCCTAGCTATGCCTCCGCGCTACGGTTAGAGCACTACACAGAGAACACTCAAAGGAGAGAGAATGCGAGACGAACATACGAATTCACAGCGCGGCCCTGTCGCCTAGTCATACCCTAGCGCTAGCCTAGCTATGCCTCCGCGCTACGGTTAGAGCACTACATAGAGAACACTCAAAGGAGAAAGAGTGCGAGACGAACATACGAATTCACAGCGCGGCCCTGTCGCCTAGTCATACCCTAGCGCTAGCCTAGCTATGCCTCCGCGCTACGGTTAGAGCACTACACAGAGAACACTCAAAGGAGAAAGAGTGCGAGACGAACATACGAATTCACAGCGCGGCCCTGTCGCCTAGTCATACCCTAGCGCTAGCCTAGCTATGCCTCCACGCTACGGTTAGAGCACTACATAGAGAACACTAAAAGGAGAGAGAGAGAGCGAGACGAACATACGAATTCACAGCGCGGCCCTCTCGCTTAGTCATACCCTAGCGCTAGCCTAGCTATGCCTCCGCGCTACGGTCAGAACATTAGTTAGAGAACACAAAAAGGAGAGAGAGAGCGAGACGAACATACGAATTCACAGCGCGGCCCTGTCGCCTAGTCATACCCTAGCGCTAGCCTAGCTATGCCTCCGCGCTACGGTTAGAGCACTACACAGAGAACACTCAAAGGAGAGAGAATGCGAGACGAACATACGAATTCACAGCGCGGCCCTCTCGCCTAGTCATACCCTAGCGCTAGCCTAGCTATGCCTCCGCGCTACGGTCAGAACATTAGTTAGAGAACACAAAAAGGAGAGAGAGAGCGAGACGAACATACGAATTCACAGCGCGGCCCTGTCGCCTAGTCATACCCTAGCGCTAGCCTAGCTATGCCTCCGCGCTACGGTTAGAGCACTACACAGAGAACACTCAAAGGAGAGAGAATGCGAGACGAACATACGAATTCACAGCGCGGCCCTGTCGCCTAGTCATACCCTAGCGCTAGCCTAGCTATGCCTCCGCGCTACGGTCAGAGCACTACATAGAGAACACTCAAAGGAGAGAGAGTGCGAGACGAACATACGAATTCACAGCGCGGCCCTGTCGCCTAGTCATACCCTAGCGCTAGCCTAGCTATGCCTCCGCGCTACGGTCAGAGCACTAGTTAGAGAACACACACACGAGAGAGAATGCGAGACGAACATACGAATTCACAGCGCGGCCCTGTCGCCTAGTCATACCCTAGCGCTAGCCTAGCTATGCCTCCGCGCTACGGTTAGAGCACTACACAGAGAACACTCAAAGGAGAGAGAATGCGAGACGAACATACGAATTCACAGCGCGGTCCTCTCGCCTAGTCATACCCTAGCGCTAGCCTAGCTATGCCTCCGCGCTACGGTCAGAGCACTAGTTAGAGAACACACACACGAGAGAGAGTGCGAGACGAACATACGAATTCACAGCGCGGCCCTGTCGCCTAGTCATACCCTAGCGCTAGCCTAGCTATGCCTCCGCGCTACGGTTAGAGCACTACACAGAGAACACTCAAAGGAGAGAGAATGCGAGACGAACATACGAATTCACAGCGCGGCCCTCTCGCCTAGTCATACCCTAGCGCTAGCCTAGCTATGCCTCCGCGCTACGGTCAGAACATTAGTTAGAGAACACAAAAAGGAGAGAGAGAGCGAGACGAACATACGAATTCACAGCGCGGCCCTGTCGCCTAGTCATACCCTAGCGCTAGCCTAGCTATGCCTCCGCGCTACGGTTAGAGCACTACACAGAGAACACTCAAAGGAGAGAGAATGCGAGACGAACATACGAATTCACAGCGCGGCCCTGTCGCCTAGTCATACCCTAGCGCTAGCCTAGCTATGCCTCCGCGCTACGGTCAGAGCACTACATAGAGAACACTCAAAGGAGAGAGAGTGCGAGACGAACATACGAATTCACAGCGCGGCCCTGTCGCCTAGTCATACCCTAGCGCTAGCCTAGCTATGCCTCCGCGCTACGGTCAGAGCACTAGTTAGAGAACACACACACGAGAGAGAATGCGAGACGAACATACGAATTCACAGCGCGGCCCTGTCGCCTAGTCATACCCTAGCGCTAGCCTAGCTATGCCTCCGCGCTACGGTTAGAGCACTACACAGAGAACACTCAAAGGAGAGAGAATGCGAGACGAACATACGAATTCACAGCGCGGTCCTCTCGCCTAGTCATACCCTAGCGCTAGCCTAGCTATGCCTCCGCGCTACGGTCAGAGCACTAGTTAGAGAACACACACACGAGAGAGAGTGCGAGACGAACATACGAATTCACAGCGCGGCCCTGTCGCCTAGTCATACCCTAGCGCTAGCCTAGCTATGCCTCCGCGCTACGGTTAGAGCACTACACAGAGAACACTCAAAGGAGAGAGAATGCGAGACGAACATACGAATTCACAGCGCGGCCCTCTCGCCTAGTCATACCCTAGCGCTAGCCTAGCTATGCCTCCGCGCTACGGTTAGAGCACTACACAGAGAACACTCAAAGGAGAGAGAATGCGAGACGAACATACGAATTCACAGCGCGGCCCTCTCGCCTAGTCATACCCTAGCGCTAGCCTAGCTATGCCTCCGCGCTACGGTCAGAACATTAGTTAGAGAACACAAAAAGGAGAGAGAGAGCGAGACGAACATACGAATTCACAGCGCGGCCCTGTCGCCTAGTCATACCCTAGCGCTAGCCTAGCTATGCCTCCGCGCTACGGTTAGAGCACTACACAGAGAACACTCAAAGGAGAGAGAATGCGAGACGAACATACGAATTCACAGCGCGGCCCTGTCGCCTAGTCATACCCTAGCGCTAGCCTAGCTATGCCTCCGCGCTACGGTTAGAGCACTACACAGAGAACACTCAAAGGAGAGAGAATGCGAGACGAACATACGAATTCACAGCGCGGCCCTCTCGCCTAGTCATACCCTAGCGCTAGCCTAGCTATGCCTCCGCGCTACGGTCAGAACATTAGTTAGAGAACACAAAAAGGAGAGAGAGAGCGAGACGAACATACGAATTCACAGCGCGGCCCTGTCGCCTAGTCATACCCTAGCGCTAGCCTAGCTATGCCTCCGCGCTACGGTCAGAGCACTAGTTAGAGAACACACACACGAGAGAGAGTGCGAGACGAACATACGAATTCACAGCGCGGCCCTGTCGCCTAGTCATACCCTAGCGCTAGCCTAGCTATGCCTCCGCGCTACGGTCAGAGCACTAGTTAGAGAACACACACACGAGAGAGAGTGCGAGACGAACATACGAATTCACAGCGCGGCCCTGTCGCCTAGTCATACCATAGGGCTAGCCTAGCTATGCCTCCGCGCTACGGTTAGAGCACTACATAGAGAACACTCAAAGGAGAGAGAGTGCGAGACGAACATACGAATTCACAGCGCGGCCCTGTCGCCTAGTCATACCCTAGCGCTAGCCTAGCTATACCTCCGCGCTACGGTTAGAGCACTACATAGAGAACAATCAAAGGAGAGAGAGAGAGCGAGACGAACATACGAATTCACAGCGCGGTCCTCTCGCCTAGTCATACCCTAGCGCTAGCCTAGCTATGCCTCCGCGCTACGGTCAGAGCACTACATAGAGAACACTCAAAGGAGAGAGAGTGCGAGACGAACATACGAATTCACAGCGCGGCCCTGTCGCCTAGTCATACCCTAGCGCTAGCCTAGCTATGCCTCCGCGCTACGGTTAGAGCACTACACAGAGAACACTCAAAAGAGAGAGAATGCGAGACGAACATACGAATTCACAGCGCGGCCCTGTCGCCTAGTCATACCCTAGCGCTAGCCTAGCTATGCCTCCGCGCTACGATTAGAGCACTACATAGAGAACACTCAAAGGAGAGAGAGTGCGAGACGAACATACGAATTCACAGCGCGGCCCTGTCGCCTAGTCATACCCTAGCGCTAGCCTAGCTATGCCTCCGCGCTACGGTCAGAGCACTACATAGAGAACACTAAAAGGAGAGAGAATGCGAGACGAACATACGAATTCACAGCGCGGCCCTGTCGCCTAGTCATACCCTAGCGCTAGCCTAGCTATGCCTCCGCGCTACGGTTAGAGCACTACATAGAGAACAATCAAAGGAGAGAGAATGCGAGACGAACATACGAATTCACAGCGCGGCCCTGTCGCCTAGTCATACCCTAGCGCTAGCCTAGCTATGCCTCCGCGCTACGGTTAGAGCACTACATAGAGAACACTCAAAGGAGAGAGAGTGCGAGACGAACATACGAATTCACAGCGCGGCCCTGTCGCCTAGTCATACCCTAGCGCTTGCTTAGCTATGCCTCCGCGCTTCGGTTAGAGCACTTCATAGAGAACAATCAAAGGAGAGAGAGAGAGCGAGACGAACATACGAATTCACAGCGCGGTCCTCTCGCCTAGTCATACCCTAGCGCTAGCCTAGCTATGCCTCCGCGCTACGGTCAGAGCACTACATAGAGAACACTCAAAGGAGAGAGAGTGCGAGACGAACATACGAATTCACAGCGCGGCCCTGTCGCCTAGTCATACCCTAGCGCTAGCCTAGCTATGCCTCCGCGCTACGGTTAGAGCACTACACAGAGAACACTCAAAAGAGAGAGAATGCGAGACGAACATACGAATTCACAGCGCGGCCCTGTCGCCTAGTCATACCCTAGCGCTAGCCTAGCTATGCCTCCGCGCTACGATTAGAGCACTACATAGAGAACACTCAAAGGAGAGAGAGTGCGAGACGAACATACGAATTCACAGCGCGGCCCTGTCGCCTAGTCATACCCTAGCGCTAGCCTAGCTATGCCTCCGCGCTACGGTCAGAGCACTACATAGAGAACACTAAAAGGAGAGAGAATGCGAGACGAACATACGAATTCACAGCGCGGCCCTGTCGCCTAGTCATACCCTAGCGCTAGCCTAGCTATGCCTCCGCGCTACGGTTAGAGCACTACATAGAGAACAATCAAAGGAGAGAGAATGCGAGACGAACATACGAATTCACAGCGCGGCCCTGTCGCCTAGTCATACCCTAGCGCTAGCCTAGCTATGCCTCCGCGCTACGGTTAGAGCACTACATAGAGAACACTCAAAGGAGAGAGAGTGCGAGACGAACATACGAATTCACAGCGCGGCCCTGTCGCCTAGTCATACCCTAGCGCTTGCTTAGCTATGCCTCCGCGCTTCGGTTAGAGCACTTCATAGAGAACAATCAAAGGAGAGAGAGAGAGCGAGACGAACATACGAATTCACAGCGCGGTCCTCTCGCCTAGTCATACCCTAGCGCTAGCCTAGCTATGCCTCCGCGCTACGGTCAGAGCACTAGTTAGAGAACACACACACGAGAGAGAGTGCGAGACGAACATACGAATTCACAGCGCGGCCCTGTCGCCTAGTCATACCCTAGCGCTAGCCTAGCTATGCCTCCGCGCTACGGTTAGAGCACTACACAGAGAACACTCAAAGGAGAGAGAATGCGAGACGAACATACGAATTCACAGCGCGGCCCTGTCGCCTAGTCATACCCTAGCGCTAGCCTAGCTATGCCTCCGTGCTACGGTTAGAGCACTACATAGAGAACAATCAAAGGAGAGAGAGAGAGCGAGACGAACATACGAATTCACAGCGCGGTCCTCTCGCCTAGTCATACCCTAGCGCTAGCCTAGCTATGCCTCCGCGCTACGGTCAGAGCACTAGTTAGAGAACACACACACGAGAGAGAGTGCGAGACGAACATACGAATTCACAGCGCGGCCCTGTCGCCTAGTCATACCCTAGCGCTAGCCTAGCTATGCCTCCGCGCTACGGTTAGAGCACTACACAGAGAACACTCAAAGGAGAGAGAATGCGAGACGAACATACGAATTCACAGCGCGGCCCTGTCGCCTAGTCATACCCTAGCGCTAGCCTAGCTATGCCTCCGTGCTACGGTTAGAGCACTACATAGAGAACAATCAAAGGAGAGAGAGAGAGCGAGACGAACATACGAATTCACAGCGCGGTCCTCTCGCCTAGTCATACCCTAGCGCTAGCCTAGCTATGCCTCCGCGCTACGGTCAGAGCACTAGTTAGAGAACACACACACGAGAGAGAGTGCGAGACGAACATATGAATTCACAGCGCGGCCCTGTCGCCTAGTCATACCCTAGCGCTAGCCTAGCTATGCCTCCGCGCTACGGTTAGAGCACTACACAGAGAACACTCAAAGGAGAGAGAGAGAGCGAGACGAACATACGAATTCACAGCGCGGCCCTGTCGCCTAGTCATACCATAGCGCTAGCCTAGCTATGCCTCCGCGCTACGGTTAGAGCACTACATAGAGAACACTCAAAGGAGAGAGAGTGCGAGACGAACATACGAATTCACAGCGCGGCCCTGTCGCCTAGTCATACCCTAGCGCTAGCCTAGCTATACCTCCGCGCTACGGTTAGAGCACTACATAGAGAACAATCAAAGGAGAGAGAGAGAGCGAGACGAACATACGAATTCACAGCGCGGTCCTCTCGCCTAGTCATACCCTAGCGCTAGCCTAGCTATGCCTCCGCGCTACGGTCAGAGCACTACATAGAGAACACTCAAAGGAGAGAGAGTGCGAGACGAACATACGAATTCACAGCGCGGCCCTGTCGCCTAGTCATACCCTAGCGCTAGCCTAGCTATGCCTCCGCGCTACGGTTAGAGCACTACACAGAGAACACTCAAAAGAGAGAGAATGCGAGACGAACATACGAATTCACAGCGCGGCCCTGTCGCCTAGTCATACCCTAGCGCTAGCCTAGCTATGCCTCCGCGCTACGATTAGAGCACTACATAGAGAACACTCAAAGGAGAGAGAGTGCGAGACGAACATACGAATTCACAGCGCGGCCCTGTCGCCTAGTCATACCCTAGCGCTAGCCTAGCTATGCCTCCGCGCTACGGTCAGAGCACTACATAGAGAACACTAAAAGGAGAGAGAATGCGAGACGAACATACGAATTCACAGCGCGGCCCTGTCGCCTAGTCATACCCTAGCGCTAGCCTAGCTATGCCTCCGCGCTACGGTTAGAGCACTACATAGAGAACAATCAAAGGAGAGAGAATGCGAGACGAACATACGAATTCACAGCGCGGCCCTGTCGCCTAGTCATACCCTAGCGCTAGCCTAGCTATGCCTCCGCGCTACGGTTAGAGCACTACATAGAGAACACTCAAAGGAGAGAGAGTGCGAGACGAACATACGAATTCACAGCGCGGCCCTGTCGCCTAGTCATACCCTAGCGCTTGCTTAGCTATGCCTCCGCGCTACGGTTAGAGCACTTCATAGAGAACAATCAAAGGAGAGAGAGAGAGCGAGACGAACATACGAATTCACAGCGCGGTCCTCTCGCCTAGTCATACCCTAGCGCTAGCCTAGCTATGCCTCCGCGCTACGGTCAGAGCACTAGTTAGAGAACACACACACGAGAGAGAGTGCGAGACGAACATACGAATTCACAGCGCGGCCCTGTCGCCTAGTCATACCCTAGCGCTAGCCTAGCTATGCCTCCGCGCTACGGTTAGAGCACTACACAGAGAACACTCAAAGGAGAGAGAATGCGAGACGAACATACGAATTCACAGCGCGGCCCTGTCGCCTAGTCATACCCTAGCGCTAGCCTAGCTATACCTCCGCGCTACGGTTAGAGCACTACATAGAGAACAATCAAAGGAGAGAGAGAGAGCGAGACGAACATATGAATTCACAGCGCGGTCCTCTCGCCTAGTCATACCCTAGCGCTAGCCTAGCTATGCCTCCTCGCTACGGTCAGAGCGCTACATAGAGAACACTCAAAGGAGAGAGAATGCGAGACGAACATACGAATTCACAGCGCGGCCCTGTCGCCTAGTCATACCCTAGCGCTAGCCTAGCTATGCCTCCGCGCTACGGTTAGAGCACTACATAGAGAACAATCAAAGGAGAGAGAATGCGAGACGAACATACGAATTCACAGCGCGGCCCTGTCGCCTAGTCATACCCTAGCGCTAGCCTAGCTATGCCTCCGCGCTACGGTTAGAGCACTACATAGAGAACACTCAAAGGAGAGAGAGTGCGAGACGAACATACGAATTCACAGCGCGGCCCTGTCGCCTAGTCATACCCTAGCGCTTGCTTAGCTATGCCTCCGCGCTACGGTTAGAGCACTTCATAGAGAACAATCAAAGGAGAGAGAGAGAGCGAGACGAACATACGAATTCACAGCGCGGTCCTCTCGCCTAGTCATACCCTAGCGCTAGCCTAGCTATGCCTCCGCGCTACGGTCAGAGCACTAGTTAGAGAACACACACACGAGAGAGAGTGCGAGACGAACATACGAATTCACAGCGCGGCCCTGTCGCCTAGTCATACCCTAGCGCTAGCCTAGCTATGCCTCCGCGCTACGGTTAGAGCACTACACAGAGAACACTCAAAGGAGAGAGAATGCGAGACGAACATACGAATTCACAGCGCGGCCCTGTCGCCTAGTCATACCCTAGCGCTAGCCTAGCTATACCTCCGCGCTACGGTTAGAGCACTACATAGAGAACAATCAAAGGAGAGAGAGAGAGCGAGACGAACATATGAATTCACAGCGCGGTCCTCTCGCCTAGTCATACCCTAGCGCTAGCCTAGCTATGCCTCCTCGCTACGGTCAGAGCGCTACATAGAGAACACTCAAAGGAGAGAGAATGCGAGACGAACATACGAATTCACAGCGCGGCCCTGTCGCCTAGTCATACCCTAGCGCTAGCCTAGCTATGCCTCCGCGCTACGGTCAGAGCACTACATAGAGAACACTCAAAGGAGAGAGAGTGCGAGACGAACATACGAATTCACAGCGCGGCCCTGTCGCCTAGTCATACCCTAGCGCTAGCCTAGCTATGCCTCCGCGCTACGGTCAGAGCACTACATAGAGAACACTCAAAGGAGAGAGAGTGCGAGACGAACATACGAATTCACAGCGCGGCCCTGTCGCCTAGTCATACCCTAGCGCTAGCCTAGCTATGCCTCCACGCTACGGTTAGAGCACTACATAGAGAACACTAAAAGGAGAGAGAGAGAGCGAGACGAACATACGAATTCACAGCGCTGCCCTCTCGCCTAGTCATACCCTAGCGCTAGCCTAGCTATGCCTCCGCGCTACGGTTAGAGCACTAGTTAGAGAACACACACACGAGAGAGAGAGCGAGACGAACATACGAATTCACAGCGCGGCCCTTTCGCCTAGTCATACCCTAGCGCTAGCCTAGCTATGCCTCCGCGCTACGGTCAGAGCACTAGTTAGAGAACACTCAAAGGAGAGAGAGAGAGCGAGACGAACATACGAATTCACAGCGCGGCCCTCTCGCCTAGTCATACCCTAGCGCTAGCCTAGCTATGCCTCCGCGCTACGGTTAGAGCACTACATAGAGAACACTCAAAGGAGAGAGAGTGCGAGACGAACATACGAATTCACAGCGCGGCCCTCTCGCCTAGTCATACCCTAGCGCTAGCCTAGCTATGCCTCCGCGCTACGGTCAGAGCACTAGTTAGAGAACACACACACGAGAGAGAGTGCGAGACGAACATACGAATTCACAGCGCGGCCCTGTCGCCTAGTCATACCCTAGCGCTAGCCTAGCTATGCCTCCGCGCTACGGTTAGAGCACTACACAGAGAACACTCAAAGGAGAGAGAATGCGAGACGAACATACGAATTCACAGCGCGGCCCTGTCGCCTAGTCATACCCTAGCGCTAGCCTAGCTATGCCTCCGCGCTACAGTTAGAGCACTACATAGAGAACACACACACGAGAGAGAGAGCGAGACGAACATACGAATTCACAGCGCGGCCCTGTCGCCTAGTCATACCCTAGCGCTAGCCTAGCTATGCCTCCACGCTACGGTTAGAGCACTACATAGAGAACACTAAAAGGAGAGAGAGAGAGCGAGACGAACATACGAATTCACAGCGCTGCCCTCTCGCCTAGTCATACCCTAGCGCTAGCCTAGCTATGCCTCCGCGCTACGGTTAGAGCACTAGTTAGAGAACACACACACGAGAGAGAGAGCGAGACGAACATACGAATTCACAGCGCGGCCCTTTCGCCTAGTCATACCCTAGCGCTAGCCTAGCTATGCCTCCGCGCTACGGTCAGAGCACTAGTTAGAGAACACTTAAAGGAGAGAGAGAGAGCGAGACGAACATACGAATTCACAGCGCGGCCCTCTCGCCTAGTCATACCCTAGCGCTAGCCTAGCTATGCCTCCGCGCTACGGTTAGAGCACTACATAGAGAACACTCAAAGGAGAGAGAGTGCGAGACGAACATACGAATTCACAGCGCGGTCCTCTCGCCTAGTCATACCCTAGCGCTAGCCTAGCTATGCCTCCGCGCTACGGTCAGAGCACTAGTTAGAGAACACACACACGAGAGAGAGTGCGAGACGAACATACGAATTCACAGCGCGGCCCTGTCGCCTAGTCATACCCTAGCGCTAGCCTAGCTATGCCTCCGCGCTACGGTTAGAGCACTACACAGAGAACACTCAAAGGAGAGAAAATGCGAGACGAACATACGAATTCACAGCGCGGCCCTGTCGCCTAGTCATACCCTAGCGCTAGCCTAGCTATGCCTCCGCGCTACGGTTAGAGCACTACATAGAGAACACTCAAAGGAGAAAGAGTGCGAGACGAACATACGAATTCACAGCGCGGCCCTGTCGCCTAGTCATACCCTAGCGCTAGCCTAGCTATGCCTCCGCGCTACGGTTAGAGCACTACACAGAGAACACTCAAAGGAGAAAGAGTGCGAGACGAACATACGAATTCACAGCGCGGCCCTGTCGCCTAGTCATACCCTAGCGCTAGCCTAGCTATGCCTCCACGCTACGGTTAGAGCACTACATAGAGAACACTAAAAGGAGAGAGAGAGAGCGAGACGAACATACGAATTCACAGCGCGGCCCTCTCGCTTAGTCATACCCTAGCGCTAGCCTAGCTATGCCTCCGCGCTACGGTCAGAACATTAGTTAGAGAACACACACACGAGAGAGAGAGCGAGACGAACATACGAATTCACAGCGCGGCCCTGTCGCCTAGTCATACCCTAGCGCTAGCCTAGCTATGCCTCCACGCTACGGTTAGAGCACTACATAGAGAACACTAAAAGGAGAGAGAGAGAGCGAGACGAACATACGAATTCACAGCGCTGCCCTCTCGCCTAGTCATACCCTAGCGCTAGCCTAGCTATGCCTCCGCGCTACGGTTAGAGCACTAGTTAGAGAACACACACACGAGAGAGAGAGCGAGACGAACATACGAATTCACAGCGCGGCCCTTTCGCCTAGTCATACCCTAGCGCTAGCCTAGCTATGCCTCCGCGCTACGGTCAGAGCACTAGTTAGAGAACACTTAAAGGAGAGAGAGAGAGCGAGACGAACATACGAATTCACAGCGCGGCCCTCTCGCCTAGTCATACCCTAGCGCTAGCCTAGCTATGCCTCCGCGCTACGGTTAGAGCACTACATAGAGAACACTCAAAGGAGAGAGAGTGCGAGACGAACATACGAATTCACAGCGCGGTCCTCTCGCCTAGTCATACCCTAGCGCTAGCCTAGCTATGCCTCCGCGCTACGGTCAGAGCACTAGTTAGAGAACACACACACGAGAGAGAGTGCGAGACGAACATACGAATTCACAGCGCGGCCCTGTCGCCTAGTCATACCCTAGCGCTAGCCTAGCTATGCCTCCGCGCTACGGTTAGAGCACTACACAGAGAACACTCAAAGGAGAGAGAATGCGAGACGAACATACGAATTCACAGCGCGGCCCTGTCGCCTAGTCATACCCTAGCGCTAGCCTAGCTATGCCTCCGCGCTACGGTTAGAGCACTACATAGAGAACACTCAAAGGAGAAAGAGTGCGAGACGAACATACGAATTCACAGCGCGGCCCTGTCGCCTAGTCATACCCTAGCGCTAGCCTAGCTATGCCTCCGCGCTACGGTTAGAGCACTACACAGAGAACACTCAAAGGAGAAAGAGTGCGAGACGAACATACGAATTCACAGCGCGGCCCTGTCGCCTAGTCATACCCTAGCGCTAGCCTAGCTATGCCTCCACGCTACGGTTAGAGCACTACATAGAGAACACTAAAAGGAGAGAGAGAGAGCGAGACGAACATACGAATTCACAGCGCGGCCCTCTCGCTTAGTCATACCCTAGCGCTAGCCTAGCTATGCCTCCGCGCTACGGTCAGAACATTAGTTAGAGAACACAAAAAGGAGAGAGAGAGCGAGACGAACATACGAATTCACAGCGCGGCCCTGTCGCCTAGTCATACCCTAGCGCTAGCCTAGCTATGCCTCCGCGCTACGGTTAGAGCACTACACAGAGAACACTCAAAGGAGAGAGAATGCGAGACGAACATACGAATTCACAGCGCGGCCCTCTCGCCTAGTCATACCCTAGCGCTAGCCTAGCTATGCCTCCGCGCTACGGTCAGAACATTAGTTAGAGAACACAAAAAGGAGAGAGAGAGCGAGACGAACATACGAATTCACAGCGCGGCCCTGTCGCCTAGTCATACCCTAGCGCTAGCATAGCTATGCCTCCGCGCTACGGTTAGAGCACTACACAGAGAACACTCAAAGGAGAGAGAATGCGAGACGAACATACGAATTCACAGCGCGGCCCTGTCGCCTAGTCATACCCTAGCGCTAGCCTAGCTATGCCTCCGCGCTACGGTCAGAGCACTACATAGAGAACACTCAAAGGAGAGAGAGTGCGAGACGAACATACGAATTCACAGCGCGGCCCTGTCGCCTAGTCATACCCTAGCGCTAGCCTAGCTATGCCTCCGCGCTACGGTCAGAGCACTAGTTAGAGAACACACACACGAGAGAGAATGCGAGACGAACATACGAATTCACAGCGCGGCCCTGTCGCCTAGTCATACCCTAGCGCTAGCCTAGCTATGCCTCCGCGCTACGGTCAGAGCACTACATAGAGAACACTCAAAGGAGAGAGAGTGCGAGACGAACATACGAATTCACAGCGCGGCCCTGTCGCCTAGTCATACCCTAGCGCTAGCCTAGCTATGCCTCCGCGCTACGGTCAGAGCACTACATAGAGAACACTCAAAGGAGAGAGAGTGCGAGACGAACATACGAATTCACAGCGCGGCCCTGTCGCCTAGTCATACCCTAGCGCTAGCCTAGCTATGCCTCCGCGCTACGGTCAGAGCACTAGTTAGAGAACACACACACGAGAGAGAATGCGAGACGAACATACGAATTCACAGCGCGGCCCTGTCGCCTAGTCATACCCTAGCGCTAGCCTAGCTATGCCTCCGCGCTACGGTTAGAGCACTACACAGAGAACACTCAAAGGAGAGAGAATGCGAGACGAACATACGAATTCACAGCGCGGCCCTGTCGCCTAGTCATACCCTAGCGCTAGCCTAGCTATGCCTCCGCGCTACGGTCAGAGCACTAGTTAGAGAACACACACACGAGAGAGAATGCGAGACGAACATACGAATTCACAGCGCGGCCCTGTCGCCTAGTCATACCCTAGCGCTAGCCTAGCTATGCCTCCGCGCTACGGTTAGAGCACTACACAGAGAACACTCAAAGGAGAGAGAATGCGAGACGAACATACGAATTCACAGCGCGGTCCTCTCGCCTAGTCATACCCTAGCGCTAGCCTAGCTATGCCTCCGCGCTACGGTCAGAGCACTAGTTAGAGAACACACACACGAGAGAGAGTGCGAGACGAACATACGAATTCACAGCGCGGCCCTGTCGCCTAGTCATACCCTAGCGCTAGCCTAGCTATGCCTCCGCGCTACGGTTAGAGCACTACACAGAGAACACTCAAAGGAGAGAGAATGCGAGACGAACATACGAATTCACAGCGCGGCCCTCTCGCCTAGTCATACCCTAGCGCTAGCCTAGCTATGCCTCCGCGCTACGGTCAGAGCACTAGTTAGAGAACACACACACGAGAGAGAGTGCGAGACGAACATACGAATTCACAGCGCGGCCCTGTCGCCTAGTCATACCCTAGCGCTAGCCTAGCTATGCCTCCGCGCTACGGTTAGAGCACTACACAGAGAACACTCAAAGGAGAGAGAATGCGAGACGAACATACGAATTCACAGCATGGCCCTGTCGCCTAGTCATACCCTAGCGCTAGCCTAGCTATGCCTCCGCGCTACGATTAGAGCACTACATAGAGAACACTCAAAGGAGAGAGAGTGCGAGACGAACATACGAATTCACAGCGGGGCCCTGTCGCCTAGTCATACCCTAGCGCTAGCCTAGCTATGCATCCGCGCTACGGTCAGAGCACTACATAGAGAACACTCAAAGGAGAGAGAGTGCGAGACGAACATACGAATTCACAGCGCGGCCCTCTCGCCTAGTCATACCCTAGCGCTAGCCTAGCTATGCCTCCGCGCTACGGTTAGAGCACTACACAGAGAACACTCAAAGGAGAGAGAATGCGAGACGAACATACGAATTCACAGCGCGGCCCTGTCGCCTAGTCATACCCTAGCGCTAGCCTAGCTATGCCTCCGCGCTACGGTCAGAGCACTACATAGAGAACACTCAAAGGAGAGAGAGAGAGCGAGACGAACATACGAATTCACAGCGCGGCCCTGTCGCCTAGTCATACCCTAGCGCTAGCCTAGCTATGCCTCCGCGCTACGGTCAGAGCACTACATAGAGAACACTCAAAGGAGAGAGAGAGTGCGAGACGAACATACGAATTCACAGCGCGGCCCTGTCGCCTAGTCATACCCTAGCGCTAGCCTAGCTATGCCTCCGCGCTACGGTCAGAGCACTAGTTAGAGAACACTCAAAGGAGAGAGAGTGCGAGACGAACATACGAATTCACAGCGCGGCCCTGTCGCCTAGTCATACCCTAGCGCTAGCCTAGCTATGCCTCCGCGCTACGGTCAGAGCACTACATAGAGAACACTCAAAGGAGAGAGAGTGCGAGACGAACATACGAATTCACAGCGCGGTCCTCTCGCCTAGTCATACCCTAGCGCTAGCCTAGCTATGCCTCCGCGCTACGGTCAGAGCACTAGTTAGAGAACACACACACGAGAGAGAATGCGAGACGAACATACGAATTCACAGCGCGGCCCTGTCGCCTAGTCATACCCTAGCGCTAGCCTAGCTATGCCTCCGCGCTACGGTTAGAGCACTAGTTAGAGAACACTCAAAGGAGAGAGAGTGCGAGACGAACATACGAATTCACAGCGCGGCCCTGTCGCCTAGTCATAACCTAGCGCTAGCCTAGCTATGCCTCCGCGCTACGGTCAGAGCACTACATAGAGAACACTCAAAGGAGAGAGAGTGCGAGACGAACATACGAATTCACAGCGCGGCCCTGTCGCCTAGTCATACCCTAGCGCTAGCCTAGCTATGCCTCCGCGCTACGGTCAGAGCACTACATAGAGAACACTCAAAGGAGAGAGAGTGCGAGACGAACATACGAATTCACAGCGCGGTCCTCTCGCCTAGTCATACCCTAGCGCTAGCCTAGCTATGCCTCCGCGCTACGGTCAGAGCACTAGTTAGAGAACACACACACGAGAGAGAATGCGAGACGAACATACGAATTCACAGCGCGGTCCTCTCGCCTAGTCATACCCTAGCGCTAGCCTAGCTATGCCTCCGCGCTACGGTCAGAGCACTAGTTAGAGAACACACACACGAGAGAGAGTGCGAGACGAACATACGAATTCACAGCGCGGCCCTGTCGCCTAGTCATACCCTAGCGCTAGCCTAGCTATGCCTCCGCGCTACGGTTAGAGCACTACACAGAGAACACTCAAAGGAGAGAGAATGCGAGACGAACATACGAATTCACAGCGCGGCCCTGTCGCCTAGTCATACCCTAGCGCTAGCCTAGCTATGCCTCCGCGCTACGGTCAGAGCACTACATAGAGAACACTCAAAGGAGAGAGAGTGCGAGACGAACATACGAATTCACAGCGCGGCCCTGTCGCCTAGTCATACCCTAGCGCTAGCCTAGCTATGCCTCCGCGCTACGGTCAGAGCACTAGTTAGAGAACACACACACGAGAGAGAATGCGAGACGAACATACGAATTCACAGCGCGGCCCTGTCGCCTAGTCATACCCTAGCGCTAGCCTAGCTATGCCTCCGCGCTACGGTTAGAGCACTAGTTAGAGAACACTCAAAGGAGAGAGAGTGCGAGACGAACATACGAATTCACAGCGCGGCCCTGTCGCCTAGTCATACCCTAGCGCTAGCCTAGCTATGCCTCCGCGCTACGGTCAGAGCACTACATAGAGAACACTCAAAGGAGAGAGAGTGCGAGACGAACATACGAATTCACAGCGCGGTCCTCTCGCCTAGTCATACCCTAGCGCTAGCCTAGCTATGCCTCCGCGCTACGGTCAGAGCACTAGTTAGAGAACACACACACGAGAGAGAATGCGAGACGAACATACGAATTCACAGCGCGGCCCTGTCGCCTAGTCATACCCTAGCGCTAGCCTAGCTATGCCTCCGCGCTACGGTTAGAGCACTAGTTAGAGAACACTCAAAGGAGAGAGAGTGCGAGACGAACATACGAATTCACAGCGCGGCCCTGTCGCCTAGTCATAACCTAGCGCTAGCCTAGCTATGCCTCCGCGCTACGGTCAGAGCACTACATAGAGAACACTCAAAGGAGAGAGAGTGCGAGACGAACATACGAATTCACAGCGCGGCCCTGTCGCCTAGTCATACCCTAGCGCTAGCCTAGCTATGCCTCCGCGCTACGGTCAGAGCACTACATAGAGAACACTCAAAGGAGAGAGAGTGCGAGACGAACATACGAATTCACAGCGCGGTCCTCTCGCCTAGTCATACCCTAGCGCTAGCCTAGCTATGCCTCCGCGCTACGGTCAGAGCACTAGTTAGAGAACACACACACGAGAGAGAATGCGAGACGAACATACGAATTCACAGCGCGGCCCTGTCGCCTAGTCATACCCTAGCGCTAGCCTAGCTATGCCTCCGCGCTACGGTTAGAGCACTAG
Organism: Pristionchus entomophagus; assembly: GCA_036245825.1. NCBI lineage: Eukaryota > Metazoa > Nematoda > Chromadorea > Rhabditida > Neodiplogasteridae > Pristionchus > Pristionchus entomophagus. Next base: position 13,427,763 of record BTSX01000001.1, read on the forward strand.
TTAGAGAACACTCAAAGGAGAGAGAGTGCGAGACGAACATACGAATTCACAGCGCGGCCCTGTCGCCTAGTCATAACCTAGCGCTAGCCTAGCTATGCCTCCGCGCTACGGTCAGAGCACTACATAGAGAACACTCAAAGGAGAGAGAGTGCGAGACGAACATACGAATTCACAGCGCGGCCCTGTCGCCTAGTCATACCCTAGCGCTAGCCTAGCTATGCCTCCGCGCTACGGTTAGAGCACTACATAGAGAACACTAAAAGGAGAGAGAGAGAGCGAGACGAACATACGAATTCACAGCGCTGCCCTCTCGCCTAGTCATACCATAGCGCTAGCCTAGCTATGCCTCCGCGCTACGGTTAGAGCACTAGTTAGAGAACACACACACGAGAGAGAGTGCGAGACGAACATACGAATTCACAGCGCGGCCCTCTCGCCTAGTCATACCCTTAGCGCTACCCTAGCGATGTCTCCGCGCTACGGCTTGAGCCAGAGGGAGAGAGAGTGCGAACGAGAGAGAGTGTCAGACGAACAGATGAAAGCGCTTCGCGAGATACAACGCACACACTTTTCTCTGCCTAGGCGTATCGATTCCTTGCGAAGGTCTGTTTTCGCGTACTCTAATGGCATGAAGTGATGTCAAAGGTCGAGGAGAGAGGTCAGAAAAAAAAGGTCAGAGGTCAGATATAGTGGGCCAAATAACATAGATCAAAGATCGAATACCAAATATCAAAGACCAAAGATCAAATACCAAATTACGAAGACCAAAGATCAACGACCAAAGATCAAAAACCAAAGCCCAGAATCAAAGTGTAAAGACCAAAGTTTAAAGCTCAACGAATAGCGCTCAAATATCAAATACAAAAGATCAAAGATCAAAGAGGTTTACTTATTGTGTACTCTATATGTGTAACTGGAGTGGAGGGAAAACGAGGAGGAGACGGGTGCGGGTGAGAGTGAAAAGGGGGCGTGGTACGAAGGCGTCTACCTTTTATACACTAAGGTTGTAGTTAGAATGCACTTAGGTTGCACTTAGAATAAACTTAGGTTGCACTTAGAATGCACTTAGGTTGCACTTAGAATGCACTTAGAATGAACTTAGAATGCACTTAGATTGTACTTAGCTTGCACACTATGCTAGATCAACTCACGAACCTGTTCAATGTCATACAAAATTGAGATAGTGTAGTGAACTCGGATATCCTCATCGTCTTTTCTATAAATGGTGTTATTGATTATATAGTAGTACCTGTTCAAGTCTCACCAAATTTGGGTGCCGACACAATAGATGTTGAGCTTCAAGATAGAAGCATTTTACGTCCGAGGTTGTAGACGAATTATGAGGTGCGATCCCTCCATTTAGGGAGATGGTAAGAATTGACTGATCAGTGTAGAATATGGCAGACGTTATCAGAGGAACGGAGCTGCAAGGTAGAAGAGCAGTCCTTTACTTCCTCGTCAGTCTTGTGACGAGAAAGTGAGACAGAAAGAGAGGCTGTCTTCTCTGCTTGATGGCATGCAGGTTGTCTAGCGTGCTGTGCCCTCGCTGGAAACCGGTTTGGGTGGACGATTCCGTCTCTTCTAGCACTGCCTCGAATCTTTTCAGGATACACCTCGTCATTGTCTTGAGGGTTACGGTAAGGAGGGAGATAGGGCGGAAGTTACCGATATCGGCTGTGTCTCCTTTCTTGTAGAGGAGGGAGACAACTGCTTCAGCCAGATTATCGGGAACTGGATCTCCGGCTACCAAGCGATTGAGAAGATCCGCGATCACAGGGGCGAGATGGCGTCTTGCATGGTAGATCATCTCAGGGAGAATGCCGTCGGAACCAGGGGAGTGTCCGCACTTGAGAAGGGACATCGCGTGGAGGGTCTCGTCCGGAAGGAAAGGAGCCAGGGGGTCGATTGGGAACGGAGGGAGCGCGAGGGGTAGCTGTACTTCGGGGGTGTAGAGATCCTCATAGAAACGCTTGACCGCTACCGTAGTTGCACCCTGAGAGAGTGCGCCAGTGGCAGGATCGGAGACGAGGAGACATTTCGTGGAGGATTGTAGATTCAGCGTCACCTTCACTATGCTCCTTCCCATGGTCGCTGCATGCCGGGCTTGAGCCGCCTTGCGCCTTCTGATGTCATCGACGAGGCTAATTCGGGCTGCTTTGCACGTGATGGAATAGGCGACACTTCCATTAGGGAAGGATTGCATCTGGTGTCGCGTGGCTAGGAGCTTCCGGGTCGCAGGGGATATCCAGGGCGGGATCTTGCGCAGTCTCCAACAGTCGCTTGCTGCGGTCTCCTTTACTTCCTCGTCAGTCTTGTGACGAGAAAGTGAGACAGAAAGAGAGGCTGTCTTTCCATCACGGCGTGCTCTTACCGTTCGAGTTCAGCTGAAGAAATACTGGGAAAAAGGCGAGCACACAAATTGAACAGCCATACATATATTGCATGCGATTAACCATCACTGTGGGCATACTCGATAAAAATGGGGATTGTGATGCAAAATGTACGTGACTAGCCCAATCAATATCAATACAACAATGGGTTTGAAAGGCAACTACAACTATACAAAATTAAAGAAAATGTGTATTTAAATGTTCTTTAGACAGCAAAAAAGGAAGGGCGATAGGTTGTATGAGAAGTATAGGGGGGGGGGGGGGGGGGAAGGAACGGGGGCAGAGACAACATTGCGAAATAGTTGCATCCGTACTAGCTCCAAATGAAGGACACGACCTATCTCGGTACATATGAATTTCGATACTGTTAAATCTCATCTATCAATCAGTGCTGATAGGTTTGGGCAGTTCTCAGACAATATTTAGGCAGTCGGGAGAAGACAATTTTGCGCATTGCGACGAGAATGGAGTCTCATTGAGAGGAGGAAGGGCCCTGTAAAATGTAATTCTTTGTTTGTATTGACATAGAAGTGTCATAAACGAAACGCATTTTCAACACACCGCTTGAAAAGGGCCTTAAAGATTTGTGGCTCTCATTCCCACAAAACACCAGCCGTTATAGATCAAATAATAATTGCTCACCAGTCGTCGATGTATTCCTCTTTTGTCCTTGATGAAAAACGGAGCGGAGCAAGAACCGCAGGAGGTTTCGCTGCATTCCACAGCTACACACGGCGCTTCTGTAATGATTAAGTATTGGAGGTCTCCAAAGGCGCAATGAATGATAAACCTGGGAGTAGCGAAAAGGTGGAGTGCTGAAGGGGAGAGTCATTGTATTCACTCCATCCTTAGAATCGCGCGGTTCGCATTTGATTGACAGATAATCTTGATGGAAAGATCTGACAAGTGTATGATTCGCCAATCAAGAGCGAATTCCAATCAAGCTCGCTTCGTCAATCAAACGACTTTCCGCTTGACAATAAACTATAATGCTGAAAATAAGATTTCTGACAGATTTAGAATGTAATGCACTATAAACTCACTGATTAAGGCTCTCCTGACCGCCAGTAGTTGCTAAGAGTCCGGCTGAAATTGCGCATCTGAGCAACTTGATAGATAGATGATATGCCACTGCGAGCACATGGACGACACAATTGGACAGGACCGGACGACTCTGGGACACAAAGGGAGGCCTCAAGAGACTAGGTACTCAGGAGATTAGCAACTCCATCGATATAATTCACAAGAAAAGACGTATAGTGAATATTTATCAATATTTCGGAAGCATCGTTACATATAATATAAACATATACGGCGTGCTTGTGGAGCGGGGCTTTCCTAATATCTCACTTGCCTAGTTCTGATCAGTCTAACAGGCGTGAGTAATCAGAAACAAATTGCGATCGATGGAGTAAATTCCGGAGAGTATGATCAGGATGAGATTGCAGAGAACAATATGATCACAAAAGTTATCGGGAGCGAATTGACTGAACAGCGAAGAACAATAGAGAGGTCACCCTAGATGGTATTGGGACATAGTGTTCCGGAAAAAAAATTGACAGACTATGATACTTGAAGGGAAAATTCAAGAAGAAATCATTCACCGTGCTATTCACATTGAATGAAGTCACATGAAGTGTTGGTCACAATGTGAAAAATATGTCCGGAGGGTAATTGACTGGTCAGTTTGTTGATGCACATCATACAAGTGAAAATGAAGGTTGTTCACTGATTTGCACTCTCACAATGTCTCTAGAATCGGTCATATGGCCGTCCACAATATCGAGTCACAAGTTCCGGCTTCTAGTACGGATGCGCATAACTACGGAATGTACAATATTCTGTGGGTCAAAGTTCCGGATGCATCGACAATAGAATGATATGGTCACAAATTTCTCTAGCTGAATTGACTGATCAGTGGAGTTTCCTCCTCTGATCAGCCTACTTGGAGGCTGACAACCAAGGTGGGGTCTCAGCCCAACTAAGAGCTGCTATCGCGGTTTCGGGCCTACAAACAGATCGGGGAGCTATTTGATAGCCATACATCCTTGAGTGTTTCAATCGAATGAAACCGAGCAGAGATGATAATCTGGAGAGATCACCAAGTCATGGTCACCTCAGTCGAGAGAAACACCGTCGGATTACGCCTTTTAATTTTTTAAAAATTTTTATAAGTTTTTTCAGGAGATCATGAGAATTTAAAGTGGCATTTGGAAGTAACAAAGTAATGCACCTATTGCAATCATTTGAATCTAGGAAATACCTGAGTGACTACCGGTAGATAATACAACGAATCTTGTACTCGACATATTCAAATCGTTACTCGATAATATAACAAAATTATTGAACTGGAATACTGCGGAGTACATTGCTCATACTAATTCTGTGCGCAAAAGTACAGACAACTCTATGAGAATAGACGAGTGACTATAATATGCATACATATCGACTCCTTTGGAGCTAGTAGTGGATGGCGTTCCATTCACGGAGAGGTGTCACTGCGTTGGAGGAACTGCCTATAATACGAAATGTATCGGACGAATAAGAACGAGAAGACAAGACTTTTTAAAAAAATATAAACGAAACTCACCAAGTCACAGAGTATGCGAATAACGTCTTCGTCAACGACGATGGGGCATACTTGTTGAAGAGGAACGAAGGTTCCCAGGAACGCCAGGAACTTCTCATAGTGATTCTGAAAAAAGTCGATTGTGACTATAAAAAAAAGACCACCAAATAGACTTTCTTTGAATTTCTGAATGCATAATATATTCTTTTCCTCATTTTTCGAATTTATTACCTCCTTGAGATGTTTGAGGAATTCGGCTCTTCCACTGGGCCTCGAATCACAGTGCAGGCACATGCGCTTTCCTACAATTAGGTACTGACGATTCCTTCTCATTATTAAATAAAAAGTATCACTCTTTCACTGATATCACGGATCTTCTGCTATTTTGTAGGAAAAAAGGCCGATTTTTCCACTAGGAAAAAATTTGTGTCACCGATTTCGATGAAAGTTGATTAATGTGTACCCTTGGTGGTCAGAAGGAGGTTCATGCACTTAGTTTGGAGAAATATGCAAATTGTCGATTTTTTGTGATCTACCATTCCAATGACCACAACTCGCTCAATTTTCATCGCACAGCGAACTAAAAAAAACGACTACTCGTCTACAAGAGATCTACAAATAACCCAATTAAACCCTTTGTTGAAATACCCGTCTTCATTGTGTTTCACTCGAAAAATCGATTTTTCGACTACAAAGACACATTTATCTCGAAAGCCTATATAAAACTAGGGTTGGCTTGTCAAGCAAGACAACAAGACATTGTCAAGAAATAATCCAATTAAAGATTCTTGACAATTTCTTGGATTTCTTGTTACGATCTTGGTAAGAACAACTTCTCAGAACGCTGTTCAAAGGTCTCAAAAAGAACACACGCGAACCTGCCTGCGTCGGCATGCCAGTCAGACACCATGCCCATTGTTCTCTACCTCTTGCAAAACATCACCTGCGGGCGGGAGTCGAACCTGCCTGCGTCGGCATGCCAGTCAGACACCATGCCCATCTTTCACGATCTTTCACGACGCGCGTTTCTCTACCTCTTGCAAAACATCACCTGCGGGCGGGAGTCGAACCTGACTGCGTCGGCATGCCAGTCAGACACCATGCCCATTATCGATAATCTGGTCACCTGCGGGCGGGAGTCGAACCTGCCTGCGTCGGCATGCCAGTCAGACACCATGCCCATTATCGATAATCTGGTCACCTGCGGGCGGGAGTCGAACCTGCCTGCGTCGGCATGCCAGACCAGATTATCGATAATGGGCATGGTGTCTGACTGGCATGCCGACGCAGGCAGGTTCGGCTCCCGCCCGCAGGTGATGTTTTGCAAGAGGTAGAGAAACGCGCGTCGTGAAGGATCGTGAAAGATGGCCATGGTGTCTGACTGGCATGCCGACGTAGGCAGGTTCGGCTCCCGCCCGCAGGTGATGTTTTGCAAGAGGTAGAGAAACGCGCGTCGTGAAGGATCGTGAAAGATGGGCATGGTGTCTGACTGGCATGCCGACGCAGGCAGGTTCGACTCCCGCCCGCAGGTGATGTTTTGCAAGAGGTAGAGAAACGCGCGTCGTGAAAGATCGTGAAAGATGGCCATGGTGTGTGACTGGCATGCCGACGCAGGCAGGTTCGGCTCCCGCCCGCAGGTGATGTTTTGCAAGAGGTAGAGAAACGCGCGTCGTGAAAGATGGGCATGGTGTCTGACTGGCATGCCGACGCAGGCAGGTTCGGCTCCCGCCCGCAGGTGATGTTTTGCAAGAGGTAGAGAAACGCGCGTCGTGAAAGATCGTGAAAGATGGGCATGGTGTCTGACTGGCATGCCGACGCAGGCAGGTTCGACTCCCGCCCGCAGGTGATGTTTTGCAAGAGGTAGAGAAACGCGCGTCGTGAAAGATCGTGAAAGATGGGCATGGTGTCTGACTGGCATGCCGACGCAGGCAGGTTCGACTCCCGCCCGCAGGTGATGTTTTGCAAGAGGTAGAGAAACGCGCGTCGTGAAAGATCGTGAAAGATGGCCATGGTGTGTGACTGGCATGCCGACGCAGGCAGGTTCGACTCCCGCCAGCAGGTGACCAGATTATCGATAATGGGCATGGTGTCTGACTGGCATGCCGACGCAGGCAGGTTCGGCTCCCGCCCGCAGGTGATGTTTTGCAAGAGGTAGAGAAACGCGCGTCGTGAAAGATCGTGAAAGATGGGCATGGTGTCTGACTGGCATGCCGACGCAGGCAGGTTCGACTCCCGCCCGCAGGTGATGTTTTGCAAGAGGTAGAGAAACGCGCGTCGTGAAAGATCGTGAAAGATGGGCATGGTGTCTGACTGGCATGCCGACGCAGGCAGGTTCGACTCCCGCCCGCAGGTGATGTTTTGCAAGAGGTAGAGAAACGCGCGTCGTGAAAGATCGTGAAAGATGGCCATGGTGTCTGACTGGCATGCCGACGCAGGCAGGTTCGACTCCCGCCAGCAGGTGACCAGATTATCGATAATGGGCATGGTGTCTGACTGGCATGCCGACGCAGGCAGGTTCGGCTCCCGCCCGCAGGTGATGTTTTGCAAGAGGTAGAGAAACGCGCGTCGTGAAGGATCGTGAAAGATGGCCATGGTGTCTGACTGGCATGCCGACGTAGGCAAGTTCGGCTCCCGCCCGCAGGTGATGTTTTGCAAGAGGTAGAGAAACGCGCGTCGTGAAGGATCGTGAAAGATGGGCATGGTGTCTGACTGGCATGCCGACGCAGGCAGGTTCGACTCCCGCCCGCAGGTGATGTTTTGCAAGAGGTAGAGAAACGCGCGTCGTGAAAGATCGTGAAAGATGGCCATGGTGTGTGACTGGCATGCCGACGCAGGCAGGTTCGGCTCCCGCCCGCAGGTGATGTTTTGCAAGAGGTAGAGAAACGCGCGTCGTGAAAGATGGGCATGGTGTCTGACTGGCATGCCGACGCAGGCAGGTTCGGCTCCCGCCCGCAGGTGATGTTTTGCAAGAGGTAGAGAAACGCGCGTCGTGAAAGATCGTGAAAGATGGGCATGGTGTCTGACTGGCATGCCGACGCAGGCAGGTTCGACTCCCGCCCGCAGGTGATGTTTTGCAAGAGGTAGAGAAACGCGCGTCGTGAAAGATCGTGAAAGATGGGCATGGTGTCTGACTGGCATGCCGACGCAGGCAGGTTCGACTCCCGCCCGCAGGTGATGTTTTGCAAGAGGTAGAGAAACGCGCGTCGTGAAAGATCGTGAAAGATGGGCATGGTGTCTGACTGGCATGCCGACGCAGGCAGGTTCGGCTCCCGCCCGCAGGTGATGTTTTGCAAGAGGTAGAGAAACGCGCGTCGTGAAAGATGGCCATGGTGTCTGACTGGCATGCCGACGCAGGCAGGTTCGGCTCCCGCCCGCAGGTGATGTTTTGCAAGAGGTAGAGAAACGCGCGTCGTGAAGGATCGTGAAAGATGGGCATGGTGTCTGACTGGCATGCCGACGCAGGCAGGTTCGACTCCCGCCCGCAGGTGATGTTTTGCAAGAGGTAGAGAAACGCGCGTCGTGAAAGATCGTGAAAGATGGCCATGGTGTGTGACTGGCATGCCGACGCAGGCAGGTTCGGCTCCCGCCCGCAGGTGATGTTTTGCAAGAGGTAGAGAAACGCGCGTCGTGAAAGATGGGCATGGTGTCTGACTGGCATGCCGACGCAGGCAGGTTCGGCTCCCGCCCGCAGGTGATGTTTTGCAAGAGGTAGAGAAACGCGCGTCGTGAAAGATCGTGAAAGATGGGCATGGTGTCTGACTGGCATGCCGACGCAGGCAGGTTCGACTCCCGCCCGCAGGTGATGTTTTGCAAGAGGTAGAGAAACGCGCGTCGTGAAAGATCGTGAAAGATGGGCATGGTGTCTGACTGGCATGCCGACGCAGGCAGGTTCGACTCCCGCCCGCAGGTGATGTTTTGCAAGAGGTAGAGAAACGCGCGTCGTGAAAGATCGTGAAAGATGGGCATGGTGTCTGACTGGCATGCCGACGCAGGCAGGTTCGGCTCCCGCCCGCAGGTGATGTTTTGCAAGAGGTAGAGAAACGCGCGTCGTGAAAGATGGCCATGGTGTCTGACTGGCATGCCGACGCAGGCAGGTTCGGCTCCCGCCCGCAGGTGATGTTTTGCAAGAGGTAGAGAAACGCGCGTCGTGAAAGATCGTGAAAGATGGCCATGGTGTCTGACTGGCATGCCGACGCAGGCAGGTTCGGCTCCCGCCCGCAGATGATGTTTTGCAAGAGGTAGAGAAAGGCGCGCGAGCACACGAACGAGATAATGGGCATGGTGTCTGACTGGCATGAAGTAATGGCCATGGTGTCTGACTGGCATGCCGACGTAGGCAGGTTCGGCTCCCGCCCGCAGGTGATGTTTTGCAAGAGGTAGAGAAACGCGCGTCGTGAAGGATCGTGAAAGATGGGCATGGTGTCTGACTGGCATGCCGACGCAGGCAGGTTCGACTCCCGCCCGCAGGTGATGTTTTGCAAGAGGTAGAGAAACGCGCGTCGTGAAAGATCGTGAAAGATGGCCATGGTGTCTGACTGGCATGCCGACGCAGGCAGGTTCGGCTCCCGCCCGCAGGTGATGTTTTGCAAGAGGTAGAGAAACGCGCGTCGTGAAGGATCGTGAAAGATGGGCATGGTGTCTGACTGGCATGCCGACGCAGGCAGGTTCGACTCCCGCCCGCAGGTGATGTTTTGCAAGAGGTAGAGAAACGCGCGTCGTGAAAGATCGTGAAAGATGGCCATGGTGTGTGACTGGCATGCCGACGCAGGCAGGTTCGGCTCCCGCCCGCAGGTGATGTTTTGCAAGAGGTAGAGAAACGCGCGTCGTGAAAGATGGGCATGGTGTCTGACTGGCATGCCGACGCAGGCAGGTTCGGCTCCCGCCCGCAGGTGATGTTTTGCAAGAGGTAGAGAAACGCGCGTCGTGAAAGATCGTGAAAGATGGGCATGGTGTCTGACTGGCATGCCGACGCAGGCAGGTTCGACTCCCGCCCGCAGGTGATGTTTTGCAAGAGGTAGAGAAACGCGCGTCGTGAAAGATCGTGAAAGATGGGCATGGTGTCTGACTGGCATGCCGACGCAGGCAGGTTCGACTCCCGCCCGCAGGTGATGTTTTGCAAGAGGTAGAGAAACGCGCGTCGTGAAAGATCGTGAAAGATGGGCATGGTGTCTGACTGGCATGCCGACGCAGGCAGGTTCGGCTCCCGCCCGCAGGTGATGTTTTGCAAGAGGTAGAGAAACGCGCGTCGTGAAAGATGGCCATGGTGTCTGACTGGCATGCCGACGCAGGCAGGTTCGGCTCCCGCCCGCAGGTGATGTTTTGCAAGAGGTAGAGAAACGCGCGTCGTGAAAGATCGTGAAAGATGGCCATGGTGTCTGACTGGCATGCCGACGCAGGCAGGTTCGGCTCCCGCCCGCAGATGATGTTTTGCAAGAGGTAGAGAAACGCGCGTCGTGAAAGATCGTGAAAGATGGCCATGGTGTCTGACTGGCATGCCGACGCAGGCAGGTTCGACTCCCGCCCGCAGGTGATGTTTTGCAAGAGGTAGAGAAACGCGCGTCGTGAAAGATCGTGAAAGATGGCCATGGTGTCTGACTGGCATGCCGACGCAGGCAGGCTCGACTCCCACCCGCAGGTGATGTTTTGCAAGAGGTAGAGAAAGGCGCGCGAGCACACGAACGAGATAATGGGCATGGTGTCTGACTGGCATGAAGTAATGGCCATGGTGTCTGACTGGCATGCCGACGTAGGCAGGTTCGGCTCCCGCCCGCAGGTGATGTTTTGCAAGAGGTAGAGAAACGCGCGTCGTGAAGGATCGTGAAAGATGGGCATGGTGTCTGACTGGCATGCCGACGCAGGCAGGTTCGACTCCCGCCCGCAGGTGATGTTTTGCAAGAGGTAGAGAAACGCGCGTCGTGAAAGATCGTGAAAGATGGCCATGGTGTCTGACTGGCATGCCGACACAGGCAGGTTCGGCTCCCGCCCGCAGGTGATGTTTTGCAAGAGGTAGAGAAACGCGCGTCGTGAAAGATCGTGAAAGATGGCCATGGTGTGTGACTGGCATGCCGACGCAGGCAGGTTCGGCTCCCGCCCGCAGGTGATGTTTTGCAAGAGGTAGAGAAACGCGCGTCGTGAAAGATGGGCATGGTGTCTGACTGGCATGCCGACGTAGGCAGGTTCGGCTCTCGCCCGCAGATGATGTTTTGCAAGAGGTAGAGAAACGCGCGTCGTGAAAGATCGTGAAAGATGGCCATGGTGTCTGACTGGCATGCCGACGCAGGCAGGTTCGGCTCCCGCCCGCAGATGATGTTTTGCAAGAGGTAGAGAAACGCGCGTCGTGAAAGATCGTGAAAGATGGCCATGGTGTCTGACTGGCATGCCGACGCAGGCAGGTTCGACTCCCGCCCGCAGGTGATGTTTTGCAAGAGGTAGAGAAACGCGCGTCGTGAAAGATCGTGAAAGATGGCCATGGTGTGTGACTGGCATGCCGACGCAGGCAGGTTCGGCTCCCGCCCGCAGGTGATGTTTTGCAAGAGGTAGAGAAACGCGCGTCGTGAAAGATGGGCATGGTGTCTGACTGGCCTGCCGACGCAGGCAGGTTCGGCTCCCGCCCGCAGGTGATGTTTTGCAAGAGGTAGAGAAACGCGCGTCGTGAAAGATGGCCATGGTGTCTGACTGGCATGCCGACGCAGGCAGGTTCGGCTCCCGCCCGCAGGTGATGTTTTGCAAGAGGTAGAGAAACGCGCGTCGTGAAAGATCGTGAAAGATGGCCATGGTGTCTGACTGGCATGCCGACGCAGGCAGGTTCGGCTCCCGCCCGCAGATGATGTTTTGCAAGAGGTAGAGAAACGCGCGTCGTGAAAGATCGTGAAAGATGGCCATGGTGTCTGACTGGCATGCCGACGCAGGCAGGTTCGACTCCCGCCCGCAGGTGATGTTTTGCAAGAGGTAGAGAAACGCGCGTCGTGAAAGATCGTGAAAGATGGCCATGGTGTCTGACTGGCATGCCGACGCAGGCAGGTTCGACTCCCGCCCGCAGGTGATGTTTTGCAAGAGGTAGAGAAACGCGCGTCGTGAAAGATCGTGAAAGATGGCCATGGTGTGTGACTGGCATGCCGACGCAGGCAGGTTCGGCTCCCGCCCGCAGGTGATGTTTTGCAAGAGGTAGAGAAACGCGCGTCGTGAAAGATGGGCATGGTGTCTGACTGGCCTGCCGACGCAGGCAGGTTCGGCTCCCGCCCGCAGGTGATGTTTTGCAAGAGGTAGAGAAACGCGCGTCGTGAAAGATGGCCATGGTGTCTGACTGGCATGCCGACGCAGGCAGGTTCGGCTCCCGCCCGCAGGTGATGTTTTGCAAGAGGTAGAGAAACGCGCGTCGTGAAAGATCGTGAAAGATGGCCATGGTGTCTGACTGGCATGCCGACGCAGGCAGGTTCGGCTCCCGCCCGCAGATGATGTTTTGCAAGAGGTAGAGAAACGCGCGTCGTGAAAGATCGTGAAAGATGGCCATGGTGTCTGACTGGCATGCCGACGCAGGCAGGTTCGACTCCCGCCCGCAGGTGATGTTTTGCAAGAGGTAGAGAAACGCGCGTCGTGAAAGATCGTGAAAGATGGCCATGGTGTCTGACTGGCATGCCGACGCAGGCAGGCTCGACTCCCACCCGCAGGTGATGTTTTGCAAGAGGTAGAGAAAGGCGCGCGAGCACACGAACGAGATAATGGGCATGGTGTCTGACTGGCATGAAGTAATGGCCATGGTGTCTGACTGGCATGCCGACGTAGGCAGGTTCGGCTCCCGCCCGCAGGTGATGTTTTGCAAGAGGTAGAGAAACGCGCGTCGTGAAGGATCGTGAAAGATGGGCATGGTGTCTGACTGGCATGCCGACGCAGGCAGGTTCGACTCCCGCCCGCAGGTGATGTTTTGCAAGAGGTAGAGAAACGCGCGTCGTGAAAGATCGTGAAAGATGGCCATGGTGTCTGACTGGCATGCCGACACAGGCAGGTTCGGCTCCCGCCCGCAGGTGATGTTTTGCAAGAGGTAGAGAAACGCGCGTCGTGAAAGATCGTGAAAGATGGCCATGGTGTGTGACTGGCATGCCGACGCAGGCAGGTTCGGCTCCCGCCCGCAGGTGATGTTTTGCAAGAGGTAGAGAAACGCGCGTCGTGAAAGATGGGCATGGTGTCTGACTGGCATGCCGACGTAGGCAGGTTCGGCTCTCGCCCGCAGATGATGTTTTGCAAGAGGTAGAGAAACGCGCGTCGTGAAAGATCGTGAAAGATGGCCATGGTGTCTGACTGGCATGCCGACGCAGGCAGGTTCGGCTCCCGCCCGCAGATGATGTTTTGCAAGAGGTAGAGAAACGCGCGTCGTGAAAGATCGTGAAAGATGGCCATGGTGTCTGACTGGCATGCCGACGCAGGCAGGTTCGACTCCCGCCCGCAGGTGATGTTTTGCAAGAGGTAGAGAAACGCGCGTCGTGAAAGATCGTGAAAGATGGCCATGGTGTGTGACTGGCATGCCGACGCAGGCAGGTTCGGCTCCCGCCCGCAGGTGATGTTTTGCAAGAGGTAGAGAAACGCGCGTCGTGAAAGATGGGCATGGTGTCTGACTGGCCTGCCGACGCAGGCAGGTTCGGCTCCCGCCCGCAGGTGATGTTTTGCAAGAGGTAGAGAAACGCGCGTCGTGAAAGATCGTGAAAGATGGGCATGGTGTCTGACTGGCATGCCGACGCAGGCAGGTTCGACTCCCGCCCGCAGGTGATGTTTTGCAAGAGGTAGAGAAACGCGCTTCGTGAAAGATCGTGAAAGATGGGCATGGTGTCTGACTGGCATGCCGACGCAGGCAGGTTCGACTCCCGCCCGCAGGTGATGTTTTGCAAGAGGTAGAGAAACGCGCGTCGTGAAAGATGGCCATGGTGTCTGACTGGCATGCCGACGCAGGCAGGTTCGGCTCCCGCCCGCAGGTGATGTTTTGCAAGAGGTAGAGAAACGCGCGTCGTGAAAGATGGCCATGGTGTCTGACTGGCATGCCGACGCAGGCAGGTTCGGCTCCCGCCCGCAGGTGATGTTTTGCAAGAGGTAGAGAAACGCGCGTCGTGAAAGATGGCCATGGTGTCTGACTGGCATGCCGACGTAGGCAGGTTCGGCTCCCGCCCGCAGGTGATGTTTTGCAAGAGGTAGAGAAACGCGTGTCGTGAAGGATCGTGAAAGATGGGCATGGTGTCTGACTGGCATGCCGACGCAGGCAGGTTCGACTCCCGCCCGCAAGTGATGTTTTGCAAGAGGTAGAGAAGCGCGCTTCGTGAAAGATGGCCATGGTGTCTGACTGGCATGCCGACGTAGGCAGATTCGGCTCCCGCCCGCAGGTGATGTTTTGCAAGAGGTAGAGAAACGCGCGTCGTGAAAGATCGTGAAAGATGGGCATGGTGTCTGACTGGCATGCCGACGCAGGCAGGTTCGGCTCCCGCCCGCAGGTGATGTTTTGCAAGAGGTAGAGAAACGCGCGTCGTGAAAGATGGCCATGGTGTCTGACTGGCATGCCGACGCAGGCAGGTTCGGCTCCCACCCGCAGGTGATGTTTTGCAAGAGGTAGAGAAACGCGTGTCGTGAAGGATCGTGAAAGATGGGCATGGTGTCTGACTGGCATGCCGACGCAGGCAGGTTCGACTCCCGCCCGCAAGTGATGTTTTGCAAGAGGTAGAGAAGCGCGCTTCGTGAAAGATGGGCATGGTGTCTGACTGGCATGCCGACGCAGGCAGGTTCGGCTCCCGCCCGCAGGTGATGTTTTGCAAGAGGTAGAGAAACGCGCGTCGTGAAAGATCGTGAAAGATGGGCATGGTGTCTGACTGGCATGCCGACGCAGGCAGGTTCGACTCCCGCCCGCAGGTGATGTTTTGCAAGAGGTAGAGAAACGCGCGTCGTGAAAGATGGCCATGGTGTCTGACTGGCATGCCGACGCAGGCAGGTTCGGCTCCCGCCCGCAGGTGATGTTTTGCAAGAGGTAGAGAAACGCGCGTCGTGAAAGATGGCCATGGTGTCTGACTGGCATGCCGACGCAGGCAGGTTCGACTCCCGCCCACAGGTGATGTTTTGCAAGAGGTAGAGAAACGCGCGTCGTGAAAGATGGCCATGGTGTCTGACTGGCATGCCGACGCAGGCAGGTTCGGCTCCCGCCCGCAGGTGATGTTTTGCAAGAGGTAGAGAAACGCGCGTCGTGAAAGATCGTGAAAGATGGCCATGGTGTCTGACTGGCATGCCGACGTAGGCAGGTTCGGCTCCCGCCCGCAGGTGATGTTTTGCAAGAGGTAGAGAAACGCGTGTCGTGAAGGATCGTGAAAGATGGGCATGGTGTCTGACTGGCATGCCGACGCAGGCAGGTTCGACTCCCGCCCGCAAGTGATGTTTTGCAAGAGGTAGAGAAGCGCGCTTCGTGAAAGATGGCCATGGTGTCTGACTGGCATGCCGACGTAGGCAGATTCGGCTCCCGCCCGCAGGTGATGTTTTGCAAGAGGTAGAGAAACGCGCGTCGTGAAAGATCGTGAAAGATGGGCATGGTGTCTGACTGGCATGCCGACGCAGGCAGGTTCGGCTCCCGCCCGCAGGTGATGTTTTGCAAGAGGTAGAGAAACGCGCGTCGTGAAAGATGGCCATGGTGTCTGACTGGCATGCCGACGCAGGCAGGTTCGGCTCCCGCCCGCAGGTGATGTTTTGCAAGAGGTAGAGAAACGCGTGTCGTGAAGGATCGTGAAAGATGGGCATGGTGTCTGACTGGCATGCCGACGCAGGCAGGTTCGACTCCCGCCCGCAAGTGATGTTTTGCAAGAGGTAGAGAAGCGCGCTTCGTGAAAGATGGCCATGGTGTCTGACTGGCATGCCGACGTAGGCAGATTCGGCTCCCGCCCGCAGGTGATGTTTTGCAAGAGGTAGAGAAACGCGCGTCGTGAAAGATCGTGAAAGATGGGCATGGTGTCTGACTGGCATGCCGACGCAGGCAGGTTCGGCTCCCGCCCGCAGGTGATGTTTTGCAAGAGGTAGAGAAACGCGCGTCGTGAAAGATGGCCATGGTGTCTGACTGGCATGCCGACGCAGGCAGGTTCGGCTCCCGCCCGCAGGTGATGTTTTGCAAGAGGTAGAGAAACGCGCGTCGTGAAAGATCGTGAAAGATGGCCATGGTGTCTGACTGGCATGCCGACGCAGGCAGGTTCGACTCCCGCCCGCAGGTGATGTTTTGCAAGAGGTAGAGAAACGCGCGTCGTGAAAGATCGTGAAAGATGGGCATGGTGTCTGACTGGCATGCCGACGCAGGCAGGTTCGACTCCCGCCCGCAGGTGATGTTTTGCAAGAGGTAGAAAAACGCGCGTCGTGAAAGATCGTGAAAGATGGCCATGGTGTCTGACTGGCATGCCGACGCAGGCAGGTTCGACTCCCGCCCGCAGGTGATGTTTTGCAAGAGGTAGAGAAACGCGCGTCGTGAAAGATCGTGAAAGATGGGCATGGTGTCTGACTGGCATGCCGACGCAGGCAGGTTCGGCTCCCGCCCGCAGGTGATGTTTTGCAAGAGGTAGAGAAACGCGCGTCGTGAAAGATGGCCATGGTGTCTGACTGGCATGCCGATGCAGGCAGGTTCGCCTCCCGCCCGCAGGTGATGTTTTGCAAGAGGTAGAGAAACGCGCGTCGTGAAAGATCGTGAAAGATGGCCATGGTGTCTGACTGGCATGCCGACGCAGGCAGGTTCGACTCCCGCCCGCAGGTGATGTTTTGCAAGAGGTAGAGAAACGCGCGTCGTGAAAGATCGTGAAAGATGGGCATGGTGTCTGACTGGCATGCCGACGCAGGCAGGTTCGACTCCCGCCCGCAGGTGATGTTTTGCAAGAGGTAGAAAAACGCGCGTCGTGAAAGATCGTGAAAGATGGCCATGGTGTCTGACTGGCATGCCGACGCAGGCAGGTTCGACTCCCGCCCGCAGGTGATGTTTTGCAAGAGGTAGAGAAACGCGCGTCGTGAAAGATCGTGAAAGATGGGCATGGTGTCTGACTGGCATGCCGACGCAGGCAGGTTCGACTCCCGTCCGCAGGTGATGTTTTGCAAGAGGTAGAGAAACGCGCGTCGTGAAAGATCGTGAAAGATGGCCATGGTGTCTGACTGGCATGCCGACGCAGGCAGGTTCGACTCCCGCCCGCAGGTGATGTTTTGCAAGAGGTAGAGAAACGCGCGTCGTGAAAGATCGTGAAAGATGGGCATGGTGTCTGACTGGCATGCCGACGCAGGCAGGTTCGACTCCCGTCCGCAGGTGATGTTTTGCAAGAGGTAGAGAAACGCGCGTCGTGAAAGATCGTGAAAGATGGCCATGGTGTCTGACTGGCATGCCGACGCAGGCAGGTTCGGCTCCCGCCCGCAGGTGATGTTTTGCAAGAGGTAGAGAAACGCGCGTCGTGAAAGATCGTGAAAGATGGGCATGGTGTCTGACTGGCATGCCGACGCAGGCAGGTTCGACTCCCGTCCGCAGGTGATGTTTTTCAAGAGGTAGAGAAACGCGCGTCGTGAAAGATCGTGAAAGATGGGCATGGTGTCTGACTGGCATGCCGACGCAGGCAGGTTCGGCTCCCGCCCGCAGGTGATGTTTTGCAAGAGGTAGAGAAACGCGCGTCGTGAAAGATCGTGAATGATGGCCATGGTGTCTGACTGGCATGCCGACGCAGGCAGGTTCGACTCCCGCCCGCAGGTGATGTTTTGCAAGAGGTAGAGAAACGCGCGTCGTGAAAGATCGTGAAAGATGGGCATGGTGTCTGACTGGCATGCCGACGCAGGCAGGTTCGGCTCCCGCCCGCAGGTGATGTTTTGCAAGAGGTAGAGAAACGCGCGTCGTGAAAGATCGTGAAAGATGGGCATGGTGTCTGACTGGCATGCCGACGCAGGCAGGTTCGACTCCCGCCCGCAGGTGATGTTTTGCAAGAGGTAGAGATGGGCATGGTGTCTGACTGGCATTCCGACGCAGGCAGGTTCGACTCCGCCCGCAGGTGATGTTTTGCAAGAGGTAGAGAAACGCGCGTCGTGAAAGATCGTGAATGATGGGCATGGTGTCTGACTGCCATGCCGACGCAGGCAGGTTCGACTCCCGCCCGCAGGTCATTCGTGAACAATGGAGAGGTCGCTACTGCTGAGAAAAAAAAGTTTACGAAGTACGATATTCGCAGAATATAATATTTTTGACAGGTTATCGGTTTTTAGGTCTCTATTATTTACCGCGCCGACTATAACTTTGGCACACGTGATTCACAGTGCTATTATACCTTACAACTAAAACAAAAAAATCGATAATTTTCATATTTGTCCAAACTAAGTGCATGAACCTCCTTCTGACCCCCAAGGGTGCACATGAACCAACTTTCATCGAAATCGGTGACTCAAAGTTTTTCCTAGTGGACGGCGTTCCTACAATATAACAGAAGATCCGTGATATAATGTACGCGTGAGAGTAGAAAACCGATATATTAATAGGTATGTGCTTGTCAAACCTTGATTTGTTGCTCCCAGATTTGTTCCCAGGAATCGGGTGAGCTTGTCGACATCACCGTCCGAAACTCCAATTAGGGTCACCCTCTCGAAGTACGCAGCAAAATGAAACTGAAGAGTGAATTGATTGATGTCAAGAAGGAGAATTCATAACATTTTTTTATTGATATTAAAATTCGCTTCAACGTTTTTCTTGTTTGCTCAATTACTGACCTTCAGATAGTGGTTCCTTTTCGTTTGATTCGATGCGCCACCAGTCTTTCCACAAATCGGGCAAGTAGTTGGTCCATTGCTCCTCCAGAACGCTGAAGTAAATATTTTTGATTTTACATTTTCGCGCACATTTTTACATTTTTGTAAGCCTGACTAGCGCGGATAAAGGAAGAGGGGAGAGTAGTTTCAAAAGGAATATCTTTGCCGGATGAGCGACGTCTTCCATAGGCTTACTCAAAAACTTCTCCGCAGCAAGGTACATTTCAAATGTTGCCTGTGTTTTCATTAAAAACTCTTGTATATTTTCATTTACACCAGATACTCAAACATGGAAGAAACATTTGTATTTAGTGATTTGAAACTGTTGAAAGCAGTATTAACTAGTTATGATTCAACATCGGTGCAATCATTAGAAACTAACTAACACAGTAGTAAGGTGCACACAACTATCGATTTATTCCGGTAAGAACTAGGGAATGATAAAACGCTGCCAAGCGCGGACTACATCATCAAGGTGTCATTGAACCTCACTCAGTCGGAAGAGTTAATTCGTTTCCCTCTTCTCATCGTTTGTTTGCATTTTGTTTTGCCGCTCGAGAGAGGCACAGTCTTTCGTTCATTATTCTTTCATCCACTCTATTCGAGTCTAAAATGCCATCAATATTGGAAAATTAAAAACTACCTTTATGCTTATCTCGACGATCTTCCTGAATGTTCGAAGAATGCGACTCGAGTCGTTGCGGCAGCAGTAGTTGCTGCACTTGTTGCCCGGGCTGCAGCGGATTCAGCTGCTGGAGTGCAGGGCTCAGCCGCATTTGCCGCATTGGCTGCACCACTGGCTGTGGCGTCCGTGTTGCTACTGCAGGTACTCCCACAACTCTGACTGGAGAGTAATATGGCATCGGCTGAAGATGCTGCTGGGGATGACAGAGAGGCGATGGAACCGCAGCAGGAGCGAGGAACGGCTGAGATTGCTGCATCCGCTGCATCTGCGCTGCAGGTACACGACTGATGACTGACATTGGCTGCGGATGAGTAATCACCACTGGCTGCTCTCGCCGTTGCAGCAGCGGTTGATGTCCGGAGACTTGATGCAGCTGTTGCGCAGTCTGATGTGTTGTATGAGCCTGCGGCTGCAGCTGGACTGCATACACAGAGTTTGAGAGGATTTGCTGCAGTTGCGTGGGTCGTGTAGTGCTCTCTGGTGACATCAGCAAGGCCGCCATAGAGAATGGAGCAGGAGGAGGCACCACCGGCATCATTCTCTTGATCTGCTCGAGCAATCCATCCTGAAAACAGCTGATCATGAATCAATACGAATGCAATATCTAATTTGGTATACTCATTTCGACGTTACTTTTGCACAACGTTAATTCTAATATATCACGATCACATGATACTATTAACGAGGTGATTAGGTCACATACAGTAGCTCAAAACATCCATTTCATGCCTATGCTTCTACAAATGTTCAAAGGGAAAGTATTGCCACGCTCACCTTAGTGTCTGCATCCATCAATTCAGCATAGGTAGGATCACCACAGTCCTTAAATGATATAAGTTTTCCAGTGAACGAGCTCTGATGCTTGTATGCTATTGTCAACGAAATAGTGCATACCTTATAATCTGTACTGTCATCCAGGAATTCCACAATATCGGAAGTGCTGTCCTCCATGTACAGCTGAAAATATGTGGTTAGTTTTTGTCGGAAATGCTCGAAAAGTCGGGACTAGTGTTCAATAGCCGCTATGTTCTGCCTCGACAGGAAGCCGATGTACACCAGGAATTCGAATTGACCGATCGATGGTACTTCAGAAACCCGAATTGACTGAGCAGTGGTCGTTCGTGGTGAAGATGAAGACAGTCGAGGCACAATGGCATTCGAGGACCATGGGATAGCAAGTCGCCAACAAGTTGACAAACTTTGCTCTGGTCTGTAGCTAGGCTTCACTCACCACTGGTTCCTCCTTTGGATCATCTCCGAGCTGTGAATGAGCAGCGACCGTTGAATCAGGAGTAAGCAGAAGATTCTGGTTAGCGAGATCAGCCTGAACAATTTGATAACGACTACTATAAGATTGGTCACTAAGAAACCACATTTTCGTGAGAACACCATACCAAATGCACTTATCAAATGAAACCGACGTCACCTCTGGGTCGTAGACTCCCATCTCGACTGTATTGACGGCATCGGTTCCCCGTCCGAATGTGCACGGCTGCAGAGAACAACTCACATTTGTGTTTGGATAGACTTGTGTTATCCACATTATGTACTTGTTTGATTCGAGAATCTATATCGTACCGGCGTGAGAAGCGACGCTGCCGGTATCGGATGAACGGGAGGCATCTCGAGGTCGCGAGGTCGCTTCTGCAGGGTCTCGCGCTCCTCCGAGGAGTCGATTGACAATGGATTGATCGACGCGGCCTCAGTGGATACTCGTTTGCGAGAGGCGACCAGTTGGGCATCAACGTGGTGGATATTGCCCGTCTCTCCGACCGCGTTGATGAGCTGAAATTTTCCATTTCGCACAAATATCATCAACCCAATTCACCCCAATCTCTTTCGCTTTGCTCTTGGTACTATCAGCGGGTAGGCCCTCAAGGATCTGGAATGATGAATTAGATAATGCTTGACGCTTGAAACAAACCGGCTTCCACATTTCAAAGTGCATTGCGAGGATCGGCGACTTCAACGCTGCGGGAGTGGCCAGAGAGGTGCTCGAGCTTGAGTGAGATGACGCATTGAAGGAGTTGATGTCGCCTTCTGATTCGCTGTCGTCGTTGATGGTGATGACCTGAACGGCACACCGTTTGTATACGCACAACTGACGAGACATCATTTGCATCATTCATTGAATCAATGACAAACAAATCCGCCCAAAACATGCCTCACTTGTAGATGAAAGTGTGCCAGATGGCACGATGAGCTGAACCACATCGTCCGGAGTCGCCTGCAAATTGGCGAGAATAATGGTACAATAAAATTACTCTGCTCTACTGCATTTTGTAATATGTCTCTCAATCAGCTAGTTCCACATCAACGATTCTTTTAATCGAATCTACTACCATTTGTGTTTGCCACTTTTCTCGCTGCAACAACACATTTGATTGTATCAAATAATTGCCTTTTCATCTCTTTCGATTCAGTAATTGGTTTGATTGATTGAATATTTATGGTATTTAATGTTCACTAGCTATCGACTTTTGTCCCTACTTAGACCGTTGCTCCATATCTTCGACCACTCCATACAACCTCACATCGACGGGATGATTTTTTGTTGTTGAAAATGTTTGTTTCATATAAATCCATTTCATTGTCATTGCCTTACCTGCTCGGTTTCATCAATAATGAGAGTGCCGGGGTCGGGTGACTCGGCTCTCTCCTCGACAATCACTGGCTCATCTTCTTGTGCAATGCCAAGGATCGTATTGATTCGACGCCGTATCAAGTTGATGGCTGCTTCCTGAGAGTAAGTTTTGCAAATATGGCTTTTATTCACCTCAATTATTCATGGTCATCTCAGACTCTGTTCAACTCACGGTATCTTGGCGATTCTGCCAGGGAAGGATGAAGGCCTCAGGCGCGAGCAGGAGGCGCGACTGAAATACAAATCGATTATGCTTTTAGTGACATAAATCAGTATTTTCCAAAATCAGTACTTACTTCCTGATCCAAAAATTCCTCATCGAAGTCTGCAGCGAGCAAATATGCCTCGATTATGCGCGTCCATTCATCGCAGTGAACCTGCACAAAGTTGCGTTGTTCCTGTGATTCTACGCTAGTTCCAATCCAGACAACGTAATCCGGATAATCATAGGGGATTACATGTAGTCTTCGATAATACAGATCAATCCCCTTTCAATCCAATTATTGAACTCGAAGCGAGAGTTCCAGGAATAAAAAGGAACCTCCACAAGATGATCATAGCAGCTGTAGACATTGTCGGCTTCTGCTTCACAAAACGAGCAGCGAACGAGGCCGACGTACTCGTGTCTAACGTGCGCTTCCTGGAAAGAAACTCATCGTTATCTAAGAGAATGACGAATCCCTTCTCTCAACCCCTCCTCACGAGTTTCATCACCACCAATATTGGCGCCGTTGTGCCGAATGGCGTGATATTTCGACTACAGAACGAGGCGCCAGGATTATCGCCTGACCGTGTTCTATCCTAGTGATAACAGTTCGGATCATTCTCTCTCTATTCTATGTGATATCTCGCCGAACGGCGCGATTACAGATAACAGCCCATAGCTGACTAGAGATCGAATCGAGACCGACCTCTCCTCAATTTGCGTATTCTCTCGTTTCTCTGTCAGAGAATACGCAAATTTATTAGAGTCGACCTCGGTCCGACACCACTGCTGCTCACCTCTTGTCGATGGCGCTGTCTGGCCTCCAGGCTGTCGAAGGTCTCGCGACAACCTCCACACTCGAGCAATTGCATGCGCTGAAGGGGAATCGATGACACCTCCCTCCGACAGACGCATTCACGAGTGAATGACGAAAGGAGGAAAGAGGGACGGGGAGGGGAAAGAGGGAGGAGCGATCGAGAGAAAGGAACAATCGAGAATGGGTAGAGGGGCAGAGAGAAGCGAAAAACTCGGAAAAAAGAAGAGAGGCGCGCTCGGAGTATTCTTTCCGGGACGCTTGCTATTTCGTAAGCGCTATCATGGAAAACAGAAATATACTCGTCAACAAACTAGTAGCCCTGCAGAGTAAAAAACAATTGGCAATAACAAAAACAGACTGCACGTGTATGGTTAGAGGCAACCGGTCAACAACTGCGCCGTCGAAAAATTATGAAAAAAAAACCTTGCTACCCAGCTCCATTCTCTCCACCATCGTCTCTCTTCAGTTTTCAG
Organism: Pristionchus entomophagus; assembly: GCA_036245825.1. Lineage (NCBI taxonomy): Eukaryota > Metazoa > Nematoda > Chromadorea > Rhabditida > Neodiplogasteridae > Pristionchus > Pristionchus entomophagus. The sequence goes on from BTSX01000001.1 coordinate 13,451,310, forward strand.
GCAACTCAACAAGAATTTTGCAAAAACTGCACTGATAGTAACCCCACCTCGCATCACTACTGCAACTCACCCATTCCAAAGAGGAGAGGAAAGGTGACGAAAGCCGCTCGAATTACACTATTTGACTAAACATAAAAAGCGTCTTTCTCGATTTTCCTATTGAATGTGTGCACAAATGTGGTTTCGAGGAGTGATTAGTGAATATTCAATTTAATCCAAGCGCTCTTTCAACCATAGAGGCGAGAATTTAAAAAAAAAAGAACGACGGACAGGCGTGGGAAAATGATAGATTATGCATTCGAATATTCCTGTGCGAACCCTCCAGTGACAGGAAGGAGGAATGTGCCGGGGTTTAATAGGAGCGAGAGAGGGGCTGGTGAGAATCGTTTGGAAAGTCATCCTGCTGGTTTAGATTGAATGGCGATGTGGGTGGATCACTACATCAAGATTTTCCCATCAAGATTTTCCCATTTTCCCACTCCACCACACCGCAATAGAAATCCATTTCGCTAATCAGCTCTCTTCAGAGGCTGATGATGAAGAGACATTCCAACATAAATTTGTTAAAGTAGTTGAGTGAGTAGTTATAGCCGGTTAGAGACACAAGATTTCTCGTGAAAGGATGAGTTTCGGGTTCCGATTTCACATCACTAGTGTTTACTCGTCTTTTCGCCTCTCTGCAACTCGAGAGCACGACAATATATTGCAAAATGAAATGTAAACCAGAGATCACTGACGAGCATGGTGAAAAACATTCATTCCTTTCTCCAACCTCATGTTTACCAACGAGCGCTGTGAATTAGGCCTGACAGTAAGCAAATCGTGGATCGTGATCATATATTCTGCTGGACAAACAAAGACGACGGCCCTATTTGGTTTACGATGGGAGACCTTTTGGGAATAGCAGAACAACGACTACCTTCCTCTCGCTACTCCTTCTGCCAATAATTCGATTCTTCTCCTATCTCATTCCTCCCCCCCCCATCTCCTCTTACCCAAATAACCGATGATTGGCTGCCTTTCTTCTTTTGGCTCCCTCATTAATGCGATGTCTCTAACCGGTTAGATTTAGTGCGCGAGGAAGGAAATTCGCCCTTCGTCCACAGCCAGTTCTCGTTTCCCCTTTTCTTTCTGTAATCGCTCACCCTAACATCTTATTCCCATATGTCCACCATTTCTTTCAACTTTTTTATTACTCTTTTCTCTCGGCCTTCGTACTAGGAGCAACTAAATCTTCAGGAATTGTTCACTCGAGAAGTCTTTGACCCAATAATTGATAAAGTCGAACTAACGACAAACTGCGACCTCTGACCACTGGCGGAAAGGAGTGCGATGAAGAAAATACGACATCTTCCGGCCATTTTACATCTCAGAGTATAAACAAGAGACAACTGACGTCCTAAGTGCAAATGGTGAGTCACTTTTAGTTTTTAATCAGAACACATTTTACAGCGAGATGATACGAAATAGCCAGGATTCTCCGCCTAATGAAACGGGAGTCCCATATACCACCCCTCACGGCGTCGTACCTCTGCTGACTAGTAAGGGTGCTTTGATGAGGCTGACCTACGCCGAGCTCCACCTGGAGCTCGGCGAAAGCACCACTTCTTCTCTCTCACTGACAAATTCGCCGTCAATACCTCCTAACCGCATCCCGCCTCTGCTGAATAGCAAGTCACCTTGAGACACACCCTCGCCGAGCTCCACCTGGACTGGTGCTCGCAAGACTCGCAAGATCGAACTATATCTTGCTCTAGGTTTTGACAGTGCAAGCAGCGTCTCACCCACTACGCGGACACGGGAGACGGCTCCTCCGTATCATCTGCAATACGTGAGAAAGCACACTTTTATTAAACTACGAAAAGACAAGACATGAATCATTATCCTTTCCCTATTCCATAATTGCATTGGGGAGAATGCACAACATGTCCTTTTTCATGGCAGTCGCATTGGGGGAATCATCGAAAGAAAGAGGTTGCATGACGAGTATGTGTAAGTGCCGAACAATGCAATGAAGAGTGGATCGCAGCAGGGGCAATTCAAAGTTCAACTAAGCTCTGTAACAGCCGAGATGGCTCAATGCATTGTTCCCCTCACCTCATCTCAAATTTGGCCTTGTACACATGATCTCCCCGCACAATACCCTATGGTATGACATATGACCACGATCGTACATATATTTTTATTACAAGACCTTATTATTCAATATCTAGATTTATTTAGCATTGAATTTGTATTTCTTATTCGTGCACGGAGATTGATAACCCAATTCGTTTTGTACTAATGACCTATTTCCGATTGGATCATGGTTGCTAAGGACTTTTGAAGATATGTGAGCTGAAGGAATCCGCGACGCAGACACGTGCCCATATCGTGCCCATATCGATTCCTTTCTCACTGGAACTGAGAGATCGGAGATCGCAGACGTTAGAGTGATGATAGAGCATAGAGAGAGCGAGAGTGCCAGACGATGAAGGAAACCGCGACGCAGACACGAATGGCGTGCCTATATCGATCTCTTTCTCACTGGCACTGAGAGATCGGAGATCATAGACGTTAGAGTGATGATATGTGGAGATAGAAAATCAAATCCATGCAATGCGGCCAGCGCTTTCCTCTATGGACCGGAATTATTCACTCCGACGCCCTCGCTCGCGATCTAATCCACTCGCGAGCGAGGATAATCGAGATAACGAATATATTGTAGATGAAGGTAATTTACAGCATTGAGTTGGGAGAACCCTAGCGATGCTGGAATAATATATCTCTCTATTCTTTACGCTCTCTCGTAGATCTAATTGGCGAGAAACGGTTTAAGCGTAAACAAGCAAAAGTAAGCAACCAACCAACCAAGCCGAAAGTAAGGTGGTACGGAGTGAAACATATTCGATCAAGCAAGACTTGTGGGAACATAAGAGAGTCTGCCGCCAACCCAGACTGGGTATTCCGTTTGTTTCACCACTCCCCCTTCTCCTCTTCTATTTTTTCTACTCTACTCAAGAAAAAAACATCCACATCCTTCTCTGAACTCACACTGCCCTTTAGTTCTCACGCTTCCACTGTGCTAGTCTACCCATAGAACAAAGGAAAAGCGAAGGACAAAGGCGTCAAAGGAAGCAGCAGAAAGGCACGCATGAACTATGAGTGCATAACTATCACCAGTATTGGTAAGAAATCAGGCGTTCGCTGGAAATGATGAAATTAGCACGAAATGTTCCTTGGAAGATCAATGTATTGGCTGAGAATGACTGATGGATGACTGACTTTTCGAATGACTTTTTTTCGAATGACAGAATGACTGTTTGTACATATTAGATGCATGTTCATTGAAAATAGGCAACACACTATAATGCGGTCCTGCGTGATATAATCTTTTAGAAATTTTGTAGCATTTACGTCCACCCGTTCTCATCTATGCGCATTTTTTTTTAGCACTCTTCTCCAAAACTCTTCGTAACTGCTGTTCATCTCCCCCCCCCTCCTTCTCATATCACACTGATCTTTAGAGCAGCAAAGGCAATTGAACGAGGACGTAGATGGAACCTCTCGTATTATCAAACCTCTCGCGAGTGTTCGGTGTTCTCTCAAAAACAAATCTCTCAACCCCCACCCCTGCATTCAAAACGGGGTGTAATACGGCTATCCTCAGCCCTCACCCCTGCCTGCAAAACGCCATCAAAAAAGATATTTCCAAGCGCTGAGTTCACAAGGTCATGTTGTCGGGTCAGGTTGCACATCAAGTGTAAAATTGAATCAAGAGTGCCAAATGCAGACCGTGGACAGGTGAGGATGAGCACATCAATAGGGGAAGGCTTGGCCGTTATGAAATGGCAAGCTCACCATACTTTTGTTTTAAAGCTCTCCCTATTCTCACTTCCCTATTCAGAATTAGGGCTGACCATTCGAAGTTCGCGAATTCGCATTCTGTGGCGTCTCTCTTGCGAATTCGCAATCGCGAGGCGAGCGTAGGGAGATCGGTTGCGAATTCGCATTCTCGCGTTCAGAGCTTCTTCTTTACGAGAGGGTGTGCGCTAGACCCGGCAGGTTTGGCGAGCAGGAGTAGGCGATGCAATGGGGGCGGAGTATCGCACAGGAAAGGCGTTGCGAAATCGCATAGCTTTGCGAATTCGCATGCGCTCTCCCTCCTCTTGCGAATTGGCGTTTTCACGTTTGCATGGTCAACCCTTTTCAGAATGGAAATCGTTCATTGAACGTGAAGAAGGATGATCAATTCCTTCGAAGGGAAAAGACACTAAAGAGACAAAACAATGGTGCGATTCAGAGTCAAGATAAGACGTTGGAAGGAATGATGGCTCATTTTCTCGCTCATCGCATCTTTCACCACATTGCGTAACGCGAAAAAAGCTTCTTGAGTGTTTAGAGGGTACTAAGACAGGGAAATGGGCAGTCAGCTTGAGATTGAAGGGCGACGAAAGAGCACACATCAAAATAGAGAGCACGCGTTTTAGCAAACCCTATTCTTGATACGCCATCCAGTTCTTGTCTGCTAGTGACTTCGTTTCGCTTCTGGATCTCTCCTTTCTGCATACACCCTCGCTGATCAAAGAGACGATAGAGCGTGTGAAATGGAGAGAACGTCGAAGCGAATCGGCGTCAATAGCGGCTGATCATTGTAAACTAACGCGATGTCCATGCCGGCCGTGGCATGGACATCGCAAGGGGAGTGTCAGGCAAATGACAGTAGCAGCGAAAGGTCAAATGCACACATACAAAGGGCATCAGGGACGGGTGGGACGTTGAAATAAATAGCATGGGGCTAACGGCAAAATAACCGATCCATGCAATTTTGTAAGGGGTTTTGCACCTCTCGATACAATTCGAATGCATGGTGAGTGGTAAGAGCAATGATCGGAATCCGCTTTCACAAGTTCAGAGAGGTTCAGTTTGGTCAATGATCTCTATTTTCCGTCTCTCTTTTTCGTCTAGACGCATTCATCGGACACTGAGCAACTCACCCTTACACCTTCTTGGAAAAAAATCGAGAAGAGCAAACTAGAAAGAAAAGTTCATACTGAGCTGGAGAGAAGAAGAGAAGAGAGACTTGAGAGCATGGGCAAAAAAGTTCTGTGGAATGTACGAGAAGTTGCGAAGGAGAGATGAGAACTGAGTTGAATCGAAGAAGAAGGAGGGGCAGGGAGATTTGGTTGTAATTTTATCATCTCTCGTCCTTCTTTCCGTCTGTTTCTCCAGTCCCTCTAATCGGCGAGTGAGAATGCGGAATGAAGAGACCAGTTTCCATGTGCAACTGAGCTGCATTCAGTGATTAATTAATGTTTAAAAGCGATGGACAGAAGTGTCATGTGACGGCTGAGGCTAGCGGGGGCTGCTGACATTCTCTCAACGCGTTGTGCTTCCGCTTATTTAGGTACGTTCTCGATAGTCTCTTGCTCGCTCTCGTCCCTCGCTCAAAAATACAATTCTAGAACGGAAGCCGTTTATTGAAGAGCACAGGGATGATCAATTCGCTCGAACGGAAATGGCACCAAAGAGACAAAACCATGGTGCGATTCAGAGTCAAGAAAAGAGACAGCCGGTGTATGTCTACTATCATAGTAATGTTGCTTTATTTCTGGCTCTCCCCTATACACTATCGTCAGTCAGATCATCGACAGAGAGCGCGATCAATTATAGAACGGCGAATAAAATCAGCGTGGATTTGTCTAACACGTGTGAACGTGCAATGACTAGGCCTGGCATGACAGGGTGCGCCAGGCATAGGTTTCAATTCCTGTCGATTCAACTAGAATCCGAGGTCAATGGGAAAAGGAAAGTTTAGAATCCATTCAGTTCAGAGTTCAGTGCGGTTTGGTCAAGGAGATCTATTTCCCGTCCCTCTCTCTTTTCGTCTGGAAGCATTCATCGGGCTTCTGAGCAACTTCCCCTTCCACCTTCTTGCTAGTCGCTGTTCTGCCTTTACTACCCACTCTAATCCCGCTCTCTCATATTTTCAGCCAATCTATCTAACAAGCAATTTACGATTAGGTAAGCAATTTCCCATTTTCTTCCTCTCCCTTTGCAATCGACCAGAAATAGGGAAAATCGAGAAGGGCGAACGAGAAAGAAAAGTTCACACTGGGTTGAAGAGTAGAGGAGAGAAGAGAGACTTGAGATTAGGAGCAAAAAAGTTCTGCGAGAGAGACGAGAAGTTGCGAAGGAGAGATGAGAACTGAGTGGGGTTGAATCGAGGATGGAGGAGGGGTCAGACAGACGAAGTTGTAATTTATCATCTCTCGTTCTTCTTTTCGTCTGAGGCGCAACAAATGCTACAAAATGCGGAAACTGGACTCTCCATTCCGCGTTCTCACTCACCAATCTGAAGAAAAGAGGAGAGAAGAGATACTTGCGAGTAGGGGCAAATCAGTTCTGCGAGAGGGACATGCAATTTCGAAGAAGAGTTGAAAACTGGAGTCCCTCTGATCGGCGAGTGAGAACGCGTAATGGAGAGATCAGTTTACGTATTATTTGACACTTGTTGCGCCTAAAAGTCCTCTGTCAATTGCGTTCGAACGTGTCTTGTTGAAATCATACTTATATCGCTGAGATGCATTCAATGATTGATTGATTGAGAAAAGCGATGGACAGAAGTCGCATATCCCGGCAGACCGCTAATACTTCCTCCAGTTATCTTCTGGGCGTTTATGGAATGTGTTGTGTATGGAATGAAGGAAGCATCGAAGCGAATTGGCGTCAAATATGTCTAACACTTGTGCAGTAATTTCATGTCCAGGCCTGGCGTGGCTGGGTGTGCCAGGAAGAGGGTAGTAGCAGTGAATGGTCAGTTGCACAAACACAAAGGACATCCTGAGACGGCAGGGACTTTGAAAGAAAGAGCATGGGACTAAAGGCCAAATAACCTTTCCATTAAATGTTGAAAGGGCCCCTCTTGATTCAACTCGAATCCGTGGTAAGTCAAAAGAGCAAAGATTAGAATCCGCTTTCACAAGTTCAGGTTTCAGCACTATTCGGTTCGGTCGAGGAGATCTATTTTTCGTCTCTCTATTTCGACTGGACGCATTCATCGGACATCTGAGCAACTGCCCCTTCCACCTTTTTGCTTATCGTTTTTTCTGCATCAACAACGCAATATAACCTTGCTCTCGCATATTTTCGGCTATTATCTCTCCTCAACGTCATATTTTCCATCCCATTGCAATCGACTAGAAATGTGAAACATCGAGAGGGGCAAACGAGAAAGAAAAGTTCAAACTGAGCTGGAGAGAAGATGAGAGAAGATAATTTGTGAGAGGGACAAAAAAGTTCTGCGAGATGGACAAAAGTTGCGAAGATGAGATGTGAACTAAGTGGGGGTGGAATCGAAGAAAGAGGAGAGGTCAGAGGGATGTATAATAGATGAAATTTTATCATCTCTCGTTCTTGTTTTCGTCGATTTCTCTAGTCCCTCTGATCGGCGAGTGAGAAAATCTGGAAGCAATCGTTTTTTGAGATCTCTGAGCTGCGTTCAATGATTGATTGAGGTGGAAAAGCGATGGACAGAAGTCGCATAACTCGGCGAAGGGTAACAGTGACGGCTAGCATTCTCTTAATTCGTTGCGCTTCCGCTACATATATTTTCCTCCATGTATTTTCGGGGAATTCTATTGTTTTCAATAAATAGATCCATTAAAATGCTATTCTAGCATGGAATCCTTTCATTGACGAGCACAAGGGTGATAAATTCCGTCGAACGGGAATGACACTAAACAGACAAAATAATGATGCGATTAAGAATCAAAATAAAACGTTGGAAGGAATGATGGCTCATTTTCTCCCGCTCTTCTCTTTTTTCACCACATTGTGTAACACGAAAAGGGATTTTGCATGTTTAGAGGAGACTGAAGAGGGAATAAGACGAGTCAGAATGAACCTGAGGGTGGACGAGAAGATAAAGCAAATTGGAAAAGAATTAGTGTCTTTGGGAATTCGATTGATTAAGCTGACATGCGGGGCTTGCCTAATAGTGATGCCGCGTTGCTTCTGGCTCTTTACTCTGGTAGCACAATTTCTCCGATAAAATCATCGAAAGAGCACGCGAACAGCGCAATCAAATATAGATCAGCGAAGGAAATCGGCGTAAATTGTGTTTAATCATTGTGAACTTGCCTGGCGTCGCGGGGAGTGCCAGGCAAAGGGCAGTAACAGCGAAGGTCATTTGCACAACCAATTATAGCATCGGATGCGGCTAAGACGTTGAAATAAATAGCATGGGACTATCGGCGAAATAACCCCTCCATTCAATGTTGCATGCCCGAAAGCATGGGAGACGAGAGGGGGAAGGATAGCACATATGCCGAAAGGATGGCTGATACAATAGCTCAGAGTCAGGTGATTACTTGCTCCGCTTAGTAAATTAGAGAGGAAGGAGCCCCATTAACTATCATTATGGTTCCAATGGGACAAATCCGGCTCGTTCAGAAGCAGGTAAAGGTCGCTCGTTTTCTGGGATTGTAAAGAGAGCCATCTGGTCGTTTTGTCAATTTCGATATGTCACATTTCGGTTCAACTCGAATCCGTGGTGTGTTGGTAGATCAAAGATTAGAATCCGATTTCACAAGTTCAGGTTTCAGCACTATTCGGTTCGGTCGAGGAGATCTATTTTTCGTCTCTCTATTTCGACTGGACGCATTCATCGGACATCTGAGCAACTGCCCCTTCCACCTTCTAGCTAGTCGTTGTTCTGCCTTTCCTACCCAATTTATCCCCGATCTATCATATTTTCAGCCACTATATCTAACAAGCAATTTACGATTAGGTAAGCAATTTCCCATTTTCTTCCCCTCCCTTTGCAAGCGACCAGAAACGGGGAAAATCGAGAAGGCGAACGAGAAAGAAAAGTTCAAACTGAGCTGAAGCGAAGAGGAGAGGAGAGAAGGGTGACTTGAGAACAGGGGCAAAAAAGTTCTGCGTAATTTTCGTATTTCAGCTCCATTTCTTTCTGTCTATCTCTCTAGTATCTCTGATCGGCGAGTGGTATGCGGAATAGAGAGACCAATTTCCGGAATCTATAACACGTGTTGCGTCCGCTTATTCTATGCATTACATTTATTCGAACAGTGAAGGAGAGCAGGCAGATTGAATAAAGGAGCAAAATATACACGAAGAAAATACACTCTATCATCAATCACACGAGGGACAGTCCAACCGATGGGAAGGAAAACGATATGCCGGCGTTTGGAAAGAAACGAGAAAAAAGGATACGTGTGGAGCTGGAGTAACCTTTCGAAGTTCCTTTTTTTGAATGACAAGCCGTTGTGGAAAAAATATCTGGATTTAGAGAGACTAACACCCTCTACTTGGCTAGATTCATCTATTATGTGTTGTAATCCATAAAGCAAGACCCATGAAAGAGCGTGTAGGACTAGTGGCTAGTGTAGTGTCGAAGAGACTCCTGTCTAGTTCCAGATTCCTCTGTGATAACAATGAAACAATGAAATTAGCGATACAACGAGAATCTCATTGTTGATTGAAGTTTTTAACTTCTTGTGTTCGACAAACCGAAGCCGTTGGGAACGGCTTTAGACTCGCAGTGCTTGATTTTTCCCTCCTATAAACCCTCATAATCGGTATTTTGCTCGTATTCTTAGCGCTCATCTGAATACTCTAGATAATTGCGATTTTCGTCATTCGTCAAATCTCGAACATCGAGCAAATAGAGGAGACACACCTCATATTTTCGTTTCAGGCAGTGAGAAGACTCGGACACGCATTGGCCTAACAATGCCGATGTGTGCACCTGCACTGAGGGGCGATCGATCAGAATATCTATACTTCCTTCGTGGAAATGAATGGCGACGACTGTGGGAACTGGCTTCCCTCACAAGTCTTGGCTCTCACTGATCCCAGTTTATTAGTTTCTGCATTCATTTTGCCCACTGAATCAGTTGTAATGTCACATTACGAGAGCCGTAATCGATTCTAAATTCACCACAATCAGCGTACGTTTCAGACGAACCATCAGAGTTGATATCGAATTGTTTTTGAAGGAGCTTCGAGTGCCAAGCTCTAATGAAGACCAAAAAAAACAGATTATAGAGGCAAAAAAAGAAATATGATCTCTAAATTATCAAACTGAGGTCCGCGCGAATACTCTTTGCCACACATTCTTCGAAGATGCGTAAATTAATACCACATACTCTCACGGAACTCTCTTCCCCAACATCATATGCCCCCCTCACTGAATAGGTCAGCGCGCGTCCTATCTCATTCGATAGTTGCAAATTAGCGGCATAAGTGACTTGCGAAATCCGAGCAAATAGGAGAGTGAGCACTGAAAATGTTTAAATTATCAAGAGCACACAGAATCAACCTTACTGATTTTCGCTCGAATATTTACTCTATTGTTTTTCTTGAGCGGGCCTGATCAAGATGTGCATACGGTTGAACGCAATCCGGATTGGTTTCTAGATTGTATCTCATAGGAAAACTCGAGTCGAAATGAAACACAGAAGGGTAAGAAGGGAACACAGACAACCAAGCCGATGTGCATTCGTGTGCAAAAAGAGAATTTCGATTCAACTAAGCGTGACTAAGCGAGAATCGAGAGAGACGGAATCTTATATATGTATCTGAACAAACACTCTGCTATGTACGAAAGTGTACTTAATGATGCTCGCTCTGATTATCAAATGCAAAAATTGAACGACATGTGGACGAAAGAGGGAGGAAATTCTCTCTCTCTCTCAAGAAATGTTTCACCCATCTCTCTGGATCTTTATTAGATTTCGCTCGAATCAGTTGATAGTAGCAGTTCCCGACTATCTGGATCTGTTTTGCTGCTTTCGCACTTCGTACAGCAGGCGTGATATTGATACCAACAAGGGAAAAGGAATCAAAAAGGGCTTTCCTCGCATGCATCTTCATGGCCTCTCTAATTCTGCTGTATCAGTTGTCACCAATGAATCGCCCTTATCATATGATCATGTTATCAGTGACAGATTGCGCCAAAATTGTCATCCATTCGTGCCACCCCGTGATCAGTAACCCCGATTGCAAAATTTGCAACAGAGATTAATTCAGCCGTTAACAGTATACCGGTCAAAAAATCGAGCGGTGCTCAGGAAATTGGTCGAGAGGATATTATGCGGAAAACCAAACGACCTGGAAGAACTAAACTAAACGACCTGGAAGAACATACAGAAATCGAGCAGTGGGGAGAGTGGAAACGTGGAGTAGAGAATATTAGAAGAATAATGGGTGCGAGTAGAACCCAATCAGCACCAGAATCGGATGACACCGCTAAGATAATAAATCAAACGTCAGGCGGGCAAGAGATTGGATGTAATGACGTTGGTTTCAGCATCAACAACACGGAAGCCGGAGGGGTGTGTTGAAAGAAAACAACCCGTATACTGGTGCCAAGATAAGAATGTTTACGGCTTCGAATAATACTATATACGAGATTTTGTGAGCGCGTCAAAACGTGACGACAACTGATTAGAGAATTGCGAATTTCTCTCGCAACAACATCCTTGGCCAACTACATGTTAGCATGCTATGAGGAGTGATATGTACGTCATGGAAAAACGTAAAGATGGGAGAGTTCTTCTTTTCGTTTCAATCCCTAGTGGAGAATCAAATCAATAATTGGACAAGATATCACGAGGTCGAGAATGATAGAAAGTAAAGCGTCGTATTGGGTTGAGGAATAAGTAACGCTCGTTTTTTCTCTCTGACTTTAGAACCCTCGTGCTCGCTCTTTTGTTGTTGCCGTCTGCCACCCTGTTTACACTGGAGAGAGGGCCCCTCGGGCATTCCACACATGTTTTCGATTCAGTTCTCCCTCCCAGGCGAGAATGCCGCACAATTTCGTCCCCGACCGAATTCACATTCGGAACGTGATGCTCTTTCTCTTTCTATCTGGCTTATAACCGCCCGCCATTCATGAAAAACTGGAGCAGGTTTACCCCACACATACCCCGCATGTAACCACCGTGAGAAAGTGGGTAGTCAAATTCGAGAAACACGACTTTTCCCTCGAAGATGAAGACCGACCCGGGCGCCCCATGGAGTTGGACCTCGATCGATTGCGTTCTGAGGTGGAGGCTGACCCGTATCTCACTACGCGCGATCTTGCTGACTTCCTTGGGGTCGACCAAAAAACTGCCGTGAATGGACTTCACGCGATTGGAAAGAAGTGGAAACTCGAGAGATGGATCCCCCATGACCTGACCGACTATGACAAGGATCGCCGAGTGGACATGGCGTCGACTCTTCTCACTCTGCATCGCCGGTTTGATTGGCTGGACAATGTCATCAAAGGTGATGAAAAGTGGGTGCTCTACGACAACCATGAGCGCATGAGACAGTGGGTCCGAGAGGACCAAAAGCCAGCAGATTTCCCCAAACCCGATTTGCACCCCAAAAAAGTGATGTTGTGCATCTGGTGGTTAGTGCGGGGAGTGGAGTTCTGGGAACTCCTACCCGAGGGGACGACTATCACGGCAGAGGTCTACACTCTTCAGCTACGGAAGCTGAGACTCGCTGTCGAACAAACACGCGGGAAGGACGCTCGAATCTACTTTCAGCACGACAACGCCCGCCCGCATGTCGCAAGAAAGACCAAGGCTGAGCTGGCGGGCTATGGCTGGACTGTCCTCCCCCTCCCTCCCTACTCACCCGACCTTGCCCCCTCCGATTACCACCTCTTCTCAGACCTCCAGCGTTTCCTCAAGGGACAGAGCTTCAAAGACCGAGCCACTATCCAGATCGTACTGACCAACTATTTCAAGAACCAGCCCCAGTCCTTCTATCACGAGGGCATCCACAAGCTGCCTGGTAGATGGCAGAAGGTCATGCGCATGGAGAATATTTTTAGATTCTATCGTGCTTTGTAAAGTTTTTATGATAAAGTGAAAAAAATTCAAAAACGAGCGTTACTTATTCCTCAACCCGATACTTTGAGATGCACTTTGGGTGGCCCGAGAGATGAGGACTCGGGCGGATGTGAGAAAAGGGTGGCACAACCTGGTACGAGAGACGGCTTCATCTGAGACTAGAGAGGAACCTGTGACCTCAATTTATATGCAGAGCCGCTCGATACAATTTGTCATACATGTCAATCAACCACTGATGGTTTGGCTGAAGGAATGGCCACTCCACTCCGTGGACACGTTCACAGGTCACAAAAATGCGCGCTCTGTGTAATGAAACAATGTATATCCTCCAATATTTTCGGAGAAAATGGATGCATTGTAAAAACATCAGAGAGATAAGATAGAGCCACTCGAGCGATACGACGAAACTCTCACTGTAGATTGCCGTTTTCACCTTCTAGAGATCGAGAAAACGAAGCCGTTGTTTGTGGCTTTAGACACGCAGGGATTGATTTCACCCTCCTATAAACCCTTATTCTCCTTACTTTGTCATATGTGTATCACTCTTCCGATCACGCTGGGTAGGCGCGATTGTCGCCGTTTGTAAAAATTCGAACACCGAGTGAATTGGAGAGTTAACACGGCAAATATCCATTTCTAGAAACGAGAGCACGACTCAATGACCTAACAATGCCTATGTACACACGTGTGCTGAAGAGCGTTCGCTACAAACATGTACAAGTTCTAAGTGGGGAATACTTAGCGATACGACTGCACGAAGAGGTTTCCCTCACAATCATCGGTTTGGCTCTTACTGATCCTAGTTTATTAGTTTTTGCCTTCATTTCGCCCACTCTATCAGTTGAAATGCTGCAGTTCAAGGGGTGTAATCGATTCAAAATGAAGTGGCAACAGCCCAACTATCACATTATTCAAAAAATGGGTGATATGAGGAGATAAAAAACACTTTTTTTATCAATTTGCATAATTCCTATCTCACTCAACAGTTTTCATCGGACACATTACTCTTTCTCTTATCATACTACCCACCAATCACTAGACGTCATCATGCCAATCGCTGATATTTCCGTTCTCTCCGTCGAGAGTTGCAATCCCGATTCGATGTCATTGATCACATGGGATACCTCGAGAGAATATGGAAAATATAGCAGGAATTGAATGCTATAAGAAGGGGATACAGACAATCTCACAAAGCCGATGTGCGTTCGTGTACTTAGAGATATGTTCGACTAACAAGAATGGCTAAGCGAGAATCGAAATAGACTGAATCTTTGCTACCCAATTTCTGTTCTCCTAGTATTCGCCATTTATTATTTCCCGGCCTCGGAAGAGAATTCCGTACTAGATTACTACGAGCGATAACTATTAGTGAAAAATGTTGAGAAAATCAGCGCCCCTTTCACATAAAACCACGATAAGAATCGTGAATGAACAAAAATAACTTAATTTATGTCTCCGAAAGAACACTTCGCATTAGCGAAAGTGTACAAAGAATGTCTTCGCTCCGAAAATTCTCTATCGGATTTTTCTCACAATGCCCTATATGTAATATAACTTGGCGGACAGTGAAAGGAGCAGGAAGTGGAAGAGTAGTGGGTGCGAGTAGAACCAACTAAGCACCAGAATCACATGATATCCATAAGATAATAAATATAGATAACATCAGGAGCGCGAGATTGGGTGCAACTACGATGGCTTCAGTATCAACAACGCGGAAGCCGGATGGATGTGTTGAAAGAAAACATCCGCACCTGCAGGGCCATGATAGATATATGAGTGTTTACAGCTTTGAATAATCGTACTGGATTTTGCAAGAGTGACGTCAAAACGTGATGACAACTGATTACCGAATTGCGAATTTCGGCTTGCAACAACATCCTCGGTCAACAGCATATTAGCATGAAATGAGGATTGATAAGCAAGTCTTTGAAAAAAAAGAATGACGTGTATCTCTACATACGTTGTGATCCCTAGTGGAGAAAATCGATATCGGCATTAAGAGACCGGCTCCGTTATTTTTCACTTCACTCCAGGACTTTGGATTCAGCCTTCCATATTATCATCATCGAGGGGTGTCGTGACCTTGTTTACAAATATGACGAAATTGGCGCCCCCCCCCCCCCTTCCGAATGCGGCCCGACAGGTATCCGCAAATTTCAAAAATCGAGTTTTTGTATTTTCTGAACCGAATCAGTTAGACTTCTTATTTCTTTTGCAATGTGTTTGACAAATCAAAACAACGAAAATGCACCAGTAGCGATCGACAAAGATCGGCTCGAGTTTTACATTTTGAGAAAAAATGGATTGAATCCCAAAAATGACCGATTTCGACGGTTTTTCGATCATATCTTTTTTTCTTTCATGATCTGATGAGCTCTAACACCCAAATTCTAATTCTACACAAAAAGTTACGTCGGAATAAAATATGATTGGATTTTTCCGATATACAATTTTTTCCACTTTTTTCATGACCATTTTGGTCATTCATGGTCATTTTTTGGTCAAAACGTCATAATTTCTTAACTATCTGACTATAGGTGTTTCCGACGTATTTTTACCCGTAGATGTCGAATTTTCATACTAGAGCTCACCAAAATGCAAAAGAAATCACTATATAGTGATAAACTATTGCTAGGGTGACAGTGTGTGGTATGCGAGGATGTGCCCCCCTCGCATAAAAGCCTATAAAATGGCCGAAAAGTGATTTTCAGAATCGAGAAATAGGGTTGAGAACCGATCTTTGTCGATCGCTACTGGTGCATTTTCGTTGTTTTGATTTGTCAAACACATTGCAAAAGAAATTAGAAGTCTAAATGATTCGGTTCAGAAAATACAAAAACTCGATTTTTGAAATTTGTGGATACCTGGCGGGCCGCATTCGGAACTAGAGGCGCCAATTTCGTCATATTTGTAAACAAGGTCACGACACCCTTCGATGATGATAATATGGAAGGCTGAATCCAAAGTCCTGGCGAGGATGTCCGGGGAATGGCCTTTTTGCTAAAAAAATAACAGAGCCGGTCTCTTAATAGTAAACTAAATCGTCGCACATTCAGATGTTCTTTGGGAAGCATTAACATCGAATATGTGAGCATGACATGGATGGATGTGAGAGAAGGGTAGCACAACCTGGCACGAGAAACGCCTCCATTTGAGACTAGAGATGAACCTGCGCTCTCAATTTATGCGTTAAGCCGCTCAATACCATTTGTCATCATCAACCACTGTAGGTTCGCCGGGATACCCAGGTTAATGAACGATTACGGTTGGAGTACGGTCGCCGGGTTACTGTAGGATTACGGAAGGAGTACGGTACTTGGGTTGCTGTAGAATTACGGTATGGTACGGTACACCGGTTACTGTAGGATTATGTAGGGGTATGTTACCTGGTTACTGTAGGATTATGGTGATGTACTGTTACTTGGGTGTTTTCGATGGGCAGCTGTGGGGTTCGGAGTCAAATAGTCCTATCTAATTCTACTATGTTAGTTTTCTCCGATGAATGGCTCTGAAAATCAGATCACATCATCAGTGATAGATTGCGCAAAAAGTGTCATCCACTCGTTCCACCCCGTAATCAGTAACCCCATTGCAACACATCCAATCGCAAGATTGATAAGCGGCGCAAACTGAACTTATATCACTTGATAAACCAGTTGTGCTACTGAATATTTGGCTCGGATTAATATTATGAAGACAACTAGATAAACACTATCGGATTCTTATTGCAATACCCGAAATGGAATCGAATTGTGTGAAGTAGGAGCAGGAAAAGGAGACGAAAAATAACCAGGAACGCTCAGCAGATGGGTAGTGGGTGTGCGTAGAACCCTCCCAGCAACAGAATGATACCGATTAAATTATAATTTTAGCATCAGAGGCGCGAGATATTGGGTGCAACGACGATGGCTTCAGCATCAGAAGCCGGATGGATGTGTTGAAAGAAAACGTCCGCACATGCTGGAGTGTTACGGCTTTATACTGGGGATAGTGAATCCCATTCGCTTTCCCTAGCCATTGTTCTTGGCTAGACACTAACCCACACTAATAAACCTGTTTCACTTTCCCTTTCTCCTTGCCCTTTTGCGTCCCTATAAATGCCGCCGTCTCATCCCAACGAGGTCGGATCATTGGATAAAGATGATACCAAGTCGCCTATAGTCCCGCTACACCACAACAGATCTGGATTAGTCGACCGTCACGGCTTTTCCAGTGAAGCTGCGAATATGATTTTGCAAGCGTGTCAACACGCGACGACAACTGATGAATTTCTGCTTGCAACAACATTCTCGGTCAATTACAATATTAAAATGATATGAGGAGAGACCAATAGTAGTGGAGAGTTGGTCTCTGCAAACTTTGCGATCTCTAATGGGGAATAAAATCAATAATTGAACGGAATATCACGAGGCGGGCAGGGATAGAAAAGTAAAGTGAAGCACTTTGAGATGCACTTTGGGACGCACTAACATCGAAGAGGAGATCCTGACACGGACGGATGTGTGAGAGAAGGGAAGCACAACCCGGCACGAGATATGACTTGATTTGAGTCTTGAGATGAATTAGTCCTCTCTAATATCACTTTATTAAATTTCTCTGATGAATGGCTCTCAAAATCAGATCATGATCAGTGACAGATTACTCCAAAAGTGTCACCCACTCGTGTCACCCCTCTCAATGCATACGCAGGGCACTGTAGGATTACGATTGGGGTTCGGTATCCGGGTTGCTGTATGATTACGGTAGGGGTATGGTACAGGGGTTATTGCAGGATTACGGTAGGAGTAAGGTACACTGGTTAGTGTACGATAATGGTAGGGAGAACTGAGCGTATGATAACCCACTGGATGAGAACCAACCGGATGAGAACCAACCGGATGAAAACCCACCGAATGAGAACCAACCGGATGAGAACCCACCGAATGAGAACCCACCGAATGAGAACCAACATGATGAGAACCAACCGGATGAGAACCAACTGGATGAGAACCAACCGGATGAGAACCAACCGGATGAGAACCAACCGGATGAGAACCAACCGGATGAGAACCCACCGGAGTAGAACCGACCGGATGAGAACCGACCGGATGAGAACTTATTTGCTAAATATCAGAAGTGTTGAAAAAAATGTCGGATGAGAGCTTTGCGGACATTCCGCATGAAATTTTGAGGAGACCAAGGGAAGATCAGTCCGATATTTCAAAAAATGTCGGATGAGAACTTTGCGGCCGTTCCGCATGAAATTTTGAGGAAATCTCGGTTTAGCCGGTCGCATCTTTTGCTCCAAAAAAAAAATGTTTTATTGATAATCGTTTTTACCATGTTAATAAAAAAACAGTTTGCGATTATTTTCGAAATTTTGAAAATGAGTATATCCCACGCGGAATACCGTACTTCACGAACGAGTGAACAAATTTTTACAATGAACGAATGTTTCAGCGATTTCGTTTTTCTTATTATTAGACTTTTTTATTTCATTTTTCGCGTTCCTGATGTATATACTTTATTGTCATTATTGCGATTTTTCCAGAATGGGAAAAGGACAGGTAAATCCTCGTATCTCCCATCAAGGGTACAGTTACCACGCGAAGAAAATGCTCACATATTGAGATGCATTGTTCTTTCAGATGAACGAGAGAAGACACGAACTGAGGGAGAAGGCCAGGCCAGTTTCCATACCGTTATCATAAACAAGGTCCAAGGCACCCTAGGTCCTATGAGTATGGAGGCCGGAATCGAAATTCTTGTACCGATGTCCGGGGAGGGGGGTCAAATGGTGAAATGGTGCCTTTTCCACAAAAACCAGTCGCTGCTGAAGAAGGCGAGAGAAGAGAAACTGACACAGAGATTGGTGGGAAATGTAAAGTTAGTTGAATTTAAATATATAGTTTTTGATACTATTTTCCTTTGATCGTACATTTCATAATCCTACCACTCAGGGTTTGCTACGAGAGACTCTGTGTGATGCCTTATCTGGAACCGGCATCTATGGTTCAAGCACTGGATGCGATCGAGAATGCTCCCGCTCCTGTTCGTTGCCAAGGTCAGTTTCAATAATTATAAATTGGATAAACTTATTTTTCAATTTTACAGGTCTGATTGACGGTCTAGTGACTGCATCTCCAACATATTATGTTGGAGATGCAGTCACTAGACCCAGGTAAATTTTTCCTTTCCGTTTCCTGCTCGATGAAGATTTTTTTCATAATAATCGTTGAAATTGTTTCATTAAAGATTCACACCTGATGAATGGTCTGTTTACTCTTGTACAATGAACGACAAGCCTCGCACTAATAATGCTCAGGAATCCTTTCACGCTAAATTCAATGTCAGTTTATATCATTGAAACCATCACAAAGCAGATTAGTTTCTTCACGTAATTTATTTTTTTTTTCATTAAAGAGTTTTCAGGAGACTGCCAACTGTGACAATCTGGCGGGCAGGAAAGTGCTGATGTCGAAAAGCATTGCAACATTGAAGATAGAGGAGGAAAACGCGAGACAACTCTATCTCGCGTCTTCCATCCAATCTCCCGTTGTGAGAGGAGCGAGAAGAACCGCTGCGCAGCAGCGAAATGACTCAACCAAGACTGCATTAGGCAGTGGTAACACTCTTCTCAAGATTTTAGACGATATTATCATTGCCACTCGTAACTGAATTATTTATCACATTTTCTCTTAGAAAAAATTTATGTCCCTAGAAGTCGTATCTAATGTTCGTTGTTAATCAAATCCCACATTTTTTTTGTTCCCCCCACTGTGATCTCATGTTTACATTGTTTTCAATAATATTTAATCAAGAAGATATTCCCTATTCGTTGTTGATACCATTATGCTATATTGTTTCACTCAATATTTTCCAGTTTACGTATTGATAAGCCAGAAGATACATAAATCACTCATAAACTCAGTGTTATATCTCATCCGACACTTTTTTTAAAATATGGGACTGACATACCCGAGATCTCCTCAAAATTTCATACGAAATGGCCGCAAAGTTCTCATCTGACACTTTTTGAAATATCGGACTGATCTTCCCTTGGTCTCCTCAAAATTTCATGCGGAACGGCCGCAAAGTTCTCATCCGACACTTTTTTCAACATCTCTGATATTTGGCAGATAAGTTCTCATCCGGTCGGTTCTCATCCGGTTGGTTCTCATCCGGTTGGTTCTCATTCGGTTGGTTCTCATCCGGTTGGTTCTCATTCAGTGGGTTCTCATCCGGTTGGTTCTCATCCAGTGGGTTCTCATCCCGGTAATTCTCATTCAGTGAGTTATCATACGCTCAGTTCTCATCCGGTAGTGTCCGGTTCTCATCCAGTCGGTTATCATCCGACGGTGATCATCCGACCTAGTGCCTCCTTTCTACGTTGCGATCCCTAGTGCAGAATCAAATAAATAATGAAACGGCAGGTGATAATGTCGGTAATGATAGACAAATATATCGCACCTCTTTGAGATGCACTTTGGGAAGCCCGAGACGGGACGAGAGCCTGACACGGAAGGATGTGAGGGAATTGTGGCACAACCTGGCACGAGAGATGCCCTCGCCGACGACTAGAAAGGAACCTGCGCTCTCCATTTATACGCTGAGCCGCTCGATACGAAGTGTCATCCGTGTCAATCAAGATCTATAGGATAGGCACTAATCCCCTTGCATACTCTCCCAGGTCAGAGGCATGAGCGCGCTTGATCTAAGTAGAGGCCAACTGTTCCGGCATAACCAATTCATAGTACTAATAACGGGTACCAGAGAATGAGAAACTATGGAATGAATTAATATTGCAGTTGGTCTCAAAATACCAATGAGTCTCTCGATTCCTCCGACTTTCTGGCACCAAGAGACACGAATTGGCGCGAGAAAGATGCATTCGCGTGTCTGGAAAATGCTTCATTCCAGTGCACTTTCACCCCATTCCCTCAATTCCACTTTTAAATGCATTCAGTGTAGAGGCTTCGATAGAAGGAAGAGTTTATGAGCTAGTGATGACAAATCGGTTCTCGATTCCGCCCTGTGTTGTCTCTGACCGATGAGAAAGCACTGGCAATGAGAAGTGTAGAGTCACTTTCCACCTTGCGATCGCTGTTTCAGCAGGCGTTCTCTATATTGAGTGGGGATCAACCGCCACTGAGAAGAGGAGAAGAAGAGGAGAAAAGGAATCGAGGGGCCTATTTCGCGTGTCTAAACCAACGAGCGAGGGAGGGAAGAGGGGTGAAACAGAGAGGAGAGGGTTTGTGCACTTGTGGGAGCGGAGGGAGACACCACCAGCCCTCACCCTTCCCGTCTCTCTCGTTCTTACACACTTCCTCACTCGACCCGGCGGTCCTTCTTCCTCCCTCCCTCCTTTCTTTCCCTCACTCTCGCGAGACTCGCCGATGCACTTTGCCAACTTTCCGCTTCTCGATGCTCTTTTTCTGCTTCTTTTTGCACTTTATACCCTCGCTATCTGTTTGTCTCGAAGTTTCGGGGAACTGAGTGCACTGTCTCGTCGCGTTTAGGCGGGAAACACTTCTAACAAACCTTGAAAACCTCACAAACCCTCTCTCTATCGCCCTCTCTTTCTCATCACGTGAAAACGCTGTCTGTTTCAGATTATCCCAAGCTTTCGGGAAAATGTTTCCGTGCGGTGAGTGTGATCGGGCCTTCTTCGAAGATGCATCAAGATCACACCATCGGATATTAGTGAGTTCATTGAGTTAAACGGCTAATATCATCAATTAGAACATATTTTTATAATATTATAACCTATAAGGAAGTGACCAGTGAAATGTGGATAAAGCAGAGATGAATAATTCAATTGTAAACATTCGTGACCTTAGTGCAAACCTCTCCTAGAAAGGTAATAACTGAAACAACTCGTCTCGCATTCTCTCACCGATCAGAGAAACGAGAGACCAGGCCAGACGAGGAGAATCAAGTTCCGATTGTCAACACTAATCGACTCAATGCATTATCCTCTGATGTAGGTACTCGACTTTTTGAGCGGGAACCCCCTCCACGCTAGATCGGAGAAACAGATTGAGAACTCTTCCTCTCACGTGGTTTTGCTAGAGATCTATGTCAATGATAGTAAAAGAAAATAGATTAGACAATTTCAAAATTGTGGAGAGATTCTACAATCATTTATTGATTTACAGGCGCATCCGGAGATGTACCCCTCTTCTGACGGTGGTCGATGCTACTTTTGTGGGGCTGAAGTCTCCAGCTACTTCTCCCTACACGATCACATCAAGGAGGTGAGTAAATAAGAGAGTAACTTGTGTCCACGATAATATGGACACAATTTTTTCATTTCACGTAGTTACCAGCTTTCTCAGTTAGATAAACATTCATGCACTATGAGAGAAAATGCATATTGAGTCCTCACGCGTATGAAACAAAAGCTTTGGCTTTATTTGCTTTGCTTCGCCAGTACACTTTATTAACGGAGAACGCCAGCCGGCAAAGTAAAAGCAATGGAATCATGGTTGCTCTGTTGGCTTATCTAGTCGCAGAGACAATCAATAATCGAGATTCTGTTGATGAGACGAGAAATATTTTTTAATAGTAAATATAACTTTCGCACCAGCTTTTGCTCGATTGTTCCACTTGACCCTTGCTTTCCCACCGAAATATGGCATGATCTCGCTTCCAACGTGCAACCTGATAATTATATTAATTACTCGGCAAGTGTTAATGGCCTTGTTATTTAATAAAATTGAATAGAGCAAGATAAGATATTAATAGAGCTATTGTCTAACCGCGCTTCAATGCTCCAAAACCGCTTTCCGGCGGTCATCAATTGGCGCTCTTCTTCGTATTCATTCAATTCGACGTTGAGCATCGTGTGGAGCATTCAAACCATCAAATAAGTTAATTTAAAAAGCAAAATCAGCAACAACAAAAAATCATTCACTACCCGATCATTTCACGATCGGGCAGGCCTGCGGCGAAAGATAATGTGCACAACGCGTGAAAGTACCGTAATCTAAAAAAAACAAATGTCGATATTCTCATTTCTTCAAATATATCGTTATTTTTAAGTATGAAAATAAATTGCGCAGCGCGAATGAGTATAAGAAGTTGGGTGTATTTTGAATGTTAAAAAAAAATTATAACGAGCAAATTTATACAGTTCGGTTTTTTCAAGGATTTCTACCGGGATTTTTATTCGGTACGACAGATTAACAACCAAAGGTGCGAAGAGTACGGAGAGTTATTTGCATGTCAATAATGTTTCGTCCGATTCCGATCCGCGCTAGCGGATGTAGAATAGTGCATTATTAGTTTTTTTGTTGTGAAATAAGTATTTCAGAATAAACGAAATCAACGTGCCAAATTATTTCAGAATCATCATCTGGAGTTTACTGTTCTTGAAGAACTTGCGAATAGCGTCAGCAAGACTGCTCGAAGCAGGAAGGTATTATGTTCATCGTGTTTTAAAAAAAATTGTCGTTGTCTCTTCAAAAATCAGCATATTATTGTATAATAAACATAGAGAAGAGCATGGACAGCTAGATCCCCATGACCTTTCGATGAACTGAGCTATTTTTCAGTCGGCACTATTCCTGATGCAAGTCGCGTGGCTAAAATCGACAGAAGAGTGGTCAGGGCCGCCGGATTCGAAATGCATGGTGAGATTGTTGCTAATAAAAGAAGGATGAATTCGCTTCTTCGAAATAATACCGGTTGTTAAACATTTTCACATGTTCTCATTAGGTGATACTAGTTGGAAACCAAATATTAGGTGACAAAATGCTCATATCAGAACGCACTACTGAAGAAGATGGAAGAGCTGGCCAATACTCCGGCTCTCAACTATACCACTTCTCAAACAATGCCCAATCAAGCGCCAATGGTGAGCAATGCCATCTCATTTCTACGTGAGGCATTCTATCTCTACTAGCGCTTATCTGAATCAGCCGAGATACATTCTAAAGCGCTGAATAATTTTTTTAAAACTGGATGTTCAGGACTAGAGTTGACAATTCATGGTTGACTCTCCTCATTTTGCATACACCGGTCAGAGAAGAGAGAGAAAGCGCGAAATGAAGAGAATTAATCCTTAAATTACCAACCCTATTCAGGAGCCTCTGGAGGCGCTGATCCAGCAGGAGTTGGGCGTAGCTCGCAGCAGCAACACCAGAATGCTCAAGGCACCGTACCCACCGGTGAGCCTGCGTCCTCGTTGCACTGAGATAAATGTGTTTAATATTTCCTTGCAGAGGTTTCAAATTGCACAGATACTGTCTTAAGCAATGACAGAAAATAAAATATGGCTAGAGACCGCAAGGTGATCTTCCAAATTGTTTGCACCGGTCCAAATGTGTGCTCAATACCTTGGTCTCGGTCTGAATAACATTTTTGCTTTTTTAGAGTTAGTCTCTAACTCATCTCCGAGCCGAGTTATTCCATGAAAACCATCTCCGCGTGGGCAATGGAGAGGAGAGGGAAATCAGGCGAGAGAGAAAAGGGGAGGAGCCTCTCTCGCATGTGTCTCTCTCGCTCCCCTCGCTCTCTTGTCGCTCTCCTCTCGCGCTCGAGCGACAATTCAGAGAAAATTATTAAAAATCTAGTAAAATGCTTTAAAATCCTCTAAAATGCAAATTAAACGATGGCGAGAGGCGGAGCTGCGTATGACCACTAGAAGCCCATGAAATCCCATTTTAAAACTAAAATGGCTATTTTGACCTACTTATAATCGAGATCGTAAGCTCCGCCTTACATATTTTGTAGCGGCTACTTTTAGCTAGGGACCGCAAGCCCCGCCCACTTTCCCTCCACTCGAATTCCCTCGAAAGCGAGATCGAAGGAGCACAACGCTCATACACAACCAAAACACTCGGCCAAAAGCTTGAAATGTAGCTATGACCTTCCTCTATCAAATGAACACTGTAGACCTCGTCGGACATTTTTGAATAGGTCAAAGATCAAGAAAAACACTCCGAATGTGCGTATTTAGCCTTTTCCAGAGTGGGTACACCAAACCTACAGCGCTGCTTTCATTCATTAATATTTTAGAGAAATTTTAAGCACAAAATTGGATTTTTAATATTTTCCCCCGAATTGTGCTCGAGAGTGGAAGGAGAGCGGGGGAGCGCGGCGAGGGAGCGGGGGAGCGAGAGAGACACACGCGAGAGAGGCTCGGCCCCTTTCTCTCTCGTCTCGCCTCTCTCCCCTCTCTGGTGGGGGGGGGGGTTGCGCGCGCTTTTAACGCTTTCCCGGGCTTTAGAGAAGAGTTACCGATATGCGTCCAAAAGCAAAAATGATAATGAAACCATGACGGTCACGTTGAGCCTACTTTTGACCAGATTCCGCAAAGTCTGCTAACTACATTGTGGCCCCTACTTTTAGCTACAGAAAATGCTTCAGAACGCCCGGATTGATTGCGAACTAGAATTGTCGCCTCGATGCGCAGGTTTTGAATGAGTTTTGTTCCTCTCAAAGTGGGCGGAGCCTGCGGTCTCTAAATATGGCCACAGCTTTACTGGCTCCATTTTATAGCGCTTAATATGAAGAGAGAACATTTCATATCAGGATCCAACATCATCCCAATCGTGCAACTCCTCTCCACCATCAGGAGTCAAGCGAGTCAGATTCTCCTCCTTCACTAATCATGTTCAGGTGGGAGTCACTTTTGAACCCACATTCATCGGCAGTAGCCAGTTCATACTTTATCAATAAAAGCACACTGTTTTTTCCTTGAGAACGACCTTGAGAACGAGCGGAAAAGGAACGACCTTGGTTTGATACGCTCACTATCTTATTTCAGACACTTGTTGACGTACTGAGAGAAGCACAGCAAGATCGATCGGCACTCTTCGATGGCGAACCGTCGGCGAAGATAATGAGTCAACGCGAGGTTAGTGATTACGTGTTGGCAATAGCGAAAGATAACTAGGAACGATTCTTTAGTGAGAATACATATGTACTGTGGAAGAACATCTCGAATCACTTGACCACATAGATAATGGCCTGAACCAGCAGTAGTCCTAGCCTAATTGCACAAGTCCCTTGTCAATTTAAAATACGTTTGATTGTAGTCAGATTTCATTTTTACCTACAGGGATACTCCATTCTGGAAGCGGATGGCGTAGAGGACATCAAAAGCGGAGCGGGTGTGTCTCACTCTACAGAAGTGGTGCAACCGATACGCAGGGTAACTTAACTATTTGTTTGTGGAATCCTGTTGTCCAGAATATGGTTCAGATTCGTTTTACTCTACTAAATGTCTTTTGTTTGTCTTCCAAAGCTATCGAGTAATTAGCGCTGATAGGTTTCATCAATAGTTCGAGCGATAATGATTTATTATCAAGATCGATGTGAATAGTCGAAGTACGCTAACCTAGTCAGTATGAAAGTAAATTAATGAAAGTAGAGCGACTAATGAGGCGCAAGAATGAGTCGGAATCCGAGTAGGTTTGTCCTCATCGGTACTTGAAAACGACAATGCAGGAATTGTAGTAAAAATGGTAATAAGATGATGCGTTAGAAATGGTTCGTCGGTGGAGGTCGTTGCATGAGCCGTTCCCGACCCTTCCCCCTTATCCTTTAAATACCGACACCGGCGTCCGGCGTGTTTCCTTATGTTGCCTTGACTCTCGCCGAACATTTCCGGATTCCTCGCTCATTGTTATTCCTTAATAAGGAATCCTTATCATCGACGGGTTGATTTATGCGTTTGTTCGATCTCCTTTCGTCTTTCCTTCTTCACTGATGTGGTGTTAAAATCCCGGAAAAGTTAACGGAAAAGTAAAAAGGGTGTTAATTTTTCGCTGGAAAAGTAAATGGAAAAGTAAAAATATTTGAATTCCCGCAATTTCGTATCTCGGTTCCCATTGAAGCTAGCGACTTGAAAGTCGGTTTATAGGCTTTTTCGAACCTTTTAACCTCTAGAACCGATTTTCAAGTCGCTAGCTGCACAGGGAACAGAGATATAGAAATTGCGGGAATTCAAATCTCAGTACTTTTCCATTTACTTTTCCAGGCAAAAAATAACACCTTTTTTTAAAACTTTTCCGTTTACTTTTCCAGGATTTTAACATCACATATAGGGTGTCACCATGTTTTACGAGTTATTGGATCGTCTTTTAGTTGTCTTCTCTTTTCCTTCTTTTCTAGCGCCTTTGCGACATTGGCTAATGATTACAATCACACTCGGTTCAACTAGATAGCGTTCAATTTTTGAAAAATTCATTACCAATTCATGAGAAGTCATCGCTATTCAGGAGCTCACGAACAACGCCCGACTGGCGACTCTCATCACTGCATTGCTCGGAATGGATTGCGTCTGGGATGGGGATGACGCCTATCAGCTTGAGAGAGAACTGACTGAGCACATGCGCACTCTCCCATGGGCACTCCCAGACGACAACCCGAAGCTGAGAGCAGCATTGTATCTAGCGAAGGCGGGACTGAGAAAGGCGCTGGAAACTCCACTGCGACCTCTCGAAGGACTCGTATCGTACACTGAGGGCTTCAAGGTGGGTGTTCCAATAATATTCAAATAGATGTAAGCTTATAAGTTTTCGAAAGTAATCGTTGATAGAATCATGATAGAAATACAGTCGTTGTTTGGATTTTGAGATTAAGAATCCAGATTATAAAAAAAATAACGTCGTATCTCGGATACGTTAGTACTCCAGATTAATCAGTCTTTTTATAAATGTGAAGAACACCAAATAGTAGCGCCAATGCAAAATCTAGCGAAACCGTAGACATTTTCAGTAATTGTTCCACTTCAGGCGATGCAGGTCACTCTGTCGCTATGGCGCTTCATGCCTCTGTGTTTCCGTGGTCGCAGCAGCCTCGAGACGATCGACCGATTGAACGAGACTGTCGAACTCCTGCTGATGCAATTCGGCGAGCTGCACCGCCATCTGGTGCAGCTGCAGCAGCAGTTGCAGCAGCATTCAGGGCAGGACGAGAGGGAGGCCATGGAGATGGTCATGGAGACGTATGAGGAGATCAGGGTGAGCGAATTTATCTCAATTGATTTACCAGTTTAAGTACGTTATCTGTACATTTCAGGCGAGGCGTTCGCAAGCAGCATCTAGTGTGCACTGCTCTGAACAATCCATCAAGCTGATCGATTCCTCAAATGTTGATGCACGTAATGATGATCGTATGCAGATCACGAGAACATCACTGCAAAGCCTGTGAGAAGAGCCTGTGAATTGTTTCGTTTATCCAAACTAAGTTGTATCTTGTATTCACTAGAATAATTCTTCGGTTGCCCTCAATAGCAGTGTCATGGGCAAGAATGCATAATTGTTGTAGATCTCAATTAACCCAAGTAAAAAGGCATTGCAAGAATCATACCAATAAGCAAATTTATTTTTTTAGTTTCTTACAATGTCCTGACATCGCGGTTTTGTTGTTTCGTTGTTTGATGTTCCGTAGCAGAGGTGAATACCTCTTCTGTTTAATATCTTTCGATCTCTCATTATTCTTTCTAGAAACGAGTATTTTTTAGTCAAACTTTCGATTCTGCCGTCATTGTGTTCATTTGCATCTAATCATGTTATTCCTTTGCTAGTTTTACTGTTTGCATCTGCACACGTTGGATAATAAAGTTATTCTAGGGCACTCTTTCGACTCCCAAGCTCATCCCATAGAAGATCAGTAGTAACTCCACAGATCTCAGACATTTGCTAATGACGGATGAATCACGGCAATCAATGTCATAAAGGGTGTGGGTGATCTGGTCTCTTGAATGCACCCATACTTTCGTATGAAACGTGAGATTTGTCAGACCCAGTGTTTGCTTACTCCGAGTTCTCTTCCCTTATCAGAAAACATCAATGTCTACTGCATGTGAATAACGACCCAAGTGTGACTTTATATGCAAGTGGAAGAGTGACGACAATAGATGTTGGAACATATGTGACTTTGAAAACAAAATAGCGTCTACAATCGAATTGAATGGATGGGGGAGTGGCGACTATCGAATTATTGTGACGGCTCGAAGTCAACGATTGAAGCTTTATTTCGTGTTTCGAATTCATCGGGACAGCTCGAACTCAAGGTATTGCGCGAGTTTGGGGAAGTGATGGGCGATCTTGACCTTAGCAGCGAGGGAGAGATTGGCGAATCGAGCGAGCACGGCGTTCCACTGCAAGATCAACCTTTCGTGGCGCTTTTCAGAATAAGGTGAGAGCTTTGCTGACTACAATGAACAATGAACAAAATGGTGAGTTCAGAATTCTTCCGTGATGGTCTTTCAATAGCAATAGGAAGCTAACACGGCCCGCGTAAGCCAGGTGTAACTCAAAAAAGTGTTGCTAGAACCTTCGGGTGATGAAGCAGCAGTATTAGAGAGCAGGACACAAATGAATATTTCGTTTGCAAAACTATTTTAGGTTGTAGCTCTAGCAACACTTTCTATTTGAGTAGCCCATCGAGATCCAACACCGGTCTTCACCTGGGCATCGTCCTCCTCCTCAGTGAATGCCTGTGCGGCCGAGTCACGGAAGTAGTCTTGCATCTGAATCGTGTTGGTACTTTTCTAGTTTTCCATCACGCAATACTATCCGAAGGTAACTCTCATTTTCTTTACAGGGCATTTCAGACACAACTGGAAATATTATTTCTTAATTATTGGATTGTGTAACATAGTGAAAAGGCTAATCAATAATATATCCAACCTGAGCGATAGCCTCTCTCGCCTCTTGACCCACTGCGGCAACCCGTCCCTCGCCCGTCCTCACGAATTTCTCGATCTTCGATGTGAGGAAGGGCGATTTGTGTCGGACGGTGGAGAGGTCCTGAATGAGAACACATTATCAATAAAATTAATTTGATGTCTAGAAATTTTAATATTGCGTCATGGTTGTACTTCTGAGCGAAATGAGTGAGATTCGTAGCGAAAACAAAGCGTCACAAATTGACACAACAATCTCACGTGAACGCCGGTCACCGTGTAGTTGCTGATGTACTGCTCGAGTAGCTTAGTCTCCCCTTCATTGAGACCCCGTCGCAGCTCGGCATCCAACTCGCACAGACCCAGAAGATCGCCCGATTCTGGAATTAAACCCATATCGCCTAATTCAGTCGTATGTATTCCTTTTGTTTGTGATGTGCATCGGATGATTTGGCATAGTTGTCGAAACGAAGCGTGATATGCTTCTGCTATTCTACAAGAGAGAGTGAAACAGCCTGTCCTTCAGTGAGAATTTCTCATTAACCGCATTCATGGGATGTGAGACCATTCTGAGATGGGTTCTTTCGGGTTGCTTCAGGTTATGGGCAGCCCAAAGGCTAATTCATTAGTGGGAGAAGTTCAAACCTCATTTATTACTTCCTCGTGGTTCATTTTCGGTTCTTTTTGAGAGAAAATAGGTTCTCATTTATGGGAAATGTTGCCTGACATTTGAGAAATGCCATGGGAATGTATGACAACACGTTCACATGTTTTTTTACGGATCCAGTTTCGCTCAATCAAATGGATCAGAAGCTCATTTTGACAATCAACGCAGTAGATTTTGCGCTTGCTGGGGGAAATCAGAGGGATTTTTGATAAGTTGAAATTAAAATATATGTCTAATTAAAATTTTAAAAATAACTAACCGCAATCATCTTCCGTCGGTTCACTCGTCTCAATAAGTGCTGCAAGAGCGACGCAGCTGATGAAGGCAGCAAGTACGGCCAAGGAACGAAGCATCTTCAGTCTGAAAATTATAAAATATCATAGGTCTTCACGGAAGCATCTTTCTAGAAAATAGCACGAACATCGAACGATGCTTAAACGTCGAAATTATGCAGCGAGCACTACCGCGTTTATCGGCGAGATTGCCAAGTGTTGTAAGCCTCTGGTTATTCGTGGTGTCACGAGTGCGATTCCCCGCCCAAGCCAATCAAAACCTTCTATTGCCCCGGGTCGGTAAATTGGCATCATTGTCCAGGAGGCGCAAAGTAACGTACCCTAGCAACAATTTAGCAATATCAAGTAGTCAACCGATGAGTTGGTCTTACCGTCACCTAGCGTAGTCTTCGAAAGTCGACTATATTCGCTTGACGTAGCCGCTTTTTTGCCTTTATACCATCTACTACAGGAAAGGTCAGCAAAGGACAAAAGAGCGAAGTGGGCAGTTGAAAGAGTCGGCTAAAAAATTGCGAGTACGTGTCGGAAGGAAAGAGGGCTCCTCTCTTATCCGCCAACGCGCAAAAACAGAACAAGACCATTATTGCGGTCACGGAAGCGAATGTTTTGTCTCAAGTGTTCTACGTTTTGAAAGGGAAGCTCTAAGACCTCAATGGTGCTCAGCAGGGTAGGTAATAAACGAACGCCTCTTTCGTTTCACACACTATTTCGTCGGTCTATGCTATAACCGTTATGAAAAAGGCCTACCAGGCTATGCTAACATTTGAAAGGAGACAATTATCAGAAATGTCAGTCTCAGTGCTCAGCCACCCTCTCTCCCGTGTCTTTTATACCAAACTTCTTCCCCAATACGCAATCAACTCGCGCTTCAATCCACCTGCGATCCTTCCGCGTTCTTTCCTATTCCGAGGCAACTACAATTCCCCTCTTCCTTTCGTAGGCGGTTTACGTAAAAATGTACTCTTGAAGGTATTTTCGCGTTTTGTAAGGCCCTCAGTTTATCGTTTACAGAAAATGAGGAGAATGAGGGACAGAGGACGAGACCGGCGTAACATAAACCGAAGCTTGCCACAGTATTCGCTGGTCTCAAGATGCATCGCCTGGTTTTCCTTGCTCTGGCAGCTATTCTAGCGGTTGATGCCGCTCCTCTGGAGACTATCGTTGAAGGTACGAACAGTGTTATTGATGGTGCCTAATCGATAATCAATCCTTGTTAACTCATCTTTAATTCGGGATTGAGTAATATCAATATTACTCTCCATTCCATGTCCTTTCTCGCTACTGAGAGCGACGAGACATAGTGAATAATGGAGATATATACCACTGACCTTATGAAAACAAATTTCAGAAAAGTCCTCGGAGCTTCTCTCCTCTGAATCTCGTGAGGTCCAAGAGTTGACCTACCCGGATAAACTGCCCGAAATCTCGTTCTTCGACTCTTCGGCTGAGGATCTGACCGACGAAGACAGAAAGGCCCTGGAAGAACTCATTCTCAACATCAGCCCCGTTGTCACCGAGGAACACTTCCTCAATGTCACGGTAAGGAATACGGTAGCGCGAACATCGTATCATAAACTAGTACAAGGTTATGGTAAGCGTACGTTACGGTACAATATCTGATGGGAACGGTAGATCAATGTGCGGGTAACTTAGACGGTAGGCCGGTACACACTGAGCGACAGGTGGGGAAAACCGTGCACAAGTCGACATATAACACTGGGCGAGACGAGAAGGCGAACACTATTAGCATAATTGCCAAGCCAGTCTGTTTGATGAATTTCCTTCCGTCCAGACATACACTTCAGCTCACTTTGATTATCAAGCATGACCGGACCTTCCGAGAACTTAGGTGTTGTATTTTCGGTCTGGGAAAACAATCCTTCACGACCAGGAACCCAGCCATTATTTTGGAAGGAAGAATAGCGCGAATGTGTTATTTTTTTGCAGCCCCATCAGCCCAGCGAACGTACACATAGTAGTAAGTGGCTGCTTCTTTGGCATTTCCAAAAAATATAGAAATACTTGTAGATTCGTAATTTCCGGCACACATCATTCGCTGCAATTTGACGCCATTGGTTATTATCGTGCTCCTCACTTAGGCCCCGCGAGCAACCGAGATTCAGAAAAAAAAACAGTCTAGAGCAGCGTTGAAGGCGAAATTTGATCAATTTTAGGAAGAATGTTACAATTATTTCCGCGTTGTGTGCTTCACGCGCTTCACAATAAATTGAATAAAATGTTTTTTAAAAAATCATAATGAGCGAGCTGGGATCGTAGTAGGGGATGAACAGTATTGTGAAGTTGCTCGAATAATGGAATTAATTCTAATTCACAGAAGCCCGATCCCGAACCATCACTCGGACAGAAGTTCAAGGCGCTCATGGCCAAATTTCAAGCCAAAATCAAGAACCTCGGAACGAATGCGAAGGAAATTGTCGATCTGGTTAGCGATATTCCTCCCTCACGATGTCCGTTTTGTTATTTGCCAAAGGGATACAAATACAACCCTGATACAACTACAAGATTCGCATAGTATCAAAACATATTAGTTATTAGTTATCCCATATTTGTTAACGCATATTAGCACAGGTGAAAGAGAACATTCGATCGATTCGAAACAAGCAGAAGGACCCCTCTGCCACTGATGAGGAGGTCAAGAAGACTGCTTGGGAGAAGGTGAGGGATGTTTCTTCTTCTGGACTGTGTTCCCTTCCGAGCAGCTCAAAATGAAAAGAGTGGAAGGAGAATGTGAAAAGAAGGAAAGTTGCTTCAGAAGTAAAATCCAGGACAACTTCGAAGGTGTGGGGTCAACGTCATGTCTTTTCGCACGCTCTTTCAATCTTTGGAATGAGTCTCTGACCAGTAAAGACCACTGGCGTCACATTGAAATGACGAAGCTAATCGTCATCCTTGAGACAAGCGAAGAGAGAAATGGGCTAGGAGGTTGAGGTCGGGACAGAAGTGGGAGGCGAAGAACAATGACTATGCTATGAATACCCTTCATGCGACCAGACAATGAAATAGTAGTGGGAACGACACAATAAATCAAGCGATACTACTACGTCAAGACAGCTCAAAAGGCAACTAAACTGGAGGGAGCCGATGAGAGATGAAGGTGGTTGAAATCAGGAGTGGCCATGAATTCATGATGAGGAAGAAGATTGACGCGCGTACTATAGAGGGAGAGAGATCACGCAAGGTTCTGGGTATGTGACGGTTCCTCCAATTTCGGATTCTGGTCAGCATGCGGGAGACAGGCGCGTACTACTCAAAAGGACAGCGAAAAGTAATGAGAAGGCTGAGCGTATCCCACGACAAAGAAAGGCATGGAGGCGGAGGATGACGGAAGAAGAGATCCTTGTCACTATTAGACTTCTAGGAACGACTTTCCTCAACGATTTATGACTGCCGTTGAAAATGGATGCGCTAAGACAGAACCCCTGGATAGTCATTCCAAAGAATGGTATCTGCTGTCTCTAACCATTCAGAAGAGTAGCGATGGGACCACCTCTATTTACAAGGCAATTTCCTCCTGAGTTTTCTCACATTTCCGGTCCTCCGAAAAGAGCGAGAAAATGGCGAAATCGGGAGTCTTTTTTGTGAAGATTCAGCCTTTGATCCATTCTAAACGTTTTGAAAAATGCCAGCGCGCACTCTGCATGGCTCCTGGAAGCTCTAACATATCAGTCCCGCTGAGTGATGAGAATTTGTTCCCCTGACTCGTTATGGCTCATCTGTTCTTCTTCTGAGACTCGGGGGCGCCCCTTCCGATACTAATTCCGGACGGAGCGCTCGTAACCGGAAGTCATAATAATCAGAAACGAAAATATGACTAGATGACGGGATGACGAGGGGGAGGGGCGACAAGATGTATAGGTCAAAATGACTTCTCTCATCTTCTTCCTCCCAAGGGCCCGGGATGAGGGGGCTAAATTACATGTGCAGAGGCGTAGTAGGGTGCCAGAGAGAAAGATGAGCATTGAAAAGAGCAGGAAAATAGGCACGAGCTTAGTCCTATTTGAGAGCGAGAGTCATCTTTCTATAATCCCCCGAGCGTAGGGCAGAGGATAATCCAATTTTTTGCGGGGTGCATCATCTCAGATGGCAGGGAGAAACCCTGCCCGGCACTTGACTCCCGCTCAGTGCATCCGGTCACAGGCGGGAGGGCAAGTGGGGAGGGAGATTATCGAATCTCTCGTCGGTCTGAGAGGAGAGAGATCGTGAGAAACGAGGAGTGCGCGCTCCTCCCTATCTAATCACAAGCCTTTTCCACACCGGAGATTGCATTTGAAAAACATCGTGCTGAGTCACAGAGATCATGCTCTAAAGGGTAAAGGACTGATTCATGACGGAAGCTAAGACAGTTAATTACGCTGGAAATGTTGAAGCACACATCATCTAACATGCTCCAATCGCAGAATGAAATCTCAGCAAGGCAGCTCTGAGGGCGTAGTTGGCCCAGTTACTTGGTTAACAGCCCCAATCAGTGAGAGACGTGTATTTCAGTCGAAAGCTTCCCGTAAAATGACGTAGTGATGCAGTGGAGCGCGACTAGTACGAATTTGGAATCGCCAGCCACAATCTGAATCGTTAATTGCCCGCAAATTGATTACTATCGCTCACATTCGCATGGCAGCACAAACGCACATAAACGTCATGTATTTTGCGTAAAATCCTTCAATCTAGCATTGAATCGCGTCTAGGCATGACTCAGTAAATGTTTCGTGATACTGCCGACAAATCACGTCACTCTTTTCCGACTTTGCGGTCATGTAGTGAAAGTATGTCGACGCGGATGTTATCAAGGCGACGCGTTAAAATTACTGGGAATGTGACTGAACGAGAGGAAGGGGTAGTGGGACGTAGCGGTACGGAACTTGATGACACCACAAGCCCCTTCCAGATTCTCTACACCCTCAAGCGTTGGCTGGCTCTCAACGACGAGGGAAAGGCGCAGTTGAGGAAGAACTTCCCCGCCCTCGGAAGGTTCGGTCTATCCATAGATTAGAAATTACAAAGCTAAAAAAGCTCTCTATTTAGACTCTTAAAAGCGGGAATAATAATTGTATCTACTGCCTTTTCTCTCATTACCGGAAGCTCAATTATGCAGAGGGCATGATGAGAAAGAACATTACTGAGGGTCTATACTAATTACACAACTTTCGAAATGAAAAAAAAAAATGAGGGCCTTTGAATTGCTCAAAGATGACGCAACGATAATTTCAGATTCCTCGATAGCGAATGGCTCCAGAAGCAGCTCTGCGGGTTCTCTTGCGTCGTCGCAGATGCGAAAAAGGAGATGAAAGAAGCAAGAGAGATGGCAAAGGCCATGAATGAGACCACCACCGAATAGAGTTCGGATAGGGTCATTTATCTTTCCAATTCGAACACCAGCTTTGTAGAATAAAAAAAACTGCGACTATTACATTGATGATAAAGCTTTTGATGCATGATCATTCTGAGTACACGACAACTAACTAGCATTTTGAACGATTTGGCTAATGAGGCGACTGTACAATTGAGATCCTCTCGAGGTGACAAAAAGAGAACGATGATGATAAGCGAGTTCATAACTGCATACAAGTGCTAGAGCGTGGTAGCGGTGTTCGCTTACGATGACAATAAAGAAAACTATTTGTAATCGAAAATAGCTCGACGCGAAGAGTATCAAGTCTAACGAGAGAATAAGATAGCTCCGTCCTCAATTAGAGACAGAAAAGGAAACAGAAACGCCTTGCAGACAACTATTCTGCAGAAATACTTGCAATAGTATATTATTTTTTCATTACGCTTCCTCAAGAGACGATAGAAGCAGAAATAAGGCTGTGACGACAATGCAAACGGGAAGGAAGTAGACCGTAGGGAAATTCAACCGTTCCGATTCAGACATCTGTCTGGAGACAATGCAGGGAATACTCTCTCGATTTCGAGTTATCTCTCGTTTCTCTACTCAGTGAGAGATTAGGCGAAATTGAGAGAATCTCGAGGTTGAACGGCGCCCTGTCAAAACGAATAGGGGGTTTGACGATGATCGTAGTCTTGACTCCTTCCCCCCACTTCTTTTATTTTGGCTGAAAACTCCGGCCGTTTCAATGGGTCCATTCGAGAGACCGCTTCATTATTCATGATCCGTGAAAACTGCCTAAAAGAGTGACATGTGGCATGATGTTTCTCCGAAAGTGGATGCGTAAGA
This sequence comes from Pristionchus entomophagus, assembly GCA_036245825.1. Classification (NCBI taxonomy): domain Eukaryota; kingdom Metazoa; phylum Nematoda; class Chromadorea; order Rhabditida; family Neodiplogasteridae; genus Pristionchus; species Pristionchus entomophagus. The sequence goes on from BTSX01000001.1 coordinate 13,487,935, forward strand.
TGAGGAAGGCATCCTAAATTGAGAAAACAATTGAATGTACAGTATCTTCAAGTGTTTGAAATGAAGACATCTTATGAATCCGTTTATCAAGTATTCAGTTGTGGATAAAGAAATTGTTGCGGTAAGTGCCAGATAACAGGCTAATTGACACTTCGCACAGAGTTTGCGTAAACGGACTTACCGAAACTTGGACAATTACACTTTTCACCTGCCAATTCTAGCTATAAGTCGTGTCTGATACTAGCCCACTGGCTTGATTCACACTTTTTTCAAGTAGCTTTACAACTTGCTCACCTGATATGGTGCCTGTATCTGTATTTGTTAATGTATCTGAACAACTATTTACTGAACAAGCTGTGGAATAGATGGTGCATATCACGTTCACACTCGTGATTTATGAGACTTTTGATTTTGCATTTTTCATATTTGCGTTCGAATTTCAGCCAGAATGTACAAGACCATGGCTAACCTTAATTCGACGGATATTTCCTTCGCTCCTCTTCTCTTCTATGCCATATACACCGCTGAGGTGACAATGATATTCTTAGAATAGTAAAGAAATGATATTTTAGACAGTATTGTGTGTATTTTCGCTGCTTCTCGCGCCTTTCGCTGGTCTGGCGCTGATGAGAGCAGGTTTGATTTGTTGTTAAGATTACTTGTTAATAATTTGTTATTATCCCACATAAACATACGCTCAGACTGGGCAGTTGTCATTTATATGACGTCTATTAGTGTACTGAATTCCACACAATTCAGTGCCCAAATATCCATTTAATTAAATAATAATAATATTCCAATAATTAAATTATATTTAATTATATAAAACCACTTCTCGATCGGCTACCGTAATCAAAGACAAGCTGTCACAGCACGACATTCAAAGTTCGCGCGCTTGCGTGTTTTCTCATCGCGAAAACTCTCAAGGAACTACCGTAATCCCAGAGGCTTCGCTTCCATTCTTCATTTCCCATTATTCCTACTTCAACCCGTTGCGGTTACTCGTCTCTTTATTATTCCATTTATTTTATGTTTATCGTCATCCCCTGACCCCCTGTGCTGCATATTGCCCTGTATTACGTCGCCAATCGCCTCTATTGGTTTAATTACCCAAGCTTGAGTTGCTACGGGTCGCAAGGAGTCATCTTTCTCCTGCCCGAAGCCGCCTACTTCACACGGACCGAGTCCGCTACAAACCAATCACGGAACGACAACTACCGATCCACTGGTTCGTTGTTTTCTCCACCCATTCCAAACTGCGACTGACTCACTAGTCGTAGTCTTCTTCTTCTTTTCCATCCACTTCTCCCCATTTCCAAAGTCCTTTCCACTTCTTCTTCCTCTCTTGATGCCCATTCTCTACGCAATTAAACTTGTAACTTATTATTTGTTTAATGAATTAATTCTTTATTAGTCTTTGACTTATACCCACAACGTACACACTATAACTGGCAATTCTGGCAGCGTAGTCAGAATCCAGTACATGGTGCATACGTCCTTTCGATTCAAACCCAGTCTAAGTCCCGCGTGGCCCAATTTATTCTACCACTTCCACTCCACCACTCCACCATTGAGTCTTCCAACGTCACTCAGCGCATAAATCGGTCCAAAATGCCGACCATACTTGGCTATAAGTACTCCAGTCTTCTCTCCTCGTTGTCCACTCTCAAATCCCTGTTTGAAACAATCGATGACGAAATTCTAAAACTCGTCAGAGCGAGTTCACCTGATGAAATTGCCACGATTAGCGTCACAATCACTGACAAAACCATGGAAGCCCAGTCAATCGTCGATGATTACAGTGACGAAGTCAACTCCATCAAGCAACGCATCGAAGCAATGGAAGACGAAGCCAAGGCCAACGAGCAATCCCACTACGACGAGAAGATGGATGCCACTGACGGATCATCGGGAATGCCACTGAATCCAGTGAGTCTCACGAAATTGTTGATAAAAATCGAAACGAAACACGATCGCGTCCTTAAAGCTGCGACGCGTCGCTTATCAACAATGTCCCATATCAATCCCAGCGCATCCAATAGTGCGCCCCAGTCCACTCATGTTGATTCACTCGCAGCTAGCTCCAATGTGCTGTCCATTGAGCACAGTCAGTCCATCGAGTCCACACTGTCAGCAGTGATGTCAAGACTCATTGACCAATCCAATCTTCCTTCCATTAGTCTGCTACCATTCGATGGCGAGTCATCCTATTGGGAACCATTCTTCAGTCAATACACTAGTATCGTCGAGTCCAAATCCCATCTTTCCGACATTGAGAAGCTTGTCCACCTTCGGAAAGCACTGAAAGGGCAAGCACTCAAGACAGTCACTCAAGACGGACAGAAGGGAATCTCTGAAGGGAAAGTCACTATGCCATTGTTGCTTCTCCTCCAAGCACAGTACTAATGACTGCTGCAGAAAATGCCCCAACTGCACTGGCAAGCATCATAGATCACTGTGTGAGAAGCCCTCTCTATCAGTCAATACCAGTCTAGTATCCTCATCCAATCAACTAAGACTCTTCACTGCTACTGCAACCATAGAGAATCCCAATCTAGATGCGCACAGTGCAACGAGAGCATACATCCATCTCGATCACGGCTCTCAAGCCACCCTCATCTCTAGGGATCTAGTCAATCGTCTTTCACTAGTTCCAATCGATCAACACAAGATGTCCATCAATGGTATCTTATGGGAAAGCCACTCATCCCTCTCTCCACGACATAGTCAAAGTCGATATCGTGACTGACCGTGGAAAGTATCCAATCGAGGCGGTTGTTATGGAAGGCTCAGCAGTCAACTCCATAAGCACTGATCCATTAGACGATGCAGACCTCTCAGTCATCCAAGCTACGATTGGATCTATTCCTAATCGATTCTCCAAACACGAAGTCGTCTACACTGATCTACTGCTTAGTGTGACAGATTCACTCGTACTTCTGGAGAACTCGAAGGAAACCAAACTACCAAGTGGTTGTCGACTACTCGAGTCTTCAATAGGTCCCATCGTAGTCGGCTCCAGAAAGATTCCATTCCGATCATTCAATCCATCGGTGTCTTCACTCACTGTCTGTACTGAGCCATCATTCGAGCAGAAGGTCGAACGCCTTTTCTCAGTTGATCCCCCAGCCCGAGTGTATAGTACTACAGAGAAGGAAGCACGCAAGGTGACTGATGAACTAGTCAACAAGCATTTCGATGAGACCATCCAGAAGCAAGACAATGAGTATATCGTTCAATACTCAGTCAAGCCACATGCTAAGGATGCACTGCCCACGAATTACGATCTCGCAACCTCGAGACTCAATTCCACAGTGAAGACCCTCTCCAAGCAGAGATCTTACCTCGAGTTCTACGATTCTATCATTCACGACCAACTAAGCCTCGGACAGATAGAGTTAGTCGATTCCAGTGATACAGAAGGTGTCATTCACTTTCTTGCACATCAACCAGTTCTTAGACCAGATAAGCCTACTACCCCACTGCGCATAGTGTACGATGCCTCTGCTCATCTGAAGAACAAACCATCCTTGAATGACATGATCCATCCTGGTCCAAGCGATCTCGAACAGATCCCAGCCCTTCTCCTTCGTGCACGATCGCGCCTAGGTCTGATAGTGGCAGACGTCGACAAAGCCTTCCTCCAAGTGAAACTGCATCCGCCTCAACGGAACATGCTGAGGTTTCTGTGGATCAAGGATCTAGATAGACCAATCTCTCTGTCTTTCGATTCTGCGTTACTCCATTCGGAGTGAACCAAAGTCCAAGCTTGCTCAACAAGGTAATCCATCACCATATCAAGTTGAACGGCAAAGACTTCGATCCCATTCTGATAGATCAACTTGTCTCGAATCTCTATGTGGACAATGTGATCATCAACATAGATAGTCCTCTCCAAATCATGTACACTCAATCCAAATATCTGTTTGAGACAATGTCCATGAAACTCAGAGACTATGCCTCGAACAATCCTGATTTCATCAATGCCATTCCTGAATCAGACCGATCCAAGGATACCGTTCAGAAGCTTCTCGGTATCTTATGGAATAGTGGTACTGACCAACTATCTGTCAAAATTCCCATCTCTTCCAAGGATGAGAAAGAGTCTAAGAGAACCATGCTCAGTAAGGCAGCTAGTCTGTTCGACCCTCTTGGTTTACTTAGTCCTCTACTGCTCCCTCCTCGTCTCCCCATCCAGAAACTCTGGAATATTCCTCTCAAATGGGATGAGACAGTAGACACTACAACCAGAGATACATTCCACTCACAGATGATCGAACTCGAGAACTTCACTCTCACCTTCGATCGATACTCCCATCTATCCGATTCTGATAAGATCACCCTCGTTGCATTCAGTGATGCTTCGAAGCAAGCCATGGCCACCTGTATCTATAGTTGGTCACCTTCCTTTCCACCCAGTCTTCTCATTTCCAAGTGCAGACTCGCTCCGAGCAAGACAACATCTACTATCCCTAAGATGGAACTAGATTCATTTGTCATGTCTCACAGCCTTCTCCTATTCACTGTTGATTCACTTCGCAAAGAATTCCCAGAGAAGTCAATCCATGTCTACCCTTTCTCTGATACTGCAATTGTTCTCCACTGGTGTAAGCCCGAGTTCTCGAAACCAGTAGGCCCCTTCGTTAGCAATAGATTCATCAAGATCAAGGAGATCAGAGACGAACTCTCTGAATCGTTCTCTGTGATCTACCATCACCCGAGGCATGTCCGCAGCGAATGCAACCCTGCTGACCATTCAACTCGAGGACTCACTGCTAAGGAAATGAATAATCCAAAGCATCACTGGTGGGTTGGCCCAAACTGGATGCAATCCGATCCCAGTACGTGGCCGAACGAAGCCCTCTCCTCGTTGCAATGCCCTCAGATCGATTCGATACCATGCACGACTGTCTCGTCTGTATCCAAGCCAAATCCAGTCGAATCAGTCATCCATCTCTCTAAATTCTCAACCTTGAATAAGGCCATCTCTGTGACTGCCTTAGTGTACAGATTCATATCCAGATGTTCCACCCGAGTTGTCAATCCCTCTATCCATGAGTAGTTGAATCATCTTCCCAACAGCAGTTTACACCAACTGACTTCCCTCGAGATGAGATTTGCTCACAAATCCATTATACTTCTTCATCAGACAAAGTACATTCAATCCAATGATAGTCTGATTAAAAATAACATGATAGTCCACGACCCATTGTCGAGATTATGGAAATCGAACAGAAGACTGACAAATTCCCATCTACCCTCGGAAGCGAAGTCTCCTACCTTCATTCCAACATCAGAAGATTCAAGCCTTGCTAAACTCATTATCTCTGACATCCACAAGTCTTCTTCTCATGCTAATATCGATATCGTCCTCAATGAGGTGAAACGGAAATACTGGATACCCCGGTGTCGTCAGATTGCCAAGAACATTCTGAAGCAATGCGTTCTCTGTCGCAAGACAAACAACTTGCCATTCCGATACCCCACTTCTCCAGTACTCCCAGAAGATCGAGTTAGACAGAGTCGACCCTTTGAGCACTGCGGAGTCGACTACGCAGGTCCATTCCACTCTGTCAATAATGAGAAGATGTGGATCCTCGTAATCACATGTTTCTCTAGCCGTTTCACCTATCTTGAGATAGTTGACTCACTCCTTCCATCCTCGTTCGTATTCGCATTCAGAAGATTCTGTTCGCGTCGAGGAACTCCCACTCGAATCACATCTGATAAGGCCACTACCTTCAAGATGGCCAGCTCCCTGTTCACCACACCAGTAGAAAATCCAGATGTGAGCACACTGATGTCGAGACTAGGGATCAGTTGGGACTTCACCACAGCCCACTCCCCATGGAAAGGAGGCATTTACGAGAGACTGGTTAGATTGATCAAGGACTCTCTTTCCCGTTCCATTGGCAAGAAGAAGATCAGTTCTACGCCCCATTGATCTCATCTCTCCTGAATCCTTCCTCGGTTGTTCACTCATCCAGTCTGATTCTGTTGACGGTGACTACAAGCCCCCGGATGAGGATAATTCGAGTAGAGAAGCTGCCATCAAACAGCTCAGACGATCAATCGATATAGTAGAGTCATTCTGTAATCGATGGCACAAAGAGTATCTCACCACGCTTCGAGACTGCTCCAGTAAGTCGGACCCTCTCCATTCTTCGAAGTCTTCTACTCTGACTCCCATTAAGGGTTCCATCGTTCTAGTCATGGATGAATCTGGTAATACTCCACGATCCAGCTGGAACATGGCGGAGAGGAGAGAGGAGAGAGCATCATCAAGGCTATCAAAAAGCACGCGGCCGAATCCAATCACAAAATGCTTAATCACATTAATTCAATTGTCCAGGAATCCGTTTCCAAATTGTCTACTGATGTCTCCAACCTTGCTAAGCTCGTTCAGTCCATTGTTCCTTCTTCGACCCATGAGTCTGTTCAGTCTACTCCATTCCACCATTTGTCTAATCCTGTGACCCCCTCATCCTCTAGTGTGTTCCCATCTCGTACTGCACACCGTACTGGAAGAGAGAGATCTCGCTCCCGATCCCGCCATCGTCCCATTGTGCCGAAGTCGGCTTCTTCCAAGGGCAAACCCCAGTGTGCATTCTGCCGTTCCATCCAGCACATGTCCAGCCACTGCACTGAGGTAACCTAGATCTCTGCCCGTATCTCCATTCTTCGCGGTGGCAACATATGTCTCAAGTGCTTCCGAGTCAAGGACCACACCCACTTCTCCTGGTGCGAGCCCAAGAACTGTTCCAATGGATGCACGAACGGTCATGGAACTCCCGAGAGACACGACTACTGGCTATGCCCCCAGAACCCCAGCCTGGCTCCGTAGTCTTCTTCCCCCATCTCTCGGTTTTACCCCTGCTCATCTCTGTACCATGTCATCACTTCGTTCGTTATTACTTGTTGTTTCGTTAGTCTGCCTCGTGCGACTTGTTGTTGTTCATTTATGTGTCGTTCATTACAATAAGGACTTACAATCCATCCACTCTTCGTATCCACACAATGCATTCACTTCATTCCACACATCCATCTCCTATGCCCCTCCCCCGGGAGTGTACTGAATTCCACACAATTCAGTGCCCAAATATCCATTTAATTAAATAATAATAATATTCCAATAATTAAATTATATTTAATTATATAAAACCACTTCTCGATCGGCTACCGTAATCAAAGACAAGCTGTCACAGCACGACATTCAAAGTTCGCGCGCTTGCGTGTTTTCTCATCGCGAAAACTCTCAAGGAACTACCGTAATCCCAGAGGCTTCGCTTCCATTCTTCATTTCCCATTATTCCTACTTCAACCCGTTGCGGTTACTCGTCTCTTTATTATTCCATTTATTTTATGTTTATCGTCATCCCCTGACCCCCTGTGCTGCATATTGCCCTGTATTACGTCGCCAATCGCCTCTATTGGTTTAATTACCCAAGTTTGAGTTGCTACGGGTCGCAAGGAGTCATCTTTCTCCTGCCCGAAGCCGCCTACTTCACACGGACCGAGTCCGCTACAAACCAATCACGGAACGACAACTACCGATCCACTGGTTCGTTGTTTTCTCCACCCATTCCAAACTGCGACTGACTCACTAGTCGTAGTCTTCTTCTTCTTTTCCATCCACTTCTCCCCATTTCCAAAGTCCTTTCCACTTCTTCTTCCTCTCTTGATGCCCATTCTCTACGCAATTAAACTTGTAACTTATTATTTGTTTAATGAATTAATTCTTTATTAGTCTTTGACTTATACCCACAACGTACACACTATAACTGGCAATTCTGGCAGCGTAGTCAGAATCCAGTACATTTAGAGTAATTTTATATGTAGCCTATTACGATGATCAAACATGGTCAATCTGGATGCGAAGATATGAGAATTGAAACACAGTTCTTTTAAATGTAAAATACTGTAATTTAAATGGGCTTTTTGCAACCCAGACACCCGTCCGCTGTAATTTAGGCGTGATTCATCGTAACTTCCGCCTCTGTTGTGTCTCTGCCGTCATTCAACTCGTCATCGCTTGTTCCACTCGTTTCATCCTCCTCTTCTATCAGCTATTTGACCTTCCACGTGAGCCATTAATACTGCTAAATTGATGATGGAACAGTAACATGGACATTTTTAGATTTTAAAAAAAATGAATAAACAATATTCAGGTGACGACGTCTTACTCATCGTTGTTTCCATTCTTCGCGATGAGTTTTTCGGCTATTTTTCTTCTGTGTATGTATTTTTTTTCATTTATGAGAAACATTTTTATAATATCTCTCAACCAGAAAATTTTTTTTTCAGTGTCTGGTCTTTCGATTAAAAAAACTTAGGTAGGGGAAGGCTAATGTACCCGCTGAACTGAACGAGAAAAACACATGACACTTCTTTGATCTCTCTATTTAGACCCAGCATTAGCACGTTTTGATGTGATCTACCACAAAATGGACAAGATTTTGATCAGACGTTTCAGAAAATATTATAGTTTAGATTCGGCGCTATAACACTTGAGCGACTAGTTGCCACGCTCCATACCGAGTGGTATGAGAAGGAGAAAGGTGGGAGATTGTTTTATGGTCAGCAGTCAGAATCCAACTTATCAAACAGTTCTTGGGGACGCGAGGCACCGTGAAACATAATGTGACTAAAAAAGGAATATATTATTCAGGAACCCTTCACGTGTTTATTATTGTTCAAGCAGTTCTAGTTCTTCCTTCATTGGCAAATGCGCTTCTGTGGATTTTCAGTGAGTTTTTCGAACTCATATCTTTCTCATCTTTCTCATCGGTTTCGCACTGCACGAGTAGGCTAGGAAGGTCCGAGAGCATTCATGAGATGATATAACAATGATTAAATTTCCAGTGACCATACCTGGATTCGTAAACTACGCTTTCTTCGCAGTGCAGCTAGTCATAAGTGGAAGTGTACGTGATTTCCACTGTTTCATTTATTTTAAATCTTTGTTTTTCATTTTATCACTGCCTTTTCCTCACATAACAAAGATATTGCACACAATTACACGATCCATTGGCCCCATCTCACTCTAACATTCGCTATTCAGTCCTTTCTGGCAATTTATTGCTGGAACAAGAGGCTACTCGAGAAGGCCGAGGTTCAATATATCGACTACTCCGTATCCAGGACTTTTCAGCTGAGGGAGAATATTGGAATGATGAAGGTACGCGGTTTTGAATTTGACGAGTCATCATATGAGATAAGGTAGGAGAGAAGCAAATAAACACTCAGTTAATTTTTTTTTTCATTTTGCAGTACCTAATCGATATCTACTGCGTTGCTGGTCCGATGGCCAGTGGTTTGCACTCATTTGTCTTTCTTTTTCGAGATCAGATACGTTTTCAGTAGCCTTCCTCTTCTATGGTTGCTATATCTTCCTTCCCGATCATCTCAAGAACGTGCGGAGTTTCTGCGTTGCAATGTTCGATGCATGGAGTGCTTTGTGAGTTAATAATTATGTCAATGATTTCAATTATTCAATGGCAAAATATAACTGAACAATTGTATTGCAGAGAACAAGTGGTGATAATGTACCTGCTCATCAAAAGGAATCAGGCGGTTTTCAACAAATTCGAGCAACTTCCATTCGTGCGAGGTGTACGGAAAAGCTTTGCTAATATCGTATGTTCTTTTTTTCCTCGCGATGGGGTATAATCCCTTTCCGAATCTCAGTCCAAGGATATTTATGAAACCTAACTAACTAAAATGCTTTATGTGAAAATCATAAAATATTTTATATGTTTTCTCAGCGGAACGTTGACTACGAGAAGGAGATTAGCATGGATGATTTCGACGAGCGAATGTGCAAGGATACCGAGATGCATTTTGACGACCTGAGGAAGGCTTGGGCTTGACTTCGTATTATTTTTGTGCACTCGGCTCTATCGCAAAACCGACGATAGAACACTAAGACTGTAGATATATAATTTCGTTGTTTATAGCATTCCGAATAAACATTTGAACTATGCGATTTGGAACTTTTTTTCTTGCGAATAATTTGATATCAATAATTCCATAGGCGGGGCACACAAATTATCGGGTTTGCGTGAGGAAGTGGAGGAATGATAGTAGTTCTTAACGCCTACCCTTTTTTATGCACACGGAATGAGCTCAAACATGGCATTAGGCTGCCGAAAACCATCTGTCCCTCTATCGACAGTGGAGAAGTGCCGTAAAGGAAATCCGCTCGTTTCTCTCTAATGTCGGAGATGGTTCTCACGATACCATTGAATTCCACTCTGATTGCCTTCGCTACGACTCTTTTCTACTCAATCTTTGCTATTGAGGTAGGTCGTGGCAACTTTTATGATGTTCATAATCTGTTTTCGACGCTGCTCAATGTGATTTCAATAGTAATAATGCCGTTTGCTGCAGCAGCAATAGCCAGAGCGGGTAAGGGTCTTATTTTCTCGATAATCCATAAGTAAAACTTCCTTATCCTTATCTTTCATTCATATTTTTTCTTGTTACTATCGAAGCACCTTTTTTCATGGGCTTTCTCATCTCGCGAAAACACTTACCAATTTGAAAATGATTGTGTATTTTTAGGAGTGATTCACCGTAACTTCCGCTACGTTTGTATTGGAGCGACAATTCAGTTTGAGATCGCGTGTATTACGCGATTTATAATACTGTACTGGCAAATAGTCGATGATCCCGGTTTGTTTATTATTTGGTTATTTTCAAAATATAAATAAATGCCTCATGGAAAAGGAATACGAAAAAAATCAGGTGATTTTCATAATAAGGTGAAAGGAGTGAATTTTTTTCGCTGAAACCTACGTTGTGTTGAAAGTTGAGCAGAGCATGAAAGAGTCAAGAGTGAGGAACCACGCGGTTCAGAGGGTCGAAATTTTCAGAATTATGAATGAATAAAGTTGTGCTTGACATCAGTTTTTTTTCCATTTCAGGTACTGATTTCATTCCACTCGTCATGTCCATTATTCGCAATGAGTTTTTCGGATACTTCTGTTCGGTGTAAGTGTGATGACGAATGCAAACAACACACATACAATACAAATTATCTGATTACAATAGTACCAACACCATTGAATTCTTTCGAAGATACTTTTTTTAGCATCGGAGCAGGCACTATGGAACGTCTAGTCGCCACACTCCACACAGAATGGTACGAGCGGGGGACTGGTGGGTTCTAAGTAGGGCTGTCAGATTGAAGAGTTCGTTTCTTCATTCCGCATGATCTCTTCACTCGGCGATCTAGAGTGTGCAGAATGAAGAGACAAAATCTTCACATTGATAGCCCTGATTCTACGTCATTAGAAGCGATACCAAATTCAATTTCAGGTACACTCCACGTCTTCGTCTTGGTACAGATCGGGTTGATTCTGCCATCACTTGTGAATGGCATATTGGGAACTATGCGTGAGTTCCCCATTATTCTTCCCTTCTTCACTACCTTGAACGATTTTAAAAAAATCGTTTGATTGTGTTCTTTCAGAGCTGATTCCACACCTGGCCTTCTTTAGTTTCTTCCTAGTTCAATTGAGCTTCAGCATGATTGTAAGCAAGCTCAAAGATCAAAGATCAGTCCACAGTTCAGTCGCTTTTCTCCGTATACAACTACAATCTCCATCTGATCGCAAAGGCAGGCGCTCAGTATGAGGGATACTCACTGTCAAGATCGTTTCAATTGCGTGAAAACGTCCGCATGCTCAAGTACTGGATCGACATCGTAGTTCCGATTGCTGTCACAACGAGTGGTAAGCATAAGTGAGTTCCGACTCTCCTCAATTAAAGTGCTCTCTTGTCTATCTGATCGACGAGAGATCACGCGAAATGAGGAGAGTCGATTCCTATTTGGCATCATCAGTGAGGATGTACATCTGTCTTGCTGTTGGCTGGAACTTTTCTTATACTCAAACATTTCAACATTAAGCAAAATTTGTTTGAGTCTATCTCAGTTTTTAACGACAAAAAAGCTGAAAAACTAAACTATTGTGATTGTAAATTGGCAGGTGTTATGATGCTGTTCGCGTGCTACAACTACCTGCCCAATGAGTACGACAAAATTCGCTTCGTTTGCATTGCTCTGTTCGACGCCGGAGTTGCCGGGTGCGTTTCATTAATTAATTGCTTAATTAATTTTAAAAATAATTATCGATTTCAGAGAGCAAGTCATCCTTTTCTCCCTGCTCATTCGCAAGGATCCCGCCATTTTCAAGGAGTTTCTACAGTTGGAAGTTGTGAGGAAGCTTCGAGAGATCTTCCGGGTAGCAATAGTTTCGAAAATAAGTTGTAAATAATGTATAAATCCAGAAGAACGACGTCTCTGATGATATCTCACTGTCAGTCATCCGTGACCACAGGGACAGCAAAGCCTCCGAGACTGATGTTTACTTTGCTAATCTGGATAAAGCATGGGCTTGACCAATACATGGTTTTTAGAAAAATGAAAAATCTATAAAGACAGTTCCTAGGCTTCTCACCAAATGCACGTGCATGGGCTCATCCCGATTAGAGAAGGCAGCTCGTTTGCCTTTAGCGATAATTTCTGATTCATTGCTCGTCTGCGTCTCATCTCTCATTTCCGATCCACTATGACTCACAAGTTGCCTCGCCCTTCCAATCAGTGTCCCCTTTCACCCCCTGTGAATGTGCTTTTGACAACTTATCCTTCCCTCCTCAAACCCAAATTGCCCTCGGCACTCATTCTCTCACTCTGACGCAATCTTCCTCCGCTTTTCGAGTCTTACTCGTTCTCGTGCTATTTTTAGAACGCTGACTATAGAATGGAAGATAACTCTGCTAATTCGTACATGCTCGCTCAATCCGGTTAACACAGCGTGTTCACTATTTTCTCTATTTCTCCTGAACGATGGGCCGGATGATAACAGCACGGCGTGGAACATTTCCTCGCTGTTCTCTGATAGGCTTAGATAGTTATTAGTCGCGTCGCTCCTTTTGTCCTATTGGCAATGATATTAATAGAGTGGAAGGAGTGAGATACAATCGGTGTTCTCTGGCCTACTACTGTGAGCGGCGTTGTTTTCTTCCGCACACTGATTGTAACAAGCATAGGTTCTAACCGGCTAGAAATCGAGTGATAATGAGAGGGGCGATTCGCGATTGATAGTACACATGTGTGTCGCCCATAAGAGGAAGGAACTGACGTAATCAATACCAAATCCATACCAAGCGCGTCTCTCCCCATTATGCGCGTTCCCTCGTTTCTCTGATCACCGAGAGATAAGGGTTGTTCGGAATCACTAATCGAGAGGTGTCTTTTTCTCTTTTATGGTCTTCTGAACTCATCTGGTCTGTCTTTTAAAGGACGATTCCTGATTAGATGCACATGTGTACAGGCACAAAACAGAATCTGACGTCATCAAGAGTAGGCGCGCCCTTTTTCGACACCTATTTTTGATGGTCTTTCTGATCCTGATCCCGTCTGACTGGTCTCTCTCCTTCTTACTAACACGTCCGTCTCGTGTTGCAACGCATTGAGTCATCGTGACTAAACACGATCCTGAGAAGGAAAAGAGAGAGAGGAAGGGTGAATATAAAAGGAAAGGCTATCAGGAAGATCGACAACAAAATCATGTTCGAAATTTCGCCCTTAAGTTTGGGTATTTTTTGTGCATTCTCTGCAATTTTGTCCCTAGTCCTTTGGTGATAGCACATGATAACCTCGATGATAACTATGAGTCTGTATGTGTATCTATTGTGCAACTGTCAAGCACATCGTGAAGAAGGCGGACCTGCCATTTCCAGCGTACTACTGCAGCTGACACTTTCGTCGTAGCAGCGCGCATTAGTTTCGCTCATAGTCTGCTCAAGTGAGTGCAGCGCGTCCCTTCTACGTGCAATCAGCAATCTGATAGTTGATTTTTGATGGAAGGTCAACGGCACTGGCGTACTTTTCTAAAACTTTTTTTCACTAGCGCGCAATTCTGAAACTGTTCTCGCACCTCAGAGAAGCGCCTGCTGATTAAGGAGGGTGTGCTATCCTTTCATCTTTCGCAACGAGAATGCATCATCGTCAACGCTCTTGAAGCAGCAAAAATATTATTAACGGCGCGATTGAAATGGCGTCGAACTCGATGTTGAATCATCTAAACCTAGTCATTCTTGAAGATGTGTTCCTCCATCGCCCATCGAGATTCATCACAATGACGATGCGCCATCGTCATTCCTCTCCAAAATAGGCGCTGCCATTGCTTCTGCTCGAAATGAGAACGTCAGTGCACAAACGTCGTCGACCCACTCGATGACGCCAGTCGCCTCTGCTTCTGGAGAAGAGAGAGAGGAGAACCAAACACACTCGAAGAGCGACGGGGCAGCGTGCGGAGGGCGGAGCCAGGGGTATTTAGACCAGAGGAAAGGAGAGGAGCATCCACTTGCAGATGTTCGCTCACTAGCTAGACCTTCGTGTCAGCCTCACGATCCTGATCCCTTCCCTATTCACTCAACCACCCTTTCTATACTTTCGCCCAGCTAGGCACTTTTGCATGTTTAACTAGAAGACTTCAGAAGGCTGATATTTCATGTCGAAACACCGGGGCTTCTCTACGTTTACGACAGGTTTCCGGAAAGGTCTTGATGACGCCATCTTTTCGAAACCCTCTACGAAATTGTTGCGCAACGACATCCCGATTTCTCGTTAGGCCTCGTTTGCCTCCTCTTTATAGCCCTTATGGGTGAGTGTGTAGTGGGTCTATTTTTAGGCACACACTGATGGGATAGTGATAAGATTGTGAGAGGAAGGAGAGGGGCGGGGCTAGAGGGAGAGACGAGCGAGTAGCCATTGTTCATTTCTTCGTCTTTCTGATTAGTATTGCACGCGCTTTGCGCTCTCTGTTTTTTTTTGCGAGCTTTCGTACTTTTGTGTGATGTGAGCGCGATTAAATTCCAATTCATATCAATCCAATCTTTCCTTGCGCTTTAGGTCTGATTAGTTCAGCCTATTATTCAGAACGCTAATCGCAGTACTCAATTTCCTATTCGATTTCAATTGGTATTATTTGTTCCGATATTCTGATCAGATTTTCCAAAAGAAATTCGAACGCGAACTCGAATTCGGTTCCGAGAATAGTCGTTCATGCGTGGATCTCTGCTGATTCGAATTGTCTGATGCGTATTGTATCCCCATGAGGGGGAGAAAGCAATCTATTGATATCATCGTCTCTGGCTATTTATTGCACCTCAAACACTAACAAAAGCGCGATTCTTCCTCCCACGCGGGGGACATTCGTGTTCAATCACCGCCAAACGATCTCCGCCTCTTTCAATCGGTCAGATGCGTTCAGTGTATTCTCCTCGCTCACGTGAAGCCAGCATGAGAAGAGAATGATTATTCGATCTAATTCTCAATTGCTCCCTAGGGCGCGAACAAATCATCATAAATCGTCCCCTAGCACCGTCCGTCATTATTATTCGGGGAGAGATCCATTAGATCGTTCACTTTTCATCTCCTTTTCGCACGATGCTTGGTCAGCAAAGGAAAAGTTCACCCTAATCCCTCTGATTCATGTTCGGGTACATTCACCCTTGAATTATGCAATGACGAAACGACCCGTCCACACCCTCCCTCGCCTCTGTTCGGTAGATAAACGGGTGCTGAAGGCGAAAATTGCTAGTCATCGCTGGAGTTTCATTCTGCACGAATTCACATGCTTTTCAGTAGGTTTTCCCATCTTTGATTCGACAAGTTATTGCCCCCTGCTTTCTCATTTCATCGCTGCTTGAAACACATCATCTGTATCTCATTTCGTTATTCTGGTCTCCTCCCTGCAGATGTGCCATTCATTTCACCGCTTTTTACGTTCGGCCACTTCACTTTGATTGCTGTTCTCTTTCTGTTACTCATTATTTTGCATGTTTCTGCTGATTTTTTAAATGCAAATGGTCTCAGTTTTCAAACGATTTTCAACAATGAGAGATTTCCAGAATTTCGTCCATCTGCATGCATGCTGCATGCTGAGCATCGCCCGGCGCCGGGAGCCGCAGCCGCCTTTTCCCTCCTCTTCTGCTTCCTGGTCCTGGCTCTGCCCGAGCTGTGCCTTGCCGGACCGCACAAACGAGGCTGCCATCTAGTTGGTGAGTCATTCTTGGCCTTGATCTCGGTTCCCTAGAGAGAATGGTAAATCGAATGGTGGTTTTGTGTTAGCAATGTACAAGATATTGTGCCTCTATTTGGCAAGACGTTTGTAGCCCGCAGTAACTAACAGTAACACGATACATTCTGCAACGGAAGACAATCCTAGTAATATCTCTAGTATAGCGCGCAGTTTCCCACACACTAGAAGATTAGGGACCGGATTCCCATCCTTCTGCGCTGAATCAACGCTGAGGCTGTAGCGAGGAAGGAAGATCTGACGTTGCAACGTGCTTTTCCGAAGTTCCAGCACCATTGTTGACTGCTTCACACGCAGTGTCGGACTTTTGAAACAGATTCACACGGTCAAAGAACTATCTGAGAGTGAGAACGAGAACGAACGACAGGCGTTGTCAACAAATTATTGATATTCGAACAATAAATAAATAAATTTATTTCCATTATTTCCAGGCCGGATCGTCGAAATTGACGACCCCGACTGCGAATTCATGTCGGTCAATGTGAACGCGTGCGCTGGTTACTGTGCCTCGATATCGTTCTACGACCCTCTGGAGAAGCGAATACGGGCGGAAAGGAGCTCTTGCTGCCGGATGAGAGATAGTGTTGAGGTGAGAGAATATTTTTATTGTTTTATTTTAAAACTGTGTAATATTCGTGCAAATATATATGATGCTCACCTCCATGTGACTATGAGTTTGTAGGCCACAGGTCACTCTTTCGATGATTTGTTTTCTTGGTCTGATAATCTGCACGAAAATCCTTGCGCTCTAGACTCTGTCATGTATTTTGGTGGGGAATCCTCAATGACGTATCTTGCTTCATCACAAATGACATGCATGTTTTGCGAGCCGTTTCGGAATTTGGCGTCATTAACAGCGTCGGAATGATCACCCACCCTTTGCCCCTCCCTGTAATCATCACTCTAATGACCCCCCCCCCTCTAATCAACCTTCTCATCATCACTTTATGATCAAGCACACATTTCGTCGCTACAAATTCCTTCCGAAGTCTCTGCATGATTCCATTAACGAGCGCATACCGAATTCATCATGCATTCCATTATTTCGGATTTTTTTTTATTTGAGAATCATGCACATTATATTTATCATCCCTTGCGAGTATTCGAAATAAATTTCACCTTTGATTATCACCAATCGACGGGCTCAGCTACAAACTACCGCTGGTCTACCACCGGTCTTTTCTCGTCATCAGAGGCTAATTCTGATCTGCGGGGCTTTTCCTGGCGCACGAAATGATAAGAATAGCTACTGAGAGGGAGCGTGATGATGGGGTCTAAAGTGTCCGGGACAGATCACGATGTAGTCTTCGCGTGACAGAGAAGGCGCCAGTCGTTTTACCAAATTGCCTATCCAATGACAGAAAGAAAAGGACAAAACACCATTGAACTCTTGGTCCGTTCGATTGTTTTTTCTCATTGTGCTTGCTGATTTTAAGATTTTTTGTTAGAAAAAGAGCAATCCTGTGGGACAAACGAATTAGCTAGAACGAAGACTAAACATGATAAACTGTGATTATTTTGTGCTTTCCAGGTCGAAGTCGAGCTCACTTGCGAATCGGGCAATAGAGTCGTTCGGATACCCAGCGCACAAGAGTGCGAATGTCGAGAATGCGCGACTGATCTGAGCAAGAACGCCGCCTCACTCTTCGTATGACTCCCCTTCCCATTCCTTCTCCATATTCTCCTGCTCGGTTAGACCGACCATAACTACGGAACCACTCCTTGTATCTCATTCCACACACACATTCCGCTTTACTTCTTCTCTAGTCAATCATAGTTGGTGTCTAGCCATATCTCGAATGTCTTCCTATATTCGTTAATATGTGTTCCAATTAGGATCGGGAAGTCACGAAATGCGCTCCTGAATTCGTATCTCGCTCCTCTGGCCGGCGAGAGGCGAAGTGAGGAGTGTTTTTCATGAATTCACAGCCCTGGTTTAGCTTATAATATTGTAAGTAGTCAGGATCTGATGATCAACCAATCGATGAGGCATAATCTTGATCGATCTCGTTCTCTCTTTCATTCATGCCGCGCCCTGTGAATTCTCTCGTCCTTTTTTTCACTCGAAGCACCGCAATAAAGTCGTGCCAATGTTGACCTATGGCTCACAATAGCAGTTTGAACCCAGACGACTTGTCGACTAGGCTCCTTTGAACTGATCTCGGAGAAAAATGGCTAATCGGTGCTTTTAACTAAGGATCCACCCCCTAATCATGATTTGGATTTTTTTTTTTTGGATTTTAACACATTTATCAAGAGTAGGCTCTGATGTGCATGGCGGGCCATTCATGATTTCTTGCTTGTCTCAGGAATGTAGGTCCGATAGTTCGCATGAAGAGATCGTTCCATCTTGTGGGCGGTCTTCCGCGTCCTCGCTTAGGCCCTCGTGGAGTCCAATCGATCACAGTTCTGCTCCACTTCAAGTCATGATCATTAGCAACTTTATGCACCCAGAGCCACTTTCTTTTCAAGGCGGTACGAACAACGTCTCTGACCTGAGTGAGTCCACGCAGCCTTTCGTTCGAGACATGATCCAAGACAGTGCAACCGACCATCCAACGCTCCATGCGTCTTTGGGCCACCGATAATCTTTCACTTTGTGCTTTGGTCAAGGCCCATGTTTCACATGCGTATAGGAAGGCGGGAATGATACAACCATTGAAAAGACGGCGCTTATGAACCATTGGGACAGATCTATTCACTAGGAATGATCTATGCTTGTGGAAAGTCCCATATGCGGCCTGAATTCGCCGGCCAATCTCCCTCTCCTCCTTCCCATTGATAGTAATGATGCTTCCCAAATAGACCACCTCTTTTCTGATACCCACAATCTTCCCCGCAACTCTGACATCCCTGGGATTACCCTTCGAAGACATTCCCACAGTTTTATCACCGTTAAGATGAAGTCCCACCCTTTTTAATTCCCTCTCCAACTCTATTGCCATCGATTGAATTTGTCGCTCATCGTGAGAAATGAGCACTGCGTCATCGGCAAAGAGAATATGAGAGAGGAATCGCCCATTGATGTTAATCCCTTTTCCCGCCCAGTCTAATTGACGGAATGCCATATCCAAGACTGCTGTAAACAGTCTGGGTGACAAACAGTCTCCTTGTCTAACCCCTCTTCCAACATTGATTTATGATTGGCAAAACGTGCTTGAAATAAAGTGGGGGGGGAGGAACGAACAATAGTGTGTGTTTTCGAAAGCAGTTTCGTGTGGGCTCAGACGGTCTTTGAGGGAAGAGATGGGAGAGATTGGAGAGGGAATAAATATATCGGATGGCGCGCGGCGCAATCCGATCCGCCCCCAGTCCCCCCGTTAATTGCAGTCCCGGAGTGGACACTTGAGGACGAAACTGGCAAACACAGCCGGAAATTGCAGTTGAGAAAGGCGAGTCGGAGGAGTGGAGAAGACGGGAGATGAAAATAGCCACGGCTTTCTGATGTCGGGGATTCCTCTGTCTTGACCATAGTTATGAACCACATTTCTCTCTGCAGAATTTTGTCAAGGATACATAAGAGGTTTTCGACGTATTCCGATTGAGCTGTACGATTGCAGATGATGCAAGATGCTTGTGAAGCATTACAAACGTGAGAAAAAATGCAGTATTGAAACGTTGCAGCTTCACAGATGCTGATTTGGTTTGTTAGAGATGATGAAATAAATAAAACGAGAGAAAAATTATTTAATAATCTTATTCTAATCTTGAGCAAACCACGATAGGTTAAGATTTACAAAAAGTTCCGAACTGATTCTACTGTCGTTGGCGGGTTTTCTTCCCTTGTATGTCACGTAGTTGATTCCTTTTTTGGGAACAAAATATTTCATCATCGCTAACAAATCATCTTCCCTCAATAAAGCTGCAACGCTTCAATGGTGTAATTTTCTTCACACGCTAGTAATGCTTTTCTTGCATCTAGCATCTTCTGCAATCACATCGTTGCCTATAAAAGCGACCCTCCTCTTCTAATATCATTCACTTCACTGTCAGCTCAAATCATGCGAGTCTTCCTCCTCTGCCTTCTCTTCTCGATCTTCTTCATTGCTGCAGGAAAGGACGGTAAGCGTGATTTTTTCCAAAATATTCATTGGAGTTGATGAGAGAATAATGAAGAAGCAATTGCAGCCCCTGCACCTAGTTTCACATTCGATGATCTTGATACGAACAAAGACGGAGTTGTCTCGAGGGATGAAGGAGCTGCTTTTCTCATGAAGAGTGCTGACACGGAAGCAGATAAGGAGAAAATCGCAGAGGGAAAATGGTACGTGAGAACAGGGAATACTTGTCAAGTAAGAATGGTTGTATTCGCAATTATTCCCGGTTCGGAACAAATTCAATTCAGGTTCACCAAGGCGGACACGAATAAAAATGGAGTCATTGATCGAAATGAATTCGATATCTACGCTTGATCATGACATGATATGAGACGAATCGCGAGATATTCGAGAGCCCCGTGGCATTAGAAAATTAGTATCTCCAATCTTCCTGAAAAATGTAACTGAAGTACTTCAAATGGTGCTCTATCAAACTACGTTTGCAGAATTTTGATATAGGATTGCATCTCCGAGTATTGGTAGGTCAAAGTGGGGACACTTAGGAATTTTTGATAATTTCACTATTATTCACTTCAGGACAACGACCATAACTTTCTTAAAAATCGAGCTAGAGGAAAATTCAAAAAAAGCATTCGAATGAAGAGGAAGCGGGTAAAATTTTATGTGTTGGTGATGTCATTCAATGTCCACGCACTGGAGCGGGGCAGTCGGTTTTTCAAAAAAAAATTAAAAAGCGCTATAACTTTCTTAGAAGTGATTTCTGAAAAAAAGGTCCCGAGAGTGATTTTAGTACTTACCGGCACCCACTACATATCCAAAAATCAGAGGAATCGGAGAATGGAAAAAAAAAGGGCGCGGCCTTTTGTCCGAAAAACTGCCGATTTTGACTGTTTTTCAAGCATAACTTTTTTTATTCATGTTTTCATGAACTCTCATATCGAAATTCGGAATCAGCGTGCAAAAATACACCAAAATTTTCTATAGTCATATATTTCGAAGATAAAATTTTTTTCGATTCTGACCACTTTTTCACCATGTGATCCCCCCTTTGGTCCGATTTTGGTCGAAAACTTTTTGTCCCAGAATCATGTCCCTTTAAGATTTTCTAGCATATTTTTGAGCGTAGAAAACGAATTTGCTAAGTAGAGCTCGTGAAACATCGAAATAATAAAGTTATGCTCTGATGAAAATCCGGGTCAGACTGTAGGTTAGATTCGTTATTTCGATGGCCAATCGATAAATCAAACATATACCGTACTCAATATATACCGTAATCGAAGTTCAATCCACATCCAGTCCAAGTTCAGTCCAAATCTATTCCAAACTATCGTGGACTGACTGTTTTCATCGAAAATTTTGTCAATCGATAAATCAAAGATATCGTACCCAAAAGGTACGGTAATAAAATTTATTCCAAATTCAGTCCAAGTTCAATCCAAATCCATTCCAAGTTCATGGACTGAAGCTCATGGATTCATGGACTGAATTTTGTTTTCGCAAATTTGCCTATGCTTTGGCCATGCTATTGTGAAAAGCTCGTGAGGCTGAGAGCGTGGAGGAAAAGTTGCAGATGTAGCCACGGAGCGAAGCGGAGTGGCTACATCGCAACTTTTCCGGAGCGCTCGAAGCCTCAGGAGCTTTTTGCAATGGCATACGCCCCACATGCAGGCATGCGATCCTTGATTAACATATGATCAATATAACTTGCGCCCGTCCTAACGTGGCACGAGCGGGACGTAGTCCTGCTAGTTTTAAGCTAATACCACAACATTAAAAATAAGAAAAAAACACATAAGGTTTTGAGGGAAATGTTTTGAAAAAGATGGCGCGATGAGATTTTTAAAAAAAACAGAGAATGGGAATCAACCCGGAGGAACCAATGAAGAAAAATGAGCCTAAACCCATGATCATCGCAACTTTGCGACCCCTGATAAATCTGATTCTGATTTTGATTTTCCCTCGTTCGAAACGTCGACTTAGTTTAACCAATACTTTATCAAGGCATAACGAGCCAGCAGTGGCTTAAGTCCTTGAGGCAAAGTAGTGGGTGAGGCATTGATTGGCCTGCTCGTCATTTCCGAACGATTTGACCACTGCAACGCTACAGCTGATGATCTTGCGAGCCTTGCCCTCCTGGCCGTACTTGCAGAGTCCACACCACTCCCCGAGCAGCTTCTTGTCTGCGACCTTCATCATTGGAATCTGGTGCTTCTTGCAAAGGGCCTCGACGAGCATGACGGCCATGGGATCCTCGCAGTTCTCAGCGAGCACCGCGAAGTGGCATTCGCGTCTGCAATGACAAATAACTAATAAATAGCGTACAATTCAGATAATGGATTCTAAAGTGGGGACGATTTCTTGAACGAACAATACTTGTGCGTGATTTGTAACTGTTTCTAAATTGAAGGCCCTTTTTAAAGCTTTACTGACAGGCGTCAACCAAAGGCCCGTAAAAGATGAAACGACAAGAACTTACTTGTCGAGGGCCTTCGCGGCCTCTCGGAAGCCCTTGGTCAATCCGTCGGCGAAGCGTGCTGACTTGAGCACGGCTCGGAGCGCCATCTGGACGTCCATGGTGGCCGTTGCAGCGGGGACGGTGCTCTGATCTCCTCCTTCAGACATCCTGAAGGATCACCGATGTTGAAGAACTCAAACTTGGGTTAACTAATTAAACCAAGAATATATTATAAAATGAAAGAAACAATTAGAGAATCGAGAAAAGATAAAGAAAGAAACGAGCAAACATAACACCGACCGCCCTATAGGGAAGATCGTGGGCGAATGAGAGAGGAGGAATAGGCTGAGGGAGGGAGAAGAGAGAAGAGGCCGAGACAACCAAACAGTGGAGCAAGATTGCACAAGTCCACGGTCTTTCTGGGATTGCACTGTACGGGCAGCCCGCTGGCAGCTAGCTCAAGAGGCAGTTCACGGTTTCAATAGAATATTTGCATATTTTGAGAACAATTACGCCCCAGCACGCTCCGTGGCTACAGCTGCAACTTTTCCTTCAGGCTTTTCACAACGTCATGAGATAGAGAAATGGCCAAAAGGTTGATTTCGACGTGATGCAATCTGGAGTCAACGAGCACTCCATGAGAAAAACGAATAGGCCCATCGTCATCAGCACCCTCGAGAACCCCGAAAACACAATTTCAGAGAATCGTGTTTTTTGGTGTGCCAAACATCTCCGAATTTGTTCGAACATTACACAAACGGCCTCTTATGGCTGAACATGACTTATATTTACCATGTCAATTATTTCAAATTTCATCAGCATGTCCTCTCCGCCGATAAATTCGACGAGAACACACAAGCAGGAAAAGCGGCGAATTCGAAGACTAATCCGTCAACTGAAGAAGGCCGATGAAGCGAGGTTTGTTCATTGACTAGAGTAGCAGTTTGCTTCCTTCCTTATTACTCTGACCGCATGTACATTATAAACAATTTTCCAACTGCGGATTAGGTTATAAATCCGACAATACAATATAGTCATTAAAAATTCATTTTCGTATTTGCAAAATGCAAACTTTTAAACCCGATTTAGAATATTTAGAAGCAGCTCTTGAAGCTATACTTCACATTCAAAACTTCTCAATTTGTGCCCTGAATTTGATCTCTACAGCACAGCACGAGGCGATCTGTTCACACGCATTTGCCGGGCCTGTGCTTCGGTGGATCCCCATCAGCGCTCTATTGCAGTCGAATGCGCTCAAATTGTGTTCAGCGAATGTGCAAATGGAGCAGTCAATTGCCCGCGTTGCCAAGCGCCAACCACGTTCGTTCGTCTTTACGAGGATGAGCAATTCTCACGCCAATGCGGTCTGTGTCTGTTCGAATCGCCTTTCGAGCGTGCATTCTTCAAATCGTGTGGACATGTATTGTAGTTTGTTGTGCGTGTGCACTAAAGATGAGCTGTATTGCACCCACTCCAGACTTTGTTTGCCCATTTTGCCGCGCTGATTCAAAGATGTCATATCTAAAAGAGATGAGCCGAATTGCTTAAAATATTTAGCTTTTAAATTGTAAAGAAAAGACCTATTGCGTAAGAGACTGTCCTAAGAACAATTTTCGGCAAAGGAAAGCATAGAAGTGGCTCAAAAGTTGGTCCCTATAGAGTCTAGTTCAAAACGTCATTCACTAAAGCAGAACATTCTGGTCAGGCTCGCTTGATTTGTGGTAATTTTTACCCTCTCCGGTAAAAACATTATCCAATAAATCGATTTTGCAAAATTGACATGCCGTATTCAGAATGCTCATAACGAGATCAAAAAACTGAAAACGTCGTCGATTCAGAATTTGAGCCAATATATTTTTTACCTGCGCCAATTCCTTCAAGAGACTCTCCAGGATATAGTGGTACATCTGTACACATACTCACGGATGGCCAAAAATTCGATTCCTCCCATACTTTTTTTCTGATTTTCAGAATAGCGATTTTTCGATTTTGACGGTTTCCGCGACACTCCGCAAGTATGGCTCCAAACTGTCAACACGGAACATGATTCTCATGACATGGCGATCAATTTCACTTTTCGAGCGAGACCTATAGGCCACATGTTATAACTTCTTTGGCCTGTCATGTCTCACATGGTATCTTGATGATGTAAGTTTAGGCCAGACTTGCAGAAAACCCCCCATTTTTTTTAAATTCTGAAAAAATCACCAGAGACTTCCTACATGGTGTAGTTAACGAAAATGCTAACCACCCAACTTATTATTTTTTACAAATTAGTTATGACATGAAATGTTTC
The DNA here is from genome assembly GCA_036245825.1 of Pristionchus entomophagus. Lineage (NCBI taxonomy): Eukaryota > Metazoa > Nematoda > Chromadorea > Rhabditida > Neodiplogasteridae > Pristionchus > Pristionchus entomophagus. The sequence goes on from BTSX01000001.1 coordinate 13,512,853, forward strand.
GATTTGGATCGAAAAAAGTGGGTTTTCGACCATAATTTTTTTCATTCTCAGTTTCATGAGCTCTAGTATAGAAATTCGTTTTCTACGAGCGAAAATACGTCATATAAGCTACTATTCGATATTAATTTCTCAAATTTATTTTTCGACTCTAAAAACTGTGGATTACGGTAAGTCCATAAAAATCGATCTGAGACCTTCGCTAGTAGTGCCATCGATCAGCACTCGAGACCCTTACTTCAAGAAAAAAAGTATGGGAGGAATCGAATTTTTGGCCATCCGTGGACCCTTTCCACAATATCCCGGAGGGTCTCTTAAAACAATGTTTTTCTGACTCTTACCAATGGTCAGAAATGACTATTCCCTAAGGATTCATAATTGTTCCTATTCACAATTTTACAACATATCATCACTCAAACATTTGGAACGTATTCTTTCTCGAATTCACACTGCTTATTATTCTTATTATACTCACTGCCCAATTATGATGTTTTCTAATTATGGTGCTCCTAATGATGCTTCTCCTTTTGTTCTACAGATGAACCCTACTCATGAAGGCGCTAGTTGTTTGTCATTGTAAGATGGCGAAATTCGACGAAGAAAAAGGATATTATTCGGGAATCATGTCCTCTATTGATTGGCTTGACCAACTATCAGGTTGAATCATAAGTCCTGTCCGATTTTGGTATCTGTTGTTTGAGCACATATTTCTCGCGTGGATCGAATCACCATGAGCTATCCTCATAGAGTAGTTGAAGAGAATATCACGCGTGTCGCCTAAGATTCAAGTAAAATCGGGGAATGGTTGGCACATTTTCTGACCCATTCGTTTAAATACATTTTTGGATATAGCCCTTAGGGTCCCTCACAAGATAGCGTCGAGTTTTATTCCAAATAGTCGATCTCAACGACGATAGACGACGTCGACTTTTTCAGATTCCGAAAAGTGCCATTTTCCAGGCCATTTATTTCAGTCCACAGAAGTGTTGGAGAAATATTTTCAACATATAGTATGTGGCAAATGACACGAAGAAGATTACCAGAAAGGTGCTTCTGTAAATCTTGCCGAGTAGTGGATTTCGCACTGACCAACGTGATTTACTGGCTCTCCTTCTCGAGTATGCAATTCTCAGCTCTAGAGACTATGTCCTTCGTGGCGCAGTTGGTTAGCCGTTATTCTATCATTTTACATTTTCTTGATGAGAATGGTTCAAAGCCAAAATTGGTAATTCGTTTTGCAAATTTTTTCGCGAAGGATTTGTATTCATATCTTTACAGATATTTTGTTTTGAAAGTATTATTTTTGCATTAAACTTATTCGTTGCACCGATTTTCAATGTGATCTTCATCAAGAATACGTTCCAAATGTTTGAGTGATGATATGTTGTAAAATTGTGAATAGGAACAATTATGAATCCTTAGGGAATAGTCATTTCTGACCATTGGTAAGAGTCAGAAAAACATTGTTTTAAGAGACCCTCCGGGATATTGTGGAAAGGGTCCACGGATGGCCAAAAATTCGATTCCTCCCATACTTTTTTTCTTGAAGTAAGGGTCTCGAGTGCTGATCGATGGCACTACTAGCGAAGGTCTCAGATCGATTTTTATGGACTTACCGTAATCCACAGTTTTTGGAGTCGAAAAATAAATTTGAGAAATTAATATCGAATAGTAGCTTATATGACGTATTTTCGCTCGTAGAAAACGAATTTCTATACTAGAGCTCATGAAACTGAGAATGAAAAAAATTATGGTCGAAAACCCACTTTTTTCGATCCAAATCGAAACATTTCATGTCATAACTAATTTGTAAAAAATAATAAGTTGGGTGGTTAGCATTTTCGTTAACTACATCATGTAGGAAGTCTCTGGTGATTTTTTCAGAATTTAAAAAAATGGGGGGTTTTCTGCAAGTCTGGCCTAAACTTACCTCATCAAGATACCATGTGAGACATGACAGGCCAAAGAAGTTATAACATGTGGCCTATAGTTCTCGCTCGAAAAGTGAAATTGATCGCCATGTCATGAGTAACATGTTCCGTGTTGACAGTTTGGAGCCATACTAATGAACATGCGGTCAGAGTAATAAGGATGGAAGCAAACTGCTACTCTAGTCAATGAACAAACCTCGCTTCATCGGCCTTCTTCAGTTGACGGATTAGTCTTCGAATTCGCCGCTTTTCCTGCTTATGTGTTCTCGTCGAATTTATCGGCGGAGAGGACATGCTGATGAAATTTGAATTAATTGACATGGTAAATATAAGTCATGTTCAGCCATAAGAGGTCGTTTGTGTAATGTTCGAACAAATTCGGAGATGTTTGGCACACCAAAAAACATGATTCTCTGAAATTGTGTTTTCGGGGTTCTCGAGGGTGCTGATGACGATGGGCCTATTCGTTTTTCTCATGGAGTGCTCGTTGGTTCCAGATGGCATCACGTCGAAATCAACCTTTTGGCCATTTCTCTATCGTCGTTAGTGCTAATATCAGGTACAAATGTTTCCCTGAGTAGAATTGCATGGAGCACACGCCTCTCTGATTTATTTTTCATGATTATCAAAAATATTGTTTTAAATAAAATTTATTAATTGTAGAAGCTAAATCATTTCACAATTCTTGCATGCATCGAACTGGAATCACGTGCTGATTGCAAATCTGTGTCAAAATAATTTAAAAACAACCAGAACCCAACGAGATAAAGGGAAGCGTGCGCTCAGATGGGACGATTCACCTCTGATCTACCTCTCTCTAAGCGAGAGACAGGCGGAGGAGGGGAACAGAGGTCAAGGTCAGCACCATCGAGAACCCCGAAAACCCACCGTTTCAGAGAATCGAGTTTTTTTGGTGTGCCAACCCTTGTCTGACTATTACACGAACGGCCTCATAATTGAACATATCATTTGCCATAGATACGGCATGCCCCGTGGTACATTTTCTTTACCATGAATTGCTCGCAAGTGCGAAAAGAGAAAAAAAAACTAGGCTGTAGAAAGGTAATCGAAATTCGAATTTGATGATAAACAAAATATTTCGTAGAGACTTCAATATTTCGAATAGTATTTAAATATTTATCTCAAACAACAATGATTACATAATGATAGCGAATCAGAACACATTCCCAGTATAATCAAGAACATCTCAATCGAATCTCTCCTCAATATTCTCCAGTCTCTCCTCCATATCATCCATTCTCCACTGAATACTCTCTCCCTCTTCAATCTCAGTCACTTTCTCACTCAACTCCTTGATCTTCTCCTCAATAGCATCAAACTGCACAGTGAATGCGCCCATTCTGTTCCAGAACGGAACTTGCTCCATCTCGGCCATTTTCTTCGCGATCTTGGCCTCCCTCTCTTCATCTTTGTTCACAGCCGAACCGATGCTCTGCTGCACCTCAGGCTGCTGCAGCTGCTGCACGGTCTCTGATTTGACCTCCTTCTCCTCCTCCTTCTCCTCTTCGATATCATCTTCCTCGCTCTCTTGAGTAGCATCCTCCTCCTCGGTCTCCTCATCCCAGCTTTCGCAGTCGCTTTCCGTCTCTTCCTCATCCTCATCCTCTTCGTTCTCGGTCTCAGATTCAGTCTCCTCCTCTTCTTCATCATTCAGCTCGGCGTTGCACTCGACTTGATCTTGCTCCATCTCCTGCAAAATAATGAAAGAAGTGCGAGAGAACAAACGTAAGTGATGCTGGGAGCAGCGGTTAGAAATGAGTTCCAGTGATAGAGTCATAATGATCGTTTCTCTAAAATATATTGATAAAACAAATGTACATCGTTCGACGGAGCGATCGGAATGTGGGCGTTGATGTTGGCCTCCTCTGCAGCAACTAGCGCCTCCCAGCTGTTTTCGTGAGCAGTCGAAGTCTCGTTCTCCTCCTCGTCCTCATCGTCATCCTCCTCTTCTTCCATCTCATCCCACGCTTCCTCGCTCTCCGAATCGACTCGCTGCTGCATTACCTACAGTATCGACAATAAGTCTTGACCCAAAAATTCAAAATGGTGTAACTTTCAAACCAGATGGGCGATGGTTCTGAGGTTTTGACAGATGACAGTACATGTACTCATACATATGTTCACTGTGTCCGGCCGTAATACGATTTCGCAATATTGCATGGTGATGACGCAATCATGGAATGTTTTTTCATGGTTGAATATTTGCTCTACGAATTTTCTCTCAGTATTCCTACTAGGTGTCATCATAGAAGGATTCAATACCTATTCGATGAAAATATGTACTCTTGGGAGAATGACGTACAGTGGCTTTAGACTGGCTCAAATTAGGGTCCCGAAAAAATGAATTTTCGTTCATAGATATGATAGAGACTCGTCCAAAAGCTCAAATTGATCGTTATCACAATTCCTGATGATCCCCAAAGTTTGATAACAATAGCTCTCAATTTGCCCTCAGGAAACGAATTTTTCACTTTTTCGCATTATTTTTTTTCCCTATTTTGGATTATCACAGTTCCAAGGCCGATTTTTGTTCAAAGGTCTTTCCTGGACAGGTGAGTTTCAAATCCATGGAATATACGATTGACAACTTTTTAGATCATTTGGAAAACCTTTCCGCCCACAGCAACTGAAAATCCGAGGTCAATAGATGTTCAAATTGGCTATTTTTCGACATACTGAATTTTAACTTTTTTCATTGATGATATCATTGGCTCTCTTATCGAAATTCGAATTCAGCACACGAAAATATGCCAGACAAAAATTACTCAGGAATTTCTGAGAGAAAATTTTTTTCGACCAATGATGTTTTTTGATGTGATGATGATGTTATCACGGATATTTTTTGGATTGAAAATCGATTGACCTCGGATTTTCAGTTGCCGCGGGCGGGAAAGTTATCCAAATGCTCTAAAAAGTTGGGAATCGTATATTCCATGGATTTGCAACTAACCTGTCCAGGAAAGACATTTGAACAAAAATCGGTCTTGGAACTGTGATCGTCCAAAATAGGGAGAAAAAATTATGTGAAAAAGTGAAAAATTCGTGCCCTGAGGTCAAACTAAGAGCAATCGCTATCAAACTTTGGGGTTCATCAGGAATTGTAATAAGGATCATTTTGAGCTTTTGAACGAGTCTCTAACATGTCTATGAACGATTTTTTCATTTTCATTTTTTCGGGACTCTACTTTGAGCCAGTCTAAAGCCACTGTACGTCATTCTCCCATGAGTACATATTTTCATCGAATAGGTATTGAGGCCTTCTATTATCACACCGAGTAGGAATACTGAGAGAAAATTCGTAGAGCAAATATTCAACCATGAAAAACCATGCCATGATTGCGTCATCACCATGCAATATTGCGAAATCGTATTACGGTCGAACACAGTGATCATATGTATAAGTATATGTACTGTCATCTGTCAAAACCTCAGAACCATCGCCCATCTGGTTTGAAAGTTACACCATTTTGAATTTTTGGGTCAAGACTTATTGTCGATACTGTATAGAAGAAGAGATAAATTATTGAGATTTAATTAATGTTAATTAATTAATTATTGATGTTTAGTAATTAATTATTATGCTGCCGATTCAAGAAACTACACTATCGTACATGCTACGAAAATCAGAACAAGTACCGTAAGTTTCGGTGAAATATTCACTTTTTTAATCTTTGCTGACACGCAAAATTACGACTTGTGGTTGTGCTCTTATTTTTTCTCATGGCCACTTTTCGGGAATCGACTCGGATATGCTCGGTGAAATATTCTTAGAAATCGATATTTGAAACAGGTCTTTTTTATGGTGCGAGTTACGGTAGGTCGGTCAAGGTTTATCATTTTAGCTTGCGATTACGCTTAGAGAGATTGAAGCGTTTTGTTTTTAACTTTGTGATTATTTTTTCTGCCCTGAATAAAAAAAGTGACAAATAACATGAGAAAATTAAAGGAAAACGCTTCAAGGCGCTTTCGCGAGCTAAAATGATAAACCTTGACCGAGCTACCGTAACTCGCACCATAAACGAGACCTGTTTTAAATATCGATTTATAGGAATATTTCACCGAGCATATCCGTGTCGATTCCCGCAAAGTGACCATGAGAAAAAATAAGAGCACAACCACAAGTCGTAATTTTGCGTGTCAGCAAAGATTCAAAAAGTGAATATTTCACCGTAACTTACGGTACTTGTTCTGATTTTCGTAGCGAGTACGATAAATGGAATCTTTGTAATATTAAGAATCTCAAGCACATCATGCATCATATCTCACTTCAATCGAGCGAGCGACGGGAATGGGCGACGTGGCTGCAGCAGCAACTTCGTCGTGCTCAACTGCAGCATCCTCCCAGCTGTCTGTCTCGCTTTCCTCCTCCTCCTCCATCTCTTCTTCAGGAGTCTCGGTTACAGTATCCTTCGCGGTCTCTTCGTCCTTCATGTCGGCCACCTTCTTAGAATCGATGGGATCCGATGGGATGAAGCCAATCTAAAAGTATTATTGTGTTTTCAGAAAATATGAAACATTAGGTAAACATAAGTGATAAATGCGATTAGAAAAACGCTTACCTCAGTATCCTCAGTAGCTTCTGCAGTTATATTCTTGTGAGTATCATTGACGATTTTCCTTGTGGAGCTTTTAAGTGCAGCTTCCTCTCGTTCTGCTGCATGAAAAGCGCAATCGAAATCGTGCAGTTCCAGTTCAATAACCAGAGATTCGAGTTCGAACTTTCTCTCATTAATCTCCTTCTTCAGTTGGGTCATACGCGACACCATGCGCTGTCTCTTCTGAAAAATCATAAATCGATGCGCGTTCGTTTCCTACTGACAAGACAAGCTTTAAAAAGATTTTTTTTTCGTCAAAACTGTTGTAAATCTCACCTCAGTGTTCTTGTTAACGGGTTCCAGTTTCGAAATTGCAGCTGCAGGAGCAGCTGCGGTTTTTGCTGCAGCAGGTGCAGCAACTTTCGGTTGCTGCACGGGCGGCGCTGGATGCGGAGGCAGCGCGAGTCTGATTCTCTCCAGCCCCTGCTGTCGAATCGAGGCTGCGGACAGCGAGATCCAATCCCCGCTTGCCTCGTTGATATCGACTATCACTTCTCTCTTCGAATACGCGCGATTCGCGTTGACGATCTCAGCCATATTTTCCACCTAAATATGGAGACGTTTGCAATTGAATCAATCATTGAATAAAAACTGTTTTCAACACTTTCGTTAATTCTATCGCTTTGTTTCACTCTAAAAAGAGCATTGCCTCACTTTAGCAGAATCTATTTCAGCAGCTGCAGCAATGAGCTGAAGAGCAGCGAGAGTTACGGGCATCATAACAGACTCCTGAATTATACAAGTGGTACTGTGAAGAAGTGTATGACTATGTATTTCCCTTAAATAAGTGATCTAAAGATAATCTGTAGTTAGCAATTAGCGATCATAATCAACCAACCTTCATGTCCACGACTGCCTCCAGCGAGTTGGGCATCAGCAGCTGTGCCAGTTCCTTGGTCGTCAGTTGCTGTAGCTGTCGCAGCGCCTCCCCCTCCCTCTCAGTCTGCAGCAGTCGCCGGAAGAATCTACGCAGCAACGCGACGATCTCCGACTGAACGGGAGAAGGGCGGGGCTGCTGCTCCAGCGGGTGGTAGTGACGTCGGTGCTGCTGAAGCTCATCGGAGAGGATCGATGACTCCAGACGTCCGTGCCCTTCGAAGGCCGAGAGATGGTGCAGAAGATTCTGGAAATGAATATATTACATATAGCTGATTCACGCATATGCAGCTACAAAGCTAGGCGCATGTGAAAGTGTCAGATGCAAGGTGTGATTGTAAGGAGTTATGTGATGGTAAGTCATTGATCTCACCTCAATAGCTCCGGCCGGATGCTGCAGAGAAGTGGCAGCTGCAGCCTCAGTTATCTGCTGCACCTCAGCATCCAGATCATCATGCGACTCCGTCGCGCGCGTTTCTTTGACGAAGAACTTGACGCAGGGAGGCTTGGTGGGACTGCAAAGATGGATTTAGGTAAACAGATAAGAACACTTTTTTTCCTTGACATCAACCATTCAGCGAATCGTTTGTATACCGAGTTGTGGCTAATAAACTCACTCTTCTCTAGCAAAATTCGCAAGTCCAATGGCAGTTGTGAGGTCGTCAGTCATCATGATAGACACATCATCATCGCCGTCTGCAAAAATCTCGGATACAAATTTTTGATTTAACTTTTTTTCTAAAGTTGCACTTTCAAAACACTGTAAGTCGCTTATCTCGGACACCGCACCCTTTTATTGTATAAAAATATAGATTTGGAATCCTTTCGTCATGCCCGATCGATCTATCCACATGGGATCACTCGGATAGGCCTATGCGAAAAGTTCACTTAAAAAAAATATTTTTGAAAATCAATAAAAATGAATTAGACAGGCGTGTTCGCCATGAGATTCTACCCCAGAAACATTTTTCACCTAAAATTAGCTCTCTCGGGAGCTGAGTAGCACGTTAAAACGTGATTTCGACGTGACACCATCTGGAGCCAACGAGAGGTCTGTGAACAAAATGGATATGCCCATCGTCTTCACCACCCTCGATAACCACAAATCACACAGTTTCAGAAAATTGAACTTTTCGAGCTGTGCCAGATCTATCCAGATTTCCTCGAAAATAAGGCAAACGGCTTCATATATAGTGTTATCAGTTCCGCCGATTATTGATACTGAAGAGCGTCGATATTTCTTATTCAGTCACAGGTAGGCGCACCCACTGGCAATGTTTATCCAGAGGGTATGTTCATGTCTAACTTGATCATCGACACACCATTATAGAACATCTTCGGGTTCTCATCATTCACGATGGAAGACACCTTTGCCTTGACAGCCCGGAAGAGATCCTCATCGACATGAGTAGAAGCGAAACTGGAAATTATAATTTATTGATTATTCTAAATGTGAGCGTATATCAATGATAATATTACTGACCGGTAAGTCTGTCCATTGTAGGCAAGATGGAAGTTAACCCTGCTTGCCATGGTTCTATAAAAATAATGAATTTTAAAAAACATTAAAAATTAAAGCAATAAATACAAGAAAACAAGAGCGGAATAGTCAGCGACCTCCCGATTGGGAGGATCGTTAGTGAGTGAACTGACTGAGCCCGCTCCCTTATCTGTTTTTGTGGGCGGGGCGAGTGTCTTCATTCAGAGAAAGAGGAGGAACGCCACTGGGAAAGTTTCACCGGCGGGTATACAGTAGTTGGATGCAACAATAGTGCAAATTTAATGCTCAAAATCAATATATTTCGAAGAAATGCTATGCAAATTTTATAAGACTACAACACTACACATAACCACGAGTCAGCGATACTGGTTTTGTTTTCACTACGATAAAAGATCAGAAGCTAAGATAATTCAATACCAAAGCAATATTTTATAAGGCCAGTAGCGTTAGGAAAAATTTGCCTCTATAATAGAGAAAGTCTCTATCCTGCTGAAAAGCGAAACTTCATTTCATTCAGGCGAATGTTAAAGTCGTGGAGCATAAAATGACATGGAAAATAACGTAATGGAATCTTTCTATTGATATAATTGCAAGAGTAGTGAAAGATGGAATTTTACGTGCAATAGTCTTTTGATTGTACGGTTCTTTCGGATTATTTGAAATAAATCAGGTTCATTCATGGAATATTTGAAATTTGACATGGTTTTGCAAGTTTGCTGAAATCATTGATTTTGTGATATGTTTTCACAGGATAAACCGATGAAATGAACACAAATGACATAAGTCTCAGTACTAAAGTGTACTATTGATCAAATAACAGCCCACTCTTATTCTGGACAGAAAAACAAGAATGTTCGCTCAACACACGCTTTATAAAACCACCCCGACAGCCAAAGTAATCCTCGATAGATTCTCGTACGTCTTTTATTTTTTCCAGCCTAAACTCTATTACATAGGTCAATCGCATAGTACTTTCGATAATCGATTGGTTGTGTAGACATGGCAGAATACATAGCGAATACAAATTTATTTATTTATCTGTTCTGTCGAAAAAGGACAACAATGAGATAAATATGTTTCACATATTAAAAAGTGGGCGACTACTATCATTCTTCGAGTTAGAATAAAGTACATGGTTGTTATGTATAATATTACTTGTGGCTATAAAATCGCTGATGCTGAGAAGTTGAGTAACATTTGATATTTTAGAAGTGTCGAAGAGAATACAAAATCGGTAGATACTCTCGTCAAATCAAAAAAATTCAGTTCATTATTCAGTTAGGAAATAATCCGAGTTTTTGCACGTCCACTCATCTGAAACAAATGAATGGGAATATTGAATCGTATGTTGCAAGAGTGACGGAACTAATAGGATCTGGTCGAGACTATCTGAAAATGGTGATCAACTAACTATTCCAAATCAATTTTTATCCAATTTTATCATCTCATAATTATTGATTATTTTCAATTCCATTATGTGCTTTCATACATAAAATGCCAATCTTTTTAATACGTCACTAAAAATGTTTGTTTCATCATTTTCATGAGCTTTGATGAGCCCTATGACATGTAAATCTTCTCAATGTGCATTTTTGTTTTTGCTCCTAACAAACTAGATAAAAATAATATAGGCAACTATTGTAATATTCAGTTTCGAGCTCGCAGAGAGTAAAAACGACAACGTGTTTGAGTTCTGGAATATTCTGGAAGTGTCATATGATATCACTTTACATATTTCGAATGAGCGTCGAAACAAAAGACATTGAATTGCGACATTCCTTCTGGAAAATGCGTCAGGAGGGTGCGCTCACCTTATGTCCTGATCACTTCATTCCTCTTGCAATGTGCTCTCTATCAATATATGAACATCCCAACCTCTCTCTCTAACTCCGCTAATAATTGTTAAGAAAGTACTAGAAATGTTATTTTATTAGGATGTAACCTTGTTGCGCCGCTCACATAAATGTATCTTCATTTTAAGGATACCAGTTAACATCCCTTGTTAGTGATACTCTTCCATTCATCAAAATAGTAGAAATGTCCGCCGAGCCATCGAATTTTCCCAGTAATGCAATCAAGAAAATTTGTAAATTGTTGAACGACAAATCTCTTCTTAGAATGATAGAGGTAATCTACCATCGAGATTGTTTTGATTATGACAGTTGTATGTACATAAGTACGTCAACAAGGAAGTTTTCGACGTTATTATTACGACAGAAACAATGATTGCCGATCGTCTAACACAAGATAAAGTGAGTTTCACATTAAATAATATGAGATCCGAGGTTGGGGTGGAAGTTAAATTGCGAACCCTTCTGGGCCAAGCAGCTGGAGGAGGAGCCACGTTCTCTTCATGACCTATCTCATATGCACCAATCAATTGCAAATCGATTTCCACGCGTCCTATTCGAAACTAAAATAAAATAGTATCATCAAGCCCAGAATGAATAACTTATTATTGGTCAATGCAGTAAACTAATATTTTCTGAATTTGATGGAAGAACATTAAAGAAAACAATTGAGCACATCAATTGATAATTCGCTATCTTCAGAGTGATATAAATTGAACAATGAAATTGACTAGACCTGCACAAGAGAAAGCATTGCATGGAGAAATTGATTAATTTTTGTATTTGTCAGTCATTGAACCTTCAATAAATATGAATCTGTGTCATGCTGATCAGTCATCCTCGCAAATGTGAGATTATGGCTTACAAGATTATGGCTTGTTAGTCGAATTTTGCGTTGCACGCACCAGGTTACTGTTCTCCCTCATAGCTACCTTTACAAATTTTCAATGCCGCGGCCGAATTTTCGACGAAAGGCGAAATTGATTTATTTTATGTCTATGATACACTGTATCATTCCAGTCGAATTCATTCGTCGATTCACGAACAAGAAAGGTAATTGAACATAGTTAACACGTCAGAGAAAACATAAATACAATTGAGAGTGTCACTTATAAGTAAATGCGAATCTCAAGATCACTTCACAGACTGGCAATTTCGAAGAGGTTTACAAAATGGGGATCAAGGTTGAAGATAGTCATGCGAAATTCTCCCAGTTGTGCCTCCGTGGGTGGTTCATTAGTCCACCCGGTGATAGATACCTTCTTCTTTTCAATATTATGAAGAAACTGAATAAAGGATTGCATAAAAACGTATCTTATTTGTTGAAAACACCTGAATTATTTTTTCTATGTAGGAGAGCGGGAAAATGAAATTAATAGATGCTGAGAATAGCCTTTTACAGTTCGCTTCAGAATCTCTTGCATGATCGAGAGCGGCATAGGATAATCATAGACATGAATGGAATGCGCAACATCTGCAACTTTGAGAAGGAATTCTGCATAGTCTGAAATGAGGATATAGTTTCAACGTCGTTTGATTTGAAGTATTCACCATTCGTAAATGGGAAATAAGTCTGCACACAACACGGCTTAGCTCTTCGAATAAAATCAAGCCACTTGATCCTAAATATTTTCAGTTTTCAACACCACGTTTACTGTCTGGAAATTAATATATTAGTATTTTGCGACTGTGATTTTACTCGAAAGACTCACAAGAGCTGCATAACTGGTAATAGATTGATGAAGAGCGTTGCTAGTGTATGCAGCCGCCAAACATTTTCTCCACAAGAAATGGCTTCTAGCACTGTGAAAGGTTAACTTGATCGTAATCCCGTTCGTATACTGAATATCAGTTTTAATCGTTTTCAAAAATAATTTGAATTAAAACTTACTGTACGAGAGATTAGGAATCCATGATCATTGGGTATGTTTTCGTTATTGCAATTACTGATCGAAATTGTAATCAATTCGTCATACCTGTCTTATCCGTAACAGGGTCCGATCATCCATAAAACCGAGGATGTTATTGTGTGAATTCTCAGGAAGACCCAGGATATTGAGAGACATATCACTGAAAAAGGTCGATGAATGTAGTCCACCCTCCCCCCTGAACATGGGTCGTCCCGGCTGACCCCGCTTGGCCCCTTGTGGTCCCTGGCATTTTGTAGCCAGAGGTAAAGAAATTTGAGGAAACATACTTGAATGTGTTCCGCGTCAAGTGACTTCTGAATTTAAAAAAAAGTAAACGAACAAAAGAACATCAACGAGTCTTAGAAGGTTGAAGATTTTTCATACCGTATCTTGGCGTTGTACGAAACACACCACCAATTTTCATTTGCATCATCGATTTTACTTTATTACTTTAATTATTTTAAAGGACCGTCAAAGTCACTGCATCTTACAACGAAATCCGATAGCAATCATGACAATATACTGCACAATGTTCTGGACTAACGCGTGTTGTCCACTTAGCAAGCCAGGCTGTTTTTCCTGTGTTTACCAGGACGACAATTGAAAACCTACCGTAACGCATGAATAAAAACCTGAAAATCAGTGCAAACCCTGTATTTTGAAAGTCCTTGAAAATCAGGGATACCGTGCAATAAAATGACACTAAAAGCAAGTCAGGGCTTTTTATACACGCAGTTTCGCGTTCTTTCCGAAAAGACTTTTCCTTTTCCCCTGTTTTTTTGCTTTCATTTAACTTGTTTGTTGCGTTATTTCGGTTGCTTTCGTTTCTAATTGCTTCTAAAACTAGTGTTACTTACAGGTACATCGGCAGCAAGATCAGTCTGATCTCCAAGCTCGATATCCGCAATGAGAGAATTCTTTTTTGAAAGGTAAGCGATGCTATTTGTTAAACTTTGTTGTTCTAGTGCTTTCGCGCGCTAGCAGATGTTTATCAAGGCCTTAATAAACTAATTGACATCGGTGCGATGCAATGACTCAATTTGGATTTTAAAACCCTTTTTTTCTGCATTATTTAGCGTTCTCTAGGAGTTCAGCTTGATTGACAAATGTTTCATTTTGCTCTATATTACGTTTTGAACTATTAAAAAAAAACTAGGACACTTATTTTCGTAATGTTGCTACCACCTTAAAACGAATATGTATTGCAGGAGCGTCGTGCGAAACTTCGGTTTGACTCTGACTACGACTTCGAGAAGTCCAATGAGTAGTTCCAAGAAGCGATCACCGAATTGATAAAGGTGAGAACGTTCATTTCGTATCAATTTCGCTATCCATGCATACCGCACACTCTCGGTCCCTATTCTTGTCAAAAACTAAATAGCCGAGGTTCTAAATAAGCTCGCTCTAACCGTAGTAATGGGCCATTTTTTTTTATTTTTTTTTTTATTTTTTTTTTTATCGTACACCACTGAAGGTGCTTCAACAAGTACAGGATGTACGAGGAAATATAAAGTTAGTAAGAATACAACAAAGGGAAGGATGCGTGTAGAAAGAGGACGGGGTAAGGGAGGGGAGGGGAGGGGAGGGGAGGGGAGGGGAGGGGAGGGGAGGGGAGGGGAGGGGAGGGGAGGGGAGGGTAGGGGAGGGGAGGGGAGGGGAGGGGAGGGGAGGGGAGGGGAGGGGAGGGGAGGGGAGGGGAGGGGAGGGGAGGGGAGGGGAGGGGAGAGGAAGGGAGAGGGGGGGTGGGATCGATCTTCTCATGGAGTCACACAATTCGAGTATCGAGGAGAGGGAGTCTCGTAAACGGATGGAGGAGTCCGCTTATCCAGTGTATGTCTGACTGGATATAAGTGTATGACTTGACGAGGTAGATCGAAAGATGGAAGGGAAAAGGAGACGGGAATGGATGGGGATGGATTGGAGGGCAGCTCAAAGATTCGAAACTTCTATTCCTAAAACACGAGGTAAGTCAGGGTGTTTAAATAAGTGAACCTTAATAACGGGGATTGACAATTTGGGGTTACAAATCAGATGCAATTTATTTAATAATCGAGCGGTTCTGTGAGAAAAAGATACTTTGAGATTCTCTCTCTTGAATGAGGGTAGATGAAGGACAAACGAACCATTACGTCTACTAATTGCACGATATGTGTAAAATGGGTTCTAAGTCAAAAAAATGGGTTCTAAGTCAAAAAAATGGGCAAAAATTTTGAGAGCTAAAACAATATCAATCACAATACGACGAGTATACAAGGTGTTAAGTGAATAGAGAGATAATCGATCAGAGTAGCATGGAATGATAGGTTCTACTCTGGAGCAACGAAAATGTAAGAGTCTAGTAAACAAGTGTTGTACTTTCTCTAATTTCCGAACAAGACCTTTGGATGATGGGGACCAGACAGGGGATGCATATTCTAATACAGGAATAATGAATGACTTGAAGGCTGAGATGTAAAGGGAATGAATAGTACAACTGATACTACGAAATAGGAGATAGACAAGTGAAGTTGATTTATGGCAAACAATCTTTATATGAGAATCAAATTTCAAGAGGGGATCGATATGGACACCTAAGTCACGAATAGAGTCAGAGATTGCGAGATTTGTAGAGAGAAGAGAGTAGATGGTTCGGGGATTATTTCGTCCTATGTGAACTATGTTGCACTTTTTCTCAGCAACTTCTAACTGCCATGTTTTGCAGTATTCCGTGAAACCCAAAATCCCGTACTGAAGTTGAGTGGGGGCGTCGGATGGAGAGAGTGGATCGAAAGTAGTAAAGAGCTTGATATCGTCAGCAAAGAGCCGACATGAAAGTTTAGGGTAGGGGGAGAAAACCTTAGGGAGATCGAAAGTATAAAGCAGAAAGAGGATAGGACCCAATACTGTCCCTTGGGGGACGCCTGAGACAACAGCTTTCTCAGAAGAGAGAACATTGCCTATTCGCACTCTGAAACTCCTTTCGGAGAGGTAATCTGAGATCCAATTTAGCAAGCAACCACGAATTCCAATCGATTCTAATTTGAGCAATAACTTATTATGAGAGACCTTATCAAAAGCCTTAGCTAAGTCAATATAGGCAACATCAACACAAAAGTCGCGATCGATCGTATCACGCCAAGATTGGGTGCAATCAAGTAGTTGGGTTACGGTAGAACGCCTGGAGAGAAAACCATGCTGCTCGGGGGGAATTACATTGTGGGAGGTACACCAATCGATAATCGTGGGCTTAAGCAGTCGTTCCATAATTTTAGCTGGGATGGGAGTTAGACTAATCGGGCGGAAGTCAGAAAC
Organism: Pristionchus entomophagus; assembly: GCA_036245825.1. Taxonomy (NCBI): domain Eukaryota; kingdom Metazoa; phylum Nematoda; class Chromadorea; order Rhabditida; family Neodiplogasteridae; genus Pristionchus; species Pristionchus entomophagus. Next base: position 13,528,825 of record BTSX01000001.1, read on the forward strand.
AGATGAGGGTGAGGCTACTTTAGGAATGGGGACCACAATAGATGATTTCCAGAGAGATGGAATAGTACCAAGCATGAGACTGTAATTGAAAATATGAGCAAGTCATGTTCTTGTTATTATCATTAAAGCGCAAAAGTCTCTTACCTGTTTGTCCGCTGTCGACATAGTAAAACAACCCGTCCACTCCCACTCCCCGATTGCGAAATTCCGCTAGCGTACAGACGCAAACGGTATTATTTATAATCTAATATAATTTCAGCCTCAAACCCTCGGAGGACTTCCTTAAGACCCTGCTATCGTGTCGGTTTCGAGCAAGCTCGAGCCTGCTCAGTCGGCAACCTCCACGTCCGAACACTCCCAACCGTTCATCGCTTGCTTCTAAGACAAGACGGTGAGCAGTTAATCGACACTTGAACGGCGCCGGAAAGCCCATTTTGCACGTTATCCATCCCATCGCCGAGCGCAAATCATTCTCATTTCTTTATCTTTGCCAATTCTGGTTGGTTGAACGTGCGCCCACAACTGGTGAGCTCAAAAGAGTGAATTGATAGGGGGCTTGATAGGGCCGAAATCTGTCGGTTAGTCTGGGCTAGCCGCAAAATCGCCCTCGAAACGTCCGGGCTCCCCCGAAATGAAAGCCTAAACCTTTCCAAGCTCACCAGTGGCGCCCGCGAGGAAAAACAGTGAGACTGAAAAAAAAACGAAAACGAATTAAAAGGCGAGTCTCTTGTTTCCTCACTCATTTTCATTCCATGTCCACTCCTAATAAAGAACTGTCCCCAGCCTCCTCGAGTAGTTCTCTTCTGGAGAATGGTCCTCGTGGGCTGTGCAAAATGGGCCTTCCAGCGAGTTGTAAAAGTACCAGCCTATCATTTTATAATTAATTTTCATCGTTTTGTAGATCTATTTCTTCGATCGCATCCTACGAAGCTCTCGGGAAGGCTGAAGGCAAGAAGTCTCGTCCGGACCAGAGAAAGGAGAGAGAGACCAATCAAGAGACTTTCGGTCACAAAGCTGTCTGTTCACTAAACTAGGATTTCTTTGTATTACCAGTCTGATAATTGGTTTCGAATATTTTGACGAATTATGAGATGCTACGTTCATTCGATATAGAGAGAGCAAGATTGACAGGAAATCCGAATAGCCCCTGTTTATTTATGCAAGCAGTCCAGAAATTACCTAATTTTTTCAGATGGCTTCAACAGCTACAACAATGGAGGCTACAATCGTGAATACGACGGCGGAAACCGCCTTGGATTCAGAAGAAACGATCAGCAGGCTCAAGCCTAAAAGTCAAATTATAAATTGTTCCTGCCATTATAAATATATTGTATTTTGAGATTGCTTTGATGTTGATTAAAATATTTTAAACGTCATACGGAGAACAGTGAGGGAAGAACACTGATTCCTCTCGTTCTGCACGGTTTTTCGTCGTTTCTCCGTTTGAAAAAATTGATAAATATGTTGTTGCCAAAAACTTGCTTGTTCGCACCATCGGGCCACGCCCCCTCATTCCTACGTTTAGCGGCTACGAAATGTGGTGAGCCTTAGTTCTCGTGTTCAGAATTTTTGCTAGGTGAACATACAGAACATTGTGACTGTAGATTCAGTTCGTGATAGTTTGCCATCGCGAACTGAATTACAGTGCTAAATGCAGTAGTGCCACTAGCTCTCGTCGACGCGAGCTGACGCTCCCTGTTTTGCTTTCATTTTCTTAATTGTTGTATGTGTAATTGCTCCAGTTATGTTCCTTTTCGATGCGCCTATATCCCCTCTATGTATTTGATCGATGTGACACGATGGATCATGTTTGTGAGCGAGGAGTGAGAGTTGAACCTAGTAGTGGCCAAAGCCTCGTTTGTTCCGTCTTGTTCTTACACGTTTGGAGGTTCTATACTTTGTAATGAGCGAGTAATTGAGAGAGGAAGCGTGTATCTAGTAAGTGAAACCGATATCACCCCTTTAGCACTGCATTTCGTGTTCCAAATGTCTTTCTAGTAGTTGCTCATTCAACTTGCTGTTTGTCACTTGACTCCTGGCTTCGCCTCGAATATTCTCGTCGCCTATTTTATATTTGTACTCTAAACCATTCTGTTCGATTCTCTTTGGGAAATAACTATGTTAGCTGCATCGTTCTGATTGATTTGCTCATTGATTTACTGAACGAACAACAGACGTACGCTCCTCTTCTCCTCTCCTCCTAACTACCGATCGAATAGTTTCATTGTAATAGCTAATTAAGTTTAAAAATAACAAACAATCGTGAACCATTATGATCGCGTCGCTTTCGCACCATATTGCTTGTTTTTCACCATTCGCAGCCCTTTCTTCCAGGGAGACGCAAGATCTGGGAAGAGAAGCAAGCCCAGAAGCCGGTACTGGATCAGGGCATCAAATGAAAAGGTAATTCTTCTTCCCTTTTATTTGTCTGCGTTTGCTGAAGCAGGCATAGGCGTTATAACCTTGTGATCATGTGAAAGAGGGGTAGTTATTTTCAGTTATTTTCTTTGACAAGAAAATTGGCCGAGACTAATGAGGATGATTTTAGGAGACGCCAGTCCGTTGTCGGTTGTAAGCCCCGAACTATATAAAGGGAAGATCCTCCAACCGAGTAGTTAGTGATCTTCTCAGTGAATTTTACTTAGCTATCTCCGTTTGTATAGATTTCCCCAATGGTATACACTCAGAGATTGTGTACTTGTTAGTTTTTATGTTTGCTTCTAATGGATGTATTGATAATAAAGCGATGCCACCAATGCTTTTGTATGTTGTTCAGCAGATATTTCACCAACGACATATTTGCACCGATATTGTTTGAGTGAACGCCTGAGGAAAAAGACGAGATACGGGAGCTTGCCTCATCCCACTTCTATTGTCCAGTGTTCCTCACTGAAACTGAAGAATCGTATACTGTTGATTAACATTGATTTGTTGAAATTGAGATCTAAATATTGATTTTGATTCATTTATTTTGCCGTTTAGTTACTCGAGAAGTACTGCGAAAAACATTGCAAAAATGTTTGGCATGTCCGGGGTTTGAACTCACGATGCCTCTAAACTGCAAGGAGAGAAAGTGCCCAACAAAATCGACACGTGCGAGGCCGAGGGAAGGGCGAGGGAGAGCGGCAGGGACACGCTCTGTCTGCGTCTCTGCCCTCTTCCCTTCGTGAGTCTCTCGCAGGCCCTATTGTCCCGGAGCCCTGTAGAAACTGTGCGCGCGGATTTCTCGGCTCGGAATTGACCAATCGCTTCCAAATTTTGGATTTGTAACGTCGTTCAAGGGTCCAATCGGGCCATATCGTTAGTTTGCCAACTAAAATATTGAGTTTACTCCTCCTTTAAGATCATTATTTTAAAATATTTTAAAGACGTAACTCGGCGCGGAACACATTCAAGAATAGAAGCACACCGTGTTTGTCTCAAATTTTTTTCACTCTGGATACAAAATGCCAGGGGCGGCTAGGGGCCAGCCGGGGCCGCCCCGGACGATTCATGTTCAAGGGGGTGTGACTGGATTATAGTACCAGCAAAAATGAACACAAATATGACCCAATAGACGAGAGTGAAAATAAATACACTGATTTCATTTGCATCAGAACCGATTTTCGGCCGGAGTCACGGAGCAAATTTGAATGTATTAGATTGCAAGAGATCAGCGATCCCACTGGGCGCTTTGCCAAGTGAGAATGCATCGGATAATCGTGAACATATTATTTTTTTATTATTTTTTCTGCCTCACTTTTAAAAACGGCATTGATATTTGGAAACGTTTTCAGTGTGTTCGCATATGTGCTTACGCGATCCACCAAGAAGTCAAGAAAGTACAGTATCGACAATAAGTCTTGACCCAAAAATTCAAAATGATTTAACTTTCATACTAGATGGGCGATGATTCTGGGGTTTGAAAGATGACAGTACATGTACTCCTACATATGCTCACTGTGTCCGACCGTAATACGATTTCGCAATATTGCATGGTGATGACGCAATTATGGCATGTTTTTTCATGGTTGAATATTTGCTCTACGAATTTTAAAAAAAGAAAAAATGAATTTTCGTTCATAGACATGTTAGAGACTCGTTCAAAAGCTCAAAATGATCCTTATAACAATTCCTGATGAACCCCAAAGTTTGATAGCGATTGCTCTTAATTTGACATCAGGGCACGAATTTTTCACTTTTTTCACATAATTTTTTTCCCCTATTTTGGATGAGCACAGTTCCAAGGCCGATTTTCGTTCAAAGGTCTTTCCTGGACGGGTTAGTTGCAAATCCATGGAATATACGATTCCCAACTTTTTAGAGCATTTGGATAACTTTCCCGCTCGCGGTAACCGAAAATCCGAGGTCAATCGATTTTCAAAATCGGCTATTTTTCGACATAATGAATTTTAAATTTTTTCATTAATGATATTATGGGCTCTCATATCGAAATTCGGATTCAGCACACAAAAGTATAACAGAGAAAAATTTAGTCAGGAAGTTCTGAGAGGTAATTATTTTCGACTTATGATATTATGGTAATTTTTTAGGTTGAAAATCGATTGACCTCGGAGTTGCGGTTGCCGCGATCGGGAAAGTTATCCAAATAATAGAAGACTGTGAGATGTTTGATATTTTCCCACAATCCCAATATGGATTTAGGGAAAATAGAAGCGTTGAAACTCAAATGCTCGAAGTTTTCAACTGTTGGACTAAATCAATTGACAGAGGTGAAAATATCTAAAAAAAAAAAATATATAATATATGTCATTTATTTCGACTATGCTAAAGCATTTGACACTGTCAGTCACCCAAAACTGATACATAAAATCTCCAAAATGGGCTTTCCAGTCAAGACTATAAAATGGATAAAAGAATGTCTAACTCGAAGAACGTTTCAAGTACGAGTTGAAAATAATCTTTCTGAATGCAAAAATGTAACGAGTGGTGTTCCTCAGGGGTCTGTGTTGGGACCAATTCTTTTCAATCTGCACATATCGGATCTCCCTCGGATATTGATTGAAAATAATTGTCACAATTACTCATTTGCTGATGATTTAAAAATATTCAAATGCTTCTCAAAAGAGATAGACACGGTGAGTTTGCAAAAAAGTATTGACGAAATATTAGAATGGAGTAAAACTTGGCAGCTAAACATTGCAAATCAGAAATGCACTGTTATCCATTTAGGTAAGAAAAACCCAAAGAAAATATATTTCGTGGCTACCAAAAATTGGATCACGAAAATTGTGTTAGGGACCTTGGGATAATGGTTGATGAGAACCTCTCAATGAGAGAACACACAAAAACAATTTGTAAAAATGTTGAAACTAAAGCTACCCTTGTTTTTCGAGCTTTACACACAAACGATGTTAAGACGCTTGTAAATGCATACTGTGTTTACGTGCGCCCCTCTCTTGAGTTCAGTTCTAGTGTTTCACGCCCGATCAACTCAACTGATCGTGATAAGATTGAAAAAGTTCAAAATTCAGTGACTCGGCGGATTTTTTACAGAGCGCTTAACTACACCTATCATAATAGACCGAGTCATTATGAGAGGAATAAGGAATTACAATTGCATTCCCTTGAGTTCAGAAGAATGTCAAATGATGCAAGACTAGCTTACCAGATGCTCTTCGGTAACGGAAAGCTCGCAGAATCTATGCGTGACTTTTTCACACTTATTAAAACAAGAACCCGTGGTGCTGGTTATAAAGTTGTCGTAGATTCTGCGCGTTTAAAACTGAGAGAAAATTCATTTGCACATAGAATTACTAACCGTCTAATTTCAATTTTGCAGAAAGGTAATCTTCCTACATCTCATTCAGAATGCTTGACGAGAAGAAATGAATCAACGAAGAAACTTCGACCACATTTCCTTATTTACTTACCCCCATATTCCAAGTGACCACACATGATAAATCTATTCTATTCTATTATATTCTATTCAAATGCTCTAAAAAGTTGGGAATCGTATATTCCATGGATTTGCAACGAACCTGTCCAGGAAAGACGTTTGAACAAAAATCGGCCTTGGAACTGTGATCATCCAAAATAGCTTGAAAAAAATAATGTGAAAAAGTGAAAAGTTCGTATCCTGAGGGCAAATTAAGAGCTATCGGTGTCAAACTTTATAGATCATCAGGAATAGTGATAAGGATCATTTTGAGCTTTTGAACGATTCTCTAGCATGGATATGAACGAAAATCTATTTTTCGGGACCCTACTTTGAGCCAGTCTAAAGCCACTGTACGTCATTCTCCCATGAGTACATATTTTCATTGAATAGGTATTGAGGCGTTCTATTATCTCACCGAGTAGGAATACTGAGAGAAAATTCATAGAGCAATTATTCAACCATGAAAAACCATGCCATGATTGCGTCATCACCATGCAATATTGCGAAATCGTATTACGGTCGGACACAGTGAGCATATGTAGACTGTATTCGCTCAAGCCAATTCATTGCTATCGAGATTTGGAGGGAAATTGATATTGTTTGCACATTCCTATGAATAATTGGGTATCTTTCGACAGTACAAGCCCGAACTCGATCGAGCTCAAACTTCATACCTGTCTCATCCGTTCAAGGGTCCGCTCATTCATCAAACTGAAGATTTTGTTGCGTGCATTCTCATGAAGACTCAGGATATCGATCGACATCCCGCTGAAAAGAGTCAATGACGAATAGAACATGCATAAAATACGACACAGCAGAAGAAAGTGAGAAGAGATTGAGAACAAATACACCGATCTCATCTCATCGAGAACTGATTTTGAGCAAAATGCAAGAACATACGATCAAAACAATGGTCACGATGCCATATTGAAGTCGAGGAGAAGGCGAGAGAGCAGCGAATCCACTGGGGGGGGGGGGGGCTTTGTCCAGAGAGAATGTGTATAAGTTGGATAATCATGAACCTAGGAATTAATATTTTCTGACTCTGAAAACGATATTAAGAGACCGTCCACGAGCTAGTGAAGAAGGTCCACGGATGGCAAAAAATAGATTTCCCTCATATTTTTTTCCTGAAATGGGGGTCCCAAGGGATCATCGCAGGCACCACTAGCTAAGGCCTCAGGTCGACTTTGACAGAGTTACAGTACCCCCCTTATTGGGGGTCGAAAAAATCGAAATCTCAAATGTATATCATAAGCAGTTCTTCTGACGTATTCTCACACGTAGAGAACGAATCTTCATGTTAGAACTCATGAAACGGTGATTTGGAAAAGTTATGGTCGAAAAATCGACTTTTTTGGCCGAAAATCGTACAAATCGAGCTATAGAAAAATTAGATGCCTGAAGTGCACTTTCTAGCTATCATAATCGGATTCTACATCGCAAAGTAGGACTAGTGATTTTTTTTCAGAATTTAAAAATTTGGCTTTGGATTCATATATGGACCGAAACATCTCCCGACGTATCGATTTGATCAGGCTCGTTTCGAGGGTCACAACAGTTTTTATCAGACAACAACCCCACTACTAGATTTTCTGACGTATTTTTACTCGTAGACATAATTTTTCTACACTAGAGCTCATGAGAACGCGAAAGAAAAAAGTTATGATCGAAAAACCAGGTCTTTTCTTCCGAAATCGAGAGAAAGTTCGAGAAAGTCATTTAGAGTCTATTCTCTGCAAGAACTTCGCTCTCAGGCTTTATATGCTAGATTAAGATTAAGTGGTTTTTGTGAAATAACCATCAATTCGAGTGAAATTTTAATTTTCGAACTTTCTCTCGATTTCGGAAGAAAAGACCTGGTTTTTCGATCCTAACTTTTTTCTTTCGCGTTCTCATGTGCTCTAGTGTAGAAAATTTATGTCTACGAGTAAAAATACGTCAGAAAATCTAGTAGTGGGGTTGTTGTCTGATAAAAACTGTTGTGACCCTCGAAACGAGCCTGATCAAATCGATACCTCGGGAGATGTTTCGGTCCATATATGAATCCAAAGCCACATTTTTAAAATTCTGAAAAAAAATCACTAGACCTACTTTGCGATGTAGAATCCGATTATGATAGCTAGAAAGTGCACTTCGGGCATCTAATTTTTCTATAGCTCGATTTGTACGATTTTCGGCCAAAAAGTCGATTTTTCGACCATAACTTTTCCAAATCACCGTTTCATGAGTTCTAACAAGAAGATCCGTTCTCTACGTGTGAGAATACGTCAGAAGAACTACTTATGATATACATTTGAGATTTCGATTTTTTCGACCTCCAATAAGGGGGGTACTGTAACTCTGTCAAAGTCGACCTGAGGCCTTAGCTAGTGGTGCCTGCGATGATCCCTTGGGACCCCCATTTCAGGAAAAAAATATGAGGGAAATCTATTTTTTGCCATCCAAGGACCCCTGCACAGGTGCACCGCTAGCACGTGGGCTAGTCATGTGCATGCCGAAAACAACTTGTCGTGTTTTTCTCGTGAATTCGCTCTTGGTGTACAATCAAGATATTTTATGTGCCGAAAATAACAAAGAGAAGAAGCTAAATGTATAACAATGACAATATCAATAAGCCATAAACTCAGGCATGTTCTTCGTGTCATTTGCCACATATGTTGACAATATTTCTCCAACACTTCTGCGGACTGAGATAAATGGCCTGGAAAATGGCACTTTTCAGAATCTGAAAAAGTTGAGGTCGACTCTCGTCGTTGAGGTCGACAATTTGGAACAAAACTCGACGCTATCTTGCGATGGACCCAAAAAGCTATCGAAAAATGGCTTCAGCTCATTTTCGACTTTTCCATTGTACCAGAGTTTATTCCCAGCTTATGCGACACGCGTGTTATAGTTGTCTACTAGGATTTCCATGTCGATTAATTTATGATAAATATGAAATTAACAACACTACCTCTAATTCAAAATCAGTGCGAATTTTTAAAAAGTTTTTTTTTTAAAATATAGCACCCTTTGAACCTACAGCACTTCATCAAATCAAGTATCATTGATAATGTTTCGACTGTTATAATTATGCAAATTAATTCATAGATCTGTTTATCGGTTTCGTAATGTTTCGAGACGTTTTCTTGATCGTCATAATTATTGTGTTCATAATTTGCATGAACCTAGTCGACTTGTCTAATAATATTAAATGTCGAACTTTCAAAAAGTTTTAAAAAAAACGGAATAATGAGCAAAACGAACCGAAGATGCATCCGAGAGGCGGGGGTACATTGTATCGGACGGCAGGATGCATTGGATCAGGTCGGATAACTTCGACCCATGCCTGAGATCGATTGGGTAATGATGACGTCATCCCTCTCTCCTCACCTTCCCCGCTCGCTTGTTCTGAATCAACGCTGTCGCTGCTCCAATGAAGACAACCGGCCACACAACCAGAGACAATGCCGCGAGCGATCTCTGAAATATTTCGAACAATTTCTTCCACAGATCAAAGCTCAACTTACGGGCACCCAAGGAACGGGTTTCAGTAGAATAAGCACACGCTTCCAAACGTCGTCCTGAACAGGCTCGATCAATTTCATTTTTATGCTCTTGGAAACGCCCACCAGTGACTGGAATTTAGTGAATTATTAAGACGACCGCTCGGTTATTTTTGACAACCATCCGGACATCCGTCCAGGATTTTCGATTCCGGCCTCCATACTCATAGGACCTATGGTACCTTGGGCCTTGTTTACAATTATGGTATGGAAACTGACCTGGCCTCGCAATGCGGAGGGCCAGGTGCGGGCACAGTGAAAAACATCAATTTTTCGTATTTTCTCAGCCGAACAAGGTAGACTCGAAATTCCTTTTGCATTATGTTTGACATGTCTAAAGTGTACAGGAGCACTTTTTTTTCCATACCATAATTGTAAACAAGGCCCAAGGTACCATAGGTCCTATGAGTATGGAGGCCGGAATCGAAAATCCTGGACGGATGTCCGGATGGTTGTCAAAAATAACCGAGCGGTCGTCTTAATAATTCACTAAATTCCAGTCACTGGTGGGCGTTTCCAAGAGCATAAAAATGGGAACGATTTCCGGGCAAATCTGAAATTGACTTTTACGATTAAATTTTCGCATTTTCACAGTTCTCAGTACTCTAGAGGTGTTTCCGCACCTTCTTTGTCATATGGTAAATTAGTCCACTTCATGCCTCATCGAAACCCCCTATAATCGAGAAGATCCTGATTTTCCGTTATCAAGAAAAATGCAAAAAATGAGCCAAAAGTGGCCGTTTTTATACGTTTCGAGTATAACTTTTTTCGCTGAAGGTTTTATGAGCTCACATACCGAAATTCGTATTCACCGCGTCAAAACACACAGTCCGATTTTTCCTGAATATTTTCCTCACTTTTCCATGACCTCACTTTTCCATGACGTATCGATGACATTTTTGGTCAAAAAGTCGAATTCTCAAAATGAGGTGCTTATAGGGTTTTCAGATGTATTTTTGATCGTAGAAGCCGAATTTGCATACTAGAGCTCATGGATAGGGACCACCAGCCTGAGAGCCGACTTTGCGGAATCTATTCAACATTAGGCGCAATGTGACCGGCATAATCACACAATCATCTTTGCTTTTGGACGTATGTAGATTGCTCTTCTCTAAAGCCCGTGAGAGCTTCCGAAGCGCGTGCGACTCCCCCAGTCAGAGAGGAGGGAGAGGCGAGACGAGAGAGAAAGGGGCGGAGCCTCTCTCGCACGCGTCTCTCTCACTCCCCCCGCTCTCTCGCCTCGCTCCTACCGCTCTCCTCCCGCGGTCGAGCACAATTCAGGGAAAAATATTTAAAATCCAATTTTGTACTTAAAATTCCTCTAAAATACGAATTAATTGACTATCAAAGGCGGAACATTGTGCGTGCACTGGAAATGCCCTAATCACCCTATTCCCAGCCTAAATATCGACTTTTGGCCTACCCAAACATGAAATGGCAAGCTCCGCCTCTGGTCAATGATAGAGGAGGGCAAGAGCTACAGATCAAGCTTTTGAGCGAGTGATTTGGTTGCGTCTGAGAGGTGTGCTCCCTCGATCTCGCTTTTGAGGAGAATGGTGTCGAGGGAAAAGGGGCGGGGAAAATATTTTTAAAAAGGTGGGGGGAAATAAATTAGTTATGATGAAATGACTGTGATAGAAAAAAGTTCAAAACTCGAACGAAGTTTTTCAAGCAGAACTTGTTTATTTCGCTATTTCGAGAGCTCTAGTATGCAAATTCGGCTTCTACGATTGAAAATACAACAGAAATTCCTATAGCCACCTCGTTTTGAGAATTCGATTTTTCGACCAAAAATGTGATTGAGGGTCATGGTAAAAGTTGAAAAAATTTTCTCTTGGAATTATATGACTAAAGATGTTTCTTGCGTATTTTGACACGCTGAATCCGAATTTCGGTATGCGAGCTCATAAAACCTACAGCGAAAAGAAGTTATACTCCAAAACGTCTGAAAACGGCCACTTTTGGCTCATTTTTTGCATTTTTCTCGATAACGGAAAATCAGGATTTTCTCGATTATAGGGGGTTTCGATGAAGCATGAAGTTGACTAATTTACTATATGACAAAGAGGGTGCGGAAACACCTCTAGAGTACTGAGAACTGTGAAAATCCGAAAATTTAATCGTAAAAGTCAATTTCAGATTTGCCCGGAAATCGTTCCCATTTTTATGCTCTTGGAAACGCCCACCAGTGACTGGAATTTAGTGAATTATTAAGACGACCGCTCGGTTATTTTTGACAACCATCCGGACATCCGTCCAGGATTTTCGATTCCGGCCTCCATACTCATAGGACCTATGGTACCTTGGGCCTTGTTTACAATTATGGTATGGAAAAAAAAGTGCTCCTGTACACTTTTCAACAAAATTTTTTCTCGACTTCTGACGTTGTCGTCGAGGTCGATTTTCGGGTCAAAAAAGTCATTTTCTCAGATTCACCTGAAAATAGGAGTTTCTGAGGTATTTTTAAACGTAGAAACCGAATTTTTATGTTAGAGATCATGAAAACGCGAAAGAAAAAAGTTGCACTCGAAAAACTGCAAAAATCGCTTGCTTTCGGCAATAAAAGTTATGGGAAACTACTTTCACACAAGTCAAGGCCTTAACCCTACATACCAAAATGATCAGGAAAAGATTCTCTACAAAATGGCCATGGGATTTCACACCATAATTCGGTTATCAAAAATCGACATTTTCTCGAAAACAAAAAAAGATAAAGCTAAATTTTTTTCCAGTTTGTAGAGAATTGAATTCTGTTCGGGTAGGTTAGGTTTTTGAACTTTTGAGCATAGGTTAGTTTTTTGATGTTCCAGCCACTTGTTGACCCTAACGCAAACGGCCTCATATAGAAAATCGGCAAACGCAGTTTGAAAGAGCATCATTCGAAGTACTTAAGGTTCACTTTTCAACGGAATAGGAGAAACTATTTCCTACGTCCGCAGGGCTCTCGAAACTCTCGCGATTCCTCTCATATGACGTTCAAAACATTGAGAAGGATGATTCTGATACTCAAGATTTCCATCATCTCAGTTTACTCCTAACACAAACGGCCTCATATGTTCAAGAGATACTAACACTGTGGAGAATATGAGTTGAGTGCACTTTCACTCTCTGGCGTTAGTTTGGTCGTGGTCTAAATATCCAATGATAATATATCGTTGTTAAGATGATTCACGAAACGAGGCTACAGAAGGCCGCTGAGGAATTGATCGTTTCATTCTTCATCAGATATATCAAAGTCAATCACATTATTTAACATCGATTCAGACGACCACATTCCCTACACAATGCACCCTACCACCGATCCTCGTTTGGAAGGTTGGATTTGAGTTGGTTTTGTAATGAGTTGTGATATTTGAAATGTATTGTGATCATGTATAATAGTGGATGAAAAGTAGAAAATTGTACCGCTAAATTTTCTATATAACACGTGTATTCTGAGAGATTGCACGACCCCTTGGAACTGGGAGCCCAAACTCTGGACATTCTTAATGAGATAATTATCATAGAGTATAGTGGGGACGAGAAAAACTTTGGCGTCAATGATTTGTCACAGAACCGGCTTTTAGGCATTTTAGGCGTTCTGGGTCCGGCTCTATCGTATCTCAGCTCCCAGTAATGCTACAAAGACGCCGTTGAGCTTAAAATGTGCGGGAAAATAATCTGAGAAACTTTTATGTTGACAAGGTAAAGCCAGGAGGCGAACTTCAATCTGAGCAATTTGAAAAACAAAATTGAAAGTCAGAAAATAAATCGTGACGATTTACCAATCCCCCCATTTGAGTGAGTTAAAAACATAGTTACCTTCCATACTTATCTCATAATGGGCATGGTGTCTGACTGGCATGCCGACGCAGGCAGGTTCGACTCCCGCCCGCAGGTGATGTTTTGCAAGAAAAATGGTCATGGAAAAGTCGACGTAGGCGGTGGTTGGGGCGCGCGCCTTTCTCTACCTCTTGCAAAACATCACCTTCGGGCGGGAGTCGAGCCTGCCTGCCTGCCTGCGTCGGCATGCCAGTCAGACACCATGCCCATTAGGCCAGGGCGGCCTACCGCTCCATACTCATAGTAATGAAAATGGAAGGGGTGCTTTTTTATTTTTATTTATTACTATGCGTATGGAGAATGTAAATCTGTTCTTTACTCACTCAAATGGGGGGATTGGTAAATCGTCACGATTTATTTTCTGATTCTCAATTTTGTTTTTCAAAATTCTCAGATTGAAGTTCGCCTCCTGGCTTTTCCTTGTCAACATAAAAGTTTCTGAGATTATGTTTCCGCACTTTTTGAGCCCAACCGCGTCATTGTAGCATTACTGGGAGCTGAGATACGATAGAGCCGGACCTAGAACCGGAAAATGCCTAAAAGCCGGTTCGGTGACAAATTATCGACGTCAAAGTTTTTCTCGTTCCCACTATACTCTATGATAATTTTCTCATTGAGAATGTCCAAAGTTGGGGCTCCCAGTTCCTCAGGGGGGTCGGTTTCCTGCAATCTCTCAGAATACACGTGATAACAAAGAGTGCATGCATACGCTTTCATGACGGATAATCGTTTATAATGTTATAAAGGCCAAGAATCAAGTAAAAACATCCAATCATCTTTCATGATCTTTTTCAAATCAGCAGCTAGCTTCACAGACGACTCGTCATTCAATGGGATAGCTTAGAACTTCCACTGAAAAAAGGATCAAAAAGCACCGTTATTATGGGCAGACAAAAAAGTTGTTTACATATTCTCCTCCTTAGGTAGGTGCATTGGTCCCATTCAACACGATCCCGTACAATGAAAAATTGTCGCGAAAATCGAACATTGTTTGATATGGTCCCGATGTATGCGGAACTAAAAAGGAGTGGGATTATCAGTGTGCTGAACAAGAGTCCTGTGATTAAATCTATTAAATGTCATTGTGAATAATTTGATCGGACGATATGCCAGAGACGTTCAGATTTCACAATGGCATGTGCACGCAAACACAAGTTCCAGAGGTAAGAAAGAGAAACATATAGTATGCAAATATAACGAGGATGGGTGAATCAATCCATAGATAAGACCAATCGCATTTCCCTTTCTTCTTCTTTTCTCCTCATGTCTCTTTATCCCTCTAATTGTCCCACTGAGACACTTCCTCAATAACTTTCACCCATGTTTGTGAAGATAAAGATCTTCTGATAGACTCGATATTGTAAATGAGATTTATCTCATGCACTGAATAACAAAATAAAATAATAATAATTTATTCGTAACATGGAATAAACGTAGCGGATAGAGTAATCGGAATTGATGAATGCATCCCGTATTGTAATTATTAAAGTCAAATGGGAGGTAGCAATGAATAAATTATGAATTTCAGGCACACATACACTATTTTAAAACAAATATTTCAATCGAAGGAAGTGTGAGGTAATAAATAAATATGTCATGTGAATAGCACAAATGAGATCAGCGTTATGGAAAAAAATATCAATAAATGGAAGCAAGGCTGACACACAACCAGTCAAACAACTTGCACGTGATCAGTACTTTTTTCTTGCAAGTGAAACATGACTTGCAATCTTCTGACATTTTCTGGATGTACTCGGTACTGTAGACATGACCGCATGGAACGAGTACTGATCTGAGCAAAGCGAGATATCATCGGTATTAATGATATCAAAGCGAGATATCATCGGTATTAATGATATCAGATGAGGAATCAGCGTTTTGCTGGTCTGTCTGCTTGGGATTGTAAAGTTTCAACGTCATTTCTACATCTCCTCTACAGAAAGGACACTTCTCGCTTAGTCGCAGTGCTCGATTATAGCAGTCTGAGCAAGCTACGTGACCACAAGGAATGATGACGGATCGTGGAAGGTCGTCCGTCAGGCATATCTTGCATGCACCTCGGAATCTGGAATAATACATTGCACGAATAGTCGAAGACCGTTTCGCACGTTTCCGAATCGGTGCTTCTGCCTTCTTCAGCGCTTTCAGATCTGTCTCCACTCCACAATCTGCATCCTCGAGCCTGTGGATCGTAGATCCAGAAGGACTGATCGGACGCGCCAGAACGAACCCTCACGAAACAGTTGAAGTAGTTCAACCAAAAAAAGACCATGCTTTTCCAGCTGTAATGAATTGGTGTTGCACTGGGGTATCTTCTTTTCAGAACACTAAATCGTGAAAACATATAATTCAATGTATTTTTATTGGCTTTATGCTATTGACGGATGTGAAGTGAACATGTTCACGAGGAACGTTTTCCATATTTCGAATCAACTAACCTTCTTCGCGAAACGGTCCCATAGTACGGGAATTCGTCCATGATCCACTGGCAGATATCAGTGAATGTCATCATGCCTGATTCATTACTCTGGATCGCCATTGTACGCTCCTCCAAAATCCGCTACCATCTGAAAGGAGAGGATGTACTGTAAACCCCCCCCCCTTTTTCAAGTTGCACGCATACAGACCAAAACAATCCGCGACTCCGCGAAAACAGCCGATTCAAACGCGCATATACGCTTTTTTGTTCCGACGCGTAAAGTTTTGCTATTTCTCTAAACGCCGTATGGACATCATTGATAATTTGAATCTTGCAATACACATTGTAAAAAATATCAAAGTTTTGCGTTCTATGTTTCCGTACTCAGATTATAGAACCAACCTCTTCGTAATAAAGGACATCAAGAACTCGTTCGTAGCTTCGACTTCCGTCCAAAGCTCTGCGTATTTCCGAGCGCAGTCTTTCGACTGAGTTAAAATATAGAAGAGGACTATCCATATGTTCCGCAAGTCTCGCTCTCTCCTCAGCCTCGATCACTAAACGTCGAGCGTCTGCATCCAATTCCTGGAGTAGTCTATTCCTCCTCCTCCTCTTGCTCCTCCCTTCGAAGTCTCTCCCTCTCCCTCAAACGCTCCGCGGCCACCCGAATCCCCACGGATATTTGTTGATCGCTATCGATTTCGATTGTGTTCGAAAGACCCCTCGACTCGATAAGGATCGGGTTGCGATGAGATAGATGTAACACCAACTATATTGGTGTCTTCAAATACTACTGTGCGATCTCCGAACATATTTGTGGTGCAATAGAGTTCTCTCGGAAGGAGCCACTGGCGTGGCTGCACTTGCTGCGATTGTTGCTGCAGCCCCGAAACATATGGATTGGCAGCAAGTGTCTCGGCTTCTACGGCCGCGGCTGCCGATGCTGCGGATGCAAGAAATAGAACAGCTGCTTCCGCGCAAAGATCTCTGATGGCAAGACGCAAAGATCTCTGATGGCAAGAAGAACTGCGTCAATGAATAAATTCATTGACGCAGTTCTTTACAGAAATGAGCTTTATTGCATGCGCAGAACCACAATCTTAGATACAATTATCAGGTTGGTGCATAAGTCTTTGCCGATTTCGACACTTGTATATTCGTGCCTGTCCCACCTTTCTTATTTGCCCAATCAACCTATGGTTTTTCATAATAGTTGAGTGCTTAGTTACTCTCTTTTGCGCACACTATATCATGCCTGCCCGATCGAAGAGACAGGCATGGTATACCACCTATGTCAATAACATCGAAAATCACATGGACATTTTGTCGGATCGGCGCAACGTGGATAATAGTGACAGGTCTCAAATTGTACCACAGTCGCAAAATGTGAAGACTATATAATACTTTGAAGATAGTAGAAGCTGTCAGCCGCAAAAACCCTACTTGAGATAGGTATCTAAAATGGGAATGCATCGGACCGTATCCGATCAATTTCAGTTCATCATGCCGAGTAATCGGTCAGAGGGTCTAGGGATATGAACATAACTGGAACGCAAAGTACTTGTCCTGTTTAATTTTTGATTTGAGTTGGAGGGTTCAAAGCTCATCGGTTCAAGAATGGCATTGTCCAAAAGTTCGAACTCGAAAACCGAACATCCAATTCGGTGCTTCTGGTCATACACTGGCTCTCCAACGCATTATGAGCCTGATCTTTCGCTGTCAAAGTAATGATCAATCCTTGCCCTATCACTGATATTTTTGACAGATTTCTCGAATCAATAGTTTTCGAAGAGTACGCTTAGCTCGAAAACACCTAAAACATTTTCCGATGTTTTCGGACAAAAATGCTTATCTGAAAAATCTCTCATATTTGAAACAGAAAGCGAAGCAATTTTGAATGTTCATATGGATAACATAGACTCATGACAAGTGATTCGAGAGCACTTCTGTTCAGGTCTGCATCATGGATATTAGAGGAGAGAAATGCGATCGCGTGAACAGATAATTTTCTAAGTTGATCATTTTTGTCGGCCAGTACTACCGCTGTTATGCATCGAGGACTATTCATATTATGCTATTAAAAAGCCTTAGTATAGGGCTTCTCAATGAACCATTCGCGGTTTCTATGAGACGTTCTGCAGCTTTGCAAAACCTCATAGAAGAATATTTTATTTTTCGCGAAAATCTCAAAGTTAGTTAGATCTGTAGTTCTCGCTAATCCCGCGAGCAGCAGTTTGTAATTCCACACTATACAGATAATCTTCGAATATGACCCTAAGTAATGGTATGGAGGCAGGTCATAGTGATTTGAGACAAGCAAAATATAGGAGGCTAAACTACATGCTCCACGTGCTTAGCACGTTTTCCTTGCAAGAGGGACAACACTTTTTCTTTTCCGGTATCTGCGTAATGACCTCAGTAGGGTAGACATGACCACATGGAATCATTACGGAGCGGGAATTAGAGGCCTCAGTGGGTGTCAGCTGCTCTGGATGATCAACCGTGTACAGTCTCAGCGTTCTCTCCACGCTTCCTCTGCAGAATGGACAGCTTCCGCTCTCCTTCAGTGCCGTTGGAATGCATTGAGTGCAAGCCACATGACCGCAAGGGACAAGGACAGAGAGAGGGCGACGATACGATAGGGAACACCCACGATCTTCACGAAAAGATTACTCCGGGAGTTCAGTAAACCCTCGATTGAGAGTCGCCATCTGAGATACAGTATAATAGCATAGACATTTATGTGATCTATTAGGGGAATACAAATCACTTATATACAGAAACAAAAACAAACAGTCAACAACCTTCTATACAACCGACGATTATCCTGTCGGAAGTAAGGGAATTCATTCATGATCCATTGACAGATTCCATTGCTGGTCCGTATCTTGTTTTGGCTTGCCTGGATCGACATTGTTATCAGCCTGACGTCGGAATGGCGAGGCCTCTTGGTTCTTGCTCTCGCATTGCGCTCCTGAAATGGTCGTCTAGTTGTTAGTTGTTTATGTTTACATTAATTTCTTGTATCTCTCGATACTATTTCTTCCATTTGTGATAGAATAACTGACTGAATGAATATTTTGTGTTACTAGCCTGTTCCGCTCGTCTAGCAGGAGCTTCCTGTTCCTCTTGCACTCGGCGAATCTCCGCTTGCTCCAGACGTCTCTGGGCTGCACGAATCTCTTCGAGAAGCGTTCGTGTGCGTGCATTTTCCAAATTGCTAGGCATTGAACCAGGAACATCAAACTCTGGTATTGTTAATCCAACTCCGATTGCAGGTGCGTGTAAGCTGCTTGGTGCAGCCGTATAGCAGTAGAGCCCTTGCGGGAGCGCTGCTGGAGCTGTTGGGGCTGCACCGGGTCGGGTGAGCTAGCAGGAGCTTCGATCCAGTTATGCGGCAGGATCGCGTCTCGAATGGCGGCTACGTAAGCAGCTCGTTGAGCAGCGCGAATGTCTCTGACGGCGAGTCGAACACAGAGGGAACGGAGAATCTGCAAACAAATCAGTTCTACACAAGTAAAAATTCTGGTAGATATCTGCGAACTTCTCCGGTCTTTTATTTTCTTTCATTCCTATCTCATGACACTGGGTTGAAAATTTCACATTTATGAGCCCGTTCGCCTAAGAGTACGTAAAGGTTCAACAAGCTCGAGAACAGGTTATGTATGCTCAAAAGTTAGTCCTAGGGGTAACTTTCGATTCTGAATCGATTGGATGATTCCGTTTTTCGATCTGAGCCTTCTGAATCCCGGTACGACACGACGTTGATTTGGCTAAAATTTTGTTTTTTTCACTGTGCATGCGGGAAAAATACTTTTACATTAGAAAGAGCATGTTCTCCTGATCATTTTGGTGTATGGGGTCAAGGAAATATCTTGGAGCAAAGTTGTTTTATGTTCCTTTTTCTGCGGCCAACTCGCTGTTTTTGCGGTTTTTCGACTATATCTTTTTTCGTTTGTCGTTTCATGAGCTGCCATATAGAAATTTGGTTTCTACGCACCGAAATACGCCAGAAAGACTAATTACATGATAATTCTGAGAAAATGACTTTTTCGACCCCAATTTTGGGTCAAAAATGAAATATCAGGAAAACAAATTAACTAGTACTTTTTCTGGAGTATTTCGGTGCGTAGAAACCGAATTTCTATATGGCAGCTCATGAAACAAAAAAACGAACGAAAAAAGATATAGTCGAAAAACCGCAAAAACGGCGAGTTGGCACCATAAAACAACTTTGCTCCAAGATATTGCCTTGACCCCATATACCAAAATGATCAGGAGAACATGCTCTTTCTAATTTTAAAGTACTTTACCGCATGCACAGTGAATCAAAAAACGACTATAACTCGAAAACGAATAAAGATATAGCCTCGCCCAAAAGCTCATTTTGTAGAGCTTCAAATTCTGGTCGGGTACGCGAGATTTCGGCCAATTTTGCCCTACCTGGACCAGTTTTTATCGCAGATTCAAAATTTGGCCAAATTGATGTCGTGTCGTACCGGGATTCAGAAGGCTCAGATCGAAAAACGGAATCAGCCAATCGATTCAGAATCGAAAGTTACCCCTACGACTAATTTTTGAGCATACATTATTTTTTGCCTGTTCTCGAGCTTGTCCGACTCTTAGGCGAACGGGCTCTTATAAATATATAAATGTACAATTTACCTCCGTCTCGTGCACTTGGCGTATTTCATCGCAGCGTAAAGATCCGCAGCGGTATTTAGAACCACAGTTGATATGTCGTCTGAAAATTATTTTACATTGTGCGACAGGTTATTTCACAATCGACAATTTGCGACTTTTGTTCCCAGAAGACATTCTCAATTAAACTTCAGCTTTTTTCCAACGATAGTGAATCTGTCAACCTTTCCAGAACATCTCGAGAGCATCGTGCCCAACAATATCAGCGACTCGTTCTTTGAGCGCACTAAATAGCTCATCCTCGAAGAGCATTATCGAGAAGCTGAAAACAGTTATTTGTTTGATTGAGTTTGTATGATTACCAATGCTTCTCTCCATTGATCTCAAGCTCGAAGCTAACCCCTTCGTTCATTGTCCTGTGCGAAGAAGTTATGCCATTTGTGATCATTCCCCGGATAATGTGATATTATCTCAGAAGGTTTGAAACCTTGAACGTCTTCGAAGTTGAGAGGATATTCACTAAACTTTATCATTTACATACAAGAATATTACATCATTACAGTGATGGATTTACAAGAACAATTCATAAGTAGGAATATACAATTTACATGACGACAGTCTCATTCTCATCGATTCTCTCCTCAACCTTCACCAGTCTCTCCTCCATCTTCTCCATTCTCGTCTTGAGAGTCTCCTCCTTCTTGCTCTTCTCAATCTTCTCAACTCTATCATTGAGCTTCTTCATCTTCTCCTCGAAATCATCCATCATCACAGCGAATTCGGCCACTCTTCTCTCGAATGCCTCCTCCTTAATTTGGAGGGCCTTCTCTCTGATCTTGAGCTCCCTCTCCTTGTTAGCGGTGGATTCCTCATTCTTGACAGACTGCGCCGGCTTCGATACGGTAGGAGTATCGACCTGCTGCACCTGCTGCAGAGTCAGAATTGTGGGCTGCTGCACCGGAATCCAGATGAGGGGAGTGACGACCGGCTGCACGGGCTGCACAGCAGGGATGATGACTTCCTGTACAGCCTGTGGCTCAGTCGGAGTGTTAGACTGCAGAGGAAGGGCTGGGTCATATCCCTTCACCTCCTCCTCCTTCTTCTCCTCATCTCCCTCCTCGACCTTCTCCTCATCCTCTACCTCCTCGCTGTATCCATCATAGCTCTCCTCGTCATCTTCAATCTCTTCCTCCTCTTCATCACTGTACGCATCATAACTTTCTTCCTCGCTCTCCTCATCGACGCTTTCATCATCCTCCTGTTCTCCCTTCTCCTCCTCTTCTTCCTCCACATCTTCCCACTCCTGCTCCCACTCCTGCTCATAGCCCTCGAGTGTTTCATTGGTCCCAACGATCCTCCACTTCTCAGGATCGTTGGGATCATTTTCGAAATCGAGATTTCCTGGAAATGAGTTAATTTATAACTTTAATTCTCTGAAAATATCTAGCCTGGTGTCATCCATATTGAGAGAAGCTAAACTAAAACATTAAGCAAGGTAGATCACTAAAGATAACTTCGGCACTCACCGAGCGTGATTCGAAGGGGTGCTGGGGCTGCTGCATCCACTACCGAGTGTTGCTGCAGCGGCTCGGCTGCAATTGCAGAGACGACATCGACTTTGAAAGTCGCTGCATCATTTGCTAGCATTGCGAGTCTCTTCTCCTGAAATTAACTCATTCATATACTTTATATCATATTTAACTACCACAAATGAAAAGGCTATCTACTATGAAAACGTGCTTCCAAATTGAGCTATCAGTAAAGAAGTGAAGAAGGAAATTTTTTTTTTAAAAGTTCACCTCATTGGATATGTCAGGGTACATTCGAGGAATAGACTGGTTCTCGTCCTTCACAGCCATCTTCCAGTAGCATTGCTCTCCAACGGAAGGAGTCACCTTCACGAAACAATCCTTCTGCATCAGTGAAAGGCTGACTGTACTCTGCCACGCTCTGAAATGTGATCGTTTAAATCTGATGGAAACGCGCTAAGGGTGGCAATATGAAACTGGAAGAATAGCCTGTTCTCTCGTTTTTCTGATTGGCGTGTCTGGTTGTGAAACCAGCGTTTCCTATATGCCATCACTAAAGGTCAGACGAAGATACCGCTGACGCACTTGCTCTGGCTCTGTCGGTAGTAGAGGAACTTCTCCATGATCCATTCGCAGATCTGATTGAGTGACATCATCTCCTTATCGCTGCTCTTCAGTGCCATCTTGATTAGGCTGGAGTAGGAGTGGGCAGGCGGTGCTACGAAGGACTCCGCTGCCGGAGCGATCATATGAGGCGGGAGCTGCAGTGGTAACATTTTAATAAGGACACAATATTTGCAGCTATTACTAACCGCGGAAGGCATGATGAAAGGAGGAGGTGGAGGGATTGGAGCGGGAATGGTGAATCTTCCAATCTTCGTTCCAGTCGCGATTCGGTTCATCTTCGAAATGGCAGCAGCGGAGTCACGAGCGAGACCATCGACAGTCCGATCTGCAGCCTTGCACAGCTGCTCGAATGACTGGAAGGACGCGGGCTCAGTGAGTGATGGACGCGGCACCAACGGCATTTCCTGTAGAAATGAGGTTATCGAGCGTGAGAAGGACTTGGTCGGTGGCTATTGCGTGATGGTGCCCAAAATACCTGCTCGGGTGCTGCCTGCAGAAGTTTCTCAATCTGTGCGATATTATGCTCCGCCTCCGAGCGCAGAACATCCAGTAGTGCCTTTTCATGAGCCTTCATCTGTGCTTTCGTTCCGTATGCAGCAGGCGCGAACTCGAACGGGGCAGGCACAGCAGGAGATGCGGGACGCTGCAGAAGATTACGTGAGTTTTAGAACTTACCTTATTATTCATCATTCCATAGTCGTTATCGCTCATCGCACTCACCTGGTTCAACAGCATTTCCGTCGCGTCTTCAACATTGCCTGTCTTATCGAGTGCCTTGATGCATACATCCATCTCGAAGCCCATGTCCATCATTCGACTCACTTCCAGCGCCTCCTTGTCGGACAACGAACGCTCCTCTGAAAATAAATATGAAATATAAATTAAATTAAAATATTTATCCGTCAAGGCAGTTGGTGAGAAGGATCCAGTAATATCAATTTTAGAATTTTTGCGTATAAAGCTTCCTCTCGTATCTCGCTCACCCTTCTTCTGTTCGACTTCGACCATTCGCAGTTTGTCCAGATCCTTGTCCAGCTGTAATGATGTCAGTAACCATATTTCGTGTCCTCAGAGAACAGAGACTTACGGCATTAAGATAACACACTCAAACCAACCTGACGAATGTTATCTCCGTTAATCCGTCTCTGGACCTCGTCCATGCAAGTCTCCTGACTGTCGTGCACCCACCAGACGCCCTCAATCTTCGTCAGAGGACGAATGTCCTGAATATTTT
Organism: Pristionchus entomophagus; assembly: GCA_036245825.1. Classification (NCBI taxonomy): domain Eukaryota; kingdom Metazoa; phylum Nematoda; class Chromadorea; order Rhabditida; family Neodiplogasteridae; genus Pristionchus; species Pristionchus entomophagus. The sequence goes on from BTSX01000001.1 coordinate 13,552,526, forward strand.
AATATTTTAATTAAATTTAATACTAATACTTAAATTATTTCACTCAGTGTGAAAGAATTCAATCCATTGCGATATGTAATTCTGCTATTCCAGGCCAGGGGTTGATCTCAACAAATACGAACCATCGGCACGGAAAAGGAATCTTCAGCGGGGAATTCGAACTGCCGATCTAAGATCGGAATGATGTTTTTCTTGTGCAGGAAGGCCAGTCGCAGCTGCAAAGTTTTACAATAATTTGACAAGTTTAGATCAATATCCCTTCACTTTTTTGATTTACTCTTTACGGAACTGTTAGACTCTAGAATTGTTTTCACAATGGTTTCTCTGATCTAGGCGTTTGCGGCTCATATCCAGTTATAGCTTTTCGGATTTTTTATTATATTATTAAAATTCAACGACTCCCATACCTCACTGAGCATATTGTGGTCTCCGTGCAATCCATGAAGGGAGTTCGGAGTGAGAACGACGATGACGTGTTTCGAGACCTGCAATATCAATCATTTGCAACAGTTCCTAAAATCAGGTATAAAACCTAGTAATGATAAAAGAAGATATAACATTAAGAGATACAATCATAAAAACAAACCATCATCTTCTCCAGAAGGAGGGAATTCGACTTGCCACCAACCCATGTCTCCTCGCCCATGAAGACCTAAGAATTGCTTTGTTAAATGTCAATGTTCTCATAAACCTCTCAATTAGGCTTATTAACTTTCGAATTTTGAAAACATCAAAACCTCGGGCGCACCTTGAATCCTCGCAGTCTCAGGAGCGTGCAGATGGCAGATGCCAGATCGACGTCAGTAACTCGACGGTAGGAGAGGAAGACGTCGAATCGGCCATCCTCCTTCTCGACGGGCGTCGGGTTGTTTTCCTTCGTCTCTTTCAGAGTCTTGAACAGCTCCTCGAGTTGGGCGAAATCGGTCTTGCATCTCGCGTGAAACTGAACAAAACTATTAAAAACTGATTTTAAGACCTGATTTCTCATTAACCGTTGGCCCTGAGATAGCGTTTCTAGGCGCAACGAATCACAGATGAAGAAAAATCACCTGATCGAAAGCGGGTGCGTGATGTTGACCGCCGATGACTAGCTTCTCCAACTGCTGTCGACGAGTCTCTATATCATCGAGATTCGTGTACTCCTTGACCAGCTCTTCCGCCTTCTCCTTCGGTCTTCTCAGTTTCTTAGCCTCTCTCATCTCATGACGACGATGGCTAAACCACACCTGGACCTGCAAGGAGATCATTATCATCAGCCTGGATACATGTCACAAGATATATAATAAGTCAGAAGAAGAATCTCTGTTTTACTCGCCTGTGCTTCCGAGAGATGCAGCTTATTGGCAAGTGCGGTCCTCGTGCCAATATCCGGGTAGTAGCATTTGTCGAAGGTCTTTTCCAGAACGGCTGCTACATCGGGACCAATGATCCCGCCCGGAGCTTCCTTCTTATTGGCCTCACCTGAAATACACGAAATTGAACGAATGTGTCGTGACATGAGGCAGGTACTTGGATATTTCTTCATTCTGGAGTATACGATGAGGTTAAAATTGGTCTCCTTATCTAAATTTTGGGTGGCCAATGTATTGTATCGCTCCTGTCCTACCGTATCCCTCCTGTTCTACCGTATCCCTCGTCTCACCAGTTTCGCCGGATGCTGCTGCTGCTGCCGCTGCACTCGGAGCAGTCTTCTTCTTCAATTTATCAGCACAGGCAACGGCATCATCTGCATTCTTCCCCGTCTCCATGCACTCCAGTAGGAGAAGATGCTTCTACAACCATTAAATGTAAGTCATTTGCCTATACAAGCATCTTCTCATCTACTGTATACCAGCGATGAGAAATCGGAACAAGACACAGCTAAAAAAAACGTTCTCATGGTTTCTCTGACCTACTAGAGATCACGCAAATTGAAGAGAGTCCTTTTGATTTTGCATCACTACCGTATACCTGAAAGTGTCTCCTCATCTGATATCCGGCAGCGGATGACTCAATGATATCCGGATTCGCCTCAGAACAGATCGTCTTCCATCCTTTGTCCTTCGTCACCTTAAATAGAATAATTGCATATCTGAATCTAAAAATTCCTTCTATAATCTCTTTCTCAATAATGATCAGTTTTCCGGTACAGAGAGAAGCACGGCGGATTAGTTTTATCTTTCACTCTTTATTCATGTGATTTTGAAAAAGATACTTCTAGGACTAACCTGCTCGAATCCTCCTTTGTTGCGAACTGCTATGTACAGTCGATGCAGATCCACATTTTGCTTTGACACCTGCAATAACATCACCAAACTGAGCAAGTTTATTAATTAATTACGTAATTATTTATTTGCAGTGAATACCTGGGGAATCATCGTGATCGGCTCTCCGTGTCTTTCACAGAAATCGACCAGTTTCTCGAAGAATTGGCGACGAGTCGGCATTACTTCAACTGGATTGGCCGGAGTCACAGGGCCCACCTAGAATAAAGGCACGTAAACACTGAGAGAACACAATTGTGAGCAAAAATATCCCTGATATAGACAAAAAATCAGTCTTGATTTGGATTGAAAAATAGATAACATACCAATCTGTCCACAATGGGTATCTCTTTCGCTGCGGGAGGAGCTGCAGGTACGATACCGACGAAGCGAGAGGCGGGTGGTACTTGAATGAGACAATCAAGTGATAAAGTGATAAAGTGGTTTCAATGGAGGTTTGGCAGGGATGAGTGCTCAAGAATGCTGTGCGTGAATTGGATGAGAAAAACATACCGGTGTTCATCTCGTAGTAAGGAGGACCTGCACGTACGATACCACCGAAGCGAGTGGCAGATGGAGCTTGAATGAGACAATTATTGATCAAGCGGTACAGGGGTTTCGATGGAGGTTTTTCAAGGATGAGTGCTCTAGAACACTGCGCGGCAATTGGACGAGTGAGGGAAAAATACCGTCGTTCTCCGCTGGGTAAGGCGGGACGCCGCGATGCACGATACCGCCGAATCGAATGGCAGTTGGAACTTCGATTGGTGCTTCTGATTGGGGCTTCTCCTTGATGCGGCGATTTTGGAACCACGTCTTCACCTGGATATTTACGTTTCTCTCACCTTCACTTGTTGTGAAGTGATTTTTCAAGTAATATACCTGTTTTTCGGTGAGACCGAGCTTAGCAGCAAGCTCCAGCCTCGCGATTCCGCCCTGGTAGGGGTTCTGAGAGAATTTCTCCTCCAGTACTGCCTTCTGAAGAAGAATTAGTCAAGTGTGCATTTACAACCGTCGATAATTATTCAGTCCTGGAAATTAGCAAAGGTAGATTAAATTACCTTCTTAGGAGTGATGATTCTCGACTTCTCTAGTTCTCGCATCGCTGATCTCTTCTGATCTTCGGATTGTTGCATTTGAATCTCGAAGTTGATCCGGTCGGTGTATTGTTGTAGAGTGCTCTGGAATTTGATTGGTTTTATTCTATAAAATTCAATCTCCCAGGGGAGATATAATTTTATAACTTTCAGGATGTCAAAAATATAGGCTCTGAATCGACTCCTGACATCGAACCAAATAAGTTATAATATGATGCACCCCCAAATCGCAGAATGGGCTTAGATTCTTCGCACAAGCTACTCTACACTTCACGGTGAGAAGTTACTCATATAAATACGGTAGCTCAATTCGTATTCCTGATCTATCATCAATGCTCCCCTCCCCTAACCCTTCCAACCTCATTGAGCAGCAGATGCATTGCCTCAGTGACACTGGCAGTCTCAGCGAGAGCCTGGATGGCTGCCTCCCGCTCGAAGCCAATGTCCATCAGTCGACACACATCCCTTTCCTCTGCATCCGTCAGCGAGCCAGCGACTGTAAAGATCAAAGATCATCCAAATACTCCTCCGGTTTTACGGTAATGGCAAAATCATCGGCTCAATAGATTTCTTTCTTTGCACTCACCCTTCTTCTTCTGTTCCTCCTCATTAAGTCTCATCTCCAACTTCTTGTTAAGCACTGCACGACGATTCTCGAACCATTGCTGAACCTTCAAAGCGTATAGTGTTATCAATGCTGTCAAGTCCCACTGCTAGTGATAAAACATCTACTGTGAGAACAGAAAGCGTAACAAAATGGTGTGCAGAAATAGTAATAATAAGCGGAACGAAAAAATATTCGAATGAAAATTATTTTTTCGAATGAGGCCGTTTGCGTTAGGATCAACAAGGCCACAACAGGGGACTGGAACAGCTAAAAATTCCGATAGGCTCAAAAGTTCGCCCTAGGGGTAACTTTCGATTCTGAATCGATTGGTGGAGCCCGATTTTCGATCGGAGCCTTCTGAATCACAGTACGGCACGACGTCAATTTGGCCAAAATCCGTTTCTGCGATAAAATCTGGTCCGGGAAGGGCGAAATTGGCCGAAATCTCGCATACCCGACCAGAATTGTATTCTCAACAAAATGAAAGTTTGAGCGAGGCTCTATCTTTTTTCGTTATCGAGAAAAAGTCGATTTTTGACCGAAGAAGTTACACTCGAAAACCCACTAACACAAGATAGAGCAAGTTTTCCTGATCATTTTGGTATATGGGGTGAAGGGATTCATCTCTGCCATAGTGGTTTCCCATCGGTTTTAGTGTCGCCGACTCGCGTTTTTGGCGGGTTTTTGAGTATAACTTTTTTGTTTCGTTTTTTTTATGATCTCTCACATAAAAATTGGGTTTCTACATGGAAAAATACATTAGAAACTCCTATAATCATGTGTTTTTGAAAATATGACTTTTTCGACCCCTGACGTCGCCGTTGAGGTCGATTTTCGGGTGAAAATTTTATTTCACTCGAAAATACATCAATATAGGAGTTTCTAATGTATTTTTGCACGTAAAAACCGAATGTGCGAGGTCATAAAAATACGAAACAAATTAGTTATACTCAAAAAAACCGCCAAAAACGTGAATTGTCGACACTAAAACCGATGGGAAACCGCTATGGCAGAGATGAATTCCTTCACCCCATATACCAAAATGATCAGGAGAACTTGCTCTATCTTGTGTTAGTGGGTTTCCGAGTGTAACTTCTTCGGTCAAAAATCGTCTTTTTCTCGATAACGTAAAAACATAGAGCCTCGCTCAAAGTTTCATTTGGTAGAGAATGAAATTCTGGTCGAGTATGCAAGATTTCGGCCAATTTCGCCCTTCCCGGACCAGATTTTATCGCAGAAACTGATTTTGGCCAAATTGACTTCGTGCCGTACCGGGATTCAGAAGGCTCAGATCGAAAATCGGGCTCCACCAGTCGATTCAGAATCGAAAGTTACTCCCAGGGCCAACTTTTTTTTTTTTAGCCTATGTCATATTTTACCTGTTCCCGGCCCTTGTTGATCCTAACGCGAACGGCCTCATATATGCGGCATATCAATACTACTTTACCGGGAAATAGGGCACACCATTTTGCTACGAATCCTGTTCTCACAATATCAGCTATTGTAGTTTGACTTGCTCTATCTACCTGATTTTCAGTGAGCGAGAGTTTCTCGGTCAGCTCAATTCTCGCCACGAAATCCGGGTAGTGTGTCCGAGCGAACGTTTTCTCCATCGCTGCCTCCTGAATGGACGCGATGAAAAACCATATCTAAGTGCTCAGGAGAGCTCAGATTGAGGATACGTCTTTCAGTGGTTGAGATGAAGCGCCAACCTGCGCCGGAGAGAGACGAAGCAGTTTCTCAGCATTAGGATTGGGCTCTGCAGCAGAGGCGACAGGCTCGAGTCGCAGAGCTGCAACTGCAGCCTCGACTCCCGAAGGAGCTGCAGCAGCTGCAGGTTTGATCCGCTGTGCTGCAGTGGCTGCAGTGAGCGTGCGGATCTCGACGACGAGATTGACGCACGGAGGCTTCGTCTCCCTGAAAGCACATGTTTTATCATCACGTAAGTCACTAATGTTGCCGGATCTAACAGTTATTCTCTCCATTTCTCTATGTATCTCTGACCGCTGAGATAGCATTTATGCAGAATGGATAGAGTACTATTCGATCCGGAAATACTACATATAAGTCTCCCCGTGAATAGTTTCTTTCAATTCATTCGGTAGCTCTAGTCATTCAGCAGACTATCACGCCGGTCAGAGTGACGAGAGAGCGTGCGGAATGATGAGTCCAATCCATCCCTCATCCATTCCAAATCCATCCCAATCCCTCCTCTCTCACCTCTTCCTCGTGACCATCGCATAGTCTATGGCGGCCGCTAGATCGTCCGCTGTCTCCAGAACGATTTGGGAATCGTCATCTGGAAGGGAAATTTGTTTATTTAAAAATTTAATTATTTATTATTCTTCACTGATGGTGCTTCAACAACATGATGTAGGATCATAACTGATCAACAGAAGATTCATTATGGATATCCCATGAAAACGTATTAAAAACTCGAAGCATTACGCTCCCCCTGATAGATACCGCGACAACCACAAGCACTGCTACTCCGGTCCAAGAAGGTGGTCTTGGCAATGATCCAAAATCAGCTGCCGTGGCAAGGTCGCTCTCCCTCTCTCAATTGCGCGTCCTATCTCGCCCTTCCCTCGCTCTCTGCTTGTTCCCACTACTAGCAAACAATACAACGTGTCAATATCGTATACAGTCAGGATCTGTGCGCAGTTGCTTAAAGATCAGGCGTGCAGGGCCGAGTGTTATCACCGGGCGCGCTAGGTCTCTCCCTCAACATTGAAAATATACACGTCGATGTCTTTCCCTCCTGCATAGCGCTAGTGCGAAGGGACTGGCAGAGTAGCAGAGATAGCTAGAGACATGTGACCTGACTATCTACTAGTCCTGCCTAGTCCACCCCATTCTACACACTATTTGGTGTCTCTGACGGGTGAAAGAGTGTATACAAAGGACTGCAACCTTTTCGATCCGGCTCCACAACAATCTCCCTCCACTCACCCTTCCAGAACAGATCGAAGACGTCCTCGTCGACGATGGAATCTACCTTGGCGTTGAAGGCTAGGAAGAGCTCGTCGTCACGGAGAGTCGAGGCGAATCTGAAGAAGAATATTGATTGTTGAGGCTTAAGATGAGTGCTTAGTAGTCACACTCTCTTGTCACTCGGACCGGCAAGGGAGTGTGCAGAATAGAGAGAGTATTACTAATGTTTAGAGACAGTACCGATGTGTCTGTCCATTGTAGTCAAGCTTGAAGTTCACCCGGTTGGTCATGATCCTGCAATAAGCCAAGTTTTAAGAAGAAATAGGGGTTTTAAAAGGTGAAAGACTAGTATGGCGGAGTGGTAAGCAAGTAAACAACAACGGTGCGCGCTCTCTCCAAGGCGAAACACCCTCGCCCTCCTAGTCATGTGATATGAGCGATTTGCAACCAAAAGAAATGGAGGAAAGCGAGAGACGGCTCCACCTCCCTGTTAGAGAAACCGAGGGACGAATGACCCGTGACTATCTACTCTGTCTGCCAATGTGGGTGGCGTGGGGAGAGGGGAGGAGAGGGTAAGAGAGGCGGGGGGAGGAGAGAGGCACCCAATCGATCTGGGACGCTCTTTGGTCGAGAGTGAGGGAGAGAGTGAGGAGAGAGAGGCAAGGAGACCCACTGGCCGATTTACCCAGAGGGGATGCCGTAAATAGTCTGGTCAATCAATAGGTATTCGAATCTGGGAGAAAGAAAAATTAGCAAAAAGGGAGTCGTTATTGAAAAAAGAAGTCTTTTCATTTGAACGTGCACCCACGGAAAAAAAGTGAAACATCGGAAACAAATTTGACTATAACATAATGAACACCCTATCGGTTATCTTATCAACTGTATGCTATTCAAACATCGATTGAAAATTCAGCACATGCATCAATCGGCCAGAGTAAAGATTTGTAGAACATTTTGTTCAATCACTTATCCATTAAATTTTCTGCCGTCGACAATACCGACTCATTAGTTCAATGGGTGATTATAGCAATTAGTGTTGGCGATTCGGCCTGTCACCTCGAAAATGTGATTCAATTCAGATGCAACCACTCATTCCATGTTCAAGATAGAAGTGCAGTAGGGATCCAGTTCAGCTGTGAGAGTCATGGGTCAATATGCACTGGGGAAGAATCGAGCACTACTCGCAAACGTCCGACTATTCATGGTTATCACATTCTTTAGTATGGCATATATAACGGTTGCTTCGCAGGAGATGAATCTCGATGTGAATGAAAGTGAAAATTTTCGAAAAAATCAGATTTATTCCCGAAAAATTTATAGTTCACGGCGAATCGTCTGCAAAATTACTACTGCTTTATCGAGAAGCTCGAGTGTTGGACTCTTTGATTTTGAAGAGACATTGGTGCTCGATCTATTCTAGAGCAAGATATCGGCCTTCGAAAAAGAAAATGAAACTACTCGCAAACGTCCGTACTATTACTACGTACGCAAACGTACTATTCAATAGTCGGTATTCATAATCAATGAGATGTCGCTGGTATCCAATGTTCTACTCGCCAAAATCAACATACGGCTTCATGTTAGACACGAGATAATCCTGATCGCAATATGCTCTTTTTTTTCAGGAAATATTTTCTTCCAATGAGGAATTCGGAGGTCGCAATTTGGTCCTTCTCGGTGATTTAATGCAGCTCCCGCCAGTTCGAGCATTGAAAATCACAATTCGTGTATCATCGATTCGGATTCGGGAAATAATCGGATTTCAATGGAGGAAGCTGCACTCCATTACGTCAACAAGCAAACTGCAAGTGTGGTGGAGGAAGGAGATCCGACCATTTTGGCACTCTTCGCAACGAATTCTGAAGTGGACACCTTCAACCAATTCGTTATGACAACTCGAGCGCTGGAGGTGAGATGATTTCACTAGAAATAAACCCTCGGATTTGTTCAATTTCAGATCATCTCAATTCCGACGAGTGATTCCACATCGATCATATCTCGTGGAACGAAGGATAGTGATCGTCGATCCGTATCCAGGCCTTATCAATCAGTGGAAAACGATCTGGTTGATTCGGCGGAAGTTGCAGAAAGGAGGAAGAAATTCACCAAGAAAATACTGGGGGAAACACGCCTTCGCTGATAACGAGGATGATTCGAATCTGTGTTTGCTGCCAGATACACTGAAGAGATTCGACGCTTTCGATGGCATTTCCGACAGTATCATGAACGCATTGATTGATGAAGTGAGGAAGTGTACTGAAACTTGTGATAATTAGACTATTTTCAGCGATTTCGTGAATCAACCTGATGATGTAATGAGTCATTGTAGCCATCGAGTAAACGAAGATCCCGATGATTTTGGAGGTTAAAGAAGGAGTGGCACGAATATTTACTCGCCCAAACTGACAACGTGAGAGTGTAGAGAACGCTCACCCGATCAGAAATCCTTCTTGTCCGATGTGTCAAAAACGCTTCCCAAGCCAACTAGTGAATTTACAAGTTTCCCTGATCGCTCAGGCAATATTGAGCATACTGTAGGATTTTCTCCATTGATTGATTCATGGTAACGATCGGAAAAGAATGAAGAAACAACCGGCATAGGGCGGGAGTCGAACCACCAACCTTCCGTTCTTGAGACACGCTCACATCCAAAGAGCTATGAGAGCTGTTGGATGGAGGATTATGCAGGCTGCCTATCATTAGCGCGCACTAGCCACAACAAAAAAGAGCTGCACCTAACTCTACTTGATAATTATGAAGGATAAAACGAGTGAGGAATAATAGACAACAAATCTAGAGTGCAAATGAATTGGTCAACAATAGGCAAACAAAGCGACTGATGTTATGGAAGATCGGATCGGTTTTAAACCGCTCCTCTTTCCCCCTGGTCCGGGGATCTACAGTAGTGCCTAATTGTCTACAAAATGAAATTTTGTGGGAGGCTCTAGTACGATTCGTTTTCGAGAAAAATTTGCAAGAAATTCAGCGACTAGAAACCCCGAAGCCATTCTTGAGATAGATATTTGGCTAGTTAGTTGTTGAAAGAGCGGGATATGTTTGGTTTGGCATACGATTAGCTACGATCGATTAGATCACATTATTCTCTTTTTAAAAATTAAAAGCAGTGATAAATAACTGCCACCGATAAATGGGATGATCCTATTTAATTCATCTAAACTAAAGTTCATCCAACACGAAAAGAAAATGCCACAGGGTATGAGGAAAGTAAAAAAAGAGAAAATGCAATGAAAGCGAGATAGTGTAATAAATCGAGAGAGGGAGAGATAGCGATAAAATGGCATCCGTTCTCATCACACATCGGAAGCACCCAATCTACGCATTGCTATATAAGTATTACGCACACCAAAAGAGTCACTCTTCATTATTTGTATATGACAATATTCCTTTCTATTCTGCATCAATAAGTGTACCATCATTTATATTTTCGTATTGACGTATCAAGCAAATCCCTATTCATACGTTGTGATTCCTCTCATATTTGAATAATCACAACAATTTCACACGTCAGTCTCTACATAGTCTCGTAGAAGTTTTTTCCACCACTCAGTTTAATTTTTCCTGTCTAGAAATATTAGACTGTAATATTTCTAGACAGGTTTCTTAATCATAATTGATAGATCTGTGCTTCATTATAGTTTCTTCTATTTATGGAATATACGTAATCATGAAAACCGCTAAATCTAATTTCCATCAGGTCAAAGAAGATGAACTTTCTGGAACTTCCAATCGAATTGGTGGACAGCGTTTTCCAGATAATGGATGAGAAAAGTCTCCGGACAATGAGAGAGGTAATCAGAAAAAATGAATCAATTCAGAGCCAGTTTTAAAATTTTATATTTTATAAAATAAATATATAAATATATTCTTTATCGTTCAGGTCTGTCAGCTCACGAAGCAAATGGCTGAAGCGACTATACTCAATCGCACTGATATCTCTGTGACTACGGCTCTCGTACTAACCGCACAGGCTTTCGATTTCAGAAATAATTTTTTGATAAATAAAATATATTCAGGATGATGACTATATTGAAATCGAGTTCAAATTGGAGCACGCAAATACAGCGAATATGCCTCTTCTATCTAAACTCTTTTTTGTAGCCGCGATGAACTATCTACAATTCTATTCTATTCTATGTACATTTTTTCTAAGAAAAAAACGAAAAAAAGTTTAACAATTAATGAACTTTTGTCAGTGAAATAACATAAATCCGGTTTAATTTCAGAACATGATACTTGATATCTCTTCGAGAAATACAGCCGCGTTCTTCGAAAGTCTGACTCCACTTATGAGCAGAGTTCATTTCATTTCTAAGTTCATTTCTTCATCTAAACCCACTAACACACGAAATATTCTTCGGCTCTGGCTCTCAAGATTCTACGCAGAGAATGTTCTTATCTAGATATGTTCAATGCATTTCTCGATCTTCCCATCGACCAAGCTATCGTCCTCAAAAATGTAAGTATATGCTTTCAGATCAAGCTAAACAACCACAATATTGCAGAACCTATACACTGAACTGGGCGAAAAAGTGTGCTACTTCAGTGCAAGAACTTCAAAGGACGAGGACTTCAACTTCAGTGCAAGAACTTCAAAGGACTAGCATGTTTGATCCATCAACAAATTATGGCATTCAAGTTATCGAACACAATAACTCCCGCGATAGAAACAATATCATTGAAGTCGGACATGTAGGAGTGAAGGAGAGATATTGGAACCTCAAATAAATCTCAATCACAGCTCGGGAAAATCCAGAAGTTCATCAATTGTTCATTCGATTATCTTACATGTCCATTTATGAATTTAAAAAAAAATAAACTTGCCCAATAAACTACGTCAGAATGTATAGACCATCCGAAAGGTCTAGTAATATAATCGGGAACGAATCGGTTTTTGTTCTCTCCATACTGGGGATGGTCTCGGCAGACGCGCCGCCACGTATCCCGGTTGGTGAATCAGTGATATTCCTTGAAGTTTTTGTGGATTATTATTTATTCGCCCACATCAGACTCCCGATGGGTGCCCGATTAGCATAATTAGCACAACACTTCAGCGAATATCACTGATTCGCTGACCGGGAAACGTAACGGCGCCTAATAGGCCGAGTTGCCAACACTATTAGAAACTCAAAAATTGAGCTTCACTTTAATATTCGCGCAATAAGATAAGTAGAGCATTGTTAGAACTTGCATATAAGTGAAAGTGCGAGTGCAAAGTATCTTTAGTGCAATCAAGTACACTTCATCAGTCATAATCGCAACAAAAACATCTTCAAATTATTTATTCTCATTGAAATTCAGAACATTACGCGTTAGGTAACAGATAAAACCAGTAATAATAGCAGTGAAGCCTGTTGAACCCGGATGGAGTCTCGGGATTCAAAATTACGAGATAAAACTTCAAGGGATATGATTGTTTCGATTATAAGCAGATGATACGTTCAGTAATGGTAAGAAATGCACAGATACAGGAAAATATAAACCGAGTAAAACAGAGTATTGTAGAAAAATCGTCAACTAACATATGGACAACACACGTAATCTACAGCAAGAAAATCGGTAATTACGGTAGGAGAGATAATTACGGTCGGTAATCGGCGATTTCTCAGCCGCGCGCGTTCTTGACCAGCGATTCGTCCGGCGAGCGATCAGGGGAAGTGGAGGGCAACTGGAATGTAGCACATTGATGGATTTAATTTTCTAATACCGTAATCCATGAGAGTTACTGTATTCAATCGATAATATCTCACCATCGACATCGGGAGTGTCTCCTGAACGGAGGGAGGATCGACGCTGACAGTGATCGAGCCCAGCTGGAGAGAGAGGTTTATTGATTTGATAGGCGGAGAATTCATTGACAACACTCCTGCACTCACTCAATGAACGTAACTGGTGAAACATGAAACTGAAATGCGACCATCGTCGAGTCTCGTTTCATTTAAATTGCTTTAAATTGATATCCCAGTGAAACAAGAAACACCAAAGTTATGAATGATTATTTCCGCTACGTAAATTCTCCTACTGCGTTGTTTCTTTCTCATTTTCTTACTATTTGCATAAGGTAGATCACACTACCGTAACCCTTCCCTCCCCTACCTTCAACTCCTCCTCTCCTCCCTCCATCTGTCCCACGGGCTCGAATCGAGACGGGATTCGTGCTACTCGCTTCTTTCCCATCATCTTCTCTCCTCCATTCTTCTTGTCCTGTGCATCCTGATGGTTATAAATTATTAAATATAATATTGTTTGAAATAAGAAAGAAGCAAATATTTCAAACTCATAATAAATCATACAATTATCAGCATTTAAGGGGCATTTTGAGAAACACGCAACATCATTATCATAAGCATTTTTCTGTTCCTCATTATCAAACCTTAGTTCAATTATGATATCTATCCAATAAGAACACCGTACTTTTTTCACCTCCCTTCGTTGCGTTCACTATTTCGGGTATCTGACAGGTAAGGAGTGTGCAGAATGGAGAGAGCCAAAAGCGGAATTCCATCCTTAATCACAAACTTGGATGATTTGTGTTTCTTCCTCCTTCTTCATTTTGTGCTCCGATCGCCTCTCATCGATGTTGAAAACTGAAATTTAGAACATCATTTATTTTACCAAATTGTATGAGAGATAAATGGGAAAATACGGATAATATTATTAAAGTGTTTGATAACGAGCGCTCAACAATCCAATCTATTGTAAGATTCAAAGGCTCAGCAACGGTAATACGGTGTTTAGTGTACTATCGTTACAAATTCGGAACAAATAAATAGCTACAGCTTCATTCAATCTTTCTAAATTTTTGGTCTTTCTTCTGAGTATTCATGGTCAAAATGGGCATTGAATAAGAGCAAAGTCGAAACCCTAAACGTCATAGTAAAAGTATCGATTTTACAGGCAGTACTCGTGGAACGGTTTATCTCCTCATAATACATATCATTGACCTACCGTAACCCATCATCAGTATTCCTTCCGTAACCTCTTCCACTCGGGAACTCACTATCAGCCAGAGTGTTCGTCTCATCTCTATTCGACTCTCCATCCTTTCCTTCCTTCTTCTTCTCTTTCTCAGCTCTGCGATACAATCTTTGATCTTTGGAATGTGTGATATTTCCTCTTGACATATATTCGAAACACGCTTCTCACAAGTTTCCAATTTTGTTTCCGAAAAGTGTTTCTACTTCTATTTAGTGAACTGGTTGTTGAATTACTACGTCTCCACAATTGTGAACTTCGAAAGCATATTAAAGTACCGTATTTTTGTCTCCATTTTGCACACTCTCTAACTGGTCAGAGGACACGAGAAAGTGAGCGAAATGAAGAAACATAATCCAAACACTCTCCTCTCACCTCCTGCACATCACTTTCACCGTCCTCTTCTTTACTGCAGGCGGGGGCTGGTCTACCGTCGTGGCTGCAGCATCTGCAGCTGCTCCCATCTCCTTCTCTGCAGCAGCTGCTCCCGTCTCCCTCTCAGCAGCAGCTGCAGCAACTGCGACAGTTGCCTCGACCCGATCCTGCTTGCTGTCCGACTCCTCGTCTTCCATCGCAGCAAGCGATTGCTGAGAAGGTTCGCGGGATTATGAAAGTATTAGGTTGATTCATAAGTCTGCCGATTTCGGACCTAAGGTTTGAGCTCAATTATTTTTCTCGTCCCTAAACCCTAACACCGATCCTCGCAGTATTATATGGGAGTATGTTCCACTCATACAACAACAGGTTCAAATTTGGCGCCGCTCGCTAAGTATGGGAGAAATCAATGTCTCAATTACTCAGACTTTTTCATAAATTTTTAGAATATTTTCGGAATAGCTGTTCTTTGCATGGAAATTTTTCTGTGGATCGAAATGGTGTTTGACGAGAAGCCCACAACATGCTCTCTATAATAGCAGAAGCGGAATGGTGCTCGATTCAAAATGTTCGTATTACATTCCCATGAACAAGGGCTTCTCGAAAAAATCAGTTTTCACTTGTGCAAATTTCGTTCTTCAACGATCCCATAGACAGACCTGAACACAAGTGCGCTTCATCCAGGTACCATGGGGCTATGTGAACACTATATCGGTTTTAGCCTGGTTTTTCTCCTTTTTCCGAAATGAGAGATTTCTTGAAATTTTAATTTCGGCAAAAACATCAAAAAACGTGATCTTAGAGGTTATCATTCACACCCTGCTCCACAAAAAGTAGAGATCTCAATATTCTGTCTTTTCAGTGAATGATAGGGTAAGGGTTACTCAATCATTTAACCACAAAAGATCAGGCTTTCAATGTACAAGAGAAACGGAGAATCGTCAAATGTGCCAATTTCGATGCTCGAATTTCGATATCTATGATCTGACCATAGCAGCTCCTACGAGTATAGAGATATTCTTTCACAAATTTAAATGCAAACAAAGTAGGATATGCACTTCACAGTCCACCATAATTGGGGTGTTTAGGTTGATCGACACGAATACGTGGCGACAGAATCTGTTTTCGACCAGATACAGCTGAGCCAACTACCGAATTAGGCGCCTATCTCTAGTAGGCATTTAATGGCATCATATTGGTAATAGTTTAGTAATGTCATATAACCTTCGTACTTCACGCCTGTGTTATTGGTTTGACCATTTCTTCGTTCACCATTGCATGCCAACCCAAAAAAATGGCCGGGTGATTGTCGGTTGCGCAGAGTTTGATCAATCGCTGTGCCCGCCTTGCTGATCGCATAGATCTGAGATAGTGTGCGCTACAGAGGGTTGAAAGACCTCATCCACTGTGAAAGGACCTATGTTGATACGTCGAATAGGAAATGAGAAAGAGGTCAAAACTTTCATGTGTAAAAATCGGCAAAGACTTATGAATCAACCTGATATTAGAATCGGAGAAACTTCGATCGTCAAATATTCCACGAGTATTCTCCTGATTCGCCTCAAGTGCAAGACCATGACCTATTCCAATCCCTCTTTCCCATGATGGCTCAATCGTTCCTAGATTTCAAAATCCGGAAAACGGTCTCTCCATTCTGCACACTCCCGCGACAATCGATCGAGAAATGACACGTATCTCGACCTCTATTCTCCCCTTCTCCCCTCACCTTTCTCCTCCATTCCTCTGCCTTCCTCTTCCATTCCTTCCTCACAACAGGCTTCTTTCTCATCATCACCTTCACTTCTTCATATTCGGGATTCTCCCCGCGTGGCATCGATTTCATCATGATCCACTGAATTATTTAATTAATTAATTAATTTAAAAAATAAAAATCTCAGCAAGTAATAGTAACCACGTACGTGGCTGCAGTAACCACGTAACAACGGTCTTGTTAATTTTCCTATTAGAAACATTCGATATTCTCAGCAACAGTCCCATAATCAAACTGAACAAAATGGATTTGCTTGAACAGAAAATCAGCTGGTAAATTCTTTAGTTTTAATTTTTATCGAGCAACATTCGTAATGATCAGTAAAGCTCAAAACAAAGTAACCTGAAATCCCGGAAAGCACTGAAGGCATAAAATTAACATTTAAATATGACCTGTTCAATTGGAATGTCGAGTGCCTTCGTGATTCTTCTCACGATCTTCACTTCCTCCATTTCCACCTACAATTAATTTATTTAATTTGAAAATAAAATTATTCACAAAAACCACCGACTTTAATGTTTCCAAAATTGTATTTGCTCAAATATTTTTGTAGTGATATCAAGGACCGGAATATAGAACCACACATTACGGGTCATACGAAACCGCGCATCAATCGATTACAGTATCCCTATCGGTAGGTCACCAACCTCTCCTTCCTCTTCCTTCTTCGGTTCTGCCTCATCACCCGTTGATTCCCAGTAGCTGTCATCCTGAAATTATCGATTTTTCTCCAATTCACGGATTTACGTCACTCAGCAAAAATAATTAGTTCAGACTGATAAATTCTAGATTTGTAAGGTTGCAACATCGATGGGCTCATCAAAACATGATCCATTTTGCACGATTGCAGTATTCAGTGACCTACCGATCCATCCCTCTTTCTCTTCCTCTTCATTCCTTCTTCCTCCCTCTCCTCATCACGACCTCTTTCATTACAGGTAGGCGAGACGATCGTGATCTGTAATCGATGGAATGTCCATTCCAAATCCATTCCTCCCTCAAATCACCATGTGAACGTGATTTCACATTGAAATCTGTCATACTTTCAATATACCTCACTATGGATATCGTTTTCGTTGTCAGGTCACCCTATTCTACACTTTTCATTCTCTGTTCGAGAGTGTGTGCAGAATGGAAAGAGTAAAAACTGACACAAAATATTTTTTTTAGAAAATAAACAAAATAACATACATTTTCCCCGGCGCACAGAACTTTTCTGGGATCGAATAGTTCGACAGTCTTTCCCTCTGGCGAACGAACTTGACGTGACGCGATCGACTCTCCCCTGATGAAAAATGGGTTTAAGCTACAAATAAAATCATAATAAATACCCTAATTCAAAGAGGCGAAACGTGGTCTCACATGATCTTCTTCATCACTTCTTCATTCTCTTCTTTCGCGGCTTGCTCCTCTTCATTCTGCATGATCCATGCCGCCTCCTCGTTGCGCAGCAACTCCTGTCGAATATTCAATTTAAAATATATTTTAAAAATGTATTTATTTGATCAATCTACACCTCAAAAACTCAGTTTACTCCGTATATCCATTATTTTACACACAAATAATGGCTGGCATAGCTTGGAAAATATGTATCAGTCAGAGAAATAATACAACAAATATCTCCATTTGACTCACGAGATACTTGACAGTAGTCTCGTTGGTTCCCATCAAAATGAACGCCTCAGCATCTTTGCCCATGGTGAAGAGCTGCTGCACTTTTATCTGAAATCATTTAAACCAATTAAATACCGTTAAATTATTTTCATGTGTAAAATAGAGAAGGATCAAGTGAATTTAAGATGCAGAACGTTATTAAAAAATCCCAGAATCAAGTTTCACCATTAATTGCCTCAAAAATGTATCAATAATTAATTTTAATGGGGAGCAAAACAAATAAGAATAAAATAAATATTTTAGAAACTGACCGCGTTGTTGGCGATATCCTTCTCACATCTTCTCATCTTCCATTTTCGATTCTCATGTGGATCTGACGGAGGAACACCATTGGATTTCTGCAAATAGCATTGTTATACTGTAACTACCGTAACCCGCTCTCCTTCTACAGTACCCAATGATTCAAAACTACCGTAACTTCTCCTTCCTGCCTACCATAACCTCTCGCCATCCATCAACAGTACCTCTTCCGCACCCAGTACAGCCAGAGCAGTCCCATTCATCTTCGAATCGAAAAATCCTCCGACCTATAAATGACAATTTTTTTTAATGGATGTAAAATAGAGATGGTGAAGATCAAAAATCATAATAACAATGATATTCAATCACCATGAAATCTTCATCTTCATAATTGCAGTCATTGTTGTAATCCAAGTGATCATCATAGTCATGATATTCATGAGCATCGGCAGCTTCCATTGGCTCATCAGCTGCATCTGAATTAGTGATATCTTCTACTTGGGGTTGGTGATGACAATTCGTCATTGCCTCTCCTCATCTCGAAACGAGCAAGCACGCGAAATGAGGAGAGTCGGATCCCGATTTGCCATCACTACTAGGAGTGTCATCTCGGATCTCTCTCCATTCTGCACACTGTCTACAATTGTACAGAATGGACAATTGAAATCAACATCCCTACCCACTACAATCGTAATCCGTCGATCTCAGATAAAATTGAAAGCCTACAGTACCCCCTACAATAATCTGACTACCGTACCTCCATCTTCCGGATCCTTTCCCAGATTCCCATTCGATCCACCTGAAAACATGATAAATTTTAAACATATTTTTCATCATTGAGTGAGGTTTGAATAGTGATACAAGTAATTTTCATCTGTTCGTCAACAACTTCTGATACCCTAACCCACCTCTGAGTCTCGGTCTCCCCTTGGGCACTTCGATCACCATAATCTCGTCGTCCGATCGATTTTCTTTCTCTACAGTACTCCTCTCCTTGGCTACCGTACTCCTTCCTCCTCCTCCGAACTGATCCAACAGTCGACTGCGACCCGCACCACCCCCTCAATGCGTTCATTATACGGTACCATCCCATCAATATCATCATCTACAGTAATCTTCCCTGGTAACCCTTCACTACCGTACCTCCCAGTCTCTGTCCTCCTCCGCCTGGCACACCCTTCACTGCAGTTTCGTTCGAGGTTCCTGAGAAAATAAATAAGAAGTTATTATGTGTTTGTTAACTGGCTACGTGAGGATAATCGACGCATGTTTTCTCCTCTCAACTATTGGGAATGAAACCCCTAACCATCACGCACCATCAAAATCTAGTATCTCACTTCCTACAAGGCGAAAGTGATGAAGGATCGAAAAGCGCTCTCTGTTCTGCACAACCGCTCACGTATCATGGTTATTCTCTCTATTTTTTTATTACAACCTCCTTCTGAAATCATTAATCACCAAGTTCCGCTCAAATCTTACCTAATTCATAAAAAAAAACGCTTCCTGACATTTCGGCCGTACTGAAGACAAATAATGCCCATTTACACTGCAGCTGAAACTCTATTTCACACAGTGCTGTTAAAAAGTTTCTATCAACAAATCACATAGCACCTAGCAATGCCTATCTTTCACGTAGCTTCACTGAAACCTCCACTCACCCAGTTTCGTCCCTCCTCCTCCGAACACATTGTCGATTCGCGGCTGTTTGACGTCGAAGTCGAGGATCTTCGAGCTACTGGCTCCGCCCCCTTTCGTCGTGGCTCCGCCCCTTTTCTTCTCCGCTCCTCCTCCTTCAGCCTTCTTCTTCTCTGCCTTCTCTCGCTTCTCCGTGAATTCCTTCGGCTCGGCGACTTTCGTGTACTTGCCTACAAATAATGAAGATTTTGAAGAAAAAATTTCAAATCGATAGTGTATATCCTAGTATTTATTATCAATAATAATCAATATTTAGTAGTCGAGATGACAACAGTACATTGCCTCCTCGTTCTCACCCGAACTCTAAGCTATCACTGAAACGCCAAATCTCCAAGACTCGACCTTGAATCTCAAAAATATATCTTCAATAATACCGGATCACCCTACCATATATCCACAAATCCTTACAGTACTCCCACTCATACGTGTCCAAGGCTGATGGCGAGGGGGTTTTTGCGCACAGCCCCAAATACCGTACCTCCACAGGTCCTCTCATGCTCCGCCCACCACAGATCATTCTTGGACGGGGCTCGATTCGATGCCCTCTTCACCCATCCGAAGAAAGGACGACGATCACGGCACGGACCCTCGCAACTACCAAATAATTTAATTTTAAATAATTTGTTTTTTTTAATAAAATATTTTTTTTAGATCATCTCAACTTATTCAAGAATCGCGAAACACCAACTTCCGTCTCGAAATACGAATTTACAGCATTGTCAAGACAATTGTTTGGATTTGTTAGCCAATAACTGTGGAAGTGATTATATTCACTTATAAAGCTCAATCAAGTATGAGCTGTGAAACAGGAAAATCACAGGCTCCATGAATTGGCTAGGCTGCTAACGCGCCTTCCAATATCATTCAAATTTCTCAGCCACTTCACACCCCAACAATGCCACTCCCCCTCACTCATATCTCGTGACAGCGTCACTCAATCACCCAGTCACTCATTGTCACGCCGTCATGCCCCTCGTGACTGACCGCCAATGGTGCTGCTTGTAGACGGCGACCTCAGCGTGGAAGGAGTGGTAGATGGTGATGTGGGTGCCCGCCTCCTTGTTGATCCGATGCATGTGCCACTGAAATGGAGAGGAGGAGGATTACGGTAGCCTACTGAATTGGGAATTAATTTATTTGTTATGATATCATGGCGGCAAAACTGTGTCAGGGAAAGATAACAGGCGCAGGTTATGATAGATAAGAACCAATTGACTCGGTATCTCTGTTCATGCTACCGTATCCGTGCCATCTCCTTACAGTAACCATGGATGTTCTACCGCATCCCTACCGTACCCACTTGGAACTGTGGTCCATGGCCATCTCTGTCGCGATCTCTCACTGTGACGAAGAGGAAGGCGTGGATCATCTCATGCTGAGAAGTGAATTTATTGATTGATTCAAGTATTGCAAAAAAATAAACCGTTTCACTTGTTATTACGAACGGTCCAATCTACTGTGTTTAGCAATCATTAATAAGGGATTCTAGGCTTCAGTGTTTGTATTTAATCAGTGCATTTTGCGTCAGGAGAAAGATCGGGAATATTGGAAAACTAAATAAATAATTAGCGAATATTTTGTTCCGCTCATCATGCCTACTGTATGCTAAACAGTCCATGACTCTAACTAAGTTTTTGAATCTTACAATAAGTAAACAAGAAGAAATCAGCCTTCCCTGATCTCTCAAAATTACTAAAGACGACGTATCACGAACCCGCCTGGTGGCAATAATCACAATATTTTTTTATATGTTCGCTTCTTAAATTTTGAAACATGTCTCAGGTACGAATACGATTGATGAATGAATTTTCTTTGAACCGCCAAATGCCGAGATACAATCGAAGACCATCATGATGCTTGCCTATTACATGTCACTGCATCACGAACCAACCGGGTGACATCAATAATTTCCTTAGCAAAGGTCAAGTTCAACTTCCTCAGTTTATTCCAATTTAAAATGACAATAGACCAATATTCATCCATTAATTAACTTTCGTACTATTTCTACTACATTATTTCACTGACCAGTAGCGTCTCCACCAGATCCTTCCTCGGTCTCAATTTGAGGAGTGGAGTGGAGAGTTTGATGGAGCAGAGACCGGAGCGACCCTCGTAGCAGCAGATACCAGCGCATCTGTAATTTATTTAATTAATAATTAATAAAATATTTTAGAACATTTTCAAAATCATGAAAATTTCCGCCAAGTTACAATTGTGTTTCGTAAAATATTTCTAAGACTCGCTACTTCTATTGTGCTACTATGTCGATTTCCCATTCGCAAAAAAAACTCCCATTCATATTTTATGAACGTCTTCCACCCATTTCCACAGTGTCTTACCACTAGGGATGGTGTTCAACTCTCTTTATTGAGCACACTCTCTCTTCCGTCTGATCGGTGAGAAAGTGTGCAGAATGGAGAGAGTCAACCCCAAAACCACCTCACTACTTCACACCCTCGAACAAAGGGATGGTATTCTCAGTTTATTATTTTTTTCTAAAGTAAGAAACCGCAGTCAGAAATAGCCAATATTTCTCTGAATAGAATCTATATTTTGATCGTCTTCCATTTTCCCCGGAATCGAATTCCAAAACCGCATGGTGAGAAAGACTAATTCACCCAGAATAACTGCCTATCACATTCACAGGGAAAATATGCTTGAAATATCATAAAGTAGTCCGATCGTTCACATATTTTCCACCCCCTTTGTTCTCCCATCTCCTCCTTTTCCTGTTTCCAAATTCTCGCGCCAAATCCAATATTTCGCTTCGTTTTCTGCACGGCACAAGGTGCATTTTCTACTACTACAACATTCTAGAGCTATTCTAAGCCTCTCTTTCATTCATCGTTCAATCCCTCCGTTGACCTACCCCGCCCTCATTTCCTTCTCTTTTCTCCTATCATTCCTTCCCTCCGTCCATTATTTGTTTCCATCCACGCGGATACGCTTGCGAGTCAAAGGGAACGAGACACGGGGTCTTTATCTCCCTCTAGTCTTTTCTCTGCGCTCTCTTCCTTTCACCCACTCTCTCCCCTTCTCTGATCGACTAGAGAACACGGTTAATTCGAGAGAGAATCCCGCTAAATCTCCCTCTTATTCGTTTATGAAAGACAACCAAGTGTCCTTCCAATCCACTTCATTTCATCCAAACATCGCAGATTCCAATTCCCTCCTCAGGTTTTCTAATTTGTCCATTAGGGATGAAAATTCGGCTTTGCCTCTCTCCATTCTGCACACTATCTCGTCAGCCAGAGAAGCGAGAGGGTGTGCAGAATGGAGAGAAACGAGAGTCGAAACGACGTCACTATTGACCATCAGATAGCCTCAACTTCCTCCTATCCTGCATTCTACTCAATTTCGCACGTGTCCACCCTTCTTCTTCTTCTTCTCTATTCGCCCTGCCTCCTCCTTTCTTTCCTCCCTTGCCTCCAAGTTTTCTAGCGCTTGAAAAACACCACGAACCCCGTTATTTTCGCAGAACCAGCGCTCAAATTTCGTCCAACCACCAAGTTTCGCAAGCGATAATCATCTATCTATTCAGTGATATCCTCCTGATAGTGATGTGTGATAACGATGATATGAACGGTACTAACACTCCCAGCCCCGTCCATTCATTTCACTCATTGAAACCTCGTTTTCGCATGACACTTTTCTAGCCTTCTCGACTGCCAAATCTCTCCTAGAGTGTAGTGAGATGATGAGTAGGGATGTCAAAATGACAAACAACTCTCTTCATTCAGCACTGTCTCGTCACTCGAGTGGTCGAGAGTAGTGATGTCGTTTCGGTAGTAGGCTCATATCTCGCTTCAAACTCATCGGAGAGCCATGGGAGAATGGGAGTGTCCCCCCACCTCCCATGCTCGGATTAACAAATTTAAATTTTCGTCATCTCTACGTTATTTTCACATTTTCGCTAATAACTCGCTTCAAAATCATTGGAGAGCATTGGGAGAAGCACCAATCGACTTCCCATGCAAAGATTTACAAATTTGGTATTTCGTCATCATTACGTAATTTTCACATTTTCGGCCATATCTCGCTTCAAAATCATCGCCTGAGACCAATTCCAGTGCCAATCGAACCCTCTCGGCGAGCTTTACAAAATGATAAAAAATCGTCATCATTTCGCAACATTTCGTCATCTTATATGTCTTTCGTCATTATGTACTTAATATGTCGTTTTTCGCAAGGATGACGAAATGTTGCGAAGTGATGACGAAATTTCTTGATCGTTTTGTAAAGCTCGCCGAGGGGGTTCGATTGATATTGGAATTAGCATCAGGCTTTGAGTTTGAAGCGAGTTATGAGCGAAAATGTGAAAATTACATAGTGATGACGAAATCTCAATTTTGTTAATCCTAGCATGGGAGGTGGGGGGACACTTCTCCCAACGCTCTCCGATGAGTTAGAAGCGAGATATGAGCCTACTACCGAAACGACATCACTAGTCGAGAGTGTGCAGAATGGAGATAGGTGCTCTTCATGAGGCGCAATAGTTTTTCAAAACTTTTCTTTCCTCCGATTATTTACTACTTCTTTCTCTATTCCATTAAATCTCATTGTCAGTCTAGACGTCAATTTGATTGGCAAGGAAAGTCTCCCCTATTTCTTCGTTCCCCTTTTTGCAGTTTTGTGTATTCAGCCGTTACTTGGTGACAGCATATTTCCCCATCACTCCATTTTGACTGCTCCCCCCCCCTATTCTAATCCCCCGACACAGCCTCTCTTTCCCTCCTCAATACCTTCGTTTCCGGGCATTGTTATTCATAACCGAGCCCCTTTTCGCCCTTTCCGGCATCTTGGCTGCGTATTGTGCCGCTATTTTCGACGAGAAGCATTCTCTCATTTTGTCGAATCCCCAGGCGGGAGAGGGTGGAACGGAGCGCATAATTCCCCCTGTGAAATGACTCTGACCCTCCATCCATCTTTCGCTATCTTAGCGGCCAAATGCACTACCATCTTAAATTTTTTCAAAACGGTTATATGTCAACAAAGGATGACATTTTTCGCGCTCTCCATTCACTCCCTCGCCGGTCAGGCAGACGAGAGTGTGCAGAATGCAGCGAGCTAAGACCAGAAACGGAGTCTCTAATTTCTACAAGAAAAAAACTAGCTCGGTTGTTTCCGATTCATCTCCGACTTTTTCTCCTACCTCAACTGAAACCGAAGCCTTTCAAAAGCGATAAAATCTTGGCGAATATCCCCGATTAAGTTCTCATTTCCGATTCCTGGGTCCTAAGGCGAGACTGGTTTCAGACAGATCGATGGAATCGCCCTGCTCCATCAAGTCACTATCACCCGCCATATCCGTCATTACCGTGTGAGCATAGATGTCGTCTGGTTACTGTAGCTTTGTGGTGTACTGTAGCCGATTACGATCGAAAGGAGATGAGCAATGTTTACTGTGAACCCCACTAAAGACGAATCTGCATGTATTTTCCATCCCTTGACCAAAGGCTATCTCTCGTCATAGATCTGTTTCTCTTAACTCCCCCGTTTTCTTCAGAATCTTGGCGCTTGTTTGGCTGACTCAACGGGTAACCATAGTGAATGGACTACCACCAAACCGATAGACCCCCTTTCTCCCCTTCACTCCGCCCTGACACAGTAGGCAGAAGCCCCTACTTCTTCTCAACTCACAGTCAAGACTAACGATACCCGCGCTATCTCCAGTAATATTCAGGTTCCATGCATTCCTAAACCATCCCATTCCCTTCGACTGACCATATCATTGCATCGACAGAACCCTCGTCTCGTGTTTCCTCTAGGGATCGGCGAATGATACCCAATTATCCCCCCTTGGAACCCTCCCTCTTGCCTCATTCAATCCTATTTCTCACGCGATCCTTACTCTTTGCGGGAAACCACATCCATCCTTTATCAAATTGCCAATCACTATCCGCTCTCATTAGCTATC
Source organism: Pristionchus entomophagus (assembly GCA_036245825.1). Taxonomy (NCBI): domain Eukaryota; kingdom Metazoa; phylum Nematoda; class Chromadorea; order Rhabditida; family Neodiplogasteridae; genus Pristionchus; species Pristionchus entomophagus. Next base: position 13,578,072 of record BTSX01000001.1, read on the forward strand.
CAGAGCAAGAGTCAGTGGTGATTCATAGATTGCAAATCAATGAATGATTGAAATACATAGTCAATCTGCGTAGTTAAATAGGTGTTGGAACGCGGGATCACCTGGTGGCCCCGATTCCACAGACTGAGGGGGTAGAGTGTACCCAACACATGTTCGCTTCACACCCTAAGGCCACGAGACCCAGCGAGAGGGCAAGAGAGGGAGGAAGTGGAAGGCATTCAGATGACTTCACTCTAGAACTCGATTGTCCCATTGATCGTCCCCCAATAGTCTATCGTCTCAATAAATATTCTGATAGTTTCGGAACGCCAACCCTTTTTCCATTCCAATCAGCTGATGCGTTCCAAATTTCCGCAAATCCACCCCCTCTGCATCTGCTTCTTTACACTAGACGCGCAGCTTTTAGTGCTCAGAACGTGCTTTTCTCGTTGTTTTATCGTCGTGGTGTGCCCCGTTCATAGTTTTCCCAAACGTCGCCATAAAGGATGCACATACGTCGTCATTCGCGGACTCCACTTCACCTCGCAGGCTGCGAGTTTCCCGTCGAAGAACCGAGTGTCGAACTGGCAGAAGAGAGCGTGCACATCGGGAGTCGGATCGATAAGCTCGTACGACGGATCCACCAGGCTGCCCATCGTGTCAAGGTATACTGTAATCAATCGATTAGTGAGGTGAGCCGGATACTGTAATCACACAATCAGCCTATACTGTAACAATGAAAATCGGAAGCAATAAACAGGGTGATAGAACATAGGATAAAGTAATTGGGAAATTCGTGTGAGTTTCGTGGAAATAAATAATGGAAACCTGTTGAGAATGCGGCTCGTCGATTGGTGGAGTATCGTCCGCCTTCTCCCAAATTGTCTACGTCGTCGATGAGACAGTCGATGAGCGCCGTCAGAAGACTCGGACGCCGTCCACGACGTCACGAGCACCTGCAGTACACGTCACTCGTCGAGGACGACCATCTAGCCGAGACATACATGAACTAATCGCTGCGGAAAAGACCATTCACATTCCCATTTTGCACACTGGTCAACTCAACTCTACGCATAACCACGTGTGTCACCAAGTTGTTGCCTATATTTGTGGGTTATTGGAGAGCATAAAGATATTAGCGAAAGGACTAGCGAACACGATACAGGATAATTGAAGAATAAAACAAAAAAGTTTAAATTTCCGCGAAAACACGATTATTCCGGAAAATCTAGTAGCCGGAAAAAGCCCCGTTTGAATATTCTACTTACAGTATATGTGCCGTTGAAATCGGAACGTCAACTGAAGTCATTTTCGAATTTTCAAAATTCTTGTATTGTTGTTGTTTATGCTTATTCTATCGTGTTGAGTGATCGGAATGAGCGACAGCGAGGACGACTTCATGTCGGACAAGTTCCTGGCGGGAACAGAGGAAATACGACCTGGTAAGTCGTACTCGACTCATTTTGGACTAAATTTGGACTGATCCGCAGGTCTAGCCAAGACGAATCACCAGCGGCGAATCATGAAGATCGAGAACGAGCGGGCCGAGGCAGAGGCCGAGCGAATTCGGCTCCAGAAGCTGAAAAAGCCCGTGAGTTTGCGCCCGGTAACTTTGAGGTTCAAGCATTGTCCTTATTCTTCCCGCTGTGGACTCTCGGCTATTTTTCTCTCAATGCAGCCTTACATTGCTTTAAAATCTAGTCTTTGCTATATTAAATGGCGCTTGATAACGCAGATAGATTAGGCGTTTCAATATAAATACGTCTAAAGAAACTATCCTAACAATGATCTCCCACATGGTAAAAATGCCTACAAATCGGGATCGCATTTATATATATTTAAAAAAAATATATTTAACATCTATTAATTAATTAATTAAAGATCCACATCGAGACGGAGCGTCGGGAGGAGGTGATGGCGACACCGATCAGCGCAGGGTCCAAGGTTCGCTTTTATCCTTTTTTTCATTATTGAGCTGAAGCACAGATCACAAAATTTATTCCCTTTTCTTTCTCTGAAGAAAGCAACGCTTTACACCACTCTCATTATAAAGACTACATCATGATTTCGCTTGAAGATTAAGGATTCTGGAAAAGAGTCACTAATCGAGCCCGTTTTCATTGTTTTAATTTGATCGATTCAATCAGGCTTGGTTGAAGATTGATTGATTGACGGTAGAGATACCGTGGATCAAGTAATGCTCTCTCCAGCGACTACTTTCGAGAAAGTGTGCAAAATGGAGAGCGTCAGAACTTAGATGAAATCACTAATTGCAGGGCTTCGCGCTCATGGCCAAAATGGGATTCAAGCCAGGAATGAGTCTGGGGAAAAAGAAGGACGGTCAGTTTATTTCATTTCACTTACAATTAAGTATATTTTGATCTGTAAAAATATTGAAATGTATCTATTTAATGTAGAAAGTAGGGACTCTGTTTCGATTTCACCTTTTGCTCTCTATTCTGCACACTCTTTTTGCAGTCGTACAGATGATAGAGTGTGCAGAATGGAGAGAACTGAAAACCGAGACGACATTCCTAGTAGAAAGCTTTCCAGTAATGTATCTAGACTATTATCGACATTTCGTGCTGGAATATCACATTAAAAAAATAATTGTGTTCAGTTCTCAATGATCCTTGCAGAGAATGATCTTGGATCGGGTATCAAGGAGCCTCTCAACATCGTCGTGCGCAATCACAGAGGAGGACTGGGCGTCGAGAGTGCGGAGGTGGAGAGAGTTAAGAAGTCAGTTGGTGATTAGATTACGGTAGTAACTATTTTATGTACTCGTCTTACTAAACGGCTTTGATATGTTATATTTTGGTAAAGAAACCAGAACTTGACGAGTCAAGAAATATCGTATAGCTCTCAATAGGTATGTTTTTTAAAGGGTCAATACAAGAAGCAAATGGGTTCGATACTCTACTCTTATCTTTTAGTAGCGAAACAAGAACTTCACAGGTTTACAATACTCTAGTTGCAATGGCGTTATTCCTGACAGAAATGTACAATTCAAAACTAGGTCGTTTCTTTGTATCGATCGTTCTTTTTTGTGAGAATTATCGCCAATAAGTAATTCCTATTAAATGTGTTCGAGAGTCTACTGTTATCTGTTTGTAACGAAACGCTAACATGGCTGGGTTAAAAATTACTGATGCGTTTCCAGAGAGGAATCGACGGCGAAATTGCGCATCGAAGCACAACTGAAGAGGATGAAGGAGCGAGCGAGAATGGCCGTGAGCATTGTTTTTTTTGCGTTGAAAAGAACGGTCCCATTGTGGTTGAAATAAATCCTAAAAGTATGTATTCTACTCGCAGCATGAGTTCACCGGGTTCAATTGTTTTTTTTTCAAATACAAAATTTTTTACTTTTTTCCTGGTTTACTTTTCGTTTTAGGTTTTGCGATGATCCACTCCTTATTTTGGTTGGTAGCTAGCGGGACTTGTAATCGCATCGTTATTTTTTTAAATATTTAAAAAATAATAAAATTCGCTCCAGGACGATCTCTCGGATGACTACCGTAAGCGGGCGCGTATGGCGTCCAGTCGGAAGCAGATCATCGGAGACATCATCAAGAGCAGGAAGGCATGCCATGAGATGGATATGAGGTTTGTCGATTTACTAGGAAGATTTACCGATCGCATCATCCAAACGGGCTTTCTCCACTGATACAATAGAGGTGAAGCTTGAATGCACCTGGAGTTAATTGATCAGAAAATATAGGGATATAGTACTACCAGCGGCAAACCACTGGTGGCGCTTCGCGCTTGACATAATCTTAGGTTGTAGTTTTTTCTTTGATCTTCGTAATTTGAACTTTGATCTTTTGCTGGAGGTTAAATAAATAATGAAGGCAAGACTGCTGTAAACCATCTACCCGCTCTTCTGCGACTGATACAATAGCGACGAAACGTGAATGCGACTGTGGAGGATTGCTCGAATTTTAGAATTAGTTATATAAGGGTGTGATAGGCAAGAATTACTCTGACTATAATGTGGAGTAGTTCTAGCAAACGCGAAACCAATAAGTGACTAGTCTGAAATATGAATGGAGCTTGAGAGTTTGATTAAATTTTGATAATACACACAATATGTGGAGAGCACTATTTACACCATGCGATTTAAAATATGTACGAGTTGTGAAACCAAGAACTGACTTGTCTGTCATATCTTGGATTTTTAAACATTAAATATGCCAATTAAAAAATCTGCAATTAAAATAAGTAGTAAATATTATTCCAGGAAGGATTCTGAACTTCCCGAGGAGCCGTGGTTCTGGCCGAGTTATCGGGAGAAGAAGAGCGAGGAGACGACGACGTCTGCGAGCACCGGCAGATACTTCAGCAGGGTACGGTGATTTAAATGAGATTACGGTAGGGATGCAGGGTTATGATGGACACAAAACTGTGCAAAACCGTACTAGAGAGCAGAATCTATTCACCAATGTCCTAACGAACTGATAGCAAAAGTAATGATAAAAGCTTGTGAAAAGTGGTATGAGCAGGTGGTTCCCTGTTTTAACGTTACCTGAAACAGTTCACAGAACTGGCACAGGTGATTGCTTGAAGAATGTATTCCAACTAACAGACACATGCACCCCAGGGGTTGGGTTTGTGAATGCATTTACAGTTAGATAGGTGTATTACTGAATTTGTTGAACGTCTACTAGGAATGTCTTTTCCATGTTTGTTTCTCTCCATTCGGACACTTATCGGACGAATGAAAAAGTGTGCTGCATAGAGAGAGAGAGAGAGAAATTGAACGACGGTACTATGGTGGGTATTCACGAGTTTGACATACTAAGGTCAGAATCAAACAGTGGATGCCCTCCCGCTGCTGAACCAGCTGATAGGAATATGTTTATGAAGTGTGGTATGAGCAGGTGGTTCATTGTTTTGGTGATATTAGAAAGGATGCACAGAACTGATGCAAGTGATAATTGGAAGATTCTCTATGGTAACAAAAACATATCATGAAAAATACACAAATAATCTTGATGTAACGTTTGTGTACTTATTATGGTTAATTGGATGTAAAAAAAATTCCGCACCCTCATCAGACAAACGAGATAGTGTGCAGAATGGAGAGAGCCAATATCGATAATTCCTACCGTATCGATTTTCAGCCGGAAGAAGACGAGGAAGACGTCAAGTACCACTACTCGAATGGAAAAGAGGCGCCGAAGGAGCAGAGATTGGACGAGTTGACGGATGAAATACTGGAGGAGAGGTACGGTGGGTGGGGGAGGGGGTTACTGTAACTGTTCTAAGTGTGATTGGCTTGAGCGGATAGTAATGCTCTCCATTCTGCACACTGCTAGGCTAGTCAGACAGACGAGAAAGTGTGCTGAATGGAGACTTTGATTGATCTACATAGAATCGCACTAGGCTGATAGGAGCCATGGAAGTTATACGGTAGTTGGAGGTTAACGTAGCTAATCGATTGTATGTGATACGGTAGCTGTCAAGGTTACGGTAGGTAATGGATCAATGGATTGCAGACTGGAGCAGATCACTGTGCACCTTCGCTCCGCCCACTTCTACTGTGTCTGGTGCGGATGTGCCTTCACCGACGAGGAGGACATGGATGGAGGATGCCCCGGCCCCGCGAGGAGCGTCCACGATGAGGGAGAGGATTGAGAGAGAGAGAGGCGGGGCTTAGAGGAGGGCCGGAGCCTGGAGGGGCGTGGCCTCGAAGGAAAGGAGTTGAGTAGGGATGATGCAGTTTTACCCTGTACCGTTGACTGTCCATTGTTTCACAATTTTGCGATTATTTGTATGCAATATTACGGGAGAAAATAAAGATTTTCGAAATTAAAAGTGAATTGTGAGTGTTTGTGAAGAGTTGCGGTGACTCGAATGGTACCTGTTGATTTCTCGCTCCGGGAATGAACCAAATGAAAATGTGCCTTCCGATTTTTCAATGACTTGATCTGAGATCATCAAATATTGCCTAAATACCGAAACTAACTCCGCTGTGTGGTGTAATATGGATACCGTATCACCTACTTCTACCGTATTACCTAATCCAACCGTATCCCTCTCCTGCAGACATGTCCGGTCACGTCAAGGTACTGTCGTGCGGTGACGTTCAGGGCAAATTCGTGCAACTCGTCAAGAGAGTCAAGGCCATCAACGAGAAGGTGAGTATTGGGTACGGTAGATGGAGTGATCTATTACGGAGCTAGATAACGATTTTTTTTCCATAGAGCTAAGGAAGGGATTACAAGAATGATCTAGAAATATGTAACGGAGTTTTGGCGTTGCACCACCTGCTTTTCTTTAGCTCTTGAAAACCTACTTCAATATGTCACACTGTTTCTAGAAAATAAATGCACCAGAATACTCTGATCAGACTGTTATGCTAAATAAATCGCTCAGTGATTGCCTTGCGATGGACAGCATGGTCGGATCGAATAGTACTCTCTCCATTCTGCACACCTTTTCGATGATCAAATAAATTAGATGGTGTGCAGCATGGAGAGTACTACTATTTGATCCGGCATCAATATACTATGGAAATAGGTAGTAGAAGTTAAATTAGGTAGGGGATTTTTATGGGAACCGATTGACTCATCATCAGCACAATAGAAGTAGCAATTCGTAAATATGTTTGACGAAACACAAGTGTATTTCGACAAAAAATATTCATGATTTGGTGATATATTGAAAAAAAATCTTTATCATTTATAATTTATTTCTTTGAAGTTGATAGCTCACGCAATCCCTCCTCCCATTCCAGTCCGGTGTTGTCCGATCGAATAGTGCTCTCTCCATTCTGCACACTAACAAGAAAGTTAGGTAAACTAGAGAGTGTGCAGAATGGAGAGAGCGACTATCCGTTCCCTAGTCATGACACAATTCCCCGTTCCATTCTAGTCGGGTCCCTTCGAGATGCTTCTGTGTGTGGGCGAATTCTTCGGCCCGAATGAGGATGAGAACGAGCGAGTGACGAGTGGAGCCATCGAGTTCCCCATCCCAACGTATATTCTCGGTGAGTGAAACGGAGAAGGGACTGGATGAAGGAAAGGTAGGGATGGGGTAAGGTAAAAGTCATCATCCCTTTACAATTCGATGAATGAGGTCGAAAGCACCTGGTGCAAGCAGGTATTTAGAATTCCTGTGCGAAAAGGATCTCTCATGCTACTTAGCGTTGCTTGATCTACTTTTGTACCGAATGTAGTTCCATGATCATTCGTAGCAATGCTGGATATTGATCATAAAATACCATTTGGAGAGTCTGAATCCTGAGAATATTTTATAGGACTGTGTATATCAGATATCGCAGAGCCGATTGCTTAATTAATTTATTTTATTTTAAAAAAAAAAATCATTTCTTTTCCTTGCAGGTCCCTGCTGCCCTTCCACCTCTAGCATGTATCCAGAGGAGTCGGAAGAGTTCTCATCGAATGTGACCTACCTGGGACGGTGAGGCTAATTGAGTACTGTAATGTTGAGAACATTTTTGAAATCGAAAAGAGACTATCTCGATCAATGCTGACAAAGCGCGCAACTATTCTGAAAAATAGGACTAATGAAGTGTAAAATGTTTATTTTTTCAGTACTCAATTTATCGATCAAATTAAACATGTTAATTATAGCCCATCAGATTACTACTTTACGAAACGCGCATTCAGCTGGATTTATATATATTTTTTTTTTCAGTCGCGGCCTTCTGAACACGGCGTCCGGCCTGCAGATCGCCTATCTGAGTGGAGTGGACGGAAGTCGACCGAATCAGTTCACATTCGGATGGGATGACGTGCAGGTATACTGTAGGTGTGTACTGTAGATGCGGGCGTGTAGGGGTTTCCGCTGATTTCGCCAACCCGGTTGAAACCAGTTTCGGTGGTTGTTGAAGTTGGCACCATTCGCTTCCATGTTTGATATTATCGATGTGGCTAAAATATTTATAAATATGATATAAATATTAATTTAATTAATATTAAGGAGCTGCTGGTGCCGATTCGCGCCTCGTCTGGTTTCCTCGGTGTGGACATCCTACTGACGAGCATGTGGCCGGCTGAGGTACGGTAGGGAAAGGATACGGTAGGAATACGATGTAGAGTGGCATTGATCGTCGTGCGCATCACTGTGCTGTAGTAAAATTACTGAAGGGTGTATTAAAAAGCAGTCTGGTAGATTTAGATACGTAGAAGTAGAGGTTCGATTTACCATTGGGCGTGAAAGTGGACAGGTGATGTAGTGTTGCGTCCGTTCGAGAAAGATGCACTGAAGTAGTGGCCAGTGATCGCTTTTGATTACACTAACACAAGCCATATTCCAAACCTTATCATAAGAACCGTGTTTTTCTTACTTTGGTAGATTTGAGGCGAAGATATTTCAGCTGGTAAGTTGGATGCACAGTACAAATCTTCACAAGTTCACTAATTACTGATTGATTCAAGAAACGTGCCTCTCAAATCTACATTGCCCCTCCTCCATCCATTCCAAACCTTCCATAATTTTCTCCATCTATTCCAGGTAGCGAAACACGCCCATAACCAGCCTCCCCGTGAGGTAGAAGGGGCTCCTCTCCTCTCTCGACTCGCTTCCGCCCTCAAGCCTCGATACCATTTCGCAGGCATGGGCACGCACTACGAGAGGGATCCATATAGGTATAATATTGTAGTCTAGTGGCTCTCTCCATTCTGGACACTATATCGACTTACATAGGGACCATACAGGTATGTGTACTGCATTTTAAAAAATAGCACCGATCTGTTCACCCGCCGATTCTTAGTTTCGAGTAGTTCAATTAAGACAAGCGAATTCACCATTTTCGATACAGTCGAGGAATTCCGGAATTCACCATTTTCGATACAATCGAGGAATTCCGGAATTCACCATTTTCGATACAGTCGAGGAATTCCGGAATTCACCGGTTTTTTGGTTCCACATTAGAGCCGAAACTCATCGGCACTTTTGAATTCGCTAGTCTCAATTAGACTGTTCGAAACTGAGAATCTGCGGGTGAATGACTCGGTTGACAATTTGTGATCAGACTTCCCCTTGAACCCCCAATGTTACGGGTGATGCTCTTTTGCGCTACCCATCTGAAAAAAAAGATTCGTGTGTTCTGATGCGACCGATTTGATATTGACAACAATGCGTAACTATACCGTACCTATCAGTTACCGTACATCTCATCCCTAACTGCCTTCCCCTCAGGAACCACCGTGTGCTTCTGGAGCCGGCGCAGCACGTGACACGCTTCATCGGGCTGGCGGGAGTGGGAAATGAGGAGAAGGAGAAGTGGATATACGCATTCTCCATTCAACCAATGAAGAAACTCATCAGGTAAATATGTTTTTAATACAACTCTGGTTTCTCTCCCCCAGTAGGGCCCCCATTAGCGCCCCTACTTGTATCCCTGCTGGGGGACAAATGGGGGACTAATGGTGCCCCATTAGCTAATGGGGCCCCTACTGGGAGGGCTAATGGGGGACTAGTAGTGCACCATTTGTGTTCTCGCGGGCTGAATACGGTATTTATTGATTTTTCCGATCGGTATACTGTATTTATTGATTTCGTGCGTTCAGTACGGTATTTTGCGAAACAGCTTTATTGATTTTAACGGGAGAAACATGAAATACAAGAAATCGACTTCTAACTTTGCATTTTTTGAAATAATATAAGTATTTACATCATAACAAAGGAAGAAAAGAAAAGATGAGGGAATATCTACAACACAACATGAACAAAAAAGAACGAGTGAAACGTACTACTTCTGCCTTCGTGTTATTAAATTCCTTCTATACATTCAAATTCGTTAAAACACAACTTCTGCGTTAATTCCAAATTCTAATGTACAACAAAATTAGGCGAGAACTTCGAAACAGGAACAATTTGGTGAACATAATTACAATGGGCGTCTGGGGAAGTTACCATCCCTCTTCGAGTCATACAGTACTCTACCTCTTGAGTTAGCATTATCGTGATAGTAATTTATATCCTCATTCTCGATGTAGTCACTTGAGCTGCAAAAATAAGTATAAATGTCTTGAACAATATAATTGGATTCTTCTTGACAAGCCCAGATCGGGAACCTCAATTCTGGTCGTTTCAGAACTATAATATCAAGATATTCGTTAGCGCATTCCAAGTCTTCACTACACCCATATCCCTGAAGAACCCACGATCAAAAGATACTCCCGCAAGTATCCAAACAACGAATACGACTCACGACCTGGATTTCTAATTTCTAATGATGAGACTGTGATACTGTTGGACAGCATTATGTTACTGAACTAATATAGTGTGAAGATTTCAAGAAAATCATACTTACTTGAACGAACTTGGGCTGATCAAAGCGCGCCGGTTGCAGTGTGTTCAGACTATTGGTCCTGGAAATATTGTTAATGATGATAAATTGTGAAGAATATCGAGTCTCTGCGAAAATAATCATGCAATATTTTAAATCGCAGTTAACAAAATATCTATAGCGAACTATTAAAGACAGCAGATAGCGATTGGAAATTCATCACTGACTCATTTGGTCTTCTATTCAACGAAGTCGTCATGATGTGGGCTCTTCGTGGGCGATTACTGTAGTCGATGGCAGACCAGTTGCTGGCTTCCTGAACAAGCGGATAATATTAAATAAATAAAATATGACAATATTGTGGTTTATTTCGTCTTTTTAAGGTTAAATCTTTTTGAAAATAAAATCAGATAGACGAGAAAGAGAGACATGTTCACTTCTCCTTCGTTGAATAACATACTTTTATTTATCCGTTTTGAAAGAAGAATTTGTGTGGAATACGATACCTTCAAACAAACATTAAGACTCACTTCATGGGACTTTCCTCTGGTTTATTCATTGTTATCGACGAAGATTCAATATCATCGAGTATATCTCCCTCTCCTTCCTTATTGAGCGATCTGTGAATTAAATATGACAGACATATAAGGATATAAAATGTGCGTGGGGGGGGGGTCTGCAAATAACGAGTTTTTACATCTTCCTAGCAATTCAGATAACAAAAAAATTAAGCAATTATTCATGATTACTCTTCACACTGCGCGAGAGAATGAGGAATCGCCGCTCGTTAATCGAATCGTTTCGCGAGCCCTCGTTTTATTTCACGCCAAACTTACTCCTCTCATTCTTACTCGAGCGATTGCTAGCGGCCACTCGAGCGATAGAATTGAGTGGAGAATGGACTCGCGCGAAAACTCGGACTCGTTTGCGAATCCAAACGAGTCCTCGTTTTCGCGCGAGAGCTCGCATTCGAAGTACAATAATATAGTAATAGTATAATAAGATTAATATTATACCTGTGTCCATCGTTGAAGTGTCGATTATAGTCCAATCACCAGTTTCATCGGTAGATTAACTTAAAACTTTTAATAACTGAATAAAAAGTTAGTAGAGTAAAAATAAAATATCAAAATAATATAATATTTTTAAATATACGAAGAAGAATTTGAAGAATAGAATAAATATTGAGGCTACTTCTTTACTTGAAATTATTATAAAAAGTGTACCTTCTGTGATCAATGACGCCAAGTGCGAATTTATCCAACTTCGACTCTAGAACTCAGTTGTTATTCGATTCCTCTTCCAGTAGCTCTTTCAAATTATCGAGACGTTCTTGATGTTGCTCTGATATCATTATTAAAATTGAAAAATGAGGCGAAAGAGAAGAATAATACCTTCTTCGTGTTTGGACTTCGTAATGTCGAATTGCCCAGCTTTGCTTCGATTGCGTCTGAAATGGGGAAGCGTGATAAGGCTGAAACGGTGTTCAGTAATAGAAATAAAGCAGAAACGCACCTCTATCAGAGCTATTTTGGTTTCGCCCTTGATAGGATGAAGCACTTTAGAGTATCCTCAAACTCATCCGTTTCGCCCCACGAGAGACCTGGAACACAGCAATGTGCAACGATAAATAAACAAAAGTAAACTGGGAAAGATCTTCTACTTATAACTCTTTGCGAATCGAATGGAGTTTACTGATTTACTGAGTGATCGAAAACACCGAGGAGAACGCAGCATTCAGTATCTCCCAGTAATTAGAGAATAAAATAAACTAGTTCCTTCTAAATAGATCAAGACTTTATCTTTTAAAACTAATAAAAGATAGAAAAGAATGCCGGAGATAGTCACCACATACCTGATTATATCGATTTTCCCCCTTTCTCGATGCGTTATTTGTCCTTGTAGAACATCTTACGTATCACATGTGACGGCAGTCGCTTAAATCGAATTATGAACAAAGACGAGAAACGATGCACTCGATAAATACGAATATATGTGGAAAAAAACAGCACGACTCATCAAATAGTGAGCGGACTAACGTTTCAAAGACTTTACACCGTGAGAAAACTCCCAATGGTTACGGAATCGATTTTAATTGAATAAAACAAGGAAAATAGGCAACTAGAGCACTTGTCGCGCGCCAAATACGCAACATAAATTTCGCGCATCAACGCGCTACAGTAATCCCAAGTGATAAACTAGTGGTAGGCTAATGGTGGACTAATGGTGCCCCATTAACTAATGGGGCCCCTACTGGTGATCGCTAATGGTAAACTACTGGGGGGTACACCCTCCCTTTTGCCTGTATGAGCTAATGGTGGCCCTACTGGGGATCGCTTCTGAGAGCCACACTAATGGGGGCCCTACTGGGGAGAGAAACCAGAGAATCTGATTGGAAAAAAGTAGCTTATTCCTCACATATCTCAATTCTCGTGATGACGAAAAGTGAACGTGCGCGGCAACTAGATTGCTCACCAGTGTTTGCTTTTTTCGCCAGTGTTGAAGCGTGAAAATGAAAGGTTGGCCGATTGGAGTTTTTCAATGTTAAAAATTAAGTAATTGTATTCGATGGCCAGAGAAGAATGAATTGAGCTAGAGTTTTATTTGCAAAGATATAGGCACAGTGAAGCACATATCTTGCGAGGCTGTATTTTTTTTTTTTTAAAGGCAATTCGCCCCTATTTTCAGATCCGAACTGACCGTGCAGCCTCCGAATTCGAGCGAGTTTCCCTACATGGATCTCATCACTGACATGCTCAAGAGGTATTTTTGGTATCTTGAAATCATAAATAAATTATTAAAACTTGAATGGTGAATCGATGTGTATTAGAAAGAAAAAGTGCAACCTGCTTGTTCGCAGTTTCGATTATAGCTTGAAACAAAGCTGTTCCCAGATTTTGTGATATCTTGTTCGCTTGGATTCGCTTTAAAAGCAATTGTTAACAGTCGTTTAATTATAAATATATATTTTACTTATTTTGTAAAATATTAATTAATTATTGTAATTAAAGAGAGGCGGCTGAGGCGGCTGCGAAACAGCCCAAGAAGAACAACGGAGAATTCTTCTTCGATATGAGTGAACCAGTCGAGGATACGGTAGATCGAGGAGGAAGGAAGAGAAGGGGAGACAGAGGTACGGTAGGGGAAAACGGTTAGAGTTGGGTACAAGGATGATATCGTGGAATTTCGTCAATCGTCAGTTGGTGCTTTTCGGTTGCATCCCCTGTACAAATCGATTGAATGTCAGTAGCTACAATGAGTTCTTCTTTCGTGGAAAATCCAATCTACAATCTTATTAGTCACGGTAGATCATCGATATCGATTGCAGATCAGTTCTTCCCACCGACGGAGAAGCGACCACAGCAACCCTGCTGGTTCTGCCTGTCCAACAATGATGCGGAGGTACGGTAGCTGCGATATTGTTTTATTAAACAAAGAAACACGTTCTCCAAGAAGAAACTGGATCCATTAAGGCATTTTTCAGCGATTGAGTAGATTGTGTAAAAAGGGTGCTGAAAAAACAGCAACTATACGAGAGTGTTTACACTTTGTTGGTTCATGGTAGACTACAGCTTCAAGAATCATGGAGATTAGTTTTTACCATAGCCGAAATCGATTGTGTTCATTCTGTTTGGACAAATTTCAGTGAAAATCGTTACATTTGAGAACACGCGACTTTTTCGTGGTTTGGCGTTACTAAATTTGATCCATCGTTCAGGAACATTCAGGACCAGGAACATGTTCAGAAACATCGTCTATAAAAAAGATTTTTAAAAACAAAATAAGTTGCATGCATCAATTCCAATTTAATAACGACAATTGTTTTAATTTCAGAAGCACCTGGTTGTGGCGGTGGGCGACTATTGTTACTCAGCGATGCCGAAGGGGCCACTGGTCGAGGACCACGCCATGATACTCACTATTGGTACGGTAGCGGACTACTGTAGTGGTCGATTTTTGAGAAAATATACTAGAAGTGACGCAACGCTTGCCATTCCTAGTTTTCTTCATCATTGGCAATAAGTGGATGGCAGGGGAATTGGTGTTTTGAGATAGTCTCATATACTGACAGAAGTTTAATTTTTCAGTGGATTATTGGAAGATCTAAAAAAAGCGATTTATTGCTCCATCGATCCGTTTATCTAAAATATATTACTGTACATGTGATTATCAATTATCAATCAATACTCTCCATCTACCGTAATCCCTTCTCCCCTCAGGTCACATCCAATCGATGGCTGCTGCGACTGAGGAGGTGCGAGCGGAAGTGGACAAGTTCAAGAATGCATTCACCCTCATGGCACACAAGGTACGGTGGATCGATTGGGAGGTTACTGTAGATCTAAACTATTGAGTTTCCTGATTGTTTGATGGTTCATGAGTACTATAACAATCGACCTTTGATAGGTAGTCGATTGGAAGAGCGCTCGTTCGGGAAAAATTTCAGTGATGTAGATATGTGATGTGACGGTTGATCGACTGCAAGAATATGATTTTTTGAGCAATATTAATTAATAATCAATGATGTATGTTATAGGCGGGCAAGGCTGTTGTGGTCTTCGAGCGCAACTACCGTACTCAGCATCTCCAAGTACAGTGCGTGCCCGTGCCCAAGGCATGCATCAAGGGACTCAAGGTATTGTTGAGACTTTTTTTTATATAAATTATAAAATTAAAATAACTTATAAATTAAAATTTTTATGGCGCCTCAGACCACTCGGCCATGGATCACGATGTTTTTTTACATTTGTGTTTATAATAGTTGTTATGGAGAAATTGATCTACATGAAATCGACAAATCGAACTCTGGTCTGATTAGAATAGCGAGTGTAACTTGAGATGTACTGGTTATTTTTGCATATATTGATAAATCTGGGACTTCTCTGGTATGATGAGATGCAGAGAATGAGGTCATGTTAGTAAGGTTTTCAAGATCAAGAACATAGGTAAATGGTTCGAGTGGATAATATTTGATTGCATTGTGAACCTCAAAACCATCTTGTCAATGACAGTAAATTCATGCCAGTAGTTCAATACATGGTAAGTTGTCACGCATTGATGTATCCATTGGCATGAATTTACTTCAGTCCAGATATGATGTATAAGGTTGGTGCATAAGTGTTGTCGCATTTTGGGCATGAAGTTTGAGCCCGTATAATTTCTCTCTCTTAAATCGCCCCGGTCTGTCCTTATAGCATTATATAGAGGTATGTTCGGGCTTCACAATAATAGTTTGGAATTACACCAAGCTTGATGGATGTTCGAGAATTTTAGGTCTGGCCAAAAGCAAAATCTCGAAAAAATTTAGTCCAAACTTGAAATCTTAGCTAAAATATAGTTTTGCGGATTGAAACATAGTTAACTGGGAAGTCCTATAGGTGATCTATGTGATATCTAAACGGGATAGGTGCTCAACTCCGTATCGTCCTGGAACTGGACGAAAGTCAATTCCAATGGAATTTTTCACAGTTCCCGTTTTCACGATCGGAGAGATCTGAGATAACGTGCGCTGAAGAGAGCATCGAAGGCTTCAACATCTATGAAAAATCTAGAGCTGGTTGGTCAAAATTGAAAGAGCTAGACATCTTCAATGGAAAACACGCGACAAGACTTATGCACCAACCTAATAGTACATGAGGTACGGTATTGTGCTCTCTGGAGCTCTCAAATTGCGGTCTCTCCATTTTGCACACTCTCGTCTGACAAAGAAACTTGAGTGTGCAGAATGGAGAGCGCCACTCTTCGACTTAATGATTTCCGCCCTCTACCCTCTCCCTCATTGCAGAGTGCCTTCCAGTCTCAGGCGCAGATCGCCGGCACCGAATTGGCGCTCCTGTCGCAGGAGGAAAATGTGAGTGCAATCGATTTTTTATTATGACGTTCACTTTGATTCGTAATGAAATAGGAAGCCAAATCGTGCACAAATGATAACTACGAAACCGCACAAACACGGGTTGAATCTGGTTGGCCCATGCTTCAAATCTCGAATTGAACGGGCTTGTTTCCACTTCAGACTCTGCAAGACTCGAATCATGAATTAATCGCTTGAAGACAATGTATTTTATTTTTATTTTTAAAATAAATTATGTAATCATTATCATTGTAGGTGTGGGACCAAGTGAACGAGGGATGTCCGTACTTCTACGTGGAACTTCCCGATGGAACGAAGCTATTCACTCGTCAGATGAAGGGATTCCCACTCCAATTCGCTAGAGAGGTGCGGTATAAATTAGGGTTGGCTATTCGGCCTATCGTAATGGCGCCGCTACCTCTTCCCAAAAGACTATTGCGAAATTTGGCGAGGGAGAGGAGGTAGTGGCACCGCTACGACTGGCCGAATAGACAACCCTAGTATAAATGTTGGGTTTGAGTTTTAGTTATAGGTTAAAGGGAAGGGTTCCTCCCTTGACAGTTTCCTATCTCGAGCTATTGGAAAAAAATAAATTTCATCTTTATAATATGCGCTTTCGACTACTATTGACATTAGGTCCTCTATAATTTCACAAAAAGTTTTTTTTAAACATTGATGTTACTATTTTTGGTTGCGCTTATTTACGTTACCTCAACTGGTGAAGTGGGGTTGCAGATATAAGTGAAAAACAATCGGGTATCCCGCTTGATAATATTGTCGACTAAATTTGGGGAAAAATATACGAGCGTGTCAATTACAATCCGCCACATTCTACGTTATTTTTGCAATTATTTAAAAAAAAAAAGGCATTCCACTCTCCTGCTCAGGTGCTTGCCTCTGACGAGATTCTCGGATGCGAGGACAAGGTAGACTGGCGAGCGTGCGAGTTGGGAAAGGAGGAGGAGACCAAGTTCACCAAGAAGCTCCAGGTGAGGGAGAGGGGTACGGTAGGAGTTAGGGTGGGCACTGATGAAAATGCCGAAACTGTTCAAATTCATGGAATCAATTTTGCGATATTTGTCCACACTTGCTAACCTCATTGGTTTTAATCGGATCTCTACCATTTCTGTGCGAATGATGGAACTGAGATTCGCCAGGGCAATCAGCGAAAAGTCATCAGACCTGAAACTTTTTTTTTCCTTGCAGGAGCGATTCAAGCCATTCGATTTCACCGATGCAGGAGATTCCGACTAATTTCGCTTATTTATTCACGTAAATTCAAACAGTAACACTACTCGGGCTCAAGATTTTGTTTGTAAGATCTCTAAACTATCCAGTTCACACCGATTGTTGTTGTTGACTTATCTCACAAATTGTTTTCAAAATTCTTTGCATCTTGAGCCCGAGTAGTGTTACTGTTTGAATTTACGTGGATATTTCATTTTGCAGTTTTCGATTGTCTGTACGAGACAGCAAGTGTGATGATAAATATTTTCGAAATAGAAGCATCAGTTCCAAGATCGTGTAATGGGGTATTTCAGAAATAAAATTAGATTTACATTTGCAAAAAAACAGAGGTATTGATTTGATCGCAAATAGTGACTGGGCGAGATACGTCATGTAGTTTTTTTTCTGTCAGTGAGATGTAGGGATGTAATTTCGGTTTTGGATATCTCCATTCTGCACACTATCTCGCCGGTCAGAGACGAGAGTGTGCAGAATGGAGAGTCAAAAACCCGAAACGGCATCACTTGTGAGCTGATCTATTGATCAACAATCACATCCGAGACTGCCTGAGGGAAGGAAGAGAGGCGCGAGCTATTGACAACAGAAGGAACATGGGAGCAGCGGCATCCGATCTCAATATACAAACCTTGGTAAAGGCTGGAACCAGTCAGGGTCGCTCACTCTGACAAGTCTCACCAATTTCAATCCACACTCATTTAATTCTCATTTTGTGTCTCTAATCGCCTCACTCCATTCAGATCAATGTCTGTTAACTTCCTTGAGCTTCCACTTGAATTGGTTGATGGAATATTTCAATTGATGGGCAACAAATCGCGTCTTGCTATGAGAGAGGTAACACTGAGATGAATACAGTTTGAATCAGATGGTGAAAATATATTTTTGATTAAAAAAAGAGATTTATGATATATGGGGGGTGTAAACCACGGGTTCTAAAGGTCCAACTATTTTGGCGTTTTCTAACAGATCAAGTGTTCGAAATGTTGCATTCATTCGTTATATCTCGTTACATAGTATGTTATATTATTTATCTCTATTCTCATCTGAAAGATCTCGTTTTTGTAAGCACGAAACCAAGAGAACTTTGTAAAATATTTATTTACAACAAAGTTGTAAGCAAAAATGTAATATTCAATTCTTTTGACTTGTTACAAAACACCCCAAAATAGTTGGCCCTGTGGAACCCGTGGTTTAGCCCCCCCCCCCCCCCCCCCCCATATATAATACACAGTAATGTTGATAGATCAAATAATCGCTCTCTCAATCTTGCACACTCTGACTGGCGATGGAGAGTGCAGAATGGAGAGAGTAATAATTGATCCGGTCTCGTAAATACTTATCTTCTTTCATTTTCTCATCTAAACAATCACGTCCTTCTGACTACTTCCGCTGACCTCAAGACGGAACAACTGGTATGAAATAGTACTGCATTAACCAATTGTTGCTCTCTCTATCATGCCATATAACCCTCAGTCGGAGATATTGTGTGCAACAAAGAGAAAAAAGCAGAGATCCTGAGTCACTATAAGATACGAGATCAATTCAAGATATGCAATTTCAGGATGGCGGAAAGATTGAGATTTCATTCGAGTTCTCTGCTAAGAAAGCAAATGCGCTAACCATTCTCAAAGCCAAGCTATTTTTCGTATCAGCGATGAGCTATCTACAAATCGGCAGTTTCGACTACTGTTCAAAGGTAAATGCTATTCTCTTGCAATTTTTTAGAGAATGTATTTTCCAGTGGCAAACTAACCCATTGATTTATCAGGGTATGATCATAACGTTGACACTACTGAGACAATCTACTTCTTCGACCGTCTCTCTCATCTGATGGGCGGGGTTTCCCTCAACTCACTGCTGATGGTCCCTCCAACTCTCGATTTGATCCCTCCAACTCTCGACAATTTCCGACGATTTTCGAAAAAATCGACAACAAACCAGTGTACTTCCGCGCTCGTACATCGGAAGATGAATATATTAGCAGGTCGATTCTCGAGAGAAAACACATCGTCAGTGTGTCCGAACCCGCAATTGGACCAAATCAGATAGAATTCAGACATGAAGAGGTGGAGTGGAGATACTGGTGAAAGGCTGCAGTTCGATCTATCAATAGTGATGATTTATAGCCGTGTTTTCATGTAATTTTAATGTATTCTCATTACAAGAATAAACTGATCTTTCGTACAAAATTAATCGTTTCTCGTTCTCCAAACTCTTTTTCAATACATAAATGCATGTATCTACGAGAGATATTGGTGATCTATCGAAATCATGGCCTGCCCTTTTTTTGGAATATTGATCATGTTGCAAAACAAACCGTTTGCTCTGTCTTCTGAAATGCGAAATAAATATCTTGTAAACATGCCAATATGAATTTGCAAGCACCTCGAAATTGCAAACAATTATCACCGAGATATGGTTCCAAAATATACGACTACCTTTTCAACACATCATGATAACGGACACATGTTTAGTGTTTATCGATGAATCAAAGAAGATTTCGAAGGTTTCAGTAGCTTGCCTCACAAGTCTGTGTATTTTCGTTCATACAAATGTGCCGGAGATCTTTATCGCACAAAACTCTTTTCTGTACTCAACAAATGAAACATATAAGAGATCAATCACAAGACATATAAAAACGATTACGAATCAACAAATAGAAAAAAATCAACAAATAGAAAATAATGAAGATCAGAACTGAAAACGTTCGAAGAAAAAAAGATCCTTAGGCGTGCTTGGCTCGCTCTAGCAGGTCAGCTGTCTTGAACATGTGGGCGACCTGTGAACAGCGAGGATAAGAGATTTATTCATTCGTTCATTTTTTTTGTAAGAAAATTAAACTTTTTGATAATTTTTGTTTGCAAAACTGTCGATTTTCGTTTGTCTATCATCAACTTTTGTCGAAATATCTACAAACGATGGACGCATGTAAACGACAGGAGATCCCGCAAGAAATATAACTCACGTCCTCGATCTTCTTCCTGTCTCCCTTAGTGATCTTATCAAGATCAACGGCGCCCGCTCGATGAGCCTTGTAGCTGGAATGGGATCTTATTCCATTTAAGAGACCGTCCACGGTATTTCGGTACATCTGTGCAGAGGTCCACGGATGACTGAAAATTAGATTCCCTCCATACTTTTTTCTTAGAATAAGGGCCTCGAGTGCTGATCGAAGGCATCATTAGCTAAGGTCACAGAACGACTTTGGCGGACTTACAGTAACCCACAGCTTTAGGGGTCGAAAAACAAATTTGAGAAATTGATATCAACTAGTAGTTTATCTGACGTATTTTTATGCGTAGAAAACGAATTCCTACTCTAGAACTCATGGAACTGAATATGAAAAAAGTTATTTTCGAAAAACCACATTTATCGATCCAAATCGAGACATTTCATTTCATAACTAATTTGTAAAAAAAATATTGTTTTGGGTGGTTAGCATTTTCGTTAACTTCATCATGTAGGAAGTCTCTGGTAAATTTTTCAGAGTTTTAAAAATGGGTCCTTTTCTGCCAGTCTGGCCTAAACTTACCTCATCAAGACATCATTTGAGACATGACAGGCCAAAAAAGTTATAACATGTGGCCTATAGGTCTCACTCGAAAAGCGAAATTTATCGCCATGTCATTAGGATCATCTTCTGTGTTGACAGTTTAGAGCCATACTTGCGGAGTCTCGCGGAAACTGTCAAAATCGAAAAATCGCTTTTCTGAAAACTGAGAAGTTCCGATCACGATAAGTTGACTTTGTAAGTTTCAAAATCAAAATTTCCAACTGAAAATAATATAATAGAGCTGGAATATTGATTTCAGTAAGTTATAGATGAATTCCACAAAATTAAAAATTCTGAGTTTTTCGAAAAATCGAAAAAAGTTGAAAAAATATTTTCGTCTCAGACTCTCTCTAAAGTGCGGAAAATATCAAAATGAACCACGGGAGTGCCACGAACTAGTTTGTACCATTAATAGAGCTTACAATCTTAACTTATCGTGATCGGAACTTCTCAGTTTTCAGAAAAGCGATTTTTCGATTTTGACAGTTTCCGCGAGACTCCGCAAGTATGGCTCTAAACTGTCAACACAGAAGATGATCCTAATGACATGGCGATAAATTTCGCTTTTCGAGCGAGACCTATAGGCCACATGTTATAACTTTTTTGGCCTGCCATGTCTCAAATGATGTCTTGATGAGGTAAGTTTAGGCCAGACTGGCAGAAAAGGACCCATTTTTTTAAATTCTGAAAAATTTACCAGAGACTTCCTACATGATGAAGTTAACGAAAATGCTAACCACCCAAAACCATATTTTTTACAAATTAGTTATGAAATGAAATGTCTCGATTTGGATCGATAAAAGTGGTTTTTCGAAAATAACTTTTTTCATATTCAGTTTCATGAGTTCTAGTATATAAATTCGTTTTCTACGCCTAAAAATACATCAGATAAACTACTAGTTGATATCAATTTCTCAAATTTGTTTTTCGACCTCAAAAACTGTGGGTTACTGTAAGTCCGCCAAAGTCGACCTGAGACCTTAGCTAATGGTGCCTTCGATCAGCACTCGAGACCCTTATTCTAAGAAAAAAGTATGGAGGGAATCTAATTTTCAGCCATCCGTGGACCCTTTCCACTATATCGTGGAGCGTCTCTTAACTTACGGATTTTCATTACAATAGATCCTGTTGTTAATTTTCACAAACAAAGCGATCACTGAGGTCAGATCACGTCTGAGAAGCAGTGCTAACATCTTTCTTCAACTACTTTCGAATAGGAAAACTGCCACTTCTCGTCCTTTTAGAGGCTAGAAAAGTTCTCGAATCAGTAATAACGTCTTAGTGACACTGATTAAATTCATCCTGTTTCTTTTATCAATTCTTTTATTCTCAGAGCCCTCGATCTCGGATAATATTGAGCTTTTAAAATTAAAATAAATAACAAAAGCAACGATAAACTCACGCGACCAGCATTCTGAGGGAGCACCACTTCTCCTCCTTCACTACGACGATGTGGTCTTTGTTGTGTTGATATGCATCTGGATTATCCACCACTGAAAGAAGATGAATCAGAGAAATATCCGAGATAGAAAAATATTGTTATCGCAGTGGCAATAACATGCAACAAATCGTACCCTTTAACGACAGAACCACGTTCAGTGCTGTTAACAGTATCCTCAATCGTACCCACCATACCTTCAACCACTGCCAGTAGCGTAAATCCTCCTTCCGACACGGATGCCATACAGCACTTGTTGTTCAGGCATTTATCGGCGATATTTCGCTCGTCGAAGCGAGAAGAGTACTGAAAATTTTGAATTGAGCCAATACATTTTCTGACATCGTGGATTCTTTGACTTACGTCTCTAGTATTAGTGATTTAAAAACGAGTTGAGAAGCATAAAGACTTACGTGATAAGAAGTGCTCATCTGGGGCGAGAGGTAGATGCCAGCTCCATACGCTGCTCCCACCAACTGTGAAAAAATACATACGAAATTTTTTAGAATTATTCCATAGGATGCTACAGTCATTTTGAAGCACACACAGGGATGATACAGATTCTAGACAGGTTGCACATGGAAACTTATTCACATCCTATTTTCTCATTTTCATCATTTACCTGATACTTGGTTCCACTCATATTTTTGAGTCCGGAGCGAATGATCGAGTGCCAGTTCTCATTTCGAGATCCACTGAAATGCTTTAGTTTTCATCACGAATTTTATTTTTTCGGTATCCGAATGAAATATTGTGTGAAACGATTTGGTTTAAAAAATTGAGAAACAACTGACTGGAAAAGGTATCTCGTCTTTCCTCCATTCGCAGCCTTGAGGGCATCGAATTCAGCCTGTTTGGCGGGCGAATCGGCAACGAAGAGATACTGGAGAAAGTGAGTTATAAAATTAACCAACTATTAGTGATTTTATAATGTCAGAATCCGTGGTCATAAGTTAGGCACTATTTCAGAATCACCTGCTTTTCCGCTTGGAGGTAGTCGACTTTAAGGTTTGACGGAACTTCCTCGAGATAAGATTGGTTGGATATCGTTAGCCTGGAATACACCTTTCACTTTTGAGGAAATACGAACTCTAATTCTCAAATTCAGTCTGTATCTGACATTCAGAATACAGTGCTCACTCAATCACAATACCGTATATTATCCTCATCTACCGTTACTCAATATCTTACCATTCCACAAATTCGGCGAGATTAGGCCACGTTGTCTTGAATTCCTTGTAATTTCCGGCCGACTTGAGAATCTCTTTAGAACACGGCATAGCACAGGACAGCATACTGTGCACGTCTGAAACTATCTTGTGCAATAGCATATTTCTAGATGAACTATCGGGCGGTATTACAAATCAGACTAAAAAACATTAAACTGGTATAATCACTCACCATGTCCTCCTGTCTCCATAAATGTCCACTTTCTATCCATCATCTCATACATTTTCTTCGCCTCTTCTTTCAATCCTTCTTTGTTGCGAGCGGAAGGAGCAGGAGTCTGAAAGAAGAATAATTATTATCCCCATACAGCACACTCCCTGGGATCATTCGAGAATCACAATAATCGTTATGCCTACATGTCTGAACATTATTGGAGTCTGTCAATAGAGACAAATCGATTTATAGTTCGGATTATTAAATTACCAGGATATCCGCCCGCCGTGCACTAGTCACAGCTGCATTGAATGCCGTGATGAGTAGAGCGAGAACTGAGGGAGAGACACGAGGAGTTGAGAGACCTCCATTCACACCTGGAATCGATTGATGTATGGTGAAAACTTCGGGAATGTGCGAAAGTCTACCGATCTGTGTGAAAAGTATAATAGAAACAATTCTAGATAATCTTAGAAAATTAGATTTTATGGAATCTTGGAGCCAAGTGGAGCATCACAGTTTCGTGGTTTTATTGGTGATGGGACGTTTAGGAACTCGCGTTTAGGAACTCACGATCGGTGACGTTTAGGAACCCTGCTCAGAAAAGAGGTGACGTTTAGGAACCCTGCTCAGAAAAGAGGTGACGTTTTGGAACTTTTCTGGGATCGATTCAGTGACGTTTTGGAACTTTTTCGGTGACGTTTTGGAACTTTTCTGGGATCGATTCAGTGACGTTTTGGAACTTTTTCGGTGACGTTTTGGAACTTTTTTGGTGACTTTTGGAACTTTTCTGGGATCGATTCAGTGACGTTTTGGAACTTTTTTGGTGACGTTTTGGAACGTTTCTGGGATCGATTCAGTGACGTTTTGGAACTTTTACGGGATTGATTCGGTGACGTTTTAGAACTTTTCTGGGGTCGTCTCATTGACATTTTTGAACTGTTAATATGTGGTGCTGACTGTTGACTCTTTCGTATATACACTTTATCGGATGCCCGAACATATACTCAAATATTGATCATGAGTTTCGAGAAGCTTCTGGTGAATAATACAAAAATTATTTTGAACTTCTGAGCTAAATAGCAAGAAACATTATGAACTTCTGGTAAATTCTAAACGGCAATGTGCAAAGACAAACATTAAAAAGCGAAGAACCATTTTGAACTTCTGAGAAATACTAAACAAGAAAAATGCGAAAACAAATGATGAACCACACAATATTTCTATTTCTGCCAATAATTACGAGTTTATCGATGACATTGTCCAAGTAGTCATGTCCTCTCTTACCGGCTGCATTCGCCATGCATTCGTCGATGATGCAATTTCTCTTCTCCGTACGGGGGTTGGTAGGGATTCCCAACTTGAAGCGTTAACTGCGAGCATAACCAGGCCGTTCTTCACACGCCTTTCTTCGCGCTGCACAAATTCGAGTAACTTATGGCCTTCAACTCTCTTTCCTCCCGAGAGAACTTCTTTCTGCAAAGAGGTATTTACATATCATTGTGATGGCTTAATAGTTATAGTCCTAGAAAGTAACGAATTAAAAAAAAACTCACATTGAGAATGCTGTTAAAGCTCTCTGAGAAGCAGTTATGACGAGGTACTGTGGTGGGACGGCCAGCCGCGCTCCTGTGGGCAGGATTGAAGCGAGGAACAATAGTTGAGCTACCGACGTAGTTTTTGAGAAAGTGAGTGTAAAAGGCTGAAGAAGTGATACATTCCTCATAATTGAAGATATACGCTTCGATTTACCTTGAGATACGGTATCACTCAGAAGAATAGGTCCCTCCATCTGTTCATAGGTAGCCTTGAGTTCGGGAAGAGCGAGAAAAGGGAGAAATCTGAAAAGAGCATTCACCATCAGCAATTTGGGTACGAATAATTTTACGAATAAAGTCGCACAAACCTGGTTCTCTGGTAGAGATTCTTCGCCGTTCCGGGAGTATCAATACCCATACCCTTGTCGAGAGCAACCCGGCGAACAGTCTGAATTCATCAATGATTCAGTATTAGTATATTATTCAGCGAAGAAATCAAACGGCAAAATAAACCTGGCAATAGTGGAAATAGCAGGCAACAGGAACGATATTAGGGAAGCACTTGGCAAATGCGTTTCTCTGGGCTGCTTCGAAATCTGGAACGAAAATCTTAAACAATATTTGATAGGGATGAAGCTAAGAGAAAGTACTAACCAGCCACAATGTACTGCGGGTTGAAATTGACCATTGATGGATGGCCCTTCAAGTGGTTAAGAACTTCGATATAGGCTGCTTCCGATTTACTCGCCATCACTGCGAGTGCAAATAGAGCAGTCTCTCCAACTGAGACAAAACTTTCAGAATATTAGCATACGCCATTTAAACGACAGAGCGGAAAAGCGAACCTCAACCGAAAGTGTCCAAATTTGACGTCCCAATCCTTTGGCGACGTCGAAAGTACCTTCAGCGAATAGAACGGAGGAAGTAGAGAGAAGTCCAATTTGTTCAACCGAAGCAAAAATGATTGTTCTGGGATTTCCATGAGTAAGCGTAGCGGAATCATATAGTACATATTCTCCTCCTCCTGAAACACGTCTGATAAGTATGACTATCTGACTCTGTGAAAGCCATGTCACTTCGCTAAAAAGTAATTCCTTTAACTGGTATTTAAATGTGAAATGCAACTTCTTTTTTAACTGATATGGTGAGTATAACTCGATGACTATAGCTCAGATGCTAATGCTTTAGTCTTCTTTTTAGTTTTTTTTCGACTAACATACTTACCCAATCCTTTTGCATATTTTCCCTGTCGTTGGAATTGAGGGAATCGAGCGGCTCGCTGATCATCGTTCCATCACACGTGCTCTCAGAATAGCACGACGAATCGTTGCAGTGCTACCTAAGAATTATTGTAAAATTAAATAGCACGGTAGGAGAATTGTATGTTTATGCGAAAAGTGTACTGACCGATATTCACGGCAACGGCACCGTTCGTGGGCGTAATCACATTATCACGGGTTTCGTCAATCAAAGCGCGAGATGAAATAGTAGCATCTGCCGCTTTTTCTCGCATTTTCTCCTTTGCAACGTATACCTGCGGAGAAAACCAGCTTTTGAAATAAAACAGCAAATTATTGCTGACCTTCTGAGTGATGTCGGGTACTGCATGGTTGTGGGGTGTTTTGGTTGTGAATTGCCCGGTTGGAGATTTGTGACTCACAGCGTTACAGTCATACTTAGCCTGGAATAAACTCATCAATGGAAGTAGCATAGCAGGTACAAGCATGTTATGCAGACCCTTCGTTTAAAATGCTTTAAATACTCACTTTGCGGAAGCAATAATACAAGTGAACTCCGGAATCGTATTCCTTTTTTTTCTTGATAAGATATCCATCAAACTCTTCCGAAATTACTCTCTTAAAGTTACTGTAACAGGAAAAAATTCGACCCCTTTTTTATTTTATGATTGTACAGAGGGCGTCGCCCTGAGTACAGAAACCAACATAAAAATGTTTGAAAATAAAAGAAAAAGCCAGAAACGATTTTTGAAAGTCGGGACTGACATCAGGGAATTTTTGGATTACTGTAGCTTCGTGTGTATTGATTGAATTCGCCCATTTTGCGCACGCTCGCTTTGACCAGTTTTTCACCATTGATTCGCTAGTTTTCGTTATTCCTCTTGCTTCATATGATTATTACGGTTCACATGGGACCTTATTTGAGCACCTATCAACAGTCTCGTGTTTTGCTCAATCGCAAATTCGTTGTTACCTCCTTTGTTTGTGTTCTTGCTCCTTTTCAAATGATTTTAAATTATTTATCAAGCTCAGAGAAACGCCGGGAGAACTACGCGAATGCTGATTACCGGTGAAAGTCGCCAGGCCAGTGGTTCTCTAATTATTTAACGCTTGATAAGAGAATAGGACTCAGTTTTTGCCTCGAGCTGTTCACGTTTGAGCTGAAAACTTCTCATTGATGTGTTCTGTATGGAATTGAAGCTGGAGTTAGTTTTTTAATTAGAGAACCACTGGCCTGGCGACTTTCACCGGTAATCAGCATTCGCGTAGTTCTCCCGGCGTCTCTCTGAGCTTGATAAATAATTTAAAATCATTTGAAAAGGAGCAAGAACACAAACAAAGGAGGTAACAACGAATTTGCGATTGAGCAAAGCACGAGACTGTTGATAGGTGCTCAAATAAGGTCCCATGTGAACCGTAATAATCATATGAAGCAAGAGGAATAACGAAAACTAGCGAATCAATGGTGAAAAAGTGGTCAAAGCGAGCGTGCGCAAAATGGGCGAATTCAATCAATACACACGAAGCTACAGTAATCCAAAAATTCCCTGAGGTTTCAAAAATCGTTTCTGGCTTTTTCTTTTATTTTCAAACATTTTTATGTTGGTTTCTGTACTCAGGGCGACGCCCTCTGTACAATCATAAAATAAAAAAGGGGTCGAATTTTTTCCTGTTACAGTAACTTTAAGCTGGCCAGCCTTATGCCCCTTTCCCATCTGCAATCAGATATTGATCCAACAAAATCACAATCGACAAAACATAAATCATATTTTGAAAATAACAACTAGAACAAAAATAAAGTGAAAAATAAGGATGATTTCGAAACATCAATTAAAAACCAATCAACCTACCGTATGCCCGCGCAAAGGCGCGAATTTGAATGAAAGTATTTACGTATTGCATCGGTAGAATAGCATCATCATACTGTATATTATTTATTTGGATTTAAGCGGTATATAACAGCAATTATATTGAATATTATTTTTTTTTAAGTGATTAAAAAATTTAAACTGTTATAACAGCCGAAAATACAAAATAATGTTAAAGAACATAAAGGTTACAAAACATGATATATAATATATTAAGCTATTATCACATACATCAATCATCGGAGCAACAACATTAAAACATCGATCCCAGAAACGTTCCAAAACGCCACCAAAAAAGTTCCAAAACGTCACCGAAAAAGTTCCAAAACGTCACTGAATCGATCCCAGAAAAGTTCCAAAACGTCACCGAAAAAGTTCCAAAACGTCACCAGAAAAGTTCCAAAACGTCACCTCTTTTCTGAGCAGGGTTCCTAAACGTCACCTCTGTTCTGAGCAGGGTTCCTAAACGTCACCGATCGTGAGTTCCTAAACGCGAGTTCCTAAACGTCCCATCACCGTTTTATTTTGGTTAAGCATTTCTTGATCATAACCAATCCCGATCATCGTTGCATTGAATAAGCGAGGAAATGCCATTTATATTTCCTCAATGGTGTAATCTAGTAACTGACCGAGCTCCTGGTATTGGTATTGACACAGTTCTCCATCGCAAATCGAAGGGAGAAGACCACCACAATACAGCTTCGCCCCGCAAACCATGCAGAATCTGAGAGAGAAACGGGTTTGAGGGAGTTTTGACTCCTATTTTATGCAGTGATTTTACAATTTATTATTTTTGAGTTATTAAAATAAAACAAAATTACTCCGTCAAAGTCTTCATGCGTTCTGTCATCGCCTCGTAGACTTCCGAAAAGAACGAACCGGTCTGAAAATAGCGAAAGTTCAGAACAAATTAATTCCAAATCAGATCGCTTGAAAATAGAAAACGATTCATCGATATTTGAATGAATTTTTTTTTTTACGAAAGTCTCGATAGTCTTTTAATCGAAACGTGATTTCATTAATTATCTAACAATATTTTCCACATAAAACAGTGCATCTCACCACATTCAATGGCTGATTGTCCTTCAACAAGAAAGAATTCGTGACCAGTGGCTTTACCACCTGAAAATTTGTCATGTATTGCAAAAAAAGGAGAATAACAATATGCAAAACGAACATTGGAGAGGCATTCTCCCACAGTGAACTTGGATGGTATATCCGATCCAAGACGAGCGAGGACGAAGGGATGTCCTGAAGAGAATTGTTTTGTTTTCGGAATTTTATTTACCAACGAGTGGCTTTTTAATAGAATGAGCGGCTCGAATACTGTCGAGGTGATAGTGGTTAATGAGAGGGTTCATAGAATGATAATGGGTATGGTGTCTGACTGGCATGCCGACACAGGCAGGTTCGACTCCCGCCCGCAGGTGATGTTTTGCAAGAGGTAGAGAATACACCAGTAAAGTTTTAAGATCGACAGTAGATCTCTCCATTTTGCCCATTTTCAGTGCCCTGACTGAACAGATCCCCACTCTATCCCTGAGCGTACTCTCGAAGGCGCGATAGTCTCTCTTGTCGATGTTATCGATGACGACGGAAACAGTCATATTATCCCCCAGCTCCCACAGATGCCGAATCATCTCCTTAACGAATTAGTTAGGAATAACAACGCATCACTTGTTCGTTGTCCCTCGACCAAAAGTGTGCAAAAATTTCCCGCACTCTTAATTTTACATGCTCTCTCAGAGGCACGGGAAATGAGGATTGCGGGTATTTTGGTATTAATTAGCGGTTTTTACAAACCAAAAAAAACCGGGAAACATAACCAAATAGGTTTTGATAAAATTCCACTTCATCATGAAGAGGTACCCATACTTTACCCATACTATTAAAACAAAAATATTACGTACAGGTAGTTCGGAGACATTGAGAGTGAGTACGACAGAGCACTTTCCTTTGTTGTGCTCTACTGAGTTCTGGAAATATGGGGATAAAAGGGGTTCATTATTTTAGTACTTATTTTGTACTAATAATGATGTATACGCCGTTACAGTAACGGCGTTACTCTCTATCATTTAACCTCAATCTTAACACTCTCAATGCCCAGATCTTCCTCAAGTTTCTTCCACTTCTTCGCTGCAGCTTTCACGTCAGCAAGAAGATATTCGTGTTCCGCGGCTTCCTAAAGATCATGGGGCTGTTGGAAATGGTCTAAAATAGTGATGACAAAGCAATACCCAATACTTATCGAAAAACCCAATACGTTGGGCGCAACACCGACAGGTATTGTGTCGGTGTTGGGGTCGAGAAAAGCAATGGAATGATATTAGTTTGACATCCCTAGCCTAAAAGCGACAAGCGAAATGCAAGTAATTCTCCTTACCTTCTCATAAAATAGAACGGATTCATCATTATCATAGTCACTCTCCTCCTCACTGCTCATCTCCTCATCTTCAGAATGATCCTCTTCCTCTTCTCTCTCCTCCATATGGTCGTCCTCGTATTCCGTCATTGTACACGGGAAATGAGATATTGTCCCGACCGGATGGGAATTGGCAGTGTGCAAAAATACGCAAAGGGGAGGGAGAGAAATAGTAAAAATAAGAATAATATAAAAAAAGAGGTAGGAGAACGAAAGATGATCTGTCTGGATGTGATGTGTTAGGGGATAAGAGAGAAATTATGGACGATAAAAATGACAAGAAACACAAGCGTACTGATGGAACCGAGAGTGCGATGAGTTTCATTGAACCATTAAAAGAAAATTAGAATTGCAGGGGTAATCATTCTTGGTAGTAGAATCAATCAGTACTAATGAAAGCTAGTGTCGTTCTATGCATGGTGTAATCCGAAAGAAAAGCGACACCACGCTCTAACGAACGAACGATCCCTGCGGGAATAAAACTCCCCCGGCACTTCTTCCCGCGCTCGCTATGTGCTCGAATACTGTGAGAAATGATGAAGTCAAGTGTGATGGAGGGAAATCGGGAGGAACCGAACACCCAAGATATCGCTTGAAAACTATCTGTACTGATGCAAAATTTCAAGAGTGGAGAATAGTTTGCAGAGAAAGAGTGGAAAAAAGCAGGTAACTCAACAATGCTGAAACTGACCAGAGAATATACACAAGCATCATCTAAAACATTAACTTTATAAGATTCAAATGATGGATTTGAGTCTTACGTATCTGGGACCCTCCAGTCAGAACGGATGCCTATTTGAAGGCACTCTCTCCATTCTGCAAGCCATCTCATTTTATCGATACGTCGCTCACAAACTCATCATTTACTGATCAGATTGATCGAAAAACGCGAAAAAGAATGGAATTCAAAAATCTTTATCAACTGTGCCTCATTTTGCAATCTCTTCTTTCAAAAAATAATCGTGGAATAATACGAAATCAAGAAAACGGAGTCCTTGAAGCTTCAAAATCAAACGAGTTCTTTCGTTTTTAGTGGTCCAGAAACGACAAAAAAGGGCAGTTGGAGCAATTCGATAGGAGGGCTGATTCCGTTAGAGGGGACGGTCTTAGCTGATACAACGGTGATAATAAGCGATGTTTTCCGGTGCTATCCGGAAAAAAACGGGGTACTGGTAGCATGAAAATGGACCGAGCAAGCGCTCTTTCAGTGCGCAACTCGCGAGTGAATGACGGAGAGGCGCGTGAAAAAGTCGGGTACCCGATGCCTCCCCTACGCCTCTCTCTCAAATGTCGGGTAATTAGAGCAAGCGCGCGCCTCCCTCTGGATATTGTCGGGTACCGTTACCCGTACCCGATCAGTCATCCCTAGTGCGTGGTAATCCTGGTGACGGTGGTCCGAATCCTTTTGTGGCCACTCTTTTTGCATTTTTTTTAGATAGTTGTTCTACAACGCAACTCTAATGTATTTCACAAGTTTCATCGAAAACTAGTAAGTATTCGCTCTTCTCACTTGCAGAGTAGAGCCGGGGGGGGGAGAAGTAGCTCATTTGTGGTATCCAAAGGTGAAAGACATTGATTTATCTTGAGGGAATCAAGTGGTGCGTGCTGAGAGGGGTAGAGTAGACCTTCATGATAAAAGAGTATTTGAAGATCACAAATACCCTCTCTCCTCCTGAAATTCTTTCATATTCATCAATTTCCCATATCTAATTTTATCTACGCATTTGCCTGAATTGTGAGAGAATACACCAAATGAAGTGATCTAATCCCCATTGTCCCCTCTAATTGCGAATCATCCTCTTCTTCCATTCGCACTGAGCGGTTTCTCATGTCCCGCTTCTTCTCCGCTTCTTCTTCTCTTCTTTCTACGCTCAGTAATCTCGATCAATCAAGATTTTGATCAATTTACGATCAGTTTGAGTATTGCGATTGGAATTTGAATTGACCCGGTTCATGAATCTGTTTCAGCAAATCGCTCAAGCCTTCTTCAAGGAAGACTTCTTCCTCACTCATCTCAAGAGTGAATTCGTCAATGTCTCAATCAGTCCATGTGATAACTTCTACCGTCGACTGTGTCCTCGAGATTTCCCGGATAAATCAAGGATTTGGAACAAGGTGATTCGTGTCTTGCAGTTCTTGGAACTATTGAAATTCCGCTACAGTTCGTCGCTCAAATAAAAGCTGTGATGACAATCCAGGGTTTTATGACTGTGATACCGGCGGATCGGACTGTTCAGGTGACAGTTTTGTCTTTGTAGTGATGGTAATTGGTGATGGATGGCGTGTGACGAGCAGGATCCACTCAGAAACAGAAACGTCGTATATTTGCACTCTCCTTTGCAAATCTTTCAACAACATTTCAGAGGAAAAGAACAATAGAACTTTTTTGCAGAAAATCAGATTGGGCGTGGAATCGGATAAAACAGATTATTCAGAAAAGACTGCGATTTACGCCGCACTTGATCAGATGTGAGCATTTAGAAATATGTTTCTTTCATTTCGCAGATTTGCACAAAATATCTCAGCTTGCTATTGTTTTCAGTGCATCGATTGATACCCTGATGGCTGTTCGATGGTTTATCGCGAATAAGAAGGAGAAATACGACCACTTGCTTCGTGTGGCTCTGCAGCGGAATCGAAGTGTGAGGAGATCTGCCCCGATGCCAATTGACCCCCCCCCACTAGATTACTGTAGATCGAGGATGCTCTCTCCAATACTTTTGCTTTCACTAGGGAGCAGCGATTCAATGACGACTCTAATCCGAGTCCTACTAAACATCATAGATCTCCTATGTTTTGCTGAGCATGTAGGGGCCTCTACGTGGATAGCCGACTTTGCGGATTATGTTCCAAAGTATGCGCAATGTAACTGTCAGGATCTCAATAGCATCTTAACTTTCGGACGTATGTCGAATTCTCTTCCCTGAAGCCCGGAGCTCATGAAGCACGCGCGCTTCCCACAGCCAGAGGAGACGAGACGAAATATCAGGTTGTCTAATAAGTTCCTGGTAGGTTTTTATTTTCGAATATTCTGACACCTCCTGTCCTTAGCATTTGCACTATCGACATAATGACTTTTATAAATGTTGAGGGCTGAGATACTCTTCATAGCGCACGTTGGATCAGGGCTGTCTTATCAGGGAGACGGACACAATGGCAAGCCAAACTTGCCGAGTTCGACCACGACATAAAAGAGCTCTTAGAATCAGAGCTCTTAGAAGAACTTCCACAGGGCCCAACTTAAGTCACTTTTGTAAAGTGTAATGACTGATAATTCCAATATAGTTAGTACGACGACTCGGTCACTTCTGGTCTTCTTGAAATTGGCGCCGAAAAATAAATCTGCTGTTTTGAACGTAAACCGAAATTTATTTTCTTAATTTTTTCTCTAATCGATAGACCAACAGATATCACTTATATTACAAAGCAAAGTTCCACTTCATATAAGTTCCCAATATTATTTGCAAGAAGATCCGAATCACCGGAGAAGAGCTGATGTTTTATGAAACGTGATTTGGAGCTAAAAACGTCAAAATCGAGCATTTATTTTCGCGTCAAAAGAACAATCACTCCTTGCCCCCTCACTTCCTTTTTGGGCAGAATTTTCTGATGAATATTTTTGATATGAATAGTCAGTGAAAAGATAACCAAAATTACCGAAAAATTTAGCTTTGATTTAGCTTATCTTTTTTCTACGCAGGCGTGAGTCGATTACAAAACAGGCCTAACATGCCCTAGTATAGGCCTACAGTATCCTCCATAAGTCACCGGGCACTTTTTCTTTCTTTCATAACTTTTGACTCATGATAGATTTCTGGTTGAAACTTGGTCATGTCCTAGCACATCCATCGTGTGTTAGGGAGATGCAATTGGGATATCACACAACTCCCTGGTTGTTGAGTAATGATTTTCCAGTCGAGCATTACTTTTTAAAACAATCGAAATTCTTACATGGAATTTTTCCTGCTTACCACACGTTCTGATATTTTAGACTTGTCCGTGGGCTACCCAGAAAAAAAATTTCAGGATGCTACTCTATCGCACTTTCGCTACAGAATTTCTCAAAAATGGGTCCTGAAAAAATGGATTTTCGTTCATAGGCGTGCTAGAGACTCGTTCAAAGGCTCAAAATGATCCTTATGATAATTCCGGATTACCGCTGAAATTACATAACGAGATCTCGAAATTTGCCTTCAGGACACGAATTTTAAATTTTTCACATTACACATTTTTGGATGTTTACAGTGTTGAGGGTGATTTTTGTAAAAATGTGGTTCCAGGGTACGATGGTAGCATATCTAGGGAATATACGATTCCCAATTTTGTAGAACATTTAAATATCTTTCCCGCCTCAGGCAACCGAAAATCCGAGGTCAATCAATTTTCGAGTCAAAACATGACCATGATACCCCCATCATGGTTGAAATTTTTCATGGTCGAAAAACTTTTCATCTCAGAACTTCCTGACTATATTTTTTGCATGTGTATATGTATGCGTAGGATACGAATTTAGATATGAGAGCCCATGATATCATGAATCAAAAATGATAAAATTCATAATGCCTGGAAAAGTGCCGATTTCGGCAGTTTCTGAATTTTATCATTTTTTATTCATGATATCATGGGCTCTCATATCTAAATTCGCATCCTACGCATACATATACACATGCAAAAAATATAGTCAGGAAGTTCTGAGATGAAAAGTTTTTCGACCATGAAAAATTTCAACCATGATGGGGGTATCATGGTCATGTTTTGACTCGAAAATTGATTGACCTCGGATTTTCGGTTGCCTGAGGCGGGAAAGATATTCAAATGTTCTACAAAATTGGGAATCGTATATTCCCTAGATATGCTACCATCGTACCCTGGAACCACATTTTTACAAAAATCACCCTCAACACTGTAAACATCCAAAAATGTGTAATGTGAAAAATTTAAAATTCGTGTCCTGAAGGCAAATTTCGAGATCTCGTTATGTAATTTCAGCGGTAATCCGGAATTATCATAAGGATCATTTTGAGCCTTTGAACGAGTCTCTAGCACGCCTATGAACGAAAATCCATTTCTTCAGGACCCATTTTTGAGAAATTCTGTAGCGAAAGTGCGATAGAGTAACATCCTGAAATTTTTTTTCTGGGTAGCCCACGGACAAGTCTA
Organism: Pristionchus entomophagus; assembly: GCA_036245825.1. Lineage (NCBI taxonomy): Eukaryota > Metazoa > Nematoda > Chromadorea > Rhabditida > Neodiplogasteridae > Pristionchus > Pristionchus entomophagus. The sequence goes on from BTSX01000001.1 coordinate 13,614,008, forward strand.
AAATATCAGAAAGTGTGGAAAGCAGGAAAAATTCCATGTAAGAATTTCGATTGTTTGAAAAAGTAATTATCGACTGGAAAATCATTACTCAACAACCAGGGAGTTGTGTGATATCCCAATTGCATCTCCTTAACACACGATGGATATGCTAGGACATGACCAAGTTTCAACCAGAAATCTATCATGAGTCAAAAGTTATGAAAGAAAGAAAAAGTGCCCGGTGACTTATGGAGGATACTGTACATATAGCTGTTTTGGAGATTTAATCAAGTGAATGCAAAGCGTTCAAAATGTGTTAAATATAACCTACCAGGAACTTATTAGACAACCTAATAAAAAGGGACGGAGCCTCTCTCGCACGTGTCTCTCCCCGCTCCCCTCTCGCACTCGGCACAATTCGGGGCACAAATCAAAACGGATGCTTCGTGGTTGTATATAATAATTGAAGTTTCAGGTAATAATCAAAGAATTGGCTACACATATTCACTATTGTATTTGTTAATACGGACAAGGTGAACAGTTGCAAGTTTTTTTTCTACAAAAATTGATATGATCTTTATGTAGGAAGTCAACGAGTTTGAAGACATTCTTGAAACTGAGCGAGCTATGCGAATTCTCGTTGAGCGGTGCATTGTCTTAATAATACTTATTTAAGGAATATTGTATTTAGTGAGGGCTTGGATCATCAAGGAACTCGTCAGAGGATGGAAACACTTTTATCTGAGATTATTGAAGAATATTTGTCGGCAATAAAGGTTTGAGCGTAAACTAATGTTCGTTTACGTTTTCATTCGTTTCATCATCTCAGAAGTCTCCATGGGGATTTCAAGAAGATAGATTCGGCTATAAGAGTGAAATGATTTTGACAGCTCACTTCAGAAAGTGTGAAATAGACGGTATAAACAAAATAATTAGATATAAATAAATAAATAAAAAGTACCCTTTTCATTAAACAAAATAATTAGAATTGATTTTCACAATTTAGATTCCATTTGCAAATCGATTCTCAATTGCCGATGAAGCCGAAGTCAACTTATTCGATAACTTCCGTAGCTCCTTCCTTGATCACCATCTAAAATTGTGTGTTTTAATTCGATATAAGTAACAATTTTCTCATATAGATCCGAGCTGTCACATATGCCGTCTCTTCGATTCATTCTAGCAAGAACGCATGCGCGTTTCAATCCCTGGCATTCTGTCGGTGCTGCTTTCACAGTGTGGGGCGAGGCTACTCCCTAGTATGATAGTTTTTTTCAACGATTTTACAACCTATGCTCAAAATTTGGCCCTAGAGTCAATTTTGGACGTAGAGTTCGAAAATTGACCTTAGAAAGCCGAATCTTCAAAGCCTCATTCGCTATAGCTCACTTTACCCTGTGCGGTCGGTTTTCATATCTCATGAACAGCGCTTCGGAGACACACCAATATATAGTTATTCTGAAAGATCTCGACAAGATAAGACTTTTTACAATTGGGAGTGAAGAGCTAGCTCATCTGTGAAAAAAGTTAGGGCCTCCGAAAGTTTTGAAACTTCCACCCTGAAATTTTTTTGTTCCTGCCGTGCAAAATAAACTTTTTCATTGGATTCGCCATGCAATTTAAACCCTAGATGCTATCTTTCGCGAAGATAAAGTGGCCGGAACCACCTCGTTTCTGCGGTCAAATGTATTCAAATCGCCGAATTTCTACAAAAAAAATGTAGTTTTTCGAGCTAAGCTTTTTCTTTTGTATTTTCATGAGCTCTAGCTGTGATTTTCGTTTTCTACGAGTAAAAATACGCCAGAAAACCCTATAGACAGGTATTTTTGAGAATATGACTTTTTGATCAAAAAGGTCTGGAAATGAGGGTCAAAAAGTGCGAAAAAGTCATATTCTCAAAAATACTTGTCTGTAGGGTTTTCTGGTGTATTTTTACTCGTAGAAAACGATAATCACTACTAAAGCTTATGAAAATGCAAAAGAAAAAAGTTTAGTTCGAAAAACTACATTTTTTGGTCAAAATCGGTGATTTAAAGACATTTGACCGCAGAAACGAGGTGGTTCCGGCCACTTTATCTTTGCAAAAATTAACTTATGGGAGTAAAATTTCATGTGGAATCTAATGAAAAAGTTTATTTTGCACGGCAGGAACAAAAAATTTTCAGGGTGTCAGTTTCAAAACTTTCTGAGGCCCTAACTTTTTTCACAGATGAGCTAGCTCTTTACTCCCAATTCTAAAAAGTCTTATCTTGTCGAGATCTTTCAGAATAACTATATATTGGTGGGTCTCCGAAGCGCTGTTCATGAGATATGAAAACCGACCGCACAGGGTAAAGTGAGCCATAGCGAATGAGGCTTTGAAGATACGGCTTCCTAAGGTCGATTTTCGAACTCTACGTCCAAAATTGACTCTAAGGCCAATTTTTAAGCATAGGTTGTAAAATCGTTGTACGGACCTTGTTGGCAGAATCTCAATTATATCGAAAATCCTGTGTTATCGCGCTCGAATCGGCCCCGAGAAGGGTCCCCTATGGGAGAGAGCGCGCTTGCTCTAATTACCCGACTTTTGCGAGAGAGGCGTGCGGGTACCCGCAAAAATTGCGGGTACCCTCATTTTTCCCGCGTCTCACAGCGGCAAAGACTCTCGAGTTGCGCACTCAAATGGCGCTAGCTGGGTTCTTTTTGAAGCTACAATGATCCCGTTTTTTGAGAAAGCACCGGAAAACATCGCTGATTATGATGCCGTTTTGAACTAAGACCGTCCCCTCTCACGGGATTAGCCCTCCTCTAGATTGTCTCTCCAACTGCCCCTTCTTGGTGCTTTTTTGGAGAGACTATCGAGAGGAGGACTAATTCCGTGAGAGGGGACGGTCTTAGATCAAAACGGCATCATAATCAGCGATGTTTTCCGGTGCTTTCTCAAAAAACGGGATCATTGTATCTTCAAAAAGAACCCCGCTAGCGCCAGTACGCAACTTGAGAGTCTTTGCCGCTGAGAGACTCGTGAAAAAGTGCGGGTGAAAAATACCCGCACGCCTCTCTCGCAAAAGTCGGGTAATTAGAGCAAGCGCGCGCCTCCCTTGAGAGATTGCGGGTACCCGTTACCAGTACCCGTTTAGTCATCCCTAAATCTGTACCTCTTACCTGACCTACACATCTCCTCTGCCGCTCTAACCTCTCGAAAAGGGAAGGACAGAGACGGGCCGAACAGTGGCGGAGAAAGAGGCGCTGCGCAGCGCAAACGCCTTTTCCTGCTATTTAAGCGCGGGGATTGAAACTTCAGACGAGATTAACTCGGTTCAAAGTAGATCTACCACCATCAAAGTTTGGATTTCTATTATGGTTTAAGGCACAATCCGACAATAGTCTCAAAAACATTTCGAACTAAATTTTAGACGTCACTCCTTATAGTTAAATTTATAAATCGCAGTGCATACTATCAAGAAGTTGGGTGCATCATAGGCCACATGACACGTGTTTGCAGCAGATTCACAGAGGTAAAAAACAGGAATTTCATTCCTTTTCAGAACATCGAGCATTCGTTGCTGTATAATGATGTAGATCAAGAGTACGCCGTGAAATTTCAGAAAGCGTGCGCCTCGGTTATCACTCAAGCCGAAGACGCCCCGGATGTGTACGGCGCTCAAATTGCGTTTAAAGTTCTTCAGAAAATGCTGGGAGGAGATATCGATGTAAGTAGATGTTCAAAATCATTTTTCTTTAAAAAAAATAGAAAAAAAATAATATTTCAGAGAATCGTCTTTCCCGACCTCGGAATGACACATCGGGAGCTGTTCTATCACACCCTCGCTGCTGGAAATTGCGTTATCGATGTGAAGTTAGTTTTGCTAGAAATTTTTTTAAAATCTTTTTTAATGTCTTTTTTATTGCTAAGATAACACTCTTGCTTTTTTCTTGTGTTACATGTAAGGACAGGACCTCAATCTTTATTGCATATACAAAATGAATTACTCCAAAATATTTTTCTTCAGAAATCAAGGTGTCCTGTGTAGACAACGGAACTTGTTGAACCTAGAGATACATTTCTCGACGAGTATCGTGCGAATTTCACGTGCAATTTTGGTTATTGATTTTTTCGCGCATTTTTAAAACTGAAATCGGACCTGCACATGGTCCAGATTGAGGTCCTGTCCATAATTCTACGGTCACTAATTAGCATTCCCTTGTCAGTGTTTGAATTAGGGTTACTGAGAAAAATCACGACGAATAAATAGTGTGATAGATGGAAACAAGGGAACGCTTAAATATCGATTGAAAACTATCTGTACTGAAAGATACTGTCATTAGTAGACAATAATATGCAGAGATAGGGAAGGGTGTAGCAATTGTCACAACAATGCTGAAACTGATCAGAGATAACAGACACAAAAAAAACACAAAAAATAAACAAAATTAACTCATAAAATAAACACACGCATCTTCTAGCAGAGAGATGAGAAACTTCCAAAGATTCAGATAATGGATTCAAGACCTTCGTAGTTTTCTTATCTGTGATCTTAAAGTGAGAACGGATGCCCATCTGAAGGCTTTCTATCTATTCTCTAAGCTATGTCGTCTATCGACACGTCGCCCACAAATTCGGCATTCACCGATCAGATTGATCAAGAGAACAGAGTAATTACCCGATGATTTTTCAAATCGATCTCTTTCGATTTGCACTGAAAAATTTATCAAATGGCGCTTAATTTGCACTCCTCCATCGCTAAATAAATAAGCGTTGAATAAGAAGAAACCATCATCTCAGACGTGTTTCGCTCGCTCGAACAGATCCGCCGTCTTGAACATGTGTGCGACCTGTGAAATGTATAATTTTAATATTTTTGATTTTATATTATTAATTTAAAACGGATTTAAAACGGATGTGAAACTTACCTCCTGAATCTTCTTTCTCGCTTCATCTGTGATCTTATCGAGATCCACTTCACTCGGCCGGTAACTCTTATACCTGAAATGGGAAATTATTCGATTTTATCGAAAATTCTTTTTGCACCCCTTTCTGAGTTTTCTGTGAAATATTACTAAAGAGAACTAATGAATCTTCTAACCCGGAATATCGTCTAATCAACCAAATAGGAATGGTGTAAAGAATTTGTGCTAAAAATTGTTTCCCTGTTACTATTTTCTGTAATTTTTTGTAACTATTTTCTGTAATTTTCTGTACCTTCTGAGATTTTTTCAAAATAAATATTTTTTTTAAACTCACGATGCCAGCATTCTAATCGAGCACCATTTCTCCTCTTTGATCACAACAATGCTGCCTTTATCGCATTGATACGCTTCCGGAGTGTCCACCACTGAAATCGGAATGGTGAGAGCACTTTCTGGAGTCGGCAGAACTATACCGGCCATTTCAGTACAGTTTTTCGCTTCAGCACATTCTATCCATCAAACTAGCGAAAGAGTGTGCAGAATGGAGAGAGCACACATGCAGTACCTATTACAGTATCCGATACCGTACCTTCAACGACAGCAATTAGAACGAATCCTGTCTCTTGTCCTGATGCCATGCAGCATTTTTTGTTCTGACAGATCTCGGAGATATTTCTCTCATCAAACCGAGTGCAGTACTGCTAATATCGAAGAATTTTATTTATTTTTAAATCTATTTTCTCATTATTTTCAAGATATTAGAATAAATTCAGCCAATGCCACTGCGAGCCTATGCCACAGAAAAAAAACTAATTTCTAGCAATGATGATTTAAAAGTAATTATTCTCACACTGTAAGAAAAAGTCAGATGAGGTGAGAGATAGATGCCCTTTCCATGTACAGCGCCAACAAGCTGAAAATACATATACAATAATTAATTAAAATATACATTTCGATGCGAATATATCCTGTCTATTTACTACGTATAACATCAAAATCTCGAAATATATTTAAAAAATAGTGAGTGAATGTGATAAATCCTCAACTATTCCTTTTCTTCATTTACCTGATACTTGGTTCCGCTCATATTCTTGAGTCCGGAGCGAATGATCGAATGCCAGTTCTCATTTCGAGAACCGCTGAAAAAAAAGGATTTATATCCAATACATAGGGACCACCAGCCCCGCCTCTCTTCCCCCGACACCAATCCCCTCAAAAGCGAGATCGAAAGAGCACAAAAGCTAATTCGCAACGAAATCACTCGCCCAAAAGCGCGATAGATAGCTCTCGATGTCCTCTATTAATAAAGGACTGGCGAGCCGATATCTGACAAGTCTGAGTAGGTCAATAATCGATATTTAGGTTGGGAATAGGGTGATTAGGGCATTTCCCATGGTCGAAACATTGCTCGCCAGTTGGAATTCCATTAATTAGTATTTTAGAGGAATTTTAAGCACAAAATTAGAATTTTAATAATTTTCCCCGAATTGTGCTTGAATTAAATATGAGCGCTGGAGGCGAGCCACGAGAGAGCGGGGAGAGAGAGAGAGACACACGCGAGAGAGGCTCCGCCCCTTTCTCTCTTGCCTTTCCCTCCTCTCTGGTTGGGAGAGTCGCGCGCGTTCGTGAGCTCCCGTGGGCTTGAGAGAAGAGCTACAGACATACGTCCAAAAGCAAAAATGATAGTGAGACCCTGACGGTCGCATTGAGCCTAATTGCGACCAGATTCCGAAAAATCGGCTCTCAGCCTGGTGGTCCCTACCAATACAAACTGTTTTTTTAAAATGCTGCATGTGAAGTAAAGCTCCTTTGAATATAATTTGAAGCAGTCAAAATAATAATAAAAAAGTGCTATAAAATCACTGACTGATAAAGGTATCTCGTCTTTCCTTCATTCGCGGCTTTGAGGGCATCAAATTCAGCCTGTTTGGCTGGTGAATCAGCCACGAAGAGATACTGAAAAAAATTAAATTAGTTGATTGATTTGTTTATTGATCACTAATATCGGATTCCGAGATTTTCGCTTATAGCGCGTACATACAGTTCTGTAAATATATACAACGGAATTTGGAAAAAAATACCTGTTTCTCAGCTTGAAGATAGTCAACTTTGAGATGAGATGGCACTTCTTCGAGATACGATTGGTTAGAAATCGTTAGCATGGAAAGAGATAAACTTAATTTTTAAACAAAATCCCTTCTCTCACTATCTAGTCACCTCATATTTTCTCATCGCTTTGTTATTTATATTTTTCAGCCCGGACCCCTTTTCTTCACTGTTTGAAACCACCGTAACTATCTTACCATTCGACGAATTCAGCGAGATTGGGCCAGTTAGTCTTGAATTCCTTGTAGTTTCCGGCCGATTTGAGAATTTCTTTAGCACAAGGCATAGCACAGGACAGCATACTGTGCACGTCTGAATGTTCAGGAATTTTCATAATTTTCCATAATTTCACTCAATCTAAGCTATTAGAAAAATGGAAAAGTGCAATAGGAAATTACGATACCTTAACGTGAGAGAGTTCGGGAATTGCAATGGCTAACAATAATCATAGAAAGATAACGGTTATCCAATCAAGAAGCTGTTTGGTCAGAAGTGATTAGAACTCCAAAATGATACTCACCATACGCCCCTGTCTCCATGAAGACCCACTTCCTATCCACTTGCTCATACAATTTCTTCGCTTCTTCAATCAATCCTTCTTTGTTGCGAGCGGAAGGAGCAGGAGTCTGAATGAGGATTGATCAACGACTCTCTCCATTCAACACACGCATTTTTCCCTGCTGAAATCCCTATATAGCGTGAATATTTTTACCGGAACAGACTTTGCCATGATTTGTTTGATTCGTGAATTAGTAATCGAGAAATCGTCTGATCGGAATGTACGTTACAATAGCCAGAGAATGAGTAGATCCATTGGAAAACACCCGGTATTTCGCAGTCTTTTTTTCTAAATTATCAAAATCTGACCAAAATGTCCTTCCATCTTCCACTAGTCACAGCTGCATTGAATGCTGTGATGAGAAGAGCGAGGACAGAGGGAGAGACACGAGGAGTCGAAAGACCACCATTCACACCTGGAATAAGTATCTCATTGCCCTATTTATGAGCATTTTTGTTTTGTTTTCTAAATTGTCGCCATCTTTATTCAATTTGCCGCGATTCGCATTGTGCTAAGCAATGATTGAAAAATAATCGATTCGAAAAAAATCTGCATGTGTTCCTTATGTCTCTCGTCTAATAAATTTCGGAATAACCGCTCACCCAGTTCTTGATACTGATACTGGCACAGTACTCCATCACAAATCGAAGGGAGAAGACCACCACAATATAGCTTCGCCCCGCAAACCATGCAGAATCTGAAAGAAATGATCATTAATTCGATAATTTATGCATTTGTATCAGATCGGAGTAATGCTCTCAAAGATTTGTAGGATTTGCAGAACTCACGAATAAATTTCAAATATTGTTAATTAAAATTTTATAAAAAATATTTTACTCAGTCAATGTCTTCATTCTCTCTGTCATCGCCTCGTAAACCTTCGAGAAGAATGATCCAGTCTGAAAATGAAGGAAATCCATTCCAAATCAATTCCGATTTTAGATCGATCGATTCAAATTTTTCTACCGTTACTGTGACCGAATAATGAGCGCTCCTTACCACACAAAGGGGTTGGTTATCCTTGAACAAGTACGAATTTGTGACCAGTGGCTTCACTACCTGAAAATAACATTCTTTTAAAAATATATATTGATCGATTTCAACATGATTTATTTTATATTAAAAAAAGAATAGTAAATAAATAAATAAAAGACGCACATTTGAGAGGCATTCTCCAACAGTGAACTTGGATGGTTTGTCCGATCCAAGGCGCGCGAGCACGATGGGGTGTCCTGGAATATTATCGAATTTATTTTTATTTATCAGAATACAGCCAAAACACCGAAGCGATATTGCTGATGGATGGGAACACCACTGAAGGTGCTTCAACCAGGTTTGACGAGATGGATAAATAAAACTGAAGGAAACATACTCTCGAAGGCGCGGTATTCCTTTTTGTGGATTTTGTCGATGACTACAGCTACAGTCATAACATCGCCCAGCTCCCATAGGGATCGGATCATATCCTGAAAATTATAATTAAAGAAGTTTCGGGAAATGAAGGATAAGGTAAACTGCCTAGAAGTTTAATCTCTCTCTCTCTCTCTTTTCACCTTGTTCTTTTTCAAAGTCAATTTTCTCTGTATTTTCTGATGTTTTTCGAATACATCGATGATAATATTATTAATATAATATTTTTTTAAGAGAAAGAATAATAACGTACAGGCAGTTCCGAGACATTGAGAGTTAGAGCGACGGAGCAGAATTCCTCTTCGTCGGCAACTGATCTCTGAGATAATATCGATCAGGCCAAAACAAAGGATACAAGGGACGAAGAACCTTTACTGATATATTTTTCCGAACGGTCATCTCTAGTTTTCCACCACCCCCCTCCTCACTAGTGTTGTCGGCTCGATTGATGACCTCTCCATTCTGCACACTTTATCGTCGGTCAGAGCGTGAGTGTAGAGTGTGCAGAATGGAGACAGAGTCTATTCGATCCGGCAGTCTCACCTCGATTTGGACACTGGGAATGGTTAGATCTCTCTCCAGTTTCGACCACTTCTTCGCCGCTTCCTTCACATCCGCAACGAGATACTCGTGCGCTGTCGCTTCCTGAAGAGATTCATATGATTGAGATTAAGAGTCGTCTCGGCTCTCTCCATTACGCACACTAACTTTCAAGTAAGAGTCTCGCACAGTAAAAACTCGTAAAGGACAGGATGCTGTGTAATAGAGATATTAAATCGGAAACGACTCCCGACTGTATCTTAATGCGGTAAACCAGTTGACCTTATCAAGCACGAATGCCGCATCGACGTCACTATCACCATAGTCAGAGTCCTCATCTTCGCTGGTGACTTCCTCCTCCTCTGCGTAGTCTTCCATCAGATCATCCTCGTAGCCAGTCATGGTGGGAAGAGAGAGAGGGGAGACCTGGATGAGAATGGTCAGTGATCAAGACAAAATAAGAGAAGTCGGAAATAGAAGGGCAAGGAGAAAAGACTGATATCAAGGCACAGAGAAGGCGAATGCTGAAGCGATTAACCAAGCGAGTAAAGTGTGGATGTGTTATAATGAGAGTTGGTTCAACTCAAATCGAGAAACCACGCTCTGATTAAGCACTCCCAGTGGGATCGGTTACCCTCTGGCACTGCCCATTTCCCGCATTTTTCGGTGTTCGAATTTTGAAAACTATGCATACCTGTAGGTATAGAGAGAGAGAGAGTAAATCAAGCACTCATAAGGGACAAAACAGATGAAGGCGAATAATGTAATGAGAGTGAATGAAGATACAAAGAAAAGGAAATGGAAATAATAATAAGAAGAAGAAGTGGAAATATATCGCTCGAGAAACCCCCATGGTGATGCAAACGTTGCTGTCTTCATGATACAGTTAGAGAATTGTTAGGGAGTAGGAGTAATAATTTGAAACAATAAAACATATATATAACCGAGTAGACAAACAGGAGAATGGCTCTCGAATGGCAGATATGAGCCTTTTCATAGTGAGCAAAGATGGGTCCCTCCGTTGAGATCGGATGTCTCATTGGTGCTGTTCTCTCCATTCGGCACACTATCTCGCCTAATCGATAGGCCGCTGACCAAATCCAGCCTTTTCTGAATCAATAATGATTTAGAGGCGAAGAGAGTAATCAAATGATCATTATATTTCTCCACATTAGCTTGAACTTTACTAAGAAATAAAGCATCCAGGTCACAACCTGCTTTTTTTTGTTGCTGAATTTATTGCACACTTCAAATATACTCGATCGTTCACTTTCCTCAACGCCTGACTTCCGAATCTCTTTATGACATGATGTCTCAATCTGTTCTCTACGCACTATTGCGGTAACTCAATCGTCGACCTCTCCTCTATTCCCACACTGTCTCGTCAGAGACATACGAGAGATCATGCGAAACGAGGAGAGCCCCGATATCAAGGCGAGACCGTAGTGAACTGGGCAGTCGTAGTGTGGGCGAGTCGTGTCACTTCTATCCGACTCGATCTTTTTCTGAATCCACGAAGGTCCTGCAACGATCGGCTTGCTACCGTAATCCAGTGACATCTCTGACCGTATCCATACCCGAATGAAACGCTCGTTTGTCATGAGGAGAATTATGAATTGAATGAGGGAATTTAGCGTGTAGAGGGGCTGAAATATTTACATCGTAGTTTCGCTTTTTTCACTGAATTTTTGTTAGAGAACAATAAGTTTAACCCAGATAAGTTATTTCAGGGAATTCTCCTCGGATATTTATTAGAGTAAAGTGCCCTTCCTACGAACTAGTAAAGCGGCGCTGATACTATCATGATCGTCATCTATTCGCGGCGATTATTACGGGAAATCTATAGGGAAGTGGATGAGTGACGAAAAGGGCATGATCTCAATGGCCTGGGATTATTTGAACCAATGATACTTTCTATAGAGCATCGGGTTCAGAATGCTTCTGTGATTCCAAAACTGAGCGATAACTTCTCACCATGCACAGCAGCCGAACGCCAGCAGTTACGAACTGCGGTAACAAGTCAGGTGGGAGGTAAATGAAGATGAAGATTACCTAAACCATCGGTAAGAAACTTATAAGATCAGTGTAAGATACCATTTGTGGATAAATGTAGAAGATCGAGAGCATTCCGGTCTGAAATTTGCTAAATATCATCTATGGTGCTTTGTTTTATGCCACGTTTCGACATGAATTTTTTTATCGCCTATGGTATTGAAATGTGCCATGATTCTGCACAACCGTTTTCTCCGGAAAACTGTGCAAGTAATGTACGCCGTACGTGCGATCACGCGAAATTCAATCGCGTGTGGATCAGAAAATGCTCCTATCGAATCCTTCTAGCCGTTGAAAAGATTTATCAAAAAAAACAGTAAAGGTGTGATTCAGAGCTGCTTGACATTTGTATGTTAAAAATAGTGCTCTCTAATGCTTCCGGATCAAAATTATGCACACTATCTCGAAGGTCAGTGAATTCTAGAATGTGCGGAATGGAGAGAGCTGCATACTTTTCGATATGACAAAACTAGTGCTTTCCACATCCTATTCTCCAAAAATTTTGATTTTTTACCTGTCGAACAAGAACACTGACAAGTCTCTCCTGCATTTGCTGCGTTCGATCCGAGAGTTTCTGTAATGCCTGTAGACACAGTTGATCTTTGATCTCTGCTGCGAAATAGAATCTTTCTAGGTTTAGGAAAAGATATTTTGCAAAAAATTGTTAGTATGAATACATATCAGCGCATCTAAATTCTTTCTCGAATCCGAACGAAATTGGTACAATACCTTCTGTGTTCTGAGGGCTCGAATGGCAATTGAAACGAGTGAAAGACGAATGGGAAGAAGGACGATGATACTGGCAAATATCATGAAGACTTCTGAAAATAATCTTATCTGAGACGTATTTTCCGAATAATTTAAACCCAAAATCAGTTTTATTTCAAGGCTATTATATGTTTGCATAATAGTCAGACAATGTTGGGCACAGCCAAAAAAGTCGATTCCCTGAAACTTTGTGTTTCGAGGTTCTCGAGAGTGCTGATGACGATGGGCATAGTCATTTTGCTCCCAGTAACCCCGTTGGCTCCAGATGGAAAGACGTCAAAATAGTATTTTATTGCATTTCTCGGTAATTTGGAACTCTACTCCTACGCGAATATGGCTTCCGGGACAACATTTGATGGCGACCACGCCTGTCTAATTTATTTTTCTTTATTTTCAAAAATGATTTTATTAGAAAAATTATTAAATCGGAGAGGCCTAAGAATCGAGTGTACCTAGTATCGATTGAATCGCAACAACGTGATGATAATAAATCTATTTTTAATCCAAAGAAAAGTGTCTGGAAACTGTCGAGAAGGACAGCGGAAAGTTCAGATTGCGAGCTTTCCCTCGATCTCTCTCTGCGTCTCTGACCCCGAACGCTCTCTCACCCCTTCCGTCCCCTGCCTCCCTCCCGTGTCTCTCGTCTCTCTGGTGCCCCAGCCGCTCAGGTAAGAGAGTAAACAAGGGGCAAAACTCCCATCTAGGTGCACTTTCTTTTGCCATTCTCGACGAATTCCAGACACTTTTCTTGGATTAAAAAATAGATTTATTATTAACACGTCGTTGCAATTCAATCGATACTAGGGACACTCGATTCTCAGGCCTCTCAGATTTAATAATTTTTCTAATAAAATCATTTTTGAAAATAATGAAAAATAAAGTTGTCAGGCATGATTGCCATAAAATTTTGGCCAGGAAGCCATATTCGCTTAAATTCCAAATTACCGAGAAATTCAATAAAATGATATTTTGACGTCATTCCATCTGGAGCCAACGGGTCTACTATGAGCAAAGAGAATACGCCCATCGTCATCAGCACTCTCGAGAACCCCGAAATAGAAAATTTCAGCGAATCGACATTTTTCACTGTGCCAAACTCCGTCAGATTTGTCCGACTACTAGGCGAACGGGCTCATATGCGATTTTCATGCTTCGTCTGTATTCCTTCTGGCTTTATTTCTCAGATATTATCTTCCCGAATTTGCCTCATTCATTATAGGAATAATATTTTGTTAGCAATTTACTCAAATTGATCATTTCCGTATCGGCTAGCTACATACATTAGAATTTTGAACACATTCACAAATGACTACAATTTCCAACCGAACTTAGATCCCGAGGATATTTCAGTAATAGAATCAATTCCGCCTGATTATTGCATGTTTTGAGCAGATAAATGCAATGCAGAAAAGTGATTGACTGCTGTAAGTTGCTTGTCAGCCTACTCATTGGCCAACAGTATTGATGTCGTTTCGATTCTGTCTCTCCCCATTCAACACACTCCCTCAACGGCCAGAAAAAAAGAGTGTGCAGATTGGAGAGAGCTACTATTTGATCCGCATCATTAGTCAACAGCAAATTTCGGTACTTTCGCTCTGGTTTCCAAGTTTGTGAAGATGCTGACATCTAACAGTGTTTTCCTGCTGCATTTTTGCACTTTTTTCAAATTCTATTTGATCAATTGTACAACTTGATCAACTCACGATACTGAAATTGGCCGATGTTTCGTAGTTCGCCAAATACGACGATTGTTCCGTGGAGATTCGATAACCACGCGAGATCCGACGTCTGAAAGTTCTTAGATCAGGGATAGAGTAAGTATAGTCTAGTCAGAGGTAATTTGAAATGGATATGGTCTTCTTTCTTTCTCTAAAACTTTCTATCAGTTCGAGAATGAAACGGGCACTTACTGATGCCATGTTTTATTTTATATTCTAGGTTTACCAGTTTGATTACACCCATTGAACGAGGAAAAACGCGTCAAATCTCTCCATGAGAGATCGTGATGACGACTGTATAGAAATTCCTGTCATAGGGAAATCATATTTCTCGTTGAGTTTTTTTCGCATATCGGTTAGTTTTCTTGAAAACCTCGTTAGAAAAAGATGAAATAACTGATGAACCTAAAGTGCGATGCTTACACTTTTCAGAATCCTCTCCCGATCGGGTGATTCCTTAGCGAAAACAGCACATCCGACGACGTTCAAGAGTAGAAATGAGTAGAGGAGGAGAAGGAATAGATAGGTGCCGCTGGAATTAGAGGAGTATGGATTAGTGATAATGGATTAAGAATTCCCTCTCTCCATTCTGCATACTCTTTCGTCCGGATGACTGGCAAAAAAGTGTGCAGACTGGAGAGATTTGCAAATAAAAAGACGTATCTAACATCGTGCCCAACTAGAGCTTGCTGATTGCGGGTTCCATTCTAATTCATTTCCAATTCAATTGGGAAACCCCATTGAAAATATCTCTCACATCGTGCCCAACTTAAGCTTGCTAGTGGCTGGGAGCACTCGTTGACTCATGAAGAGAAGAGTGGAGATGATGACAATGATTGAGTGAACGGTGAAGGAAGCCTCGATTGCCTGAGATACGGTAGGATGCAGTGGGATATGCGATTAATAAATGACTGTATCAGTTCCTACGGTATATGAGGCCGTTTGTGGTAGAATCAACAAGGACTCAACAGAGGCAGAGAACAGGTAAAAAATCGGATATGCTCAAAATTTGGCCCTAGGAGTAACTTTCGATGCTGAATCGACTGACGGTTTCCGTTTTTCGGGGGGAAGCAGGGAGAAGCAAAATTGGCCGAATTCTCGCGTACCCGACCAGAATTTAATTCTCTACAAACTGAAAAAAAAAGAACGAGACTCTATCTTCATCCGTTAGAGATATGATCGTTTTTTGATAGAGACCTATCCCCTGGGAAAGCCGTAACCAAAAGATAGAGCAGACTTCCCTGATCATTTTGGTATATAAGGTTAAGGAATAAGTTTAAGTGGTGATAGTTTTTTTTATCGATTTTTGTGACGCTAACTTGCGTTTTTTGGAGTTTTTCGACTCTAACTTTTTTCTTTCGAAGTTTCATGATCTCTAACATAAAAATTCGGTTTCTACGTGCGAAAATACGCCAGAAAATCCTATAGTTGGTTATTTTTGAGAATATGACTTTTTCGACCCCGACGTTGCCGTCGAGATCGAGTTTTGGGTCAAAAAAGTCATATTCTCAAAAATAAGTCCCTATAGGATTTTCAGGCGTATTTTCGCACGTAGAAACCGAATCTTTATGTTAGAGATCATGAAACTTCGAAAGAAAAAAGTTAGAGTCGAAAAACTCCAAAAAACGCAAGTTGGCGGCACAAAAATCGATTTTTAAAAAACTATCACCACTTAAACTTATTCCTTAACCTTATATATCAAAATGATCAGGGAAGTCTGCTCTATCTTTTGGTTACGGCTTTCCCAGGGGATAGGTCTCTATCAAAAAACGATCATATCTCTAACGGATGAAGATAGAGTCTCGTTCTTTTTTTTCAGTTTGTAGAGAATTAAATTCTGGTCGGGTACGCGAGAATTCGGCCAATTTTGCTTCTCCCGGACCAGTTTTTGTTGCAGAAACATATTTTGGCCATTTTTACGTCGTGCCGTACCGGGATTCAGAAGGCTCAGATCGAAAAACGGAAACCGTCAGTCGATTCAGCATCGAAAGTTACCCCTAGAACCAAATTTTGAGCATATCCGATTTTTTACCAGTTCTCGGTACTTGTTGATCCTACCGCAAGCGGCCTCATATACAAGACACTAAGAGCGATCCAAGAGAAATGCAGTGTTGCTTGATGATGGAATCATTGTCAGAGGACACTATTTTGGCTCACCAGACAAACTCCCGCGCTCAGCCACCTCCCACAAGCGAACCCGCTACAGTAGAGTGCAGGGTACGGTAGCAGCGGGTGCATCTGGTACAGCAGTAGGCCCCAGACGTCGTGCGCAGCCAGCTGCACCTGAATGACGGCTCTAGTTCTTGTTCCGGTTCTGTTTTCCAAAACCGGTTCCGGTTCTAAATCCCGGACCTGGTTGAGGGCGTAGCAGACTTTGAGTTCGCGCGAGAGAAGGGCGGTCTTCTTGAGGATGAGAAAGAAGGCGATCGGATGGATGAAGAGAGCGGCCGCCGCAGCGTAGATGTATTGGGCACTGAGGGATAGGAGTCAGTTATCGATTATCGGAGAAATACAATAACCCGAATCTTCCCGTGACAGAAAATCGCAGTCAACTACAAGACTTCTCAACGAAAGAAACGATTAAAGAAATCACATTTTCCACAATAATTAGATCGCTATTTGCGTGTTGCAAGATTGAATAGCTCTCTCCATTCAGCACACTCTTCGATCGATCCGCAGATAAGGTGCGCATAGTATACTCGGAACCTAACGAAATGTTCTCTACATATACATACAGAACTATTCGATCCCATAAGACTAAAATTCACTAGGAATAAGGCCATAGGACGAACATTTTGAGAGCCGAAATGGCGAAATCGCGATCGATGTAAAGGCCATAGTCGAGGGATTGAGAGAGATTCATCGACGTCATCGTCGTGATGGCATCTGGAATCGGAGACTGGATGGAGATTCCACATGACATTTAAAGATGAATATTATAGGAAATACGCGATTATATTAGAAAGAACAGAATGGAGCAGAAGATAGCAATCAAACATGGAAAATACGTATTTCAGTATGAAAGGAAGCGAGATAGGATTGATTGCACGTATTGACCAGATCCTATCCCAGGTAATCGTAGGTTGCTTGTGGAATGATTTTGGAATGATTGTGATTGGAATGATTATCGCCAGAACGACAAAGTCAATGACAATGAGACAAGTGAGTGCCCTCTTGTTATGACTGGCACCTCGTGGATCTCAACATTCTGACTGCACTCAAATGGAGAACAGATAATATTAGAAGCAATCATTTTATTCTCACAAGCAGTAGTAGTCTTCAGAGAATATAGATGAAACTAGCAGCCTACGGCTGCTGCGTTACACACCGAGTCGTATTCACAGATTAACAATGAACCGCTTGCTTGCGAGTGAGGCGTATGCCATTGCAAAAAGCTCGTGAGGATTGCGAAATAGTTGCTGCCAGTGAAAATCGCTGACGATGTTGAGTCGATTGACACTATTGCCGATTTTTACGGACGATTTTGATGCGAATTAGGCGCGAAAAACGGATTATTGCCTAAGGATGATGAAATATTTCGTAAGGATGATGAAATTATTATCGATTTTGAAAAAGGAGTTTACGGTGGTTCGATTGGTCAAGGACTTGTCCTCGGGCGATGCCTAGAAAGCGAGTTATTGAGGTTTGAAAAGTGTGACAGACAGACAGACGAACGAACGAACGAACGAACTGACAGACAGACATTTTGACTTTATAAGTATAGAGCGAACACAAGATAGGGCAAAATTGCGAATCGGTCAAGCGGAGTTTCTGAGGTGTGCTATATTTCTGCCGTTCTCACATGCCAAACATCGCGAATGGGAGTCTTTCGTGGAGTTTTGAACGTCAACTAGTCAACAAATGGGCATCGGCCACCCACTGTTTGCCTCAATTGGTGGGAAAATTCGTGCGAAATCGTGAGAAAACGAGGCGGTTTTGGGATATTTCTGCATGCTTTTGGATGTTGTGAAGAAGAGTAATCAACGCTCGCTTGTTCTTGTTGATCTGTGTGAGCAACAAAATAGAGGCAGAAGAGAATCATGGAAGCAACCGAACTTCCCGGAATTCCTTATCAGAAAAGCTGAATTTCGTGCGTACTTTGAAAACTGCGGAAGTTCGAAATAAGGGCATTGGACGTACCATACAATTTCTTTAGCCGACAAAGTCATGGTGCTTCATCGAGCAGTGCTCTCTCCATTTTGCACATTCCCTCACCGAGGAGAGAAACGAGGGAGTGTGCATAATGGAGAGAGCAACTATTCCATCCGGCACCAGAAGTACGAGCAATATCGCCTCGTCACTTATCAAGACCGATAAATAGCGCCTGATATTGGCGAATGAGGTGGAAACTACTAGCCGGTGTGCTGCGAGAAATTCCGATTGCATTTGAGGTCTCTATCTAGAATCGAATATTGGCGCTCTCTGTTCTGCACACTCGCTCGCTTGTCTGACCGTCGAGTGAGTGTGCAGAATGGAGAGACCGACTCTCTAGTCTCAAGTCCGTAAATGAGCTCGTTCCCAATGGAAGTTGCCAGCCCCGCCTTCGCAATTTGATTGCAACGGGGATTTATCATGATACAAGTACACAATCACTGTGAGTGTATTCCGTTGTGGAGTGGATGGGGATTCCACCGTGATCCCCCGTACTGGAGGAATGGGCAGTAGTCTTGAAAAATGAAACAAAGCGAATCAAGGAAATACACAATGAATATTTGATCAATATCTGACATCCCCGACTCCGCTGGCCATGGCTTTTCAATGGAATCGTGAAACTCAACCGATTTTCATACCTGTCTTTATCAACGACAGACACTTCGAAAGGAATAAATGGATCATTAATTAGACCTAATCAATTTATCAAGGAAACAGTATAATGTGCGACGATAATTTTTTTTAAATATAATTTTAGAACAAATGACGCCACTTCCGCTGACACAGTAACAGCTGAGTGACGGATTCTCGATAATAAGGCGCCAATTTGAGGTTGGTCGAGCACTTGTAGCCGCTGAGATTGTATCGTGCACTGTGGGATCACAATATCAATTGACCATGCAAATATATTAGTGGAATTTGAGAGAAGTGAGAGAGCGGGTGGAACGGAGAGGGCGCAGAGAAAGGATAACAGCTCCGGCAGTAGAATCTTGAGATGCCGAAAACAAGATATTCAATCATACTTGTAAAGTTTGTAAAGGTTTTTAGAGTGCATGATAATAATAGACCAGAGTGACGGACTGGAAAAGGACGGACACGTTTTCGAGGTATAATTATCGAGAGCTTAGGAACGCGTGTCTTAATCGTGATAAGTTTGTTTTAGAAAACTTTTCTAATTGCCATTATCGTCGCAATCTCTGTTTTTCCTGTAGGAGTGTGAAAAAAATTGATGTCTTGTCGAAAACAGCAAAAGAAAGTAGGGGGCACCCGGAGTTGAACCAGGGACCTCTCGATCTGCAGTCGAATGCTCTGCCACTGAGCTATACCCCCAGCGAGAGACGGCTCTTTCGTGCGGACTAAGAGATAGCGGCGAGAGAACAGCTGACCATGTGACTTAAGTGCTTTATCGCAAGGAATGGTTGCTACCCGCAGCGGTTCATCGATTGGTGGAGTACGGTAGATTACTGTAGACAATTAGCTATTAGTGCTCTCCTTGAAGTGGACACTCTTCGTGTTTGCTAGAATCTCTCTTAGGGCTTCGGCTTTGTCGGAGAGAAATCGGAAGAAAACAACCAGCACAACGAGATTCGCACTGAAATATCGATTATTTAATAAATTATTTTCGAAAATATTTATTTCACCAGGCGAAAAAGGCGAAGATTATGATGAAAGACACGGAGAAGAAGAGATGTCGTGGACGGGTGAAGGTGAGAATGAGCTGGAATTGATGGAATACGGTAGATTCGAATGAATATTGATACGGTAGATTGTGGATACAGTTGCCATTAATCGATTTTTTATGCTGATATAACAACACGATCCTAGATCCGTTCGCTTCTAATTTCCTTTTGCACTGTGAATCATACTGTATGATTGAAACTCAACTCGAAACGAGAGCAGAGATCGATAGAATATTATTTGATCAAGATTATCAAATCATAATACAAAAATTCTATGATCTAGCCACTGAGAACACTCTGAGCGATTTTGCGCTCTAAATAATTAGATAAATGGTCTTACCATTCTACGCGTTTTTTTACCGTGCCAAACACTCGCTGTAGAGAGAGTGTGTGCAGAATGGAGAGATCGACTACAGTAATCCTCACTAATCGATCAGTGACCTACCAGAGCTGAGAACGAGAAGATGTAGACGCCCGTGAGGAGGATGAGCATGAGGAATTGGGGGATGAGCAGACGGGGACGAGTCGACTGAAATTATCGATTGGAGGATACGGTAGAGCGACGAGGGGATACGGTATCAATCACGGAGTATAGTAGTTATTAGATGTTGCTAGTGTCAAGTTGACGCCGGCGTAATTTGGGTTTTAGATTTGATTTTTTCTTCGTTATTTTCGGCAATCTGCCGGATCGAAATTTTCAAAATGCTCACAAGCTCTTGTAAGCTCGGCAACTTTTCGCCCATGGTCTGGAGATGCCAGAAAAAAAGTTACAGCACGATAGCTCATCTGGGAGCAAAATGGCGGGCACCCCTTGGTGTGACACATTTTACTGACGATAGGATTTCCATGACTAAGGCGGAGTAGAGCCAAGCTCTTCAATTCCAGAAGTTAAGCTTTTTAGACAAATGGAAGGTTCACTTCTTAAAATGGGCCCCTCATCATCACCTTAGTCTTTGTTATGATCATTTAGTGCTTAAAAAGGCTTAAAAACGCTGTTTTTGGCCATTCCAGGCTCTCAACGTCTTTGTATCGATGTCTAACCCTTGCCATTCGAAAAAGCTGCTCGAGATACCCCGGACAAAACATAAGATTGATCGGTAAAGTCATTAACAAGAAAAATTAGCTTAACTAAACTGGACAAAAAAATGTGGCAAAAATTATGCCACGAGCAGGAATCGAACCTACAACTGGTCGAGCGCTAGAGCTGGGCGGTCGGTTTTCCAAAAAAGTAATGTAACTTTCCTAATCGAAATTACTACAAGAAGCCCCGAAGAGCGCTTTGAGAAAAAACTTGTACCAAACACCACCTCTTAAACCAGAAAGATCGGGGGTGAGAAAAAAAGGCGGGGCTTTTGTCCGAAAAAACTGCGATTTTTACAAATTTTTGAAGTTTTTCAAGCATAACTTTTTTCATTCATGTTTTCATGTGCTCTCGTATCGAAATTCGGAATCAGCGTGCGAAAATACAGTAAAAATTCCGATAGTGATGCTTTTTCGAGATAAAATTTTTTTCGACTCTGAGCCCTTTTTCACCATGTGGTCCGATTTTGGTCGAAAATTTGTTGTCTCAGAATCATGTCGCTATAGGAATTTCTGGCATATTTTTTTTTCACCATTTGGTCCGATTTTGGTCGAAAATTTGTTGTCTCAGAATCATGTCGCTATAGGAATTTCTGGCATATTTTTGAGCGTAGAAAACGAATCTGCTATCTAGAGCACATGAAACATCGAAATAAAAAAAGTCATGACCAAAATATGAACAAATTTTTTTTGGAATTTTCTTTATAGCATAACTTTTTTATTTCGATGTTTCATGAGCTCTAGATAGCAGATTCGTTTTCTACGCTCAAAAATATGCCAGAAATTCCTATAGCGACATGCTTCTGAGACAAAAATTTTTTGACCAAAATCGGACCAAAGGGGGGACCACATGGTGAAAAAGGGGTATCTCGAAAAAAACATCACTATAGGAATTTTTGGTGTCTTTTTGCACGCTGAATCCGAATTTCGATACGAGAGCACATGAAAACATGAATGAGAAAAGTTATGCTTGAAAAACTTCGAAAATTTTTTTTAAATCGCAGGTTTTTCGGACAAAAGTCCCGCCTTTTTTTCTTCCTCACCCCGATATTTCTGATTTAAGAGGTGGTGTTTGGTACATGTTTTTTCTCAAATCACTCTTCGGGGCTTCTTGTAGTAATTCCGATTAGGAAAGTTACACTATTTTTTCGGAAAACCGACCACCCCGATTCAGCGCATGGACGAGGAATGACATAACCAACGTATGAAATGTTGCCCTATGTCTCCTCATTCGAATTTTTTTTGGAGTTGTTTGTAGCATAATTGTGAAGCGAGTTATGACTCTTTTACTGAGGCAATTTTGGTCGTAAATTTCGTAGTGTCCCTACTTTGACCTAACAATACTCGAAGGTGAGACATAATATCAAAAATCGGCAAACGCAGTTTGAAAGAGCATGATTCGAAGTAGTTAATTGTTACTTTTCAGCGGAATTGGGGAAACTATTTCCTAAGTCCGCAGGGCTCTCGAAACTCTGGCGATTCCTCTCATAAGAAGAATCCAAAATACTCTCTAATACGTTGTTTATAAACTGTGCACACTAAGGTAATGTACGGTTATCGCTTTTTCTCTCACAATGTTGGGAAGTTTATTGCACCAAGATGATACCTGATCGGAATCAGGACGGTTCCAAGTTGGAACCAGTTTCGAAGGGAATTATCAGAGGTTGCTCCGAATTTGAGTAGAGCTGGTTCCTGATCTACACAAGTTGTTACCAAGTTGTCACCGGTTTTATGAATCGAATTGGTTATTGATCAATGTTTTTTGTTGTTGTATCTAATCTAAGTGAGCATGCATGGCCCATGAGGGGGGTTCAAGGGGGCTTGCTCCCCTTGCTTGTTAGATTATATGTATACTCAAGATATTTGTTATGGTTTCACGTGTCAAATTGGTTATCGTTCTATCCGGTTCGGCGTGCCTAGGCTATCACGCAGGGCGGTTCAAGGTGGGCTTGCCTTCCCCCCTTGCTTGTTAAACACTTTGGTGTGCCCTAGGGTTGGCTAAACGATGGCGACCTCTCGCGGGGGCTGAAGAGAGGGGAGAGGTAGCGCACCCCGCAACATCGTTGCGACCCCGCTACCTCTCCTCTCCTCTCGATCAGAGGTTGCGGAGTCGCAACGAAAAGACGCGTGGTTGCGACCCCGAAAAGGTGGAATTGCCAACCCTAGTGTGCCCTTCAGAACAGAGAGGAATGGAGGTGATATTGATGCACGGCAAGGGATGAAGATATATTTATACAGTCAAAATAATACATAGAAATATTCTGAGAATTGTATTAGTTTGTTGTGACAAACCTCTCCTCAATTGTCGTGCAATCTCGCCTGACAGAGACATGAGGGAGCCAACGAACGACGCGCTAGCTTCATCGTTACATAGGTCGAATTGGGCATTTCTAAAGTATTTTTGCGGGCCTAAGCGATCAAGCATAACCGCTGAGGGGGGTTCAAGGGGGGCAAGCCCCCCTTGCTTGTTAAACTTTTTTTTATAATCCTAAAGCCATCAGCAGAGTGTTGAATTTTTCTGCGCAAGAATTAATGCTACGCATCAATAAAAGTAAATGAATCCACTTCCCGTGGGGAAGTGTGATTTTCAGTTTGGGACAAACTCAAACCTCGGGTGAATTTGGGTCCCCCCTCTACCTCCTCCGACATATTTCTTCTTTGCCCAATCCCGATCTCAATAAAAGTAGATGAATCACGCTCAGATTAGATTTCAATAATAGTGATGGAATCGCATCTTGACCCAAATTCCTGGGGTTTCGAGCAAGCACAAGCACACGACTGTGATGGGAATTTGATTGAGCAAATTGTTGTCAAGATTTGCTACTACCGTAAACTGTTAGAAACAAATTATAGCTATTACTTTTCGTAGCATTATTTTCTCAAATACATTTGATGTTTGTTTTATAAGATCTTAGTATCGGAGCATATTAAAATACATTTAATAATGGCAAATCTGATTGCCTATTTTTTCAAGAAAATACCCGGCGAACAAATTTCGAAAAACCCCAGGCGCGAATTTGGGTCAAGATGCGATTCCATCACTTTTATTGAAATCTAATCTGAGTGTGATTCATCTACTTTTATTGAGATCGGGATTGGGCAAAGAAGAAATATGTCGGAGGAGGTAGAGGGGGATCCAAATTCACTCGAGGTTTGAGTTTGTCCCAAACTGAAAATCACACTTCCCCACGGGAAGTGGATATTATTTTCATTCGTATATGATGGAAATACTAGATCAATGCGCTGATCATTTCTTTTCGAAGAACGATTGAAACTCATTTCGTTATGACCAAATCAGTAGAACAATTATTTTTCTTTTCCAACTATGCCACAGAATAATCAGAGAAATGGAAACTATCAGGAGCTGAATGTATAGCTATAGAAGAAGATCAAGAATCAGAGATCAAAGATCAAAGATCACGGCTCACCACTGCTCCGGCGATCGTCATTCCCACAGTGATTCCGTGTATGAAATGAGTGACAGTCCATGAGATTGCCACTATCTTGTAGATCAACCAGTACTCTTGAGGATTCGCCCGACGAAGGTACTGTAAGAGAGGGAGGGGTACGGTAGTGGTACCGGATCGAGTAGTAGCTCTCTCCATTCTGCACACTCGTCTCTCTGACAGGTGAAAGAGTGTGCAGAATGGAGAGAGTATTAGACAACATTATCAAAGATGAAGCGAATACTTTTTTTCTAGCTACAGTAACCTGCTCTCGGAAATTGGATACGGTATTGTAAATATTGACGCACCAAATAGCGCTGTCTCTAATGAGCACACTCTATCGCCGGAAAGAGCCTCGAATAGGAACCAAGACTAACTACAGTATCTTCAGGGAGCTACCGCAATGAGCTCGACGATGATTGTATTACGGTATCCCCAATTAGCTACAGTATCCCCAAATTACGGTACTCACGGCGAGATGTTGCTTGTAGAGGGGCAGGAACTCGTGCCAATCGGAATGGAGAGTGAGCAGAATGCCCAGAGCGATTGCTGCTAGCGAGATGATAATGGCCACGATGGAGGTGGTGTAAAGGGCCGTCTGCAATGTGGGAAACGTGGCCATGTTGATTTTCGCCAGCGTGAGGCACAATGGGAAACGTCGCACTGTGATCAGTATTTGAAACACAGTAGCTCCATTTTGCACACTCAGAGAAACTGCGAAGATATCCGCATACAAAAACTTTAAAACGCTATGATTGGTGTAAATAGCAGTGAGAAACGTCGCCCTGTCGTTTTTCAACAAGCCGATCACGAATGGTAAATGTCGTCCTAGCACTCGCCTGCACGTGCACCCCGCACAGATTCTGCCGGCCCGTGTGGTCACGCCTGTCCATGATCGCCGAGTACGCCGAGCCCTGCAGAGTACGACGTTTCGGAATCGTCGTCGCGCACACTGCACCACCCGCACACTGCACCATACACCACACTACCTGCGGGAAGAGGGTACCCGACAGCGAGAAGCTGCGGGCCAGGAAGAACATGATTGAGTGGGCAATCAATCAGGGGGAGCTTGTCCTGTCTAGATCAATGCCAAGCCGAGGACAGGGATTGGAATGGATGAGGGATGGATGGGGGATGGAAGAAGAGTTGTGACCCCTACTACTCTCGTCCAGTCGCAACATCCACACACCCTCGTCCATTGGACATTACACATCGGGGAGAGGAGGGATGGATATTGGGATGGATAACATGTGATAGGGGCTGCCGTCTATTGTTGTCGATATCTGGGCGCTGTTTCTTGCCAATTAGTGGAGAATGGGATGAGTTTCAGACATTAGACAAAGGAAGTGGTAAATGGAAGATATTGATTAGTAGATCAGATACAGTCCAAAATCCAGTCCACCCACCTCGCTCATGGCTGCCAGTAATGAGGAAGTGATAAGATGAAGAAAAGCGAGGCGCAGCTACGAATTGCCCTCGGGCGATATGCCAGTTGTCCGTCATTACTCACAATTTTCAGTTGAGAGGGACGACACCTGCCTGGACCACCACTCACAAACTTATTAATAGAGGAAAAAATGTTTTTAATGATCAGCTAGTATAAAATTGATCGAAAACCAAAGCAGGTAGATCAATCTTACAGTAATCTATCGAGAATCGATTTACAGTGTTGTTAAATATTTTTTTGAAGGGCCGTTTGTTTTCTTTTGGATTCTCTGCTTATTTTGTTACATTTTGTAATAGAATGGAAACTATTTTAATTAGTTTTAAAATCATCATCAAAATTGGCCAAAGTGTAGAGGCTCTTACCACGCTTTCCCTTCGGAATTTTGACATTACTGTCAAAATTTCGCTCAAACTTTTCCTGGAAATTTCCGGATTTTTCAAAAGCGAAGTTTCTCGAAGACGTCACCCGTCTTGCCTTTGTTCACCCATTTATCGACGTATTATGCTTCATTAGCGTGGTTTATTGCCCTCCTCACTGTCCCACACCTTATCACCACAGCGCCAGCTCGAATTGCACCCGTTTTTCGGCCGATTCCACCGTTTTATCGCCCTGGTTTCAGTTCTCTTGAGCGATGGCCAAGTGGGGAGAGGGCGACCCTCGTTGGATCGTTGAGGAGCGACCCGACGCCACCAACGTAAACAACTGGCACTGGTGAGCAGCCCACTTTGTCGCTTGGTTCAAGGAAAATCGCGCTTTCATGTATTGGTCGATTGTGGCATTGTTTTTTCCTGAATTTGTTGCTAATCCGGCTCTTTAATCAATTGATTATCACAGGTCGGAGAAGAATGCGACGCCCTGGTCGAAGGATCGCCTCAAGGAACTCCTCGAGGGTCTCAAGGTTCGTTGTTTTGCTCACTTTCATCGCTTCTTTCACTGTTTCTGCTCATTTGCTTACATTTATTCAAGTTAAAATAATAAACAATCCTATTTAACGATTGATTCTCAGTTCGAGGACGGGTCTGCCTCCGTCGAGCTCACGACGATCAAGAAGATGGAAGGCGAGGCCACCGCCAACAACAGGAAGGCCAAGCTCATCTTCCTCTTCGAATGGGAGCTCGAGGTCAACTTCGTCGGTGAGAATTCCGTTGTTTTGACGTTTTCTCCCCCAGTTTTGTCGCCTCGCACTCAGCTGGACGAAAGCGCAATATTTATAGCCTAAAAAATAACAGGAAGTGAGGCATGACGCGAATTATAGAGACTAAATCCGTGTCTTGTAGTGATTCAAAGCGAAACTAGTCTGCGCATTTTCGAAAATACTCACACTTCTAGTGAGTGCAGTCTGACGAGACCGGGTGTGCCTTCATCTTCACTGTTCGCTAATGTTTACGTATCGAAAAGTGCACTCCATGCGACACACTATCTATGATCAAAGACAGTGTGCAGAGTGGAGATAGCGAGGACACGAAACTGCATCCCTACTGTTCACACAAATGGTTCCGTTGAGGTCGTGTGGCTGGCAGCGAGGACGAGGTGAAGGGACACGTCGAGATTCCCAATCTATCGGACGAGAACGACGCCGATGAGGTCGATGTGAGTTACTTTAATTTTAAAATGATTAGTTCAAATAAGCCCTAAGCGTTAATTATCACTTCTTTTTTAGTTATAAAATGCTTATTGAATTCTTACTAGCCTGAACCCATGCTAAATTAGACCACGCAAAAAAGTTCAATCTTATTTTACTCGCATTTTGTCACTTCTCTAAAACTCGCGTAAAACCTCTCCTAACTATTCAATAATTGCCTCCGTAGGTCAACACGACGATCTCTTCCAAATCTCCGATGGAGGCGCCCATCCGTCACCTCATCAACAAGAAGGGCGTCGAGGCAGTCAGGGTACGGTATCTTGTATCGATCTATTGAGGACTGATGTGGTACAGTATCATAGAAGCGATAGGCGAATTTGAATCTAAAGTACAGAATGCAACTCATCCATTGATCACTGGGCGTCACCTTAAATTTGTAACAATCCTGAAACAAGTGGTCCCCTTGTCAGAAAGTCGGAAACGTTCTAAGCGAAATGCGGTCGAAAGTTGACCTGTCTCACTGTTTTGGTTCTATTCTCAATATCGGAATCAATCAAATCGAGGAGCTTGCCCCTATCCGTATTCTGCTCATAGCTGAAACTTATATTTCCCAAGTCAAAATACAGCTGGAAGTGCAGTCTGTTTCGATGTTTCCCTTTTTTCTCAATGATTCGTACGAACTGATCACAAAGCGTGTATCTCCCGCGTTCTAGTATGGAAATTGAAACTCATTTGTTGCTGCCGCCTTCTCAAAATTAGAGAGCATAATCGTCGAATCTGTATGCGCTTGTTTCTCCCATTTAAAAAAAAAGATCATGACTGAAACCCCCGTCTTGCAGGCGGCACTCGCAGTCTACATCCGCGAGCTGAAGGAGGAGTTCAGCAAGGGACTCATCCTCCCCACCGACAAGCCCAAGGCCCAGGTATACCGTAGTCTCAAGTATTGATAGGTGTACTGTAGCGCTACCAATATTTATTGGTGGTGGTACAATGAAAAATATTAGGAATCTAGAATAAGGTGATGGTTTTATGTTTCACTGGTCAATGATTCTCACCTACCGTACTCCCCTCCTTTAGGTGATCTCAAAGGGCAAGACTACGGTAGTGGACAAGAAGCAGTTCATGAACAACGTCGTCACCGATTCTGCAGCCGCAACCGCCAAGAAGCAGCAGCAGACCGAGTCGACGACCTCCAGTAAGCACCCTCCTACCGTAACCCGCACCACCACCCCCACTACCGTAGACCTCATGGCCGCAGGGGATACGGTAGCCAAGCCCGAACCCGCGCCCAAGAAGGCCCAGATTAGTCCCAAGACCACCACCCCCTCCGAGTCGGCCGGACCCATGTTTTCCAATAGGTTCTGGGTCGCCCTCTCGGTGGGCCTGTTCGCATCCGTTGTCCTCAAACGATTCCTCTGATACGGTAGGATACGGTAGCTCCCAATCGATAGATCTCGCTAGATTAATGCCACTATTATTTTCTCCATCTCAGGCCAATCGATATCATTCATTCTTGTCTCTCTCTTTCCTTCTTTCCCCGTGTCTCCCTTGAACACCAGTGTTTTGAGTCCCGTAGATAAATCGCTTTTTGTACTATCGATAAGTTGTTTCTTTTCCTAGCGAGATCGATGATCGACCCAGTATTAACGTATCTTACCGTACACTCGGAGATTCGCTTGAGGACCTTGAATACTGATGCAATTTTTAAAAAATCGAATTGATATTGTTGCCCAAGAGATATTGAATAGGGATACGGTACTTATCGATTGATCTTCTCTCAGTTATCAATTGATCCCTCTTCAGGTGGAGACGTACCCACGAAGTCTGTGTCGTGCGTGGAGAACTTCAAGGTGCCGCCGGCCCGGCTCTTCGAGTGTCTCACCCAGAGAGAGGTACGGTAGGAGGGAGACGGTACGGTAGGAGGGAGACGGTACGGTGGATATCGATTGGGGCGGAAAGATAGACTACGGTAGCAACATAGGGAGATACCTCCTTCGGCTCGTGAAATTCCAATGCAAATGCTACTTGTAAGAAGCGGGTTTCAGATGTGATTCGAATACGGAGATGCGCTAACTGTTCAGTAGACAGTGTGAATGTTTGGAAAATTAAAGTAAAATGTTGAGAAGTCTTGGAATTATGTTAAAATCGATTGTTGACGCTTACTTTTTTCCCCAAATTCCGTTTTTCTTCCCCTTTTAGAAGGGAAACAAACTCAATCCATTCTTCGGTCAGAAATACTGGACGGAGACCGAGTTTTGTGCCAACTAGTGACGTCGTTTCGCTTTTCGACTCTCTCCATTCTGCACACTCTTAGTTTCTCCGCCCTGCGAGATAGTGTGCAGAATGGAGAGAGCCAACGCCGAGTTATCATCACTTGTGCCAACCGGTTACGATAGTCTCGGGTTCCTAGATCACTAACTTAAAGTACCCCCCCCCACCCCTACCGTAACCTCTCTCTCATTCAGATGGTGAACGCGTGGACGAACGGGAGTGCGGCGCAGTGGGATCTGAAGCCCGACGGGGACTTTGCCCTCTTCGGAGGAATGGTCACCGGGAAGTTCCTCACTATTGTGAGTCGAGTTTTCAATAGGTTTGGACTGCATTTGGCGTGAGGGTGAAGCGATAAATTGGCGGGGAAGTTGGAACAGGATGGGATACTACTCAAAATTGTGTTTTTTTATGGAATAATAGTATGGAACTCGTTCGAATAGACCACTATTGTGGAATTTTGATGTGGACCTGTAGCGCGAAAGTGACGGGTAGCCTCTATGAGTGTAATTCGATGGTAAGCCAACGAGGATCTGTAAGTTGTATTTTTTTTCTTCGAGGAGATGATGGTAACGAACGTAGCAGTAGGAAAGAATATTAGTGATATGGTTGAAGCGGAAAGTTGACGGGTTAGATCTCCAAAGAATGTTTAAGTGGTTTTTATGATAAATGTCTGAAAATAAGAATTTGTCAATAACAACTAGGTACACAGTAGGTTAATCAAAGTGGTGTGCTGCATAATTTTGAGCATTTTTTTATTTCGTGAAAATCGATATGAAATCGGCCAAAACAGTAGTGAATGCAATTTAGGGGTTGGTTGCAGCAAGAACTTGGCGAGTTGTGAGGCATGCTCAGTGTTGATTAGAATAATGCTTTGGAAAGCAATTGCAGGATTTGCTTATATGTTTGTGCAAAAAGAGACTGATCGACGTAGCCAATATCGAGGAATATGTTTAATTAAAGCGGTTATTGACTTGAATGGAGTTGAATGAACCTTTACTGGCTGGAAGTTTTTTCATTGCTGCGCTGTTATTTTGTTTGGTTGAAGAACATACTGGAATTAGCCATTTTCGACGATTTACGTTGAGCGGGTGAAGCGAGAAGTGTACGAGTTGCTCAAGTGGGTAAAATCTAGGAAGTGTTGATTTTTGAAATATTTTTTCTCGACGCCAATTTCGTGCAAAAACTAATTCACCCTGTGCCAATTAGGGTAAGATACTTCCTTGAAACAACAGATTGGTGGATAGTCTTCATACTTTTCATCTGAGGTTTGGGAGATGGAATGGGAAAAACGTCAATGAGACGGGTTAAAATTTGCTGAGATAAGCGATGACAGCTAGGGAGCCGATTTGGAATGATTTTTGGTTCGTGAATCAATCGCAAAAACATTTGGTGATACGTTAAGCGAGCGGTGAACAGGTGATGTTTGAATGATTTTTTAAATATAAATTTTAAATTTTCAAACTGAATACGCGATAATTGTTCTGCACAGCGCTAGGCATGAAGGGCTGAGGAAACGTCTATTGTGATGGTATTGCGATAAATTAGTGAGATGAAAAAGTGCGACAAATTTAAGGGCCGCACTTTCATTGAAATACCCGTCAACTTCTCGCTTCATCCCACGGCCTAATACAGCCATTAGCAGCTAGCGGCGTTATTCCGATTGAATGTAGTTAATAAAACATGACCTCTCTTGGTTCTTGGAATAAGATTCGTCAAAGTTTTGAAGAATGCTTTCTGTTCCGAGGTCTTCAGAATGATGGTGTCATCCTGAATTCATTATGATCTACTGTTGATTTCTGGTTCTATCTCCTCATAATTCCCCCTCCATTCTATCTCAGGATGAGCCTCGTTCTCTCGAGTTCACATGGCGCCTCAAGTCCTTCCCCGCAGGCCACTTCGCCCACGTCGTTTTCACCATCAAGGACAAGGTGAGAAGTAGGGGAATGATGACTCTCTCCATTCTGCACGCTATCTCGCTAATCAGAGAAACGAGAGAGTGTGCAGAATGGAGAAAGCAGAAAACCGAAACGACATCACTATTGAGAATCAGAGGGCGATTATTGATGTTTTTTGTGCTTCATGAACAGAGTGATATCAGCCTTTGTGTTAGTTCGTGATTATACAAAGTGTGCGCTACATGAATCGGCCGGGTCACATTGCAACGGGATTCTCATTGGTAGCGCTGAGAGATTTTGTTCTCACCGATCACCGATGCAACATTAACACGCATTGCGTTTCACTACAATTTTGACTAGTGTTACAATATGAAATGGCTGGGTGACATACCAATTTACGACCTCTTGTATCTTCCATCACCATGCAATACTCGTGTTTTTTTGCGCTACAGTACCTCGAATTGGATCAATCAATTCTCTCCAACAGCCTGTACTAGTTGAAGAACCGATGTAAATTCATATAAATAAAATAAATAAGTGTTCTGCCCTCAGGGCGACTCGACGGATATCACGATCGACGCTGCCAACGTGCCCGAGCATCTGGCGGAGGAGACGCAGAACGGATTCAGTCGATACTACCTGCAGGTGAGGAGCCGGGGAGGGCTTGTCTGATCATTCAGGAGGGTACTGTAGATAGGATTAGGCAATGAGAGGTGATGGTGTGCATGATTGGTTGCTTTGTCGATATGATATCAGTATTGTAGTGGTGTCGTGAGTGTATCGGAATAGAGTTTCATCGAGAGATGAAACCAGAACTCTGAAACATAAACCAACCACTACAGGAAAGTTTCAACATTATTATTTTTTTCAGGCGCTCGCGCGAACCTTCGGCTTCAGTTCTCGCGTCTTCTAAGTACACGGTAACCGACGCCGATCGATAATCTCCCGGATACGGTATCCCTCTCCTCGTTTGATCTACCACCCCTTTACTCCCCTCAATGCAACTCGGTCTCATATAGCTTTCCTAATTTAAGATCCTATTGTCTATTTGATGAAATTGTTCCCGTGATATTTTCCGACTCATTCTAGTTTGTGCTCCCCTCATTGTCTCATTTGCTCTCTATTATTCTCTTTTCTTCGACAAACGTGTTTGTTTCCTGTTGTGTTTTTGTCGCAAGGAAAACATGAAATATAGAATTTTCTTTATTGGAACTTTGTATCACATGTCACGGCTATTCACAAGGGAATTGAATGGAAGGGACACCCGTGATTACGGTATTATTAGTGGGTTTACGGTATTTATTAGGGGTTATTATTAGCTGTTCGAGTCTCTAACTACTCCTCTGCAGCAGAATCGACAGCGAGCTTTCTGAAAGGTGTGGGTTACGGTAGATTATCGATCGATAGGGACCTACCTTCTCGCGAGTCTTCTCTTCTCACGCCATCTCAGCCACTGTTCGTAGGCTTCGTACGAATCCGAGTCCAGCTGTAAATGAATAAATATTACCGTATAAAAAATACAGTAGATCGATACCTCGTTCTTGGCATGTCGGGACTGCTTTCTCTTCGGCTTTGCGGAAGTTGCCTCGGCGCTTGCCGTACCCTCCTAAAGGATACGGTAGATCAACCTAGCAATTTATAATCTATTACCTCATCCTCCTCCGGCTCTGCCGTAGTCGTCGTGCGGTGCTTCTTGTGGTGATGCTGAATTCGATCGATAATCAGGAATTCACGATCTACCGTATACCTTCTTGGGCTTGCTCGTCGTGATAGGAGTGTCGTCTTCGAGCGAGTTGGCAGGCAGCCGAGTAGAGTCCTCGAGCGCCTTGACCTACCAAATGTTGAGATTACGGTAATGGAGACAATGCGACATGTACTTCTCAGAAATGTTACGGTAGTTTGCAGTGTTATTGATTATGGTAGGTCATTTCAGGGTGACTACAGTCTACCTTGACTTCCTGATCGAGTCTTCGGCTCCATTCGGCATCGTTTGCTTGCTCGGCCAATAGGCGCTGACGAGCCAGACGCTCCTGGATACGGTAGGATTACGGTAGGATGAGAAGATTACAGTATTAATCGATTTTAGCACGGTTATTACAACCCATCGTTTTCAATAAGGTTGTTTCTGTTGATATTGAGTCATTATTGATCCGGGTACTGTGCATATTATTCTATATTCTACACTCAATATGCATATTCTGCATATTCTACACAGTGAATCGACGACTAACTTTTCTCTTCAGCTCTCTCCTCTTCTTCCTCTCCTCCAGCATTCTTCGCTGCTCCTCGATCTTGCGGCGTCTCTGCGAAATCTAAGCCATTTCATGCGCGGATTTCCTAGTCTCAGATTAGTGGGCAATCGATGTTCAGATGTTACTGTACTTTCAGCATTGGTAAGTACCCGACTGATGTTGTTCCGAATATTTTTGATTTATTTTTATCACAGTTTATCCATTACTGTAGGCAAATCGGAAAAGACTCCTCAATTCGCGTGCATTCTCTAACCGACGAGAGATCACGCGAATCGAAGAGTGTCGTTTCCGTTTTGGCACTAGTAGCCTACCGTAACCCCATATCAGTTCATGATTGTCCCACCTCCTCCAACATTCTGCTCCTCTCCTTCTCCTCCCTTTCGATCTTCAATCTCTGATCTTTGATCAGTTCATCCACTCTCTTCTGACTCTCCTTCAGATGCTCCTGTGCCTCCTTCAACAGCGACTCGAATGGCCCCGCCCCCTCGGCTGCTGCAGGAATGAATCCCTGCTGCAGTTGA
Organism: Pristionchus entomophagus; assembly: GCA_036245825.1. Classification (NCBI taxonomy): domain Eukaryota; kingdom Metazoa; phylum Nematoda; class Chromadorea; order Rhabditida; family Neodiplogasteridae; genus Pristionchus; species Pristionchus entomophagus. The sequence continues at coordinate 13,648,355 of BTSX01000001.1, forward strand.
AGCACCGGCTGCAAGATAAGGAGCTGCATGATTGGAAAGCAATTATATTTGTTTCAGCGCCTCTTCCCAGAGATTGATTTGAATGAGTTTCACCAAGTTTTCATAAGGATCGATAAGGGTATTGCCTGATTGAAAGCTTGTGTAGAGCTTTCTCTGTCCCCCCCCCCATTCTCTGGACTAATTCCCTTCCCATGACCTACCTTCTCTTCCGCCTCCTCTCTTCTCTGCTCGACGTCAATCGATGAGAGGGTGTCGATCGCCTCGTGATCCTCGAGAAACTGAGTGATCGGCAGTGGGTCCTGAACGGTTATTGCGATTACCGTAATCCTGAAGGTATACGGTAGCGATGGTTTGACTCTCTCCATTCGTCACACTTTCACGCCGGATAGACGAGCGAGTAAGACAAAAATAGAAGCGCCGACTCTAGTTTGTCTGCCGCAACTTATCGTAAACCTAATGCTGAGTACGGTAACCTGATCTATATACCGTACCTTTTTGTGGAAAACCGACGCCGAGGGGTCCTCATCGGTCGTGGATACTGTATCAGAGTGCTGAAGGAAGGGGTTACGATATTCTAGTCCTGCCTATCGAATACATTTGGGTTCTGGCGTTCTCCATTCTGCACACTCTATGACTTGTCGGCCAGACGAGATAGTGTGCAGAATGGAGAGAGCTGAAATCCGAGCCGACATCTCTAGCAGTGACCTACCTTCTCGTGGAAGACAATGGCTACTGTAGTCGGGTCAGACGCAGATTTTACCTCGGAGAATGGACGAGGCTCGCTGAAAACGACTTAATTCACGGAATGCAACCAGAACGGAACCAATCTGGAACCAGGAACCGAGTCGGATCCAGAATTGTATACAATCTACGAGGGAACCAATGCATCTTGTCGTTAAATGTTTATTTTAAACAATGGGATGATAAAGAACTGATATTCTTCCGTAGCACCGCTGGAAAAAATACTGGTGAAACAACAGTTTTATAGATGGAAATTGTTTTTTAAAGCGCAATAATTTTTCGTGAATGATTGATTTTGAATTCACTGTGCATTTTGAAGCATTCTAAGTTATCAATCATAATATCCTTTCAAATCAGCGATGTCGTTTCGGTTCCGACTCTCACCATTCTGCACACTGTCTCACCGGTCAGAGCGACGAGAGTGTGTGCGGAATAGAGAGAGAGCAGAGAAAGAAAATTCTAATTATTTCCCTAGTCTCTTACCTGTTCGAGGGCACATTGTGGAAGAGATTGTTGTAGGTGGTGGGGGGTTTGATGAGAAAGGGAGTCGTAGTTGAGGGATCTGCAGGGGAAGTGAGAGAGCGACGGACGGATGACGTGGTCTGAAGCTCCGCCCATTATTGACTCCGCCCACTATTCAAGCCACACCCACTTTATGAGTTCCGCCTATTCATTCTAATGACTCTATTTATCGGATACGTTTAAGAGTTGGTGTTTCAAGCTTCATTGTGAAATTTAACCAATAGATAGATGATTTCAATACAAAACCATCGAAGCCCCGCCCCTTTCCTTCCTTGGCCCCGCCCCTTTCCTTCCTTGGCCCCGCCCCTTTCCTCCTCCCTCACCTTTTCATCCTCTCTATGGGCCTCCTCCACATCATCATCGTCATCTTCATTGAAGGCATTTTCAGTGGCAGGAGCCAATTTCTTGAGACCGCCATTCTTGGTGAGACTGCTTCTGTAAAAGTACAAAAAATGGAGAAGATCAAAAACCAACTGATATGGCAACTGTAGGATAATGTGACTCTGAAATGTGAAAGATCGAAAATCAAAGACCAAAGACCAAAGATCAAAGACCAACCTGAGTGCCTTTCTCACTTTCTCATTGATCATAGCTTCGATATTGCTCTCTTGCTCTCTATTCTCCACTCTAGTGAATGATCTCTGCTCTTCGATCCTTGATCTCATCTCTTTCTGCGCCTCGATGAATCCATTTGAGGACGGGGGAGCGCCAGTGGGATGAACGTGCCTGTAAGAGATCAAAGATCAAAAATTAAAGGTCAATAATTCCGGGTTTCAGATCTCTCTCCATTCTGCACACTACCTGAAAAGCGATTGTGGTGAATGGAAGTTGCAAAAAAATCTACAATCGGTGCTGCAGAATAAAAGATTCCTTAGTTTTCATGGGATAGTATTTTAAATATTAAAATTTATAATTACTTTCTCTCTGCGATCAGCTTCATCTTCGCTTCAGCTTCCTCCTCCGCGAGTTGGATTCGGTGTCTGGAAGAGAGCAAAGATCAGAGATCAAATTTGTTTGATTATTTCAGTTTGCAGCTTTCTGCCAAATTCTTAATTACCATCAGTTATGCTTCAAGGTTTTGCGTAGAAGACTCTGAAACGGAAATTCTTTGGTTCGATTGCCGTTTTAACAAAAATCATTTTTCATGATATGAATAAATGTGAACTCAAATTTTGGTAACGTCTTCACAACATTCGACATTTTCTTTTCTTCAGAATAAGTTGAGTAAGTTGTTGTTATTGCTCCAAACACTCAGTTGAAAGTGATCGCTCACCTCAACTGTGCACTCTCCTGCCTCGAGTTTTGAATGGTTTGCTCGAAAGCCGCCTTTGCTAGATTCTGCACACGCTGGCGCTCTACCGCATCTGCAAATTTCGCATCTGGTTACTAGATCCCGATCGGTACAACGGCTCCATAGCCAGCCTACTGGAGATTCTGGATCGAATAGTAGCTCTCTCCATTATGCACACTTTCTCGTACCATGACCGGTGAGAGAGTGTGCTGAATGGAGAGAGCAAAAACGAAATGGACATCCCTACAGCCTACGCTCACAAGGGAGTAGTGATCGTAGGGCATAAGGGACACTAGATCGGCCTTCACCAGTGTTACGGGGTCGATATTTGATCTCTCCATTCTGCACACTCTCACGTCAGTCTATAAGGGACATTGAAGAGTGGAGAGAGCTAATCTCCAGCAACACTGGTCTGAATCAGCTTCTTGATCCCGGTTCCGGTCCTACTGACTGTAGGATACAGTACCTGGATCGGGTGTGACGGGGGCGGGAGGAGCCCTGGTGGTGGGTCTCATCCAGTCCCTCATCCTCGCCAGAGGATCGGGGAAGGGAGTGAAGAGAAGAGGAGAGGAGGTCGACTGGCGGCGTTGTTGGTTCGCCTGGTAATGGAGATGCTCAAGCGATTCTCACTTTCCTTTTGAAATACTTGTATTCCGGGAAAATACTTTTCTCAAAATAGAGAACTATTGAATTGGTATAACTACCTTGTAGGCTGCAGCCTGTGCAGCAGCAGAAGCCTCAGCAGCCGCGACCGCTTTGGCTGCGCCTCCCTGGGGCGCGTCTGACGCTTGAGGCGCCTGAGAAGCGGCAGTCGCAGGCGCCGTAGAGGTAGCGGCCTCCTTGGCGCGCCTTTCCGCGACCTGAATGAGGATATGACGCCGTTTGCCTAATTTTCGAGCAAGGGTTGGAACAGCTCAAAAAGGTCGATTTTCTGAAACTGTGTGAATTGGGGTTATCGAGGGTGCTGAAGACGATGGAGCTATCCATTTTGTCCCTAGAAGCCTCATTGGCTCCAGACGGCGTCACGTCCAAATCACGTTTTGAGATGCTACTCGGCTGTCGAGAGTGCTACTTTTAGGTGAAAATGATTCCATGACAAACGCGCCTGTCTAGTTCATTTTTCATTATTTTCAAAAATAAATTTTAAAAAGTGAACTTTTCGCACAGGCCTATCCGAGTAATCCCTAGATCGATCGGGCATGACGAGAGGGTTCTAAATCTATATTTTCAAGCAATTTGCACATGCGGTCTCCGAGTTAAGCGACTTACAGTGTATAGAGATTGTAAGGAAAAGGGGCTCCCTTGCACCTTCCTCTCCCCCCTCACTTGCTTCCCTGACCCCTCAAGACGAGAGAGCGTGGGGAATGGAGAGAGCGCACGAGAGAGGAGGGAGAGGGAGGGAAGGAAAGCCTATTTTCATTGCAATCTCAACACACTTTAAGTCGCGTAGCTCGAAGACCGCATGCTCAAATTGAAACTATAGATTCTGAATCCTCTCATCATGCCCGATCGATCTGTCCATATGGGATTACTCGGATAGGCCTATGTGAAAAGTTCACTTTTTAAAAATTATTTTTGAAAATCAAGAAAAATGATTTAGACAGGCGTGATCGCCATGCAATTCTGCCCCAGAAAACATTTTGCCTTAAAATTAGCACTCTTGGGAGGCGCGTACGATGTCAAAATGTGATTTCGACCTGACGCCGTCTGGAGCCAACGATGATTCAAGAGACAAAATGGATAGCTCCACCGTCTTCAGCATCCCCGATAACCCCAATACACCAAGTTCCAGAAAATCGACCTTTTTGAGCTGTGCCAGATCCGATCAGATTTGCTCGAAAATAAGGCAAACGGCGTCATATGTTTCAGGATGGACTTATCACGCTCGGTTGCGGGAATTCTTCAGTAAGATAGAGAGAGTTTAGGTAGAAATAAATCAAATATTGAATTGAAGAGCGAGTTGACAAGAAGCAGTGCAGAAAATGTAGATTCTCCATTGGTGACCCCAGAATAACTGAGTTCGAAGGACAAGTCTCTCCATTCTGCGCACTAAATCTTGACCGATCGATCGTTCAATATTTCCAGCTCTATTGATTCCTCTTCCCTTCCATGTCTCCCTCCGCCCCCTTCACATTCCACTGTGTAGCATGTAGATCAAAACAAATCGATAATTACACAACCTTTATCTACAGCTACACGCGGAATGCAAAGGGGCGACGAGAGGGATACATGTATGAATATGATTTATTGCATGATTATCGATTCACATTGCAGATGGGTCCCACACGGACTACCGTATCCTCATTCCGCCTCAGGGATCAGATCGTCATCGGTCCAGCCTGCCGTCTTCCTCTCTTGCTCTCCCGAACCTTCAATCAACTCGCTGGTTACGGTAACTTTGGGCGCTTCCTCAGGCTTCACGGAGGTCGCTTCGAATATCAGGGTTTTCGCCGCCCGCACCCTGGCCTTGTGGTCCTCCATACGCTTGCGCCACTCCTCACGCCTCTGACGTGTCTCGAGACGCTTCTTCGCGTGTATCTCCACACGCGGATCGATAGTCGTGGAGGCTACTGTAGTCGTATCTACGACGACTACAGTAGTCGTTGCGGGAGTCGCGATTGTGGAAGGCTTCAGGGTCGTCGTCTCCTCAGCAGCGGTCACGTCCGCGTGCCAGAGCGCGCGCTGCGTCTCGCGGAAGCGGCGTAGCTCCGCGCGCAACGCGGTCTTGCGCTCGGCCAGCGCCGCGAGCACGCGCCTCTGCTCCGCCTCGGAGCGCTCCAGTTCGTGCTCCTCACGCGCCAGACGCGCCTCGAGGTCCGCCACCTCGCGGTCCTCCTCGGATGAGGTGCGCTCCTCAGAAGCAGGAGTGGTGGAGGTCGGGGGAGGGGCAGGAGTAGTCTTCTTAACCGGTTTCTCCCCCGGCAATTTCTCCTCCTTGTGTCTCGATTCTCCCGCGTCCTTCTTCGATTCCTTTATCGAAAACTTCTGCAGCAGTGGTGCTGCACTGGTCGTGGGATCAGCTGCAGCAACTGCAGCAAGGGTAGTAGTTGTTGCAGATGATGCTGCAGTAGTAGGAATAGTGGTCGAAACTGCAGCCGGTGCAGCAGCAAAAGTAGTAAAGGCAGGTGCAGCAGTTGTCCGCCATCTTATCGTCGTCTTAGCGTTCAGTGCTGCAGCTGCAGCAGCTGCAGCCGCGGCTTTCTGCTCCTCCTCCAATTGCTTGCGCCTCTTGCTGGTCTCCTCACCCACCTTCTTGTATGCAGGCTCTCCAAAGACCTTCGCTGTGTCACAGAAGATCGAGGTGTAGAACTGAAAATGATCGATTTTTTCGTTCACCATTTTCAATGGGTTTCAACTTGAAAAAAAACTGAAACTTTCAAGGCTCAAAAGTGTAGGTGATTGAACGATTTTCAACAGCCATTACACGAGAAGATAATTCAGGACAAAAGGGCCAATCAATCGATATTCTCGGTAGATCAAAAGAATGAATCAATCGATAATCACTGGGTAGATCACTCACTCCACAGAGCGGGTTGCCGGCTGACGCAGCAGCGACGCACGTGCAGAAGGTCGCGTCGCAGGTTCCTCTGAATTTATTTATTTTCGAAATTCAGAAAAATTACCACCTTTTTTTGTCCCAACTCAAGGGAATCGGTTGTGTTTTATACTAATCTCAGCCAAGCATCGAAGAAACCCGGAATATTTTGACTTTCATTCCATTTCTGATCACTTGAGAAGCGGGATTCATGTGTTTCAGGATGCATTCAAAGATTGCGATAATAGAAACGTGCTAATCTTCTCAAGATCGGCTTGAAAAACAAATAAATGAATATTTCCAGCCGCACCTCAGTTCCTGCCTGTCGTAGCAGCCGTCATGAGCGATGCAGCAGCCATTGATGTCGGCTGCAAAGGGGAAATTGCAGCAGCTGCAGCAGCCAATATGTTCGCTGTCAGATGTATATTTTCGCTCATTATCATCATTATCCTAACAGTTCGGGATGGATGACTGGAGAGCCATCGGTTGCAGTCAAAGCCAGTAGCCGGATTGAATAGTTACTCTCTCCATTCTGCACACTTATTCGTCATTCGAACCAGCGTTCAGATCTCTTTTGGAACATAAACCTATCCGAAACACTATGCAAGCTCTTTATCGATAACCATAAATAAATTTGCATTATATCGCACAAGAAAGAGCGAAAAGCGGAAGAAATTGTGGAAGATCAAAGATCACACTCACCGACTTTGTCCTTGCAGTTGAACTGCACTACCGTTTTAGCGATGTCCGTCTGGATCTTGTCGGTACCACACTGGAATTCCTGGCCTGAACTTGGGATTGATTATTTCTCTAATTTGGACTGAACTTTGAAATGAACCGGAAATGAAAAATAACCACCTACCCGCTATGAGTAGCGGCAACAACGAAACTGTGAGGAGCCTCGAGAGCATCCTGAAATTAATTTCAGGATGAATAGAAAGCGAGACGATTGTTGCAAATCTTCAAAGAAAATGAGCGCCGGGCAGCGATGGAAAGCGAAATTTGGGTTGAGGAGAAAGGGAGGAAAAAGGGGAGACTAAGCTGAAACTCTCCTTTTCTTGATTGGGAACAGATTCGTTTCTGGGTCGAGAGTACTGCCTAAAGCGAGATTCCCAATCCCATTCGATCACTTGGGGGTGAGAGAAAGGGGGAGAGAATGGGGAATGGAGAGAGACAGAGAAAGCGAAGTGTTGAGGAGAAAGTAGATCGATTTCGCGAACCTTTCGAACTTTCTGCTTGAGATATGCGATTCCGATAACCATTTCCTCTTGAAAAAAATGTCCAAAGGTAAAAATAGGAATGCACTAACCGTGAGCCTTTATGAAGATTAGTCTAACGTAAATCTTCGGAATAAATATTGAATGAAATGTCCGATTGAGCCGGATTTGTGTTCTTGCCATAGCCGATTGGTCTGACTGATGGTGAATCATCAAATCTCATCACTTCTCGAATACTTGCTATCGGGAATGAAATTTAGCTTTGACTCTCTCTATCTTGCAGACTTTCTCGCCGGTCATACATACGAGATAGTGTGCAGAATGGAGAGAGTTACTATTCGATCCGGCAAGTACTTGCTTCTCTCATTCGCTTTCTTCTCCGTTCTTTGACTTTTCCTTCAGGCTGGAAAATATCTGCAGCTGCTGCTATTATTCGCTATAATATTTGTATCTCACGCTGCTGTGGGCAACAACAATCACGTGGGGAAAGAGGAAGCAGAAGGAAAGACGGAATCTGGAATCTGACTTGTTCCTGGTGGATAGTAGCGTTGTCAACCCACTACCATTCTATTGTATTTCTCGACCCCAATACTTATTGGTATTGATCCTAGGTATTGTTTTGACAGTGGATAATGACGAATATTCGATGTTCTGCTCTCTCATCCGCACACTCAATTGGTTCTCTGACCGCATAGAGAGTGTACAGAATAGAGAGACATCACTGCTTTGTTTGACTTTCTGTTCATGATCAAGTAGGTTTCAATGGATCCATAGGGGATACGATTCTGTGCGTAGCAGATCGTATTGTGCCTTGCAATCGTGCATCCATGATCAAACCCCGTATAAAGATGATGGACATTATTCCGAAACGCGTCTGACCCCAATAAAGTCTACATGGTCTACCCAATATACTCACTCCAACCACTATATAAACGCTCAATTTTCATAACTTTTCACTCTTCTTTCATCTCGAATCTGACCCTTGACCGAAGAGAACCAGTTCGGGGCCCCATTCAAAGGTCTTTCTCCCCTCTCGATTTTACTGATCTCCCCAATTTCGAGAGGGCTGTTTGCCTAGGTTGGGAGCCATTTTCGTGTGATTTTCTTCGCTATACCGTGCAGTATGGCCCATGCTTAGATCGAACTCAAATAATGAGTTTGAGCATACTTCTGACACCTCGCATGACTTCAATCGTTTCTTTCGTTTTTTTTCGCTCGTTCAACCTGCTTGGCCAACAGTCGGGGTTGATCAGAAGGGAGCTCATCAAATAATGAGGGGAAGAAGCCACAACACAGACTTTTGTTTGCTCGTAAGCACGCGATTCCGGCCCGTTTCACCGTGCAGTTTTCTGATTTCGAGCGAGAGGTGAGAGAGCAGGGTAAGACGCCATCATCATTGTCTCTGTCCCTCTCTGTTCGTCATCAATTAGGTTTCACAGTTTCTACAGAAACTGCGAGTCATGTTTCATAATTGTCACTGAGGTTTATTTGCAAATAAAACCAAATCTTTGCACAACCATGGCTTGCGCGAGCAAAATGGTGAATGTTCAACATCGGAAATCCGTCTCGTCGTGAATCTGGAAGAGTATATTCATCCGTAGCATCTCTTGCTTTCCGTCTTTTTCCTTACTGAGATCACCTATCATCTCTCCTTCTCCGAGTTTTGTGTGTGTTCTCACCCTTGTTTGATGAATATTCAGTCAATTCAAGGATCAGCACGAATCAAGAGAGAAATTGAGGAGAAGAGGCTATCGAGTGTGAGAACTCTCCCCTCTAGAGAAGATATCTCGAGTATTCGCTCTCCTCATTCTTCACACTCTCTCGTTGCTCTCATCGGCGAGAGAGAGCTCAATGGAGAGAGCAATAGCCGAAATGAAATCCCTTCTCGCCTCCTCTCATCGTCTCGATCCAAAGACAACGGGGGTCTTTGATGTGTTCTTTTAGCATCAAACCTCGGTGGATATAGTCTGGCAAGAACCGTTGGACAGCCTAATAGTCTCTCCCATTGTCGTCGGATCGGAAGACGGCTATTAGTTTTCTCGCCGTTAGCGCACCTTTAGGGTACTGCATGGAATTGTTGATCTGCGATAAGCAAACGGCGCAATTTATTTATTTTAATTTTTACTCTGATTCCTTTTTTTCTTTGGAGCTGTGATTCTGAAGAAAAGAAAAATCATTAGATCCCTTATTCTCAATAGATTTCTATTCGAGAGTTTACTAAGCAAAACTCACATTCAGTGTTTGGCAGCGCCGCTTGGTTTGCTCAACTTCTGAGGCGGTCTAATGATCTGCAAAGTAGTCTGACTCTTGGAAGGTCGGCATAAAATTGACACAGTGTACGATAAGTGCTAGAATATTTCATTTGTTTGTTTTCTCTCTTGAATAACTTTTCAAGGATGTGCCACTCCATTTTGAGCACTTCCATGCTGACCAGAGAAGATCAGAAAATTGTAATTCCTGATCTTTCTCATTCCCAACAAAACCAATTGTTACGTCCCTGCGTAAGTCAGGAATGGTTCCTCGAACCACTCGTTTCCCTCCATTGTTCTCTCAAGTGTGGAGAGCATGGAATAATGACAACAATAATAGGCAGAGAGGCCAAACAATACCAGTTGTGCAGCGAGGGAGCCGTTTCCGGGTCAAACCATGAAAATAACTAGATGGTCGTAGGGTTTATTAGCGATTTAGAACTACGAGAAGCAAGGGAATAATGCAAACCATCGATTACATATGTAGATTACGACAAGTAATCGATGGTTCTTTATTTATTTTTTATTTACTATCATTATTTGCACCTCTGCATCTCACGCATCACCAGTTTGTAAGCATCACAATATCTAGTTTGCTCCCGTTGAATTTCCTCTCTTTTGTATTTCAATCATGAATTTCGTGCCAAAGTGACCATCTCCTCTCTGCCAATCTCATAATTGCCGTACTACGCTGCCTGATGGGGGGTTGTTTGCGCGAGATTATGGGGGAGATTTGGGATTGGGGGAGGGGAGGAGGAAGCGTCAGAATACAGGGGGGGGGGGGGGGGGGGGGGGGGGGGGGCGAAAACATCCAATGGATGTACAGTAGAGGATGCCATTGCGGATATTAGTCCATCTATTTTGCACACTTCTTTGTCGATTTCGAGGAATGTGCAGATTGGAGAGCGCCGTGAATTCAAATGGCATCTCTAATGTACAGGGATGGAATGGTTTCGTGGATTTGTTTTGACTAGCGAAAGTATCGTCATTCTTTTCGCGTTCGTTCGTTTCTGCGCCGAGCGATGCATCGTTCTGAAATGACTCCATTTCGAGCGCATATTTTTGGGTTATGATTGAGTGGTATTCAACATTGAAGTAGTTATCTCAGCCAGGTTGAAGGAATGGTGACGCATACCCGATTTCGATGTTTTATTTCCACGTTTAATTTTTTCAATTATATTATTCGTGTGCTTTTGAACATAAAAGACAGACTCCACATTTGTTCCTAATGGATTCCTCAGAAGATCATCAATTCCCCTCTCATCCTTCCTACTCACTTTGACTCCCTTAGGAGGGAAGTAATGCGCTGTTCCGCCATACATTTCGCATCAATTTCGGCGTGCCCCTCTCTCCCCTTCTAACCAGCCCGATTTCACAGTTGCGCGAACTTTTCGAAATTGAAAGGCAACTGGAGACTTGATCGAATCAAGTCCAATTTCTCCCGATCGACAGCAACTTTGGTTCATTCTTCGGCTCCGAATTTTCACAGCTTTACTTGATCGAATCGCATCGAAATATATTTTTCCAGGATATCATTCCATTATCTCGATTACTACAGTTATATCGAACCCCAGTAGGGATTTCGTTTCCGTTCTCTCCTTTTTGCACACTGTCTTGTCAGTGAGAGAGTGTGCAGAATGGAGAGAGCTGAATCGGCATCGCGCCCACCCAGCCAAGGTCCTGTTATCATCCCAGTCTCCGATCCTGTTCTCTATACAATCTCTTCTCAGTCCCCCACTGCTTTCTGCTCTTTTCTGGTCTTGCCACGGCTTTTGTTCTGTTCTAACTAGCCGATCTGTTCTGGTACTGGCACTCGTTCTCTCGCTACCTGTCCCGTTTTGCAAGATCGAATCTCTGTGGGTGGTCTGAAGCCGATAATCGATCGACGCGGTAGATCACTCTATCAGTGAGTCCACGTGCTCCCCTGCTAAGAAGCACGTCGGCAAAACAGACAAACACCGATCAGAAAGGAAGATTGACTCTCCTCATTTCCCGCGATCTCTCTCTTCTCTGATCGATGAAGGAGCGTGCAAAATCAGGAGATTAATCCGCCCTAGAGGATAGTGAGCTCTTCCTGAATAGCTCCTTCCTCTCTAGAGATGCACGGAGTGGAAGAAAAAGAAGAAGACGAAGTTGATGGGAACTGTTTGTCTATCCCGTGTGGTCTGGTCTCTCTTCTGATCTAAGAGATGCCATTGAGAAGCGCGTCGAAATTCGATACGCCTCGAAGTTTCCTCCCTGCCCCTCACGCAGAATCAGTAGTTTTTTTTGACTTACCATACCCGTGGTGTGGTAGTGCACGCACGGCGCTAATTGGCATTCGTCGCCTCTAGACACACTCGCAAACATTGACCCAGTTCCGCACAGAAGTTGCATTGTGAGGGGGAGTCATTGGTGGAGGAAAGGGTAATAATGGTCTCGGTAGTCTGACCGGGTTCCGTAAACAATAGCACTCGGTCTGACCTACCGCCGGGAAATCCAGTTCCGTTTTGGGTTTGGAGCCGTCTTACTGTATTTAGCAACATCATTTTTCGTTTAGGTTAATCTTACTGTCTTTAGCAACAGCGTTTCCTCTACGGATTTGTTCGAAACGACTCTCTCCCAGTTCCTAAACACCCCTCAATTATCTACTCGCTCCATCTTCTGACCTTCTTTCATTGTAGATCCCACTCCAAACAGTCTCGCCTAAGCTTCCTTTTGATCGTTAATTTTCTACAAGCAAAATCAGACCAGAATCCTTTATTTCCGTACAATTGCTAACCCAATGTAGAACGTTTCTCGCATATTCTGTACTTCTATGTAAATATGAGAGATAATTTTCAAATGAGCATGCTAACCCATAGTCATTCCCTCTCTTTTTGGGTGCAACCCCTTTCTCCATTCTCTGCGCGATAGTGATCTCGGAACCTCTTCTTCCTTATAACGAAGAAGAGGAGAGATAGGGGGAACGTGTTTCTCCCCTCCCTCCTCTTCTCCTCCCCTCTCTCCCTGGATGGGAGAGGGGGTCGCTTACTGCTGTGTTTTTCGCATCTCACTGTTACTGTACTGTTACTTTCCCGTCGTGACCCCCGTCTTACGGTGGTCTCTTGCACACTACAGTTGTGTGCTAAGCTGGCTTGAATTAGTGATATTTTAAATACAAACTGTCTGTATACAAATTGCATTATGCTCCTTCATTCAGCTAATTCCTGAGCTGTGAAACACATTTCTACCTGGTCGGGATGTTTCTTATGAAGGAGCGTAGTGGAACCAGCTACACTGGTCCCTTCTCTGGAGCCTTCCTTTGTTTCAACTAACGTCTATTGTGAGCACGTCAGATTTCTCTCGCGAGCCTCCATTGTTCATCATCGTTTCGCGAACTCCGGACTCTCCAGAGTCTTTCTATTCGGATCTTTTTTGCCGCCCATTCTCCCCGCTTTTTTCCTCATTCCATAAGATGTCTATCGTCGATGCATGGCATAACTTTCGCCTTCTTTGTCGTCTCTCGCGTCTTTTCCTCTCTGGGCTCTCTCAAATCCGCCTTGTCTCTCGTCTCTCTCACCGGCTGCGCTCTCCCCGTCTCTCGGCACGCATTGTGCGCTATTTTTTGGCCGTAGGCAACGGACTCGCGAGAACTTTTTGGAGACGTCGAGAAAGGAAGCGATGAGGGTTTCTGAATTGCTTCCGGGGAGAATTCCTCTTATGAAAGTGTCCAGGTTTCGAGCATCGTTTTCTCCATTGTGCACACTACCTCGTATTTCTGACCGGTAAAAAAGCTTTTCGTTGTGATAGACTCGTCATGCGACATCACTGGTTATGAGATTCTGAAGAAGCGCCTCGGGCGATTTTTTTTCCGCCCGAAACACGCGACTAGTAGTTGCACAGCATTTCTCGTTGCCTACTGAACCAACGAAGGCTGTGTGCATTTCCCCCCGATTTCTAGCCATGCTGACCAGTGCACCAGTCGTTTCCCTTCCTCGGCAGTAATGCTGCCGTATCGAATAGTTGATCTCTCCATTCTACGAACTCTCTAAATTCTCTGATCGGTGAGAGGGTGTGTATCCTTTCTAGCCATGATGCCCATTGCTCCAGCTGCTTGCATTCTCAGCAGCAAAAGGAAGCGATCATGTTGCACTGTGATTGGTCACATGTGGCGTTGTTTCTGTGCTCCGCTCTCTCCATTCTGCACACTTGCTGACCGGCGAGTGTGCAGAATGGAGCTGAAAACCGAAGAAGCTTCACTATTGGTCACACTACCTGGTCCGTTTTTTTGCCCGCTATCCACAGTAATCCCCGTTCGAAAACAAGCGCTGATGACCATCAATCTCTCCCTCCTCAAGGGCCCTCTTGGTGGTCTTGGTCTCCTCCTTCGCTCCTTGGTTCAGTCCCTTTTTGTCCGTTGCCGGACCTCTCCTCCGCCTCTTCCTTTCACAGACAAAAGCTGGATTTTGAATCACCACGGTCCCTTCCAGACCACTTAAACACAGATTACGAATGACCTTTTTGAAGATGATTTTCACCGAACAAATCTCACATTCCTGAGAACAGTTCTCTGTTCGGAAATGTTTTCCCGCTCTTGTCCTTGCTATTTTTGTAAATATATGTCTTGTTGATTCAAAGATCTCTGAGTGCTTTCTTCCTCCCTAGTCTTAGTTGATTAGGTAGGCTGCTTACCCTTCCCCTCCCTCATGCTTCTCCGATCCCCTTAACTTGATCCCTCCTCCAAACACTCCACTATCAAACGTGCGCATTCCGTCTTTCAGAGCACGCGCCCCTTTGTTGAGACTATCCCCTGAAGAGAGAGGGAGGGTTTAGTTCCTTCTCTTAGCTTGGATATCGATCAAGACGTTAACATGATTCGGCACGTTTCGATTGATTTTGTTGGTAGAAATAAGAGGCAAACTGCATAGATTCCCAGCGTAATAATTTATTTGCTGCAACACTCTTCAAGCTATTTTGCTCAATAATCACAGCACTGACCCGCGCCGGATTTTTGTTCCGCCCACCTTTCCGCTGCATCCACACTGTAGTTCCGGTCACACCCTCAAGACCCAGTTTGTTGTTGGATCCGAAGATTTCTTCGCTAAAATTTATTGGAGTCGCCACCTTTTATCGCAAAAAAACAGGGAAGATTCATGCCCTGGGGAATCTTCTTTTCTCGCCTGACGGTTGGTATTTTTGGAGATGGCGAGCACAATTTGCATGTCATTTTCGCAACAACGTGCGATTTTTTTGTTGATCGCATCTGCCTCAGAAGCTCCGCCCTTCTAAATTTTATTTGCTGATTCGCATGCAAAGCCGAGTTTAATCGTGAATTACTGCAAATTCTGAAACATTTCAATAAAAATATCTTCAATTCTGTGCGAAACAAAATTTACGGCAACGTATGTTTAATATGCAGCTCAAAACAACCGATGCCTTCAGTGAACGATAGGTTTTATTTGGGCGTTTCGAACTCAACCATTCATTCTTTCAAGTTGAACTGCTTCATTCACTTCCTCCTTCTGTTTTTGCGCAATCAGTGCAGGCATTTCAACTAGAGTGCACATTTCGGGTATTCGTCTCTTCATTTCGCACGCTCTCTCGCCCGGTCAAGTGGTGAGAGAGTGTGCAGCATCAAGAGACGATTATCCAAATCGCGCATTCTAATAGCGACCTCTCTCAGCCCCTCAGGCGCCTCTCTCTCTCTCACTATCCATCATCCAATACGCTAATTCGATTACCCCTTCCCTCTTAGCAGCAGCAGCTTATCTAGAGCATGGTTAGCAGAGATATTGTACTGGGATACTGTAGTGTACGGATGACGTATGACTCACTCCATTCTGCACACTTCCTCGAATGCATAAAATGCCAGAGTGTGTGCGGAATTGTGAGAGCCTAAACCGAAATTGCTAATGACTATCACTAATCATTAGTGCCTTAGTCCTCGACTCCTCGCCATGGCGATTCTTTTCTCTTTCCACCCTCACTCAACTATTTGTCAGAACTAAACGATAGATGGATTGTTCCTTGATTCTTCGTGAGATTCGAAGTGCGCTGGATTACCCCTAAACAATTTCAAACTTGATATATTTATTCACATCTTTAGTGCATACTGTTTCCTAACCCTTCCCGTATCCCTCTCATCCCTAGTTATCCTAATCTCCCGTCAATCATCCTGACCTACCCCCATTTTCCTTTCCCCCTCCTTCAGTCGTTTCCCTCCCTCCTTCGTTTCTCGGTTCCACGTTTCGGCTACGCAGAAACTCGTTGCGCAACGGTGTTTCACAGTGAAGATTACTGCGATTTTAGACGCGCTCAAATCGTTCATCTCGGTATGAAAAAGAGATTGCTATTTTGAGAATTTCTTCTCAAATGACACCTCATCCTTCCCTCTTCATCATTCCCCGTTGATATTTATTGTCGGAGAGGATTGCCTTCTCCTCCCTTCCCCCTCATCATCTTTCTCCCCGTATTGATAGGGCAATTTCCTAGTAGTTTTCTCGCGATTTTATCAAATTTCACTACTTTTATTGATGACCGTTAGTGATGTCGTTTCGGGTTCGCTCTATCCCTTTCGCCAGTCATACAGGCAAGAAGGGAGGAAACTGAAAACCTAAACGACATTGGTAATGGCCGCTGGTTTTCTCGTAGTTCCGATGTTTCTCGAGTAAGGAGCACGAGAGTGTGCACAATGGAGAGAGCAAGTGTTTTTGTCAATCAAGCTGTTCCAATGGGTGCAATCATAATGTGAAAGTGAGAGCACGAGTCGTCGTGCAGCAAAAAGCGGGAACATTCCCACCCACTAATTGATCACCCGTGACTCTCACTTGCCTCATGAGAACTTTCCCATTCCTCAAGACCATCCGATCAAAGATATTAGCCTCGATTTCGATCCGATATTGCCTCTTGTGAGGTCGAGTCGTTACTCATCTTAATAGAAACCCGCATCTGGACTGCCCCTCTCTGCTTTTCGTAATAAATCATAGTCGAACGCCCTCATCAGATTCTCTTCATTTCTTCTCTGCTCTCTCTCTTCTACGCACACTCTCTAGCGCTGTTTGATTGGCGAGAGAGTGTGGCAAATTGAGAGAGTCACTTCCCCTCTCTCTCTACTTTCTCCCTTCCCTCTTTGTTCACTTTTACTCCAGGAGCGATGGATGACCCACATTTTCACTTTTCCTACTTTCCTTCTTTCTTTCTTTCATTCACATTCTCTATCTCTTCTTATGGTCCCAGAACTTTGCAGGCTTGTATTTTGACTTGTATTTTGTTTTTTAAGCTGTTCAAGATACACGAATTGAGGCGGGATTAGAGCTACAAGTTCAGGAGACTAGTGAAACATATCCGATCATTTGCCCACCTTCGAATGAAACGATTTGTGAAACATTCTCCAATGTTCTGGAGTCACCACGACGATCTTTCTTTCGCTCCCCACAATATTTGCAACTCTTCTGAATAACTGTATGCGCGTCTCTACTGTCGAAATATTGCGAGCAGAAAGTACGAAAACATTTTTTTTTTTAAAGAAAAATTAACCTTTTCTCTATTTTTACGGATATGTTTCAGTTGTCTCAGAAAGATGAACGTATGAACAAGCATTGATTTTGATAGAGAAGGCGATTTAAAATATTTTTAACAAATCGAAAAGCCCTGCAAGATTCTGGGGTCATTTAAACGGATTTCATTTTTGGTCCAGAGAGTTCCTGATCAAGAAAAGATTCGTGCAGTTTCCTCTCGAGTTTCTACCTGCCCATGCCATTTACCCCCTACACTCTTCTCCCCAACCCGTTGCTCTCTCTGAATAATTGCCCTTTGTACAGGGAGAGAGAGACACGGTCACTTTTTGATGCTGATTTTCCTCCATTTCTTTTCTTTATCCACTCCCACAATCTGGCTTGCTTTCTCTTTCTCTTCCATGCAACAAAGGTCGGCCGACGGGCGTAACTGTAGTGCGGCCAATTCCTGAAGGAAAGTCGGCGCAGATGCAGTTGCGCTTACTCTATTCGAATATATGAATTGCTGTTGACAAACTGGTAGAACTTTCGAAGCCCTGCATTCCCCCTTGCAACAGAAACGCCACATATAGTCATATTCTGCAGAACTCCGTATTGCGGTTGGTCCTTGTTACAATTGGATCATTACAGTCATTACTTGGTCACCAGTTCAGTGTGTAATGTAGACCATTTATGTAGCCAAGTACCGATTTCTCCTCTTTTGGCTTTGTCGTACTGTTTGCTTATGTGTGTGTTATTCGCTTTTTCTTCTTGTGCTGACTATATTTCTCTAATTTGAAGCCCGCAACCCTCCCCTCCCCTCTCATTCCCCTATTATCCCTCCCCTCTTCTGTCCACTATTGTTTTGTGCGCCAATACAATAGGGGTGGTCTTCCCATTCTCCACCCCTCTTTATCTTCTCATTCACTATTTACCATATTATTGTGAAAATACAGTATATACTCAAGAAAATGCGCTTAGGTCTCTCCATAGTGCACACTCCGCCGAGAAAGTGTGCAAAATGGAGAGAGCGCCATTGAAGAGAGCGCCATCTATCGTCGTTTTCACAGCGGGACACCTTCCAAATCTCCTCCTCCTCCCCATTCACCCTTCCCTTCCCCCCTTCCTTCCACCCTCCCTTCTTGAAACTCTCCCCTCCTAACAGGCACAGCAAGAAATCAGCATAATTTCTTCTTCGCTCTCTGATTTGATGGGAGGCACTTCCAGAACAAGCCAATCGCATTGCCCCCCTCCGTTCTGTCTTCCCTGCGTCTCTCCGTTCCATACACTCTCTCGCTCTCTCTGACCGCCGAGAGATCAGGTGAATCGCGTAGAGCCCCCCGTTCCCTTTTTCTCTCCGAGTTCTCATCCCCGATTTCACCTCTTGCTAGAGCCAAATTAGCTCCTTCCCCCTCTCGGCTTGTTGACCTATTCTAGCGCTATTGTCAGCGCTCCCTATCGCTCCCTTGCAATTCTTCTGCTGAATTGGGACAGCATTTCTTTCTGTCGAGCAATTCGAAACGCTTCCGACCCGCTTTGTATGATTTTTTAGTGAACAACTGAACAGTCTAGAAGCATCAAATCACTCAATGTCATCGGGTTCAAATAACACTGTTGAAGCGCATCCAATTGTGTGCAAAAACTTCAATATCGCAGTGGTTTTGATCACATTTTTTTCTATCTCTCTATGATTCCCTCCAT
This sequence comes from Pristionchus entomophagus, assembly GCA_036245825.1. NCBI lineage: Eukaryota > Metazoa > Nematoda > Chromadorea > Rhabditida > Neodiplogasteridae > Pristionchus > Pristionchus entomophagus. Next base: position 13,667,065 of record BTSX01000001.1, read on the forward strand.
CACAAATCGTTCAGTACAACTCCTCCACCTCCAACTCCTCCTCCACCTCCAGGCTCCCTTTTCAACCCCAAAGTGGCCCTAGTAACCCTTCTAGGCAGTCATTCAGAGTCAGTCACAATGACTCTCCTTCTCACTGCCTGGCTAAATACGGGAAGCCAGCCGGACCGGGGGCTCCGGGAGATCCGGGAGGGGAGTGAGGCCGGAAACGGTGGAGGAAAGGCAGAGGCAAGAGAGGTGTTGAGGCGAAACAGACTCATTCACTCACACTTGGCTTGTTCATCCATATTGAAGATCTGTCTCGGTAGGGCTCAGACTATTCGGTTAGTCTTACCATCCCGCAGCCTTTTGAGTTGCTGATTGAAGACAATTTAGATCTCTGCCAACCATCCCACGTGTCCGTCTCTTCTTTCCTATCCAGTACACTTGCTCTCATGCTCACATGGTGTCTGGTATCGCAAGGCTGAATATTGCTGTGATTTATATCACGAGAACGTGTGATTTTGGTCTGTGCTCGTGAGACTTCGGCGGAGAATGAATGAACTCATCACCGATTCAGACTTTCTTCTTTATTTCTCTCTACTGCGCTATTGAGAATAATGAATGCGTCCGAGTTATTGGGCCAGTGTTAGACTCTTGACAAACTTGAGACTTCTTCTGTGAAGACAACACTTTTTTCTTCTTCTTTAATGGATTTTTTTTACCAGCTCTCGATGCGATATTGAATTCTTCGCGATTCGACTACTTTTGAAAACCGCGCGAAACTCAACCCATTCCTAATTGAGGGAGTGCTCCGATCACTTATCTTCCTCTTCATTTTGACCTCTCCCCTTCAAAACAATCGTGTTGGTTCTCCCTTTTAACCTTTTCGATTTTTCGGTGCCTGTCATTCTCTTCTATTCGATCACTCTTTTCTCTATTCCACATTGCCAATTACACGCCTTTCTGATCCTCCAAAGTCACACACTCGTTGGAAGTTTCCAGTAAACCGCCCCACCCATCTCGAGAGATATCTTGATCACACTTTCCGCGATGTTGCCCATTGAATCCGATAGAGTTTTCGCGTGATTTTGAAATTTCGTGAACTTCTAATGAATTATGTCGCGAGCTCGTCTTTTCCATAAATACCAATAGATTCGTTCAGACTACCGTACATGCGACTACCGTACCTCCTCATTCTCGCGGTGGGAGTCTCCTTCGGGTCGCGCATGCCCCATCCGCCGATCTTCACTGCGGTCGAGAGCTACCCCAGCATCTGTTACCTGCCGCCCGGTGAGGATACGGTAGACTGTGTCTAGTGGTTACGGTAGCAATCAATCGATACTATGTATACTGTAGTGGCGCTTAGTACTTCGTGTATCTCTATTCTGCACACTTTCCGGTCTATCTGATCGACGTGAGAGTGTGCATAATGGAGAGGGCCAATACCCTGCAGTAGAATCATAGGGAGATGGTATTACTGTAGTCAGCAAAGGCCAGAAACAGAGCAGATATTGCTAGATTGCAAGAGATAAGAGTAGTTTATTGACCTTGCTTCCCTTTTCTCATCTGACAGGAACCTCTTTCCGTTCCCGTAAACAACTCGATCGACCTCTAGTTCCACTTTTCTCATCACTAATTTGGGAGAGGAACGGTGATAAGACGGGAGATGGAGAGAGTAGAGACGATCAGAGAAGACGAGAGAGTGCTGTACTTTGAGAGAGCAGAGAGTTCATCCAATCAGCAGCGGCAATTTCTTAGTCGATACCATGTGACGCTTTTTGCGAGCCGAAGAAGCAGAGCTAAACTGGTTTGCGTCCCGACTGGATGATTTAGGGTTACGGTATTATGGTAATTGTACGAGATTACGGTATCTGTTGCAGATTCCGGTCTCTGCCCGACGAACAACCGAGATGAGTCGGAGGAGAACCAAGACCTGCTGACACGATACTACTTTGATATCGTGAGTCTAACCCACCGAAGTCTTCTGCATAGTAAATTCTGACTCGACGAACAGGATTACCGTATCAAGTCAAACCCATAGAATACTGTATCTTGATCATGAGCCTGCCCCTACGCACTCCTACCGTAATCCTCTCTCTTCAGACAACGGAGCAGTGTTATCCATTCGGCGTTCAGTCGTGTGGGGGCAACGAGAATCGCTTCCCCTCCAAGCACTCGTGCCTGGCCTACTGTAAGATCGAGAAGGCCGGCAGCAAGTAGAGAGTGTGCCCCACCAAATTATCATAATCCCCTTTAATAGCCAGAAGCTGCAGTACTCCTCCTAGACCCCATAGTCGTATCTACAGTATCCCTACCGTATTCCACAATATCGTACATTGCCACCACTATTCAAACATACCTCACTCAGCATCATACTGTAGTAGGTCACTTATATCGCATCAGCACTTTGATTATCGATCGATTTTTCTCGCGTGTTGGCTATACCAATCGCATTACGGGTTCTTATTCTAGAGAAAGTGTATGTAAATTATAATAATATCCGTTCCAAGAGCTAGACTCTACTTCCTCTTCATTAGAGATGTCGTTTTCGTTTGCAGTTTACTCCATTCTGCACACTTTTTCGCCAGCTAGATCGACGAGTTAGTGTGCAGGATAGAGAGAATTGCTAACCGAAGTGACAGCTCGTCCCTTCACTCGATTCCAAACTCCGTCCCCCTTATTCCGAGTGTGTATCTTACCAATTGCCTGCCGTTCCTCTCCTCCCCGTGTGCTTCAATGGGGAATGTTCACTCCTCACCGCCAATAATGGGTCCCCGATCGGTTTTACACAATGAATCCACTTGTGATCTACGCTGTTTCCCTTCAAGCTTTTCTCTTTTCTCGTTACTTTGATAAATCGTGTACATTCCGTAATGTGCAGTCCGAGAGATCATTTTCACCAACTCGCTAAACGGTTTCTGCCAATCAAATTCGACCTTGATTGGTAACGCTAGATCCTGTTCCAGTGGAGAAAAAGAATAGGCGAAAATAATGTTGATGGGTGTCACGGTAAATAGATTCATTCTCCCGTCGCTCTGACCGATGAGAGAACGCGTTGAATAGCATACGTAGTTGAAATGAGCACACTCTTCTAGAAGTGGTGTGCTCAGTGACTCTCGTCATGGCGTTAGTCGATGTACGGTTTAATTACCCAAGTTTGAGGTGTTATTCCATCCTGACCGATGATGGGCTGTTTGCCCGAAACGTCTCGCCACTCTTTGTGGAATTGATGAGGGGAATCCGTTAGCTTATGACAAAAATATCAATTGCGAATCTTGTTCAATAATACATCATGAAGTCAACTTGGAAGTGGGTTACAAGTCGAGTTTCGGTGCATGGAATCAATCATTATACGAGACAGGATCCTGCGGCCAAAGTAGTCAGCCCACCAGACGTGCTGACACCAGACCCATTGTCCCATGGCACAGGTGATAGTACCGGAGGCGGAGGGGTAAACATGCAACAATAAACATTATTTCAGTGAGTATGGAGAAAATTACAATTCCACCGTGGAGTCCTGAGTTCTGATCGATGTAAGTATTTGAACTGAGGCTGCAAATAATAACTGTCCACCACGAATAGTGTATGTAATTTAGGAGTAGCACAGCATCGTGGGCCGCGGGTGTAGTCCATATATACTCCCGTAAAGCTTCATTTTACAAATAAACACTTCACCGTAGTTCTGAATAAAATAAGAATCGAAAATATCCGTGTGGCGAATTTTTGGGCATTTTTATTTTTCAATTCGACTATTTTTTTTATTTCGTTTCTGCATGTTGACCCTAACGCAAACGGTCTCAAATATTCGTATCTACGCGATGCCACAGAAATCGAGTAAATTCCTCACGCCAATTTACTGCCGGAACATGGAGGAGTTGTGTCCATAAGTAGATCCGGCGGATTGAACAACGTATAGCCTTCAGGTTCACGCTCAAGCGGCAGGGGAGCACAACCGCACTCGGCTGCGAGAGCTGCAACCGAAGTCATTATAATTAATCTGAAATTCATTTCTTCGATTAAATTTCTACACGAAATCCTGATAAAGTATACATATACTTAGTAGTATAATAGATTCGTATGTTCAAGTGTGTCCCACGCGTAGTTGGAGGAATGGCACAGTTCGCACTAGAGATATAGAGCAGATCGGTCCTGAATTGATGGTACCACGAGCCTGCAAATAAGTTCAATTTTTGGGTGAATTGTCTTCGGGTCAACCCCCTCCCCTAACTTACATATGAAAGGATCCCATCGGAAGAACTCCTCGAGCCGATTATCCCATGTATATCGATTTCCGTCGTGATCGATGAAACTGAACGGAATGTGTTTAATAAAATCGTCTCCTGTATGCATTCCACTCAATTCGAATACGATAGCTCAACCAATGTCGCAATTGCTGTTAAGCCTCTCCGTATTCTAGGGTAATCCAATGCAAAATAAACCTTGTATAGACTTTCATTACTGGTGTTATGAATAACTCTGCACGGAGATTGATAAAAAAGTAAACAATAAAAATGTACTCGGCCATGACTTTCAGCGGGCTGTTGGGCGGTGCACCGCAGGGCTGTTCGACATCATGCTTCGGAGGTCCAAAAACACAGGACGAGTCGGTGCATGGACCATGTGTGTAGTCGCGATCGATCGGATACGGATCGCACACTAGAGTTTGCATGATCTCATCTCTTATTTTCGCATAGTCGATCTCACTCGAGCATCCAAACCAATATTAATGAAAAATTAATGAAAGCGAGTATTATTTATATTCCGCTTGTTAGTACAAGGGCGATTGGTTCCCCTGAACAAAAGAGACCAAATTTGGTACCTGCACAAGTCGTGCTATTATTAATTATTAATTATTTGCCGAGAACATCTTATTAAAGAATCTTACACCCGGCGTCTCGACGCAGTGGATGTTGCAGCGAAGTTGAGAGGGGGCGGGAACGACTCCGGCGGCGTCTCGACGAGCAGTCGTAGCGGATCAGTATCACCCACTCGCTAAACGGCAGCAAAACAAATACAGAGAGATAGATAACGAATGTATGCAGATATGTTAAGATCCGCTAGATCATATTCCAGTCGAATGAGAGAAAAAACAGTGTTTAAAATGCTCTAATGCAGCATCTAGATGCTCTGATCGAAGAAGAAAACGTGGAATTTCTTCGATTCAACTCCTTTCTAAACTACGTTTTCTTTGAGCAGTCAACTGTCAACATGGAACGTTTATTCTGTTTGAATAGCTGAGATGAGGAGATCGGGTAGTACATATATAACCCAAATGGTCATATCTCATGCGAATCTACTCGAATATTAAGATGTAAAGAAATCTAGGTAATGTAAGATAATTTCGGGATATCCTCTTTTATTAGTATTATAGAAATTACAGAGCTAATTCATTATACATTGCAAGAAGCTGCTTCCAACATGGTCTGAGTATATTTTCCATTATATCCGTCTATTTGGCCGTATGTCCACTGTCCCATGTTACAGTAGATGGTTCCTGATGTGACGGTGTATAACTGCAAAAAAAATTTAGTATTATTTTTTAGTGTCTGAAAAATTAACACGTAATATCGTTAGATGAAGGATTGAGAAGGAGCATTTAGGAAAAAAACTCACAAGTGCATCGTCTTTTCCTACTAGCGGATTGATGTAATTCTTTGGTCGAACGCTGCAAACATTGTTTAAAATAGGACTCTATCTGACTCGAGTCTCGTGTCACAAGACTTGCACACCCTCACTTCATTGATGTGAGGAGCGCCTTTCCACATGGTCCATCCGTATCTATTAGAGGCTCCGGCGGGTTGCGCAAAGTTTTGAGGCGATCTGGAGGCGCAACAGGAAGCGGTGCACAGGCACATTCTGCTGCCAGAGCTGCAATCTTGGCATATTAAATCACGCTATGTGTCATAAAGTATATTTTTATCCACTTCCCGTGGGGAAGTGTGATTTTTAGTTTTTTTCTCAAATTATGAGTGAATTTGGGTCCTCTAATCATCCTCTCTCACAATCCCGATTTCAATAAAAGATGATGAATCACTTTTAGATCCGATTTCAATAAATGTATGGGAATCACATCTTGACCCAAATTCGCGCCTGGGGATCCTCGCATTTGTACTCCGGTGGTAATTTCAACGCCAGTATGTGGTGGTTACTCAATGTTACAATGTTATGAATATTAGAAAAATCAAACCATTCTGTAAGATGTTATCTCGAAAATATCTCAGTATAACACAATTTCAAATGATGCATTGTAGAGTTTAACGAGGATGTTTGCATTTAGCACAAATATGCAACAACAAAAATAGGTACAAAATATACGTCAACTTTTATCAGCGTATTTGCGTACTCGCTCGAAACCATGGGCACGAATTTGGGTCAAGATGTGATTACCATACATTTATTGAAATCGAACCTAAAAGTGATTCATCATGTTTTATTGAGATCGGGATCGTGAGAAAGGATGATTGGTGGACCTAAATTCACTCATGGTTTGAGTTTGTAACAATTAGAAAATCACACTTCCCCACGGGAAGTGGATTCATATACTTTTATTGATGCGTAGCATTAATTCTCGCGCAGAACTATTTGCATACCGAAATGTGATCAAATTATGTAACAAGCAGCGATCATGGGGAGGGGGGGGGGGGGGGGGTTATGCATGGTCGCTTAGGACCCATTGATCTGAAAAAAATTGAAGATGTTCGGAGAAACATGCAAATTGTGGCGAATGTTCGCAGAACTAATCGACACTTCTTCATTTTGAGGAGTATCCATTTGATCATCAAACAAGCAAGGGGGCCAAGCCCCACTTGAACCCCCCCCCCCCCCCTGTGAGGTTACACCCGGGGCCGAAAAGATCCAGACCGAATCAACTCCGGAACAGCCTGTGAAAATTATCTCCGAACATGGTTTCAACATGGAACCGGGCTGGCTCTGGTCTATTACCATCTTGGTAGTATCCTGATATTTGCATCAGACACGGCGAGAACGGTGTAGTTTGCACAATAGGCAAACAACAGAAACATTTTATATTATGGATTGGATACTCGGAGATTGTATCAAGGTTCCCCTGCCTGCGCACTATCATCATTTCTCGGTAGTCAGGTAACACGTCTAGGTTGTCCCTTGAAATGGCTTCCATAAGCTTGGGGGTTATTGTTCAGAGCCATAGCCATGCCGACTAAAGTGAAATCCGAAATGCAAAGGAAACTGCGTTGACTATTCGGAAAATGTAATGCAAGGACCTGTGAGCATACTCACTCGCTAGTCGTATATCGCATCAAGAGTGTCTCATCACATCGCCCATGTGGACTTGTGGTTATCGCAATGGGCCAACAAATGGGTTATCGCAACACGCAGCCGACCAGTGTTCTATTCCCACCTGCTACGTCTATTTTGCAAATTTTCGATTTTTTTTCGATTGCATTATTTCAGAAACCACTTTATAGATTTTGCTGAAACTGGTTATCAAGGGGTATCTTGACCATCTGAATACAATGGCGAGGGTTGGACATCGAAGGTAAGACTTTCAGGCCACATAGGGCCGGAAATCAGCCCTTTTCACGCTTTTTTGACACTAAGTGCCAAGAACTCGGCTCAAAGTGGTGGCAAGCGGTTCATTCGAAGAAGTGAACCTTATATTTATCTTAAAAGCTTAACTGTCAGAAAGGAAGAGCCAGACTCAATTCCACCGATGACATGGAAAATATATCCACAGCGAAATTTGTCACACCCAGGGGTATCCGTCATTTGGCTCCCCGATGAGTTTTCGTGCTGAAACTTTTTTTTGGGGTACGTCCAGACCATGGGCACGAATTTTTCAAAGTTTGGTGAGCTTGCATGAATCTTGAAAATTTTGAGTCGGCTTACCCCTTCAGAGCCGAAAAATGGAAGGAAAAAAATAAGTCGAATCCAAATTACGCCGGCGCTACGCGCCGGCGTCAAGCAAATAATCATAATAACCAGACAGGACTCACGCGTTGCGGGAGGTACGAGACATGCCGCACTAGAAATGTATGTCAGATCAGTGGTGTATTCGTGGTACCATGAACCTGCACAGGAAATCAATCTCTTGGGAATCTTGTAATGTGTCAGCTGACTCCATGTCTTCCTCAAGCTAACGAGAAGAAAATTTCTGTCAAATTATAGAAACACGCGTTCTGTCTGAACCAATGGATATCGTTGAGAAAAGAGATAGGAATAGTTTAAAACTGCTAACTTTGTCTCTCCATACACTGAACTCGTATGATTTTAAATGAAAACGATATGATACATTGAATAAACCGCCCTGACATATAAATGGATCCCATCGGAAGAACTGGTTCATCAAATTCTCCCATTTCTGTCTCCCTCCGTCGTGATCGATGATTCTGAATGAGATAGATACGCTGAAGATCTTCTTTCGCACATGATCACTAGGGTTGGTAAGTGTCCAAATAATGTTTAAATTCGTGTAATCATGGTGCAACTCGATACGAACCGATATTTAGGTGATTGTTTTATTGTTATGTTCGTGTGAACAACCCTAGCGATAATGGCGCTTGAAATTCAGTGATTGTATCTCATTGGTTATATGTGCATTTAACGCCAATCATTAAATGCAATACCGTACTCGATCACGATTTTCAGCGGGATATCGGACGACGATCCGCAGGGAAAGCCAACATCGCGCTGGGGCGGTCCAGAAACGCAGGACGAGTCGGAGCATGGACCATGCGTGAAGTCTCGATCAAGCGGATAGGACTCACACGCTAGGATAACACGTTACTGTCTATATCTTCTTTCGAAAGAGAGAGGGAGAGGGCGAGCTTACAAGATGGATAATTTCAGATAACTCGTTTTAAACAAGCAGCAATTCGGAAAGCGGGTACGATTTGAGAGACTCGCACCCTTGAAGATAAGAGCCCAATACCTGGGCAAGTCTTGCGACGCTCGTAGCAGTCGTAGGGGGCGGGGCAGGTGCCGGGGTCGGTTGCCTCTAGAGGCTGGCCGAGCATGACACAGTTGCCGCGGCTAGGGTAGTGCATGCACGCGTCGCACTGTTGAAACGAAGGCGATTGGCCGCTCGCACATAAGTCGCACTCATAAGTCGAACGCAAATATTATCACTCTGACAGAAGTAAAGCCAGCTGCCATTGTGAGAAATAACTCTGCCTCTTAAAATATCTCACGCCCGGTGTCTCAACGCAGTGGATGTTGCATCGAAGCTGAGAGGGGGCGGGGACGACTCCGACGGCGTCTCGACGAGCAGTTGTAGTGGTCAGCACGAAGCATTGTCGCTCCATCTGAGTAGAGGAATTTAATGTGTTATATATCCTGGGAATTTAATAATAGTAATAAGGAGAGTGAACTCTTCAATCAACACTCACCGCCATTGTTTGCGATACAAGAACGATAATGAAGTAGAGGATCATCGCCTCGAAGTAACTTGGAGAGAGATGGGTGCGCATCTCTCTCGATTTACCCACCGAGTATGACTCTGTCTCCCCAAGCAACGGTAGGGATGTGCTTGACCATACGCTCAACAAAAGAGACATATTCCTAAACAAAGGACCTCTTTGTTCATCTATCGTTGGTGAAGCGTAGGCTTCGACATCATTCTTCTCGACTACATTTTCGAGTTAAATTAGCCATCGCCGTTGCATTCATCAGTCCGAGTGCACTCAGGATTCTAGACCACTGTCATGCTCTTAAAGCTACTCTTGTTGTGTAAGTTCTCAGGTTTCGCATTAAAATATTCTTATATGCTCATTACAGCCACTCTGATAACGGGAGCTCTTACGGGTGCGACACGTTCCATTTATTTTGATTATCGATTCTTAGCCTGTTTTTAAATGATTATGTTCAGAATGCTCCGATCACTACACGATCCTTGCCAGTACAGATTCGGATCATGAACTGTTGAGTGTTGTCGATTGTAAGTATACGGTTCCACTCGTCTTTTGTTATTCAGAATTTAGCATCGACCTCTGTGTGTATCTATGAACCAATGACTTTGGCCGGTCCTCCTCCACCCTATGCCATCTGTGATGTCATTTGCGAGGTTGGTTTGAAACTTCTAATACTTTTTAACTTCTAATGCCTCTCAGTTGCCAGCTCAACTGGTCGCCCTACTCGCCGACGGTAGTCGACTGCAACTCGTTAGTGCGCACTACGAGTCGGGGTCCTGGATAGGTGATAGCATTGAAAGATCGCCTTGAGAGAATTTACTTCTTTGTTATTTACAAAACTTTTTTAAAAAAAACAACCGACGAGGATTTCAAGAAAGCACAAAATAATACAGTTACCCTACCTCATCATCACATATTTAGGAGAACAAGGTGCAGTCAACCTTGGCCCAACTGTCCAGGTCGGCTGTCTCGTCAAAGAAAGTAATTTCATATCCATCTACTCTAAAAACGATTATGACGTCATCTTGCAGCACGTTGCGGTCCGTACATCGACGGCACCGGCACACAACATTTGACGAGGTTCGTATCCGTAAGCGTTATAGCTTCGAATCTTTAGGCTCAACGAGTTTCTTCAGATGTAGCTACGCCGACCCGGGAGCAACCTGCAGCGATGATGTCTCTCTGCCCATGTGCACCTGTGGTGCCGGATATACCGGACCCACTTGTGGAATGCGTGAGTATATTTTCCATAAAATTACGTGGAATGGATGTTTCATTTCAGCTATTGCATTGCTGGATCGAATCAAGACATGGCTGGGCCCCGAGCTCACTGAGAAGCTGCTGGAGGTGAGAATTCGTACTTTCCTAGACGACGAAATTTCTTTTCAGATCATCAGAATAGCCCAGACGTCACCCGCAGCGCTGATCGACGTTCTGCCGTTGCTGTACGCTTTTCTCACCGAGGAACAGAAGAAGGCGTTGAGTTGGTCACTCGACGAAGTCATCGATTCAATCGACTATGAGATGATGGGCGTCGATGATGCGTACGTTGAAAAGAGACTTGTTTGATTAAAGATATTATGCACCTCTGGGTGATATGGGACATATGATTTATTACAGCTCTGCCTTCACGCAAGTGTTCGACGACCAGCTGGGCAACTGCTACACGTTCAACTACGCAAATAAGACCAACCCGGTCGAAGGCGTTTACAACACGAGATTCACCGGACAATCGAGAGGCGTGTAACGTTTACATTTGATGACGATTGGTTTGTTAGATCTAATATAGTGCACAATCTTGAAGAGTAGGAATGTACAGGGTTCACGATCAATCTCAAGCTGGACCCGTCTGAGCAAGTGGCCTGGATCGAGAGTGCAGCGATCTCTGCCTACATTCACGCACCTGGGACACCGCCCGCCCAAGGGATACTCTACTCACTAAGAGCTGCGGCCTCTGACGTCATCGCTCTTCGGAGGGTTGATATAATAGGCTGGTGACGATACATCAATCGATATTATAGACAATCACCAAACTCAACAGTCATTGCATCGTATCTCGGGCAGCATTGAAGCGGAATTACTATCAGGACGGTGACTATACCACTGATGTTAGTTTAGAGCGAATTTGCCTGCTCTCTGACAGTGGTTGGTGAGCAGTTCACCTTGCTGGACAAATAAAAATCCATACAGGGATGCTACTCTGCGTGCTACCAAGATAAGGTTCTCGAGAAATGTGGCTGTATGGATGCAAGATACAAGAAGGCTGCCAGCGCAACTCAATGCTTGTTCAAGGACAGTGAGTGGCGTTGTCCTTCTCACATAATCACATTGCCTTCCTATGTCTGATTCAGTGTTTTTAAGAAATCAGGAATGCAACAGTCTGAGATAACAGTTGATCACCGCAGACGAGTGCATCAACAGCGTCTCTGCCACTTACGAGGAGCCCCAGTCATGGCGGTCCTGCTCGTGCCCCGCAGCATGCTACCAGGAGGTGTACGCCCTCTCCGCCACCAAAGCCGCCCTTCCCTTCAAAGTGTGTTCAACCACTCACTCTACTTATCTATTCGTGCTGAATGCAAGTCTTGTTTAGTTGCGTTCATAGCCCTCAAACTCCACAAGCGAACACTGTGAAGGTTCTAAACACATCAGATGCCCAACTGCGCCAACGTGACGTATGGATGCCCCGACCAGATGCAGAAGATCGCCCGTCTCACCATCTACCTTGACTCGCTCGAGAACCAAGTCTACGTAGAGATGCAGAAGATGAGCGTGAGAGAAAGCTCGAATTATGAGCAAATCAATAAATCATTGCAGCTCTCGACGCTCCTCTCCCAATTCGGCGGCCAGATCGGTTTCCTGCTCGGGATGTCAATTGTTGGTATACTCGAGATATGCGTCCTCTGTGGGACACTCGGCAAGGATCATTGCACCAAGAAGAACCAATAATAGTATCAATTGGGCTGATCAATAAATATATCCCTCCGATACGTTTTCCGTATGTGTGAATAAAGTAATATCACGTTTTCCAGACAACGATTCCTGCAAATATGCATAAGAATCAATGTATTTGTGACAATGACTGTACAGTCTTGTTGGGTCCCACCGTGAACATACGTAACCCGGAGTAACTCGGGGTGACTCCGGGTGACTCCGGGTGACTCATCGTGACTCATGGATTTTACTACCTCAAGAATTTATTTAATCACAACAAGTCTATGATATTATTGTTCAGCACGTCGTCCTCTATCGATCCATATACTTTATTAATTAAAAATCAACTTTAAAACGCTAATTTTAATTAAATTTTAGTGAGATAATTATCGCGCTACGCGTGGAATACCGTAGTTAAGAGGCTCACAAATTTGGCTGGCGATCGTGAACTGATTTTTTTTTTTTTTAATTCGGGTTTTTATGCTTTTCGATTGATGTTTGCTGCCTTTTGAACACAAATAAACTAAAATACTTGCGAACATCAATCAAAAAAAGCAATAAAACCCGAATTTTATTTTATAAAATCAGTTCACGATCGCCAGCCAAATTTGTGAGCCTTATCTTCGGTATTCCACGCGGAGCGCGATAATTATCTCACTAAAAATTAATTAAAATTAGCGTTTTAAAAGTTGATTTTTAATTAATAAAGTATATGGATCGATAGAGGACGACGTGCTGAACAAGAATATCATAGACTTGTTGTGATTAAATAAATTCTTGAGGTAGTAAAATCCATGAGTCACGATGAGTCACCCGGAGTCACCCGGAGTCACCCCGAGCTACTCCGGGTTACGCATGTTCACGGTGGGACCCAACAGGACTGTATATCTGATGATTGTCCTGAGCCATCGTTGATTAATGTTCACAATATCACTGACACAACAAGTTCATGTTCAACAAATGTTTATTGAAGCAGGTGGATTTAATGCGAGAATTACATGTATACGTTGCTGAGCTCACGTATCGCATTGGTCTTCTCAATTCATAATTTATTCCTGCAATTTATTATAATTTTGTAGACAGTAGAAGGTAGGCAACTATTCTCGGTCCCCTCGAGTGAAATCTGCATGGAAACAGCAACACTATATCCCTGCTTCGCCTCTCCTCACGAGCTTCAGCGCATAGCAACAAACGGCCAAACTCGTACCACAGGAGAGGTTACTACGTAATAAGATCACTTCAAGACTGCCTAACAACAACTACGCCGTACCCGCGCATCTCTTCTACCGCATCATTCGTAGCAACAAACGACCAAAAACCTCACTTCGACAGGGCTCATATTCTTGCCACAAATCAGCTTATTGGCACACATGAAGATCAGAGCGAAGATCTCGACAATGGAAACCACTGAATTATCAGAATGGACTTATTCAAAGAACAATAGTAATACCCGAAATTCCCAGCCACAAGCCGGCATGTCCCGCCACGTCGGAGAGCACAGTGACGAGCTGCGATAGTCATAATATGATGGAATGGTGGAAATATCATGTTGATGCATAAGTCCTGTCGCATCACGCACACTTTGTTTGAACTCTTTTTTTTTCATTTCGAATCGCTGCCCCTTGTTTTCATAACCTTATGTAGGGGCATGGAAGATGTTTACTACCTTGTGCTGAATCTGAACCACCTGGTAGGGTAATCGAACAATCGAGGTCTGATCGGCTGTAAAATTTCTCAACATAATATAATTTTCTTCGGCTGCATCGCATTTCACCGAGAAAATACCCTGCGGAACCGCTTACAGTTTTTCAAGAAGCCTAATGTGTACTCTCTCTGATAACTGTAGGAGAACGATTATCTGTTCCTAGTAGCCATAATACAAATTAATTAATTAGGACGTTGGATAAAAAGTACTGTCCACATGAGTTAATTTCCTATTTATACGATCAGGCAGGCTGACCTCAACATAAGTGCGCTCCATTTACACACGAAAGGGCTAGTTGATAATAATAAACTTTGAAGTCAGCTTACTCTCCTTTTTCGGAAAATTCAAATTTTCCGATGTTTCGAAATATTGGGAAGCAAACGAAAAATATGATATGGGGAGTTTGCGGTTGAAGCACAGCAAATGGAAACCAGAGATCTTTAAATCTTGCCTATTTTGTCATTAATAGGGGAAAGGTTGATTGTAATTTTAATCACAAAAGATCTGGGTTACAAACCATAGAAGAACCATACATTGGTAAAAGTGTCAATTTCGATGTCGGAATTTCGACTAATACATTGTGAGCAGTACTGCCCATGAAGGGATTATTGAATCTTTGCCCAAAAATGGTCATAAATATTTCATAAAAGGGTCTTTTGAATGGATCATAATTGATATCAGCATATCTATTCGCATCGATATACGGCAAGATAAGCGTATTTTGTTCAGTCTCAGCAACACTCAATCTCAAGACAGGGGCTTATATTGGGTATGCTGTGAATGGGAGATTGTGCTACCAACATTAAAGTAATATGTTACCATCACACTCTGCAATTGTAGTTTTGTTTCGGCCCTATCACAGCTCTCTGAGGAACTCTGAACCGATAAACAGTCCGCGTAATGTCCAATTTCTCTAACTTTCTCGGTATACTGTGCCAGTCTAACTGATCTACCAGATCTGGGATAAAGTGCGCTAGAGAGAGCATGTAAGCCCTCAACAATTATGCAAAACCAAAGGTTATCGGTCAAGAACGAAAGATGGGAGAGTTCAAAATCTCCAATGTCGAAAACGCGACAAGACTTATGCATCAACCTAGTACATACATGTAGTTTGAAACATTTTTTTTAAAGTCGCCCTATTCACAGGTTAGAGCTTATTGTACCTATTGCCTGCGAAGTCTCACATCATTATTGAACGAGTGCAATGTGAACATGAATGAAGAAATAGTTTAGCAAACCGTATAAGTAGCAGCCTGGGTGAACAAATGTTCCTCGAGTGACTCGTAGTACATCTCGACGATGAGTCCATTGCGACCGTACCTAAATCGATCTTCATTGTCTGACATTTACTTATTAACCGTCGAACATCCATCATCACTAATATCATACTTGCTACTTGCTTCAGTGTGGGATGCACTCTCATGGCCACGTTTCGTACGAAAGGGGATGTCTATGTTTATAGCACATTCAGTAGCTCACTCACCACTTGATGCAATCCGCTGCGTTTTTGAAATTGCGATTGGCGTACTCGCAACTACCGTACTGAAATGTGTTCGGTATTTTTTTAAATTAGAGCTATCGTAATGGTCGAAACAGTCGTTAAAGCGACAAGATGCGTAACGTACCTACCGCGACCATTTAAATCTAGTGACGAAATCACACTCACGCCGGGCAAGTCGACGGTTACGTTCTCAGTTGTCACACTGTCCATGGCCATCGCCGACCTTCTTCTCCTTCCGTTCTGTGCGCTGGCAGGCAGATTGAACACTCGGCGAGCAAAGTCGCGTGCAGCGCTCTGAACTGTGGATGTTTGAAGTGTTAAAGCGCGATTTTAGAAAGAAAGTTCCACTAAATTGGGTCAAACGTGATCATGTGTAGGGGCCAATGGATGTCAATCAACGTACGGAAAGGTCGCAGGGAGTCCAAGTGGCGTTCACGTTCAATTTCCTCCAGAAGTCCATCTCGTCCAAGTACATCTCGGCCCAAACGTCGAGATTTTGAAGGTTGGAAGTAGTCTAGCAAATATAACAGTATTCATGATTTTTCCACACCGTTTGCATACTCTGGCAATATCCATTATATGTATCTTATGACGATGCTTACCGGATATCGTTTGCAGTCTTTGCTCAACCAGCAGTTTTGTCGCTGTGAGGACGCCGCGGGGAGGCTCGTGCATGTGGATTGGTACGGCATGTTGCCTTGTTGCCACCCCATGATGCCCGGGATATTGACGCCAGTGGGAATAAAGTCGAACAGACGGAAGAACTGGATAAGAAGGAATATCAATGCTTCCACAACCGCCGATGAGAGAAGCATAGGGAGAAGCAACCCACCTGTACGCACGAGAAGGATGTTGAAACCTGACGATTGTTTTCCACACACTCTTCGTGGTCAACGTATTGACAGGGCCAGTCCCATTCGGGCATCGGCTGAGTGAACATGATGCACCTTGAAGCAATATATTCAAGAGGAGGTATATGATGCACTTTGAATACAAACCGTAGTTCTCTATGAGACGGGCCACATGCATACTGATGACAAAATGGCTTTTCGTGCCGACTTGAATACGGCTTCAACACGGCATTTTCAACGTTGAAGCCGGCTTGCCGAGTCCGTTTTGTCATCACTCAGACATAGAAAGGTAGAGGGAACGGAGCGAGATACACGCCTATCCTACATAATAGGCAAGTCGTCCGATGATACTCACGTTCGGCAGGGCTTTTTCGACAGACACGGAAATCCCTGGATCACCGTGAACTTGGGGTTGTTGTAGAAGTAGGCATACTTGCTCCGGCATGCGAACGCTATCTCGTCACCTTTCAGAAGGGCGCGAGCCTCTTCATCTGTAGAGTTGTGTTATTCACTAGCAGGTGAATGATTGGGTCAGTTATAGTGATGAATTATGATATGGTCGCTTCATTATATGAGATGAGTATAGAGAATGTATTAACTATTTCGCCTCGTGGGAAATAGTTGAACATATATAGTTACCAGTTAGAAGCGTTGGCGGGCAATACGTCGAGGTGGGGGGTTCGCTAGTGGTCGTCGTCGATGATTCACTCACCGTAGTCGTCATTGAGGTTGTCGCGGTGCCCTGTCCCGGTAATATATGAGGAGTTTGATTGGGACTTCCCAAGCTCAGCTAGTTGCCACCTCGGCCTGAGTTAGCCTGCCCACCCATTCAATTTATGACTTTATGGCCTTTTTCATGTATACTATGTATCTGAAGAAGCCCACTCACATCCCAATCATCATCATCCTCGTCTCCTTCTCCCGTTCTACCACCGCCCTGCGCCCGCAGCAGCGCCTCGCGTTGTGGTAGCGTTCCCGCCGCTACTCGGTACTGCAAGGGCGGCCTTTGGTCACGTAAGACTTCGATATGTTAACTCTTCTCATCTTCTTTTCTTTTATCCCTTCACTCGCACCACGAAAACGCGTTGATACATCTTCTATGTGTGCCTACAATCTCTTCATCCTACCAACCTTGGCCGATGGATAGACACCGTAAGTGACAGTCATCTCAAGAGCCCGTTCGTCACACGGCGGATGGCAGTCGCACACTCGCCGTACCGTTGAGAAGTGTAATGGAAGATTGACGAGGCAGAGCACTGTTAAACATGGCACTCGTACGATAACACTTCATTCACAGATCAAAAGCGCTTGATTTTAATTACATTAATCACTGATCGGTGAATGTGTCACGGATCTGATCATTGAGATGTAACCAGTCTATTTATGTAAAGAAGAGTCTGGTAGCCATGTCGCTCTGACACTCTTGACTACGACTATGTTAGCTGAGGACGAAACAGGAACCTTTTAGGTTACATCATGGGATCTTTTTATATTATAGCTACCCATATTTGTATCATTCAATATTCATCCCTCCCGTGGTGCCATTCGACAATGGTTTCTGCTATCTTTACACGATTTTAAGACAACAATGAATCTGAAATAAGCTCACTGTCAGTAGGAGTCGAGCAGTATTTGTGTTCGTCTCCCTTGAGATGGAGAGGATCGACGCAGCCACAGAATTGAGCCGCCAGTCGCTGCAGGCACGAGCTCTGGCACAAAGTATACGCGTACGTGAAGTTCTGAAGAAAACAATCATCTACAGTTTCTCAATTCGCAACTATCCAATGCCCACTCTAGGAAATCATGTACTTTTCCGAAGCTTAGATCTCGAAAAATTATCCGAGACAATTCCTCAACAGTAGGGATTGACGAGTCCATTGAAATGGGTTCTTCAGAAGATGAGCACTTCATCACTGACCGCATAGTAGTCGCTCGCACTCATCTCTCCATGTCTCGTGCAGTTGTCGTAGGGTGCGGGCGAGCGGGAATGGGCGATCTACGATTGACAATTCAAGGATGCGCCTACTCATTTTACATCTTTTATTTATCAAAGCTTCTAGTATCATCAACAATATCTCAACGAGGGGAACTAAGCTATTTCTAGATTTGATTGTTTGTTTCCACTACTCACTCGTCTGAAGGCGATCGAGGTCTGCGTCTTGGCTGCAATCTTGAATCCGTTATTGCTGAAGTCGAGGTAGTCATCGGGCTGGTGCAGAACACCACGGCTGAAATATGATAGGACTGAGGGATAGAAGAATCCGCTCGCCGTTATATCGATGTTGGAAGTAAATGTAAATCGTGAAAATAAAGAGCCTATCACATCTACGAAGGAGAATGAATGAGACTCCTTTTGAGAGCGATAACTATCTAATCATACATGTTGGAGCTGTCCGAAGTGGGAAGGAAGTCGAATATGTTGAAGCGTGGCGAGTCTTGCTGGAATATAAAGAACGATACTAACGCGTTTCATACATTGACAAATTCGCGCACAAGATTTACAAATTGGAGCCGTAAATATTTATTGCCTGCTTCTAAAATATTTCATATCAGTGTGCAATCATCCTAGACAAGGGGGGAGAATGAGGAGAAAAATAGGTCAAAACATACATTGACAGTCATGAGCAGACGCAGTCCTTGCGTGGAGCCTGCCTTGGTGATGTTGCGCTCCTTCGAGAATGTGTAGCACACGCCGTAGTCTGGGTGGAGGAAACTCGTGAAGTCGGAACTGAATGATGATGATTGGAAGACTTGCTGTTGTTTCAAGTGTGCCACCAGACTCTTGTATAAAGATAACGGTCTGATTTCAGTTGAAGTGGAATCAATCGCTCACGAGCTGCAGGTTCTCCCGGCAAATGTGCACTCGCTGACGAGCTCCGTGAATGAGTACCCGCCCCGGATGCGGTCAGCGTCGCTAAGGTGGTGCATGAGCAACCTATAAAGGAGGATATTCCTCATTTGAGGGTGAACCATGCATTCACTTTCAGGGTTTGAAAAAGCTTTTTCTTGTAACATGGTCACCATGATCGTTGCATAGTCCTTTCTAAATTTTGAGCACCCTCTCGCTGTGTAGAGTGTGCTGAATGGAGATAGCAACTATCGGATCCTGCTACACTAATGATCATCGTAGTGTTTACAATTTAGCACGATGAGGACTACTAGTGATGTTGTTTCGTTTTTGGTTCTCTCCATTCTACACACTATCTCGCAGGTTAGAGAAATGAAAAGTGTGCAGAATGATGAGAGTCGAAAACCGAAATTAAATCCCTAATGATAACTACCAACCAACCTTAGCATCATCCTGGTTCTGCTCAGTCGCTGCATCTTCAAGGGCGTCGTTCCAATGCCAAAATCGTCATTGGTGATCGTTTTCTGCTCGAATTGCTCGAATTGCCTCATGAGCTTGGCGATCTCCGCGAATGCCGGGTCAGAACTGATGTTGGCTGACTTATCTTTTCGCTATTCGAACTAAAGTTGTATTTCCTATCGATTATCACATCTTCCATTAAAATTATCATACTGTATTCTTTGTCACCTAGTAGTGACACCTTACTATCATATATGTATCTTCATCAATTAATTGCATTTTGCACTCCACAATCAGATCCTTGCATGATAAATGATTAAATGATTGAATTGACTTATTGAATGGTATTTCACTTTTCAAGATTATAAACTTACTCGACAACACTCCTCTTCAGTGGATTTTCATTGCAGAAGCTGAAGCGGGGGAACGCCTGAAATGGGCTATTGGATGCAGTCTTTCCGGATCGAATAATGATCTCTCCATTTTGCACACCCTTTCTTGTTAGGCAGTGTGCACAATCGAGACAACTATTATTCAAGCACTAACTAGTAGTGGTGCCGTTTCGGTTTTCGCTCTGTCCATGCAGCACACTCTTTCATACGTTAGAGAATCGAAAGAGTGTGCAGAATGGAAAGAGCTGAAACCCGAAATTACATCACTATTGCACATGATGATACCTGCGACTTCACATCGATCGTTAGCTCCGTTGATGAGGGATACTTGAAGTATTTTATGATAAGATTAGTCGAGATGAAAATGAAGAGACCCAGCCTGAAACATCCGAATGTTTTCCTGAACTAAGTTGTTGCCGGACTGAATTGTAGCTTTCTCCATTCTGCACACTACTTCATTTGTCGAATAGATATCGTAGTGTGCCGAATGGAGAGAGTTACTATTCGATCTGGCATCGCAAAACACAGTGTTTCGAGAGAAAGTTAGAAAAACGGAGAAAAATGCAAAAGTGCGAGTATTGTGCTTCATTGATGCACAATTTTTCTTTCCATTAAAGACCCTATTCCCTCTCTCCACATGATTTTGAAACGCTGTGTGAAATGCTAACATGCAAAAGAAGATGATCGTGAAGACGATGGACAGCCATCTGGCGCTGGTTGCGATTTTGTTCAGACAGACTACAGTGCACCAGCGAGAATAGTCGAGGAAGATACGCTTGGCCGAGACACCGATCGCCTAGAATAATAACAGATATCAATGCATACATGACAGGAAGGGATGTAAATTCGGTTTAGCTCTCTCCATTCTGCACACTCTTGTTTCTCTGACCGGCGAGATAGTGTGCAGAATGGAGAGAGTCGAACATCGGAACGACATTCCTAATTTGGCAGGAAACTCACCATTCGTGCTGGTCTCGAGACAGTTGTAATGACGAGTACCGACTCGTCATCCCTCGAGTCTCTTCAGGTTACTATAGAACCGAGGGCTCTCTAGCTTCTCCTTTGAAAGAAACCACTAAGAGAGACTCAAGAGCTCAAACTATTGCGCATTTCAAAAATGGAATACAAAGATTTAGCCTGAATCGCAGGCATTATTCCTCTCCGAGAGAAAGCGAGAGGCCATTGAAATGTTCTCACAGCCACTTCTTCGCTAAATCCAATTACATCAACATCTTCAAAAGGATCGCCGAAGTTGAAGCTTTGCAAACAAAATGAACCCATTATGCTTTGTATGCACATAATGTGGTTTGAATGTGGCCAATGCAGCGCAATCTTCCGCTGTGAGTCGCATTTTCTTTCGAGCATGATCATTGATGTCCTATCCCACTACTCTGCTCCTCAAGAAGCAAGGGAGATGCGACTAACAATAGGCTTCCCTAAGGCTTATTCACGAACAAACGGCATACTTTTACATTTATCGTTCTTGAAACTCATACTCAGGTATTGCGCTATTATACCATTCCTCCCATCACTGCATGATTTGCTAACTTCACTTAAGAGAGCAGATCGGTTATTTTGGACGACCCCCCGGAACCGTTGCAGTTTTTCGGATAAAGTTGTAACTTTTTGGCCGAACTACAAGTAGTCACTATGTGCGTTTTGTAGCTATTGCATGTATGCATCGGAATCACTGTTCGAATTGTTCCGCCAGGGACGCCGAATCCTAATATTTTTTAACAAAGCCAAAAAAGTCGTAATTTTGAAGGTTTTTAGATCATAACTTTTTTAGTTCTTGTTTTTATGTGCGCTAATGGCAAAATTCGGATTCTACGCGCAAATGTCAGAAATACCTATAATCAGATTGTTTTGAGAATACAATTTTTTCAACTTTTTCATGACCATGGTCATGGTCATTTTTTGGGTCAAAAAGTCGAAATCTCAGAAATATCTGACTATAGGTGTTTCTGACGTATTTTCACCCGTAGATGTCGAATTTTGATACTAGAGCTCACCAAAATGCGAAAGAAAAAAGTTACACTCGAAAAACTAAAACATTTTGAGTTTGAGACCGTAACTTTTTTCTTTCGCATTTTGGTGAGCTCTAGTATCAAAATTCGACATCTACGGGTGAAAATACGTCAGAAACACCTATAGTCAGATATTTCTGAGATTTCGACTTTTTGACCCAAAAATGACCATGACCCCGAGGTCATGAAAAAGTTGAAAAAATTGTATTCTCAAAACAATCTGATTATAGGTATTTCTGACATTTGCGCGTAGAATCCGAATTTTGCCATTAGAGCACATAAAAACAAGAACTAAAAAAGTTATGATCTAAAAACCTTCAAAATTACGACTTTTTTGGCTTTGTTAAAAAATATTAGGATTCGGCGTCCCTGGCGGAACAATTCGAACAGTGATTCCGATGCATACATGCAATAGCTACAAAACGCACATAGTGACTACTTGTAGTTCGGCCAAAAAGTTACAACTTTATCCGAAAAACTGAAATTGAAAGTAGAAAAACCCATTTTGGAAACAACTAGAAATCAAGCAGAACGGGTTTTCCAGAGTCCCAGGGCACCCCTAGAATAACACAAAAGATAAATTGTGTCTATCCCGAATGGTTGAGAAAATATGATTTTTCGACCATTTTACCTTGTAATTCACTATTCTCCCTCCGGCAAGGCAGTAACCACAAATAAGTGACCGTTTGTTAAATACGGGACCAAGACCCTCCTAGTACCCGAGTATGAGCTTGTAGTTCTCATTGATAGCGCAACGGTTCCGGGCAGGTGCCAAAATGCTCCAAAATAACAGAGCCGGTCTCTTAATTGCTTGACAAAACACTCGATCTTGCATTCATTATTTATCATGCAATATTTCGAATAAATACTCTTTAATTCAAACTTTTTCCTACAAGTAAAAATTTGAACAAACGAATTGGAATAAAGAGGCCACGGAATCTATGCAGTCTTCTGATATAATTTATACAATAATTTAGTGTGATTCTGACAGGGGGAAACTACTACTGCTAGACTCAACGAATTCGGTACAAAGGAACAAGTCAGATAGGAGGGAGGAACCAAACACGACCCAGACAAAAACATGATGGAATATCTCAAGTTTGATCGATATTAGTGGCGAAAAGGGATACAGAGATACTGTGAGGGGAGGGAGGAAGGGCGAATGACGGAATATTCCCTTTTAGGTCGAGCTCGATGACGCCAGTTTCTTGAGATGCTCCATGAAGACTTGCAGAGAGACGTCATCGGTGAAGACTGCCGCTCCAGATTCCTGAGAGAACAAAGAGTGAGCTAAGTAATTCAAAATATGCAAGAACTCAATCTCACTGAAAGCAAAATTTCTGGGGAAAAAAACACACATAAGTTTGTAAACATATCAAAATAATAATTAATGAAATTTCACCGCTCCAGTGGCGTACGGATTGTTGTGCGTGAGCGAGGGATTGACCTTCGAGAGCAGGAATCGAGCCTGCAAATGATTGTTGTCTTTTCGTAATCGCATCGGATCATCAATAAAAGAACGAGTTTCTTGTTTCATTACAAACGCTCGTGAAACTCGAGAACACGTGTCAGTCTTTAAAAAATTATTTGGACATTTAAGAAAATACTTTACAGTATCTGTTGTGTTACCTGTGATCCCTCGTATTCAGTGACAATGTATCGCGGCATGGGGAATCGCTCCTGCAGGATAGAAGTGGCATCGCCCACCTGGAATTAAATTATATATATATATTTTTTTTTAATAGATTTGACAATTTATTCCTAGCAGAATGCTTGAATATTTTACGTGCAACAGCAATTAAATCAAAAGAAATAAACCGCTAATGAACAAACTCTTTTAGTTCAAAGACGTTACATTGATGCTTCACGCAACGTAAAAATCGTGTGAAACCTTTGGTAGAACAATCGAGAAAACAGATAACCAGACAATTTTTTTTCAATTGCAAAAATTTCGTATGCTACGCTATATTGTTCTCTTTAATC
Source organism: Pristionchus entomophagus (assembly GCA_036245825.1). NCBI lineage: Eukaryota > Metazoa > Nematoda > Chromadorea > Rhabditida > Neodiplogasteridae > Pristionchus > Pristionchus entomophagus. The sequence goes on from BTSX01000001.1 coordinate 13,691,127, forward strand.
CATTTGTTATAATTTAATTAATTAATTAATAATGCTGACCGGAGCCTCCAGCAGTTGCTTGAATGATGCGTACTGCGGGTCTTCGTGGTAGTTGAGCTTGCGCCATTGAGCAATCGTCTCAACAGCAAATATTTCATTTCAGATTGAATCCCAATACAAGTGAAATTTCACATTGGCGACTTGATGTTTCAGAGTTGCCCCAAAACCATCATTTCAATTCAACGGACGATTTTATAGGTTAACTCGGTCTCAAAACTATTTCTATATAATAATACTAATGTCGCCGGATCGAAGTCTCTCTCTCTCTCCATTTTGCACTCTTTCGTTTGTCTGAGCATTGAGAGAGTGTGCCAAATGGAGAGAGCATTCGGGCAATTACGCGTGAGATAAACAATAATTGACAAGTGAGATTTCACCCCGGTTCTTAGTCGCTTCAGACTCTCACCATTACCGTTTCACATACAATCATTTCGATTCAACCTGCTATGTGTAACAAACAATCTCAATCCAACAGTGATGTCGCTTCGGGTTTCTGCTCTCTCTTCATTCTGCATACTATCTCGTCCGTCTGACCGGTGAGATAGTGTGCAGAATGGAGAGCTAAAAACCGAAACGACATCCCTAATCTCAATCTTGTCCCACCTGTCCATGGTAGATGAGCACGTGGAAGTAGTCGTCCATGAGCAGGATTCGATCTTGCAGAATGGAAGAAGTGTCTAGGAGGACTGGCTCGGGAGGACCACTGCAAGGAAATGATAGTTATGACCATGTGGTTCTCCGTTCCAGCATTTCTATTTAGAAAGAGGAATCCACAGGTCATCAATGATATCGACCCAAATGCCACTCCCACTTTGGCTTTTACGTTACTATAATTTGCATCAGGATATTTTTAAAATATTTTTTTAAAAAGAATTTAAATTAAATTTAAACTTACTTGAATGAGTACGAGAAGAGGACGGGCTGGATCATCGTCGTACTCTCCAGGACGTTCTCGGAGAACAGAATGTGCCTGGCGATGGGGGAAGTTAATATTTCTTTATTTTTACCTAAATAAATAAATAGAATGTGCCTGGGGATGGGGGATTTAATATTTGAGAAACTGATGATGAGATCAAATTATTATCTCGATGCGGCACCCCATCAAATGCTAGCAATGAAACATCCAAGTCCCTGGCGGCAAAAAACCGAATGATATAGGATTAATATTATTGTCCTTAATATTATTATTCTAGCAAGATAGCGCCCAGTGCCAAATCACTGTGCATTCCAACCTTCTCAAATGCAAGTGTTGAAACATAAAAGTACCAGGCGACAAAATTAACCGATTCCTCACCTGTAGTATGCCGTCTCGTCGGGACTGTTGTTGAAGACCTGAAAATTAACGCCATTTGAGTTGGCAATCGCCAAATGGCAGCTACTGTATCTACAGCTACCGTAACCCCTTCATTTCCTTCAGAGCTACCGTATCATACCTGGAGGAACTGCGATCGACGGAGATGGAACATGAACTGGGGGAAGAGATTGAACTTCTCCGAGAGACGGAACGAGTTCGGATCGTCCTTCGCGTATTCTCCAAACTTCTGGCACTGAAAAAGAATTAAATTACAATTTTCTTCACAATTATCAAGATTCCCGATACAACGGTGATTTTGTTCTCCACTAATTGTTCACGAACACAACTGGAATCGTGTAACGGTGATGAATCGACACATACTCAAAAAATCTTTGGACTATTTTACACCAAGCTATCGTGTTTCATGCTCATCTTATGAGCAACTGGATAAGTCTTTCTCCAATTCCTCGTCGTTCACAATTGCCTACACTAACCAGTCTGATGAGCACTCTATCCAGCCATCTCAGTGCATCGGGCGTGTCATTCTCATTGGTCGCCCGCCACGACGCCAGACGGCCGATCGTCACTGCGGCCGTTTCCTGGAAATAAAATAATTAAGAGACGTTCCTTGAGATTATGCACATACCCAACGGATGACTTTTTTGCAACCTATGCCAATAAGTTCAGGGTGAAGTCCCCATACATAGAGCTGATAGCTGGCCCAATATGAGACGTTGGGGCGCACTTTCCGGAAAATGCCAGAGGTGTCCCAAAAAATGTTCGAAAAATCATCCCAGAATCTCACGCGTAATTGCCTGAATTTTTTTGTCACCCTGAAGAATTGTTTTAGCAGTTGGAAAGTTTTATTGCAGAATCGGATTCTACGTGCAAAACTACCCAATGTGCCTAATTTTCACGCTTTCAAATAGGTTCGCTCGGATTCCGCAGCTCCCCGTTCGCGGTTCTCTCGTACGCTCGTGAGAGTACGATATCGAGAGGTTTCGCCATTTCGTGAAGATACAGTCACTTTTACATCAGATTTATATTATTGTTATTAAACATTTGTGTTGATCTTATGGGGTTGTGATATCGATAAAACACGAAAAAGGTGAAAAGTCAAAAAATCACTTTTTCGAAATCGCAAAATTTCAAAAATTCATGTCGTGTTCATGTGCTTCAAATGGTGCATTTTCAACAGAAAATCACTCGAATATGAGTTATGAACAATATCTGAGAGTTAGAGCCGATCTGCGAACATTTTTTTTAATTGTCATTTTTGGATGGGCAAAGTATCGAGAAATTTTTCGACCTAAACTTTTTCTTTATAAACCGGCCCAAAAGCTCCGATATTATTCACAACTCATATTCGAGCAATTTTCTGTTGAAAATGCACCTTTTGAAGCTCAGGAACATGACTTATGAATTTTTGAAATTTTGCGATTTCGAAAAAGTGATTTTTTTAAACTTTTCACCTTTTCCGTGTTTTATCGATATTACAACCCCATAAGATCAACACAAATGTTTAATAATGATATATAGAAAAAATATATAAATCTGATGTAAAAGTGACTGTATCTTCACGAAATGCCGAAACCTCTCGATATCGTACTCTCACGAGCGTACGAGAGAGCCGCGAACGGGGAGCTGCGGAATCCGAGCGAATCTATTTGAAAGCGTGAAAATTAGGCACATTGGGTAGTTTTGCACGTAGAATCCGATTCTGCAATAAAATTTTCCAACCGCTAAAATAATTTCTCACAGTGACCGAAAAATGAGGAAAATTCGATTTTTCGACCTTTTATCAATGTCCATTCGTTTCCAAACTATGTTTTTCGTTATTTTCATCAAAAAATACGCTATAAACACCTATAAGAACGTACTTTTTTCTGGGATGATTTTTCGGACATATTTTGGGACACCTCTGGCATTTTCCGGAAAGTGCGCCCCAACCTCTCATATTGGGCCAGCTATCAGCTCTACATTCTGAGTCTCCCTCCCATTCCAATGTTCATAACAAGATAATGTAACCGCAAACTCCCTCGTCCCTCCACTACTGCTTCCTCCTCCCCTCACCTGATCGAATGAGTACGCAATCTGCTGCTCTCCTCCAGTCGCCGCGTCCACCCAATTGCGAGCAGTCGTAGTCACACTGCAAATATTTTTTTAGAATGTATTTATTTTAAAAAATCAAATATCAGCGCATCACAAAGCTTCAGACGAAATTTTTTTTCCTCGAGAAAATCGATGACAACTGCCACTAGTTAAATCACAGAAAACTTGAAGCAAGAGTGCAACCGCAAATCAACAGGATAATTACAAATTCGAAAGGCGATCTCACAACCGTGTCATTCTACCGTAACCCATCCATCTCCTCCTCCCTCTCACTTACCGTATCCTCTTCCTTCCATCGGCGTGTTGGTACTGCGTCACGAACTGGATGTAGCCACGCGCGTTCTGCGGCAGTTGACCGCCCTGGGAATAATCAATAATCAACCGTAACTCGCGAATTCTCCCCCGATCAATTCTGCTCTGTTTCAGAACTCTGAAAAAAATTTTAAAACTGAAACTTTAGTGTAATACAGTAGAAAAGTCGTTTCGGCTTTCGGCGCTCTCTACATTCAGCACACTATCTCGGGCATCTGACCAGAAAAATAGTGTGCAGAATGGAGAGAGCCGGCATCCGAAACGACATCCCTGTGATACAGTACCTGGGCGGAGATCTCGAGCAGACAGCAGAGAGTCGTGCGGGGAGTCAGCGAGTTGAACTTCCACTGGCACGTGCCTGAAATTTAAATAGTTATTTATTTGTTATTTTTTTATTTAAGCCGATCAGAAGAAAGAATCACAGTCTACCATCTCTAGCCACTCAAGATTCCTCCTTGCTCAATGAATCCACCGGGTGCAAATGCACCACGATGATCTCCATTTCTCCCATTCTGCTTTCCTATAGCAACTAGTGATGCCGGATCGAATAGCGCTCTCTCCATGTTGCACACTCTCTCATCGGTCAGAGAGCAGAGAGAAAGTGTGCAGAATGGAGAGAGCATCCATCTACTCTACCGTACTCTCCCTCACCTCCGATGCCCATCTCCGTATCAGCCACACACGCGTTCTTCACTCCCGCACTAGCACAGCAACCGAGCACTCCCTCGATACGGAGACCATTCGATGTCTTCACCTGAACATGTATTAATTTATATTAATTCTACAATATTATATAAAATATTAATGATCTACCAAATTAATTAAAATATTTATGGACGTCTCATTCGATATTGTTATCTAGTGGTGATCAGCTCGAGAAAAGGTTAGGATGCTCAACTTGAGTGCCTATGTATTTTAATCCCGACAAATTTATGCACCACAACAGTTTCGAAAAAAATCTGATCCACATTAGAGCAATAGCATAGCCAGCCACGTTCCAAAATATTCTTCTAAAAATATAGCACTACCGTTATTTAGGTTCTTCGCTCTCATCCTTTAGGTTTCGCACAGGATGTCAAATATTTTTTTCTAGACTTTCTCATCATCAACTAAAGTACCTCCATGGTTGCATTGAATGCCTGCTTGAGATTGCCATGGGCGTCCTTCTCGAAAACTCGCTGATATGTCTGCTTGAAGAGCGACGAATTGAACGAATCGCCCATCACCACGTGGCCTGAACATAATAAATCGATCAATAATATCGATCTGATCATCATACAGTAACCCTACCGTATCCCGATCATCTACCGTAACCCCTACCGTACCTCCAGTGCTCGTTTTGCTTTTCAGTCCTCTCCATTCTGCACACTCTGGCTAGCGAGAGTGTGCAAAATGGAGAGAGCTCAACTCGAAACGTCATCACTCTCTCGACTACCGTACCTCCGGTGCTATTGAAAGTGTTCTTCATCTCCAGCAGTCCCGTCTGATCGAGGGCGCACGAGTACATGTCGATCACGTGCCCATTCTTCACTGCACGAGCAGAGAGACCGTCGAAGAACTTGGTCGCCTGTAAAATGGCCATTGATTTTAACAGAGAGTGTAGCTCAGGACCAGCGAACAATTCAATACTCTTCGGATAATCTACTACCGCTGCTACACCAATCTCGCGGCTCTCGTATTTCATTGTCTCGACAAAATCATCACATCCCACGGCATTTGGTGCCTACACAAAGTCGGCACTCACTAAACAGAGTAAGTTTGAAGCCGGAGCCGTTACCGTACCCGTTTCATAACCAGAACCGGCATAAACAATATAATTTTGGTCACCCCACCACGATCCTTCTGAAAATCAATTGAAAATTACGGTATTTGTTTATGGAGGGAACTTTAAATTTTGTCCGGTCTCTGGATATGCCTGAAAATCAAGCTGAAATTACGGTATTTTACTGCGTGCCAGCCAGAAAAATGCGGGAGCGTTTGAAAATTTTCATAATTCCCTCCACGAACAGGTTTCGGATATAACACTACACAATTCTCGGTTGAAATGCCGTGCATTCTAGACATTCATACAAAATACACATTGCAATTCGAAAAAAAAAAATTCAATATCAATGTTTTTATAATTATTGATTGGACGCTAGATAGTTCACTTAATTTCGTTTTAGACGTGCCCAATCTGCAGATCGAAATCGTGCTTCCCTCGACTTCTAACACCACCCTTGCTAACCAAGTCACCCTGGTCTCTTGCCAATTTCACATTACATTTCCCATTCCACTGTCCGTCTACCGTACTCTTCCTCCTCCCACCGTACCTTCTTCATATAGGGCGCGTTGTCCTCCTTGATCGTGTGCCACGAGCGGATCGGGTTCTTCAGCTCCTCACCGACCACCTTGAAATAAATAATTATAAATATACAATATTTAATTTATTTGAATTTTTAAAACAAATTTTAATTAATAAAAATAATTAGATAAGCAATCACCTCTCCGGGTCCGTGGGTGCAGGCTCCGCCCACGAAGCTCATGATACGAGCGCCGGTCGAGGGATAGCACACCTTGAATATTTCGCATTAATTGATTGTTGCTGTGTATAGCATTAGTCATATGTCTGACACAGCCCAACACCCTATGCACGTATACTGTAGCATTCATATCCCCGCCACTGCGCGTCAGCATTATACACGTATTCTTACTGAGTATCGACGCCCTGTTTACCGAGGACTTTCCTGTTCCAGTCAGTCTTGTTCTTGTTGAGCTAGCGTGCTGTCGTCATGCTAGCCTCTCCGTTAGTGTAGTCTAGTAGCCCGGCACGGCCCGTAGGTCCCAATGTAGCTGCCGGCGCTTACGCTCCTAACTAAGACCCATTCTCCTATTTACTAGCCACATTCTCTCCGTTATTATTATTCCCTTGCTATTGTAATAAACACCTTTCCTTTACAACTAGCCCTTGCTTTCCACACATACCACATAGTCGTTGGGCTAGCAACCCAGCGACTTAACATTTGGCGTTCAGAGTTATTTTCTTACTCCACACTCGCGTAGAATTAGGTTCTTTTGCGTGTCTTTTTCGTGCTTAACCCCTCCCAGATTTAGTCATCATTGCGTCGAGTACTATCGCGACCGATGGCGCTCAACGACTCCACTGTGCCTCAAGCCGTCTATTTAACACTTCTTGTCAAAGTTAAACCGAGTTACCGGTTAAACTGTGTTCACTAGACCGAATTACGGTCGATGTGCGTGTTATAGACCGAGTTTCCGGTCATACAGAGGAAAGACCGAATTACGGTTACTCCCTGTATGTTGTGACTACCCAATTGAGAAACCGAGATTGCCGGTACTCAAATGGCTGATTTCACCCGTCGCACCGGAGGTGCTGCCGAAATTTTCATTTTGATACCTGAAATGCTGCCGGATTTTCGAAAATCCAGAGTGTTTGAGGGCAGTACTCTTTACTCTTTAGGGATCGAGTAGAATCCTTGAAATGAACAACGTAAGACGTTTTATGCACAGTTGGAGAACAAATTGCTCTGTTCAGAAGTGTGAAGTAATCAGTATTGTGGCTGATACAACTGGTCGATGCCAAGTTGGTGCCTTTTTCTGAGGGAATCGCCTGCTTCAAGACGCACACTCTAAGGAGGAAACTACGGACTCAGTTGAGAACTGATATTGAGTGTAACTGCGGTTCATTCAGGCTGTGTTTGCAATGAGTAACCAGTCATTCCTTGGAGGAATATTAGTACCCAGTTGGCTACCATCATAATGATGAAATGCAGTGCACTTGGAGAAGATCTCCCAAGTGATGTAATACTGCTGTGGAGAAGGAAGAAGAAGCACATGGAGAAGCATGAGTAGTAGTGCAGTACGCACTATGGACTACCAATAAGTGGAAGCATGAGGATATTGCACAGTGTGTGTGAAATTGGGAACCAGTGAACAAGTTATCGACTAGATCGATCAGAATCGATTCTTTGTCAAGTATGAGGCGATTGGGAGGTTCGACAGCTGAAGTATCGTGTTGACAACGTCATCCAATGATACGAGAAGCTGCACTCAAGTGCTCATTGGGAAATTATCGAATATTTTCAAACAGTGTGTTTGATCAGACATGTTGACAAGTGGTAGCAGTGATGTGATACGATTCTGCCGAGTGGAGAATCGCGTGTATTCGCCTAGTGCTGAGTCATTAGAATGAGGAATACAGTATCACAATCGATCGACTGCTGGAAGAGATACTATTGGCAATCGCTGTCACTACGGTGTGATCAGTTGATAGAGTGAAGAACTGTGAATGCTGCGGGCATACACAGAGGAAAATGAGAGAAATCCGCTGAATGGGATACAAAGTGCAGTCAATTTGGTGATGCCAGTAAGCCCAAGATTCACGGATCATCCTGATGTGAAGTGCACACAGGAGGAGTAACGAGTGGTCAAGTTGCTCAAACCCCGATAGTTGAATAATCGGTGGTGGTTGGTTCCAAAGATGGACCAATTGAAATCATTCGGTGTGAATGATTACGGTAGTCAAGCATATCAAGTCTCCGGATGAATACGCATACTGAACGGAATGTTCAGCATAATGCGAGACTGGACTGGACAGACCGAACCCGTGAGTGGCGGTGATGTAGGGCATGAAGACCCATGAACCAGCCAGCAGGTGTGCTGTTGAGAGATCGATCAGTGATCAAATAGATCAATCAATATTGTTGGAAGTGGACTCGAAAGGAGAACACTCGGTGCAGGTATGAATGGTCGTTTGTGCCAGTCGAGGCGAAACTAGCCAAAATTCTGAAACCCGGAGAGTCCGGTGAAACCTGTGGAGCCGGAAGCTGGCTTGAACTCAATTGAGAGAGGAAGCAGCTTCTCCATGATCGAATCTCAGTGATGTGAGCTCACGTGTTGAAGTGGATCACACGATTGAACAGTGAGAAATCAGACACATCACGGGCTAAATGACTATTTCAAGACTACTGTGAGGAGATAGCCCATCCTAAGACGTTCTTTGCCGAGAGACCATGAAGCGAGAATGCAATCTGCGATGTCCCATAGAGGCATCAGCAATCTGTATGGGAAGCGAAGGAAGTGCATCGGAGAATCCGGAAGGGATTTCCAAGTATGATGCCATGGAACTATGAATAAGTTCGCTTCCTTGTTTTCGTTGTGTATGCGAAATCTACCGTAACCCGAATGGAGGAATCTGAGGATCCTGCCAGGAATGGACATCTGTTCATTCACCAAGTCACTGTTAGTAGCTAGAAATGACCTCATTTCTTCAGAGAGGAAGGAGAGGAGTATGGTGAATGGAACAGTTGGAATGAGAATTGAATGTGATTTTCCCGTGTGGATAATCAAATGAAGATTATCTCACTGCTAAGACTTCTGATGAATGAAGCATGAGAATCCAAGAGGAATCCATGTAAGGACATTCACTTCTGATCATCGTGAGAAGTCAGTAATCAGTGCACTATCTCTGAATCAGAGATGAATAAGGTGTCTGATAGAGTGTATGGTTCTACTGTGGAGTTCCAATGGTGATCTTCGGATGGAAGATCGAATGATTGGCTCAAATCCCTCTCTGTGGAAGAGAAGGGGAGTCAGAAGGAGAAGATGTTCCCATGGAATATCTCGAGATTGATCCAATCCCTCTGTCAAGAGAGGAAATTCAGTATAGATCATGAGATCGGCTCACTCTCTCTGTGAGGAAAAGAAGGGAGTCCGAGAGACGAGATATCGGTAGAGTGAATAGAGAGTTCGCTAACGGTACTACCGTACATCATGAGATTGTGTCACCAAGGACTGAGTGTCTGAAGTTGGTGGATGACTGAAAGTCATCGTGCTCCAGTGCAACGACATCATCATCGTGTTCAAGTGCAACGACATCTTCATCGTGTACAAGTGCAACGGCATTTGTCAATTCGTCCAAGAATTTCGAGCCCACGAATGATGTGGAGAACGACCAGAAGACATACTCAAAATGAGCCAGTGATTTACCGTACCCATCGATTACGATATTGATTCATCCCTATGATTAATGTTCTATCGTCATATATTCAATACTCGTATTTCATATCTTGTGGCGGAGGTGCTGTGTATAGCATTAGTCATATGTCTGACACAGCCCAACACCCTATGCATGTATACTGTAGCATTCATATCCCCGCCACTGCGCGTCAGCATTATACACGTATTCTTACTGAGTATCGACGCCCTGTTTACCGAGGACTTTCCTGTCCCAGTCAGTCTTGTTCTTGTTGAGCTAGCGTGCTGTCGTCATGCTAGCCTCTCCGTTAGTGTAGTCTAGTAGCCCGGCACGGCCCGTAGGTCCCAATGTAGCTGCCGGCGCTTACGCTCCTAACTAAGACCCATTCTCCTATTTACTAGCCACATTATCTCCGTTATTATTATTCCCTTGCTATTGTAATAAACACCTTTCCTTTACAACTAACCCTTGCTTTCCACACATACCACATAGTCGTTGGGCTAGCAACCCAGCGACTTAATTGTGTTAACAATTACATATTCTGACCTACTCTGAGTTTATCGTAACCTCCTCCAAAGGAATCTACCGTAGCTCTATCGCTACTATTCTAGTTTTTTTTTGGATTGAACAGCTGCTCTCTCCATTTTGAACACTCGCTCAACGGTCGAACGACAAGAGTGTGCAAAATGGAGAGCGCAAACATTCGATTTGTCATCGCTAACGTACCTCCAGGAGGGTCACGGCAACGGCCATGGCTGCTCCGGTGGCCCTGAGGGGTCGATGTCCCTGTGGGACCGGCCATCGATCTACCGTAATCTGATCGATCAGCTCATTGATCGATTCGTCGCACTCAGAGATCGGCTGAAAAGGGGAAAAGGTCAATTGAAACAGTACTCAGATTTAGGGGAGCCCCGCTCATCTTCTGTAGTTTCCCTTGCCATGTTAATCCACACTCTTATTTCATTACCAGTCTCATGCCTCCATCCCTATTTCTCTCAGCCATAACCATAAGAAGACTAGCAGAAAGAACATCCGTCTGGGTATAGAAAAAGTACTGTGAACTGTCTGAAAATGCAGCGTTTCCAGACAGTTCGCCGTCCTTTTTCTATAACCAGACGGACGTTCTCTATGATAGTCTTCTCTTCGTCCTTTCTCATAGCACCATATTATTCTCCAAAGTGCTAGAAGTTGAAGGCTATGGAAGACAACGAGTGTTTGCACCAAGTCAGCCCGAGATAGAAAGGGATACTACGAGTTCCCGATCCTCGCATGCTCTATTCCCCAATGATTTCCATGACATTTGAGGGGGTTACGGTCGTTGCGAGATCCCACAGGAAATGATGGAGGGAGTGAACAAAAGTGAGGTCTGAACAGTGGACTGGGGCTAAATCGGGGGAGAATAAAAGTAGAAAACAGAGGATTGCCAGAGAACAGCGCTGCTGCTTTTAGCGCACAATTACAGTAATCGGACCCGGTTCCGGCGTGTTGCGTACAAGGAATGCCAGCCCCGCTTCCAGATATCTCTATTCTGCACAATCTCTCGCCGGTCAGACAGACAAGAGTGTGCAGAATGGAGAGGGCCTAAAATACGTCCCTATTGCGTACCCAAGCACTCAAACCGACTCCATTCAGCTTATTGTTTCACGCATCAGCAGAAGCCATCAATTATTCGCCCACCGAAAACGCCTCGCGGCTTCCTCTCTAGTACCTACTCTGCAGGAGTACGCATGTGATATTATGATTAAATTATATTTTTACTCTCGGAAAGGCAAATCAAAAATCAACTCCCCCACCAAACTCGTCGAGTTTCACTCCCTCGCGCAACCCCAATCTCGTCAGTTTTTCTAAAGCCGATTTGAGCAAAAACAGGTATTTTCGTACGAATATTTTTTTACCACAGGTCAATTCGTCATAATCAACTTTTTTCCAAGCTCGTCTACCTTTAATCTATCGCGTAACCTCAACCTCACTGGTTCTCCCCTCCCTACCAACCTCGCCTTCTAATCACACCCTTCACCCTTCACCCCTCTCCTCCCCTCCTCCTCACAATCAACCGCTGCTCTTCCACATGCTCTTCTCCTTCTACAGCAGACACAACAACCAATGATTCCTCTCCTTCCACCCATCGCTCATCCTTTGTTTCGTGACGTTCGCAATCTATCCCCTCCCCTGTCACATGCGTCATTAATTCCAGCGGGGGTGTATCATTTCTGAACTCTCTAAACGACGTCAAAAACCACATATGGTCGTCTAAATCAACTTCTGGCATCGTGAGAATCGAGTTCTGAAGTGGTATACACACGGTTATCCCCTACCCCTGAGAATTTATCGGTCACAGCTCAGGCACAGCATTAACTCTGTCCTTAGGCACAAAGCTTTGAGTAAAGTCTGCGCAAATACCGATACAAGAGGAAAAACGATAAACACAAAGGCCACTCAACAGCCCATATGCGCGGGTAATCAAATCTTTTCCATTTCCCCAATCCACATTTCGTCCCTTCCCTCCTTCGTCGTTCCCTCACTTCTCACCTGCAGGAACTTGTTGTGTGGCGGTGCCTGGCCGGCCATTGGCGCGCCACCCATCGCGCCTCCGGGCATCTGGCCGCCGGGTGCACCACCAGGCGCGCCAGGAGCTCCGGGGAAGCCGGGGCGAGGACCGGGCTGGCCGGGGGCTCCGGGTGCTCCGGGCGCGCCCATGGGGGCACCGTTGAGGGGTCGCACGCCGGCTCCGGCTCCGGCCGGTCCTCCGGGCGCTCCTCCGCCTCCTCCAATGTGCATGGAGAGCGTGTCCCGGATCTGCTTCGGGTTCACCTCCTTCGTTCCCTGCAATGAAATGCATGTTTATTTCCTCGCTCTACTTGTTTTTCTTTTCTAAAAAAAATCATTCTTCATTTCCACATGTTCCATGTTTTTCCTCTTAGAAAAACATTCCCCACTCAATTTCCGCTTCTGATGATTTTTTGAGTCCCCAGCGTCTCCAGACTAGAAAACACTCATTAGATCCCGCGGCCTTCTTGTGGCTAATCTGACTCATTTCTCTTTCCTTCCCGGGATTCGGCGAGAAACGTGACCATTTCCCCACTCGTCCTCAACTTGTTATCACACTTCCGCCACTCACTCAACTCTTCAGTGGCTGAACTTTGAGATTTGATCTTTTCCCCCTATTTACGCGCCCTTTAATGCGGCACATAAATCCTCGCTAGTGCGCACTTCTTCTGACAACAGACCACGCACATAACAACATGCTATCACTCATTTCTTAGAGTAAGCATGGAGAATGGGGGGTTGAGTGGGAGTAAAAGGAAAAAGAGAAGGAAAGGCATAGCGAACACTCCATTCGTGTTCTTATTCTCTTCTCATCAATTCTCAGCTAACTTGATAAGCACCCCTTCTCACTCCTCTCCCGTCTACACTCGAGGGGACTACACAACAATACTGCTACTTATTCACGAATTCTCAGACAGATTCCCATCACAATACTCACGTCCACAAGCAGAGTATTGTTGTCAAAAAAAATTCCCACAAGAAGTGTTGCCGGATCGACTAGTACTCTCTCCATTCAGCACACTCACTCATCTGTCTGTGTGCGATGAGATAGTGTGCACAATGGAGAGTGTCACATCATAACATTTCTAATCATCATTAAAGGCTGTAGGCGTGATGAAATCGCAAATCACATGCGGGCACGTCTTGGCAAGGTGATGTGTCATCGCATTTCCTGTCTGCACGTGCCTCGTGGGCAATAAGCACATCGCTAATCTCTCCAGGAAGTCTCCTGCGATGCGCCAAATATAGCCAACCTTTCCCCTTGACTACACGTGTTTCATTTCAAGAGTATAGCTCAGTAAGCGATCGTAAGCAGTCAAACATCGACTAAGCCCTGACGGCCTCTCCGCTTTATCCACCACACCTGATCAGCTCATCCTATCATCCCCCACTCATAAGTGTCTCAACGACTCTGATCTGGCTTCATACATCTCCCAAAGGATAATCTGTTTATTTGCGCAGACTATTTTTCTTCGCGAAATTTCATTTCAGCGCTCACCAACTATAATCCGATTCGTCTGACTGTTCGTTGGATTTTCTAATTCGCGTGCCTTCATAGATCACCGGTTTCAGTATTTATCCACACTTTTCTCGCATCATTTAAACCCGGATTTCTACTTTCGAAAAACACTCCTAGTTCCAGTGCGTCATTGCCGCCCAAATTCAAGCATCGCATCATTCTTCCTTCTTCCCCCTTATTCATTCCTGGAGACAAACATCAAATTAGGCTCCTTTCTCTCTCTCTCTCTCTCTCTCTCTCTCTCCCTCTGTTCATCTGTCTCTCTCGCTCGACAATACAGTCTGATGGGGCATAATTGAATTCGCATACGTGGGCGTCGGGGTCTCTTGTTGTTTTTGGCTCGCTTACAGTTCATGCGAGTCGCTTACCATCTTTTTGGACACAGACGGTGAAATTTAGGAGCCCCTTATGCCATCCGATCCGACCAGCGACAGGACTCTTCGCGTACCAGCCGTACAATGATCATACTACAATATAGAATGCACCGTTCGGGTACACTAGTTATATTGTGTAGGTGGAGTCAGAGATGCGTGCGGTTGGGCGCACATTGATACACAAGATGCACAATACTATCCATGCATTCGGCATTCGGTACATATCTTGTTACCAGCAATTATTTCCGCAGCAAATACCACAATCCCATCTCTCCCCGCAAACAACTGGTCAACGGGAACAGGAGGGGGTTGCATCAGCGCCTTATATTCATTACACCGCGCCTTCCTCGCACAGCTTAGGCACTACTACCGTAAGAGGCAACGGTAAAGGCCGTCCGGTACTCTCGCCTTTTGCTTCCACTCATTTCTACCGTACCCTATTGGTAGGTTAATTACCCTCTTCGAGCATCGCTCTCAAAACAACTTCCATTGCTCATTATGGAATCTAATTCACCAAAGCACTCGGCGTTGGCGCGTTCGTTGTACTGGCTATTCCCGTCCCTCGTCAGTTGACTCATTAATATCATTCTTCCTTACTAGAATAGTACTGGTCTCGACAACACGCGTTGTGCCGGCAGGTGCAACTAATTGCGACTGTGCGTCCCCAACCAGGGCCGATCATCATCATCATCAGCTAATGGGTTCGCGCCTCCGTTCAGAGAAGGAGGAATCATCAAAACATAATACATGCGAAATTAACTCTCGCATATATTTCCAATCTCGCCGCACTATCACTGTTTTCTGCTTATTTACAGACCAAACAGTTCCGGGGAAGCCTTCTATTAATACTAGCTCAAAACACCCTCACGGCTCAAAGCCGAGTCATTCGACGCATGCGATGTCACAGAAATATTCAATGACGGGGGTCTGGTGAATCTGAGATGGCATTCAACCTAGGTTCCTCATCGAGAAAAACATCCTTGATCACACGCAAACTCCGTCTGTTAGTCGAGAAAAATAGGCAGGAATTCAATACATTCATGCATGTCTGTGATTCGATGACGTATATCCATTTCATCTTGCCCCTTGCACAATTCGGGCTGACAGACCAGTTGTTAGTAATGATGTCAAAATCGGCAACAGACTGTTCTCATTTTGTACTCTTTCACGGGTCAGAGAAGCGAGAGAGCGAGCGAAATGAAGAGAGTCAACCCTTGAATTACCAACCATAGTTGTTAGTCTGCCGACACGCGGTCATAAAATCAGTTCGGTTTCCTCTCATCCACAAATTCGCCAGAATTCCCGAACACTTGCTACCCCCTCATCTTACAGTCTCATGCCTAACAAAGAGAGATGTAGCAGAATGATTCTCTTCTGCAAGCTCTTCTTCTTCTTCTTCTTCTTCTTCTCGGAACGATATTCCTCAACTATTCCCGCAATGTGGGGGCGTATGCAAAGGACAATACCAATAACAACAACAATAATGCGATTCTCCGCCAAACTCTGTCCACAATGCCTACTCGCTAACTCAATTTGCGCATCTGTTTAGGGGTCCACCTCTCCGTCTGTTCAATAGCGATGACCAGGGGGAGGGGGGGACTCTTCCACCTCCACTTCCATCCTGCCCCCACTTTCCTCTTTCCTCTCACCTCCCACACAATCTCTATTTTCGGCGTATTTTCCACCGTTCTCTTTGAATAATACATTCGCAACATCCTGGTCTTTCTTGGCTAAAAAACAATTTTAAAAAATAGCGTCGGCGGCGGCAAAGTAAAGCCATGTACAGGAAGCCTTGTCTGATACCTGGAAACCACGTCCGGTGGCCAGAAAACAGCAATGAGTGGTGCCTGGTCCGATATAGAGATCGCCATCACTCATCGGAGTATTCCACGAACCGATTCTATCTATCACAGTCCCGACCACAATCTACCAGTTTCTATAAGCAACTCCCAATACAATAATTGTATTCCTTTGTCGTAATCATTCCTTCCTCGCAACGTATTGTTGATTCGCACGCAATTTACTGTGTTCCAAGTTAATTACATGGGAACTTCTCATCGCATTACCGCGAAATACGTTACAATCAATGGTTACTGGTCATCGGGGCAACGTGCGCAAGCCAGTCCTCGACCTTTAAGAGTTCCCTCCGATCCTCCTCTACTCTACGATACGGGGATATCCGGTAATTGACGTAAAGTTCAGAGGGGCAAGGGAAGAGGTAGTGCTATCCCTCCTCCCACGGCCCCCCGAAATAGAGTTGCGGACTTTAGAATGCACCTCCCTCTCTGTCAACTCCAGGCTCTTCTCTACACTACACTAATCTCGATTAGTCCCCGTCTTCCTACTCCTTTCCCTCCCACCTTCTCCTCATCTCATCACGTAGTTGCATCAGTCGTTTCCCTAACTTGAGGAAATGTCAGTGCAACTGTGACAGGCTCCGCCCATTTTTCTGATTTCTATATCAACCGACGGCAGACACCTGAACGAATGTTCTTATCCTTTCGCACTCACACACTCACATATTGTACACTCCAGTGTTCCCCCGACTCCGCCCCCTTTTCGAGTTTTCACTCGGCGTCGTTCACATTCTGTGGCGTCGTCGACGTTGATGGCTGGATGGCTCAAGTTGTGTCGTCGTGGAACATTTTGTGATTCATGCGCCTTCCTTCCTCTTCCTCCTCCTTTCTCCCCCACGCTTCCCAACATCAAAACATGCAATGCCTTCGTGCTCCTCTCCATTGCGCACACTCCATCGCTTCCTCATCTCCTATCATTAAAAGTTATCCAGACTTCATTGCGCGTAACGTTAGTTTTTTTCGATCTTTGATGATATGTTTCCGAGCGCCCATCTCTTCTTTCTTGGTTCACACTATAATCTCTGATCATCAACAATTTCCCACCACCCCCATATTCCAAACAACCTTCATTTAGCGATTCCAAAATACTCTAACATGTAGTATCATCACTTTCCCGGAATGTGTCGTATTTACCATTTCATCATATTCGATTCGCTATTCTCGCGGTTGCATGACTACTGTAGACTCGCCGAGAAATATTCTCATTTTCGAGTCTCAAATCTCGAATTTCTGATCACTTCTCTCAATCTTCATCTACTTACTCTCTAACCCAACATACTTCGACTCCGATCTCTTTCCGTGCATCATCTTTCCCATCTCCTCTACTCCTCATCCCCGAATGGGGCTCCGCCCCCTTCTCCTCCTTCAGTCCTCCTCGTACTTATGGATACTTCTCATTCACTTGTTTCTTCTCGCTCCGCCCCTCTCGGTGACCCATCCATCTCCTCCTCTTCAGATCTTCCCTCTCAGCTTGGCCCATCTCCCCCCACATGCAGTCCCTCTTCCTCCTGCTGTGCTTGCTGCTCGCGCTGCTACCCGCGGCCGCAAGCTACGGGTAAGATACTGCTGCAGCAGCTGCAGCCCCGCATAATCTCCTTCCCTTCTTGCAGCACGTTCGATCGACCCGACGACGCCGAGAACCTGCTGCGAGTGCTGCAGCGAGTCATGCGACGACGCGCCATCCCCGATAGCATCGAGGTGCGTTGCCCCGCTTCCCCTCACAGTAGGCCTCTGTCTCACCGGCGAGAGAGTGTGCAGAACGGAGAGCAAACCCGGAGAAAACATATATCACAGTGCTTCTGTACGAAACTACCGCGCTCATCAGAATCCATACAGTTATCGTAAAGTACTTGATTGGAAGATCCAACAAACCAATCCTCGCCTCCGAATAAGGTCTCTTTCTTTTGTTCACATTGACTGCTGCGAAGCGAAAATGTCTCACGAAACAATCCAAAATGCATTGCGACCGACTTGATTAGAGTCTGACCATCTGGGCATTTCTTTGTTCGGCGAAGAACGGAGCCGTGAATTCGTCCGATAGGGGGCTTAGTCATTCCCCCTTCTATCACTTGGTGTTGGCGTCATCGTTTACGAGTCACAACAGACTGCCGACGTCTTTGAGACATAAGGTCGACATTCGTACGACCCGCGATTAGCTTCTAGGGGCAACACTCTAGCCTGCTGTGGCGTCAATGTCTGGGTGTGGTATCAGACACTAATCCCAGGCATTCATCATTTGGTTCGATCATCAGTGAAATCCGATCCGCTGCTTTCCTCGTCTTCCGGTTCGGTTTGGTTCAAGCCGCACCTAATCCGGACATTTCCTCACTACGCTTCCGCATACTCTCATACATGCCACATCCTATTCATTCTCCTCTCGCAACTGCCACTGACACTTTTAGTTAGCGGGGCCCCTGTCAGACGCAGATTCCCTTCTGGCCTACACTTGTCAGTAACGTTGTAAATGAGCCGCCTACGAAACGATTAGACATCCAAGCCAGTGTTTCATTGAACAACAGAAATGTAAATGAATTATCGATTTTTTCCAGCAGTACAACGAGTTTTCCTCTCCGACCAAGCGCCACGCTCGAATCGGTGGCACTATAGTGATGGGACGTCGTCGTCGATGAGCACATACTACCGTAACCCGCAGCTACCGTACCCGCTATTCGCTCGCTTCTACCAACCAATCAATACATGATCTCACCCCACCACACACAGCCACTATATATGCCTACCACTATTCGCTATCTGAATGCCGGTGACTATTGTATGTTCCCCCCGCCTGTTATGTCTGTACTTGACCTGATGTTCCACCCATCTTCTCGTATGATGAAGATTGCAATGTTCTAGAGTTGCATCCTTGCCTAATGTTCGCATAATTACTCGCATACTGACAAGAAGCTTAGCACCTATGCATGTTTCCTTTGTGCCTCTTTTGTCCCATTTTTCACCCCATGTTTTCTGCAATTTTGTGAAAATAAATATAGCAGAGTAGCTGGTAATAAAATCTTCCCGCTATTCTGAATTCAGAATAGGCCCAATAATGTTACTATCGACCGTCTTTATCTAGCTTACTGTAGCGGACTGCGATTGTGAGATCCCTGTTGACCGGAGCGAGATAAACCATCATGTTACTCGCTTTCTTATTTAGCAGAAGGGATATGATCCTGTAGCCTAAGTGCATCCCCCGCCACTCCGATGTTTATATCATGCTCATATTTCATGCGCCGCATGCTCATATTTCATAATAAATTCGTGATATGCCGATTTCTAGTGCGTTCAATTAATTTTTTTATTGGCAATGTTCTGTGTGCTGACAAACCGTGGCGAGAAAGGTGGAAACAGCTACATTAAACGCACATGAACTATCGAAAGAAGCTGTTTTCCGGTTCAAATGGCGCTATTTTCACTATACACTAGAAATCCCCTCAATGCCACCTGGTTTCGTCGTAGTTCGTATGTTCATACATAATCTGTCAACTGAGCGATGACGAAAACACTCAACTCCGCTTGAAATAGTGTAGCCTACCAACTGTATGAACGTGACTTATTGGCCATTCAACTTTTCTCGAACATTCCCCGAGATATATGAACGCCCTATCTCTATCCATTACCTCGCACCGCCCGCTAATGTGTCCCCTAATGGCGTCGCGTAATAGTAATCCCTCCCGTGCAGCGACGGGGGCGACAGAATCCCCACACATGCAGAAGGGAAGGCGAGAAGGGATAGAATACTGTGGGATAGTGATGCCATTTCGGGCTTCGGTTCTCTACATTCTGCACACTCTCTCTCTTTGCTCTGACCTGCGATATAGTGTGCAAAATGGAGAGAGCCAAACCCGAATCCCTACTGTGGAATGACATCAAGGACAATCCCGTTCTCTACTGTAGCCCCACGAGGCACACGCAACGGCCTGTTCCTGTTTTCTGCATTGGCTGCCCCGTCTCCAGAATACCACCAACTGTTGCGAAAAAGGATGGGAGGGGAGGCTCTAAAGGCTGTAGAACCGATTTAGACGCCCGACGTCGACGGTATACACAAATAGCCACGCGGAGAGGGAGGGAGGGGAATTCCCTCGACCATGCGGCCCAACTTATCCCTCATCATATGCAGAAAACACACGATGACAGCCAGATCCGGCGTTCTCGACTGTTCTGTTTACAGCCAATTATCCGGCTCCGGAAACCTGGTCCGACTTCTGACGCTCACATCACTTCGCCCTCTACTCGGGCAGCGCCCAAATGTCATGCCCGCTGTTCTTTCGGCCTGTTTGTTGTGTCACAACACGGCCATTTGGGAAGGCGAGGGAGGGAGGCGCTGTTCCGGCTATTCCATTGCAAGGAGGAGGCGAGGAATGGAGAGATAGTGGGAGGAAGAGCCGAGAAGGAGAGGGTAGCGCGTGGGCAGGCTATTTCGGGGATGACGTGCCATCGTGCAGTCAAGTTGCGGGGCCGAAATCGCGGCAGTGGAGGCAAGAGTGGCCGGCCACATTGCATGGGCGATCTCTGGAGACCTTTACTGATGCCGTAGCAGAGATCTGCCCCTTCTGGTCATACGGAACCCGTTCTCTGACATTGGATGACGGGATCAGAAGACAGAAATGAAAAAGAGGCTGGGTGCAGCACTTGCAGCACTTGCGCTCATCCATCCGACCGCATATCTCTCCGGCAAGGCAAGACGCATGCAGCCCGCCCGCGCTTGCGCTTTGTACTCGAATTAATGCAGTCACTCCTTAATTCTTAGAAGAACGGCCAAGTTATTTGACGGAGAGATGGGCAATCTAGCGGCGTGCGCATCGTACCCTATAAATACAAAGGATTTTCTTTGAAAGTCGTCCTGAATAACAACTACAAGCATTTAGCAGACACTGTGCTACTTATCCTGAGCGGGTCAAGTTATTAGACTATATTAAATCCAGCATTTGTAACTGTTGATGCCATCACCTCATCATCTCCTCCCCCTTCTAAAACAGCAGCAGCCTATGAATATGCAAGTTGCACCCCCATACTAACGGGGGAAGAGTTCATCACACTGCAGCAGAGGCGCTCGTTAAGCTCGCTTATTTCCCATGCAATGGCTATTTACAGGATGGACGGAAAAAAGCACAACACTCGTCACTCCCTCTGTCACTTCCAGCCTATTTTGCGCCCCTTCCTGCGCAGTCTCATGGATCCGGATCCGGGCATATGGTATGGGGTACGGAAGTAAATTTGGCTTTGGCTCTCTCCGTTCTGCACACTATCTCAGAGAAATGAGAGAGAGATTGCAGAATGAAGAGAGTAGAAAACCGAAACGGCATCACTAGTACGGAGTCCGTTCATACTGACTTCTGCTTTTGGGGGTAGTTGTGCATAAATACCTCAGAGATGAAGGTACCCACATGTTAGCGCCCGTAAATCAAGCGAACGGTTTAACGACGTCTCATGTTCTCATTCCTTCGCGCGTACGTGTTCTTTTCGAGAAAACAGCATAATGGGGGCATGAATTTGGACCAATCCAGTCCAACGAATCAGTCCAACAAACACGCGTCGTGGGGACTAATCAACAAACACATTCGACAGACAGAGACCATTATAGGCCGTTATTGAGTGCAGCGTGCGGCATTCGAATTCGATTAAGTTTAATCGTAGTTTCTCGCGTTCGTAAAGAGAACAGCGAAAGCGAAAGAACACCAGTAGGGACAATAGTTATATATTGAAGGATAAGAAAGCACAATAATAATTTTTATCAAGAACAAAAACCGAGCTTTTCCCAAATTCGTTTGATAGACCCTCCGTATACCGCAACAACAAAAAACACAAAGAACGTCCAAGCTTCTTCCAAATCCGTCTGGTAGACCTTTAAAAGCTCAGCAGGGCGTGGGGAAGGGAAGCAACTTGTTGTCTAGACGTGTATGTTTGTGTCCGCTTTCTCAAGCACATGAGAACCACATCACATCATTTTCTCAATCGAATTCCATTCCTCCAATCCTAAGCGATAAGAGAATAATAGTTCTCCAATAAACGAAGGATGAACCATCCAACACCTAAAGAAGAAACCCGATATCTATCATGCTTATCAATGTGAGCAATCCCTATCCTGCGACAGAAAATGCATAAGCGGCACTAGAAAAATCCAGTGTTTTCGATGAGCATTATTGCACCCACTGAATCTAATTTTCCAGTTTTCACGCGGAAATAATGCAAATCAAGTTCCGAGGATGACGTTTTAGAGATTTTTTCCATAACGATCTTGTAGCAAAAAAGAAGGAACCGCGGATGGGTGCGCTCACGATTTTTCCGCATTCGAACTACCGGGTGCGCACCGGATTCGAACTCTCGACTTCCCAGTGCCAATGCATTGTTAAATAAAGACTGCCGTGCACCCACCGACTATTCTCGTCCTCCCAGACGCTCAAGCACCGCAGGAGGGAACAACGGGGCAGTGGACAACTGATTTACAGTTATTTCTGAATCCATAAAGGAGAAGTTCTCACATAGCATCACTCAACGACGTTCAGAAACCAACTAGGAAGTTATGCGCACCGATCGTCTTTCCGTTCTTTGGGGGAATATTTAAAGAATGCGAGGGGATGAATAAATGACGGCGACGCTAGTCTACCATCCACCACCCACAACCCTGGCAAGTATTCAGAGAGATCCAAAATGAGGGAACAACAAAGCAACTTCCATCCACCTACCCACGAAATACCATCACAGACTGGGAATCATAGTAAATATCACTCCGATTTCTTTGCCACCACAGCGCTCAGATCTACCGTATCCCTGTACCCCGCATTACCGTATCTCGATAATTACAGTATGCCACATCTCCCGTATCCTGATAGCTACAGTACCCCCCTCACCGTACCTTGAAGACGTAGCTTCTGCTGATGCCGTTGGTGCTGAGCTCGTGCAGCTGGACCATGCGACCGTACGTGATGAGACCCACGAGGGCGTTCGCGGGAAGGAGCGAGAGGGCTGTCTGCAAAGGGGAGAGATTGAAAAGAGATCTTGCATTTTTAAATGTCAAAATAAAGGTAATTTTCCTCCACCCATTAAATTAATCAAACGTGGTTGGTTAATCTAGCTGGATCTATAATAATTCGAATTCAGCAAAGGGGAGAGATTGAGAGGGGCTACGGAAGGAAGACGATAGGAACATGATAGCTAACCACCGTCTGCACCTGTAAGAGGAGGGAGAGACTGCATGTGACTATGGTATCGACGCAATGCTGCACATTTCAAAATATATGATTTTTTTTCTTAAAACTTTTAGAAATTGATTCACTTGCATTCTTATAGATGTCTGAATAAATGGTTTGTATTTGCACAAGAGTAGCAGGAGGAATCCAACAGTAGATCAACCACAGCACTTAAGTAGTGCATGCAACACAAAGATGCTAGGAGACGTGAATCAAATATGGATCTTCAATTTAGCGGCGCATCAATGATCCAGCTAATAAGGTAAAAGGTAAAGGACACCCTTTTCTCTAGGCACATTCGTCCTGCGGGTCACACTGCTAGGCCAGTGTATTTGTAATGGGAGGATTCAGTCCGCAGCTCCCGATCCTGTTCTTCGGACCTACTTCAGCTAATATACTGATACTATTTTTTTCATGTTTGATTTGGTGAGAGCAAATCACTCTGCTGATCACATCTTATACTCACATGCTGCAGCACGAAAATGGCAGGTTTCATTATCGACAAAACTCACTTCTCGATTCATTATCTCATCGTATCCCCCGACGTCCCATTTCATTGTTGAATATAATCTACAAACTGTTCACCTCTGTGATCGACACGCGGATTGAAAAGCAACTTTCAATGAATCAATCAAAGGAGCAAGCAGGGTTTAGACAAAACTTCGCAACAACAGATCACGTTTTCTGAATATCTGAACTAATTAATTGATCTATGGAATACAATTTCCCTGTTTACCTGGTATTTGTGGACTACCGAAAGGCTTTCGATACGGTGGAATTCGACTAAGTGTGGAAAGCAATATACGACCATGGAATACATCCAAAGATAATCAATACACTCCGATTCATCTACAGTAGAAGCCGTGTGTCAGTGAAAGTTGGGAGAGATCGAGTACCGATTGAAATAGAAAGAGGAGTGAGACAAGGCGATCCACTGTCCCCTCATCTCTTCAATGCTGTGATAGAAGGAATTTTCCGAAACCTGGAGTGGGAGAGATTTGGAATCAACATCGACGGAGAGAACCTGAATCACTTACGCTACGCGGATGATATTGTTCTCGTATCGCATAGCAAGAAAGAAATTGAATCAATGATGAGTGAACTATGTGCAGAAAGTAGAAAAGTTGGATTGGAAATAAATCAGAAGAAGACAGTAATGATGACCAACCGAGCTCATGTTCCTCTTTATATCGATGAAAAACAACTGAAATATGTCAAATACTTTGTGTATCTCGGAGTAAGGCTATCATTCGACCAGGAGTTAATGCTTGAAGTGAACAGGAGAATCGGAGGAGCTTGGAGAGCTTTCAACAAGTTTCACGATTTTCTTACGAGTAGAGGAGTGGAGATGGCACTTAAAACAAGAGTCTTTCGGATGTGCATTGAGCCAAGTTTCATATACGGAAGTGAAATTTGGAGCCCTACAAAGAAAGAAAGAAATCGATTGATAGTTGCGCAAAGAGCAATGATGAGAAAGATGGCAAGGCTTGATAGAAGAACTAACGAATGGCTACATCAAAAAAGTGCCTTTGATTGATATTCGAATTCGAGCTATGTATAGAAAGTGGAACTTTGCCCGAAGATTAGCGACAATAGAAGATGAAAGATGGGCCAGAAGAATCATGAATTGGACACCGTGGGATTGGCCGAGACCGCCCGGACGACCGAAAATTCGATGGAGAGATGAGATAGTAAAGAAAATAGGAATAAATTGGGCTACTACGTGCAGAAGAAACCCCCATCAATGGAGAGACTGTATCATTCAACAGGCGACCCACCTGAAGCTTGAATAAATATTGATATTGATATTGATATTTATCCCCCGACTACCGTACCCCTCCCTCTCCTCTCACCTGGATGCTCTCCTTGAGTGCCTTCAGCTCATCGGCCCCCATGCAAGTGTCGACCACGAAGATGAAGATGGGCGGCATCGTCGTCGCCTTCTGAACATTTAATTTATTGATTATAAAATTAAAATATTGTAGTAAATATATTTAATATCGATGTTTTTTTAAAACTATTCTACTAATCAACTTTTGTTCTAAAAATGACGAGCTTATCAAACAATAAAGAAATTTAATAATATTTTCACATTTTCGACCACTGAAGATTTCAGTTTCACCTACATTATTTCCCAGCCAGCAATTCCCCAACCCAATCGTACTTGGATACTGCTTTAAACAAAATATCCCACTACTAGAAGTCTTCTAGTCCTTAACTGGCCAACCAACAGACTACCATACCCTAGAGAGGGTACTCAATATTTTTGAACAAGGGGTATCAGGTCTGTCACTTGGCCTTCCAGCTCTCTCCATTTTGCACACTCTCTCGTCTGTCTGACCGAAGATATAGTGTGCAGAATGGAGAGAGCTTGAACCGAAATGACATCCCTAATCGCTACCGTACCTTGAGTGTGTACTCGATGGTGGTGAACTGGGGATACAGCTCGGGCGGGCGATTCTCCTCCGAGATGGCCGAGTAGTGGGGAGGGAAGGTGTTGCGTTGATTGCACATCACGCACACCCAAGCCTTCGCGCGGTAGTCAACGAAGCTGCAAGCAGGAGAGTTAGTTAGTGATTGGAGAGGACAGCTACCGTAACCCTTACCTTCATAGGAAAACACATGAACCACGTGAGATTACGTTTTTTGTTGTTGTTATCCATTATGACCTCGTGGTTACTAGTTTCATCAGTAATACAACACAGTCACGCTCCTAACTTCCACAGTGAATTGTCCAGAATTGTCCTGGTATGAAACTTTTTTTTTAAATCAGTGTTTGTGTTTGTACATATCAAAACTGTAGCGCCTTTACCATTAGCCCCCCCTCGAATTCTGTAAACAACTATCATTAGCTATTGTCAGGACTGTAAAAAAGGCTCCTTTTCAACAATTCGACCAAAATAGCTCTCATGTTTGTGGAAATTCTGATTAATCAAAACTAAAAAAATAACCCTTTCGCTCGGAAGAGCAAGCTACCGTAATCCTTCCCGTTTCCAATCTACCGTAATCCTTCCCGTTTCCAATCTACCGTAACCCTCCCGCCTCCATGAGTCTACCGTAATCCTCACCAGAGTGCGTTGAGGACGGCCTTGCAGTTCTGTTTTGAGCACAGCACTGGATCGTACTCTAGCGGAGGCTGCTGCGGCTGGTCGGCCGGTCGCTCCTGAGGAATTAATCATTTTTCTCAATCATTTGATACACTCATGATATGCGGTGGGCTCTTCCTTTATCGAAGATAACCCGCGAACTGAAGAGGTTACCAAGGCGAAAATAATAGCCTCCGATAACGGAGAACATAGTGCTATCGATTGATAACAACGCGACGTTTCGATGAGCCTCGCATTTAACAATAGAATGACTATTCCTGCGTCATATCAGATGTTTTAGCTAGATATTTGAGGCAAATCTCGCAAACTGGGAACATTATACAAGAAGAATTGCAGCATAAACCAAGAATCAGTCCAAGAAAGTACCTTGAGTGGGGTGAAGAAGGCGGAAATGGGCACGACGAGACGTTGCGCGTCGAGTCGCGAGTGCGGCCAGACGTTCCACGTGAACCGCACGCCATCCACATCTTCCTGGCTCCGAATGTAGTCCTCCCAAGTGGCCATACCTGAAACAAGGGAGTAACATGCGATTTGAGAACAATGACGAGGATGTGAGAAGCTAAACACGTTCACGCGGTACCAAGTGAGCATTAAATGATAGAAAATGAAGAAGTTTAACAGTGACCGACCGACACTGTCGAGTAGGGCAAGGATGAGTCGGCGAAATTTGACTCGCGAAACAGGGCGTCAAATGAGATATTTGGCGGGTGAAACATATACGAAAGCATGGGGAAATTTGAGAGGAGGACAGTGCGCGTCTAATCTACACATAAAAACTAGCAAATATTTAATTAAAAACTACTAATTAAAATAGTTCTAAAAAGAAACGCCATGGCGTGAGACCACGTAGGAGCGTTTCTGCTATTTGCCACAAGTCGCTCGCCCGCACTCGCGTGGTGCGATATGACGATGCAATCACGGCGGACTGAAATCCTACCCGAGCCGAAAACCGTGGCTAAAATTTGTAAGGCAAGCTCCGCCCAACTGCCACTAATGATAGAAAGTTTACTGACAGCTCCTCCCCCCCACCGCTAAACATAGAGAGTGCTCCAGCGTCCCACGAAGATTTCGAGAACATGCACATCATAAGTTTAAATATTTGAATTTTTTCCGCGTTTCTCAGGGAATTCAAAAAAGATGATCCTGATATAATGGTTGGTGCTGTCAAAGAAACCTGTTTTTTCGGTCGTTTGAATCGCGCGCTTTTTGTAGAAGCAAACTGAGTATAATTTTTCGCTGATCGTCATTTTTACCATTAGCCATGCAGTCCGGGTGTCGGTAGGATTTCAGTCCGCCGTGATGCAAAAGCTCAATCGATAACTTACTGCCGTGCTTTCGTGCTATCGCCATGTTATCAGTTTTCTGTTTTATCACGATTAGATAGGCGATTGATCATAGTCCACTATCCGACCATTTCGCACTACCAAAGAAGCTCAGTTTCTCGTGTAGCTTGAAATTTCCAGTGACCTTTTCAATCACGTGTCGTTCGTTGTCCCATTGTTTCCTGTCAGTAACGCTTCTTCTTACAGCAAAACTACCGCCGATGGGTGCTCTACTGGCTGCTCCCGCGTGCGCTGCTTCGGTAGGAAATTTAACCATTTCCAATCCGATTAAAGGCGATTTCAGACTCGATTTGGTTCCTTGAAAGCGCTTTTCTACTTGGTTTTAAATATCAAATGCGTGGCGCTTCTTCTTTTGTATGGTCCTCAATGCGGAGAATGCAATGTGTTTCATTCATTCTACCTAAGGAAACGCCCTGATGGATAATGAAATGGAGTCGTTCTAAATGAGAAGCGCCGGCTTATTTTAATTTTGTTTATTCATTATTTAATTACAGATGGCGTGCTGTTTCGGCAGCACCGCCTGCTCCCTCTGCTGCGCCGCTTGTCCCTCCTCTCGCAGCTCAACGACCACGAGAATCATGTGAGTCATCCCCCTGACTAGTTTACGTCTATCTCTCCCGTTCTCTCTGTCTCGGCGAATCGATACCACATTATGAAAGCGCCGTCGTTCCAGTGGCGCACTTTCTTTTTTTTGTCGGGAAACTGAAACTGAAACAGTTTTTTATGCAATAGATGAATACAGAACACGACAGTTGAAAAATGCAATGCACATATTTGAGTCTCTTCTTACTTACGATTTTGCAAGGATAAAAAAGATCTCCGCTTTTAAGGTACGCTCTAATGCTGCTCGTGGGCACGTTCGTCTCGTGTATCATGCTCGCTCCAGGCATCCAGCATAAATTAGCTGATGTAAGTTGGCTGTTCAGTCCCGACTGAAGCACAATTCTCCCTAGTATTTTCTGAAATGGAACACTACTTGCATTGTAAATGTGGAGTTGTGATTCATGTGACAATTAATAATATTAATATATTTGCAGAATCACTGGTTCTGCGAGGGCTTAGACAAGTACGCGGGGATCAACTGCGAGCGCGCCACCGGATTCCAGGCCGTGTACAGGTAATTGGGTTAATTATTGTTATTTTTAATAAAGACGATTTCCTTATTTATTCATCAACCCACTGGGGATGGGAGTGAAGTGGTATGAAAGGTTGAGATGTGTTTGCTTACGCTGTTGTGAGTTTGAATGGCGCTGAGAAAGTATCGAAAGTATCGCTCCCGTCGGTTCTGAGTTTCTGCACATCTATTCTTCCAACTTCCTCGTGCATTTTAATAGTGATTCGATGGCAAACTCTTTATCTGGCCGAAAGTTGCAAATAGGTATAAGGTACACGTGAGCAATACTGAGACAGTGAAGAAGTACAGTGAGAATGTCGATGCCGGATCCTAGCACGACAATTCCCCTGATTCGATCGATCGATTGGTTAGGGTAGCTGCTCATTGCTGCTGACCGGCGCCCTGCCCGAAGCCAGCCTCGCGCTTACCGTAGTCTGCAAAAGGGATACTGTAATTGATGAATACTTTTTAATGCCGGCGAAACATGGTACTTTTCGCTCTTGGTCCTTAGATATTGATGAAGTACGGTATAACTTACAGTATCCGCCATAGTAGGGGTATCCTCCGTAGCTGCCGTAGCTACCGTATCCTCCGTAGTAGCTTCCGTAGTAGGAGGGGTAGTAGGCGTACTGTGCCTGGATTTCGGTAACGAACACGCACAGCACCAGCAGAGCACAGAGGGCGACGAGCTTAGCAGCAGACATGGTGGTGTAGGGAGTGGTGTGGAGGGGAGGATGAGATTACCGAAACGTCGCCCTGCTTATATATTGAGAGGCTGAAGGGGCGGTGACAGCGCAACAAGTCAAACGAAGTCGAGAATTCTCTCGGTTTGCCTGGTCTCTCGCCTATCCGAGAACGCACAAAATATGCAAACAAAAGTAGGAGAAGTAAGTGTGAATGGTATGGATGAAGTGTTCTGGAAGAAGTAAGGAAACAGGCTAAAAGAAAATTTCTGTTTGAGAACGGGAATTGGCGAGAGATCAGGCGAATTCGAGAGAGTGCACTAGGTTGAACGGTAGGAGTGACTAAGATGTTGATGTTACATAGGGCACAGAGTAGAGGTCGGGAACGAATCCGAAACTAATCCGAACGTCATAAACAAGTGTGAGAATACTTTGAAGACGAAGTGGTTGATGTTTGGAAAAGGTGGAGTATGTCGATGATGACATTACTCGCTGAGAAAGTGGCTCTAGATATTGCGAAATGTTTTTAAGAGACAGCAATGGATTGTAACCCAAAATATAGAATACGGTAAAAAAGATAATGATGGATCGAATAGTGGCGCTCTCCATTCTGCACACTCTTTTTTCGTTCTGATCGGTGAGGAAGTGTGCATAATGGAGAGAGCGAAAACGAAATGGGATAAAATAAAATAGCAAGGCGATTGTGCATGTGTATTAAACAATAATGCTTATTTAAATAAAGATTAATTAATACAATTGCAGGATGTGCGCTGCGATGGCGTCGTTCTTCTTCCTGATGATGCTGCTGATGATGGGAGTGAAGTCGTCGAAGGATGGAAGGAGCAAGATCCAGAACGGATTCTGGTGAGGGTTTAAACATTTTTTCTATGTAAATGAGGAAGAATTGGTTGTAGAAGACATTTAGGCCTATATGATAGTTCTGAAACCGAGATCCGCAAATCACTATTTTGTGAATTTGGAAGTTTTAATCACCAAGGTGGTCGGCCTGGCATTCCACATTGTTATGCATGTCTGAGCTTGGCTTACCCTTGCATATTGATGTCTCTCCCCCTCCTGATCCTCCCCCTCTTCAGGTTCTTCAAGTACGTTATTCTGGCTGCTCTCACCGTCGGTTTCTTCTACATTCGCAGCGAGAATCTGGCAGATCGTGAGTTTTATCGATTTATTTTAAATTAATTTGTTTTTATTTACTAAAAAATAAGGCGGAATCCGTCCATTATGGTTGCGTTCTTGATGAGCAATCAATACTTTGCAGCTCTGATGTGGATCGGTATGATCGGCGGTTTCCTCTTCATTCTCATCCAGCTCATTCTCATCATCGATTTCGCCCACACCCTGGCTGAGGGATGGATTGAGAAGTGAGTTTATTGATTGACAAGACTACGGTAGGTATGATGTACGTAGGTCAATATTGATTAACCTCCTTCAGATACGAGGAGGAGGAGTCGAAGTGGTGCTACGCCGGCTTGCTCACCATCACCTTTGGCACGTACGCACTAGCCATCACGGCTATCGTACTCATGTTCATCTTCTACACGACGGTGAGCGATCGGGAACTGACTTTTGAAAAAATATCGATTCTTATGAGTAGGAATGCGAGAATGAGGAGCGACTCTCTCCATTTTGCACATATTCTTGTCACTCAACCAGTCAAGAGTGTGCAAAATGGAGAATGGCGTTCTCCATTCTGAAATCCCTACTCATGAGGCGTATACGGTTGCTGAATGATCAGCCTGAATCGATCGATAATCTACCGTAACCCTATCCATTCGTTCAGGGAGACACGTGCGCCCTTCCCAAGTTCTTCATCTCCTTCAACCTCATCCTCTGCATTGGAGTCTCCATCATCTCCATCCTACCTCAGGTGTGTTTTTATTTATTTAATTTATATATTTGCAAATTTTTGGAAAATGCCCCACACAACTACTGAATGTTCAAGAGATCTCAGACTTTACGGGGTTTATGTAGCGCGAGAGTACCGGGTTCGGTGAATAGATTGATTGTTTTCCCAACAGAGCAGAAACTCCTCGAACAATTTCACATCTGTTTCCAGCTTAACGTACAGCTTGTGAAACTGTAAATGAACGGTGGCGATAATTAATTAATTTTTCTTTAATTAAAGATCAATATCAGGTGCAAGAGCGCATGCCCCGTTCGGGTCTGCTGCAGTCCTCGTTCATCTCCATGTACGTGATGTACCTCACGTGGGCTGCCCTCATCAATAATCCCGGTAGGTCATGGGGAAGTGATCTTTGATCTCTGAGAAGAAGAGAGCAAAGCGAATGGAAATATCCATATATCTAGATTTTTATGTCCTTGAAGAAATAAGTCGCAAAAAATCGTGCAGGTGAATTTGTGATGCATCTCCAGTTGACCTACCTGTGATGCGCAGACGATTGTCGATTTACGGCTCTGCTTAAATATTGAGGATAAAGACAATACGTCTATTTTGTATTGTTAGCTGAAAGGAGTTTCGAAAAATTCGAGTCGGTGCTTTCGTGATGCAGGTTCTGTAGACATGGCCAATGGTTGGTGCGGTAACAGTATCTCCACGATTCTTGTCTCAAAAAAAACTTCCCATTAACCAAACCGGTGCATTGCAGATACATACTGAATTGACCTGGTCATGTGTTGGAGTGGAGATGATCGCATCTCGTTTTGTATTTTATAAATAAAATAAAATAAATAAATTGTACATAACTCAACAATACAAATATGATTATTGCAGACAAGGCGTGCAACCCCTCGATGATCACGATCTTCACGAATACGACCACACCCGACAAGAAGGGAGAGGAGGTACGGTAGATGAGAGGGGAGGGGTACTGTAGAGTGGGATTACGGTAATTTTGAGCGAATATGAGAGGTTAGAGGATAACAGGGATAACATGTTTAACAGTTTCCTATTTTTCCCGGTGATATTAGACTTGTGCAACATGAGTTTCACATGGTTTACAAATGAGGAAATGGCTGATCGGCTTGATTTTATCGTATTTGAATCTGGTCATTATAATCGATCGCTTACAGTTGTTTTTTATTGGGATACTACTGTTCAATTGACGTGTGCAACTTGGGATTCACGTTGTTCTCATAGATAGGCCACTGCCTAGCAGGGTTGATCAATCGTTCTCTTCCAGTTGTAAAACCTCCCTCTTGCAGTTCGGTACCCCCCTGCCGATGCAGTCGATCGTCTCCCTCGTCCTCTGGTTCCTCTGCCTGCTCTACGCCTCCATTCGCTCCTCGAACAAGTCCTCCTTCGATCGTCTGGCTCGCACCGATTCCACCAATGGATCGGGTCCCGAAGAGATTAGCATGAGTGAGACCGGAAGTGGGCGGAGACTATTCGGAGGAGGAGGAGAGGGTGAGACTGCGAGACTGATTCCCTCTGCCAGTGAGTGCTCGGGTGTGTGTGCAGATACTAACCAGTAGGGAGGCCATCTCGGTTTGAACTCTCTCCATTTTGCGCACTCGCAGACAAGACATTTGGAAAATGTGTGCAGATTGGAGAGCGATGAAAATCGAAATGGCGTCCCTACCAGTCAGCATGAAGTCGGATGGAGATTCAAGAGATGAAACAGAACGGATTTTGGACCACTCTTGAATTCCCGATACGCATGATTTAAGTTTTGTTGGGTTCCTGGCTCCAGTGTAAAAAAAGAATAAGAAAGGAGTCAGGAACTGAGCAATGCTGGGTGTTGTGGTAATTTTTCTCTGTTGGATGCTGGTGTGGTGATAGAACTAATCTGGTAGAAATATTTCATTCATTTTCTACTCCAACTGCTAGATGCGTAACAAGCTTACATTAACTGCATCATTTAATCGCCATTGTGAATCTTACCTGAAATCACTGACTCGTTGTGGTGTGACAAGGTGTTGTATTGTCACAACTATTCACGTTTTCGCACACCGTGGCTGTTTCATGTTTGCTTAGTGGCCAAAACTGTTCCAGACCAACTAACCCGCAATCTTCTGGAAACAGGCACCATTTTGTTTCGTCGAATCGTTAAATGTTTGATCATAGATACTTGATAATAATTTCTTGCAATCCTCGTACCAAAAACATCACTAAACAACGCTTAATCTAATATCGATTCGACCCCTTTTCCCTGCACGTGATGGCTACTTTCTCGCACTCGCTTCGTGTCCGTTTCCCCTTCCTCCCTCACACTTTCTAACCAATTCCCGGTGCTCGAAATCAGCCTCGCAGGCTCAATCTTCTCTCTTTTTCGTCCCATTTTCGTAGTGTAGTGCGCGAAAACTAATCTATCTGGGTGGTTTCTGGAGTTCATCAGCATCACTACAGTAATCCCGTATGGGGAGAAAATAGTCAGCAGTCGATGGGCATCTCGGAGTGACCTACCGTATCCTGTCTCGCTCAGATGACGCTGAGCGCGGTCGCGTGCACGACAACGAGGAGGAGGGCGTGGCCTACTCGTACTCCTTCTTCCACTTCATATTCGCCCTCGCCTCGCTCTACGTGATGATGACGCTCACCAGTTGGTACAAGTGAGTTTGATGAGGTTATTGCATCATCTATAAGCAAGGGAGGGGAGGGATACGGTAGATGGGGGAGATCAGGTGCAATTGAGGGGTTGATAATTTTACGGTAGCATGGAGAATTTGTGCCAGTAGATCATGTGTTCCAACGCTAGTATAGGAGTCCGGTGATCATTCGTATAATAGTTGTATTGAAGTTGCTGGGCCTCAAAAATAAATTAATACTCCCTGCCACTGCAGATGTTACCAGCGAGTCTTGTGTTATCATAACATCATATTTGCCCAGTCTAGAGGCTTACTCAATATCTTCTTGCTCTTTCTTTCCAAACACCCAAACATTCCTATAACCCCTCACTATCTCCTTTCCAGACCCGACTCTGACCTCACTCATCTTAATGCGAATATGGCTTCGGTGTGGGTGAAGATCATCTCTTCATGGCTGTGCGTCGGTCTCTATGGATGGACTCTCGTAGCGCCCGCCCTCTTCCCTGATCGCGAGTTCTGATCGGAAGAACCATTGATACGGTAGCCCCTCCCGAACGATACATCGATCGATTACCGTACCACCCCATATACCTGTGAATATTGATTATCCTACGAAGAAAAGTTGCTGTAGATAGCCAAGATCTGTTAACCTTCCCATTCCGATTCTCGAAAACCCTCTATGCTTCCAAAAATGAATTATATCGCACTGACAAACCACTTGGTCCTCATCCCATCTCCCATTTCCCTACTGGCACTATTGATTTTTGATACAGTAACTCTTCGATCTATTCTTTTTTCTCTTTGTAAATACTCGTAACTATTTTTTTTGTAAACATTTAACCCGATTTTGCACCACCAGCTGTACACAGAAGTTTCCACTTTCACTCGATCGATAAAGATATTCGTTATTCGAATTTTTAGATTTGTTTGGATGAACCGTTGATTACGGTATCCCATATCTGTCCTGACCTGACAGGTCCTCGCTGCTCACTATGCGTGCGATTTTCGCTTTGCTCTCTCCACTCTGCACACTATTTCGCCGGCCAGACAGATGAGAGAGTGTGCAGAATGGCGATAGCTGAAATCCGAACCGCTCACTGATCTTTGATCTCTCAGGGTCTCTTCCGAATCAGCCATGGACGTTTCCAAGATGCCCCGTTACGTCGGACCCGTGAGTTTGTTTTCAATAAAAATATCTCATCCTGTGATTTTGAAGTTTCGCGTTGCATTCTTGACATTTGGTATGCGTAATGCATCTCTGGTTCGCTCGGGTTGTGAATAAACATCTAGATGTAAACGTTTGCCTAGGCGGATTTAAACAAAAATAGTGCAGATCTTTCCTGTGATTGTGCGGTTTCACGTTTGGGTCTAGTCTGAAGCAATTCACAACGCAGAGATTTAGCTTTTGAAACAGTTTAATAGCCCGAAATTGCCTATAGATGACGCAATCCTTTCTTTCATCCCATTCTCCTCTGCAGGTCAATCCCTCCATGTATCCCTCGCTCACGATCGGCCTCTGCGGGCTGGGCGCTCTCTTCATGGCCTGGTTCTTCGTCTATGAGGTGAGAGATTAATATAAATTGTAATATTTTAAAAATTAATTTAATAATCATTTGATTATGATTGGCTTCAAATAGAATTCATAGTAATGTGCAAATTGAGAGAGAGATAGGCAGTGTTATATTGTCGTGCGCTATCACTGTATGTGAAATGGTTCTGCTGCAACTGTAGATTCCCTACTCGCATCGAACATTTCGATAAGGAGAATATCAGATCGGATACCTACTGAAATTTATTTAGGCTTACTTTTTAGGATTGTGATCGAAATAGAAATAGTTTTACTTTTGTTTCTCGCCTAATAGAGCCGTGTCGAAATATGTAACTCACTGGTCCACTTCCTAATGGGTTTGCTTGCGGAACCTGCGATTAAGCCGATTGATTACACCAGGCAGACTTTCTAACTATTTACAACATCAAGCAATCGATATCCTAACGTAGTCATTGATGCCTACCGTATCCTACCGTAACCCCATCTCATTTCAGGTGACCTCCAACAAGTACACTCGCTCTCTGGCGAAGGAGATTGCCGTTGCCGCCTTGGCTGCTGCTTTCCTCGGTGTTGGATCCGTCTTCCTCCTCCTCTGGGTTGGCATCTACGTCTAAGCCCCGCCCCCTTATCGATTATTCGCCTTCTGATCTAATTGCTCCTCGGGATGTTGATGTGATACCAATGTTATCTCAATCACATGTTTAATAATGATAATAATTTATTGTTGATACCATAGCCTGTAGTATTGTTGCATTGGGATACTGCCTTCGCACGAGAAATGAATAAAGTTTTTTATTAAAGAAAAAAATGTTGAATCACAAAATATTGTTTGAACAGAGTTATTGTCTCCACTGGAACTGTATCAGATGTGAAGTTGGATTATTAAGGGCACAGAATGGAAGGAGCGAGATCCAGAACGGATTCTTGTCAGGTTTTAATTTTTTTCTCGGCCAATCGAGAGGACGTTTGATTATGGAGGGTAGTTCTGCCTTTGGCGTAGTTGTGAAACCGAGATCTACTGGGTGCATCTTTTCATTTGGGAGATTGAATCAGAAATGTGATTGGCGATAATAATTGGAGAGTAAGCGAATATTGCTTCTGGTTCACCGTATTTCAATCCACTTCAAGCATTCCAGAAAATAAAATTTTCTCGAATGTGGGAGTGGATCGAAAAAAATGTGAACAGTTTGGCCTATTGAGTAATTGCGAAACTGAGATCACACGGCTTCAATTTGATTTTTTTTCTTGGATTTTTGGAACATTGAATGAACAAGGTGATCTGTTAGAAAGGCTTAGTCATTCTAACAGATGATCACCTTGAAAATTCAGCTGCATGCTGAAAATTACCTGGCAATGATTCAGTTCACAATTTATCTTTAAGTTCTAGATCTCTCCATTCGACACACTCTTTGATCCGTGAGAGAGACGATCGAGTGTGCTAAGTAAATGGAGAGAGTTGAAAGACGAAATAACATCAAATCGTTCAGGGAGACACATTCGATCTGCCCAAGTTCTTCTTCATCTTCAATTTAATTCTCTGCATCGAAGTCTCCATAATCTCCTTCCTAATAAAGGTTCCATGTTTTTTTCTCTAGATCATGTGGAAGGATGAGATCGAAAACACAATTGGGTGAATTTTGAAACACAATTGGGTGAATTTTGAAACACAATTGGGTGAATTTTGTGGAATGTCTGGAGCGAGAATTCGCGAGGTTTTGCGAATGAGATATTTTTAGTAATGAAATCCGGACTAATGTTCTTCGCGTCACCGGTCACAATCCAAGCAAAAAAACTACGGGAACCATGTTAGCTAGTTGCACCACGAATATGATGGGCTCATAAAATGATATTAAAAAATTTTTTTTTATCTCGATGGGCGTCACTCATTAATGAAGCCGGTAGGTCATAGAGGAGGAGCGATCTTTGATCTTTCGATGGCTTTGAGTGAGGCTTATGCGATATTTCTAAGCATCTGCAGATTTCTGTTTCTGTAGAAAAGAGTCATAGTAATGGAGTAGGTGGGTTTGGGATGCACAGTCAAGTGATCTAGTCTATGCGTTGCGGTAAACCAATTCTTGCCTCGTTCGTGAAAAAATACAGAAATGCGTAAAAACTCCCGATTATCTTCTGTATGAAGATGATACGGTAGCGGATATTGTAGTTGAATGGGGATACGCTTTCTTTTCCAGATGAAAGCAGTCCTAAACCTCGAACACGGTCAAATTATATGCGTTCAGCCGAAAAAAAAAATAAGATAAACTAGTGATGCCGGACCAAATAGTAGTTCTCTCCATTCTGCACTCTTGCTCGTCGCTCTGACCGGTTAGGCAGTGTGCAGTATGCAGAAGGGGCGAAAATCAAAATAAGAGGTAAAGTAGTACACTAAAGGTAAGGTATCAAGGCAATTTAGAGATGCCTGATAGAGAAGGAAATACTTTATTTAAATGATTTATGTATCCCAGAATGTGCGCTGCGATGGCGTCGTTCTTCTTCCTGATGACGCTGCTGATGATGGGAGTGAAGTCGTCGAAGGATGAAAGGAACAAGATCCAGAACGGATTCTGGTGAGGGTTTTAATTTTTTGACTCATCGGAAATGGAGACAGATTATGGAGGGCCACTCGGCATTTGGAGTAGTTGTGAAGCCAAGATCTGCTAGATGCATCTTTTCATTTGGGAGATTGAATCAGAAATGTTATTGGCAGAAATAATTTGAAACTTCTGGTTCACCGTATTTCAATCCACGTCAAGCATTCTAGAAAATGAAATTTTCTCGAATGTTGAAGTGGATCGAAAAATTTTTTTAGCAGTTTTGCCTATTGAGTAGTTGCGAAACTGGGATCACCCGGCAGCAATTTTTTTTCTCACTCTCTCGGATATTTGGAACATTGAATGAACAAGGTTATTTGCTGGAAAGGCTCACAATCACGGCATTCTACAGGGAAAGGAAAGAGAAAGAGTGTTCAGAGAAGGTGGCAAGTGGCCATCCATTGTGACGGGAGTCGAAGCCGCCAAAATGACATGGCCTTGACGCGAATGTTCGAATTAAGTTGGCGGTAAAATTCCGTGAAGGCCTAAAAGTGGAAGTGCAAAATCACCTTGAACTACATAGATTTTGCAGGATCGAATATTCGTTCTCTCCTTTGTGCACACTCCATCGTCTGTCTGACCGGCGAGATAGTGTGCAGATTGGACATAGCACTGTTCGGTCCGGCAACACTACCGTGCACTTCTGGAACTCTTTTCTTGTGAATTTTTTTTAAAGCGGATAAAATAGTGCATACTATTTTTTACTAGCGGCATCATGATCTCTATTTTGCACACTTCTCTCACACTCTTCAGACAATCACCATCTCATAAGTTCCAATAAATTTCTTCAGCGCTGATGCTTTATTGGCTCTACAAAAGTAGTTGCGTCAATTAGAAAAAAAATGATTCCGGGTATCCTGTGCAATGCACAGGGACATTTTCAGGATCTATTCTCTCTGTTCTGCACACTGCAATCCTTCTGTCCTGCGAGAGAGTGTGCAAAATGCAACACTTGGTTTTAATCTCCTCACGTATTAGAATAGAAAAGAAAGAAAAATATTCAAATTAACCACTCCAGGGGCATGGATTGTTGTGAGTTGCGAGAAATTGACCTTCGAGAGCAGGAAACGAGTCTGAACAAATTACGTATTTTATTATCTAAGCAGCCGATGGATCATCGAAGGACGACTCTCCCATTTCACTAAAAACCACTTGTGAAACCCAATTTTAACAACTCGTTCATCCGATTGAATCGATAGTCTATTGACTGGTCAGGCGATTGACGGGGTGAGGCGAATGATAATCATTGAATTGAAAATTCAATGAGAATTATTCAATGATTCTCATTTTTCGTCAATTGTCAAATGGCTTAGCGGTTCGGCGGTCTCGAAACCCGAGACTGTATAGGATTTAAGTTGTGTCCGAGCCACATGTTTGAACAAAAGTGCTATTCGACGCTGTTTCTGCGATTCTCCAAGAAATATCTTGTTCATAATATACGTCATATATTTTGAAATTATTCTGCAATATTTTTTCGAGGGAACATCACTGACTGGGTTCAGCGCTTCGCGCTTCACATAAGATTGCGTAAGCTTAGATTGTGTGTTGGCAGGACGCCCATATCAAACGTTCGCAGGACGTCCAAACCGAGAAAGACCAACACACACATACGTTTGCGCTTTATATAGCGGAATAGATTTGGCAATCGGAGACAATTGTTGTTCTTGTGCATCACGCGCGTTAGAAATGTACGATAAAAATGTCTCCTTGATTAAGCCAGCCGGTCGAGGTCAATCATCACTCAATATTCGCGTAGAACGAAGCTGATTCGAATTTAGCCTTGTTAAACTTGCGTTTCACAAGTGGTTTTCAGTGAAATGGGAGAGTCGTCATTCGATGATTGGACGACTGCTTAGATAATAAAATACGTAATTTGTTCAGACTCGTTTCCTGCTCTCGAAGGCCAAATTTCTCGCAACTCACAACAATCCATGCTCCTGGAGTGGTTAGTTTGAATATTTTTCTTTTTTTCTATTCTAATACGTGAGGAAATTAAAACCAAGTATTGCATTTTGCACACTCTCTCGCAGGACAGAAGGACTGCAGTGTGCAGAATAGAGAGAATAGATCCTGGAAATATCCCTGTTGCTTGCACAGGCTAGGACGAATCATCGCTTACTAATTGGCGCAACTACTTTTGTAGTGACAGTAAAGCATCCGTGCTGAAGTATTGGAACATATGAGATGGTGATTGTGTGAAGAGCGTGGGGGAAGTGTGCAAAATAGAGAGATCATGGTGCCGCTAGTAAAAAATAGTATGCACTATTTTATCCGCTTTAGGGAAGATGCACAAGATAAGAGTTCGAGAGAAATTCACGACATCGTTGCCGGATCGAATAGTGCTCTCTCCATTCTGCACACTCCAGCCAACCACACAGATAGAGTGTGCACAAATGAGAGAACGAATATTCGATCCTGCAACACTAGTACACGGTGATCTTGCACTCCCACTGTTTAGTGAATTTATTTACGGTCATCGCTCCGTCAATCGATTCATGATTCAAGCCACGTAATGATGAGCGATTCATTCAATTCATCGCTCTTCGAGCAGATTTATCAGCGAGTTTTCGAGAAGGATGCCCATGGAAATCACAAGCGGGCATTCAATGCAGGATGAATCGCTCGTTTATTTTATTTTGTTAGAGAACGAATCATGCTATACTTGCACAAGCCGAGATTGCAGGGGATTTAATATGTGTCCGAAACGGCAATTTGATAGGCCGAATGTGGGAAAATTGCTATTCGACGCTTTTTCTGCACATTTTCAGATTTTGCATAGATTCTCTGGCAATCATCTTCTGGACAACATAATTGTGATGTCAAAAAATTTGTTGCTGCAATTATACGTATTTCAGGTGGCCTAAGCTACCTCGATCCTACAGAAGCGATTCCCGAAGGTTCGATGCATCGTCACGGAGTACGAGGGATCACAGGTGCAAAATGAAGCGGATCTGATAGGGAAGAAATTTCGAACTATCGAGATAAATTTTTTTTAAATAAAATTAGCTTGTAAGTATAAGTCTATCCGAAAATCGGACACACTTGTAACAAAGTGACGTGTTTCTGTGATAATTATTAGGCGAACAAGTAGAGAAGGAGGTGATTAGAAAATTAATGCGGTTCAAAAATATCTGAGAGGAACCAACGCGATTGTGGTAGCAGGGAAGTTATAAGGTCTGGAAGCGAGGAAGTGTTTTTGATAAATCCCTGGTATTTGTATGTATGCATAATTATAATTTTCATAGAAAGCGTATAAATTTGAGACAGGTAAGGATGCTGCTTACTGAGTACATGTGAAGAGAAAACGAAAGGGATATAGCGTGAGTGCAGTAGAAGTGATGTAAAATATGGAGAAGATTGGGCTATTTTGATAATACCGTCTCATTGATTGCAAGTTTAATGTTGCATATTGTAGAGGAAAGCAAGGCCAGATGAGTGGAGGCGATTTGTTGATGGGAAGCAGATATACATAGTAAAATTAAATAGGCGAAGCAGGAGACAGGAGGTGATGTGGTTTAGCCAAAAACTAAATAAATATGCAATTCCAACAATGTGTATCATTCTTAACCAAAAATTTAAAATAATCACAGAGGGACCAGTTTGTTAGCTCGTGCTGTTACTCAAGTTACATTCCGCACACTCTCTCTTAACTCGACCGGTCCAGAGAGCGTACTGAATGGAGAGACCGTTACTCGTATTTCGAACACTATCAATCATTACTCTAATTGAATCAGCTTTAGAGAAAATTCCCAAGAAAAAGTTCGAGAGAAATTGTTGCCGGATCGAACAGTGCTCTCTCCATTCTGCACACTATATAGCCGGTCAGATAGACGATGGAGTGTGCAGAATGGAGATAGCGTCTATTCGATCCGGATACACTAGTGCACTGTGATCTTGTACTTTCGCTGTTCAGGCAAATTTATTTAGGGTGGTTGCTCTGTCAATCAATTTCTTCTTCAGGCCACGTAGTGATGAGCGATTCATTCAATTTGTTTCTCTTCAATCAGACTTACCAGTGAGTTTTCGGGAAGGATGCTCATGGAAATCTCGAGCAGGCATTCAATGCAGGATGAATCGTTTGTTGGATTGTTTTATTTTGTCAGGAAATGAAGCGGGGGGAAACCATTGCACAAACCGAGACTGCAGGGGATTTGGAGTGTGCAGAAGTGTACCTTGTTCATTGCTCAAACTCGGTCGAATTATCGTATCAAATAGGCGCAATTAGTTTTTAGTGCCAATAAAGCATGAATGGTAAAGAAATTGATTCTAATTTATGAGATGGTGATTGTATGAAAAGAGTGAGAGAAGTTTGCTAAATGGAGCGAGAATTCGACCGTGTAGATTGGGATAGCAGGTAGTTTACAAGTG
This sequence comes from Pristionchus entomophagus, assembly GCA_036245825.1. Classification (NCBI taxonomy): domain Eukaryota; kingdom Metazoa; phylum Nematoda; class Chromadorea; order Rhabditida; family Neodiplogasteridae; genus Pristionchus; species Pristionchus entomophagus. Next base: position 13,733,599 of record BTSX01000001.1, read on the forward strand.
CCAAATTAGAGCAAACGATGCCGATGGATCGGTTGGTAACAAGCGAGATTTGAGTAGCAACGAAAAAGTAAAAGGCGGAGATCTCAGGGCCGTTTCAATGGTCCCAAGACATACAGCAGATTGAAAATTATAAAATATTGATTGCAAGTTCTAGTGAGTTTCACGCTGCGTTTGGTATAGGAACGCATGGTCGGATGAGTGGAGATAATATGTAGATCACAAGCAGTTTTAGAATAAAATTAAATTAGTGATTCAGGTGGCTAGGGGATGTGGTGTAGTATGGTTGGTAGAAGTTGAAAAATCCTGACTAGATTCAATAAGTTAATTGAGATTACAACATTTCGAAACACAGTTTGTTAATTTGTGCTGTTCCTATTCTCATTGAATCCGCATTATGAAATATTTCAAAGAGAAGAATTAAAGAAGTGCATGAAAATGTAGCCGGATCGAATAGTGCTCTCTCCATTTCGAGCTCTCTATCTTACTGATCTGATTGAATCCGCAAAGGGAAGATTAGCTATAAAAAAATGTCTGAGAGAAAAACACGGTAGTATTGCCCGATCTAGTAGTTTCGCTCTCCACTCTGCACACTCTCGATGGTCGGACAGTGCAGAATACAAGTCTTCATGAAGCATCTCTAGAAACTGGCGTGATCGAGTTCTAGGGATATCATTTCGATTTTCAGCTCTCTCTCCATTCTGCACACTCTCTCGTCTGTCTAACCGGCAGGATAGTGTGCAGAATGGAGAGAAACAAAACCGAATTTACATCCCTATAGAGCTCGACCTAAAAGGGAATACGTCGCCATTCACCTTTCCCTCTCTCATTACAGTATACCCCTCGTAAAATGAATAAATCGTTCCACATATACCCTCTGGCCGCGACTTCCCCTGTTTAGCAAGGGTAGCGGGGGGTCGGGGGCGTTCTTCTTCCTGCTCCATTCAACCATTCCCCATTCCCCTCACAGTATTCCTCTTATTAATTTATGAGTTCGCGTTTTTATTCGACACATATCGATTAAAGTTGAGTTGCTCCCTGATAGGTTATCCTGAGCATTTTTTGGTTCGTTCCAGTCTGTGTTGCCTTGATGTAGAGTTAGTTGTGTCTAGCAGTAGTTTCCCCCTCCGGAATCACACAAAATAGATGTGTAAATTATATTAGAAGACTATAGACTCCGTGTCATCTTTGCTCTAATTGATTTGTTCAAATAGTTATAACGTAAGAGTATGTATTCGAAGTAACGTCCGATAGATAATGCGTGCACGAAAGAGCGTTCTCCCAACATAGAAGTGAAGTTCTGAAGCTTTGGAAATAACTCGAATAGTAAATTCATCAATAAATTTTAGGACACGGTAACTCAAAGTACTGTACTAATTCAATGTTGAAACTCGAGTCGCCATGGTTTCCGCTTTGAGTTTATTCAAATTATTAATTAATTATAATTGCATTAAAATGTGCGCTTATTTATAGGAACATGTTCACTTGTTATTGCGATGTTTAGCGCGTTTAAACTGATTAGAAAATCGCTGAATGACGTGTGCTCGCCGTGCTTTGACGCTATCATGTTCAATTTTATCGCGAGCGCGCTCGTATTTCTCCCCCTCTCGTTCTCTTCCCTTTCTCTCTCTTCCTCCCTCTCGCTTCCCTCCTCTGTCTAGTCGTCGCGCACTCCATCGATCGACGGCTCTCGCAGCTGAGTAAGAACAAGGACACCAGCACTTATCGGCTTATAACCGAGCCCCCGATGCACTATTTGCCACGCTTCCTCTTACAGTCCATGAACTTCTTAGAGTCCTCACTAACCAGTGCTTCCCTTTACTCGTTTCGAACCAATGCGCGTTTTCTCTCGTCCCTTTCGCCTCGCCCTTTCGCGTTCGCTTGTCGCGTGGATTGACCGTGATCGCTATTTTATAAGTGTTTGCCTTATTTAACTAATTAATTATTTAAATCGCAGAAATCGATGTCCACGCGTCGCTCCGACAATGAGTTGGAAATCAGTCAAGAGGAGGAGATAGAGGTAGATATTAATTCATTTTGAAACCTAACGCGAGCTGGTTGCATACTATTCCCAACAATATTATTCTTAATGTGACCATAACAATTAAATTGTTATTTTATTAAATAATATATTCCAGTTGCTGATGGATCAGGACGGAGAGGCAGAGGCGTCGCCCGAGTTGAATGAGGAGGAGGAAGAGGCACTGATGGGGAAAGATGGAGAGGAGGAGGGAGACGTGCCCAGAGGAGGCAGTGCTGAAGAGGTGAGGGGGATTTTTTGGACTGAATTGATGCTTGAATTGAAGTGTGGAGTAATTTGAGCTCAAACTCTGACAGTGAAACATATAAGAAGCAGACCGCGAATTAGAGAAAACGATATTGACGCATGTAAATCAGGTGCGCAATTTATGCTTGGGGGGGAGCGGTAAGTGCTGTCATAAATCAAAGATGAGCTAGGAAGAGTTTGACAAGGCTTAAAAGTTCCATTTTACGGCAACGCGCACAACGAACCAGTACAAAATGGTTGGGCATGCGGGTTTTACCTCTGAAACATCGATCGCCTAGGCATTATTGTAATGAAACGGTTGAAAATATTTATATTTAATATTTATTTTTTTAAATTGCAGGAACTGAGAAAGGGAGAGGAACATCAGGACGGCGATGGAAATCACGGTGAGTTGAGGAGATGGAGGGAATACTAGTCGGGACCTGGGGAGGAAGTAGAAAAGTAGCCAGAATTATATTAGAATCTGAATGCAGCTGGCCAATTAGTGGCGATTCCTAATCGGCAACGCTCTTTTGAGTCTACTCCTAACTATCACTCTTTATGTAACCGGTGAAATAGCGTGGTGTAGAAGAGTTGTGCCCGGTGAGCGCACGCTTTGGTTGAACTAAAAATTGGTCATAATAACAGCGTTTTTATAAGTCTTGGAGTCTCTTGAAAATACTTAACAGAATCGAAGGAGTTTTTGATATGCCATTGGATTAGTGCGTTGATCTATCTTGAACAATTGAGCTAATTTGGGGATCATACTTCAGTACCGTATCGATCGCCGTATCGAATAATAGCTCTCTACATTCTGCACACTCATTCCTTTCCCTAGTCGATGCGAGAGTGTGCAGATTAGAGAGACAATATTCGATCCGACATCACTACTGTATTCAATGTACTTATTAGGGATGCCGTATCTATTTTGGCTCTCTCCATTCTGCACACTATTTCTTCGGTCAGACAGACAATACAGTGTGCAGATTGGAGATAGCTTCGATCTGGCATCACTACTGTATTTAATTTACTCCTATTGCAGAGCTGGAAGACGGCGAGGAGGATGAGCTGATGATGATGGATGAGGATGGAGAAGCGAACGAGGAGTTCGATGAGCATGAAAATCCCCAGGGGGAAAAGGTACGGTAGGGGATCGAGAACTGATTTAATATGGTAGATTGAAAGTACGATTGAACTGATTCACTATTTAGTTTTGATATGCATGCAGACTGGATAGTATTGGATAGTAGAAGTTTGGAAATAGTTCGATTTTTAACTGTGATCGTGAAACATTGAAGTGCGATGGGGATATCTGAGGAGTGATGATTGATTTGTTTCCTTAATCATATCTTGTCTTCAATGGGTCGATTCCAGCCTCTTGACTACGATGGAGATGAGGAGGAAGAGCGGGAGTTGAAGTTTGAGGAGGAAGAGGACGGCAGTAGACGATCGACCAGGTACGGTAGACACACGGGGGATAGCTATCGGGAACTGGCTTATTTTATTTATCTGTGTTTGGATAGATGTTGAATTTAAGATGCAGTGTTATCACAAGATAATCTTTTGATTTTCATTCGTTGATACGATTTTTCGCAAGTACAAAAGCAAAATAGCAGTTTTACGATCATCCATAGCACACCCCATGATTGCGCTTTTCAATCCTACCGTAACCTCGTTCTCTGTCAGATCGACCCGTCAGTCTGCCTCTGTTGGCCTCGAAGACGACGATCCTCTGGACGAAGACGATGAATTGGATGATGAAGAGGAGGAGGAGAGGGAATATGATGAGGATGATGAGAAGAAGAAGAGCAAGGAGGACCATCCGAGTGAGTGATAAAGAAAGAGGGGAGGGTACGGTAGGGGGCGGGGGCTATGCCTTTGCCGCAACAGGGTAGAGCTTTTTCGGTAGCATAATGGGATGGGCGTTCGTACGTGATGACCCAAATGCTCCCATTCCATGATGCTAGGACTTCTACTAAATCAGTTATGACCCGTTGCGGAAATATCATACCCCCGGAGGATTGTGGCTGCAGGAATCAATTGAAATGATCGAGAGCAGAGGTTTTCCGCTCAATTTCCTGGTTGCTGTGGTGGAAAAATTCACAAATCGGGACCAGGCGCATCAGTGTTACGGCGATATTTTTAAAGTGTGAACTTGAACTACCTTTTCGATAACAATTCGATTTCAAATTGAAATATTTCCGAATGACAACTCAGTTACGATAATTCATGATACCGTACACCATCGCCTACCGTACTTTCCAGATACCGTACCCCATGACTTACGGTACTCCTCTTTGCAGCTCTTCTCGCTCAGGCTGGAGAGGGAATCATCCACGTGGGAACAGAGTACCAGGCAATGATCGCGGAATCGGATTTAGAGAAGAAGAGTGCGAGGGAGGACGAGGACAGAGATACGGTGGGTTACGGTATTTTCAGGGTACTGTAGAAAAGCTGTGCAGAAAACAATGTCAACAACACTCTGGTGCTTCACGCTCCGTAGAAATACGCTGAGAAACCTTTCCTTTTGAGAATATGAATGTTTGCGTTTGTATGTTTTGTATAAGTAAGATGAAGACTGAATCAATATCGAATTGCTTTTGAGAATCACTATCTTACAGAGTCGTTGAAACGTAAAACGAGATGATTTTTTTTCACAATGTTCATCCAGCGAGCAATCTTCAAATATAAATAATTATATTAATATTCCAGGCCCTTTGGCTTCCGCCTCCCGGTGGTCTCAACGAGGACGAATTGGTCGAATTCTGCGAAGAAGCCATGGGAATATACATGCTGACGTTTGACAGGTTTGTAATTTTGTAATTTTTCTTTTAATATTTACATTATAAATGAAAATTAATTGCAGAGCCCTCTACATCCTGCAGAACAGCGACTACAATTACAAGAAGGTCGGTTGAGTTGACATTTGGAATCAAGGTAGATTGGGATTTCACCATTGCTATGAGATAGTGGAGTTGCAGCATGAACAATCTTTTCTTGTCATTCGATATGAAATACTATAAAAAGATTAATGCATTGGAATAGCGCGATATTTGAGTATTTATTGCTGGGATATGTTTTTTATTTGTCAAATAAAGAGTGGAAGTCAGAGTTAGGTTTCACGTCCAATATTAGTCGCTTTCGTTCTATCCGCGTTCAATGGTGTCGGTGTTCCTCTCTGAAATAAAAACAACCTGAAATGGGCTGACTTTTGTGTTATTAGTGATGTTGTTTTTAATTTTAAAAAATATTATTAAATAATTTGCAGGCACTGGACACGATATCGTGTCGCAAGACGGTGCGCGAGGAGTGGAGTGAGGACGACAATCAATTGTTCAGACAGGCTTACGCACTCTATGGAAAGAACTTCGCACGCATAAGACAAACGGTGGGATTTTAATTGTTGGTTGTACGAAGATTTCCAAAAGATGTACCGGAGTTAGGTATGACGAGGAGGTGAAACGCAAATAGTTCTAGTGAATAATTTATATTTGCGCCCGACAACGACGAGGAACATACATCGAACAATTCGCAATTAGTACAGAAGTTGAAACTTGAGATATACGGGATATCTCTAAGTAGTTCGATGCTCATTTTCTCTAAGTGTTCTACTAAAACTGGCTACCATACTGGCACCCTACCGTAATCTTGTCAGATGCCGCATCGATCGATGTCCTCCATCATCCACCACTACTACAGCACGAAGAAGCAGCAGGACTACAAGAGTCTCGTCGACTCGAAGATCGATAAGACAGGGTACGGTAGATGAGTATTGATTGGATACAGTAGATTGGTATTGATTGGATAGAGTCAGTGGGGTAGTTGGCAATTTTGAATAATTGTGTCAAGGGATGTCAGAATGAAAAACGACTCTCTCCATTCTGCACACTCTCTCGTCTCTCGTGAAAGAGTGTGCTGAATGGAGAGAGTCGTTCATCATTATGACATCCGTAATTGGATTCATGTGGATGGTTTTTTTTAAAGCAGGTGACATGGGCATTTATTTAATTTTACTCCCAGCCCCTAAGTATTAAATGTGTCTGTTGTGTCTTGCGCGATTCATGTTTCGAGGAAACAACACATTGGTTGGGATGGGGTCTAGGTTGGTTCTTGGTTCTATTCTTCTTTAAAATAAACAATTAATTTTAGATTCAACCTCGAGGAGAGGGAGCCGGATCTGACTGACGGCGGAAAGTGCGAGAACTGCCATGAGACGGTAAGAGAGGATTACGGTAGCCTCCTGATTATCGAGTGATCATCATCTCTTACCGTAATATAATGGTCTATTGATTGCAGGTGAAAAAGCTTTTTCTGATCGATGACGGCAAGCAGTGCAACACGTGCATGCTCTACTTCAAGTAAGTGGAGAAGGGGGTACTGTAGCAGGATGAATATCGATCGATACAGTAATCTCAAGATATCGATTGCAGGCTGATGCTGAAGCCGCGTCCGGTGCCCAAGGAGGAACTGCCCGAGGGGAGGACTAGACGGCGTGGACTGAAACTGGCAGCGGGTACGGTATTTATCGATTGATTGGCAGCGGGTACGGTAGCTATCGATTGATTGGTGTGTTAGGTGCGATAGTCGTCAGATGTAGTATCTATACTAAAAATGGTATGTCCCAGACAACATATAATATAACGTTGAAACATCAATCGTTCAAGGCATAACTGATAGATGAAATTATTGTTTGCCTGGTGATTTCGCTCCTCACGCTGCTGGTATACGGCGTGTATTTTACGAATTTGTAATAATGTGCTTGCTGGCATTTGATAAAAATATTTTGCACATTTAAAATTAAATAATTTTTAATTTTCCAGAGTACATGGACATCGTGGAGGATTTCGTCGCACTCGCCGAGCATATGCCTGAGCCAGACAAGTACGGTAGTTTGAGAATATTGGTTGATTGTAGAGCGTGAATGGTACGATAGGCATAATTTTATTGATTCTCCATTCTTGCGCTCGTGACGGGCTGCCGGTCCCCTCCATTCGTCTCACCCCGCCCTATTCCGACCCAGTTTGAAGAATCCTCACCCGTCAGCTTGGGCAACCCGGTGAGAATCGCCCACTTGGTACGCTTCAAGAGGAGACCCCGGATGGGTATCAACCGACTCAAGTGATCTACCGTCAAGAAAGGCCCCGATCGTCAAGTCTGCCTCGTGAGTCAATCAATAGTCCACGTCAGCACTCACTCGCCATCATCGGAGGCTGGATGATCTACTTCAAAGCTCAATGGAGATCGACCAAGACCATTCCAACAGTTGACCCAACAAGCCAAAGAAGATTCCCTCATCCCTTGACCCAGACAACTTGAAATCGAAGATCCCACTCCCTCCCTAACGAAGCAACCATCCTGCAGGCCCAGTGCCTTGAGGACAGGATAAAATCTGTAATCTGCTCTTGAAGGGCATCGATAGGTTCCTTATTTTCGTGTTTTATTTTATGAAAAAAATTAAATATCTAAATAAATTATTTGCAGTGAGCCAGCATCGAAGAAGAGTCGGCATGATAACATCCACATGTCTGTTTGTGTCTTCCAGAGCAAGAAAACGAAGGTGCACGCGAAGATGCGGTGAGTGCGAGGGAGGAGTAGAGGGATACGGTAGAGTACTGACTAGGATGAGGATTACGATAGGAGAAGTAGAAATGAGCGGGGGATACGGCAGGAAGGAATCGAGTCAGTTGAGGGAATAATGAGTGGAATTGTGAGCCTTTTGAATAAGCGCGAGATCAATACCTAATTGAACAGTAATTGTGGACCGTTCGGTTCGGCGCTTCACGTATTCCTTTTGAAACTCTGGTCTTGCCGGGTAATGATTGTCTTCGTCTACCGTTGTCTAGAAAATAATATAAGATGAAAGAGATATCAGTGATTTTTGTTATTGATGTGTATCGTATTGTTGACCACGCGATTTCGCTCCTCAAGGCCCTCCTATGAATCCGGATTCCGCGGGTGCTCTAATAATTTGCCATGCCACATGAAATGACAATTTCCACTATCTTCTTTATTTAAATACTTTTATTAATATAATAAATAATTGATTTGCAGTGAGATGGAGCAGGAGATGCTTCGATGCCGCACTCGCACCGTCAGACTCGAACAGGCGATTAAGCAGAGGAGTGCTCAGTTGGCTGATAGGGTAAGCAGGGGGAAGGGGATACGGTAGGAGGAGGGGACGATAGGGTTATGGTAGGATTTGTGATGAATGGTAAATTTAGGAGATTTGGAGCAGCCGGGAGACCGTGTTTGTTGGTGTTTCAGAGGTTGATCAAATGTTTGAAACGGCAATGTCGTTTGATGAAGAGAATCCTTCGGGAGAAAAAAACAATCTGATTTTTTGCAGGTCACCTTCGACAAGCTCCGTGCGCAGATCGAGAAAGGTAGATATTATTTACTTTTCCCCCATGGATTACGGTAGCCAAATAGCATTACCGTATCCTCATCGATGCCTCTTTCCAGCCGAGACAGACAAGGGCCGCGTGCGCATGCAATACACGTGGACGGACCAGGAGAAGATCATGGCCTTCCACTGTGAGCGCCAAATATTTTTGGATTTTGAATCTCCCGCCAGAAATTGGCTAACAATTGCGGCCCTGTCGAAATTTGAACAGGCTTTCATTTTTTTTTGAGGATTACGGTGGCATATTGATTTTTTCCAGGTTTCGTGCGCTACGGTCGGGATTTCGAGGCAGTTGCAGAGGTCGTGGGAACGAAGACACCCGACATGGTCAAGAGCCTCTACACCGAACTGAAGGACGATATTGACAAGGTACGGTAGATCTTCTGGAAATCAGTATCTCCTAGAAGATTGATAAATGATTTTATTTCATAAAATTGCTAGCATACGTTAGGAACGGTAGCTTCTGGGCATATGATTTCGGTTGTGGTGTCTCCATTTTGCACTCTCTCAAGATGATTAGAGTGACGAAAATAGTGTGCAGAGTGGAGAGAGCTAGTTTTCGATAGGTTGTTCCTTGTAACTTCCATGCGGGTTACGGTATCCTTACTCCATTAATAATCGATAATCGATCAGATCATCGATGAGGCCGAGGAGGCTGACGCTCAAGAGGCAGCGAATGCGGATAGAGAAGCGGTACTCGGAACGAGAAAAGAGCCAGTGGAAGTGGTGGATCTCGATTGAGATGAGACCCAGAAGAGATGACCTACCGTAGTCGCCAATCGATAATCCCTATTCCCCTTTACAGTTTACTCAGTTTGAAGTTTGTCAGAGTTTATTGATGTTTGCATGCATGCACTACCGATTGATTGATTTCCCCATCCAACGTATCTCAAATGGCCTCTCGAGCCTACACAGACCAGCAAAAGTTTCAATCATTTGTATTGTCAACAGTTTCACTTGTTTGTATTGTCATTATTACTATTGGAAAGTTTGCTCAAATTAGATGCTCTTCCTACCGTTGAAATTTCATTCGCATACCCTTCACAAGTTTTGAATAACAGTGTATTTTAACCCCGACTGTTGTAAATTCGACGATTTTCGCTTCAAATTTATTAGACTCAAAACACTTGAAATTCGTCATCTTTGATATAACCCTTTGAATACACGATTTTAATTTTTTTCTATTTGATCGGTCAGTAACTTCTACGATTATTTGAAATACTTTCATGCTCCGATAAATTTATTATGTACATGTCTTGTAAACTCGCGAGTCACATTTAGGTAGGTAAAATAAGAAATTCTGGAGAAGAAATTTTTATTCGAACATTGAGAAGATAGTGCTTAGAGAGACAGATACGCATTACTTATCGGAGAACCTAGAAATAAGATTGTGCAGAGTCCACATATTATTTCAAATAGAGTTATTTTCTGGTTGATTATAGTTTAATTTGGTTGATTCTTCTGGGGCCGTCTCCGTCTTTTAGATGGCGTGTGGTGTGGAGGGAGAGATGGGATTCGTCGTCGATGATCCCACCACGGCGATCACTTTAGCGGGAGGAGAGGAGGCGGGGGCAGGAATCGGCATCGGAGAGACTGGAATGTAGTGCTATTGCTCTCTCTATTCTGCACACTCCCTTGCTTGCTAAAGATACGGCAGTCTGTGGAATGGGGAGAGATACTATACGATCCGGAAACACTACTAGGAAGGTCCAATCTATGAGATATGGTAGTATCAGAATGGCCTATCCGTGGAGACTTCGGGTCAGTTTTCAGGGCTCTTCATTCAGCACACTCTCGCGTCTGCTAAACAATCGTGAAAGTGTGCAGAATGGAGAGGCCTAAAACTCGAAAATACATCACTTACTTCTACGGAGAATTATCTTGATCTACGATACTTGACTACAGTACCTTCGATTGGTCTCGGCGAGAAGAAGTTTCCACATGGGGCCGGCAGACGGTAGCTGAAATATCGATTTTTGAGAAAATTAATCGATAATAGCACGGATTTCCTGTTAATTTGTAGGAAAATCGAGACCTTTTACTACAGAAAAAAATGTTGTGCTTCTGATTTCCACGAAGCTATTGTTACTTACTAAAGTGAGGACGGGGAGAACGCTTATCCACTTCATTTAGCCAAATTTGCATATTGAGCGGATCTGTGACCTACCACTTCAAAACGCTCTAACTCGCTCAGGTTTTGACCTACCGAGCCCGATTTTTTTTCAGTCGCTACGTATTTCCGAGATCTACAACTTTCCTAGGAAAGGATACGGTTTAAAATGTCATCTTCAATCTGTTAAGCGTGAAAATTAGTTTTTTTGTGTATAAAAGTCGACTTTTCTCGAGATTTTCCTCTAAAGGATAAGGATTTTATTTTCGAATCTGATTCCCCACCCCAGAATTGAGGTAATATCATATTCCATTAGCCATAACACTGAACTCCCTGTTGCAATCCACAGAGGGGGAATCCAACAGATTCTGGACTTAGCCGAATTTACTTTCAAAACCCATTCTCGATCTGATTTCTTCTCAAAATAATGCAAATTCACAAATTAGGGTAGTCAAACGATAGCTCTCGTGGAGATAAAGAAAAAAGGTATACTACTCCAATTGCTGAAAATTGACGGTTTTCGAGTAATAAGGCAAAAACAACTCACGTGGGCTTCTCATTCATTTCCCGTCAAGAGCTGTGTTTACGAAGGTTTGGTCTTATTACTCGAAAACCGTCAATTTTCAGCAAGTTTGTTTACCTTTTTTCTTTATCTCCACGAGAGCTATCGTTTGACTACCCTAATTTGTGAATTTGCATTATTTTGAGAAGAAATCAGATCGAGAATGGGTTTTGAAAGTAAATTCGGCTAAGTCCAGAATCTGTTGGATTCCCCCTCTGTGGATCGCAACAGGGAGTTCAGTGTTATGGCTAATGGAATATGATATTACCTCAATTCTGGGGTGGGGAATCAGATTCTAAAATAAAATCCTTATCCTTTAGAGGAAAATCTCGAGAAAAGTCGACTTTTATACACAAAAAAACTAATTTTCACGCTTAACACATTGAAGATGACATTTTAAACCGTATCCTTTCCGAGGAAAGTTGTAGATCTCGGAAATACGGAGCTACTGAAAAAATCGGGATTAGTAGGTCAAAAACTGAGCGAGTTAGAGCGTTTTGAAGTGGTGGATCACAGATCCGCTCAATATGCAAATTTGGCTAAATGAAGTGGATAAGCGTTCTCCCCGTCCTCACTTTAGTAAGTAACAATAGCTTCGTGGAAATCAGAAGCACAACATTTTTTTCTGTAGTAAAAGGTCTCGATTTTCCTACAAATTAACAGGAAATCCGTGCTATTATCGATTAATCCGAGTATTTCAGACCCACTTTTGATATTTTCTGGCTCAGTTGAAAGTTACAATGGGAACCTCAGATTAAAAGCAAAGTAGGAGAGGGTGTTATAGCGCAAGCTAAAAATTGTAAACAGAAAATATTTCAAGTGGTAGAAAAACTAGGTAAAAAAAATCGATTTCTGACATGCATTGAGGGTTTATTAAAAAAATTTTGTTGTTGTAAATTCCCGCATAATTCAATTTGGCTCAAACAATGATGTTTCTTTGTTTCTTTTCATTCGGCTATATCCATAGTTTTTCCACACAGCGTCGCTAACCAATCTTGTTTGGATTCTTAAAGACGGAGAAACAACCTAAGTATCAAGACTTATGGGACACCCCAATATTGCACCAGCGAGCACGAACGGCCACAGTAGGAAGGTGATACTGTAGATGAGTGACTGGAATAGATCGATAGTGGAGAATTACGGTAGGCTTCTTACCGGAATGAACGTGACTTGCTTGTCGGTGAGCTGTTTGTGCCAGAGTTTGAGTAGTTTCTGCAGAAATGAGAAAGTTGGGACAAAGATCAAAGATCAAAGATCATTCCAAAGATCAAAGATCACCTTGAGCAGCTTCACCGGTCAGAGATATTAGAGAGTGTGCAGGATGGAGAGAGCTGAAAACCGAAACGATATCAACTACTCGAAACGCTCCAACTCATTTCGTAGTGAAACGCACTCGAAGTACTCCTTGCTGGCGAATTTAATCTTGTCGATTTCGCTGGCGTTCAACTTCTTTGTCGCTTCTGTTCCATTCAGTTTCCCAGCACGAAAGAACGAAGCCGGATGACAGGCTTCTCAAAATTTAATTTCTATTTTCTGAAGTCTATATTATATAAATAACATAAATATATCATTAATTAGCATTATATATTATTATATTTTATTATTAAATATCACAGAAAATGGATATTCTCACCTTGAAACCAGTAGTGTCGCTCGGTGGAGTTGAAAACCGTAGCATTCCCGCATTCTTCTGACTCGTTCGGTGTGAGATGCAATCTGATGATTTTATCTATTTTCGAAAATATTTAAGTTGTAAAAGCAGACATTTCGTGTTCCATTTCTGCTCGCAGGAGGTGTACTCATGCACGCCGAGGAGAGACTGCAAAGATCAAAGACCAAACTTAATTTTATGATTTCGATAGAATGAGGAATTGTTATTTGCTGTTGAAAATCTCGAGAACGAGGAGAAATCAACACGATGAAACCAATTCAGAATTAGGATCAGACGGGAAGTGAGAAAACCCCAACTCATTCCTGGTTCGTTTTACGATGAGTGAACTAGGCGAACTAAGTTCCATTTTCAGAGATCCATATGTAAAAAAACACTAATCAAAATGTTATTTACAAGAAATTGAATCATTAATATAATTTTATTTCGGCAGTATGTCTCAGTGGTTGCATAATAAAAATTTTTTGTAAATAGATGGCATTTGATTCGAAAATCCTTCGCACGCAAGCTGATAAATCTCTTGCGCTATGTACCCATATCGCGTTCCATCCCTCGTGTGTAGTATGGCTTAGTGGTGAGCGCGCTCGCTATCCACCCCAAAATAAATTTTGTCACACTTTAGTGACAGCTTTGGCATTGTTTCTTAAATTTTGAAGTTCAACTCAACTCAACTGTTTATTGTGTGTAAATACTATAAATTACATATTTATTGTGTTCTCATGTACTTCTAAAGACAATGATGTGATTCGAAAGACAATAAGGTGACTGTAATGAATAAACATAATGAGGTTACAAATCAAAATTTTGATAAAACAATAACATATAAATAGAACTATCCGATATTTGATTAACAAAAATAGTGACAAAAATGCTATAAATTTAAGAATTAGGTAATACATTCTTCTTCTTCTTTGCGGCTTCATATATAGCAGATATCGAGTCATCAATATGGTATATTCTACCATTCAGAGGCTTACGAATTGGTTTGCTTGGTTCGTTGACTAATACCAACTCCGGTGCTATATAATTCGGATCTTTTGAAGCATCTTTTTCAGACTAAAACAATTCGTTAATTGTTTTGATGAAAGTAAAAAACTGAAAGAACCTGTCGAAGATTGATCATCATTTTTTCTACTCTGTTCCAAATAGCAACGAATTGTTGACCGTTGATAGTTTGCCGTGCAGCAGAATAAATTTTGACCTGCAAAGGATGATTAAATTAGAATGAAAGAATATTAACAATCCCACATTGTTAGCTTTCCTTGCTCTCGACAATGCAACGTATAGTTGTCCATGAGCAAACACATTGTTCTTGAGAATTATCCCAACTCTATCGAATGTTTGCGACTTCAAATAAAGTAATTAATAAACAGATCAAATTGTGTATTCTAATTTATATTGTTGATAGTCATTGCATATGCAAGTCGGAGAGGAATCTTGAAAATTGTCCGTTTCTTTTGCCATCCGTAGTAGAAGAGTCAATGGACAGTCTTGAAATCCAAACGATCGTTCCGGCGTGTTCAGTCATCAGCAATTTGCAAATCACATCATGTGGCTCCATTTTGAGTACCTGCAGAAATACGTTTTAAATATATCAGTATATTACTGTAAACTAATAAATATAAAATTGTATGGTAGATATATCACCTCGAGTCTACTTCCGTTGCATAATCCTCGAGACACACACAGATTTCTCAATAGAATAACGATAGCTCCTTCCTAAGGAGAAATAATTAAATATATTTTACGTTTAGAATTCGAACCTTCAATACTACTTCATGAGCAGGCATCCCCGATGGCATTTGATTTCGGAAGTACGAACCCTCAACTTGCATACCCATTCCTTTTCTTGGAGTATCTATTGATTTATAAGTCCTTGCTGACCCTTCAAGCTTTGAAAGAACCTTAAATATTTTATCATAAGAATAAATGGTAATCTATGGATTGTGTACCAATTCATTGATTTCATTGGTCTCCGAATTTAGTGGTGAAAGAATACAACTTTTCGCGATCTCCGTTGCCTATAAACAAAAAATATAAATATAATTTTTTTTAGATGAACAACAGGCTTTTCTCTGATATCTCCGTATATGAATTTAATGATCGACTCCGGTGTATTTCCTATACATTGCGGAGGCATTCGCACGTTGAAATCTTCTTTTCCATTGACGTAACCATTTCCGCTGTTTTCTAAGAGTTGAGAATATTCCGGGTCTTCTTGTGCTTTCATATTCTTGCTCAGAGTTAACACCTGTCAATGCAAATATAAACGAAACAATTATAAGAAACAATTTTTTTTTACCTTGAAGTGCTTCCACAGATTACCCATTGACAATGCATGGAAAACAGCCTGATCTGATGAACATCCTTCCACTACTGGTAACAATTGTTTCCAATCACCACCTATGAAACGTTAAGTTATATCGATTTAGTAGAATAGATTATACCGAGTAGTATAATCTTGCCTCCGAATGGTAAGTTCGGTTCATTCATAATATCTCTTAGAAGATTATCTATTGCTCGATATGTTTCTTTGCTTGCCATAGTCGCTTCATCGATGATGAGCACGGCAGTTGTTTCAAGATCTCGAGCAACTTTGTTTCAATTCTCATCTTTAAATATATTATTATAAAAACAATCTTTAAAAAAAAAATCTTACGTTTGAGGTGGAATCAGGACCGACGTTTAAAGGTAGCATAAATTTTCGATGTGCGGTCGTTCCATTAATGAGAAGAGTAGCAGCGATTCCGGTGGTAGCGATCATGGAACAAGTGATGCCCATTGATTTCAGTGTGTAATAGAGAGTTCTGAAAACATGAATTGTAGACTTTTTTATAGGATATAAATCTCACCTGTACAGATACGTCTTTCCACAACCTCCACTTCCTTGAAGAAAAAAACAATTTCCGTTGTCTCCAGATCCATTTACAGCTTTCATAATAGTATTGAATGCCTGAGTCTGATCTTCGTTGAGAGAAGCAACAATCTTATGAGCTTCAGCATCATCATCTCTTGTCTCCTCCATTGATCCACCATTAAAGACATCTGCGTATTCTATAGGCGTGAGACGTAAAGAAGTAGAGCTTCTTTATGGATGGAAACTGGAAAAGTGCCGATTTCGGCAGTTTCTGAATTTTATCATTTTTTTTTATATTCATGATATCATGGGCTCTCATATCTAAATTCGCATCCTACGAATACATATACACATGCAAAAAATATAGTCAGGAAGTTCTGAGATGAAAAGTTTTTCGACCATGAAAAATTTCAACCATGATGGGGGTATCATGGTCATGTTTTGACTCGAAAATTGATTGACCTCGGATTTTCGGTTGCCTGAGGCAGGAAAGATATTCAAATGTTCTACAAAATTGGGAATCGTATATTCCCTAGATATGCTACCATCGTACCCTGGAACCACATTTTTACAAAAATCACCCTCAAAACTGTAAACATCCAAAAATGTGTAATGTGAAAAATTGAAAATTCGTGTCCTGAAGGCAAATTTCGAGATCTCGTTATGTAATTTCAGCGGTAATCCGGAATTATCATAAGGATCATTTTGAGCCTTTGAACGAGTCTCTAGCACGCCTATGAACGAAAATCCATTTTTTCAGGACCCATTTTTGAAAAATTCTGTAGCGAAGTGCGATAGAGTAGCATCCTGAAATTTTTTTTCTGGGTACCCCACGGACAAGTCTAAAATATCAGAAAGTTTGGTAAGCAGGAAAAATTCCATGTAAGAATTTCGATTGTTTGAAAAAGTAATGCTCGACTGGAAAATCAGTACTCAACAACCAGGGAGTTGTGTGATATCCCAATTGCATCTCCCTAACACACGATGGATATGCTAGGACATGACCAAGTTTCAACCAGAAATCTATCATGAGTCAAAAGTTATGAAAGAAAGAAAAAGTGCCCGGTGACTTATGGAGGATACTGTACATTCCTTCTTATTCCATCGATAATGGAGAGGAATTTCCTCGAACGTGTATTTAGTTGCACGATTTGGCTCGTCAATGTTCAATTGAAACCAAGCAAGGAATTGAGACTTGTACCTCCCTTCATCAATCTATAATGACAAGCAGAGTGATGGTTAGTTTAGCAAAATATTGCCTTTTTCTTGACTGCTTCCTCTTCTCCTTCAAGATAGAATATAGGCATTTGATTTTCCTCGTGGACAGAAAGATCAATTACCTACACAAAATAATTTATAGAAATAACAATTACAGTATGAACTTACAGTATGCGAGAGTCCAGAGATTGGATATCCTTGTATGAGCCAAGCTGCTTCACTCGCAGTCATCTGTCGGAAAACGTCTACCATAATCGCTTCATCATTGGTTTCTTTTGATTTTCCGCTACAAAAAACACATATATTGGCAAAAATTGTGCTATTTTCATACCTTCACACATTGCTCATTGACCCTCCTTTCCATCTCGCGATATTGTTTTTGCTTTGCTTTTAGCCCTTTTGGTTTTCCCCCACTTTTTGAGGCATGCACAACTGTGCGGGGAACTGTTCCGGCTACTCCGTCATCAACTTCGAAAGTCTCGATAAATTGGGCTAATGCCTTATCGAATCCCTAAAATAGTTTATAATTAACAAATTATATAAAATATGCGACAAATTACTTTGTAGATATATTTATATATATATATTTTACAACGTCTGTGGTAGTAACTGCTTCCACGTTTATATGGCAACCATATTTACGGAGAAGATATGGGTCATAGGGGACAATGTACCGGTTGTCTGCAACGACCTGTAAAAGATAATTAAATATAAATTAAAATTTTTCCAAACCTTTTTCCCTTTCACTATCACTATACACGATTGTCCATCATTGGGGACGATGGTACTCTACCTATAAATATTAAATAAATTTATTGAACTTTGAAATATACAGTCTTGTTGGGTCCCACCGTGAACATGCGTAACCCGGAGTAACTCGGGGTGACTCCGGGTGACTCCGGGTGACTCATCGTGACTCATGGATTTTACTACCTCAAGAATTTATTTAATCACAACAAGTCTATGATATTCTTGCTCAGCACGTCGTCCTCTATCGATCCATATACTTTATTAATTAAAAATCAACTTTTAAAATGCTAATTTTAATTAAATTTTAGTGAGATTAATTAAATTTTAGTGAGAGGAATACCGTAGTTAAGAGGATCACAAATTTGGCTGGCGATCGTGAACTGATTTTATAAAAAAAAATTCGGGTTTTTATGCTTTTCGATTGATGTTTGCTGCCTTTTGAACACAAATAAACTAAAATACTTGCGAAAATCAATCAAAAAAAGCAATAAAACCCGAATTTTATTTTATAAAATCAGTTCACAATCGCCAGCCAAATTTGTGAGCCTCTTAACTACGGTATTCCACGCGGAGCGCGATAATTATCTCACTAAAAATTAATTAAAATTAGCGTTTTAAAAGTTGATTTTTAATTAATAAAGTATATGGATCGATAGAGGACGACGTGCTGAACAAGAATATCATAGACTTGTTGTGATTAAATAAATTCTTGAGGTAGTAAAATCCAAGAGTCACGATTAGTCACCCGGAGTCACCCGGAGTCACCCCGAGTTACTCCGGGTTACGCATGTTCACGGTGGGACCCAACAGGACTGTATATATCCTGCCTCCATCAATTGTAGATGTTGCAGTATTAAAGGGCATTGGATAGTTTTTCGTACATCTTGTGTAGAAACGATTTGAAGAGCTTTCCGGGCGTTTATTACAATACGATTGAGGATCTCCTGTAATATCGTATATAAATAAACTTTTATTAAAGATTAAATTGATAACTTTCATTAAAAGAGAATCCACAAATTTTATCACATAGTAATTTAGTATGTAATAATTATGAAGGAGAAAGATATTGACCACTTCACTGACCGATGCATGCACTGTGAATCATATTCTTTATAACCATGTCCCGTAGTCGCTTATCTTTTGCATAACCTTCTTGTCCTACAATCGGCTCCGGTGGTAATGTAGCTTGTATATGTTGATCGATTGAACTTGAAGTTTCTAACTTGCTTCCTTCCTGAAAAAAAAAGATAAAAAGTAATATAATATTGTAAACTAACTGCAAGTGTCACGAGTAAATGCATATGAGGCATCCCACGCTTCTGGAATTCGATCGAGTATGCATAAGCAACTACAGGACCGAACACTTCTCTCTCCACTATATCATTGAGCAATTCCTTTAAATATTTTAATAAGCGTAAACACTAGTAATAATGATTGAATAACCTGCATCTTGGCATGAAACACATCGTTCACATGGAAAGAAATAGATTGCCATCCTGATTTTCCAGAATCGGGTAGTTTAGTTTATAATTTTCTATTTCATCCCAGCTTGGATCTCCAGTCATCGTAATAAACAAGTCCGGTTTTCCCACCTATAACAATGTTCATCCCTAATGTGTGTTAACAATTTATACTCTTACGTGGTCCATTACAGCCATGGCATTCTCGAATTGCTGCTTATACCACGAAACAGAACCGGGTTGTGTTTTGGAAATTTGAAATGTATACCGAGCTTGAATCCCTAAACAAAAGATTTTTTAAATTACAAAATATGAATTGTAATGGTTACCTTCTTCTCAGCAGCGCGAGCATGCATTTTATAGATGAAATTTTCTTCATGAGTGCCTCTTAACTGGATCAAATGATCTCGAATATTATCATTCCGTTGTCTGATTATCCGCAAAGCGAGATCGATGATGTATAGTT
This sequence comes from Pristionchus entomophagus, assembly GCA_036245825.1. Lineage (NCBI taxonomy): Eukaryota > Metazoa > Nematoda > Chromadorea > Rhabditida > Neodiplogasteridae > Pristionchus > Pristionchus entomophagus. Next base: position 13,753,357 of record BTSX01000001.1, read on the forward strand.
GACCAAGTAGCAATGTACTCATGTACTATAAAAAAAAAATGATGATCGAACAAAATCATAAACTAACTAGGTGAAATTCTGAATCTCGAATTTGCATTTGATGAAGTGCATGATCTCTCCGGGTTATCCATATTCTTTCTCCAGCCGCACATTTTACAGGTTTCTTTTTTAACATCTCCCGTTTGTACTCATCTCCAACATTTCTTTGAACAAGATCTTACAGATCTTCCAAATATTTGTCGAAATTTTCTAAAGAGATAATGAATGCACACTGATATACCAAAAAAGATTTACCATCGTATTGAGTAGGATCAGTGAAATTGTTCCGGAATTTTACAATTTCTTCATTATCAGATCGATAGTTTGGATCATTCAGTATTGCTTCAACTTCCAAATCGATTTGATACTATAGTTCGCATATATCTGTGTAATAATTAATTGAACTCATTTTATCAGGTAGTTACAGTTTAAGCATTGTACAATCATAGATCTTAATATAATAGAATATAATTTTTTTTTTTTAAAATCTGCTGTTATCATCGATCTTCCCATATGTCTCATTAACAGCGTGTTCATTCATTTCAAGCAAAAACTAAAATAAAATATTAATTTATTAAAATAATTTAATATTCATGATCTTACTTCTTGCTTGTTCATAAAGGGAAGCTATCCGTTGTTTCTTCTGTCTTTCAATAAACTCGAGATCGAGAATAACCGCGGGAATTTCGTCCTTGTCAAAGAATTCACAGAGAAGAAAAATCTTTACGATCTCTAAGCTCGAGACAAATATCTAAATAAGTCAATTAATAATGGTAAAATAACTCAACTAACCTTTAAATTTTTTAATCTTCTCTGATTGTATGTATTTGTAGATTTCCTTCACATTCTCGGCCATTCGGATCAGAAAATTAACGGATTCTAAAATCGCCGTGATTAATGGATATTATGATTTCTTTTCCAATATCACATTCCTCCAATTCATGGTTAATGATCATCAATTCAATTTAATTCATTATGTGGGAGGAGGATGAGAGGGATGAGAGAGGGGAGAGAGACGAGAGTGGGAGGAGGATGAGAGGGAGAGAGAGGGGAGAGAGACGAGAGTGGGAGGAGGATGAGAGGGAAAGAGAGAGGGGAGAGAGACGAGAGTGGGAGGAGGATGAGAGGGAAAGAGAGAGGGGAGAGAGACGAGTGGGAGGAGGATGAGAGGGAGAGAGAGGGGAGAGAGACGAGAGTGGGAGGAGGATGAGAGGGAGAGAGAGGGGAGAGAGACGAGAGTGGGAGGAGGATGAGAGGGAGAGAGAGGGGAGAGAGACGAGAGTGGGAGGAGGATGAGAGGGATAGAGAGGGGAGAGAGACGAGAGTGGGAGGAGGATGAGAGGGAAAGAGAGAGGGGAGAGAGACGAGAGTGGGAGGAGGATGAGAGGGAGAGAGAGGGGAGAGAGACGAGAGTGGGAGGAGGATGAGAGGGAGAGAGAGGGGAGAGAGACGAGAGTGGGAGGAGGATGAGAGGGAGAGAGAGGGGAGAGAGACGAGAGTGGGAGGAGGATGAGAGGGATAGAGAGGGGAGAGAGACGAGAGTGGGAGGAGAATGAGAGGGAGACAGAGGGGAGAGAGACGAGAGTGGGAGGAGAATGAGAGGGAGAGAGAGGGGAGAGAGACGAGAGTGGGAGGAGAATGAGAGGGAGAGAGAGGGGAGAGAGACGAGAGTGGGAGGAGAATGAGAAGGAGAGGGGATGCAAAAAAGGTCTTTGTTCATTGAAACAATGAGCAAATTACGCGTCACAATAATTATTTGTTATTTCTGAATTTAATAACCGAAATAACGTGCATTTTTTCAAAAAACCTTCTCAACAAAGGGACGGGTGCTTGTGTCGGATGAGAATAACGTTTTATTGCACAATCTGTAATTGGCACAACACATAGATAAGTAGATCACATGGTCAGATGAGGTGGAAGTATATGATATACTGTTTCTCATTGTCAATCTTCGATTTCCGAGTGCTTGATCAATAGATAGGTTATTTCAACAGAATATGTTTCCACTTTGTAGGCGCCGATTCTAACATCTACTATGCGCAGATCCCTGTCATCGTCAAACCATGCTTTTAAATATATATTTTCTTTTCCAAGTGATTAAAGAACTGAAATTGTTTTTTTTTGTTCCTTCGTATAATAATCCCAAATTTTTACCTGAACCAAGCTCTCCACCTCAGATAGTGAGGTAAAGTAATGCCATTCCAGGGTAAGCCGTTCGCATTTTCTGCTGAAAATTTCCCGAATAATCGATGCAACTTCGAAGCCCGGATATTGGTCGAAATTATAATTGCCGTCATTGTTTTCTATGTAGATTTCCTTCACATTCTCGGCCATTCGGATCAGAAAATTAACGGATTCTAAAATCGCCGTGATTAATGGATATTATGAATTCTTTTCCCATATCACATTCCTCCAATTCATGGTTAATGATCATCAATTCAATTTAATTCATTATGTGGGAGGAGGATGAGAGGGAGAGAGAGGGGAGAGAGACGAGAGTGGGAGGAGGATGAGAGGGAGAGAGAGGGGGAGAGAGACGAGAGTGGGAGGAGGATCAGAGGGAAAGAGAGAGGGGAGAGAGACGAGAGTGGGAGGAGGATGAGAGGGAAAGAGAGAGGGGGAGAGAGACGAGAGTGGGAGGAGGATGAGAGGGAAAGAGAGAGGGGAGAGAGACGAGAGTGGGAGGAGGATGAGAGGGAGAGAGAGGGGAGAGAGACGAGAGTGGGATGAGGATGAGAGGGAGAGAGAGGGGGAGAGAGACGAGAGTGGCAGGAGGTTGAGAGGGAGAGAGAGGGGAGAGAAACGAGAGTGGCAGGAGGATGAGAGGGAGAGAGAGGGGAGAGAGACGAGAGTGGGAGGAGGATGAGAGGGAGAGAGAGGGGAGAGAGACGAGAGTGGGAGGAGGATGAGAGGGAGAGAGAGGGGAGAGAGACGAGAGTGGGACGAGGATGAGAGGGGGAGAGAGGGGGAGAGAGACGAGAGTGGGAGGAGGATGAGAGGGAGAGAGAGGGGAGAGAGAAGAGAGTGGGAGGAGGATGAGAGGGAAAGAGAGAGGGGAGAGAGACGAGAGTGGGAGGAGGATGAGAGGGAAAGAGAGAGGGGAGAGAGACGAGAGTGGGTGAAGGATGAGAGGGAGAGAGAGGGGGAGAGAGACAAGAGTGGGAGGAGAATGAGAGGGAGAGAGAGAGGAGAGAGACGAGAGTGGGAGGAGGATGAGAGGGAGAGAGAGGGGAGAGAGACGAGAGTGGGAGGAGGATGAGAGGGAGAGAGAGAGGAGAGAGACGAGAGTGGGAGGAGAATGAGAGGGAGAGAGAGGGGAGAGAGACGAGAGTGGGAGGAGAATGAGAAGGAGAGAGAGGGGAGAGAGACGAGAGTGGGAGGAGGATGAGAGGGAGAGAGAGGGGAGAGAAACGAGAGTAGGAGGAGGATGAGAGGGAGAGAGAGGAGAGAGAGACGAGAGTGGGAGGAGGATGAGAGGGGAGAGAGAGGGGAGAGAGACGAGAGTGGGAGGAGGATGAGAGGGAGAGAGAGAGGAGAGAGACGAGAGTGGGAGGAGAATGAGAGGGAGAGAGAGGGGAGAGAGACGAGAGTGGGAGGAGAATGAGAAGGAGAGAGAGGGGAGAGAGACGAGAGTGGGAGGAGGATGAGAGGGAGAGAGAGGGGAGAGAAACGAGAGTAGGAGGAGGATGAGAGGGAGAGAGAGGGGAGAGAGACGAGAGTGGGAGGAGGATGAGAGGGAGAGAGAGGGGAGAGAGACGAGAGTGGGAGGAGGATGAGAGGGAGAGAGAGGGGAGAGAGACGAGAGTGGGAGGAGGATGAGAGGGATAGAGAGGGGAGAGAGACGAGAGTGGGAGGAGAATGAGAGGGAGACAGAGGGGAGAGAGACGAGAGTGGGAGGAGAATGAGAAAGAGAGAGAGGGGAGAGAGGACGAGAGTGGGAGGAGGATGAGAGGGATAGAGAGGGGAGAGAGACGAGAATGGGAGGAGGATGAGAGGGAGAGAGAGGGGAGAGAGACGAGAGTGGTAGGAGGATGAGAGGGAGAGAGAGGGGAGAGAGACGAGAGTGGGAGGAGGATGAGAGGGATAGAGAGGGGAGAGAGACGAGAATGGGAGGAGGATGAGAGGGAGAGAGAGGGGAGAGAGACGAGAGTGGGAGGAGGATGAGAGGGATAGAGAGGGGAGAGAGACGAGAGTGGGAGGAGAATGAGAAGGAGAGAGAGGGGAGAGAGACGAGAGTGGGAGGAGAATGAGAGGGAGAGAGAGGGGAGAGAGACGAGAGTGGAGGAGGATGAGAGGGAGAGAGAGGGGAGAGAGACGAGAGTGGGATGAGGATGAGAGGGAGAGAGAGGGGAGAGAGACGAGAGTGGCAGGAGGTTGAGAGGGAGAGAGAGGGGGAGAGAAACGAGAGTGGCAGGAGGATGAGAGGAGAGAGAGGGGAGAGAGACGAGAGTGGGAGGAGGATGAGAGGGAGAGAGAGGGGAGAGAGACGAGAGTGGGAGGAGAATGAGAGGGAGACAGAGGGGAGAGAGACGAGAGTGGGAGGAGAATGAGAAAGAGAGAGAGGGAGAGAGACGAGAGTGGGAGGAGGATGAGAGGGATAGAGAGGGGAGAGAGACGAGAATGGGAGGAGGATGAGAGGGAGAGAGAGGGGAGAGAGACGAGAGTGGTAGGAGGATGAGAGGGAGAGAGAGGGGAGAGAGACGAGAGTGGGAGGAGGATGAGAGGGATAGAGAGGGGAGAGAGACGAGAATGGGAGGAGGATGAGAGGGAGAGAGAGGGGAGAGAGACGAGAGTGGGAGGAGGAATGAGAGGGATAGAGAGGGGAGAGAGACGAGAGTGGGAGGAGAAATGAGAAGGAGAGAGAGGGGAGAGAGACGAGAGTGGGAGGAGAATGAGAGGGAGAGAGAGGGGAGAGAGACGAGGAGTGGGAGGAGGATGAGAGGGAGAGAGAGGGGAGAGAGAACGAGAGTAGGAGGAGGATGAGAGGGAGAGAGAGGGGAGAGAGGGGAGAGTGGGAGGAGGATGAGAGGGAGAGAGAGGGGAGAGAGACGAGAGTGGGAGGAGGATGAGAGGGAGAGAGAGGGGAGAGAGACGAGAGTGGGAGGAGGATGAGAGGGATAGAGAGGGGAGAGAGAGACGAGAGTGGGAGGAGAATGAGAGGGAGACAGAGGGGAGAGAGACGAGAGTGGGAGGAGAATGAGAAAGAGAGAGAGGGGAGAGAGACGAGAGTGGGAGGAGGATGAGAGGGAGAGAGAGGGGAGAGAGACGAGAGTGGGAGGAGGATGAGAGGGAGAGAGAGGGGAGAGAGACGAGAGTGGGAGGAGAATGAGAGGGAGAGAGACGAGAGTGGGAGGAGAATGAGAGGGAGAGAGAGGGGAGAGAGACGAGAGTGGGAGGAGAATGAGAGGGAGAGAGAGGGGAGAGAGACGAGAGTGGGAGGAGATGAGAGGGAGAGAGAGGGGAGAGAGACGAGAGTGGGAGGAGGATGAGAGGGAGAGAGAGGAGGAGAGAGACGAGAGTGGGAGGAGGATGAGAGGGAGAGAGAGGGGAGAGAGACGAGAGTGGGAGGAGGATGAGAGGGAGAGAGAGGGGGAGAGAGACGAGAGTGGGAGGAGGATGAGAGGGAGAGAGAGGGGAGAGAGACGAGAGTGGGAGGAGGATGAGAGGGAGAGAGAGGGGGAGAGAGACGAGAGTGGGAGGAGGATGAGAGGGAGAGAGAAC